>CAWUFW010000206.1:3891284-5315676 GCA_963921515.1 Calotriton arnoldi
GCGCCTCGTGAGTGCTCTAATTTGTACTCCACAGGAGAGAGGAGCTGGCCCTACGGTAGCGCGAGGCTGCAAGGGAATCCCGGAGTGAGGGATTCCCCGAAGTGCGGAGACCGAGCGGGAGCCCACCCCGCTTTATAGGTATTGAAAGCGGCAGGTGCCCACCCCGCATTGTGCTACCGTGAGCGGGTGCCCACCCCGCGTGCTGCGAAGATCGGCGGGTGCCCACCCCGCATGGTACCACAAGAAGAAGAGAATCACCGCCGCGGCCACTTTCGCCGAAAGAAGAAGGCCGCCAAACAGGAAGTCAGGCACCTGCGCCTGACTGTGGGCGGGGCCTGTCTAAGGGAAACGGGAAGTCCGTGCCGGCTGGAGCGGGGCTCCCGTGAGGAGAGGGAGAGCCCCGCGTAGTGTATGGTGCCTGGTGCCGGTCGCCGTAGAGAAGACCCAGGCGGGAGCCTACCCCGCGCTGGGACGAGCCGAGAAGAAAGACGGAGACCGCGCTCCGTGTTTAAACCCCCGCCACGGCCGACCAGAGCATCGCGGGCGTCCCATGGAAGTCCCGGTCCCAGGAAGGGGGACCGGGCGAAGAAAGACCGGCAGCACTGCACCTGAGGCGAGGCGGGGCTCCCGTGTGGTGAGGAGAGCCCCGCGTGCAGTATAGTGCCGGCCAGAGCCTCGGGAGCATCCGAGTACCGCCGTACCCTGCCAGGATGCCACCAGAGAGCCCGGTGAGTGGTGGCGCGGCGTGGGAGGCTGGGGGCGGTTTGAGGCACATTGTCGGTGCCTGTGAGGGAGGCGGAGGGCCTCCCCAGGCACAACGGTGCCCTGTTAAATTTCACAGCTGCGCCGCAGTTGCGGGCAGCTGCACCGAGGGGGTAATTTTGTTGCTAGAGTCCCAGTGGGGGACTCAGGGCACTCATAGTGCCAGTGCCTGTTTCCCTCACAGCTGCCCCGCTAGACAGAGGGCAGCTGCAACGTTGGCAGAAGTTGCCTTGGGAGTCCCGGAGTGGGGCTTCCACGGCACAGTGGGTGCAGTGCCACTTCTTGGGGGCAAGTTTTGTCCAGGGGAGCCCCAGAGGGGGCTCGTGAGGCACAATGGTGCCAGTACTAAGGTCGTTCGCCCAGCTGCCCTGCGAGTGCGCAGGCAGCTCCAACATTTGGGCACCATTGAGTTTTTGAGACCTAGTGGAGGACTCGGGGCACAGGAGTGCCCCTGCCTACAGTTTTCCAGCTGCCCAGCAATTAGTGGGCAGCTGCTACGTTTAGGCCAGGGCATATGGAGGAGTCCCAGGAGGGGACTCAGGAGGCACGGTGGTGCCCGTGCATTGCGCACTTTCTGCTTTCGCTGCAGTGGCAGCTTAGCGCCCTGACATTCTGGACTTAGGGCATTTGAGCCCCTTTGAGAAGGCCATTTGGCCTGGGGGCAGGTTGGTGACATTGGTAGAGCGCCAGGCTCTACATGATTGCGTAATGTACCTATGCCTACTCTGAATGTTGCCAAGAATGATTTAGGCCCATTGCGTAATGTGTTTATGCTAATGAGGTTTGGGCCTAATGTGATTTTGTGTCTAATGCTAATAGTATAATGCTTAGGTCATTATAGTACCAGTAGTTACTGGTTGTGTTTTATATTTGCATTTACTTACCTGTTCTGATGGTTCTGACCGTGGCCCGATTGGCCTGGTCCTGTATATAATTCCCCTGTGAATATTGCCCGTGCCAGTTGGCACAGTGTAAATATGTGATTAGGTTTCTAATGTGTTTTATGATAATACAAAGGCTATTTTTATATATAACCTTGTGTGGAGTTCCTTTTGTAGTGGGCCTTGGGTGTTGTGCTGTGTGTGTGTTGCGCAAACGCTTTACACATTGCCTCCGGGATAGGCCTGACTGCTCGTGCCAAGCTACCAAGGGGGTGAGCAGGGGTTATCTTGGGTGTGTAACTCTCTTGCCCTGACTAGAGTGGTGGTTTCTGCTTGGCTTTGGCGCAAGCCTTAGCCAACCAGAAATCCAATTTCTAACTTTGGTTGGCAGCGGTGAGGATAGGACTTGCTTTTGCACAGTACCACAGCGACAACTGGTTGCACTACAAACTCTGCATTTAGATAATCACATGTTGGGGATTATTTTTACTGATTTTATTTTTCTCCTCAAAAGTGTCATTTTTAAATGGTGTTTTCTGCGCTTTTATGTTTAGTGGCAGAAGAGAAAATGACAGGGCGGGACGCCAGTAGGTGGGGAGGTTCCCATAGATAGGGAGTCCCTTGCTGGGTCCAGTGCCCAATCCCTTTTCCTGCCCCCAGAGGTGTGGGTGGATAGGAGGGAAGAAAGGGAGTGTGGAGGAGAAAAAGTTAGCTCTGGAGGGTAGTTTATCCCCTGAGCTCAGTTGAGTTGTCTGGATTCACCAGTAAGGGTGGGATCCAGTGGTGGCAGCAATATGGTGTCCAGTGCAGGAAGTCCCATTCCCCGTTCCCACAGTATGGTACCTGGTGCTCAGTAAGAGGGGTACAGGTTGAGATTCAGGGGCAGTGAGGAACTGTCTCACCAGTCTGGGGGGCGTGTCTGGATGAGTGGTGTGTTGCACTGGACGAGTGGGTGTGAGTTCTTTTGGTGATAAGGAGCTTGCACAGGAGGTGGACCTCTGGCTGTGTGCTAGAGGTCCTGCAGAGGCATTGGGGAGTGATTCCAAAAGTAGTGGCTTGGGTATCTTCCGGTCCTGTGTGGGGGAAGAGGTTCAGTGTAGCCCAGCTAGGTCCCAGTGGAATGGGAGGGGTGTAGGGGCTCACGTCCGGTCTCAGTGGAGACGGAGTGAGTGTGTTGGACGGTGTGTCCCACGGTGGCCCGAAACCCATCTCAGGGCCTGGAGGGTTCCCTAGGGGAGCGCCAGGTCGGGGGCCTAGGCTGTACTTGTAGGTCATTTGAGGAGGATCTTCCAATGTCTAGAGGACGTGGAGTGTCTGTAACTAGAGCTCCAGCGGTCCTGGTGTCTGGCGGTACCGCTCCAGTTGGGAGGGTGCAGAGGTCCAGAGTGAGGGGTGAGAGGGGGATGTGTTCCCCAGTGGGAGAGCCAGTGGGTCAGGGGCCAGCCATAAGGGCTGAGTCTCCTAGAAGTGACCATGGTGACACCACTTCTGTCCTGGGGGATCTTTGCGCACTGTCAGATAGACAGGGGTCGGGAGATCTGTGCCAGGCAGACTATCACGCAACACGTGAGTCGTGTTACCCTCGGGGGGGGTGCTGTGTGCACCCCCAGAAGTCCTGGCGTGCCAGGCAAAGTGCTCAGCCGCGGGGTTTAGCTCCAAGGTTGGGGAGGCCAGGTTCAGGTTCGGCCTGACCTGGAGGGAAGGATGACTGTAAACAGTGTCCTGACCGGTTTGATTTCCAGAGGTACCACTCCAGTTGGGAGGGTGCGAACTCAGGAGAGGGGTGCAGAGGGAGGGAGTCCTCGCCTCTGACCCTGGTGCAACCTGAGGGTTTAAACCCTAGGTTGGGAGATTAGGAAACTTCCAGGTCAAGAAGGAATCTCTGCCAAAGTGGATCAGCTGAAGAGACTGAGGAGACTGCCCTTGCTGTGTGTTCTGGGGCTCACCTGCAGTTTGTTGTTTCCACTGAGGAAGAGGAAAGGGGACTTTGCTGTGTGCTGTGTCCCCCCACCTGCTTGAAGAGGGACTTTGCTGTGTACCTCCGAAGTGAAATAGTTTCTATGGGCCTGAGTGAGCTGTCCTCCTTTTGGAAGTTTCAGTTGGGAGGAGAGTGTGTCGCTGATACGCCGCTGGCGTGTGCTCTGTCTAGCCTGGGACATACTGAGACTCCCCCTGTGATCATGGAACTGAAGGGTACGGGACTCTGGAAGGGGGTGCAGAGGGAGGGAGTCCTCGCCTCTGACCCCGGTGCAGCCGGTGAATGTAAATCCCAGGTGGTAGACCAGTTGATGGAGAGAGGTCCTGAACTGGTGGGAGAGTTGTGTTCTGGTGAGTGCTTCCCCTGGGAGAGTGCGGAACCACAGAAGTAGAGGTAGGGTGAGGCAACTCTTGCCCGTGACCTCTGGTCAGCCTGAGGGTGCGGACCCTAGGTTGAAGGATCAGTGGTAGTTTGGAACTACACTGAGAGGGAGAGTAGAGAATGGCTATTGGATGCCAGGGGTTACTGCCCCCCACTCTGTGGATTGGCAAGGACCAGTGACATCTGGGTGGCCTAGGGCCTGGTCCTGGCCGTGGACAACTAGGAAGTACCAGTGGGGTAGCCTAGTTGGGCCTGAGAGTTCTTTCTCAGAGGGAACCACACGGGTTCAGAGTGGCGTAGAACCGGAGGGGGTCCCTGCAGTGAGGGCCCCCGTCCGTGTTCTATCGCCCAAAGCAGGAAAGCCCATCAAGGTAGTGATTGGTCTGCCCTGCGTTTTGGCTGGAAGGGGGTTGTGTTGGACTTAGCCCTTTTTGGCAGGTTCACCCCTAAACTTTTTGCCTTGTCTGTAACCTGGTGTTGGTGATTTTAGGCCTCTGAGCACTTTCGCACTGTGGTCCAGTGGAAAGTGCGTGCGCTCTCTGTGTGCTTGTGGTGAGATTGGCCTGCCCTCCCATAGGAATGCATGGGGGATAAGTGTGTCCATGGTAATTCCTGGTATGAGAGGAGCAGTGTGGTCAAGTCTGGTATGTATGAATTTGTGAGAGTAAATGCTGCGAAATGGTGTGCGCAGATTTATTGTGACTGGTGTACAAATGCCACTTTTGGAAGTTGGCATTTATGTGTGCTCTGTGTCTGCCTGCCTGATGTGAATTGCATGTCTGGCTTGTGAGTGACAGGGGCTGGGAGGTGTGTGTGGCTCCAGGAGGGGCAGGGTGAGTCAGCGCAGGGCTGAATAGGGAGATCTGCATGTAGATGGGAGGGATGAGTTGCACCTGGGACCTGAATAGGACTGTGCCTTCCCTCCACAATGCTGGCTCCGCCCCCTGTGGTGCGTCTGAGCACCTAGCCCCCACCTGACAATGGAGAGAGGAGCTGAGCACAACAAAGTGCTCCAAAGCTCCCCCAAACCAGTTGCGTCTGGTTTTTCCCCAGCCCTGTGCTGTGACACAAAGGGAAAATGCTGTATAAAAGAAGGGGCTGTGACCCCATGAGATTGCTCAGTCAGTTCCTGTGCTTGCAGTTGCTGGGGCCCAGGAGGAACCGCCATGGGGGTTTACCTCCCTGCTGGAGGGCCCTGTGTGCTGGCCTCCTTGGGCCCAGCTATGCCCCTAGACCTGGAAGAACTTTTCTGTTTGGACCTTTTTATTTGTCTTTAAGATCCAGGACTTCTGCTGGGGCTCATAGCGCCTCGTGAGTGCTCTAATTTGTACTCCACAGGAGAGAGGAGCTGGCCCTACGGTAGCGCGAGGCTGCAAGGGAATCCCGGAGTGAGGGATTCCCCGAAGTGCGGAGACCGAGCGGGAGCCCACCCCGCTTTATAGGTATTGAAAGCGGCGGGTGCTCACCCCGCATTGTGCTACCGTGAGCGGGTGCCCACCCCGCGTGCTGCGAAGATCGGCGGGTGCCCACCCCGCATGGTACCGCAAGAAGAAGGGAATCACCGCCGCGGCCACTTTCGCCGAAAGAAGAAGGCCGCCAAACAGGAAGTCAGGCACCTGCGCCTGACTGTGGGCGGGGCCTGTCTAAGGGAAACGGGAAGTCCGTGCTGGCTGGAGCGGGGCTCCCGTGAGGAGAGGGAGAGCCCCGCGTAGTGTATGGTGCCTGGTGCCGGTCGCCGTAGAGAAGACCCAGGCGGGAGCCTACCCCGCGCTGGGACGAGCCGAGAAGAAAGACGGAGACCGCGCTCCGTGTTTAAAACCCCCGCCACGGCCGACCAGAGCATCGCGGGCGTCCCACGGAAGTCCCGGTCCCAGGAAGGGGGACCGGGCGAAGAAAGACCGGCAGCACTGCACCTGAGGCGAGGCGGGGCTCCCGTGTGGTGAGGAGAGCCCCGCATGCAGTATAGTGCCGGCCAGAGCCTCGGGAGCATCCGAGTACCGCCGTACCCTGCCAGGATGCCACCAGAGAGCCCGGTGAGTGGTGGCGCGGCGTGGGAGGCTGGGGGCGGTTCGAGGCACATTGTCGGTGCCTGTGAGGGAGGCGGAAGGCCTCCCCAGGCACAACGGTGCCCTGTTAAATTTCACAGCTGCTCCGCAGTTGCGGGCAGCTGCACCGAGGGGGTAATTTTGTTGCTAGAGTCCCAGTGGGGGACTCAGGGCACTCATAGTGCCAGTGCCTGTTTCCCTCACAGCTGCCCCGCTAGACAGAGGGCAGCTGCAACGTTGGCAGAAGTTGCCTTGGGAGTCCCGGAGTGGGGCTTCCACGGCACAGTGGGTGCAGTGCCACTTCTTGGGGGCAAGTTTTGTCCAGGGGAGCCCCAGAGGGGGGCTCGTGAGGCACAATGGTGCCAGTACTAAGGTCGTTCGCCCAGCTGCCCTGCGAGTGCGCAGGCAGCTCCAACATTTGGGCACCATTGAGTTTTTGAGACCTAGTGGAGGACTCGGGGCACAGGAGTGCCCCTGCCTACAGTTTTTCCAGCTGCCCAGCAATTAGTGGGCAGCTGCTACGTTTAGGCCAGGGCATATGGAGGAGTCCCAGGAGGGGACTCAGGAGGCACAGTGGTGCCCGTGCATTGCGCACTTTCTGCTTTCGCTGCAGTGGCAGCTTAGCGCCCTGACATTCTGGACTTAGGGCATTTGAGCCCCTTTGAGAAGGCCATTTGGCCTGGGGGCAGTTTGGTGACATTGGTAGAGCGCCAGGCTCTACAGGATTGCGTAATGTACCTATGCCTACTCTGAATGTTGCCAAGAATGATTTAGGCCCATTGCGTAATGTGTTTATGCTAATGAGGTTTGGGCCTAATGTGATTTTGTGTCTAATGCTAATAGTATAATGCTTAGGTCATTATAGTACCAGTAGTTACTGGTTGTGTTTTATATTTGCATTTACTTACCTGTTCTGATGGTTCTGACCGTGGCCCGATTGGCCTGGTCCTGTATATAATTCCCCTGTGAATATTGCCCGTGCCAGTTGGCACAGTGTAAATATGTGATTACGTTTCTAATGTGTCTTATGATAATACAAAGGCTATTTTTATATATAACCTTGTGTGGAGTTCCTTTTGTAGTGGGCCTTGGGTGTTGTGCTGTGTGTGTGTTGCGCAAACGCTTTACACATTGCCTCCGGGATAGGCCTGACTGCTCGTGCCAAGCTACCAAGGGGGTGAGCAGGGGTTATCTTGGGTGTGTAACTCTCTTGCCCTGACTAGAGTGGTGGTTTCTGCTTGGCTTTGGCGCAAGCCTTAGCCAACCAGAAATCCCATTTCTAACACTATGTTACAAAGTTAAATGGCAGATGTAGAGTTATTGTGAAAACTTAATTCAAATATCAAAGACATTTCTTATTGTTAGTGAGGTATGAAATTAAATTAGGGTTTGCAGATATTTCACAAAACAAAAACAATGCTAATTGTGGAAAATCGAGTATCATACTAATTTACTTTCTTTCTCTGGGAAATTGTATTTTTTATAAAGTAGTAATATTGATTATTTTTTTTAAACTGTACTAATTAAAGTTTTTTTTGTATAAGATTTAAAAAGTATCTTCATGAAATTAAAAATCATGTCACTCACAACCACCACATAAACAAAGAGCACTGCCTTCGCACATTTGGATAGCGAAGCCTATACACTTTTGCACTTACACATAATCAATTCTCGTGACTCGGCACCAGCAGACGGTTGGATGATTCTTTGTGGAATACACTTCTGTTGATGATAATAAAGCAACAAAAACAACAAATACGAGTTCCTCCCCAAATCTTCTTCATGTTACATGAGTTATTAAATCAATACCCATCCGTTTAGAGAGCATCATTACCTTATTGAATGTCTACACATCTCATTATATGTGCCCATTGTCTAGAGAAAGAATTCACTGAATAAAGTCCCACAGTCTCAGCGTCAATAAAGCAGGTTCTTAACCCCAATCACTCCATAGAAATGGCATCGAATTACTCCATAAAAAGGTCTACACATTTCAATCTCCAAGGGGACCAGTGTTCAACGAGATCTTCTTCCTTGGGACTCTTACATTTCTGGGGTGCACAAGCCAGGTATGTCCAAAGTTCCTTGTTCTTGTGTTCTGCTTTTATTCGGTGATAGTATTGCTCAACAATAATATTGCAGGGGGTTGGTTACTTCTTTTCAGGTAAATACTGTTGCACCACTTCTCTGCTTTCGGAACCAGTTTGGTTGTTCCGCTGCCTCGAATAGAGTTCGATCTGGGTGTCTCTGTTCCCTTCGACGTTCTTCCGTGTTGCGTTTATGTGGGCCCTGATCTTCACTTTCCCGATTAGGGTCCGTCTCATTTTCCAGAACAAACAGGAGAACTAAGGATATTCGCTTGATACCTTGTGATCCCACCTTCCAGTTGCAGCGCTTCTGGTCTCCTTCCCGAGACCTTCAATGACGTGTGGTGGCAGGGGAAAGCTGGTGTGCCCCCTCCTCTTTTCAGTTGTTATCTTATTCCCCTTTTTTAATTCTCATCCTAGATAAACTTACTTCCAAAGCTAAGACGTGGTCAGGCTTAATGTGTTTTGATGACCCATTCTAACAAAGTTATTAAGACTCTAAACTGGGGCTACTAGACCTCATAATGGTGGAACAGCTTTGTTCAATGCTATCAGATAATCTGATTCTGCGCTCACGTTGAAATTTGGGTCCATAGACCAAACAACCTAATATAGATGCATTTAATTATAATTTTTTGTGGGAAGGTGTATTTGTCAGAAATTGATGTACACCAAACCAGAAAAAGGGCCCTCCATCAGCCTAAACTCTGCCTTCATGCCAAGTTTGGTGTTGATTTGTCCAGGCTTTTTTGTGCCAAGCATGAAAAAAAGTTCTTACAGGAGTTTGAATGGAAAATACAACTTTTATCATTCCCTTTTATTTTCCTTAACCAATCGGCACAAAACTTTTCATAATTTAACTCACATGTTCATATGCATTTTTGGGTGATTTTTTCACATTTCGTAAACTGTTCAAACCAAAAAACTCTTGTCCTGTAGACAAAAGGATTTGAACCATAACTACATGGCTGCTGTGGTACACTTTTTTAAAGTAAAAAAACCAAGAAATTTTCCTTGCCTTATGCATAGATTTCTTCCTTAGATAATGGTAGAAGTCTTATCTCTAGGAACAACACTTTGCACTTGGGTGCCTACACAGAAACCGAATAGAGTTGTCTTATTTTCATAACCTTATGAAAAATGTTGCTATAAGACTTACTACAGTTTCATATTTTAGTAGCTCTTGCACCTGTGTTTTAAATAGGTGGCATAGGAATTCTTAGTCTGGCGCTCCTAATAGAAGCCGTTAGTTCAGCGTATCTGTGTCACAATATTGTGGGCTTAATATCAACCTGCCAAAATAGTGTATTCATGACATTGAATACCAAGAGACCATTAATGCAAGTATAGAGGTTGTATGATAGAGGCACGCATGGCTAAACCACATGTGCCTCTACCATGCAGCCCGAACCATGAATGCGTCCTAACCACGCATTCCTTTACAACGCATGCCTTAACCACGCAGTTTCGAGGTGAAGGCATGAATGGTAAATGGGTATACGTGGCTGAGGTCGCGACCCACCTCCCCAAGCTACAAATCCCCCTACCTGCCCCCCGCTCTGTGGTTCAAATACCCCGACCCCCCCTCCCACCCCCACGCTGTCCCTAACCCTTAATATACACTACCCCGAACCCCTCACACCCCCACGCTGTCCCTAAAACTTCCCCACCCCCTCCCACTGCCCTTAGGCCTAAAACCCTAACCCCTATTTAAAAAAACGACCCCAACCCCCAGCCCCAAAAAACTACCCGCCCTACCCTAAGCCCTAAAAACTACTCGGACTACCCATTCCCCTCCCCCTGGGGCCTAAATCCCTATCCCCCAACCCCCTCCCACCCCCGCGCTGTCCCTAAAACTACCCCATCACCTTCCACTGCCCATAAGTCTAATACCCCTAACCCCTAATTTAAAAAACTGCCCAACCCTCCCCCAGCCATGAAAACTACCCGACCCACCCACAACCCTAAAAACGACCCCCAACCCAGAAAACTACCTTCTACCCCCTCCCCAGCCCTGAAAACAACCCCCGATCCCCCTCCCCAGCCCTGAAAACTACCCCGACCCTCCCACAACCCTGAAAACTACCCCGACCCCTACTCCTCCCTGAAAACGACCCCGACCCCCCCAGCCCTGAAAACAACCCATACAAACTACCTCCACCAAACCCGGCACAAGCCCCACTTACCTCACTGCATCCTCTCTTCCTGGCGTCTTCCTGCTTCCGCAAAGCTGAAGGCAGCAGCTAGACCATGCACTGCCTTAACCACTCATATGCGTGGTTAAGGCAAGCGTGGTAGAGTTTGCGTATTCGGAACACACGTGGCTCTGCCCGTGTTGTTCTGACTGTTTTCCAAGTATGGATTTAGTAGTATTCGTACTACTTAACTTGACAATACATTGGTAGTCAATGTCGTGAATACATTAGTTTGACATGTCGATGTTAAAACCTCGGTACTATGGTATAACATTAGTTCAGTTTGGAGAGGATTGTGCATGTCTAATCAATTCAGTGTAGTTTGCATGCTATCCAAAAACCATGGCTTGTATGTGAGTTTGCAGGAGGTCAAATGCTACACCAAGGAAAATGTAGGCAAGTAGTGCAGCATTTTGCGTGCAAGGCTCTTAGGAAGGTTTGCGTTCCACTGTATCAGACACTGCACAAAATCTGCAGTCCCTCGTTCAATATATTATGAAATTCCAGAGTTCCTGGACAATGAGAAAACTTACGAGAAAACAGGAGTGCTTCTGCCCCATGGTATTGCATCAAGAACCTCATTTTTTCATCTAATCGTAGACAACTTGGGCTTCCAGCAAAGTAATAATGAAATCACACCTGAAACCTACTCTTTTAAAGAACATCTGGCAGCTATTTCGAGGCATAGAAGATCATGTAAAAAGTGTTTTTTGTTTGTGGAGAGGAATTTCTAAAACGTATGAGAGGCCTATTTAGGGATATTTCATGCCTGCAGACCAGAACTACCAGGAGAGTAACTCAGGTTTATAAAAACTGATCGGCCATCCTTTCAAGCGTTTACATACGTCCAGCTTGAAATATGTGTAATGGAATACAACATTCATATTGGAAATCCATCTGCCATGTGGGGTAGTTAAATCCATGAATTGTCTATACAGGCAGAGTATCCAAGATCTTTCAAGAGAAGGTTGTTGTGAGAACAAATCATGCCTCGATTTTCTTCACACTTTCATCTGCATCAGCCTCTTTCCATATCAATTTATTTTCAGAATACCCTATGGCAGGGTGAGAATATCTTCACCCATTGAATGGTAGCAACATATTGTGATATTTACTGGACAGGACAAACGCCTGCCAAAAGTGCTATCTACTAATTGTGGCTTTCATTCAAAGTAATAAGTGTCAAGGCCTTCCAGAATGGATTCAAGCTAGTATTGCTATGCCAAAGCAAAAGCAAATGTTCGAACACACTGTATCCAAAGAGTGGCAGCATCTTCAGCGCTCCATGTAGACGCATCTTTGATGCCTGGAAAGCAACTACTTGGTGGACACTTCATGCTTTTACCAAGCACTACTGCCTGGATCTCCAATCCAGAAGAGACTATGGGCCAGATGTACGACCGATTTATGCATGCACAAATGGGTTTTAGACCCATTTGCGCATGCAAAAATCATGTGGGCCATGTACAAACCCTATTTTGTGACTCGCAAAAATTTGCGACTCGCACAATAGTGTTTTGTGACTCGATATTAGGAAGGGGCATTCCCTTCCTAATTGCGACCCCACAAGCCATGTAAGAATGTTTTGCGACCGCAATTGCGGTCGCAAAACACTCGCAGTTTACCACCCTCTTCAAGAGGGTGGTAAAGCACTCGCAAACGGCAAGGGGTCCTTTGTGAATGCAGGGGAAAATATTTTTTAGGGGCAGGCAGTGGTCCCAGGGACCACTACCTGCCCTTAAAAAAAGAAACGAAAACGTTTCATTTTTCTTTTTTTAAATGCATCCCGTTTTCCTTTAAGGAAAACGGGCTGCATTAAAAAAAAAAAAACAGCTTTATTTAAAAGCAGTCCCAGACATGGAGGTTTGCTGAGCCCAGCAGGCCACCATACCTGGGAGGGCCTGCCATCCTAATGTGTCGCAAATTGCGAGTGCCTTATTAATATGCATGAGGCATGCAATTTGCGACCCCATTAGGAATCACTAACAGTGTCTCAGACACTGTTGTACATTGTGATTTGCGAATCGCAATTTGCGACTCGCAATTTGTCGCAATTTGCGAGTCGCAAATCACAATGGTCGTACTTCTGGCCCCAAGAGTGTGATAGGTCGTTCTGCAAAGTGTGTTTCAAACGGCTTGGCCTCACTCCCACCTTCCCTGGTCTTTAGTTTATGCTGCATATTGTCCAACTTGCATGCAATTACAGTCCTTCAGCACTGGTACGTTGGATAGATCCACATGTGATTCTCTGTCCTCCTTTGGTATAGTGCACACCTGTGCTCTTGAAATCTGAAGATGCTCCCATATGCAGGAAGTTTGTCTGCCCACCGAACTAGCCAGAAAAAAAGTCCTAAACAATAGGGTAGTCTATAAGGACAAGTGTTTAAGCTAACGTTTAACTTTACAATATTTAATATAGAGCGGATTACCAGCCTGATGGCTGGGAGTATTTCAATATCATATAACTCTATTAATGGAACCAATCCTGGAGAACTATATTTACAGGTAAAGTAATATTTTCTTCATATTGACATGAATTATCATATAATATTTAATTGGCAATAAGGTGTCTTAACCCACAAAATACTAGTGCTAACAAGATGATATGTATAATGAGGGTTCAGTAGCAACTTACGGGATACGGAAAAATACTTTTATGAGAATAAGTGTTTTAAATGTCTCCATTTCGATCTATTTTTAATATCTGGTAACTGATTATTTCATACAGCAAATGTACGTTCTCCCTTGGCAAGAAGATACCATAATAGAATGGTTGTAATGTGCCTGGCTGTAAAATAAACATCAGAATCCTATAAATTCTCATTTTTTTACTTGATGAGTTCACTTTCCACGCTCAGTTCTTTTGAACTTTACCCTCACATGATCCACCAAAAACACATTAATACTTCAAATACATGTACCACTGCTGTTCAATGCAAACATCAGTCTCAAATACAGTAGTAAATAATACACACATATCTATATAATACATAAAAGAAAACAAGCATAAAAGATTTAATAACTTGTTGATATATCTTCAATAACAAAAGTACAATTTTAAAAACAAACAAATACTTAACTTTTTCTTTCTACTTAAGTGACAAAGATTGTGAAAGTCCTGTTATTCTGTTCAGAAGACCTCTCTAGGCTACTTTGCTATGTCTGTGTGTAACACAATATCTTTCTTCCCACTGCCCAGAGATCTCAAATCTTACTCATTATGAGTGACACTCACACATTTGGAGATTGAGGTGAGCTGTCTCTCATAGAAGGCTAAATAGCACACCTGGTGAGAAGTGCTAGAACCTGAATCCTTGATGCAACTCTTTATAGAGTTTTGCTTTGTGCAGAGTAGTTTGTGAGATCTGTGGAGGCTTCAGGAAGCTGTTTCACAAGGGGAGCTCTCCTTCAGACCACTTCGGGTACATGAGGAGCCATTGTGTACCACTCCGTGTGCAGTTCTACTTTTGTAAGCGAGGAGCCTACCTTGCTGTGGGTTTGATGTTATTTTGTTTATTTAGATTTTTAAAAATTATTTTCCTGATGTTACTTCTGTGTTGTCACTAATGTAGAAGATTGCGTGATATCACTTCCAGTGATGTCATCAAATATGTTAATGAGTTCTATCTTCTAAATATTTTCTATGCAGGATGAGAAGAAGCCTCCCTCTTCTCACCCCATGGCTGGCTCCCATTGTCTGGGAGGGTACCTTTGACACCCGTCTCTTGAACACCCAGTTTCCGTCAGACATGCGCATTGGCTTGACCATCTTTGCTGTCAGGAAGTAGGTTTTCTACTACATTATACCCTGCGTGTGTGATTTATTACCTTCTGTGGGGTTTTTCCTGGGGTCCGATTATTGATGGGATATCTGGGACAATATCTCTGTGTGGAAGAGCAAAGGGTGGTCTTCCTGTGTAGACCAGAGTTAAAAATAAGTAGCTTTTAGGGGAAAGCAAAAGAAAAAGGAACAAAAGGGAGGCTAGCTCTTCTCTATGGAAACAGTGGTAAAAAGTGGCATGAGGCTGGAATAATAAGGACATTCTTCGGCAGGACAGCAGCATGAAAAAATAATATTACCGCCCTTCACAAATATGCAGAACTGCACCCTGTAAAACCACCTCCTTTTCTACTCAGTTAGCTATTGACGTGGTAGTAATCCCAGGCCCCGTTTTATCAAATCCATCTGGTATCACCGCCCCATTTACCGGCCATTACGAGTTTGAAGCAGGAATGGGGAATAACACACTTGTTCCGGAATTACAGGCTCTTTAATGCACGTTTTCCCCAATTTCCATACCCTTTTCTGCTCACGGTTTCCCCCTGCTAAACGTTAGGGGGAATGCGGGTGGTTTTACCAGATGCAATTCCGCACACTGTAAAACTTTATGAAAAGTGATAATTCAATAGAAAACCTGCATAATTACCACTTGTCCCAATTTGAAATGAGGCCTGAGTGTGTTAGCTCCACCTACAGTGCTCTGCCATTTTAACTTTGGCATAAAAGAGCCATTGTAGAGAGCAGATAAATGAGAGTTCAGACTTATTTTATACCTTGGCCCTCAGATGACATGTCCCATGAAAATAATGCCTTTCAGCATCCTATGGAAAGGAATGGTGCAGATATTTTTTTTAGAGATCAGTTTTTTACAGAACCTGTCTCAGACTACTGTTTACAGTAAAATATTATTTGAAGAGAAAATCCAACCTCACAAAACATGGGTATTAACGAAAGCGTAACTAACTGAACAGGGTTTGGCTTGACTGTTTGTAGAACAAGAAAACATTCCATTCTTTCCTCAGGAAGTTTGTCCACAGCAATGGCCCCTCCACCTGAAAGCTCCGTTTTAACCTTTAGGAACTGGCCTCCTAGATGGCTTCAGTCCAAGTGTCTAATTTCAGAAGATATTGAGAGACTTCCCAAGAAAGGCCCGAACAATCCGAACTTCCAGAACTATCTAATGACCTGACCATAGCTCACTGTGAGGATGTTCTTCTGTGTGTGCGAGGCAAGGTAGTTAGGACCTTATTACGACTTTGGCGGTCTTCAGCTGGGACCGTCCCCGCCGCAGTCCCAGGAAGACCGCCAAGGCCATGGTGAGTCTGCCCACCGGATTACGACTTTAATCCAGGGCGAGCGGGAGGTGCTGCGGCCGTCTCACAGCGGTAATATGTTAGCCGCCGCGAGAGAGCCTGCAGCACGTTCCTGCATGATGTGGCATACACTGTGTCATGCATGCCACACCGTGCAGGAACAAGGGAGCTATTCCAGGGGGGCACCACATGCCCCCCCGCATGCACCCCTAGGCCCAGAATGAGTTAGGGCCCCCTTACCTGCATGTCTGCCACCCTTTTCATGGCGGGGTCCCCGTCATGAAAAGGGCGGTGGATGTGCAGATCGGAATATGCTTGGCGGTGCCGGCATCGGCACCGCCAGCATATTCAGGCCGTTGTCAGACCGCCGATACAGGGGAAGGCGGCAGTCTTATGTTGGTCCCACCGCCACACTTGTACTAGGGCGGATGGGTGGTGGAGGTCGGACCACCACCGCGAGTACGGCGTAATAAGGCCCTTAGTGTTTACTGGGGATTTAACTGTGTGCGTAGTTGTTTGGCTCTTGTGTCCCAGAGACACCAATTCCATTTCATTCCAGTTGGATAATAACCACGTTACGCTTCCTGTGTAGCAAAGACAAGCAATCAAGGCTCAATCCAGGAGAGCGTAATAGAAACTCAGATACAGAATGACTCAGTAAATTAAAACACAATCAACTGAATTACCGATTTTATTCTAATTTCAAAGAAGAATATAGGGAGATAAATAAAAATGCAATTAAAAACAACTGGTTCACCCAAAAAATAAATGTGCTACCATGTTCTGCAGTTGAGATACGACCCCAAATGGCGTTAAAGCATTTACTCCTGTTTACTGTAATCTGCGCCACATTTTGGTTTTTACTCCAGTGTTTGTAAATAAAACTATCTAGTGGGGAGAAGTTTGTACCAGAACATTTAAAACTCCATCTTTGGTAGACTCTTCTCAGAAGGCTACAGAAAAATAATAAACAACTCACGTTTCCACATGCCATTTGTAACAGCAGGTTGTCTGTTTTGAATTCTTTCCAGTTTCGAAAGACCCTTCATCAGTCTTTATTAAAGTTTGATCTAGGCCCCTGTTAGGGGATCAACAAACTCACCATATCAAACATATATATAACATAAATTACAATATTAGAAAGCTTAATTTTTTTTATTCTATAGCAGCCAGAAGCAGATCAAGATTTAGAGGTAATATTGGTCCGCTCCGTTTCAAATTTTACATTATTCCATGTTCCAAGCAATGGCTTGAAAAAGAGGCTCCGAAAGGGTTTAAGAAATGGGCATTTGTCTAGCACGACTAAATCGGAACATCCATATTACAAAGAGAACACACTCATTCCTAAGAGCTAAACTGATTCCATTTCATTGTATTTTAAAAAAAAGATTATTAGTTCTCAAGTTAAGGAAAAAATGATACAAATTGTGTTCATTTACGATTTAAAAATAAGGTTGTGTTACTTTAATCTCTGCATTCACCTTAACTACTGGTGACTTTACTCTCTGTTATATTGATTAGCTTCATTAAAACTGCGCTGTATCATTGCCCTTATAATCATTTCTTCAGACCTATTAGTTGTAATGCTAACATCTCACTAGTAAGAGAGATTCTTAACTTTTGCTTTGAAAAATCAAAATTCTTCAAAAAAAATAATAAGTTATTGTAAGACATTAGTGTATTAGTTAAGAGAGGTGAGTACCCACCTCAAATAATAACCACTATACTTGACAGGCTGAACCAATAAAGCCACTAAATAAAGCTGAGCTCAACCTCCTATGCCACAGAGAAGACAAGCTT
Organism: Calotriton arnoldi; assembly: GCA_963921515.1. Taxonomy (NCBI): domain Eukaryota; kingdom Metazoa; phylum Chordata; class Amphibia; order Caudata; family Salamandridae; genus Calotriton; species Calotriton arnoldi. The sequence goes on from CAWUFW010000206.1 coordinate 3,908,508, forward strand.
AACTTAGAGGCAATGTGTAAAGTAGTTATGCAATGCTAAAACAGCAATAAAGTAGAAATGCAAAACAAAAATCTCAAAACGAATTAGAATAATTGAGTAACATTTAATAAACAGAATGCCAAAAATCCAATAAGGAGAACCAGAAATATGATTTTTTTAAAAAGTTTTAAGCAGAAATAGGGCCAAGAAGCACAAAGTTCCAAAGATAGTCAATGGTTGCGGTAGAGCAGGTCCTAGGTGCATTTTGACGCTGACTGCGATAGAGCGCAGATCCGACATACTAACCAGGTTTGTCTTCGTCAAATTTTTACCTTCTGACGTTAGTCCTTTAAGTCCCAAACTACTACAGGAGTACACTTCTAAAGCTACAGGACCTCATGAAAGACACTAAGAGACTCACAGGGTGGCAGGCAGAGTCCAGTCCAGGTCTAGTTGACACTGGTCAGCTGGGCAATTGTTGTAAAAGGCCTGTTGTAGCTTGTTGTGTCTCTGTAGCTTTAACAGGAGGTCAGCCTTATGACCCTTCAAGTCCACTTTTTTGTCTTTGGTACAAGAGGGGGAGCAGGTCCAGTCTTCTAGGCTCTTCTCACGTCTCAGACAACAGGTTGAGCCCTCTTCTGATTTTCCACAGATCCAGGAATTTTCCACAGATCCAGGAATGAAACGGGTGCCTGGAGGTGCCACGTTTATGCTTGGCACAAGCTAGTGGATGAGAATGATGCCTGGAGACACCCTAACCAATGGGATATAGGTTCCTGGAGCTAACCCTACCCACTATGGGCATTTTCAAGATGGCCCATCAAAGGAATCCCTAGAAACTCTTTGTAGTAAGCGCAGAGATTGCAAATGCTGCATCCTTAAAACCAAAGCAGAATTCTTCACAAGAGAAATCATGCTTGCCAGAAACAAACCCAAAGAACTCTTTGACATTGTCAGGAAATATACCTCCCCTCGACTTCTACTCAATCTCCTTAACAAAAAAGAAACTTGCAACAATCTCTCCAACATCTTCTCCAACAAGATTGACAACATTGGGCTATCATCCCAAAAGCTTTGCTCTCGCTTTCTCCCGAAGGACTGCCTTGCAAATCTAAAGAAACTTGGTGTAACTTCGAATTGCTACCCGAACCTGCACTAGCAATCACAATCTCAGCTATCAAGCCATCCTCTCATTTTGCTGATGTCATTTCGGCCAAAACCATCAAAAACATTGCTACACCTCTAATCCCTTTTCTCACTCAAATAATCAACTTCTCCCTTAGGGAAGGTTTATTTCCTAACTGCCTTGAAGCGTGCCAGATCACCCCACTTTCTAAGAAATCAGATGCGGACCCCACTGACCTCATCAACCTACGCCCTATCTCCAATCTCCATTTTCTAGCCAAACTGCTAGGAAGCAGCATGGCTCACCAGCTTAACAACTAGGTCACGGCCAACCACCTCTTTGATGATCCTCAATAGGGTGTCAGAACCAGCTGCTGCACTGATACTGCTATGCTACAAACAATCGACTCTCTTTGCATTATGGACAATGGGGACTCCTGTTTTCTAGTTCCATTAGATTTATCCTCAGCATTTGACACAGTCAATCATGCATCCCTTCTAAGAATCCTAGAAGATGGAATGGGTATCAAAGGTACTGAACTGGTTTGAATCCTACTTATCCAATCACTCACAACAGGTCAAGATCTCAAACTCTCTCTCCAACCCCCTGCTTCTGCACCAAGGAGTACCACAAGATTCAATCCGATCTCCAACACTATTCAGTCTTTATATGGAACCCCTCTGCTCCCTCCTGGAGAATGCAACTACCTCTTTTTATATCTATGTGGATGACACCCAACTATACCTAAGTATCTTCTCATAGAGATTTTACTTACCTCTCAAAAACTCTTGCGGACCTCCAATCATAGCTGTTGCTCCACCACCTCAAACTCAGTCCGCAGAAGAGAGTGTTCCTTCAGTTTTCTCCACTGCACTGCAAAAAACATGCCAAGTCCTGAATAGCTTCTTCAGATCTTCTTGGCTCTACTTGTAGACCAGGCTAAATCTCAAGGCTTCAGACTTGATGCCAGTCTGACTCCATAGGGACATATCAATGCTATAGCAAAAAGTGCTCAATTCCAAATCAAGCTTCTCAAAGGGATCAATCCTCTAATCCCATCCGATGACTTCAAAACAGTAACGCTATAGATGGTTCTTTGGAAACGGGAGCATGGTAACTCTACTTACGGACATTCTTAGAATTCACCTTACTCCCCTGTAGGTAGCCCTAAGCTCTGCTGCTCGCCTGGTATCTGGCACAAGACGTCTGACCACATCACCCCTGTCCTGACCATACTCAACTGGCTATCCATTGAGCAATGAGTACCTTCAAATTGGCCTGCATCATCCCCAAAATTCTACATGAAGGCTCACCGAACTATCTCACAAATAAACTAACTATTTCAAGTGGCTACTGTTCCCTCATAAGCTCCAACTCACTGCATCCGGCAACCACTACCTTCCATTAGTTGAGTACTCTAAAGCAATCCTTCTCAGGCGCCACCCTGAAATTTGGAGCTCCATCCCTCCCACCATCAGGATAATCCCCTCACATATTGCCTTCAAAAAGGAATTGTTTGTATCTTTACTAGGAGTTCCTCAGACAGACGTTGGCTGTTTTGATTATTAGCATCAGCCAATCTCCATAGCATCACCATGAGATTATAGACCAATCTTTATGAGAGGTCTTATCCTCTAGGAAAATCCTTGGTTCGTTAATAATTATTAGGCCTTGTGGAGCATTATTACTTCTTAACCCCTTCGCTGCTAGGCCTTTCCCCCCCGTGCTAAGCCTTTTTTTGGCTATTTGGGGTAGTTCGCGCTTAGGCACCTGTAACATTTTGACCACATAAGGTATCCACGCCAAATTTGTGTCCTTTTCTTCCAACATCATGTGGATTTTAAAGGTACCCAGGGTTTGTTGATTCCCCTGGAGGGGACCCAGAAATTAGCCAAAATACAGCTAAATTTTGGTTTTTTGGGGGGAAAATGGGAAAAAAGGGCTACAGATGAAAGCGTCTGGTTTTTTCCCTGCAAATGGTATCAACAAAGGGGTTGTGGTGCTGAAATCACCATCTTCCTAGCTTTCAGGGACAAGCAGACTTTTGTCAGAAAATCAAACTTTTTTACACAGTTTTGGCATTTTTCTGGGACATAGCCTATTTTTGCTATTTTTTGTGCTTTCATCCTCCTTCCAGTTAATGGTAAAAATGGGTATGAAAGCAATGATGGATCCTGGAAAACTATACATTTCTGAAAAGAAGACAACATTTCAAATTCAGCAAGGGGTCATTTGTGTAGATCCATCAAGGTTTTTGTATAGAAACTAACAGTTGAAAATAGAAAAAATTGAAAATAAGTTAAAAAAAACAGCCATTTGTGGCAATGTTTTCTGCTGTAACTTCTACTAAGTATGACAGATGTTTGAAAGCAATATACCGTTACATCCGCTGAACCCTTCTGATTGTGGGGATATATAGGACTTGTAGGTTTACCAAGAACCCGAGGAACCCAGAGCCAATAACTGAGCAGTGTCTTGCAATGGTTTTTTTATTGTGTACCGGGTATAATGCAATTCATTTGGGAAAATATAAACATGGAAAAATCGGTATGAAAGTCACCTATGTATTTCTGAAATGGGAACAAAATATAGAGTTTAGAAACAGACGCTATTTGCACATCTCCGAAATTGTGGGTACCTATACCAGCATGTGAATTATAGGTCATTTTTCAAAGTGACTTCTTTTTTACACATTGTCTTACATTTAGAAGGCAGAAATGCATTGAAAGTCAATAGGTAATAACAGTTGCTCTACAATTTTGTGTTCCCATAAGTCTCCCGATAAAAATGGTACCTCACTTGTGTGGGTAGGTGTAGTGCCCGCGACAGGAAACGGCCCAAAACACAACGTGGACACACCACATTTTCACAGTGAAAAAGGACCCTTTTTTTGCAAAGTGCCTAGCTGTAGATTTTGAACCCTAGCTCTGCTGGCACCTAGGGAAACCTAGCAAACCTATACATTTTTGAAAACTAGACACCCAGGGGAATCCAGGATGGGGTGACTTGTCTGGCTCTCACCAGGTTCTGTTACCCAGAATCCCTTGTGAACCTCAAAATTTGTCAAAAAACCCACATTTTCCTCACATTTCTGTGGTGGAAAGTTCTGGAATCTGCGTGGATCCACAAAATTCCACACACCCCACATTCCCCAAAGTCTTCCGAGAAAAATGATACCTCACTTGTGTGGGAAGGCCTAGTGCCCGCGACAGGAAACGGCCCAAAACGCAACGTGGACACACCACATTTTCACAGTGAAAACAGACCCTTTTTTTGCAAAGTGCCTAGCTATAGATTTTGAACCCTAGCTCTGCCGCCACCTAGGGAAACCTAGCAAACCTATACCTTTTTAAAAACTAGATACCCAGGGGAATCCAGGATGGGGTGACTTATCTGGCTTTCACCAGGTTCTGTTACCCAGAATCCCTTGCAAACCTCAAAATTCATGAAAAAAACTACATTTTCCTCACATTTCTGTGGTGGAAAGTTCTGGAATCTGTGTGGATCCATAAAATTCCACCCACCCCGCATTCCCCAAAGTCTCCCAGGGTCGGCAGCCATCTAGGGAAACCTACCAAACCCACACATTTCTGAAAACTAGACACCCGGGGGAGTCCAGGGAGGTATAGTTTGCGTGGATCCCCCAACGTTTCCCTACCCAGAATCCCCTGCAAACCTCAGATTTTTGCTGAAAAAATAAACTTTTTCTCAAATTTGTGTGTGGGAAAGTTGTAGGATCACCGGGCTGACACAAATTTCCTCCCACCCAGCGTTCCCCCAGGTCTCCCGATAAAAGTGGTACCTCACTTGTGTGTTTAGGCATAGTGGCTACAACAGGAAATGGCCCAAATCGTACTGTGGAGACTTCAAAATTACCTATCACAAAACTATCTGCTTTTGCAAGGGGGGTCCCATGAGTTTTTGGCCCCGGGCTCGGCGGCCATCTAGGGGAACCTACAAAACCCACACATTTCTGAAAACTAGACACCCTACGACCACAGTACGATTTGGGCCATTTCCTGTTGCAGCCACTATGCCTACACACACAAGTGAGGTACCATTTTTATCGGGAGACCTGGGGAAACGCTGGGTGGGAGGAAATTTGTGTCAGCCCGGTGATCCTACAACTTTCCCACACAGAAATTTGAGAACAATTTGATTTTTTCAGCAAAATTTGAGGTTTGCAGGGGATTCTGGGTAGGGAAATGTTGGGGGATCCACGCAAGCCATACCTCATTGGACTCCCCAGGGTGTCTAGTTTTCAGAAATGTGTGGGTTTGGTAGGTTTACCAAGATGGCCGCCGAGCCCGGGGCCAAAAACTCAGGTGACCCCCCCCCTTGCAAAACCAGGTCCTTTCAAAATAGGTAATTTTGATGTCTCCACAATACGTTTTGGGCCCTTCCCTGCCGCGGGTACTTGGCCCACCCACACAAGTGAGGTACCATTTCTATCAGGATACTTGGGGAAATGCTGGGTGGTAGGAAATTTGTTGTTTCTTTCTGAAGCATGAAAATTTTGGCACAGTAATGCAAGGAAAATGTGACAGTCACATTTTGAGGTTTGCAGGACATTGTGGGTAAGATAACTTGTTGGGATCCACAAGAGAAACATCGCCATGTACTCCCATGGGTGTTTAGTTTATGACAATATCTACAGTTGGTAGGTTTTTCTTAGATGGAATGTACACCTTGGCAGAGACAAAAAAGACAAATATTACTGCACAACCATCTATTACTCAAGCACACACACATACTGGTTGGATTTGGCACGAGGGCGAGTGATGGTTCAGTATATAAAATTTTATTAACAAGAGATTGCACAAAAATGAAATGCACTGTCAATAATTGAAAGGACAAAAAACTGAACCAGTGACTCACAGCTCGTGAGCTGTAAAGCCGCGTCAAGGCCCCAACCACTTTACAGGCCATTCACACACCTTTCGTACGTGATACACACAAGACCATTCACACCACCAGGCACGGAACCAACACATTACAACATTCACAAAAAGGGACAAGGTACACCCTGCTTGAGAAAGACAGAAAAGACAAATATTACTGCACAACCATCTATTCCTCAAGCACACATACATACCGGTTGGATTTGGCACGAGGGTGAGTGATGGTTCAGTATATACAATTGTATTAACAAGAGATTTCACAAAAATGAAATGCACTGTTAATAATTGAAAGGAAGAGAAACTGAACCATTGACTCACAGCTCATGAGCTGTAAAGCCACGACAGGGCACCAACCTCTTTACAGGCCATTCATACACCTTTCATACGTGTGACACATACAAAACCATTCACACCGCCAGCCGCGGGCCCATCACATTACAACACTCACACCAGCAGACAGCGCCATTCAAGGACCCATCACTTTCATACGCCCACATGCCTGACACAGCAACCACACCAGCTGACGGATTGCGTGGACTGGCGTTTGGGTAGCAGTGTGTGTAGTGACCAGCAGCAAGTCACTACTCACACACTGCCAGCCAAGCACCAGTCCACGCACACCACCAGCCAAGCGCCATGCCACGCACACCGCCAGCCGAGCGCCAGTCCGGGCACACCGCCAGCCAAGCGCCAGTCCACGCACACCACCAGCTAAGCGCCAGCCTACACACACTGGCAGCCAAGCGCCAGTCCATTCACACCGCCAGTCGAGCGCCAGTCCACGCACACCGCCAGCCAAGCGCCAGTCCACGCACACCGCCAGCCAAGCGCCAGTCCACGCACACCACCAGCCAAGCGCCAGTCCACGCACACCACCAGCCAAGCGCCAGCCTACACACACATCACATTTAGGGTTTTTTTATACAAAAAAGAAAACACAAACAAATTGTAAATAGATACAAATCTACTAACACAAAATCTGAAACTAAATACATTGCACAAATGCCAACCTTGAAACTGAATAAAAATATAAAACAATACAGACCAGGCAGTTCACTTAACCACTCATGGATGCTCCCAAAATTATTTTGCGTGTGGTACATTCTAAAACAAGCAGGCACACACAGCGCAGGGTTAGAAGGACACTCAGGGCAGTACATACGAGTCTCCTTCCGCGTACCTCTTCGCCAACAGACTCTACATCTCCTACTGGGAAAGTCTTTTGAGGGCATGGGAGGAATGTGATCAGGAAAGTGGCGATCTTTCAATCTAGCCACATCCTCCACCACTCCAACTCTAGGAACACTTGCCTGTTCCACTACAACAAGGCTGCCTATTACAGACTCCTGAAACTTAGCAAAAGTCATCTTTGACTCAGGACAACAATCCTTGAATACAACAAAAGCATTAAATGTTGCCAAGTGGAAAATATGGATAGCCAACTTCTTATATCAAATGTAAGCCTTACGAAGGGCAGTGTAAGGTTCCAACCTCTGATCTACTCTATCAACACCACCCATGTGCCTATTATAGTCTAAAATGCACACAGGTTTGCGCGCTTCAGCAACCTGACCCCAAACAGTCACAGGTGAAGTGCTTTCATCATGGATGGTAGTCAGCATGTAGACATCTCTCCTGTCTGAAAACTTCACAGCTAGAAGTTCCTCGCTACGTAATGCACTGCACTGTCCTAGCACAAGCTTTTGACAAACAAGTTCTTTTGGGAAACCTTTACGGTTAGAGCGGATTGTGCCACAAGCAACAGTGTCCACTTTGGCCAATTCCCTGAACAACTGCACACCAGTGTAGAAGTTATCTACATATAAATGGTGACCTTTGTTAAAAAGTCCTCTACCAAGTTCCCACACAATTTTCTCAGTCACTCCAAAAGTGGACGGGCAACCATGGGGGTCAATCTTGGAATCCCTACCGGTGTACACCCTGAAATTAGAGACATATCCAGTCATACTGTCACACTGCATATACATCTTAATTCCATAGCGTGCCCTCTTACTAGGAATGCATTGCCTAAAAACCAAGCGGCTCTTGAACAAGACCAAAGACTCATCCACTGCTATTTCTTTGCCTGGAGCATAGATCTCAGAAAATCGATCTACAAAGTGATCAATGACAGGCCGAATCTTAAAAAGACGGTCACAATCAGGGTGATCTCGTGGCAACGCAAAACCATTACCGACAAAATGCAGCATCCGAAGCAGAAGCAAATACCTATCACGACTCATGACTGCCGGAAATATAGCTGTTGCCATCAAGGGACTAGTAGACCAATATGAAGACATTGATGGCTTGCTTAGCAAGCCCATCAAAAAAGTTAACCCCCTATATATTAGCTGGGGAAGGTTTTATTCCGGCCAGAAATTGCGAAGCCAGAGTAGTCGCTGACAGCTTTCGCTATTTAGGGATTTATGCCACTTCGGACCCAGTAGCGTTTTACGATCAAAACTTGGCCCCCCCAATGCGTCGCTTACAAGATGACATAAAACACTGGAAGACCTTGCCACTTACGTTACTCGGGAGAGCAGCGCTTTATAAGATGATGGCCCTGCCCGCTTTATTTATGCCCTCCAGAATACGCCATACCTTGTCCCGGACAAGTATTTTCAGACCGTGAAAGCAGAAGTCCGGACCCTGCTCTGGAATAACGGCTCCCCTCACATCTCATTGCCAAAACTGACGAAAAGCTGGTATGATGGAGGTATTGCTCTCCCAGCGATAAAAAGTTACTATTGGGCCTCTCAGTTGGTGGTCACCAATCATTGGGTGCACTGGCCGATATCTGATCCTGCCTATAGGATGGACAAATATAATATGACACCAGGGACATATCAGAGGGCATTATATGGGGGAAAGACACATAGTCCACTGTATACTCCAACGGCGACCACGGTAAAGATCTGGCAGGCGGCCATTTCCGCATTGGGATGGAAGAATAAGATTACGCAGGCCACCCCCGTTCTTGAGACTGAACGACTGGGGCTCTTGGCAACTTGTGCTGGATTTGATAAGTGGGAGCTTATTGGACTCTCGAGGGTCTGAGATGTCTGGGCAAGAGGTAAAGTAGTTCCCTTTGCAGACCTCCAGCGTGACTATGAGTTGAGTGAGGGGGAGACCTTTCGATACCTGCAGGTCAGGAACGCGTTGCATAGGGCTATCCCCAAAGGCACAGATCTGCCGGCCGCTTCGCCCCTAGAAGACAGACTCCTTGATGATTACCTTAAAGATAAAGCAATTTCCTTGACCTATAGAAAGATATTGAATAATACACCTGATGACCTAGAGAAGATCAGGGTCAAATGGGCGGAGGAGGTGGGCGATTTAGATGATGAGGACTGGCAGGAGGCATTGGCATCCCCCGGGAGGTGGCAATTCGGTCCCGGTTCAAGTTAATCGAGCTCAAGCTCTTGAATAGAGTATACTATACCAGTGTGTTATTGGTGAAGATGGGTATCCTGAGCTCCCCATTATACCCCAGAGGTTGTGGTCAAGAGGGACGTATCTCCATCAGTGGTGGGACTGTCCAGTGGTACAGTCATACTGGGATAAAGTGACAATGAAAATGTGGGAAGTCTGTGGGAAATCTATGGATGTCACGCCCCGGTTGTGTCTTCTTAATATTTGGGAGGCGACGGATTTGTCAGCAAAAGAGAGGACCTGGGTCACCTTTGGCAATGTGGTTTCGAAACGCAATATTGCAAGAACTTGGAAGGGAGTCACAGTGCCCAAGCTCCAGGACTGGCAGGCCGACATGGACTGTTGCATGCAGACAGAAAGGGTCATATATGAAGGGAAAGGGTGTCCGCAGAAGTGGTCCAAGATTTGGGGAAACTGGAACAAATATAGAGGGATGTTGTGTGCTCCACTGAACTCCCACCCCCCCGCCCCCCCCTGCAGGAGTGAAGGCTGCCTGGCCACAGTGTGGTCGCAAACTGAGTTGTAAATAAGTACTGTACGATTGGGTTGACCAAACAAACAGAAAAAGATTGTGATTGTCGCATGCACTGTATAATTTTATTCTCAAATGTGGCTAACATGGTTTCTTCTTTAATAAAAAAGAGTTAAAAAAAAAAAAGTTAACCCCAAGTACTTCTTCAACTCATCCAGATTTGTGGGAGTCCACCGGGTAGCTCTAGAGTGGGGCCTAAGGCCGGCACTGTTGTCTCTCAAAAACTGTTCAGCATACAAATTAGTCTGCTCAACAATCTCTGCCAAAAATACATTGTCCATAAACTGAAAAAAAATGATCGGCAAAACGTTTTCAGTATTCACTCTACACCCAGGAACACCAGTAAAGTCTGGCAATGCCAGCTGCACCATGCCTGGGGCAACCCAGAGAAAAGAGAGCAAACACAAGGAGATGATGGACGGAGCGCTGAAACTTTTCAGACACTCACCCCCAGTCACAGATCTGGGTTGAATCCATCATCATTCTTTAGCTCACTTCGCCACCCCAGTTCAGACACAGCTATATGCAAATCAGTCTTCACCCTGTGCCTCATGGGAACAGTCCAGCCTGAACTGCCAAGTCATGTCTTCCCTGGACCGGAAACAAGCATTCTGGGACCGGTTTCGGGCTAACAGCCCTCATCAGCCAGGCTAGCTTGAATCCAGTGGCAAAGTGAGCAAGGGACCCACGTCTGGGCATACCCTGCCAACTTAGGGCGAACAAAGCAAACACAAGGAGATGATGGACGGAGCGCTGAAACTTTTCAGACACTCAACCCCAGTCACAGATCTGGGTTGAATCCATCATCATTCTTTAGCTCACTTTGCCACCCCAGTTCAGACACAGCTATATGCAAATCAGTCTTGACCCTGTGCCTCATGGGAACAGTCCAGCCCGAACTGCCAAGCCATGTCTTCCCTGGACCGGAAACAAGCATTCTGGGACCGGTTTCGGGCTAACAGCCCTCATCAGCCAGGCTAGCTTGAATCCAGTGGCAAAGTGAGCAAGGGACCCACGTCTGGGCATACCCTGCCAACTTAGGGCCTAACAAAGCAAACACAAGGAGATGATGGACGGAGCGCTGAAACTTTTCAGACACTCACCCCCCAGTCACAGATCTGGGTTGAATCCATCATCATTCTTTAGCTCACTTCGCCACCCCAGTTCAGACACAGCTATATGCAAATCAGTCTTGACCCTGTGCCTCATGGGAACAGTCCAGCCCGAACTGCCAAGCCATGTCTTCCCTGGACCGGAAACAAGCATTCTGGGACCGGTTTTGGGCTAACAGCCCTCATCAGCCAGGCTAGCTTGAATCCAGTGGCAAAGTGAGCAAGGGACCCACGTCTGGGCATACCCTGCCAACTTAGGGCGAACAGGGCAACCCAGAGGTCAGCACTTACAACGGGAAGCCTTGCAGCCCCAGGCTGCAGCCCAGATGCCTCTTGCTGCACTATCGGCACATCAATGTTCTCCTCTAAAACAGGCACTTTATCCTCACTAAGAATAGTTTCATCCGTACTGAGAGTAGCTTCATCATCTGATGATTCCTCGTGGACAGAAAACTCACTGCCTGAATCTTCCACTCCCTCCTCTGCCTCAGATGCAGAGTCAGTCTCTGAACCATGGTCAGAGAAAGACTCAAAAAGCACACCAACAACCTGCTGAGCAGTAATCCTGCGGCTAGCCATAATCCTTACTAAGAAAGGAGACTGCACAAACAAGTCAACAACAACCAACACTGTGCAAAATAAGTAAGTAAAAAAAATGTGTGCCTTTATCCCAAAGATCTATATACTCAAAAACTATACGATTCACTTGCAAGAGACAGCTACACTCACCACCACCTACTCTGCAGAGACATAGCAAAAACCAACGATATCCCACTAGAAAGAAAAAAACAAAACCAATTACTCACAAAACAACAAAATACACATCGAGCACAAACGCAAAACGTTTTTCACACTCAATAAAACCGAAGCTAAACATTCAGCTATTATTACACCATTTACAAAAAGACATTCATGCAGGGAAATGAAACTTATTTAGAGTAAATAGTACAAAAAATATTTTCTTACCAAACACATGCAACTACACAAACTGCAGAACCACCAGTGACGAAACCGCAACCTGGAACATCAGTCTAAAGAGCAAAAGCCTTGAACTAGAATAAAAAGGAAAAACAAAACTTTACAATTGCAATTCAGAAGAAATAGAACAATTAACATTATAACACACTATGTCACTACTTAAATGGTCAATCTGCCAGATGGGCCTTCAAATAGGGCCGAGAAAAATGGGGGGCGATGTTGCCCAAGGGATCTGGTGGGGTTTTCTGCCAGGCCGATCTGTCCCCGGGTGGGGCAGAAAACAGCAGGCAGAAATTTGCCCCCTTGTAAAAGAAATAGATCCCTGGTGCCTAGTAGGGTTTTCTGCCCCCCTCCCGCCTGGGGGCAGAAAGGTCAAATAAACGGGCAGATCTGTACCCATGGTGGGGCTGAAAACCTGTATTCTGCCCATCAATTGTTCTTTTTGCATTTGTCACCCCGAGTGGGACGGGTATGCTCAGACATGGGTCCCGTGCTCTCCATGCCACTGGAGTCAAGCTATCCTGGCTGATGAGGGCTGAAAGCCCGAAACCGGTCCTAGGATGCTTGTTTCCAGTCCAGGGAGGACCTGGCCTGGCAGTTCGGGCTGGACTGTTCCCATTGGGCACAGGGTCAAGACTGATTTGCATATGGCTGGGTCCAAACTGGAATGGCATGGTGAGCAAAAAAACGATGGATTTAGGCCCAGATCTCTGTACTGGGGTGAATGTATGACATTGTTCTGCATTCTGTCCATCAATTGTTCTTTTTGCAAAATACATAAACATAACTTAAGCCCCTTGGAAGCAACCCTTGGCCAAGAGGTCGCTTCCATCTGCAATAAAAAACATCCAAAATTTAAATGCCGGCTTGGGTCGCTTCCATGCATTAAAAAAATAATCCCTGGTGCCTAGTGGGGATTTCTGCCCCCCCAGAAAGGCCGAAAAAATGGGCCAATCTGCCCCCAGGGGTGGGGGTGCGGAAAAACATCCAAAATATTATTACCCCCTTGGAAGCGACCCTTGCCCAAGTGCCTAGTGGGGGTTCATCAGGGGAGAGGAAAACTCTTTCCTCTCCCCTGATGCCTCAATGGGTAAACCCCCCCCCCCGGAGCAGGAACACCTACCTTCCTCCGTGGACGCTTGGAAGCAAATGGCTGCCCATGGGGGGAGCGCCAGCGCTTCCCCCCCATGGGTGGTTGCCATGACGGAGCGGTTGCGTCATGAGCACACTCCGTCATGAACATAGAAAGGGTTAAGTACTCTGTCATGAATGCTCTGTGGAACATATTTCTCACTTGTTCTTTCTTCAGTGCTGTGAGTTTATCCAGGCGTCTTGGAGGTGGGTAGGTCTGTGGCACTGTCCCGGACCCATACAAGTATCCCGCAGTTTCTCTGGGACCCTCCGATTTGCCTAAGGGGCATTGCTCTGCTCACCTTGGGGTGGAATTGTTTCGCTGCAACCATCCAGGTGCAGTATCATACAGATTGAGCAGCCATCCTTTACTAGAAAGGAGGTCTCATGCCCCTCAGGGGGCGCTAAATCACTTTTCTTGGTCCTGGTGAAGTGCCATCTGACCCTATGGGCAATCTAGGCACGAAACATATCGACCTCACTTTGCTGACAGCTATCTAGGTAGATTGGGACTGTACGATAGCACCACTGTTTTTACCTAGTCCTGGTACCCTTACCCCATAAAAATTGTTTTGAGGGCACCAGAGTCTGTTTTAGACACTCCTCACCTTTCACTTGACACACTTTTACATAGCCTCTTCACATGCATTCACCTAAACGGCATTTTCAGATCAGAAGATCTCTGACAAAGAGCACCCAGGCCCGTCAGGCATTGCAGCGCCGGCCACCCGGGAGCGTCCAATGATGAAGCATGACACCCTAACAGGTGTGTGAGGGCATCAAGATCTGACCTTCAGGTCTCCCCGTGACAGCAGTACTAGCCACGTAGTTTCACCTCTTTGTGACCACCCGGCCTATGAGGAACTACTCCTATTTAGAAGGTTAACTAGTTCACTTCTGGACGGAGCATAGGTGTAGGACCTCTATAAATATTGAGCTCTTCATCCCCCTTTGATTTAATAGATGAGTTTATCCCAGTCATCACTTTGAGCAGTGCCTGTGAAGATTGTGTATCGAGAAGAATGGGAGTAGTCAAAATGTTCTGCACAGTGCTCTAGTCAAAACCCAAGTCCATGTTGGTCAATATTTTGTGGGTGATCTTAATTTCATACTACAATCTTGTTGACAGAAAAGTAAGCTCAGTCTATAATTGCTTCAAAACAAAACTTATTTTTGGAAGTACACTGTTTCTATAAAAATAAAATAGTATATATGTCCAAGAATCCAAATAGAAACCCCACAGAAGAGCTGCTTCACCTAATACGGTATCCCCAGTGGGAAAACCAGGGCAGACTAACTCATGGCCAAGGAATATATCACCTTAACATATCAAACACATACAATATCCCTGACCTAAAGCCTCAGTGTCCCTGTAGCCTTGTTAGAGACACATCATAATGAACCCTCTAAACAATTTGTTTATGTCCTAAACTACTCTGAAAAAACCTATAAACAAAACCATCACATCGTGAAATTAGGAGATGTAATTTTCCAGAAACTACTGTTTGCATTTAAACACAGCAGTAAGCTAAGAGACACGCTGGTGCATACAAAGGAAAATTAACTCCTCACTTGCCATCACCCTATGGGGCATGCCTAAAGTTGTAGGCCACTACCCCTGCAGGACATGTACTATCTGTCACCTGACAAAACCTTTCGCACAAATCGATCTAGGACTGATAAACTCATAGGAGATACACTCCTTTTGTTATTTACCAACTGCAACAGCAAAGGGGATATTTACACGAGTACTTGTCCATGTGGATTACAATATATCGGAATGACCACCAAGAAGATCTAGATGAGAATTATTGACACTGTAGCACATTAAGGTCCAAACGTAACAGCATATAGATAATAAATCCCTACATCTCAGTGAGACACACAGAAGACTCTGTAAACAGATATTTTCAAACCCTTCTCGGAAGGTTCACTGAAAGATGCGTCCAACCAGCTCTTCAGGAGAGAACAACATAGGATACACAGGCAGAACACGAATCAACCGGGCCTCAACATCGACATTTGCTGGATTTCACTATTCCAGATGATTTGAACACTCTATCTCATTCAGCAAACAGAAGAATGGTCAAACACACTGTCAGATTCAGCTCAGATAGCATACATCCCACTGGGTGTTACATAGAATATATCCAAGGAATGGACTATTATCTCTTAGTGAAACTATAGGAGACATTAATAGGACACTGGTATTCTTTCACAGACACTGGGATG
The DNA here is from genome assembly GCA_963921515.1 of Calotriton arnoldi. NCBI lineage: Eukaryota > Metazoa > Chordata > Amphibia > Caudata > Salamandridae > Calotriton > Calotriton arnoldi. Next base: position 3,923,931 of record CAWUFW010000206.1, read on the forward strand.
TTGATAATTTTACCAACGATTAAGACCAAGCTAGAAATTAACTTAGAATTTAGATCTAAACCTTTTTCCAGAAGCTCTTTTTGCTGCTGCCTCAACTTACGATGCTCTAAACTCCTATTCTAAGTGGCATGGCTAAGCTGGATTAATTCCTGGCCTAGGTACTGCTGGGAGCTTAAAACCTTTGGTACACAGTCCCAGAATTCATCTGGTTATAGCAACTCTCTACCTCCTTTTTTAAGTGGCAGAGCAGCGACCTTTCTAAAACGCTGAGATAATGTTACCTTCAAATTTGTTGCAACTGATGCATCAAAATTATGAGAACATTCTTGCATCCGCGGTCTGATTGTGTATAATGGTTAATGTGATCTCACCTCCCACAATTTTAGGGTTCAGGGAGATATGTATTAGTGTGGTACTACAAGCATAACCCTTACATGGAAGTCATTCCAATTGGCTTAAATTGGGTTAGCTAAATTCATTCTTGAGAAATACACTCCTGTGATTTGTTGCTTGGGTGATGTATGTACTAGGAGACATGCTACATTTACGAAAATAAACCTTTATTATATTCTATTTACCAAATACGGACTGAGAATGGAGTGAAACAATTCCAGAAATCTCAGTCATTTGAGGAAACTGTTAACTGCTGGGAAAAGATCAACAAAATGTAGACATTCACTAACATTGCTAATTTAGGTATTTAATTCTTCTGATTGTTTTTTTCCCTAATTTTTCTGATCTCTGGTCATCAGATTCCATAGTTGTAACAAATGGCAAAGCCAATGGGGTCAGAGTACGTTTGGTATTAGTGGGGATTCCCATTAACAGATTTGTTTGCCATTCCCCAGCTTTACTCATGTTATCAATTCATTCCATAACTATCTTTGTGCCAATATTGACAGACCAGAGGTTTATCGGTGCGGGAAACCCATACTTATTGACATTCGTGTATTGCCATGGATGATTTATTTAAATTGCTCTCGCCTTGTTAGATTTTTGCTTTTTATGCCCCTTTTTATCTGCTTTTTATGTGTTCTTAAACATAGGGTAGTAATTGCCCTCTGGCTTAATCATTTCTCCTTGAATGAATATTTTTGTCATCTTTCACCCCCATCTTTCAGTCCTGATTCAGGGAACAATTTATGTAAAGAATAAACTTCATCATCTTTTCTCTTTGCTTTTTATTTTTACTGCTCCCTGGCTAGCCAGCCTGTGCATTTGTGGTTGAACACCAATTTTAACACTGCGCTTCTTTATGGAAGTCGCTGCTCCAACACTGGTTTGTGTATCAATGTCATGTGTTTGTGATAGAGTGGGTGGCATTAGTTCCTGTGAAATATCTACCTTTTGTGGGCGAACCAATTAACAATTTTAGAACCAAGGTGATAGTGGATATTATGTCATTGGAGATTAAGAGAAAGCATTGCTTGGGATACTTCTAGATATCCTACGAGTTCCCTTAATGAATAAGTTATCTTTTAAAATTGGAGATGCCATAAGGTCTGATCACGATTTTTCCTTGACTTGGAAGGAAGTCGGATTCTCGGTCAGTGAGGAGGAATCTAGGGTTGACTTTTATGTTGTTAATACTGTATCTTTCCCCTGACAATCAGTTCACTATCTGATACATTGATGAATTACTGGTACATCAGGAAGGGTAAAGGTTGTAACTAACCATCAAAAGCTGTTATTTTGCTGTCTGGGGAGTTGGTACAACAAGGGTGAAGATGTTCAAAAGCTCCAATATCCATGTCGATCAGCTGAATTCTTTACAGAGAGTGAACTGGGTTCTTAACTACTAATGGTACCGGGAAGGAAGTGTTGGTCCACTCCAGTGTTCATTGCGATTCTTTACACATATGTAATTCAAGATACTCGCACTTAAGGGTGCATCTTGTTCTATTTCTACATTATTATTGTCCCTTGTAAAATATTTCGTAATCGACTCCAATCTTGGGGTTTTCACCAAATTACTATCACTCTCTTAACCTAGATTTTGCCCCTTCTCTGCTATTGGTTTCAGTATTTTAGGGCTTTGCAATGAAAAACTACAATGGACATTTTTTCGATTGCATAGCTTTTCTTATAGTCACATTAAATTAATTTATAATTAAAAAAAAAATGATATTATCACTATGAATAAAGATAAATAGCCACAATAACTATCCAGACGTTTAAAAAAAAAAAATGTACCAGAGTCTGTACCCCCGTCTGCTCTGCCCTTCGACCTGGCACTGACTTGCTTTGCGCACTGATGCCTCGCTGACGCTGCGCGTCATCGAGCGGGCTTTTAAATTCTCTTTGTAGGTGGGCAGGAGTGGAGCCTGGAAGGGTGCAGCCAGTCAGCGGATGTGGCGTGGCGTAAGGGAGCCCTCTCCTCTGGTTCCGTAAGGTGTCCTATAGGCTCCACGTTTCTCCCCACACAACAGTTCAAAGTGACAGAGTGCAAGGCAAAAAAGAAGCACTACTGTTGAGAGCGGAAATAAAGAGGGCAGTGAAGTGATTTGCCCAGAATCACAAAGTTTCCTAAAAAACAAAAAGCCCGGTCTCGTGGATCCACAGTTAACAACTTAATCACTGTGGCAGACCTCTCCCCACACTGTACTAGACCTCTCCTCACACATTGAGCCACAATAAACAATATGTTCATGTAGGTAGTAAAAAGCAATAGTAAATGTAATTCAAAATGCCATTTACAAAAACAGGACATATCAGCAGTAGGATCTTAGATTAATGAGCTCTAGTTAGTTCACGTCCTTCGGATGTACCATGGTGGTGGCATCCAGTGAACCTGTCAAAAGATGCTGAAAGACGCGGCCTGCTCTTAAATAAATGTACCTGTTCTCTGTTAGTTTGCAAGAATCTTTAGGTGTGCTCCCTTGATACTGCTCATTGTTGATAATCTCCTGCTTTTGTACAAAGCACTTGGATCCTGCATACAAGTGTTACCTGGGTTAGCTCCTCAGATTAACCATCAGAGCCTTGGCCACCCCTCTCCTAAATATCCTAACCTACATGCCATGCTGGCATCACCATGGTACACATGCCCCTTCATTGTTACTGTTTTTAAACAATTTGAATTGATGTTTAAGGAACATATTGTAAACATTAGCAATCAGCTTCTAAAAGGCAGCTTTCCATGTTACTTGGGCTGAGTCGACTAGGGTAGCCACTAGAGATGAAGCTTGGCCAAAAGAGGAAAAGATGGCTCCTCTTAGAGTAGCCAAGCTGGAAAGGAGATGTAAGGTAGCACCTCTGAGGTGAACGTGCTGGCAACACACAGATGGGATATGGTTACAGAAGGTATGTCACTATGCTAGGATAGGTCTTATGAAGTACCATAGGTAGAAACTGTTCTTGGTGGAGTCTGGATGAAGGGTGTGTTTGTAGTTTATTTCGACCCAAAGTCAGAAATATGCCCTGCGGAATTTGTCTCCATTACATTATTGTATTGACCCACATGTTGCTTTGGTTTACAGGTATGTAATGTTTCTCCAACTGTTCCTGCACTCTGCTGAGAAATATTTCATGGTGGGGCGGAAGGTACACTATTACATTTTCACTGACCAGCCGGATAAGGTCCCCTCCATGTCACTTGCTCCAGGGCGCTTTGTCCACATCCTGCAGATCTCTGCCCACAGTCCTTGGCAGGAGATCTCCATGCGGCGAATGGAGGCCTTGAGCAGCATGGCCAAACAACGCTTCTACGGTGAGGTACAATACCTGGTATGCATGGACGTGGACATGGTCTTCGGTGATAGTGTGGGAGTGGAGATTCTGGGAGAGCTTGTTGCCACACTGCACCCAGGCTACTTCAGACTTCCACGATCCCGCTTCCCATATGAGCAGAGGCCCAAATCACGGGCCTACGTCAGCCCATCAGAAGGGGATTTCTACTACATGGGAGCATTATTTGCTGGGACTGTAGTGCAGATCTACAAGTTGACTGACACCTGTCACCGTGCCATCATGGAGGACAAATCACAAGGGATCGAGGCAGTCTGGCATGAAGAAAGCCACCTGAACCAGTACCTGATTCGACATAAGCCAACCAAAGTGCTCTCACCAGAGTACATGTGGGACATGAGCCTGCCTCATGGGGACTTGCTGGAAAAGAAACGTTTTATTGCAGTGCCAAAGAACCATGACTGGATACGGAACTAGTGGTGCAGAGATAGCATCACATGGGCAATGGAGCAGCAAACAGGAAGGTGGAATGGTCACACCACTATGACTGAAGCCTTAGAGGTCTATTGGATGCTTAGAAGTTGTGGATTATATACACATTCAGATCTCCCATTTCCTTAGGCCATTTCAATGCAAACAAAAAATGTTGCATAGAGTGACTGCAGACTTAACATCCAACAGTGTGCCATATATGTTTGTAAAGTAATTGTGACTTTTGTTTCTACAGTCTAACACACATTGTGGTTTGCAAATAGTAATGAAGAAATGCACAATAAAATGAATCCTGTGTATTTGGCCAGTTAATTTCTGTGCAATTGGGATAGAGGCAATTTAGGATTTATCATAATAGTTTATTTCATTCCTTTTCTGGTACGGGAGGCGTTTGAGATGAATGTTATCACACATTAGCGGTGCAGTGCTGTATAACAGTCCAGTAGAGGGAAGCTAGGTGAAAGGTTAACATGTTTAGGTGGGGGTAGTGGGGCGTCACAATGCAATGGAATCTAAATTTGAGCAATCCATTGAGGAAAATGATTAGGGATGGGCGTAATTCCGTGTGGCGTAATCATGCGAAATTACCCCAAAATTCCATGAGATTATGTGAAATTATGCAAGAAGAGTAATTCTGCACTTAGTACAATTTTCTTAGTACAATAATGCCCTTTGCATCCATAATGGACGTGGGGGGTGCATTTTGTGTTAAGAAATAGCGCTAAATGCAACAGAACATGAATAGCAGCGCGAGCAGCCGCTCGCTAAATGTTCGCTTGGGGTAGGATTTTCCCCCAATTTACTCCTGCCACTAAGAGCTAATTTCTTAGCACAAAATGCACCCTCACGTCCAAAATGGAACCAAGGATGCATTTTGGCTAAGAAAATAGAGCTAAATGCAACAAAACAGCAGAGCGAGCAGCTGCTCGGGCCCGCTACATGTGTTCTTGCAGTAGGATTTCCCCCAAATTACTCTTAATTATGCGAGAAGGCATAATTGCGTTATTATCGGTAATTCTCTGTCAAAAAGTAATGTGGAATTACCGAAATTATTCCGAGTTCTCTGGCATAATTTAAATTTTGTCCAGGCCTAAAAATTATACCACAGAGGAGGTAGTCAGCACAGATTAGTAAGGGGTAAAAACAGAAGTTGAGTGGCCTACTGAATAAGCAGTGGTTTTCCAACTATTGAAAATGCCCCTTGGGCTGGCCACCCTTCCTGAAGGGGAGGGGATATGGCTAGACTGAGGGCCTTAGTGGAGCAGAGCCCGGGTTGGTAATGGAGCGAGGTAAAGAATGCATGGAATGTACTTGATTTCACTGGCAGGATTCGTGGTCTGGCCCAGTCATAAATGTAGAGAGTAACTTGGGCCTCTTGGGGGCGGGAGGATGGATATTTAACCCTGGATGTAGGCCAGAGCACCCTCTTCCTCAGACACTTGCCTGGTAATAGAAAGTAAAAAGTACACTGGAAGTAAATGGTCACCTGGCGGGCTGGAAGTAGACGGTTGCCAGGAAGTAAAAGAGAAATGGTACACCGGAGTGAATGGTCACCCGGTGGGTTGAAATCAGATGCTTACCCGGAAGTAGAAGATAAAAAGGTTACACCGGAAGTAAAAGGTGACCTGGATGGGCTGGAAGCAGACGATGCGCTCGCCCATGGTCCGAGGCAATTACAGAGCACTGAATGTAGGGCACGGTGCGTTGGGTTAGGAGCACTGAATGTAGAGCACAGTGCTTATGGTATGGTTAGGAGCACGGAAAGTAGGGCACAGTGCTTATGGTATGGTTAGGAGCACTGAATGTAGGGTACAGTGCTCAAGGGTATGCTAAGGAAGGCACAGGCTCAGTGAGTAAAGAAAAGAAATGGTGCGTAAGGATCGCTTGTAAGTTCGAAAGTGCCTAAATAAACTGCAGCCTCAATTCTTCCATAAAGATTAACCAGTGTGGTGTGAGTTTGTGGGATCCAGGAGGGCGACCAAGTGGTCGGTACCTCTGCTAGACTTCCAGAGGCTGTCTCCTAGAATGTACAGCCGCAGCTCACCTCTAGTGGCTTTGTGGCTGTGTGACTGATGCAAGTTGGCATGTCTTGGAGAAAGATTTGCTGAGCACAATCTGACTTGGAGGAATCCAAACCCCAGACTGTAAAGGGCTTTCAGCTGGATGCAATGGCCCTTCACTTTGATGCTGCTTTTGAGTGGAAGCCGACGCAGATGTGTGTGTTTTTTTTTTTTTAGCTTTCATATTGTGTTTTGTATACAACTCTATTATGTAAAACTGTAAAATCATGTATTACTTTTTGGGATTTCTGTAATGTACACTTGAACTAAAATAGTCCCCAGCTTGATTTTTTACAAGGTCTTTCTCATTGTTGCGGAGAGAGGGCACAGCCCACTCTTCCCTCCTCCCATCAGCTTTGGAATGTGTTTTAGCATAGTGCCGATCTCGGCAACCCCCGCTTAGCAATAATAGTCGTGCTGCGCAAAATAAACAGTCCACACAAGTTTTGTTGGGAAAACAGTTTGCTGCAGGTTTATTACATACAAGGAGTATGCCAACTTGGTGGGTTAACTACCGGGCGATCCAAGGGCAGGCAGTGGTGACTAACTAACCTAAGCTGCCCTGCCCGCCTGATGAGCCAAAACTGCACTGTGGCCAACCCAATCGGTGCTACCATTTATGTGGGGGTTATCCCCTTTACATACCATGGACCCCTAGTCCATAACTTTTACTCATGCCTTTTTAGGGGCGGAGCGTGTCCAGGCAAGCCCCCGGTTGCTCAGGCTTACAACCGCCCGAAGGACTAGCGGGGCGCCGTCGTTTTCAACCAGGGTCCTGCCGTAAAGACTCCTGGAATTTTGGCATAATGTACCCCTATTGTGCTCCTGAAAGGGTACCCTTTGTACCAATCAGCCTCCAGATTGCCCTGTAACTCCGCCTGCAACACAAATGTATACATCAATACGTTCAATTCGTTAGCCAGCCCTCCCGCGGGCACGCAGGGTAAGCGGATGGGAGGATGACAGCGTGTCCAGCGGGGGACAAAGAGGGTGGCCAGTGGGTGGGGGCAGTTATAAGTACCTGGCCTCAGTCCACTGCGCACTGGAAGTGACGCCACAGAGGCGCCGTACATAGGAGGGACTACCAGAGTAGGGGGTCCCTGCAACAGGGCACTGGGAGGTGCTTAATGCGGCACTAAGGGGGCCGCCCTCTTACAGGGCCCACTGCGTGCGCTGCGGGCAGCCACATAGTGCAGATATTGGCAACCCCCCGCTTAGCAATAATAGTCGCGCTGCGCAAAATAAACAGTTCACACAAGTTTTGTTGGGAAAACAGTTTGCTGCAGGTTTATTACATACAAGGAGTATGCCAACTTGGTGGGTTAACTTACGGGCGATCCAAGGGCAGGCATTGGTGACTAACTAACCTAAGCTGCCCTGCCCGCCTGATGAGACAAAACTGCACTGTGGCCAACCCAATCGGTGCTACCATTTATGTGGGGGTTATCCCCTTCACATACCATGGACCCCTAGTCCATAACTTTTACTCATGCCTTTTTAGGGGCGGAGCGTGTCCAGGTAAGCCCCCGGTTGCTCAAGCTTACAACCGACCGAAGGACTAGCGGGGCGCCGTCGTTTTCAACCAGGGTCCTACCGTAAAGACTCCTGGGATTTTGGCATAATGCACTCCTATTGTGCTCCTGAAAGGGTACCCCTCATACCAATCAGCCTCCGGATCGCCCTGTAACTCCGCCAAAGCCCTGGATGTGGCCGCCGTCATATCCGGGGCACCCACCATGGCAGGCTCCATAACCTCCTGCAACGTGTGGTTACCAATCCATCTAGCTGGACAATTCCTCTCTAACTCTGAGAGGTGTGCCCCGTCCCTATCGGGGGTACCATGTGGTGTTGCACTAAAGAGGCCGTGCCTTATTTACCAAGCCCTTCTTATATTATTTGATTTTGAATAGAGTTGAACCAAGCCCTCCCGCTTGGTGGGCTTGTGCATGGCTTATTTACCCTTGAGCGGTCAATTTCGATGGCCTCCACCTAAGTTGAAGTACTGTTCTCTGTTATAACCCAGCTTTATTTAACCATCCGTGGGATTGTTCGATGACCTCCCCGGAAGTTGAGAACCGCTGTTCTCTTCTTTAGCCACAGTTCTGGGTGATGTCCCTATGGTGCCCTCTGTGCCCAAGGGGCCTTCTGTTTGGGGGTTGCATGAGTTGTGTACTTACCCCTCACCGCCCAGTCCCCAACTGCAGGGTTCACTGTTAAGCATAGTGGAGTTCGCTTCCAAGGCCAGCAGTATATTTGATAAGTTATTGTTTGTGGCCAACACCATCCCTTATCTCTACCTGCTGACCTCCACCTGTATGGGAGTACAGCGCCAGCAAGAATTCTTAACCCGTAGGGAATGTAAAACGACTGCTCTCTACGTAACCATAGTTCTGTCTGATATAATCCAATGTGCACTGCGTGCAAAATGTGCCTTAACATTTGGGCTAGTCTAAACCCTTGTTTAGGATTTGTGAGGACCTGGAGTGAACCTATGAGCAAATTTACCTGCACCTTCTAAATGCACGCTGAGTTCTGGTAATTGTCAGCATTTGTGCACAAACCCATCTTTCTCCACCCTATTGGAGTCACTGCACACACTATTTTGGATTGACAAACTTGCGCAACCCACTCTATTTGCAGGTTCCTGCCACTGTATATGCTGTGTCGCCATGTTGGTGTCCCCACCCTAGCGTGAGTAGCCCATAGACTGCTTTTGCTAAAGGTATACCAGAGTGCCATAAAGGTTAGCCAATGCTTTTGGATTTGAGGGCATGGAGTAAAACATATGAGCAATTTTACCTGCACCTTCTTAAATATAAATGCAAAATGTGTTCTGGTAGTTGTCAGCATTTGTGCTCCAAACCCAACTTTTTCCACAGTATTGGGTAACAGCACCCTTTTAGGAGTGACAGACTAACGCAACCCCCTGGCTGAATGGCGCCTTTGCGTATGTAGCCCATAACCCTACTTTTTCCTAAGGTATACCAGTGTGCCGACAGATGCCAATACTTTTGGATTGTGAGAACCTGGAGTAAAACATACAAACACATTTTCCTGCACCTTCTTAACTGAGGATGCAAAACGTGTTCTGGAGATTGTCAGCATATGTGCTCCAAACCCATACTTCCCAACACTATTGAAGCCACCGCACACTATATGGATGACAGGCGGGTGCGTTAGTGACTGAAGGGCTGCGGGGGCATTAGCTTAATTGCAGGAACCCTTTACCGACACTCATCTTTACATTATTCTGCTTCATCTCATGTCATCCTTGCCTACGGCCTTTCACCGTCTGACTGCGTTCCTTAGATGCCGGTCACCCTGCTGATGTTCCCACCCTAGGGTGAGAGGCCCAGTGCCTAACGTCTGCTAATGTATACCAGAATGCAGACAAGGGATGGAAAAGCTTCTGGGAAGTCAGAACAGGAGGAGAACAGTATGTACAGAATCCAGCCCCAGTCTAGCCGCGGACTTTTGATGGATGCTGAGCAACCGTACTGATGCACCCACCCTGGTGTGGTTTGCCCAGCACTCGGATTCTGGTACAGATATTGCCGGGATGCAGACGACAAGGCAGCTTTTTGCTGGAGAAAGCGATGGCTAACTGAGTGCTCAGATCTTGCCTGCCCTCTCATAAATTATGGCGGCGTGATTTGATTTAATACACTTTGTCAGCCATTGTCCTCCGAGTAAGTGTTCACCACACCTGAAGACCCCTGCCATCTTTCCAGGGCAACCACCCTACACCACCTGGCTATACCAGCCGTCTGTAACTAAGTGAAGCGTCCTCTGGTACCCACTGGCTTTGCTGAGAGCACTTTACCATTACCTGACTACTAAGTTTGCACCTCGCCAGTTATTGATGCAACTCTATTGAACCAATCGTGTCATAGTCCAGTACCAGTGGGTACTTGTCTTTTGCATCATTAAGTCAGTCCCTTGCTTGGTTTAACCATATTAAAGTCTTGCTGTTTCTTTACACTTTCCTAACCTTCTCCGCCTGCACCATGAAAGGAGTTTGTGGCACCATTCCCAGTGTTAAAATTCATTGAAATTTAAAGCAGTATTTGTCTGGGCATGTCCTCCTGGTCGACCTCTACCGCTGAGATACCTAACTTGATCTGCTGGCTGGGATACCCAATTGCTCTCGCACAGTAGTAATTTGTGGTAAAACCATGATGTTGTTAACAGCGAGGGCCGTGCTGCATGAAGCCCCTCATGTGCCCATAGTTCCACTTTGTGGCACCTCTGCTAGCTGTGCTAACCCATCTGCTCCTTGTCAGTTTTATTTATTGTAATTCACGGTGCTGCCAACCGTGTGGATGGGCTATCCATATTTTTTCTGACCAGGTATTGTGGTTTTAGGACTCTGGGCACTTTATCACTGCTGTCCAGTGTTAAAGTGCATGTGCTCTCTATGGTAAAACGTGGTAAGATTGGTCTACACCTGTTTGGCGTATTTAATTTACCTATCAGTCCCTTGTAAAGTGGTATCTCGGGTACCCAGGGCCAGTAAATTAAATGCTACTGGTGGGCTTGCAGCGCTGCTTGCGCCACCCACCAAAGTAGCCTTTCAAACCTGTCTCAGGCCTCTGCCATTGCAGGGCCTGCGCGCGCAGTTTACTGCCGCTGTGACCTGGCACATAAAGTGGGTGCCACGTCTGTGACTCCCATTTTACTACATATCAGTCACCCCTAAGGTAGGCCCTAGCTAGCCCTATGGTAAGGGTGCGCTGTAGGTAAAAGGTAGGACATGTGCCTTAACTGTGTGGCATGTCCTGGTAGTGACAAAGAGCCATTTTGGTTTCTCACTACTGTGAGGCTGCCCTCTCATAGGAATGCATTGGGGATTCCCTGATATGTGTTTCAGTGGTAATTCTTGATCTGAGAGGAGTAGTGTGATCAAGTTTGGTATGTTTGGAATAGTGGTAATAAATGCTGCGTAATGGTGGTCGCAGATTTATTATCACTATTTTAGAAATGCCACTTTTAGAAGTGGGCATTTCTGTGTGCTATGTGTCTTTGTGCCTGCCTGTTGTGTATTGCATGTCTGGCTCTGGAGTGACAGGGGCTGGGGAGGTTATGGCTACAGAGGGGCTGGGTGAGTCAGCACTAAGCTGAATAGGCCAATCTGCATTTGGAGTGGTGGGAGGAGTAGCACCTGGGCCTGAATAGGACAGAGCCTACCTCACACAATGCTGGCTCCGCCCCCCTGTGGTGTGTCTGGGGCCAGGACCTACACTTACAAAGGAGGGTGTTGTGCATATGTGTAGGTGCCCCCAGAACTGGTTTGGACCGGGCGCAGAGCCCTGTGCAGGGGGAAAACAAAGACCTTTGCAATATAAATATTGGGGCTGTGACCCCATGTAAAGTGCTTACTTGGGACCTGCTTGGAGCTGAAGGACTGCTGGGCATAAGGAGGAACCGCTGTGGGACCCAGCTGCTGTCTCCTGGGGGTCCCTACGTGCTGGCCTGCCTGTGCCCAGCCCTACCCCTCTGGACTTTGGGCCTGGTGGCTTGCCCTGGCAGAGAAGTAACAGTGCAGGATGGGCACTGTGTTGTTGCCCTCTTATCTTTAAAAAAATAGAGCGCAGGGTGAGTGCTGTAGGTTCTGGCACCCTGCCCTGGAGTACGGAGAGGGCAGGGTGCAGCACGTGGGCTGCGTTTCCTCGGTGTGGCGTGGGTGAGGAGAGCTGCCGCCGCACAAGAAGCTGTGCTGAGCCTCGGCGGGTCGCAGTAGTCACCAGGGTCCGGAGACCCAGAGCAGGATCGGGCTGCTTCAGCCAGAGGAAGAGTCTGCCGCTGGTTGCGAGGTTGCCCCAAGTTGAGGAGTCCCCTGGCGGTGCAGGGCAACGGGGAGACCGGAGGAAGCAGGCGGAAGTCAGGCAAGACGAGCCTGACCGTGGGCAGGACCGGCAGGGGAAAGTACAGCCAGACAGGAAGCCAGGCAGGAGCTGTGCCTGGTTGTGGGCGGCAAAATCGCGAGGGAAGCCCTGCAGCGCAAAGTGTGCCGCAGAGAGGAGGACCACACCGAGTCCGTCCGTGCCCGGTTCCCGCTTGAGGAAGCACAGGGTGGGAAGCTTCTGAAGGGGGCCGGAGAAAGGAAAAGAACTGGCCTCGACACTGCGAGCCCCGCCCTCCGTGAGGAAGCCGGGGCTGCTACATAAAGGAAGACGGAGGGCATGGCAGCGATCGCTTCTCCACTACTTCCGATTGTTTCCCCTGTGTGTGGAATGGTCCACGAGGGGTTCCCTTTCCCCGAAGGAATCAGCCTTGTTTGGTGCAGCCAGAGGGGCTGCACACCCTGTGACCCGGTGAGGACCGCAGGAGACCCCGCTCGACGGGGAGAGGTACGGCCATCGTGGGCATTGTTGTTGTGGACCGCTCAGGGTGAGACCTCGACGGAGGCCGCTGGGACTACCGCATTCCTGGTTGAAGGCGGGCAGAAGGCCCAGAAGCCTATCAGGGTAGCGAGTAGTAGCTCGGAAGATTGTACAACGAAGGTGTAATTGTACTGTGGGCAACTTATCACTAATTGCTCGGGTGCACTGTAGAGAGATGTACTGTAATGATGAGATTACAATATGTGCACACTAATGTTTACGATATGTGCACTGCTGTGATGATGTGGATGCATGATGTTTTATGCTATGGTTTTAATGTGTGCCCTCTGAAAGGGGGCACGGTGACATGCTGATGCTAATGCCTAATATGGTTTATGCTAAGTGTACTATTGCCAGTAATTACTGGTTGTTTTGATTTCCCTACTCGCGAGATCTAATGGTTATGACAGTGGCCCGATTGGCCCTGTAATGTATATAATCCCCTGTAAAGTCCTACCTGGTGCCAGGTGGCACAGTGTACATATGTGATTATGTTCTAATGTGTTTTATGAGTAATACAAAGGCTATTTTTTTATATAACCTTGTGTGGAGTTTCTTTTGTGGTGTGCCTAGTGTGTTGCTGCTGTGTGAGTGTGCTGCACAAACGCTTTACACATTGCCTCTGGGATAAGCCTGACTGCTTGTGCCAAGCTACCAAGGGGGTGAGCAGGGGTTATCTTCGGTGTGTAACTCCCTTGCCCTGACTAGAGTGGTGGTTTCTACCTGGCTTAGGCGCTTGTCCTAGCCAACCAGAAACCCCATTTCTAACATTGGTTGTCAGCGTTGAGGATAGGACTTGCGTTTGCTCAGTACCACAGCGACACCTGGTTGCACTACAAACTCTACAGTTTAGACAATCACATGGTTTGGGGATTTCTCCTGATTTGTTTTTATTCTCCTCAAAGTGTCATTTTTTGAATTGTGTTTTCCTGTTGCAGATCTGACACCTAGGTCTCCCGTGTTGCACTTGTGTCTTAGTGCCTTGCCAAATATGGAATCTGCCTTTAATGTAAGGGAGTTGCTCAAATACAGTATGTTGGTGTTGAGGGGGTTCTGTGAAGAGAGAGACCTAGTAGTGAAGGGGTCAGACACCCAGCTAGATCTTCAGGAAACCCTACTCCAGTGGCAAGAGAAAATATGGGCATGGGAGGACCATGAGAGGGAGGGTTCCCAGTCTGCATACCAAGAGGGTAGTGGGTCTGGGGGAGGCCCTGAAGAGTCTGCACAGGAGGGAGAAAATGACAAGGCAGGGACGCCAGTAGATAGTGAGGACCCCAGAGAGAGGGAGTCCCTTGCTGGGTCCAGTGCCGGCGGCAGTGCCCCATCCCTTTCCCCAGAGGAGTGGGTGGATAGGAGGGAAGAAAGGGAGCATCAGCTGGAGTTGGAAAGGCTCAGGTTGGAGCTAGCGCAGCTGGGTGTGGAGGGGAAAAAGCTAGAGACTGAGAGGGTCTTAGCGCAGGAGAGGATGGCGGAGGCAGAGAGGGCCTTGGCCAGGGAAAAGCTAACTCTTGAGGATATGTTCCCTGAGTGTAGTTTTAGTGGTCTGGATTCACCAGTGAGGGTGGGGTCCAGTGGTGGCAGCAAAAGTAAGTCCAGTGTAGGATGTTCCACTCCCAGATCCCAGAACATGGTACCTAGTTCCCAGGAAGAGGGTGTCACACCTGAAGGGTATAGGTTGAGGTTCAGGGGAAGTAGGAAACTGTCTCACCAGTCTTGGGGGGAGTTTTTGGATGAGGGTTGTGATGCACTGGAAGGTTGGGTGATGGGTAGCACGGCAAACAATTTTGAAGGGCTGTTCAATCTGATTGTCAGAGAGCACATGTTCGGTTGTTGTTTTCCAGGGTTACGCCAACACTTGTTGGAGTGTGAGTTCTCTGATCCCAGGGAGCTTGCACGGGAGGCAGACCACTGGGTGAGTGCCAGAGGGTCTGAGGAGGCATTGGGGAGTGACCCCAAGAGAAGTGGCTCAGGTATTTCCCAGCCCAGGGTGGTGGGAAAGGTTCCTAGTAGCCCAGATAGGTCCCGGTGTAGTGGGAGGGGTGTAGGGACTCATGTCCTGTCTCCGCAGAGAAGGAGTGAGAATGGGATGCGTCCCAAGGTGCCCGAAACCCAGTCTCAGGGCCTGGAGGATTCCCTAAGGGAACACCAGGTGGGGAGCCTAGGCTGTACTGGTAGGCCATCCGTTGAGGGGGATCTCCTAGTGTCAGGAGAACTTGGAGCGTCTGTAAGCAGAGCTCCATCAGTTCGGGTGTCTGGCGGTGCCACTCCTAAGTGGAGGGTGCAGAAGTCCAGATGGAGGGGTGAGAGGGGGAGAGAGTCCCCAGTGGGAGAACCAGTGGGTCAGGGGTCAGCCATAAGGGTTTAGCCGCCTAGGAGTGACCATGGTGACACCACTTCTGTTTTGGGGGTCTTCGCGCACTGTCAGATGGACAGGGGTCGGGAGATCAGCGACAGGCAGACTGTCACGCAACACATGTTTACAATATGTGCACTGCTGTGATGATATGGATGCATGATGTTTTATGCTATGGTGGTAATGTGTGCCCTCTGAAAGGGGGCACGGTGACATGCTGATGCTAATGCCTAATATGATTTATGCTAAGTGTACTATTGCCAGTAATTACTGGTTGTTTTGATTTTCCTACTCGTGAGATCTAATGGTTATGACAGTGACCCGATTGGCCCTGTAATGTATATAATCCCCTGTAAAGTCCTACCTAGTGCCAGGTGGCACAGTGTACATATGTCATTATGTTCTAATGTGTTTTATGAGTAATACAAAGGCTATTTTTTTATATAACCTTGTGTGGAGTTTCTTTTGTGGTGTGCCTAGTGTGTCGCTGTTGTGTGAGTGTGTTGCACAAACGCTTTACACATTGCCTCTGGGATAAGCCTGACTGCTCGTGCCAAGCTACCAAGGGGGTGAGCAGGGGTTATCTTCGGTGTGTAACTCCCTTGCCCTGACTAGAGTGATGGTTTCTGCCTGGCTTAGGCGCTTGCCATAGCCAACCAGAAACCCCATTTCTAACGCCATTGATTCCCTAAAGGATTTTTCCACGTGCCGTTGTGCTGTGCAGCTGACCATCCTCAAAGGCTGTTTAACTGCTACCAATATGAGCGGTGCAGAGACATTATGTCGGAATCTAAAAGTTGCCGTTTCATGTTTTGGTGCAGTCCCCACGTATGTGGATCCTACTGGAACCCCTCTGCCTAATGTGCGTGACCTCGATACATGGTCCAGTAACTTGACGCCCGTGCATGTGACTCAAGACAAACTGTCACCGGCTGGATGTGCTGCTGCTGGCCGGGTCTTGCAGCAAAGGGTGGAAGAAGCATGTCTATGCCATGGATGCTCCCATTGATATAAAGTTTGTTTACACGTCCTGCCCACATGACCACCCAAAACCGTTATTTGTTCGTGCCTGTCCTCACTATTGTACCTGGTGGCACAACTTCTGATGGGGTGGCCTAATGGGTGGCTGCCCCTATGCCCTGAAAGACTACATTATGTGCTCTTAGGACATTACCTGAATTTTTTCCTGTACCTTCATTTGACAAAGGGCACCTTGAAATACATGTGGTCAAGATATCCACTGAATAAAACTTTCTCTTGCGTTTGAATTAATGAGCTGTAATGTTGTTCATCTATCCTAACAACCCAGGAGGATCCTGCTTGATGCCTTTCGAGAGACCAGTAATGCCACATCTTCTCCCCTCCCTATGAACAGCCGTCTGTTATGCAAGCCAGATACAAAACTTAAGATTTTACATTTAACAAGGCACATTCCAAACCTTTACCGAGCTGTGAAATTGAAAGGGCTATGCATCCAAACCAACAGCTCGCTCTCTAGCTTAGAAGTTTTTTACCCATATTACGCCCCGATTAACCCACTAGATCACGTATGGGCTCCCAGGAAGGGAAATAGGGCAATAAAGAAAACCGGATCCAATGATGCAGCCGCAACAGCCAATGTAAACTCTCAAAAGTTCCTTGAATTGGCCTAAAACCTGAATTAGCATGCCAACACTGCCGAGAGGGTGGTGTTCAGTGAGCGACAGTCCCGCAATGTGCAAAACAATGGATTCCAAAATGTCTCCATTGCTCCGCTCACAGCAGCCGCCCTCATTAACGCTGCATCCCTGCCAGCAAAGATGGCTGCGCCCACTACAGTGTCAACCAGTGCACCCTCGCACCGTTCCGCACCCAAAGTTATTTATGTGGCGGGTACAAGGCTGCTACCCTCAGTAAGGTTCCCAAACATGATAGCCGGTCAAATGGACGAACGAGCAACCCCCAACTAAAGTACACAACTATCATGATGCTGTAGACAGCAGACCGGGGGACCCAAATAACTCACTCCACAAAATTCAAGATGAAGAAGCCTCCCAGCCCAAAGTTGGCCGCTCTGGCCTTATGCCACATTCTCTCCCTTGGGACATTCGCTTGCAGCAGCACACCTGCCTCAGAGCCCCCTCAGAATGCCCTGCGCTAATGTGACACTCCTCAAAATCCGCACAGCCGAGCCAGGCCTAACTCTGCCCTACTTGAGCCAAAAGCCAGAGAAGGGTGCCCCTATGTCCCAGTGGTGGAGGCAAACCTTAATCGCGTGGCAGTCGGGTCATCTCCAAACGGGCATGATTGATGTGACCCTCAAAATACTCCTAGCAGTGCTCTGAGCGCTACAAGCAACATTCTTAGTTTAAACGTGGAGGCAAAGTGCAGACAGGCTGACCATTATAATACCTAAGCTGTGGTTTTAGGCCGTATCATCCCCAAGGAGATAAGCACCACTAATTGACAGACACCGACACTGAGAACCAACAACGCCGAGACTGGTCAGCTCACCTCAAGCAAAACAAAAACCCTGAAACTGCCTGCCTCTGCTCATCTCGCTGCATGCCTGGCAGCGTGAACAATCTCAAAACGCTGCACTCAATCGCCCATCACCAAACAATTCCACAACAAAGCATGCTTCCCTCTGCCACACTGGCACAACCCCGCCAACTTGTGAGTTGGGGAGTCCCACACCCCACTGCAAGCACAAGCAACAAAGCTCCCTTCCCTCTGCCACACTGGCACAACCTGCCAACCTGCGAGCTGGGGAGACCCACACCCCACTGCAAGCACAAGGGAGAGTGACGACTTCCAGTCGCACAGGCGAGACGCGATCAATGGACGACCCTGCTCATTAACGCTGACCGCATGTCCAGCGGGTGAACCTATGGTGGTGTAACCAGGCTGCCCCCCCCTCGCAAACGCACATAACACCCGTCTGCGGCCATGAAACAACACAAGTGGGAGGGGTGGTGGTCCGTGATCGCGCTCGAAACCGAACCAGGAGAGACTGCTCCAAGTTCAAACGCCTTCTCCCTAGGCCACACGGTCCTATGCAGTAAGTGTGACTGTGTGTGTGGTAAAGACCACAAGGACCTCCTCCATCCTTGTCCCGGGGAGTGCCAACCTCCCTCCTTTCCTTCAACCGAAACCATGCTCTCACTTGTCCCCCACTCTGTCCCCTCACCGGAAAGGACGGGTATACATAGCGGCGTCCGCCACCCCCGGAGCCTCACCCCCGGCGCTTCAGGGGATCTGCACAGTAAGAGTGCGTCAACATGCCCCAACTTCTTCCAGTCGGGGCACCAGGCGCAAACAAAACATGTTGGAGTCATGGGAAATCGAACTCCCTTCACAACTGTTATATACACTGTCTGGCGTGGGGCACCCCTGTATTTCATCCAATATTCAATCCCTGCGCAATATTCAATTGCAGGCTGAAAGCCAAAGGGTTTCTCAAACGCCTCAGCATAAAAGGATATCCTAGTACTGATATTAGCAGAGTGCCAGATGTGCCACCCCTGTGCTCAACGGGACAGAGGTCACAATACCACAAGAAGTGGGCATGCTCCCCTGAGCTAACAGCTCAGGCTTAAGGTGAGAGCAAAACTCGCCTGACTCTGGCCTTCCATCAGGGAGTCATATCCTCCCCCTTCCGGCCCTCCAATAGCAAAAAAAACAAAAAACAATTTGGCCTTTATGGGTAAGGCCTGCAACTACAGTGGCACGCAGACCCCAATGCAGCCAGCCGATCCGCCCAGCCGGGTTCGCCTGCCATGCCCCAAATGCATTCACAAACATCCCCTCAATGCAGACGGGTGCCTGGACCTCATCGGTGCTGAACCGAAACCTCCCAAGTGATTACCATCGTCCTTGTGACAGGAATTGCGCTCGAGGGCCACAGACCTGCGCATGAGAAACTGCGACCATGGGCACCAAAAAGTAACTAGTATCGTCCAACTGCCGAAAGTAGGGCATGCCGCGTACAGGCCTTGCTGACAGGCAGTTATTGGTCGGTTGTATTAGAGCTAGGCTGGCTGAATCAGCCCCGTAGAGGAGATGCAATGTGCACAAACTGCGGCCATGACAGCACCAACCATGCCCCTCAAAGGGACCAACTACAAATAAACAGCAATACATCAAAAGTAGAGCAATCGTATCATTACGCTCCAGAGGTGGAACTGGCCGGCTGTGCGCGTGTGAAGATGCGCTAGTTACTCACATGACCGAACCAGTGACCTACACACATCCCGGCTCGGGTGCCCAATTCAATAAATCATGCCATGCCCTGCGGAGCGTATGTTAGCAGCACCGCACACATTCGCCAATCCTGGCCATACCCCGAACTGAGCTGGCATCAACACCCCCGCTGCTCAAAATTGTTCTCCGCCTCCCAGCCTTGGGTGCTGGTACCGCAACAGTTGCGCCACGCTCAGCCAGGAAGACGGACCAACCGGCTGGAAAGGCGTCACCCAGGGGGCAAGAACCATGGCCCCCAAAGGGCCCCGAACTCCCCGCTAAAACCACAGAAACACTGCCTCCACAACCGACACGATGCAACATGACACAGCTTCCATCGGTGACTGTGAGGATCGCACACTCACAGCATGCAGCGACCCCCCTACACCCACCTCACACCCATGGGGCTGTCCCCCACCACGTGGAGGCAGGGGGGTGTCCAGACTCACCGCAGAACAGAAGAGGCCGGTCAACGACGCAACACATCCGACACCACACCACAGAGGATATACATGGATGCAACCACCACGCCGCTGATGCCAGACCAGTACCTCTGGACAGCATGTCCAGAGGGCGACAAAGAGGGTGGCCAGTGGGTGGGGGCAGGTATAAGTACCTGGCCTCAGCCCACTGCGCACCGGAAATGACGCCACAGAGGCGCCGGACGTAGGAGGGAATCCCAGAGTAGGGTGTCCCTCCAACAGGGCGCGGGGAGGTGCCTAATGTGGCACTAAGGGGGCCTCCCTCTTACAGGGCCCACTGCGTGTGCCGTGGGCAGCCGCAGACTCTCCATTCTTGAATGCGCTGCATGAAGGCAGTCTCGTCTGTGTGAGGAGGCACTGCGCGCCATCTTAAATCCTCGCGCCTTAGTCTTCCCCACCCCTGTAGTAATATTACTGCTTGCAACATTGATGGACTGCATCCTTGGAATGCCTCCTCTCCGCCCCACCACACCCTCCCATTCTTACGGCTGTAGCTCCTTCCTCGAAAAATAACAGATTGCACAGGAGTGCACGCAAGCAAAATGCCTTTGCCTTGCACCGAAAGGGCCAGAATGCACATCTTTTCCAAGTTCCAAAGCGCTCTAAGTAGGGCGGTCGACATCAAATCTAGGGAACTGGGTTCGAGTCTCGGCAACGACGCTCAACATCCTGTGATTCTGGGCAAATCACTTAAACTCCCCGTACCTAACAACAAAACAAGCAATGGCATAGCCAATAGGTCTCGCCTTTGGGACCTTATAAGTGTTTAGCCATGCAACAGTTAATGTTGTTGCACCAAGGATATTGTGCTGGATAACTAAACACTTATAAGGTCCCAAAGGCGAGACCTATTGGCTATGCCAATGCTTGTTATGTTTGCAACTTGGTTGTCCAAGAGTGTGCTGGAAGCATTAACCTTCTCTTGAGTGAGGTGTGTGTTGGTGTAGTAAGGCTAAGTGCACATGTTTAAAGGACAATCCACATTACCCGCATTTTAATTTTGCCTCAATTCACTTTACATTAAAAACCAAAAGCTAAAATTGTAGCCCAGATCGTCATAAAGAGTCTTACATTCTGCCACTTGCTGCTTCTCTTCTGAGTAGCCAAAGTTTGTCTGAGGCACTAAAAAAAAAAGAAGAAAAAAATAATAATGCACAAAAAGATGAATGGAAATCTTCCTCACAGCTGTCAACAAATGTTCATTTAGCAAAAATCCACAGGTTAAGCCGAAGAGAAACAACACCTCCAGCTCATACAATTTGGGGGCAAAGTTGATGTTTTCACCTGCTGGTCAGCGATCCTTAATTCACAGTGAAAGAAGGCCTTAGCTAGCTCAACAGGTGTGGGCCCATTTTATGGAGCCGCCAATCTCGTCGGACAGCAGAGACTGACTCGCAACCAAATCCAGGGAAAAAGGCTGCCTCGGCCTGTCAACGCAGCACGGGGCGCGCATATTAACCACCGGCCTCTGTACAAGGCGGCTGCCCACCCAGGACTCGGACAGGAAGCCGTCGCTGCCCTGGAGACCTCTTGGCCCGTCCTGAAACTTCCAGGATTAGCCGAATTAATCAGATAAGGAAAATGGATAGTTCGCTCTAAAATCCCCATTTCAAATTGCAGATCTGGGAAGCGGCAGGCTCCCTTCCCGCGCGGTGATGTTGCCATCTGCTGGGAACAGGAAGACCACTGCAGGTCGGCAGCGAGCTAAAGGCTTGTGCGCATCTGAAATACGGCAGAAATTCAAAGGCAAACTAATTAAGCTTAAATCATAGACCGTCGGACATATTGTTAGGAAATAAAAAAAAAAAAGATTTTACACAGGACCGGATTACATTTCTCAACGTGAAAAGCACTCAGAACTCCGACGTTTCAAAATAAAGTTAGAAGCCATTCTCTTATTTCTGTTATATACTGCCCAACACATCTTAAAGTTGGCTTTAGGCTACGAACTGAATTTATTAGAAATGGACTCGTGAGTCCTGTGCGAAATCTAAAGTCGGTTGGAAAAGATCTTAGAGCCTCCCGCCAGACTTGAACCCGGTTCCCCAGCTTCAAAGTCGGCCGCTAGCCTCTACGTTCATTTTCCGCCGGTATCACCTGGCTACATCTGCAAGGGAAACAGGTCGTAATGACGAAAGCGTTAAACTCTAACCTGCAGTAAAACAACACAACTTAACTGGGAGTAAGAAGCACACAAAAAAACGCTAAAGAGCAAAACCACACCGAGGCTCCATTGCTCAGTCCAGCATAGCTGCCAAGGTTTCAGATTGCTATGTGTGACATTTTCATAATTTCAGTGTAATTATGAGTAACATTTCAACAACTATGAGTGACACATTCTCATGAGCAAAATCAAGCAATGAAGACGAAGGAAACCTATAAATATCAGAAATTACGCCCATCTGAGCAATGAGAAACTCTAAGAAGATCTTACAACTGCTGCAAAGTGCCAGAAATGGAAGGGCACTAGGATGTGAGAGAGGCCCCAGCGTGGAGCCTGAGCCTGCCTCACTGAAGCTGAACTCAACTTTGCGCAGACTGCAGACAGTGACTGCAATGCAGAGCTCAGCTGTACCTTTGCTTACAGTAACAGGGCTGGATGATGGCATCCCCTAAAAGTAAATTAATAGGTAAAAGATGTGTGACAACATGACACTGCAGCATTGTTATCCTTTAGAAGTTAAGGGGGGGGAGTGGCTAACAGACAAACATGGCATACACAAATTAGGGAGGCTCTCCCTCTGCGCCCTTAATATTTGACCTGCCCTGTAGAGACGCACAAGAAACTGCAAAGACGCAGCATATAACTCCGAAAGATGAAGAAAACACAAACTGGCAAGTTTTGAACCATAGTGCACCTGAGGGATGAAGATTTGGAGGCTCGGAAACCACAGGCCCGCCTGATTGGAGCTGGACACGAGCTGATGAGCCTGGAGCTGTGCAGATGCTGTGAGAGGTACTGAGGCCAGGGGAACGTGAAGAATGGGACCAAGGAGGGACTGGCGGCCGCATAAGAGCACCCCTTCAAGAAGAGACCGCGTGGCCTGCTTCGATCCGGACCTGCTCTCAGCACCACAGGAGGTAACATATGGTAGGTAAGCTGCGGCCAAGCGGGGGACACGCAAATTAGAGCTGTGCCCTCTGCAGGAGTCAATTAAGTACTGGGGGCAGCGGAACCCTCCACCTGCTTTGGACATGAACAGTGGAACAGAGTGCTTGGGTTGGCAATGGCAGTGACTGGCGGCCTACACCTTGGGCTAGGCCGGGAAATGGCGACCGGCTCATCAGCCTAAATGGTGCCGCTTGACATTGTCTAACCAAGGGCCTCCACCTATACCCCATGACAACAGTAGTGCACTAGCACACATACACAACACCTCTACAGCTGCGACAACACTGGGCCAGGTCAGGTTGACATTTGAGGAGAGGACCGGAGGCAGCCGATCTCTTCTGTTAAAGTGTTATAGCACAGAACGTTTATTAGGCGATTGTGCAGACTGCAGACAGACTAGTGACGGCAGTGCAATTATGCAGAGTTCAACGGCTGTAACTCACTTTGCAGGCTGAATGATGACGCGCTCAATTTGCAAGAAGAACTTAGTTGAGTGAGACTTACTGTCGGTCAGCGAGCTCCCGGCCTGATGGTACGAGCCAGCCGCGACGTCACCCGGGCAGCACGGCTGCGGTCCAGAAGAAGACTCAACATGAGTCTGACTCGTGCAGCAGTGGCATTCAATTTAGCCCCAGGCTGCACTGGACTGCAGTAGGGCGAGACGGCGGCTGCCGTGGTCCAAATCATTAGGCCACTGGGCCCCGGCCCGGGCCGGGCCTCATAGCACAACGCGTTGCGAGCTCCAGAGGCCCTCTCCTGGCCGAGCTGGCTGCCAAATTTAAACTGTGCCGTGGCAGGGCCTGCCTATAGGTGTGTGTCCAGCTGTCCTCGTCAGTACCGATTGGGCGAACGACGAGGATGAGATGAGACTTACTCTCGCGACATCCGCTCTCAGTGAACCTGAATGTGCCGGTCGGGTGAGATGTTACATTGTAGCCAGTCCATAACGAGCTGAGTTACCCAGCCCCCAAGCCTGCCGCACGCAGCATACTGCCAGCTAGTCACCTCCGGTGAATGCCTTGCCGTCCCGCTGGCGCCGGTCCAAGACCAACGCCGGGTATAATATATTGATACATTATTGCCTCCTGCGCAGGCAGCAGCGCACTCTGACTCTCAGACTCACTGAGAGGGACCTATTCCGTGCCGACTGACGAGCACAACTCCTCGAGTCCCCGGCCCCGCCGCTTCTGACCGGGACCTCACTTCCTTCCTGTTCAGGACGTGAGGTCACATCCCCCCACGGCGCGCGCTAGCACCAGGCAGCTGGCGTTGGCAGCCCGGTCAGTGGCAAAATGCGTGACAATGCATTTCAGTGCGGTGATGCGGGAACACCACACTGAAATGCGTTAGCGTCACGCCTGGTGCGTGACACTTGGCAGGCCTGGTCCAGTGTAATTCCGACTTGTACTGCGGCAATCAAGCACCATTCACAAAAGGAAGATAATTATTCCACACGCTGCTGCTGCCGAAACCTCTGGCATTGGTAACTTCAGGGGCAACATAACTGGCACGCGTTGCTGCGAAAGCCGCAATGGGGCCCAATAGTGTAATAATGTTTTCCCCCTAAGTGGTTTGTTTTTTCTGCACGCAAAAACCGGGAAACTCTAAATGATCCCATAATTATTTTAGCAGAGCTCGTGTTACCTGGGTCTTTCTTGTCATGGTACTGGTACACGCCGAGGTCTTCATCTGTGGAGGAAGGAAGAGGAGAAAATACAAAGTTACGGTCGCATAAACATAGGGACACGACATCTATTGAGTTACCAGAGGTCCCCCTAAAGGGCGAAAGACCACCACAGCGTAATTATACTTGGCAATTCATAAGTTATATAAAGGGCGACAGGGAACAGAAATGCGCCATAACGTGAATTCTTCTGTTTTTACAGCATGCTAAACTACTCTACCACCTCTGATGCACTCTGCTCAAATACACACACAGGGCTTGTAATCCTCTGCAGAATAGCGCTGACACCAAGAAACGGGGCACAGAAATTCACTGAATCCCTACACTTCCCATACAAAAGACACATGAAGTTGGCCCTCTGAAGGAAATGCATTTCATTCAGCCACACTCTGTGCAGAACTGTTAAAGAAGCTGCAGGTTTAAGTGAAGAACAAGCATTGGCCGCGCGGCCGTGAAAGCGACGCGGCCGTCAAAGTGAAAGCGATTGCGCTAAGAAGCAGCAGCTGTTTTCAAGCACACTCGTGCTTGTGACACCATCCGCCTTGCGGGAGCAAGCAACAGCCAATTAGCATGCGCGCCGCTGCTCGCTCCCGCAAGGTGGATGCCGCCACAAGCACGAGTGTGTGCTTGAAAATGAGCAGAGCGACGGCTAAAGGCCCTCCTATGCAGCGCATGCGCGCTGCGTAGGCGAGACCTAAAAATGAATGTGTCCGAATGTAACGCAACTGGTGCTCTTGTAAAGCGCTCTTATACCTGATACTTTGTGTCAATTTCGCGCTATATAAAAAAAAAACTCTGAAAGGTGATTCCCTCTATGTGAACATTATTCCTCAGACAATGAAGGAATGTTATGGATCAGTAAGGACTTATCTCATTTACTATGAGTGGTTTTACTTTTCTCATAGAAAGCATTTTGTTTTTAGAAAGTGATACATTTGGAACCGAGTTGCCAATGGAGTGAAAATTCAATATTAGGAACACAGTGTCAGGGGTATTGAGAAATGTGCAAGTATCAAAGGGAACTAGCTACTGGGTAGGAGCTCCTGATATGTGTATGTAGAGCAACACATATGTGTTTAGGAAGACCCTCACTCACCAACCTAGTTAGTGACATGCTACATCATCGGGTCCCACCCAAGGTACCGAGTGTACCTTGGGTGTGCTTCAACGCCTGGATGCAGCAGAGCTGGTTCTGTGCAGTGAGTGTGCAGTGAAAGTGAAATGAGTGTGGCTTAAAAAACTGTCCGTAGGGTCCCGTTAAACAACAAAAGACTATTTTAATGTATGGGCCCTCGGCAGAGGTTAAAAAAGGAGAGGTGGATATCTGTGGAGATATTTAGGCTCCGATATCCTGTGTGATCAACATGTTTCAGCCAGTCTCTCACTACTGGGCTGGCTTTCTTCAGGACCTTATGTGCGTGGAATTAAAAAATGGTGGTCTAAAACTAAATGTGTTAGAGACTATCTATGTGGCGCACTCGCTAAGGTGCGTTATGTGGTAGAGGATGGTTTCCTCTAGCGACGCATTCTCAGAAATTCTCTGAGAAGTGCCCCATGAGTTCCGTGGGGGGCCCGACCTATTGTCACACTTTCTTCAAGATCAAGGGCCCGTCTCCGTACCTGGTCTGGCCGCATCGTCAAGCTTGTTGAAGGCCTGTTTTTTTTTCACGTTGTTGACCTAAGGCCTGAAACATGAATCGGCAATAGACAGTTAAACGTAAAATTAATTAAAACTGAACTGGTAAGGCAACAGAGTACTCCGTTCTGACTTACTTGATGCTCTTGGTAAAGCAGGCATAGTTTAGGAAGTGTTGAATTAGGCAGGTTTTGTTGTCTGGAAAGAACAACAACTCTTCATCACTACCCTTGCATATATTTTGAAAGAGACTTGATCTAAATAAAGCGAATAGCTAATTGCACTTACTTAGAAGGCACGAGTGCTAAATCATCCGTTATATTCCTTTCTTTTTCCGGTGCTGCACTGGAGAAGCTTCTCTCTGTGTCAGCATGACATGTGTGGCTCTCACAAGGTTTTCTTACCCAGAAGCCCTTGCAAATCTCAAACTTTGGCTAAAAACAAACATGTTGCTCACATTTCTGTGATCAAAAGTTCTGGAATCTAGGGGGGGTCCACACATTTTCTACCACTGAGATTATTCCCATGTCTCCTGATAA
Source organism: Calotriton arnoldi (assembly GCA_963921515.1). Lineage (NCBI taxonomy): Eukaryota > Metazoa > Chordata > Amphibia > Caudata > Salamandridae > Calotriton > Calotriton arnoldi. The sequence goes on from CAWUFW010000206.1 coordinate 3,950,580, forward strand.
AAATGATACCTGGTGGATGTCTTCTAACTCCGCTCTCGCCTACCACCCTGCAATCCACCGATTCCCCTGTGGCATCCATGTGGAATCAACCACTGTCAGCCAGGGAACACATCCGCACCACTCATGTTCGCTGATTTATCCCAGAAAGGCTGCACAAAGCTTACTATTATCCTCAGAGGCCTTCCCTGTTGGCCTGCTGTAGTTTGCTGTCCACCATGTTGGGGCCAGACTGAGTGCTCCTCTCTACTGAGGGCTCACTGTGGGCCTGCTACCAGCGGCACTGCCAATTCAAATGGTCAAACACATTGGAGTCTCCCGCATGGAGTATGCGCCGTCCCTGACTGTGCTTAGGATCCTACCCGGGCCGGTGGCGGTTGACAGTTGGCCCGCCTTGCAGGTGCGGGAGAGGGCAGCCCGGATGCACTAGACTAGCAGTGCTGACTGCCTAGTTAGGGGGGCACCGGAGCAGCCCTGCCAAGTACCATGCATCAGGGGTCAGACTAACATATTTTAGTGCTGGTATCTGCATCACTGCACTAAAAATGCATTAGTCACGCATAATAGCTCCCTTGGACCACCCCAGTAAGAGGCACAACTAGTCTGTATTTCACAAAAGCAGCCAGAGCACTGTATTTTTAATTGCCTTTCTCTGTCATAAGCACCTGTTGCGCTTTTGCTGCTGCCCAGAGCCTGTCATAAATAGTTTCCCGTTGAGCCGGGCGGAGAGGAGGGGTGAGCACGGGCCTGTGTGTTGTTGTTTTCACAATAATTACAGCCGGGGCTCTGATCAGTCAAGCTTGTTTCCCTGCCTCACAGGTTCTCTTTCCATACCACGTGGTCAGACGAGCTTGGTATGGTAAACATGAACAACAGCTGGGTCATTGGGAGAAAGGGGGCTGCACCAACCACTGACCACTTGAATTGTGTGAAAAAGGCCCTTTTATTGAAATAGGTGCACATCACAAATAAATTCCTGGGCAATCCGCCTCACAAAATTAAAGTCTCGCTATACATCAAATGAACTATCCAATATCCTACCCCCACCTGAATCTTCCACCCACATACCCCACCCGGCAACTATCTCCTTCCGATTGTACTGCATTTCAACAGTTTGCAACCATAACTTTCCCCTACAGCCTAAGACTGCATGTGTTAACATCTAAGCAACTAAACTTCCCACACTTAACCTTGAACTTCCTGCCTATTCCAGGTGAGAGGGTGTTCACCCCCTCCCTTTCCGGGTGGTTCACCAATGGCAACACCAATCAAACTTCTGTAACCTTCAGGCATCTGCCTCCCACCAACATGCCGTTTAAACACCACATCCACTCATGCCAATTCATACCCCCTTTTCCCCACCGTGTAACAGGAAACAATCGCCAGTCAAAACCTAAATTTGCCCAATAACCCCTCTGAGTCGCTCCAGCCACTTGATGAACGAGTAGCCCATCATCCAAATGGCCACATCCTCCAGGGACAGGCCAGCAACAGGACCTGAAACAGAAAACAGCATTAAATATTCACATAGCATGCCCAACTGTGCCTCCCTCCTCCTCAGAATGCGCACATATCTCCGAAAGCAGTCAGATGACCAGCATCCCAATCGCATAATGTCCTCATGCATCCATCCCCTATTTCTAGCTTCAGTCCAAGCGCCGATGTGGAAAGAATTTTTGCCATACTCCAGGGGGGGGCTCTTAAAGCCTTAAGCACTTTGCGTAATACCATGCCACAGTGCGCTCCCCATTTGTCTCCCCAAGCCACCAGGTAATGTTTGGGTGCCGTTAAAGCCTGTTACACCATGCACTGTCCCTTCGCTCTCTGATCAGTCTTAGAACTATGCAGCCATATCTTCAACCTGCCCTCCCTTCTTGTGACATCCTCGCACCCCTCTGGCCCCTGCAACCCACCAGTTCTGACACCCGGAACGCACCAAAGAACATCCATGACATTAAGGTGGAGAACAAACATGCTTCACCATCCTCCCAGTATACCACGGGCAATTGCAGCAGTCCATTGCAAAATAGCTACCATGTCAACTGCCTCCTCAACCTCACCAAGCACCCCAGTTCTCTTGCCCAACCATCAAGCATCCTCAGTCCTAATTCCCCTGTGGACGGGGAATATCCCCACATCAATTTACCCATAAAGGCGATGCCCGCTAGTTTTCCCGCAATTGTCACCTGTGACTGACCCCTTTCCGGCAAGTCCAATATAAACTGAAGCCCGTATTCTGTCCTGCGTCACCCCTCTGACCGTATCTTCCTCACCTTCACCTTTTCTTTTGCCAGCATGCCTCCCACCAAGCCCTGCAACATCTCCTTTTTGTCTGGCGGCAATCTTACCTCTATCTTTTGAGAATAAATCTCAATCCCCAAGAAGGACAACACCGTGCCCAGCCCCACTGTCTTCTCTGGCGCTAGAGGAACACCCAGGTCACCCATGAGCTCCTGCAAACTTACCAGCATTCGATGGCAGTCTGCCAAGCTGGGCACCCCTACAAAGAAGAAATCATCCAAGCAATGTGTCACCAACTCATGGCCCATGCGCCATGTGAATAGCCACTGCAGGAATGAACTGAAACACTGAAACAACGCACATGATATTGAGCCTCCCATCGGCAGGGCCTTGTCCACGTACCACTGCCCCTCAAAATGCATGCCCAGGAGCTGAAAATCCTCCTGGTAAACTAGAAGCAGCCGAAAAGCTGTCTTCACATCACATTTTGCCATTTGTGCCCCTTTGCTGGCCATCACAACCAATGTCATAGCCACGTCCACCGATGAATATGACACTGAGGCCATGTCTCCCAATAGGAAATCATTGAGCGCCCCCCTTCTGGCCGAGACAAATGCTGTCCCAACCCAAACTGCCCTTTTTCTTTCTTGGGCACCACACCAATTGGTGACACAATCAAAGCATCCATCGGCCAGTCATCAAAGGGGTCCGCCATCCGGCCCTCCAACACTTCCTTGTCCAGCTTATCGTGCACTACCTGCTTGTGATCCTTTGTGGATCGCAAATTGTCTGCCCATCTCCTAACCCTATGGCCCTCTTACACTAAACGAAAACCCCACCTGAATCCATCCCGTAAAAACCCTTGCCTTCTCTAGTTGATCATAGAAGCCCAGCCAGTACTCCAACCTGTCCACCTTAACCGGCGTACAAGCCTTTTGCACCAGATCCCTGTGCCCCCCTTCCCCCTCTGTTGCCAAATGACTGCGGCTGCTGTTGTGCCCCATGGTCACCAGCGTACAGTTGCAACTTACCTGCTTTCTGTCCTTGGTGCCCGCTCTCAGCCCCAAATCAATGTATGATGGTGTGCTTTCCCACGCACTTGGAACACTCGTGCCGCAACTTGCAGTACTCCTTTGTACACAAGCACTTGTTGTAGTCCCAACAGGCTCCCCATGTCCAACTCTGCCTCTTTGCTGTATTTCCCTCCCCTCCCTGGGTGGGGTGCCCCTGAAGGGCCTGATACACAATCAATAAGTCACTGGCTGTGAAGGTAGCCTTCCCAAACTTTGCCGGGGCCATACTGTGCTGCCAAAGGTCTGTGTCAAGCTCCCCCTACTTTTCCTTGGGATCCCATGCCAAATCTTCATACTGAGCCCAAGCATACCCTCCAAAAGTAATTTGAGCTTTGCATATTACGTCCATGTATTTAAACATTGCCACGCATCGCTCAGGAAACTTCTCACAGTAGACACTGGCGTATAGCAAGAATGCCGCCGTCCAGTTCTCAATCAACAGAGGCACCCTTGGCCACTTGGCCAACTCATACTCCTCCTTGGACCCCTCTTTGGAGTGCATCTCCCTGTGGATGAGCTTGAACATTTCCACATATTTCCCTTTCCAAAGCCTTTCTTTAGTCGCAAACATCAAATGCGCCCTCAAGGGCTCTGTCATCCCCATATAGGGGTGTCTCTTAATCCTAAACTCATTGCTTTCCAGTCCCCCCTTTTTGTCACCTTTGTCCTCTTTACTCTCACCGGCGTCCAGCCTTATACTGGTACCACCACAACTCTGTGTCTGTCTTGCCTGCTCCCTTTTCGCGCTCCCTTTTACCTCATCAATATCTACCCCACATCCGCTACATACCTACCATTATGCAGCCGCTTACCAACCTCCCTTTGTCACCTCCCGCGTCCCCACCCATGGATACCATCACTGGACCTACGCTGGCTACCTGGCCCTTACCTGGCTCCAAAGTCGATGCCCATACAGATGCTTGCTGCCTTGCCAGTGGCCTCTGTGTCTCCCACTCCGTACTCTGCCATGCCTCACCACTTGTCTGTAACATACTAGACACAAACATGTTAGCAGAACCCCCGCCTCTTGTCCTTCCTGAGCCCTTACAGGTGCTTCCTCGCCCGCACCTAGCCTTCCTCCAAGCTGTCCTCTTCATAATCCACCTTTGTGTCACCCAGAGGGGTCCTCTACCCTCAACCAGCTTGGGCCTGTTTTTATCGCCGATCAGGTTACCATATAACCTGACTGTGCCGGTGGCCGGCATACAGTGTCCAGGGGGGGCTGTACCAACCCCACCATACCGCTCAGCTGACACCACCCATCTGTCCATCTCGTCGGAGGCCGCCCGAGGCCTTCCTGCTGGTGGCACTGATGAGGTTGCCCCAGACCTTCTTCTGATGGCCGTGGAGTGGTCCCCTGCCAAAATCTGTCATACCGCGCTGGGCCCTTCCATCGCTTCACCTCAGGGCATGTAAGCCGCACCAAGCTCCTCCGAGTCTGTGAACCTGCCGCTCTCCGAAATCTGCAAAAAAGACAACAAGAATGGTGTACTGGCACCTAGTGCCCTCTCAGCCCAGTCCACCTCCTCCTCAGGGACCCACAACCATCTACCCCACTCTGCTCCCTCCATGCACCCCCCACATAACACCTGTCATCCCCTGTGCCTCAATACTGTTGATCAACCTCGCAACTAGGCACTCCAACTACCTGCCCTCCCTCTCCTCTTCTTCCTCCTCCCCGCTCCATTCTAACATTGCGGCTACAATTGCAGGGCAGGCCCCTTAACCTGCGGGCCCCCCCCACTGCATCTACCCCCATTGTGCCCCAGCCTGCCTTAAACCCCTGCTGCCCCCTACCCTGCTGCTCATTTCCTTCAACCTTCCCGCTACCCGAGGCCTCCCCCCCCGCCCAAAGCGTACGAACCCCTTGTGGGGGCCCTCTGCAGCCAGTTCCACCTCCCCATCCAGGATCCCTGAAGTGAATCTGTCTCCTCCATCGCTGGAGCCCCCGGCCCCATTTCTTTCTGTGCTGAATGTGAGAGCCTCATAATCACGGGCCCTCAATATTTGCTTTAAGTGCCCCCCCACCCACTCCTTTCTGCTCATGTTGCATACTGATTGTGGGCAGCTCCAAAATGGCCGCCCTCACTGTCTCATGACCTCTGGCAGTGGTCCCATACACCAGTGGCGGCTGGTGACATTCGTCAGTGGTGAGGCGTAAAACAATAGCTGTACTGCAATGTTGCGAGCGAGCGTAGTGTGCGAGCCCGAACCACCTACGGGGGGTTCGGGGGGGTTCTCCCCCGAGAAAATTTTGAAAAAAGAGTGGGCAAATGGTGCATTTTCAAGCAAATTTGAGATAGCAGGAAGGTTAATAAAGCAATTGTGAATCAGATGCTCCTTAATTAACATTCTACACAAAACATGACGAACACATCTATTGATCCCAATAGTCGCCCAAATGCAGACATCCCATTAGATAATGCATAGTATGATCCTATGTCATACTTAGGACGGTTAAAAGTTCATTTTAGTTTCAAGACCGTTTTACTTTCACGTTCTTTATTGATTAAAGGTGTAATGCCAACAAATCGAAAACATCAACCACAGCTTATGCAAACATGCTTAGCACAGGGTAGCCTGAAATGCAATAGGAAGGATGTTATCAGATCCGCAAAAATAAGTGTCACAGCAGAGAAAATAAAAGGGCAAAACTAGTCTGGACCATTGCGGAGGCATCCAAAAATGAACTCGGTGTTACTACAAATTGACAAAATGTTTTGCAAACAGTAACTTGTCCTCCACAACTTATTTTTAATTCAATTGGGATTAAAAAATTTAAAAAAATACCCTTGATGGCCTTACAATATTCAGTAGATTAAATAAGTATTTACAGAGGCTGCCAGTTCCCTTGCCCGTGTGGGTGGAAAATTTCAAGCAACTAGCCAATATGAAATAAAAACCAACTGCACCAACGTTCAATGTACAATAAGCTCTGACAAAAACAAAGCTCCACTAAGGAGAAGCAGATACTCCTTGTGCAAAACCACAGTATCTAAAACGAAACATTTCGGCTAGTTGTAAATGATAACGTTTCAAAACGTACAAAGCATTTACTTCAACTTTTGATATAAGTACTTTGAAGCAATGTGCCACCGGAGTGGCATTTAAAGATGAAACTGTGGACATCACCACCGCACTCTGGTTATAATACATGTGGCAGGCTTCATTTGAATAATTAAATTTAAAAGCTTAAAAACACACAGATGGTGCAATGCAGTAGTGTCCAAAAGGAGACGGTTGTTCAAGAAATTAGGGAACTAAGGGCTGTTTAGATAGGTCCAGCGTACATGCCCTATCAATATTTTAAACAAAAAGAAGTACGCTGTTCCTCAACATGTGTAAGTCAGACCTACAAAATGTAGGTCAGTGTGCAAGTACTGTCCCAGGCACCCCCTTTTTTCTTGGGTGCCTGGGACAGTACTTGCACACTGACCTACATTTTGTAGGTCTGACTTACACATGTTGAGGAACAGCGTACTTCTTTTTGTTCAAAAGGAGACGGTCACATCAGCGTAAGCATAACCCCTCCCACCCCCGGACTTTCCCCAGAAAGTCGGCAATTATGTATTTAAATTACTTAAGTGTTCAGGTTTTTTAAAAAAACTGTATAACACTCAAAAGGCCTGAAACCCACTGACAACTGAAGATATGATAAAGGTCAAGACTGCTGTCCCCGTAGATGCGCGATCAGATTGTGCCCTGGGCCTGAACGCACTTCAGCCCAGCAGATACAGGTCAGGCAGGCTGAGCCTAGAAAACACCAGTCCCAGCAAAAGATTGTGGGCCAAACTCGGTGCTTATACTGAGAATGAAGACAAGGGGACAGCGAGAGGAAGGGACACAGTAGCCAAGCGAGACAGGCATACAAAGAAGAGAAATACAGAAGCAGTGACAGACGGAGCAACAGGCAGATAGATATAGTTGCAGAGAGATAGAGGCAGAGATACTGATTTTGTCTGTCTTTATCTCTTCCTAATCCTAACGCCCTCCAGCTGTCGCCTGTCTCCATCTTTCCTTGTCTTACTCTTGTTGTTTTTCCTCCCGGTCTCCATCCTTCGTTCCCCTTCTTATTCTGCCTCTTTATCTTTCTCCGTTCTTCCAAGCCTCTTCTCTTCCTTTCTCTCTCCGTTTGCTTCTACCATTAAAGGTGTTTCTTTCTCCCCATCTGTTTTTCCGTCTCTTTTGCCGGCTTCCTTTTCTATCTCTCTACTTATATTTCCGTCTTTCCTTATCTATGTGGCTCTTTTGCTTGTCTTTTTCTGCCTCTTCCTCTTTTCCTGGCTTTCTTTCTAGGTCTGTCCCTGTCTTTTTCCGCATGTCTCTACCCATCACCATGGCTTTCACTGACATATGCCTCCTTTATTTCTCTTGCTATTTCTCTCTCTTCCAGCCTCTGCATTCCCTGCACTGGGCATTTCGACTGTCTTACCATCTTGGGCGAAGTGCAAATGTTGATGTGCTCAGTCACATGCAAGCAGTCGCGGCTCAGTCGCAATACTCGCGGGGGGGTCGCGCGGGGCCGGGGGGAGTTTAAAATTTAAATTAAATAAAAAGAAAACTTACCTGACCGAGTCTGCACCGCCTCTGCACCTGGGCCGGGGTCCCGCGTTGGCGCCTTCAACTTCTTCTAAACAGGAACAGCCGCGTCACTGGCGACAACCCCTCTCAGCCAATACTGACGCTGCTCCAGCAGTGCCAGGATTGGCTTAGCAGGGATACTCGCCGCCCGCCCATTAGGAGACCGAGAGTTGCGGCGTTGATCAACCCTCGCTCTCCTAATGCGCAGCCGCCAGCCAGAGCAAACACTAGTGCGCATGACTGGGCTGGTCGAAAAAATTCTCCGACCTAAACCCAACATGCGCACTTGTGCTGCTGCCTGCTGTGCGCTCCGCGCCACCCCCTGGTCTGACAATGCATGTCAGTCAGCATGACGCCGGACCGCCCACCCCCTTCAGACTCTGAAGGGGGTGGGCGGTCCGGCGTCTTGCTGACTGACATGCATTGTCAGTTCAGACAGAGCCGCCGAGGGAGCTGCGGGCGCGGCTTGTGGGTCAACGCACCAGCGTCCTAATGGACGCACCGCCACTCGCATACCGCACAATCAGACCGCTGCCCTCGATGCCTCCATTATTTGGTCCCCCGCGTCCGCACCCATGCCCCCCCTCCCTCACCCTTCCATGACCGTGCATCGCAGCCCTGCTCGCATTTTGGAGTCTGGGAGGCCGCGAGCGTGCCTCGCGGTCAAGCCTACCACAACTCCTGAAGCCCTGCCCCTTCTCCTACCTCTCGGGGCCATGCGACGTGTTGTCAAGTGGCCCCACTCATTCACCTTTCCTCCTGCCTCCGATGCCGCCCGCATTTTACGCTGCAGCAAGCAAGCCCATATAGCCGCAGCCACATAATCCGATGCTCGGAGTGCCAAGCGGGCCATACTCACTTCTGTTCCATCCCCAGGCAGCAAAGCGAGGCACCCAGCCTCACGGAGGAGCCTCATCGCCTCAACCACCTTAGCCTGTGCATCAGCCATCCTATAGCCTCTATGAAACAAGCGCTACAATACGCACAATAAACAAATCGCCAGAAAATAAAAGCTAATCTCTGCAAAAACATTACAGCTACTAATTCCCTGCCACCGGTCACCAAGTCACCTGCAGCTAAAATGGTGGCAGGGAGCTCAAAAACAGAACAACCTGTGGGCTTCAAAGGGGTCCCACATAACCAATATCCCTAGAGGGCAGACCTCACTATTGATAAAGCCGGATTCCACTATAAAACTTACTAGGAACCCTCGGTCGACTGGATCTTTTATTACCTGCTGAGAAGTGTAAAGGGGAGAAACAATGTATTCATAACAACTAACATGCATCAATTTTTAAATAAAGTTCGAAAAGGATCACTGACTCCGAATTCCAAGTTTAGGGGTTTATTACAGAACCAAAAATAGCTGAACATACAGACACCTCAGAACGAGGTTGCAGAAATACAAAAGCACTAATACAAAGTCCATCCAACGAACCAATCTAATCCGATATAGCATAAAGAGAATGAGCAATTCCAGAAATACTAAACAAGCAATAACTGCACCAACATCTATATTAGTCTTCATTAGTATCTGTGAAGAAAATCCGTTAATCTATCCCTACACTGTTCTAAGGTGACATCCCTGCTTAACGTTTCCCAAGCAAAATCAAGAAAAGGTGTCAGCTCGTGAAGACTCCCTAAGAAGTACACTCACGATGTAAAAGTCAGCCTAAGTCTCCATTCTAAGAATCGATCCCTTCCCTTTGCCCTCTGTCAGCTCACTCTACCTCTCCTCAATCTGCTCCTGCCCAATCTGCTCCCTCCTGCTAACTGCCAACCGCCAATCGCTAACTGCCAACCCATCCCTCGGGGCACTGTCCCTAATACAAAATGGACATTCAATAGGCCCGCCCAGGTAACACCTCTCCTGGCCAGGCACCTCTCGTAGGTAACTTTCCACCAAAACCTGAACTCGGTCCAACGACGGTTGAGGTGTCCTTGGATCTCAGGCTTCTTCAGCGCAACTTCTAATTATCAGCATTCCTGAAGACTTTGTAACCGATTTCTTCCATACCTAACTCCTAAAACAAAAGCGTTATTCTGACTAACAAAGACGATGTCCTTGCACCTGCAACGAATGCATGAGAATGGAACAACCTTGTACGCACATGAATTTCGCTGACCATTTCCAAATGAGAGCCTCACCAGGGGAAAATGCATTTCAGGCCTACATAAACCAGCTAACATAAGAAAACGGATAGGCCCTTCTCAGCACGACAGAGTAAATACTCCATCCAGGCCTCTAACATCAAATTAAACACTCATTAATATTACATTTATAAGCATTACATTTCATCATTGTTAAACGCAATTAGTTACCTATGCGTGTGCAACTTCAACATGATGCACGTTTAAATATAATGCATTACATTTCACACAAGCTACCTCATTTAATCATTTGCAATGAAGATCGAAAGTTACACATTTCCCTTGAACTGCCATTTTACGATTCTTGAATGGCATAACTCATTTTAATACTTCATTTACCACTGATTATTACAACCCATTCTATAACTAAGATTAACACAAACATATGAATATATGCGGGTACAGACTACTCATGGATATAATGTACCCCTACAATTTTCAGAATATCTTTGCGCTCTATCAGTTCCCCCCTCTGATGACTAGTGTCATCAACAAAAATCACAACTCCCTGGAGAAAGAACCGACCTAAACAGAGCTCGTAGCCATTCTTCCCTGTCGGAACCTTTCCAGATTCTTGATATTCTCATAATGACTGTCCTGCAGTCTGGTCATCCTTATTTCTCTCGCCCTAAGGGACCTTTCAACCTGATTCGCCGTGTACCACTTGGGAGAAGTTGGCCTGGCATATGCTGTCCACTAGTTATAGTGGGCACCTTGCACCAGTCCAAACGACCCTTATTGATGATAGGTTTAAAGACAACCTTTATTGAAAGCTATCCTAGTGGTAGCTATGGAGAGCAGCCTTCAGGCTAAGTCTTGAAGGAGTGTAAAGCAGCTTGGTTTACCAGATTATAACCTCTTGAATGACCAAATGAAAGGAGATCCACACCAGGTATATATAAAATATATGTATTTATTTCTAAACACTCACTACTAATCTCTTTATGAGATTGGAGTCCAAGATACACAATATCACAGTATTAAAACGACAGTAAATAGCACAATACACAGTGGGCTCCAGGGGCAGACCAAACCATATACTAAGAAAGTGGTATAAGAACCACAACTTGACTAGACACAGTGCCTAGAGCACTTAGAATCACTGGGACCACAAGGAACCACCCAAGGTAGTGACACAGGAGACCCACGGTGGACGTGTGCAGTGTGAGAACACAGCCGCGAGCGCCGTAGGATTCTATGAGGAAAGTCACAGTTGGAATTTTAAAGATAAAGGACACTTAGGAGAGGACTTTGAGCAAACCCCTTTAGACTTAAGAGGTTCTAGGGCCAACACCCACGGGAGCACCGGAGTACTCGAGTTACCTCACCCAGGGAAGCCGGGTGCATAGGTGTCAAAGGGTGTCGGGAATCGTCGTTGATTACAATGGCGGTCTGCTGCAAAGTGCTGCTGCCGTGAAGAAGAAAAGTGTCCGGGATGATCCAAGCCTGGATCGTAGATGTGAAGAACCTGAAAGCAGAGGGGACAAAGTCTGGGTCACTTCACGTGACCAGGAGCGGAGCAATCAAATGCCCACCGATGTCGGGTGCTTCAGGTGCGAAGAGGTGAAGCTTGACTCTGCAGCCACAGGGTCCAGGAGACGTCGAGGACAACCAGGAGCCAGATTTGAGCTGTCCCACAAAGGATGTCGAGTGCTGGCATGTCGGTGCTCGGATTGAACACAACAAGCCTTGGTAACAGCAACCTATGCAGGAAGAGTAAAGATGCTTTGGTGCGGACCAGCAAGGTCCGGGGGACTCCCCAAGCAATGGAGAGTCAGGGCACGTCTGGAGCAACTAGGGTAGCCCAATTAATCTTAGTGTTGCCTTCACAGGGACCCACCAGTCGACGGACCAGGGATCGCGAAAGGGACCTCGAGAGAAAACACAAAGGACCAGCTCACGGAACACTCGTGGAGTGTAGGCTGGCAATCTTCGGTGGAATTGCTGCTCGGGGTCAGGGCTACAAGTAACCCAAAGCTCAGCCTCAGAGGTTGCCTCAAAGCTGATGCTTCTGCAAATGGTTGCGGTGTTCAGGGGTTCGGGTTGCACGGTCTCCACGAGGGATACCTGCCTCAGACTTGCTGAGCACACAGATCGACCTCAGAGACCACGGGAACCCACCTCCTGTGTTGCAAAATTCTTCGGAGTCCTCAGGAGCTTTGGAGATGCAAACCGGACAGATGCGTCTTTGGTGCCTGCCAAGCAGGGGATTAACTCCTTTACTCCAAGGGAGATTCTTCGGTCATCCAACGTCGTGTAGATAGTTGAAGCTCTGGGATTCTGTAGCAGAGTTTCGTCCAGGTAAATCTAAAGTCCTGTAGTCAGGGGTTCCTACTTTATACCCAAGGAAGGGGTGGGACAAACTCTGGGGACCCACCTATGGGAGGGTCAGGAAAGAGGGGTGGCTACACCCATTTCCTTTGTCCAGTTTCGTGCCAGAGCAGGGGCTGGTAGCCCCTGAAACCGGTTTGAGCTGGACTATGCACAGGGACACTAAATGTGCCCCCAGTGCAGACTTCAAAGCACTCTTGGAGGGCACCCACCCAGCCCCAATACACTAAAGCCTGTCTGGGAGGTGGTCACACCTCCATGTGACAGGAAACCTATTGTCCAGGCCTCCCCTGCCGGAGTTTCGTCCAGCAGCAGGAGGGCAGACTCGTGTCTGTGGCTGCAGCATCCATTTTGTGATCAATCAATCAATCAATCAATCATGTCACTTATAAAGCGCACTACATACCCGCGAGGGTCTCAAGGCGCTGGGGGAAGAGGGGGGTGGTGCTGCTACTGATCGAAGAGCCAGGTCTTGAGGAGTCTTCTGAAGGCCAGTAGGTCTTGGGTCTGTCGGAGGTTGGTGGGGAGGGTGTTCCAGGTCTTGGCGGCGAGGTGGGAGAAGGATCTGCCGCCGGCGGTCGTTTTCCGGATGCGGGGGACTGTGGCGAGGGCGAGGCTGGTCGAGCGGAGCTGGCGGGTGGGGGTGTAGAAGCTGAGTCGTCTGTTGAGGTAGGCTGGTCCGGAGTTGTGGAGTGCTTTGTGTGCGTGGGTGAGGAGCTTGAAGGTTATCCTCTTGTTGACAGGGAGCCAGTGCAGGTCTCTCAGGTGGGGTGTGATGTGGCTGCGTCGGGGGATGTCGAGGATAAGACGTGCAGAGGCGTTCTGGATGCGTTGCAGCCGTCTCAGGAGCTTAGCCGTCGTTCCTGCGTAGAGGGCGTTTCCGTAGTCCAGCCTGCTGGTGACGAGGGCCTGGGTGACTGTTTTTCTTGTTTCGGTGGGGATCCACTTGAAGATCCTGCGGAGCATTCGGAGGATGTTGAAGCAGGATGAGGAAATGGCGTTGACCTGCTTAGTCATGGAGAGGGTGGGGTCGAGGATGACCCCTAGGTTGCGTACGTGGTCGGTGGGTGGCGTGGCTGTTCCCAGTGATGTTGGCCACCAGGAGTCATCCCAGGCTGAAGGGTTGGAACCAAGGATGAGGACCTCCGTCTTGTCCGAGTTCAGCTTCAGGCGGCTGGTCCTCATCCATTCGGCGACGGCCTTCATTCCTTCGTGGAGGTGGGCTTTGGCGGTGTGAGGGTCTTTGGTGAGGGAGAGGATCAGCTGGGTGTCGTCGGCGTAGGAGATGATGTTGAGGTTGTGCTGTCGGGCGACGTGGGCGAGGGGTGCCATGTAGATGTTGAACAGCGTTGGGCTGATGCCAGGGTTCTGTTAAGCTGGTACCGGGTGTACCGGTGGTGCCATGTTTCTCCCTCTAGTAGGGTGGAATCATACCTCCCACCCCAGTTACTGGGGTGGAGGTATGATTCCAAGGTGTTTGACACCAAACACGACATGTTTCCATGCAGCCATTCTCAAGTTAGCATTTACCGTGAGGTTATAATGCACTTAAGAGTATATGGTTTGGCTGCATCACAAACAACCCCGGAATGAAGATTCCGAAAGCTGCAGAGGGGCTCTGCTCATGCATGGGCACCCTCTCACATGAAACCCAGCACCCTGCCTTCAGAATTGTTAAGGCCTGCCATAGGGGTGACTGATAGGTTTACATGTGCAGTGATATGGAGAGATATAGGGAACCTATATCTCAGTAAGGGGTGCATACACCACCTTACACAGGCTGCTGTAGCAGACCTGTTGTGTCATTTTGGATGGCCTCTCAGGGGTGGCATAATACATGCTGCAGCCCCTGGGAGGCCTCTGGGGTACCTATGCCCTGGGTACATAGTATACCATATACTAGGGACTCATAAGGGTACCCCAGAATCCAATCTGGAGTGTACCTAAAGTACATGTAATCAATTTAGAGTAGAAAGCAGATAGACTGGGGTCCTGATTAGCAGGGCCTCAGTCTGGCTAAGTCGAAAAACAGTGAAACATCAGCAAAAAGTGGGGGTAACTATAAGAAGCAGATCCTACTCTCCTACACCACTGATAAGCCCTCACAAAACCCCACAGGCAAACCACACAGACCACGATGATAAGGATAGGCCTCAAAATGTAACCAAGAATGCCTTTCCCCAAATTCGCAAACCAACTCCCCACTCTACTAAAACCTTTTCCAACTTTCTCCCAAACTCCTTCTTCGGTCAGATCCTGAATCTCATGATGGATCTCAGTGATGTTACTTATATACTTCTTCAGATCTTTACTCTTATCTGGTATATAAGTACAGCACTCTTGCACTTTCAGCATTTTACAGACTCCGCCCTCTTTTGCCAATAAGACATCTAAAGCAAGACGGTTCTGCATCACCATTGTCCTTATCGATAACATCTCTCCATCAACAAGTAATAGTGATTTAGCTGTATTCGTCGACAGCTTGTCCACAACAGTCGCCAGCTTTCTAATCTTCACATCATTCAAAATCACTCCCAAACTTGGTATTACAGCTCCAAAAATGTCTCCAATCACTCCTCCTGCACTTGCATCTCTCCTTGCCCTAGAATGCATTCCTCCTTCTAGGAGTCCTAGCTCCTCTACATGGTAAATCTTAGGGAAAACAGCTGCCAGGTAACAATTACCGTACCAGTTGGCAGGCAGTCTCACATAGGCGTTTTTCCCACAAACAAAATATACTGTTGGCACCACCTGTAGCGGACCCTGCAAAAAGTTCTTTGCTGATTCTTCCATGGTGAAAACGTGATCACACGCACTTTGTCCCACATAGACCTTGTCATAATAGGTCTGGACACGTTTCACACACAACTTCCCTTTTTGCACTAGATCTAACGCTATAGGGCCATAGCTCCCTTTCGCCCTGTGAGCCAACTCCTCCTTTGTCCAATCTAATGGACTATCTCCAGTATCACGTGTTTTTGTTAATTGTCTATATCTATCCTCTACTTGATCAACAAATTTCTTTTCTATCTCTGTTAATGAACATGTCAGATTATGTATATGTGCATAAGCTGTATCTAATGATGTAGTCAATATGAAATACTTCCCAATTCTATCCTCCTGCTTATAATAATCGTATTTGTTCAGGTGCTTATATGCTGGAACCTCTGAAAGCACCGCATCATAATTGGAAAAGAAATATTCATAATGACCTCTCCCATAGAACATACTAAGCAACAAACTACATGAAATTCCATAAGTCAACGGAAGATGGTGATATCTAATGCCCTCATCCACTGATGCAGGCAATTGCATACATACATAACAGTCACTCACATCCATCGTTTCGATATACTCATATAGCAGCTTGGCATACGCATTAAGCTTGAAATCACTTCTAGACAAATCTACATGCAATCTACGACTATTTTGATCTAGCATAGCCTTTTCAGCTCCTATGATATCCTCCTTTTTGCTAGAAGTACTGGGTGTAGGTGTCCCCTTCACTGCTATGACTTCTGGCTCATGTGAAACAGTAACTGACACTATAATAACTATGGGGCACATGCATCAAAGGTTTTTGCGATCGCAAACGGTGCGAATCGCAAAAATCGGCCGTTTGCGATCACAAATTGGCCTTTGGAGATGCATGAAAGTGTTTCCTATGCGCAATTTAAGAATTCGCAATTAATTGCGAATTCCTAAATTGCGATTGCATTTAAGGAATCGCAATTTGCGATTCCTTAAATGCAATGCTAGAAGCACTTTCAAATAGCGATTTCGCTATTTGGGACCGCAAATTACAGACAAATCAAACTTGTCTGTAATTTGCAATACCTTCGAAAAATGCTCTAAAATGCATTTTTTAAGTTTTAGGTTACACACACACATGCCCTTGGGGCATGTGTGTGCGCAACATGGGTGCACATCACAATTTCAGGGGTGCAACAGGGTGTCATTTTGACACCCTGGCACCCTTGAAATTGCATTCTCAATTTGCGATTCTCTAATTGCGAATCGCTAATTGAGAATGTCTTCCCATTCATTCCTATGGGCCTCTAGGCCCATAGGAATTAATGGGAGGTATTCCTTAATTGCGACTCGCAATTAGCGAGTCGCAATTAAGGAATGTTTAGGAATCGCTATTTTTATAGCGATTCCTACATGCATAGGCTTTTGCGATTCCTTAATTGCGATTCCTTAATAATCGCAATTAAGGAATCGCAAAAGCCTACCTTGATGCATGTGCCCCTAAAACTATTAAAACTATCACTCCCACTAAGAAAGTACCTATCACACACTTGGACCTACGGTTCGGATTTCCAGACTCCATTTTCTTTTGTCAGTAGTTCAAATTAGAGGATACACAAAAGTCTCTTCTTTCCACCTCGATTTGCTGCTCAAAAAGTTCAAGTAAAGTTCATTGGTATCCTGGAAATTTGTTCAAAGTTCAGTTTTCTTATTTACACAGTCCAAAAAGACTTCCCTAGCCCTCTTTCTTCTTCTATTGGAAAATCCCTAATTTTATTCTTCTTCCGCTCGGGCCTAGGTTATCTTCTTGAAAAATACCTATTTACAACATACAGTTCATTCGCAATCTATGATAAATTCAGGTCCAATCGCAGCTAAAACATGATGCAAAATTTCAAGACGAACATCTACCAGTTCATGAGGTGACGCTTCAAATCCAAAAGTCGGGAAAACTAATTTATGCAAGATCAAAATTCGCCCCCTGCTCAAGGTTGGAGGTTCTGGAACCGTGATTGTCAACACTCCTTCAACTTCAAGTCCTGGAACTATCAGTCCCACATCGATCTTCAGTCGAGGATTCCTGCTGACCACTTGCACGGACCTCAGCCTCCCGGAACTCACTACTCCCGGCATCAGTTACTGCGTAAGTCCACTCCGGGGCAGCATATCTCTGGCAAGGTACTCTTGTCCTTCTCGACCTTCTCGGACCTCCTTGGTCTTGTTCTCCTTCGCTCACTTCTGATTCAGATGTCTCGGACACAGGGGCAAGATCTCTCTCAGGGGCCAACCTCAGATTCAGCCTTCTCTGCCTTTCAGGCCAAGATTCTTCTGTTCGGTCAGCCCTTTTGCCTTTCTCCCGAACCCTCTGCGCACTACTTCCTTTGGCTGAGTCTGACTCTATATTACCCGCAACGTTACCTTCTTCCTCAGAGTCAATACCTGGGTTGTGTGTAGCGTAACCCTCCTCAGCCTGGTCTGGTGAGCAACCAGCTTCGTCAGCAACCCTCACAGCTTGGCTTGTCCTCTCTCGTGGCCCTGCCGCCACAGCTGGATTTTCATTCACGAGATGAGCTGTTTCTTCCAAGGGTTCTGAAACTCGACGGGTGTGGGAAGCATGTATCCAGTTTGGCAACCCTCCGCACTTCACCGCTGTGTTCGTTACCAGTATCACCTGGTTGGGGCCTCGCCACCGAGCGTCCAAACAGCTCTTCCTCACATGCTTTCGGACAAGCACCCAGTCTCCCGGGCACAAGTCGTGGCAGAGATCTCTTGAAGCCGGAACAGTAGCAGCTTCCACCTGCTGAGACATAGAATGGACCACATCAGCTAGTCCTTTGCAGTAATGAAGGATTAAGTCATCAGTGATGTTTATCAAGGCTGAATATGGTATTGCTGGCAATCGCATCGCCCTCCCCATAATGATTTTGTGCGGGGAAAGACCGGTCCTCCTATCTGGGACACTGCGAACACTCATCAACACTAAAGGTAACGCATCAGGCCACTTCAAAGATGTAGACGAACACACTTTCGCCATCCGTGCTTTCAAAGTTCCATTAATCTGCTCCACTATCCCAGAAGCCTCTGGTCGATAGCTACAATGAAGTCTCTGATCAACATTTAAAGCAACGCAAAGCAATTTCATGATCTCACTGTGGAAATGCGTTCCTCTATCCGACTCCAATGAAGTTGGAAAACCGAACCTAGGAATCAACTCTCTCAGTAATAGCTTCGCTACTGTAAGGGTGTCACACCTTCGTGTTGGGTAAGCTTCCACCCATTGTGAAAAAAAAGACACCATCACTAGGATGTATCTCAGTCCATTGCACCTAGGCATTTTGATAAAATCAAGCTGTATTCTATTGAAAGGTCCTCCCGACCTCCCAATGTGACTCAGTGCAACCACAGTTTTCTTTCCAGCATTCATTTGTTGACAGGTAACACATCTATGACACACTGCATCAGCAAACGCACGAAACCATGGATTATACCACGTTTGTCTGAACACTCGCACCATCGCATCTCTCCCTAGATGCACAGCACCATGAATCTGCCTTGCCATTGGGCTCAATAGGTCATCTGGTAACACTGCTCGACCATCATTTGAAACCCAAATGCCAACATCTCCCTTCTCACATCCTGACCTGATCCGTACATCTCTTTCCTGTTCTGAAGCTCCTTCCTGCAGACTCTTAAGTTCCTCCCAAGTGTCTGCCATGGCTAACATCATGTTGAGCTCGGTTCCCTCTTGGCTCTCTCCAGTGTAATCTCCAGTAAATATGCACCCTTGTTCAGCGCAGAAACGTGCAATTTCGTCTGCGTACTTATTTCCGATTGAGACAAAATCCGTCCCCCTCCCATGTGCAGCGCACTTTACCACTGCTATCTCTCTGGGACATTGCAATGCTTCTAACAGTTGTCTTACATATTCTCCATTTCTGATAGAAGATCCAGATGATGTCAAGAAACCCCTTTGAGACCATAGCTGTCCAAAGTCATGAACCACACCAAACCCATACTGGCTGTCTGTGTAGATGGTGATTCGGATCTGATCAGCTGCAAACAGGCACGAGTCAAAGCAATGATTTCGGCCACTTGTGCGGAGTATACTCCTTCTAAGCAAGCAGCTTCAACCACTCCAGTAATGGTACATACAGCAAACGCTGCTCTCAAATGACCCACATTGTCTCTTAAACATGAACCATCGACAAAGAAAATTTCATCGGGGTTAGACAGAGGTTCATCAACAATGTCAGGTCTCGGTTTGGTGCAAAGTTCAGTCACATCAAGACAGTCATGGTCTTCACAATCTTCATCATCCACATTTGCCAATGGCATCAATGTAGCAGGATTTAAAACAGAACACCTTCTCAGAGTCACATTCTCCGCAGCAAGTATGAACTGCTCGTAGCCTGTGAGTCTATTGTTTGTCAGGTGCTGTGTTTTAGTCCTTTAGTATTAGAACAGTGGTCCTTAAAAAGAACAGTATGGTAATCAGGATAAATATAGACTCCAATCAGTGCTATATTACGAGTATCCAGCCGGACATTCAATTTAATAATTCAAAAATGTCAAAAACCAAAAATATAAACACATCAATACAGTGGGACACAATCCTGCATCCTACATAGAAACATAACAAATACATTTAGGACAGGAACATATCAAGCAAGACAGGGTAGCTTGTGGAATATTGAACACAATTTCTAACAAGCTTGAGGAAACAGTAATTACACTTTTTTTAAAATCAGATTTGATTAATGTGCAAACTGTTTAAATTGGTCGACGACGTTTCGATCCTCTTAAAAAAATGGTAGGATCATCATCAGGACAGTTAATAATTAGAGATTGCCTCAATTGGGCTTGCGGAAGGTAAAGCCACAATTACACTCAGTGGTGGAGGCCGATTAAATATGATGTTCTAAGAGTGAATAACCTGGCGTTTAGACTGTAAAGTTATCAGTTCCAAGACAGCAAGTGGCGATGCACGTTATGCTGTATGATCCAAGGCTTGATGGCAGGGATAGCCACCACTGAGTGTAATTGTGGATTTACCTTCCGCAAGCCCAATTGAGGCAATCTCTAATTATTCAGGCTTGTACTTATAACTGTCCTGATGATGATCCTACCATTTTTTAAGAGGATCGAAACGTCGTCGACCAATTTAAACAGTTTGCACATTAATCAAATCTGATGAAAAAAGTATAATTACTGTTTCCTCAAGCTTGTTAGAAATTGTGTTCAATATTCCACAAGCTACCCTGTCTTGCCTGATATGTTCCTGTCCTAAATGTATTTGTTATGTTTCTATGTAGGATGCAGGATTGTTCCCACTGTATTGATGTGTTTATATTTTTGGTTTTTTACATTTTTGAATTATTAAATTGAATGTCCGGCTGGACACTCGTAATATAGCAATGATTGGAGTCTATATTTATCCTGATTACCATACTGTTCTTTTTAAGGACCACTGTTCTAATACTAAACTGTTACCCAAGGTCCTTATCTACCTTTTGGGTTTCCTTGTGTTTTTGTAAATATATGTGTTTTAGTCCTTGTCATTAACAGTTCAACAGAATGCGGAACATGAACGGTCAGAGGGTGACCCATAACAATGCTTTCACACCTTTCAATGCTGACACCTGTTGCAGCAACGGATTTGAGACATCCGGGCAACGCTGAAGCTACTGGATCTAAAGTAGCTGAAAAGTAGGCAACTGGTCTACGGACACCTCCATGACTCGATCATAACAGAACAATGAAAAGGACTTGTTGTAATCAGGCATTCGCAGAGCCGGAGCACGACATAAGCCCTCTCTCAACTCCAAAAACGCAATCAGACAATCATGGTCCCATGGTACTGGATCACTCACATCCTTGTGCGTCAGCCTCTGCAGAGGCTTCGCCTTCAAAGAGAAACTGGGAATCCATTGGCGACAGTAACCAACCATTCCCAAGAACATTCTGACTTCCTTCTGAGTGGTTGGCACGGTCATGTTCATGATTGCCTCAATTCGATCTGGTGACACCTTCCTCTTGCCTTTCTCAATTCGATGTCCCAAGTACTGGACTTCATTCAGACAGTTCTGTAACTTGTTTGGTGACACCATGTGTCCATTCTCCCCTAAGTGATTCAGTAGGGCAATCGTATCAATCCTGCAAGCATCTTCCGTTTCAGAAGCAATGAGGAGGTCGTCGATGTACTGCACGAGAACTGAATTCTGTGGCAGCACAAGACTCTCAAGGTTCTTCTTCAGGATCTGATTAAAGATCGATGGACTCTCTGTATACCCTTGAGGGATACGACACCACGTTAACACACGGTCTTCCAGCCGGAAGGCAAATAAAAATTGGCTCTCCTCATGCAAGGGTATCGAAAAGAATGCTTGGCACCAATCAATCACCGTGAACCACTCGGCTTCACACGGAATCTGGAATAAGATCACTGATGGATTCGGTACCACTGGACAACAAGGAACCACAATCGTGTTGACCTTTCTCAGGTCTTGCACAATTCTGAACTTCCCACTTGGTTTCTGCAATCCCATAGTGGGTGAGTTGCATGGGCTTCCCATGATCTCCTTCAGGATTCCCTGCTGAATCATGGATTCGATTAGAGGTTTAATCCCTGCAATCGTCTCAGGCGACAGATTATACTGGGGTGTTCTCGGAAACTCAACATTTTGCTTAACCTGGATTTTAACTGGTTCAACACCTCTGATCAATCCAATCTCCTCTCCGGTAAAATCCCACACATCCAATGAAACGGAATATCTTAGGTCAAATGGTAGCTCTTCCACTGTTAACATAGGGTACATCTCTATGCAGCAGTGCTGATTCGCAACCTTGAAGGTGGCATCATCATCATTTGTCTGTAATTCCACTCCCTTGGGGGTGCAATGAATGGTACAATTCAGCTTGCACAAAAGGTCACGTCCTAGCAAACAGACGGGACTCGAGTCGCACACCACAAACTGGTGTCGATCTCGGAAAGTTCCTATTCTTACAGGAATCGGTTCGGTCAAGGGGCTATTCATCTTCTTATTCGCCACTCCTACTACTTGGATTGATTGTCCCGAGAGGGGTAGGTTGGGAACTACTGCAGATCTCACAGTAGAACGGGTAGCACCAGTATCAACCAAAAAGGTCGTGGGATGACCGTCAACATCCGCCTCTACAAACGGTCCCCTCTGGTCTACCTCTAAGACTGCCCCAAGTGCAGTCTTCCTCCCCCCTCAGGCACCGTCATGCCAACGGGTCTGAGCTGTAATCATCACAATCCTCGAAAAGGGGCATCTGCTGGTACGTTCGATTTCCTGTGGAATTCTCGGAGGTTGCGGAATTTGCACCTGCGGGCGCAATGTCCCCCCTTGCATGGACCTGGGTCTCGTCACTGTATTGACGACCTCAGATACCTGCACCGTCTCTTCCTCTTGTGGCACTTGGTTCGCTGGATTCAATCTACACTCGCACTTCCAATGCCCGATCTTGTGACAAAGGTGACACGCAGTGGTCTTTTTCAGTGTTGCCACATCCATCCTTGTCTTAGGGTCAATAGGTTACCGCCTTCCCGGACCCTGCCCATTCTGGGTCCCTCCTTGATTGTTTCCCTGTCTTCTCCCTAATGTCCCTCCACTAGGCTGTGCCTGAACTTCCCTGTCAGCATTTTGCATTTGGACCAGCATTAGCTTATCCTTAAGCTTCCGGTGTTTCGAGTCCACTTCATCGCTGCAGTACCTGGCGTACCGCAGTTTCTCATCCACTGACTTATTCTGCCAGCAGATCAAATGCTGCTGAATCATGAAGCTGATTTCTGATCTCAGACCCAATACGAACTTGGAAACAAACTGTTCCATGTCTTTAGGGTCTAACGTATCTAGCCCACTGTACTGCTTAAAGGCTTGTAAGAGCCTCTCGTAGTATTCGTGTACGGACTCTTTTGGTTCCTGAACAGTTCGATCTATCTTAACCCAATCAATGTCTTGTGGTGAGATTTTGGATTTCAGCCATGTAATTACTTGCTCAAACTTTTTCATAACAATTGATGAAGGACCATTGGTAACAGGATCCCTGTCTGGTTCAGAAGTCGGCCAATCAACTGCAACCTTACAAGCTACCCGCAAATCACTTGGTACTACTATATCAAACAGTGTATTCAAATCAACCCACAACACCTTCGAGATTTTTGACAAATCGATTGACCTGCTTGTACCACTCGACAGGCTTCTCCCTCAGCCTAGGAAATTCATTTGTAAACGCTGCCAAATCACCTCTACTCCAAGGCACATGCACATACCCTCCATTTTGTACCTCTCGCAAAGGGTAATTTCCCACTCCGATCATCCCCCCTACTGGATGCGGTGTCTCTCCTATACTTTTTTTAGTGCTCTTCTTTTTGGACCATCTTTCCTCCCACTTGTCAAGCATGCTCCATGCACGTATCCCCACAATCAATTCTCGAATGTGACCTTTCAACCCTATCACTCTCTTCTCTTCCAGTTCCTGGTCACTGCACTGCAACCTGTGATTCCCCTGCAACATCTTTGTCTTGGACAGATCCACCTCATGTCTTTTTGCCAAATCTGTCAGTTTCTCATGTGCCGATCTCGCCTTGCGAGTTACATCTTTTACTAAAAACAGCAACTCGTCTGGTCCGTAAAGCTCTATCCTCTCTAAAGGCAAGTTCCCGCTAATTATCTCATCTACCTCAGCTTTTAATCGCATCACATCCAACATCTTGGCTCTTATAGCAGTTCTAAGAATCCCTCGACTCGCTGCACCACTCAACTCTTCATTTTCACTGCTCTGATCCCCACATCGATTCCCTTCCGCTATATCCTGTAAGACTGGTCGGTTTCCTGAATTCCCTCGATCCCAGTCTCCTGTCATCCTATCATTTGAGCTTCTTACTGGGGGTTCCCACATCCTTAAGTCAGATCTTGAATCGGCCAAAGACTTTGGTCTCACTGTCCTTACATCTTCCTGTCCCCTAGAAGAGTCTGCAGTGGCTGGTAAAGGTGTACTCGATCTTGGTTCTATGGGCCACGGAGGGTGACCTATTCCACTCACTATGCCACTCCCTCCTGAGCCAGTCCCTTCTCCTGCCACTGACCGTGCTAGACTTCCATTTCCTGCCTGATCTGGGTCATATACCGACACTATGGGGCCAATGGTAACCGGTACTGTAAGAGCATCCGGTAACCTTGTGACAACTGTAACTCTGTTTGCTTCAATGTTTGCTGGTGTCTGAGCTCCTATCCCTTCTGTCCCTGTTGAGATTCTTCCGACTACT
Organism: Calotriton arnoldi; assembly: GCA_963921515.1. Classification (NCBI taxonomy): domain Eukaryota; kingdom Metazoa; phylum Chordata; class Amphibia; order Caudata; family Salamandridae; genus Calotriton; species Calotriton arnoldi. The sequence continues at coordinate 3,974,994 of CAWUFW010000206.1, forward strand.
CTCGCACTAGGTTGAATCTGCGATTCTCCAGTTCCCTCTGTTGATACCGCTTTTCCTTCTACGGAATCTGGATTATATGGAGGTGGTCTTTCTGATAGCAATCTGTCTAGCAAGCTGTCATCTGTGTCACTATCGTCTTCCTCACCGCAACTCTTCTGAGCCTCTCCTACCTTTATCATCAATGGGAATAGCCTATCCCCTTCAATAGTTTCCACCCTCCATCTCTTCTCCAATGCGTCCCATCGTGCATCTTGAAACGCCCTGATTGACTTTTTCACCCTTTCCTGGCTTCGGTCTCTTTTCCTATCATGTGCTGCTCTTATCCATGCATGTAGCGCCTCAAACTGTGTTGGTCTGGGTAAAGGTCGCAATGAAGACATCACTGTTTTCAATTGATACAACACTTCCAACCTGAAAGTGCCATAACGCGGAAAAGTCAATTCTCCCTCATGTTCAGTCATTTTATGCCAATTTTCAAGCCAAATTATAGTATGCAACCCCACATTCGTAGCCATATAATGGGCTGGGGTATCCTCGGGTGGAGCTTCTTCTCCTCCTCAAGTAACCACTCGTCTGTCTCCTCTACACATATCTCGTAAAACCTTAAAACATTTCATGATGAAATCAACGTTCTCTTCGCTTATTTTCGCTCTACTTCCTGATGACAGTCCACCAATGCCAGCGCGGCTTCACACCAACCGACCTATCACAGCGCGACACTCTCTGACGTCACTCTTCCTCCTCATTCAGCAGTTCCCCTCCTTTACAATTCGTCTCTCGCACACTCACGCGTCTCACTCGTGCTCTGAAATAACTGTTTTTCCACCAAACGACCGAACAGTCACTTCTCTGACTGTCTGTCCACCAACGACCGGACAGTCTCGTAATTGTCGACCTCAACTCTGGCAACCGTCTGTCCACGAAACGACCGGACAATTGCTCCAGACTATCTGCCCACGAACAGTCTTACTTAATCGATAGGATCCAATCACATGCAGTAACCCACGACCTGCGTCGGTTACTCACGCACTCACACACTCGTTTCCCTATCACCGGTGGGTTAGTCAACGACGTCTCATGACTCCCACAATCTCTGGTCAGACAATTTCAACTCTGGGTGTCTTCTACACCACAATCTCTTATCCCGGGATATCAAAATCAAATCTCATGGACCGCATGCGTTCGGCCCAAAACCACAATCACTCAACTCTCATTCCAACTCCGCAAGACACCACATAATCAAAACAACACCGCAATCTACAGACATACATCCCTATTCATACTCACTCCACCATGAACTGCTGTTTCCGCCGCACCGTCACTCTCCGTCGGTTTCCATCAACGCCGTCGTCCTCCGTTCACAATCCACTGGATAACCATTACTCGGGCTCTATGGGGACTCAATGACTACCCATCTCTGCTTCTCCCCTTACCGCAGAGGTAACCATACTCTCGCTACCAACTGATAAAGCCGGATTCCACTATAAAACTTACTAGGAACCCTCGGTCGACTGGATCTTTTATTACCTGCTGAGAAGTGTAAAGGGGAGAAACAATGTATTCATAACAACTAACATGCATCAATTTTTAAATAAAGTTCGAAAAGGATCACTGACTCCGAATTCCAAGTTTAAGGGTTTATTACAGAACCAAAAATAGCTGAACATACAGACACCTCAGAACGAGGTTGCAGAAATACAAAGGCACTAATACAAAGTCCATCCTACGAACCAATCTAATCCGATATAGCATAAAGAGAATGAGCAATTCCAGAAATACTAAACAAGCAATAACTGCACCAACATCTATATTAGTCTTCATTAGTATCTGTGAAGAAAATCCGTTAATCTATCCCTACACTGTTCTAAGGTGACATCCCTGCTTAACGTTTCCCAAGCAAAATCAAGAAAAGGTGTCAGCTCGTGAAGACTCCCTAAGAAGTACACTCACAATGTAAAAGTCAGCCTAAGTTTCCATTCTAAGAATCAATCCCTTCCCTTTGCCCTCTGTCAGCTCACTCTACCTCTCCTCAATCTGCTCCTGCACAATCTGCTCCCTCCTGCTAACTGCCGACCCATCCCTCGGGGCACTGTCCCTAATACAAAATGGACATACAATAGGCCTGCCCAGGTAACACCTCTCCTGGCCAGGCACCTCTCGTAGGTAACTTTCCACCAAAACTTGAACTCGGTCCAACGACGGTTGAAGTGTCCTGGGGTCTCAGGCTTCTTCAGCGCAACTTCTAATTATCAGCATTCCTGAAGACTTTACCAATTTCTTCCATACCTAATTCCTAAAACAAAAGCGTTATTCTGACTAACGAAGACGATGTCCTTGCACTTGCAACGAATGCATGAGAATGGAACAACCTTGCACGTACATGAATTTCGCTGACCATTTCCAAATGAGATCCTCACCAGGGGAAAATGCATTTCAAGCCTACATAAACCAGCTAACATAAGGAAACGAATAGGCCCTTCTCAGCACGACAGAGTAACTACTCCATCCAGGCCTCTAACATCAAATTAAACACTCATTAATATTACATTTATAAGCATTACATTTCATCATTGTTAAACGCAATTAGTTACCTATGCGTGTGCAACTTAAACATGATGCACGTTTAAATCTAATGCATTACATTTCACACAAGCTACCTCATTTAATCATTTGCAATGAAGATCGAAAGTTACACATTTCCCTTGAACTGCCATTTTACGATTCTTGAATGGCACAACTCATTCTAATACTTCATTTACCACTGATTATTACAACCCATTCTATAACTAAGATTAACACATACATATGAATATATGCGGGTACAGACTACTCATGGATATAATGTACCCCTACAATTTTCAGAATATCTTTGCGCTCTATCACTATGGTTGGCTGCCCCCGAAACCCCCATTATCCGGTTGGTTTGGCAACATGGAGAGCTGCTCAGATGAGCCAAAGAACACGGGCAGCTCTGAGTGTATGGGATGAGCCCACCAGACTGAAATCTGGATAAAAAGCAATACAGATAAAAGGTAACTCTCGCTCAATAATTAAAGACATCTCGTTCCTCTCACAACTTGTGACCTGCTCAGCAGCTGGTGAAAATAACTTAATTCGCATTTTTTATTATAACTGCTTTAAAATGTAAGATTTGTTTACAGCGGCGGTGTTGGAAACGGGGTTACCGATTCCGGCACGGTAGCATGGCGCGAGGCGGAAAGGCACCCGAAGGCAATGTGTAAGGCAGTTGTGCAGCACACACTCACTTGGACTCAGTAATGCGGACGCAATAACGTGACACCACACCAGGCATGTATATTAAAAACAAGTTCTTTTATATAAATCAATGCAGCATCGGATGAGGCAGATTAATTCAGGGCAACATTTCAACTCCTTGAAATACTTAATTAGGGCGTCATCTCACTAAAGCACCATAGCTCATCAACATTGTAGGCCACTAAAAGGCCGCAGGAATCATCTCCTAAACGTAGCACCAATAATGATTACAGGATGCAGGAATAAAACATGGGCCTAAAACAGGCAGTTCACCTCATGAACATTTAATCACTTGTAAATAGGCATTTTACGTTACATTTCAAACAGGGCCTGCGTTAATCTAGGCGCACCCACATTCAGTACAGTGGGCGTCGCAAATCCGGTACACCTGCAACATAAAACACTTCAACTCTTGGTGGTGTACACTTCAGCTCAATTCAGTTAAGCACCTTTACACTAGGCAAAGACATTTCATTAGTGCGGATCTGCATTAGGCCTAAACAGTGATTAAAGCAGGCGTAACAATTAGGCTAGTGAATAGCTTAGGGAACCCCTCAACATGTCCTTCTCTCTGGGGCTTCCCTGTTAATTAGGGCTTCTGTGTCTCTCAGGGGTACTCAGGGGTTAATGTAGGCCAGGCCCACTCCTCTCTGGGGCCTCGCCTCGTGGGGATAGTTAATCCTTGCTTCCCCCTTTGGAATACCAAGTTAGTGTTGGCCCCCGGCCCCCAGTGGCGTTTCTGTGGGCCCTAGGGGCCTCCTGGGCTCACCTGCGGGGATTTTTGGTGGTCGCTCTCCGGAGCGACTGGCTTCTCTCCGGGCCGGCCCGTGTTTCGTAGGGTGGGGCCCGGACTGGGTCGTGCGGCCTTCCGGCCGGAATTGCGGGTCGTTGGGGGGCCGGTATCGCTCTCCTCCGGCCCCCGTAGTCAGCAGAGCAAGGTAGGTCTTAGGGTAGAGAGGGGGGGGGCCGGTATCGCTCTCCTCCGGCCCCCGTAGTTAGCGCTGAATGCTGGGGAAGGGAGCGGGAGCCGGCAGTCCTCTCCGGCCGGCCTCCCGCCTCCTCTACTCACTCGGCACTCTTCTCCGGCTTCCGTCGGCGCTGGGGGCGCAGCGGGAGCCGGCGTCCAATCCCTGCGTGGCCTTCCCGGGGGCGCGGCCGATGACGCGGTCAGCGTCCCCGGTCGTGTAGCAACGGCGTCGGTGGGGGCTGAAGGCCTCGATCTTCCTCCTGGGCCGCGGCGGTGATCTCCAGGCCGCAACTTCTTCGGCGGGGCTCCCGGGCCCGGCGGTGATCCTCCGGCAGCTCCGGACCCTCGGTGGGGGTGCGGACGGCGCACCTCAACTCCCCGGCCTCGGGGAAGGCCACGCCCACCTCGGCAGTTCCTCACACGCGGCGACGGCCGAGTGCAGAGCCCAGCCACACGGTCAGTGGCTTGAGGGGGTCGATTCCTCCCACGTGGAGGCGCAGCGCGGGAGTGCGCTGGAAGCAAGTTGGCAGGGGGCTGATCTAGAAGTGCTTTGGGCAGCCCAGCAGCAGGGCAGCACTGCGTCAGCTAGGAGTGGATGGGGTGAAGGTCTAGCGCTTCAAGGCACGGCGCTTTACCTGGTGATCCCCAGTTTGGCAGTTCAGGTTTCTGGCCTTGCTGGTCTGTCAGGCCTTGCAATTTAAGGTTACTTGCGGCAGTTCTTTGTTGGTTGCTTCTTAGGGTTTCTCCGTTTGGGGGAGGGAATGAGTTGGTGGTTCTTGGGGTGCTGGATGGTACTTCCCAGCACGCTGAAGATGGTTCCCTGGGTCCCCTCACGCTGGGCAAGGTCAGTGGGTGGTGGGCGTTCCTCGGCTAACTTATTACAGCAGTGCCTTAGCCCTGTCAGTAGCAGTAGTGTAGGTCTCCCCCCTAGGCCCTAAAGCCTGTACTCCGGCAGAGGTTTTCCCAGGATCAGTGGTGCCCCAACTGACTAAAAGATTTCCCTCCAAACCTCTTATACCCCTAGGTCAGGTGACCCTCCTAAAGGCGGCAAAACATAACTCCTCCCACAGCCCGGAAGGTTCTGGAACCTTCCACCATGTCTGGCTATGTGGCCCAGAGGCGGGACGGGATGGATACTGTATCCCTATGTCCCAGCCTGACCCTGGCTACTAGTGTGTGTATGTGTGCAAGGCCACTCCGCAGTAGCAGGGGCCTGTGGCAGCCATCTTGGGTGAGAGAGCACCTGCACCTCAGCACTGGTTGGCAGTGGTAAGGCGCCCGGAGACCTAGGTCCAGTAAAAATACGGTGGCAAAAATGAGGCGCAAAAGGGAAAAAACAGGGTAAGACCACCCTAGGGCTGACAGGTCTAACACGCGTACCCCCCAGCCGAAAGAGGGGAGAGCTTCCCAACCTCTAGGGAGTTCTCATCCCTAAGGCGGAAAAACCGGGCGAGACCGTCAGCGTTGGCGTGGTCTACACCGGGTCGATGTTCCACCCGAAAGTCCATCCCCTGGAGGGAAATGGACCACCTCAACAATTTGGGGTTCTCGCCTCTCATCTGCATGAGCCAGCGAAGGGGTCTGTGGTCGGTCTGGATCAGGAAGTGACAACCAAAAAGGTATGGCCTCAACTTCTTTACAGCCCAAACCACGGCAAAGGCTTCTCTTTCGATGGTACTCCACCGCTGTTCCCGGGGGAGTAGTCTTCGGGAAATGAAGGCCACTGGCTGGTCTTGGCCATCGTCATTCAGCTGCGAGAGCACAGCTCCTATGCCATGCTCAGAAGCGTCTGTCTGCACGATAAATTCCGGATCAAAGTCTGGAGTCCTGAGCACCGGTGTGGTGCACATCGCACGTTTGAGGGTCTCAAAGGCTTCCTGGCAGGCAGCCGTCCAGATGACTCTGCGTGGCTGCTTCTTCGAAGTCAACTCCGTCAAAGGGCTCACAATGGTTCCATATCCCTTGACGAACCGGCGGTAGTATCCCGTGAGGCCGAGAAAAGCCCGGACCTCTGTTTGGGTCTTGGGGGCTCCCAGGCCAAGATGGTCTCGATCTTGGCTTGGAGGGGTTGCACCTTACCCCCGCCCACCAGATGTCCCAGGTACACGACAGATCCCTGTCCAATCTGGCACTTGCTGGCCTTGATGGTTAGACCAGCCCGTTGCAGAGCCTGTAGCACCTCCTGGAGATGCTCCAGATGGTCCTCCCAGCTGCTACTGAAGACAGCTATGTCATCCAGGTAGGCAGCAGAGAAGGCCTCTAGGCCAGACAGCACCTGGTTCACCAACCGCTGGAAAGTGGCTGGAGCATTTTTCAACCCGAAGGGCATCACCCGAAATTGAAAGTGGCCCTCGGGGGTGGAGAACGCAGTCTTCTCCCTTGCTCCTTCCGCCATGGCGATCTGCCAATAGCCTGACGTCAAATCGATGGTACTCAGATACCGGGCTGCTCCCAGCCGGTCAATGAGCTCATCCGCCCGAGGGATCGGGTGAGCGTCGGTCTTAGTTACTGAGTTGAGTCCGCGGTAATCCACACAGAACCGAAGTTCTGGTGTGGTGCCCGGTGGGGCCGCTTTCGGCACCAACACCACCGGACTAGCCCAAGGGCTACTGGAAGGCTCAATCACCCCCAGTTCTAGCATCTTGGTAACCTCACCCTGGATACTAGCCTTGACCTTATCGGACAGCCGGTAAGACTTGGTTTTTACTGGCGGACTGTCCCCTGTGTCCACATCATGGGTACACAGGTGCGTGATCCCAGGCGTGAGGGAGAACAACGAGGCGTACTGCCCCAAGACCTGGCGGCAGTCCCTCTGTTGCTCTGGGGTCAAGGATGGGGCGAGGACCACTCCCTCTACCGAGCCATCCTTCTCGTGGGCCGCCAGAAGGTCTGGAAGAGGTTCACTCTCCTCCTCCTCACTTCCATCTGTTACCATCAGGAGAGTGAGCTCTGAACGCTCATGGTGTGGCTTCAGGCGGTTGACGTGGAACACCCTGTGGGGTTGACGGGGGGTCTTCACATCGACGACATAAGTGGTCTGGGCTCTCCTTTCCAGGATCTCAAACGGTCCAGTCCACCTGTCCTGGAGGGCGCTAAGCTCTCCTGGCTCCATGACCCACACCTTCTGTCCAGTGTCCAACTCTACCGTCCGAGCGTTCCAGTCATACCACTTCTTCATGACGGCCTGACTAGCCTCTAGGTTGTCCGAGGCTTCCTTCCACTGCTTGGCCACTTGGCTGCGGAATGCCAGCATATAGCTGGCCACATCACGGGGAAGCTTCGAGGAAGACTTCTCCCACCCCTCCTTGACAAGACTGAGGGGCCCCGAACGGGGTGGCCATAGAGCAGCTCAAAGGGGCTGAAACCGACCTCCTTCTGCGGCACCTCTCGGTAGGAGAAGAGCAGACAGGGTAAGAGGACGTCCCACTTCCTTCTCAAGTCCTCGGGTAGGCTCCTGATCATCCCCTTCAAGGTCTTATTGAAACGCTCCACGAGCCCGTTCGTCTGGGGGTGGTAAGGAGTGGAGAACCTGTAGGTCACTCCACACTCCTTCCACATGGCCTGCATGTAGGCCGACATGAAATTCGTGCCCCTATCTGACACCACGACCTTGGGGAATCCCACTCGGGTAAAAATCCCCATCAGGGCCCGCGCCACCACCGGTGCAGTGATGGTCCTCAGAGGGATTGCCTCTGGGTACCGGGTGGCGTGGTCCACCAACACCAAGATGAACCTGTGTCCCGCAGAAGTCGGCGGGTCAACCGGCCCGACAATGTCAATCCCTACCCGCTCAAAAGGGGTACCGACAACCGGGAGAGGTTCCAGAGGGACCTTCACTTTAGTCCCTGTCTTGCCGCTCGCCTGGCAAGTGGTGCAGGTCTTGCAGAAAGTGTCAGAGGTGACGCGCATCCTGGGCCAGTAAAAATGTGGGACCAAACGCGCAAACGTCTTGTCCTGGCCCAGGTGTCCTGCTAGGGGTATCTCGTGTGCCAACTCTAGCAGAAAGGCTCGGTAGCATTGGGGGACCACTACGGCCCTTGATGACCCATGCACCGGAGCCTTAGGCTCACTGTAGAGGAGACCATCCTCCCAGTAGACATGGTAGTTACCAGTCTCTGTTCCAGTTGCTTGGGCTTCGGCCTGCTGCCGCATGCCTTCAAGCGTAGGGCACTCCTTCTGCGCCCGGCAGAATTCCTCCCGGGTAGGCCCTCCTTCCACCTGCCACTCTGCAGGGGTCGGCAGGTCCCCCACGGGAACACCATCCACCTCAGCGGACTCCGGGGTCACCTCCGCGGGCTCCCCATCCATCTCACCGGGTGCTTCCTCCTGGACATCTCCTCGTCCAGCAGTGGGCTGGGCCATTATTTCAGGCTCCAACCCGGGCTGAGTTCCTTGTCGGGCAGCCATGGACCGCGTGACGACGCAAGTCCATCCTGGTAATCCCAACATCTCAGCATGGGCATTGAACTCTACCTCCCTCCAGGCAGTATGTTCCAAGTCGTTTCCAAGCAGTCAACTGGCATGGCAGGGCTCACCGCAACCTTCAACAGGCCTGAGACTCCTCCCCACTCAAAGGGAACTTGGGCCACGGGGTAATGACCCAGGCTATTATCAGCCATAACAACCGGGTGGAATACCTCAGGAATCACCTGCTCTGGGGACACCAGCTGACGTCTTACCATCGTCATGCTGGCACCTGTGTCCCTCAGAGCCTCCACCTCCTCCCCGTTCACCAGGACCCTCTGCCGATACTTGGCAGTGTTCGAGGGTACCTGAACCCGTGGGATGATCTCTCTATCCCCCAGGGAAACTAAGATCAAGCCTGTCCACTCACCTCCCCTACCTAGGGACAACTCCTCCCCAAGAGCTACACTGGCCACCCCGGGGCTCTTACCTCCTGTGGGGGCTGGGGTTCTCTTGCGACACTGGGGATCCCCCTTGTAGTGTCCAACCTCCCCGCACTCGTAGCACCGGACGGTTCTGGGCTGCTGACTCCTGTCAGGGTAAGTGGTTTTCTGGAATCCAGATTGGGATGGGGAACCTACCCCTCTCCCAGGCGGTCTATTTTGGGGGCCTTTAAAGAACTCCCTCCTTTTATCTCCCCCTCTTTCTTCTGGGGGAACCCCTGTCCACCTTTCGGGACACCCGAGTGCTGACCTACGTGTCTGCCTCCTCTGCAAGCTTCCGCGGATCGGTCAGCTTGCGGTCCACCAAGTACTGGCGCAGCTCCGGAAAACATTTCTCTAGGAGGTGCTCTCTCAAGAACAGGTCGTACAGCCCTTTGTAATTATCAATGTTGCTGCCACGCACCCAACCCTCCAATGCCTTCCGGGCATAATCAAAAAAATCCACCCAGTTCTGTGTGGGAAGCTTGTGGCTGTTGCGGAACTTTTGGCGGTACTTCTCTGGGGTGAGGCCAAACTTCTTAAGCAGGGCCTCCTTCATGATAGGGTAGTTCGTCTGATCCCCCTTGTCCAAGGTCAAAAGTGTGTCCCTTACAAGTGGAGGTATGTACCTGTAGAGACCTCCCCCCCAGTAGCTCTCAGGAACCCTATGGGCCACCAAAGACACCTCGTACGCCGCCAACCACTTATCAATGTCATCTCCCACACTAAAACTGGTTATCACCTCTCTAGGTAGATAGAACTTGGGCTCCTGGGGAACCTCAGCGGGTACGCTGCCACCATTCAAGTTGCCCTGCCTCTCCATCTGCAAGGCTCGGAGCTCTAATTCCTTCAGGCTAAGCTCATGCGCAAGCTTCCTTTCTTCCATGGCTAGCCTTGCCTGTTCTCGCTCCCTGTCTATCCTAGCAAGTTCTAACTTCAATTGCCTCTCCTCCCTCCTGTCCTAAAATTCCTCTGCAGACAAACTCCCCCCTGACGCACTACTGCCTGCCCTGGAACGTCTTCCTGGCAACACATTCTCGCTAACGTCAATGTGCAGTAGGTCCAGTTCTCCTGGGTCGTCTGCCTCCCTCTGCTCCTCGTCCCCTCTTCCCCCGGGTGGGCCATTACCCATGCCCTCAAAGCTTTCTGAAGCTCCTCTTTCCTGGCGCCTCGCTTGACGGACACCCCCCTCTCTAGACAGAACTCCTTGAGCTGTGTGACCGTATACCTTTCTAGGTTGGCCAACTCAAACTCCATCCTGCTAGGTGGGGCACCAAACAATTTAGAGAAAGGGTTCTAGACTGTAGGTAGCAGGTCTAACGCAGGAATGTACACAATCAGGCAATCACAAAAGAATTCTTAGCACTTGCATTTAAATAGGTGTCCAATTGCGGCGCACACTGAGTCCCTGTGGGGTGCTGCACACACACCAGTCCTTATCCCACTGCTGAACACCAATGTTGGAAACGGGGTTACCGATTCCGGCACGGTAGCATGGCGCGAGGCGGAAAGGCACCCGAAGGCAATGTGTAAGGCAGTTGTGCAGCACACACTCACTTGGACTCAGTAATGCGGACGCAATAACGTGACACCACACCAGGCATGTATATTAAAAACAAGTTCTTTTATATAAATCAATGCAGCATCGGATGAGGCAGATTAATTCAGGGCAACATTTCAACTCCTTGAAATACTTAATTAGGGCGTCATCTCACTAAAGCACCATAGCTCATCAACATTGTAGGCCACTAAAAGGCCGCAGGAATCATCTCCTAAACGTAGCACCAATAATGATTACAGGGTGCAGGAATAAAACATGGGCCTAAAACATGCAGTTCACCTCATGAACATTTAATCACTTGTAAATAGGCATTTTACGTTACATTTCAAACAGGGCCTGCGTTAATCTAGGCGCACCCACATTCAGTACAGTGGGCGTCGCAAATCCGGTACACCTGCAACATAAAACACTTCAACTCTTGGCGGTGTACACTTCAGCTCAATTCAGTTAAGCACCTTTACACTAGGCAAAGACATTTCATTAGTGCGGATCGGCATTAGGCCTAAACAGTGATTAAAGCAGGCGTAACAATTAGGCTAGTGAATAGCTTAGGGAACCCCTCAACATGTCCTTCTCTCTGGGGCTTCCCTGTTAATTAGGGCTTCTGTGTCTCTCAGGGGTACTCAGGGGTTAATGTAGGCCAGGCCCACTCCTCTCTGGGGCCTCGCCTCGTGGGGATAGTTAATCCTTGCTTCCCCCTTTGGAATACCAAGTTAGTGTTGGCCCCCAGCCCCCAGTGGCGTTTCTGTGAGCCCTAGGGGCCTCCTGGGCTCACCTGCGGGGATTTTTGGTGGTCGCTCTCCGGAGCGACTGGCTTCTCTCCGGGCCGGCCCGTGTTTCGTAGGGCGGGGCCCGGACTGGGTCGTGCGGCCTTCCGGCCGGAATTGCGGGACGTTGGGGGGCCGGTATCGCTCTCCTCCGGCCCCCGTAGTCAGCAGAGCAAGGTAGGTCTTAGGGTAGAGAGGGGGGGCCGGTATCGCTCTCCTCCGGCCCCCGTAGTTAGCGCTGAATGCGGGGAAGGGAGCGGGAGCCGGCAGTCCTCTCCGGCCGGCCTCCCGCCTCCTCTACTCACTCGGCACTCTTCTCCGGCTTCCGTCGGTGCAGGGGGCGCGGCGGGAGCCGGCGTCCAATCCCTGCGCGGCCTTCCCGGGGGCGCGGCCGATGACGCGGTCAGCGTCCCCGGTCGCGTAGCAACGGCGTCGGTGGGGGCTGAAGGCCTCGATCTTCCTCCTGGGCCGCGGCGGTGATCTCCAGGCCGCAACTTCTTCGGCGGGGCTCCCGGGCCCGGCGGTGATCCTCCGGCAGCTCCGGACCCTCGGTGGGGGCGCGGACGGCGCACCTCAACTCCCCGGCCTCGGGGAAGGCACCGCCCACCTTGGCAGTTCCTCACACGCGGCGACGGCCGAGTGCAGATCCCAGCCACACGGTCAGTGGCTTGAGGGGGTCGATTCCTCCCACTTGGAGGCGCAGCGCGGGGGTGCGCTGGAAGCAAGTTGGCAGGGGGCTGATCTAGAAGTGCTTTGGGCAGCCCAGCAGCAGGGCAGCACTGCGTCAGCTAGGAGTGGATGGGGTGAAGGTCTAGCGCTTCAAGGCACGGCGCTTTACCTGGTGATCCCCAGTTTGGCAGTTCAGGTTTCTGGCCTTGCTGGTCTGTCAGGCCTTGCAATTTAAGGTTACTTGCGGCAGTTCTTTGTTGGTTGCTTCTTGGGGTTTCTCCGTATGGGGGAGGGAATGAGTTGGTGGTTCTTGGGGTGCTGGATGGTACTTCCCAGCACGCTGAAGATGGTTCCCTGGGTCCCCTCACGCTGGGCAAGGTCAGTGGGTGGTGGGCGTTCCTCAGCTAACTTATTACAGCAGTGCCTTAGCCCTGTCAGTAGCAGTAGTGTAGGTCTCCCCCTAGGCCCTAAAGCCTGTACTCCGGCAGAGGTTTTCCCAGGATCAGTGGTGCCCCAACTGACTAAAAGATTTCCCTCCAAACCTCTTATACCCCTAGGTCAGGTGACCCTCCTAAAGGCGGCAAAACATAACTCCTCCCACAGCCCGGAAGGTTCTGGAACCTTCCACCATGTCTGGCTATGTGGCCCAGAGGCGGGACGGGATGGATACTGTATCCCTATGTCCCAGCCTGACCCTGGCTACTAGTGTGTGTATGTGTGCAAGGCCACTCCGCAGTAGCAGGGGCCTGTGGCAGCCATCTTGGGTGAGAGAGCACCTGCACCTCAGCACTGGTTGGCAGTGGTAAGGCGCCCGGAGACCTAGGTCCAGTAAAAATACGGTGGCAAAAATGAGGCGTAAAAGGGAAAAAACAGGGTAAGACCACCCTAGGGCTGACAGGTCTAACAGGCGGTTCCTCCGCTATGGCAGAGGAGCGTCGCCCTCCCAGCCTGCACCCTCAAAAACTAGAAAAATAAAACGATAATAAAACGGGGTTTAAACCCGTTTTATTATCGTTTTATTTTTCTTCTAACTAAATATGCCGAGTCTTGGGAGCGGGCCAGGGGGTTGACAGGCACTGAGGGGGAGTGGTATGCACTGACTTCAGTGCACATGTGGGTTTGGCCAGCCGTCTCAAGATGGCCAAACCGACATGAGCACTGAATCTGTCTCCCACCCGAGCTGCGTTGCCAGGTTGGAGACAGCAGGCACAGGCTCCCAATCTCACTGGGAGCGCAAATCGAGGGCGCTCAGGCCAAATCTGATGCTGCTCTCATGCTGCATAAAGGCAGCATCAGGATTGGCTGCAGGGGATTCTGGGAGCCTGTCTGCAGAGGAGCAGAAGAGCCTGATGCGTCTGGCTGAAGGTAAGTTCTTATTTTTTTCGTCGTAATCCACCCCGCCACCCTGCCCTGACATCAGCCGCCACTGTTTGTTTAACAGTTCGTCTCTGTGACAACATGAAAGGTGTTGATGCGCTCATTTTTTTCAATCAGGCTGCTTAGTCTAAGTTTGCGCACAGTATGAATCCTTTGACTGAGATTTAAATGCATTCTATTTAGGCCATGAAACTCACTCACTGTTCTTTTTTTAATTTAAACTTTATGAGGAGTAAGATTCAATTTTGCCATAGGTCCCTCAATTTTTCAGTCCCCCCCCCCAGCTGCAGCGCACAGGTGTGCCACACCTGACCTTGTTGTCTAAACTTGATCCAGAGAAGTCTCAGACCACAATGCTGCATGAGGCCGTGTGGTTTATCTCGTGCTCCATAGACTGCCGAACCTTGCAATAACCACTATAATAAAACCTTTTTATAGAGTGAGTTGTACCACAGGTTTTCCATTTTTAGGCGCTATAGGTTTCTTCTCGAAATGTGAGCCCACACCTCACTTTTCCCTTTCTAAATTACTTTTCCATTGTTTGTGAGGTGTAACAGATGTCTTCAGTTACATCCCATTAGAAATGATGCAGACCTGTTCACATATCTCTTTAGTGCACAAAAGAAAGAGTAATTTGTGAAATGTGATTAGTTATATGTACATAGCTGATTTGCTCCACTTGTGGGTCACTCAGAGTGTCACACCTAAGAAATTGAAATGTCACACATAAACATCCTGTAAACAGAGAAATGTCACACATGATCACAATGAAAACTTGCCAGCTATGCAATCAGAGGTGGGAGCACTACTGAAATGTCAAGCTACATATTGTTTGACCAAATTGTGTGATCCTAGGCAAATATTTTAATAGAAAGAACCTACTTTATCATTGTGGTACTTTACAGGTGGATGAGCCAAAAAATGAACAGGGAGAGCAGAGCCAAGGGTCTGATGACGCCCTAAGTGCCCATGCACGAGCAGAGACCTGAAAACGTTTGCCATGTATGCAACAATCATCACCTAATATAAGATAAAATCTCTTGAAAATTCAATAAAGTGTATTTCCTTAACATGTAGGAGCTTTGACCGTAACACGTCACATTCTATCACTGCACTGAGAGGTACTTATAAAAAGAGATTGTTTTTAAACAGGAACTTGGAACCATTCCTGCCCACGTCTGCACCCTGGAGACAATGCCATTAGTGATGTAAGAGACAAGTCAGTTGTCATGTGCACGCTGTATGTGGCCACATTCTTAGATAGGGCAATATTATAGACTAATAAATCAACACACTAGTTTTTGTACAGCTCGTATTCTGAGCTCACATATTTGAAGGTGAGTTCATATGTGATAATGAAGTAAAAGGATGATTTTGCGAAATACAATATTTGCCTAAGATCACACCATTAGTATAAGCGGGAAGTTGGGATTAATCCCTGGTTTTCTAGTTTTAATTTGTACAAATCAGTCGCTAAATGGGTATTTGTCTTTCCTTTTTAATCAAATGTTAATGCTTTGATTTTAACTCTTTGTCCAGAAGGGACAAGTGTGGGTGGCAGACAAAAGCCACATGAAAGCTCGGCTCGTTTTGGGCTCGAAGTTACACAAGGTCTTCCAGCTTAGACAGAGCCAGGCCTGTGGCTCAAGCTTGGCTCAAGCTTTCAGTGATTAGCCCACCTCTATGGTACATGAGAGCACCTTCAAATATGCCATTCTAGCTTATGATTTGCAGGACAACATCTGTGCCCATCTGAACAACTGCTGTTCTGAGATGAAATTTCAAGGAGACAAATACATTTCTTCTTTAAAGGTAAGAGGCCTGTATCTGCAGTTATTGCATACATCACCATGCAACATTTCTCTCTCTGCTGGAATTTTTTTTGCATTTTTCCCATTACTTAGCATTTTGTTGCACCATGTACATATAATTATAATTATTTTACATGTTCTGTAATTCGCCTTTTATTTAAGAGGAATTAATTCAGGCATGCGTTATTCTGACTTCTTGTGACCAATTGTTACTACGATTGTCAGTCATATGTTAGTTTCCTAAATCAGGCTGCCAGTGTGTGCAGAAGAGTGGCGGGATTCCTTAAGGCAAGGTTGTACAGTACAACCGTCACTGCCTTTGATGTAACATCAAAGAGATTCGTTTTTCAGTTTTATATAGCGTAAACTTGGAGCGCTTTACTGGTAACTGGTGCTCATGTAAAGCGCTCCAAGTTTGCCCTATATAAAATTGAAAAACGAGTCTCTTGAAGTTACATCAAAGGCAGTGACGGTTGTACTGTACAACCCAATCAGAAAAAGGGGGAGGAGGAGGATTGGGCTAGGTTCACCCTCCTGTGTGATCAGAATACATCAAAAAGAATCCGTAGGTGACGGATCAAAAGAACCTAGCCAAGAAACAAGGGCAGGTTCACCAATTGGGGTGAAGGCCACCTCTACTGGTAGAAAAGAAAAATTTATTTTCTTGTGTCCCCTCACTCACCCAGGGTTGCCCCTAGGTGACATGCTTCATCATTGGGGCCATCCCAAACATCTACTGATTGGGGCGTGCTGCGACTTGCGGATTTACGTAGGAGCACTTACCTTGTGAGGCTATGTGTTGTGCAGTGTAGGGGAGTGGTGTAAGTGATGTTTTAAAAAATTACCTAACTAGTGAGCTATTGTTTTATTCCTGCTCCTAGTTGGTAGGGATAAAAAGGGGGTTAATAAAAGGGAAATGTAACTGTTATGTAATTATAATCCCTTGTATTATGTCAACATGTTTCAAGGTATCCCCTAAACCTTTTCTTCAGGACAACAAAGGGACCAGCCCTTTGTGTACCACTCCGTGCCGGACCTATAATAAAGTGAAGTGAAAAATTATTAATGCACACCTATTGTGTGAGCATTGGGAAAAATATATACATACGGTTGCTTCTGAACACGTAGTAACTGTCATTGGGAAGAAAAAGCAAAATGCAAATTAATACATACTGCCTGCCCACCGTTCTTGTGGGCAGGTAAAGGCGTTACGCTGCGCGTAAAAGAAGGTACTTCAGACTATGGTGTAAGTGCCCTTGAAAGCAAACTTAGTTAGTGCTCAGATCTTGTGTGGGTAATACTACACATGATACCTTAATTGTGAGCAGGCAAGGTTGAAAAGACATAATTTAAAAACACTTGTAGTCAAGGACAAAAAACAGGACACACACTACATGTAACATAAAATCAATTTCTTTTGAAACATACTTATTTTTTGGCAAAAGTGCGCCTCATGGTCTGTCTGGGTGGAGGGGCCTGTAGAAACCCTATATTATAATAATAGACAAAGGAATGAGATAATGAGGATTTGTTATAAGCCACTCATTGCTTGTGCCCTCCTATGACTGGCTTAGAAAGAGCAAATGGAATTTAGTGAAAAAGGCAAGTAAAGTTATATAAATTCCTGTAGAGAGAAAAAAAAAAAAATTGATGATGTCCTGTAGGGAGAAAAAGTCTTACTGTGCTCAGCAACCCTCCGTCAATACGACCTATTCAGTCCCAAGGCAGACCGCATCTTAGCGTGTCTTTGCCTTAGTGCCGGTATAAGTAGTCTGAAAAACAGCCGAGTCATTCCCTCGTGCTGTTAGAGACTAGAGCGTGTAAGGCGTAGTCTCGTATTGTGGTGTAAACGGTCCACCATGTTGTTGGTATTTTATGAAATGGGGGTGTGATTTTTGAAAGTCTAAATTACTAATTAGAGTGCAGGAGTACCTTATACGAAAAAAGAAGGACGCCCGGTATTTTGTCAAAATAGGTTGGGGTCAGTATCGAACCCTGGTCACAGGGACACCGTGAGTTTCTTAAATAGCGGCCATATTGGAATGGTCAAAAAAACAATAAACGGAAAAAGAAAAGGAAAAAGGCTAGGGATGTTTTGTCATACTGCCTTCAATTTTATCAAAAACGAGGTAGAGGATTTCATTGCCTTTGTTCTTGATTTAGATTTTCATAAAATGCCGTTAAGAAACATGCCAGACGGGGTTTATTTATTTATTTATTCTCAGATATCGGGGTTAATTTATCTAGTGAAATGGCCCGATAGTATATTCACGTTCAAACCTCTAATTTTATGAAAAAGGTGTTGTGATTTTAGAAAGTCTAAATTAATAATTTGAGTGCAAGAGTACCTCGTACTAGAATAAGAGGACGCCCGGTATTTTGTCAAAAATAGGTTGGGTCAGTATCGAACCCTGTTCAAAGGGACACCATGAGTTTCTTAAATGGCGGCCATATTGGAATGGTCAAAAAAACCAATAAACAGAAAAAGAAAAAAGGGAAAAGGCTAGGGATGTTTCTTGTCATACTGCCTTCAATTTTATCAAAAAAACACGGGGTAGAGGATTTCAGTGCCTTTGTTCTTGATTTTGATTTTCATAACATGCCGTTAAAAACATGCCAGGTGGGGTTTCCAGATATCAGGGTTAATTTATCTAGTGAATTGGCCCCATGGTATATTCTCGTTCAAACCTCTAATATCCGTGCGTAATTTGAAAACCCATCTTTGCTCTTTCTCTAGTAGTATCTGTTCTAAATTTTCACAGGGTTTTATATGTTCCAACACTACCCACCGCATGTCATTTGGGGTGTGTTGTTTCTCGTTGAAGTGTGCCGTCATTCTGGTACTTGCTCTGTGGCATCGGATGTTGCTCCGATGTTCGCAGATTCTTGTGCTCACCTTCCTGGTGGTCATACCCACATAATGTAGGTCACAGTGGCACGTAATTAGATACACAACTCCTATAGTGTTGCAAGTGGTGAATTTTCGCAAATCCCATGATTTTCCTGTATTGAAAATGACCCTTTTGGTGGTTGTTGTGAGATGGCACACACTGCAGTTACCACACGGGTGGTGGCCCGTTGGTAAAGTACTGAGTATTTGTTGGCTACTTTTGTCTTGGGGCTTCGGGCGGGTGTGTACCAGTATATCCTTCAAATTTTTACCCCTCTTATGTGAGAACATCGGTGTTGGTATGTTCAAGGTACCACTGTTTAAAATCCGCCAATGTTTCTTCACTACCTTTGCGACTTTGTCCGATGCTACACTGAAAGTTGTAATACAGATGGGTCTTTTCTCTTTCTCATTCTCCTGTCTTTCATACGTTTCTAGAAGGGCATCTCTATGATTATTTCGTGCTCTTTTCTTTGCCTTTGCAATGATTTTAGAAGGGTATTTCCGTTTTTTCAGTTTCTCTGCTAGGTCTTTTGCCTGCTTGTCATAATCCGATGTTTCCGTGCAGTTTCTCCTAAGTCTAAGGAACTGTCCAAATGGTAAATTTTCTTTCAGATGTCGTGGGTGGAAACTATCGTACAGTAAGAGGCAGTTTTTTGCAGTTGGTTTAAAATGTGTTGTGGTTTTGAGTGTGCCATCTACTGCATAGATGTTGAGGTCAAGGAAGACTAACTCAGACCTGCTCATTGTGTGGGTGAATTTAAGGAAAGGGTCCTGTTGGTTGAGCCATTCCAAGAAGATGTTAGCCTCTGTTTCGTCACCTTTCCATATCACCAAGATATCGTCGATGTATCTCTTCCATATCACAATCTTTTGGCGATGTGGGTTTTGGTCTGATAGGATCTTTTGTTCCTCTAAATGATGAACGTACAAACCTGCCACACTCGGCGCGAAAGTACTGCCCATGCTGGTACCGTGTTGTTGTTGGAAAAGGGATTCTTCAAAACGGAAGTAGTTCTCTGTTAGAGCCCATTTACAACATTCTAGGACCACATGTTGTGGTGTGTGGTAGGGCCATGCTGATCCATATAGAACTTTCCTCTAGAATGTCCATAGTTGCTTTGTGTGGTAAGCTTGTATAAAGGCTTTCCACATCTAGGCCAATCAGGATGTTGCATGTAGGATCGAAATGAAGATCTCTCAGTAGGCAGAGTACTGCCTTGGTGTCCTTCAGGTAGGTGTTAGTGTTCTGTATCAGTGGACGTAGGAAGGCATCTGCAAATTTAGAAAGTGGTTCCAGGATGGATCCAATCCCGGAAACAATGGGTCGTCCTGGTGGTTTTACTACTGACTTATGAATCTTCGGGATTGTGTAGAAGTAGGGTACTGTCGGGTGGGTGTTGATCATAAATTCCCCTTCCTTCTTGGTTACCCAATCATGGGCGAGTGCTTCCTCTATCATGCTTGTAATTCCAATCCTGATCCGTTCTGTAGGATCCTCTCTGATGCGTCTGTAGTTTCTTTCATCCGACAGGAGTCTGAGGCATTCTTGGCGGTATGCTCCTGTACTCTGTAAAACAATCCCTCCGCCCTTGTCTGCCGGTTTTATGGTTATGTCCTTATTGTTGGCCAGAATTTTAATGGCTTCCTGTTCCTCTTTCGTCGTATTATGGAATGTTCTCATGGTGGTTGGGTCCATCTCTCCAACTTCCCTCAAGACCGCCTTCTCAAAAGCCAGTAATTCCACTGGTAGGGTGGCCGAAGGTGGTGTGAATGTTGACTTTCGGTATAGGCCAGTGTCTCCTTTTTGTATATCACTTGTTTCTTTATTTTCGAAAAAACCCGCAATTTTATTTTCCTGATGAATTCGTTCAGCTCACAGTTTAGTAGGAATTTGTCCAATGTTGGGGTAGGCACGAAACCCAATCCTTTCTCCAAAACAGCTAGTTGTATTGTAGATAGAGTGGTTCCTGATAAGTTTACAACTATACTCTGTTGTTGCTGGTGCTCGGTAGAGTCGGTGGGCCCATACTCCTCGTGTGACTCCGTGCTGACTCCAAAGGTTGTGCCCATTGTACCTGCTGCCCTCTTTTCGTCTTGCTTCTTTGAGCCCCTCTGCCTCGTCCTAAAAAAGGAACCGGTGAATATTCTGCTTGGGGGCTGTCTCCCAGTAGGAATACGGTTGTGGTTGGTATTGTGGAGGGCCGTAGAAGTAAGGTGGTGCTGGGAAAGGTGGTGGTTGGTAGGGGGGCCAACCGTAGCCTCCTTGTCCTCCTCTATTTCTCAACCTCCCTCTGAAATTTCGGCGGCCTCTTGTGTTGTTTCTATGCCCATAACTACTGTCAAAGTCATTTGAGCTAGTGTCCGACCCATCTGTGTCTGTGTTATATCCAGGGTTCCTCCCTGACAGGTGATAGTCATCCCTGATGTAAGGGTAGGCCTTCTCGTGGCTGAAGTTTTTACCATCTTTCTTAAACTTTTCATATTTGGTCTCTTTCAGTGTCATCTCAAATTCTGTCATGGTCTTGTTAAGCTCATCTAATCGTTTTTTTAATTCTGCTGGTGTCTGGAAAGTCTTAAGTTTGACCTCTAAGGTGTGTATTTCTTCCTTCATGTCTTGTGCCAGGCGTGTTGCGGTTTTTATAATGAGAACCAGCCAATCTCTTGTGCAATGCCAAGAGATTAGCGACCAATCTTTTTGAAAGCCTTATCCGTTTGAAAAATAAATGGCTCATTACGCACGATCAATCCCCTTGGCGCTGCATTTATCCTTAGGTACTCGGTCATCATGATTCCATGGATGATCGTTTTTACCTGATTTCTTTTGAGTTCTGTTAACTCATCCCAACATTGGGCTGCTTCATTACTGTCTCTGTTTGGTATATCAACAAGAGGGGTCATAGAGGCTATAATCCTTTCCACTTCCTCCTCAGTGAATGTCAGGCCAGTTACTTCTGCCATGGTGTTATATGTGTGTGTTGTCCAGTTGTACAAGTGTAAAAGCGTTTTTGAGAGAAACTCCCACAGCTTGCGCTGTTAGATATCAATCAGAAAAAGGGGGAGTAGGAGGATTGGGCTAGGTTCACCCTCCTGTGTGATCAGAATACATCAAAAAGAATCCGTAGGTGACGGATCAAAAGAACCTAGCCAAGAAACAAGGGCAGGTTCACCAATTGGGGTGAAGGCCACCTCTACTGGTAGAAAAGAAAAATTTATTTTCTTGTGTCCCCTCACTCACCCAGGGTTGCCCCTAGGTGACGGCATGTTATGAAAATCAAAATCAAGAACAAAGGCACTGAAATCCTCTACCCCGTGTTTTTTTGATAAAATTGAAGGCAGTATGACAAGAAACATCCCTAGCCTTTTCCCTTTTTTCTTTTTCTGTTTATTGGTTTTTTTGACCATTCCAATATGGCCGCCATTTAAGAAACTCATGGTGTCCCTTTGAACAGGGTTCGATACTGACCCAACCTATTTTTGACAAAATACCGGGCGTCCTCTTATTCTAGTACGAGGTACTCTTGCACTCAAATTATTAATTTAGACTTTCTAAAATCACAACACCTTTTTCATAAAATTAGAGGTTTGAACGTGAATATACTATCGGGCCATTTCACTAGATAAATTAACCCCGATATCTGAGAATAAATAAATAAATAAATAAATAAACCCCGTCTGGCATGTTTCTTAACGGCATTTTATGAAAATCTAAATCAAGAACAAAGGCAATGAAATCCTCTACCTCGTTTTTTGATAAAATTGAAGGCAGTATGACAAAACATCCCTAGCCTTTTTCCTTTTCTTTTTCTGTTTATTGTTTTTTTGACCATTCCAATATGGCCGCTATTTAAGAAACTCACGGTGTCCCTGTGACCAGGGTTCGATACTGACCCCAACCTATTTTGACAAAATACCGGGCGTCCTTCTTTTTTCGTATAAGGTACTCCTGCACTCTAATTAGTAATTTAGACTTTCAAAAATCACACCCCCATTTCATAAAATACCAACAACATGGTGGACCGTTTACACCACAATACGAGACTACGCCTTACACGCTCTAGTCTCTAACAGCACGAGGGAATGACTCAGCTGTTTTTCAGACTACTTATACCGGCACTAAGGCAAAGACACGCTAAGATGCGGTCTGCCTTGGGACTGAATAGGTCGTATTGACGGAGGGTTGCTGAGCACAGTAAGACTTTTTTCTCCCTACAGGACATCATCAATTTTTTTTTTTTTTTTCTCTCTACAGGAATTTATATAACTTTACTTGCCTTTTTCACTAAATTCCATTTGCTCTTTCTAAGCCAGTCATAGGAAGGCACAAGCAATGAGTGGCTTATAACAAATCCTCATTATCTCATTCCTTTGTCTATTATTATAATATAGGGTTTCTACAGGCCCCTCCACCCAGACAGAACATGAGGCGCACTTTTGCCAAAAAATAAGTATGTTTCAAAAAGAAATTGATTTTATGTTACATGTAGTGTGTGTCCTGTTTTTTGTCCTTGACTACAAGTGTTTTTAAATTATGTCTTTTCAACCTTGCCTGCTCACAATTAAGGTATCATGTGTAGTATTACCCACACAAGATCTGAGCACTAACTAAGTTTGCTTTCAAGGGCACTTACACCATAGTATGAAGTACCTTCTTTTACGCGCAGCGTAACGCTTTACCTGCCCACAAGAACGGTGGGCAGGCAGTATGTATTAATTTGCATTTTGCTTTTTCTT
This sequence comes from Calotriton arnoldi, assembly GCA_963921515.1. NCBI lineage: Eukaryota > Metazoa > Chordata > Amphibia > Caudata > Salamandridae > Calotriton > Calotriton arnoldi. Next base: position 3,997,932 of record CAWUFW010000206.1, read on the forward strand.
CCCAATGACAGTTACTACGTGTTCAGAAGCAACCGTATGTATATATTTTTCCCAATGCTCACACAATAGGTGTGCATTAATAATTTTTCACTTCACTTTATTATAGGTCCGGCACTGAGTGGTACACAAAGAGCTGGTGCCTTTGTTGTCCTGAAGAAAAGGTTTAGGGGATACCTTGAAACATGTTGACATAATACAAGGGATTATAATTACATAACAGTTACATTTCCCTTTTATTAACCCCCTTTTTATCCCTACCAACTAGGAGCAGGAATAAAACAATAGCTCACTAGTTAGGTAATTTTTTAAAACATCACTTACACCACTCCCCCCTACACTGCACAACACATAGCCTCACAAGGTAAGTGCTCCTACGTAAATCCGCAAGTCGCAGCACGCCCCAATCAGTAGATGTTTGGGATGGCCCCAATGATGAAGCATGTCACCTAGGGGCAACCCTGGGTGAGTGAGGGGACACAAGAAAATAAATTTTTCTTTTCTACCAGTAGAGGTGGCCTTCACCCCAATTGGTGAACCTGCCCTTGTTTCTTGGCTAGGTTCTTTTGATCCGTCACCTACGGATTCTTTTTGATGTATTCTGATCACACAGGAGGGTGAACCTAGCCCAATCCTCCTCCTCCCCTTTTTCTGATTGATATCTAACAGCGCAAGCTGTGGGAGTTTCTCTCAAAAACGCTTTTACACTTGTACAACTGGACAACACACACATATAACACCATGGCAGAAGTAACTGGCCTGACATTCACTGAGGAGGAAGTGGAAAGGATTATAGCCTCTATGACCCCTCTTGTTGATATACCAAACAGAGACAGTAATGAAGCAGCCCAATGTTGGGATGAGTTAACAGAACTCAAAAGAAATCAGGTAAAAACGATCATCCATGGAATCATGATGACCGAGTACCTAAGGATAAATGCAGCGCCAAGGGGATTGATCGTGCGTAATGAGCCATTTATTTTTCAAACGGATAAGGCTTTCAAAAAAGATTGGTCGCTAATCTCTTGGCATTGCACAAGAGATTTGCTGGTTCTCATTATAAAAACCGCAACACGCCTGGCACAAGACATGAAGGAAGAAATACACACCTTAGAGGTCAAACTTAAGACTTTCCAGACACCAGCAGAATTTAAAAAACGATTAGATGAGCTTAACAAGACCATGACAGAATTTGAGATGACACTGAAAGAGACCAAATATGAAAAGTTTAAGAAAGATGGTAAAAACTTCAGCCACGAGAAGGCCTACCCTTACATCAGGGATGACTATCACCTGTCAGGGAGGAACCCTGGATATAACACAGACACAGATGGGTCGGACACTAGCTCAAATGACTCTGACAGTAGTTATGGGCATAGAAACAACACAAGAGGCCGCCGAAATTTCAGAGGGAGGTTGAGAAATAGAGGAGGACAAGGAGGCTACGGTTGGCCCCCTACCAACCACCACCTTTCCCAGCACCACCTTACTTCTACGGCCCTCCACAATACCAACCACAACCGTATTCCTACTGGGAGACAGCCCCCCAAGCAGAATATTCACCGGTTCCTTTTTTAGGACGAGGCAGAGGGGCTCAAAGAAGCAAGATGAAAAGAGGGCAGCAGGTACAATGGGCACAACCTTTGGAGTCAGCACGGAGTCACACGAGGAGTATGGGCCCACCGACTCTACCGAGCACCAGCAACAACAGAGTATAGTTGTAAACTTATCAGGAACCACTCTATCTACAATACAACTAGCTGTTTTGGAGAAAGGATTGGGTTTCGTGCCTACCCCAACATTGGACAAATTCCTACTAAACTGTGAGCTGAACGAATTCATCAGGAAAATAAAATTGCGGGTTTTTTTCGAAAATAAAGAAACAAGTGATATACAAAAAGGAGACACTGGCCTATACCGAAAGTCAACATTCACACCACCTTCGGCCACCCTACCAGTGGAATTACTGGCTTTTGAGAAGGCGGTCTTGAGGGAAGTTGGAGAGATGGACCCAACCACCATGAGAACATTCCATAATACGACGAAAGAGGAACAGGAAGCCATTAAAATTCTGGCCAACAATAAGGACATAACCATAAAACCGGCAGACAAGGGCGGAGGGATTGTTTTACAGAGTACAGGAGCATACCGCCAAGAATGCCTCAGACTCCTGTCGGATGAAAGAAACTACAGACGCATCAGAGAGGATCCTACAGAACGGATCAGGATTGGAATTACAAGCATGATAGAGGAAGCACTCGCCCATGATTGGGTAACCAAGAAGGAAGGGGAATTTATGATCAACACCCACCCGACAGTACCCTACTTCTACACAATCCCGAAGATTCATAAGTCAGCAGTAAAACCACCAGGACGACCCATTGTTTCCGGGATTGGATCCATCCTGGAACCACTTTCTAAATTTGCAGATGCCTTCCTACGTCCACTGATACAGAACACTAACACCTACCTGAAGGACACCAAGGCAGTACTCTGCCTACTGAGAGATCTTCATTTCGATCCTACATGCAACATCCTGATTGGCCTAGATGTGGAAAGCCTTTATACAAGCTTACCACACAAAGCAACTATGGACATTCTAGAGGAAGTTCTATATGGATCAGCATGGCCCTACCACACACCACAACATGTGGTCCTAGAATGTTGTAAATGGGCTCTAACAGAGAACTACTTCCGTTTTGAAGAATCCCTTTTCCAACAACAACACGGTACCAGCATGGGCAGTACTTTCGCGCCGAGTGTGGCAGGTTTGTACGTTCATCATTTAGAGGAACAAAAGATCCTATCAGACCAAAACCCACATCGCCAAAAGATTGTGATATGGAAGAGATACATCGACGATATCTTGGTGATATGGAAAGGTGACGAAACAGAGGCTAACATCTTCTTGGAATGGCTCAACCAACAGGACCCTTTCCTTAAATTCACCCACACAATGAGCAGGTCTGAGTTAGTCTTCCTTGACCTCAACATCTATGCAGTAGATGGCACACTCAAAACCACAACACATTTTAAACCAACTGCAAAAACTGCCTCTTACTGTACGATAGTTTCCACCCACGACATCTGAAAGAAAATTTACCATTTGGACAGTTCCTTAGACTTAGGAGAAACTGCACGGAAACATCGGATTATGACAAGCAGGCAAAAGACCTAGCAGAGAAACTGAAAAACGGAAATACCCTTCTAAAATCATTGCAAAGGCAAAGAAAAGAGCACAAAATAATCATAGAGATGCCCTTCTAGAAACGTATGAAAGACAGGAGAATGAGAAAGAGAAAAGACCCATCTGTATTACAACTTTCAGTGTAGCATCGGACAAAGTCGCAAAGGTAGTGAAGAAACATTGGCGGATTTTAAACAGTGGTACCTTGAACATACCAACACCGATGTTCTCACATAAGAGGGGTAAAAATTTGAAGGATATACTGGTACACACCCGCCCGAAGCCCCAAGACAAAAGTAGCCAACAAATACTCAGTACTTTACCAACGGGCCACCACTCGTGTGGTAACTGCAGTGTGTGCCATCTCACAACAACCACCAAAAGGGTCATTTTCAATACAGGAAAATCATGGGATTTGCGAAAATTCACCACTTGCAACACTATAGGAGTTGTGTATCTAATTACGTGCCACTGTGACCTACATTATGTGGGTATGACCACCAGGAAGGTGAGCACAAGAATCTGCGAACATCGGAGCAACATCCGATGCCACAGAGCAAGTACCAGAATGACGGCACACTTCAACGAGAAACAACACACCCCAAATGACATGCGGTGGGTAGTGTTGGAACATATAAAACCCTGTGAAAATTTAGAACAGATACTACTAGAGAAAGAGCAAAGATGGGTTTTCAAATTACGCACGGATATTAGAGGTTTGAACGAGAATATACCATGGGGCCAATTCACTAGATAAATTAACCCTGATATCTGGAAACCCCACCTGGCATGTTTTTAACGGCATGTTATGAAAATCAAAATCAAGAACAAAGGCACAGAAATCCTCTACCCCGTGTTTTTTTGATAAAATTGAAGGCAGTATGACAAGAAACATCCCTAGCCTTTTCCCTTTTTTCTTTTTCTGTTTATTGGTTTTTTTGACCATTCCAATATGGCCGCCATTTAAGAAACTCATGGTGTCCCTTTGAACAGGGTTCGATACTGACCCAACCTATTTTTGACAAAATACCGGGCGTCCTCTTATTCTAGTACGAGGTACTCTTGCACTCAAATTATTAATTTAGACTTTCTAAAATCACAACACCTTTTTCATAAAATTAGAGGTTTGAACGTGAATATACTATCGGGCCATTTCACTAGATAAATTAACCCCGATATCTGAGAATAACTAAATAAATAAATAAATAAATAAACCCCGTCTGGCATGTTTCTTAACGGCATTTTATGAAAATCTAAATCAAGAACAAAGGCAATGAAATCCTCTACCTCGTTTTTTGATAAAATTGAAGGCAGTATGACAAAACATCCCTAGCCTTTTTCCTTTTCTTTTTCTGTTTATTGTTTTTTTGACCATTCCAATATGGCCGCTATTTAAGAAACTCACGGTGTCCCTGTGACCAGGGTTCGATACTGACCCCAACCTATTTTGACAAAATACCGGGCGTCCTTCTTTTTTCGTATAAGGTACTCCTGCACTCTAATTAGTAATTTAGACTTTCAAAAATCACACCCCCATTTCATAAAATACCAACAACATGGTGGACCGTTTACACCACAATACGAGACTACGCCTTACACGCTCTAGTCTCTAACAGCACGAGGGAATGACTCGGCTGTTTTTCAGACTACTTATACCGGCACTAAGGCAAAGACACGCTAAGATGCGGTCTGCCTTGGGACTGAATAGGTCGTATTGACGGAGGGTTGCTGAGCACAGTAAGACTTTTTTCTCCCTACAGGACATCATCAATTTTTTTATTTTTTTTCTCTCTACAGGAATTTATATAACTTTACTTGCCTTTTTCACTAAATTCCATTTGCTCTTTCTAAGCCAGTCATAGGAAGGCACAAGCAATGAGTGGCTTATAACAAATCCTCATTATCTCATTCCTTTGTCTATTATTATAATATAGGGTTTCTACAGGCCCCTCCACCCAGACAGACCATGAGGCGCACTTTTGCCAAAAAATAAGTATGTTTCAAAAAGAAATTGATTTTATGTTACATGTAGTGTGTGTCCTGTTTTTTGTCCTTGACTACAAGTGTTTTTAAATTATGTCTTTTCAACCTTGCCTGCTCACAATTAAGGTATCATGTGTAGTATTACCCACACAAGATCTGAGCACTAACTAAGTTTGCTTTCAAGGGCACTTACACCATAGTATGAAGTACCTTCTTTTACGCGCAGCGTAACGCCTTTACCTGCCCACAAGAACGGTGGGCAGGCAGTATGTATTAATTTGCATTTTGCTTTTTCTTCCCAATGACAGTTACTACGTGTTCAGAAGCAACCGTATGTATATATTTTTCCCAATGCTCACACAATAGGTGTGCATTAATAATTTTTCACTTCACTTTATTATAGGTCCGGCACGGAGTGGTACACAAAGGGCTGGTCCCTTTGTTGTCCTGAAGAAAAGGTTTAGGGGATACCTTGAAACATGTTGACATAATACAAGGGATTATAATTACATAACAGTTACATTTCCCTTTTATTAACCCCTTTTTATCCCTACCAACTAGGAGCAGGAATAAAACAATAGCTCACTAGTTAGGTAATTTTTTAAAACATCACTTACACCACTCCCCTACACTGCACAACACATAGCCTCACAAGGTAAGTGCTCCTACGTAAATCCGCAAGTCGCAGCACGCCCCAATCAGTAGATGTTTGGGATGGCCCCAATGATGAAGCATGTCACCTAGGGGCAACCCTGGGTGAGTGAGGGGACACAAGAAAATAAATTTTTCTTTTCTACCAGTAGAGGTGGCCTTCACCCCAATTGGTGAACCTGCCCTTGTTTCTTGGCTAAGTTCTTTTGATCCGTCACCTACGGATTCTTTTTGATGTGTACTGTACAACCCGTCATCACTGCCTTTGATGTAACTTGAAAGAGACTCATTTTTCAGTTTTATATAGCGCATTCTAGAGGCGAGAGTGTTGAAAACTGCGCATGTCGGGCTGGCCAGGAAAAGGCACCGACCATCCCGAGATGCGCAGTTGTTGTTGACTGCACTTACTGACTGCTTGTAACCCCACCCCCCTAATCCGGGAAGCCGATGTGCGTCATCACACACAGGTGACGTGGAAAGGAACCGGCCTGCGGCTGAGGCTGCTGACTGCCGCGGGCGGGGTGAGTGAAGTGTAAGTAAACACTACGGGGCATATTTACAAGCCCCTTGCTCCACTTTTGCGCCGCCGTTGCGTCACGCATGTGACGCAGCGGCGACGCAAACCATGCGCCGCGTTGCGCTATATTTACAACGTGACGCATCTAGGGAGATGCGTCACGTTGTAAACCCCTGCGCCACATGAAACCTGCGTCAGGTTTCATGTGGGCGTACCGGCGCAGTGGGGGGCGTTCCGGCGCAGGTACGCCTCGGAAAAGTGACGTAGTGAAATCTACAAGATTTCACGCAGTCACTTTTCCGACGCTGGTGCGTCGAATCCTTACGCCTGCTTCAAGCAGGCATAAGGATTGACGCACCATGTTAGGGATAGGGAAGGTTGGAACAGTGCTGGAGTTGCGTCGCGCTTGCGACACAACTTCAGCACTGCGCCAACCTTCCGCCGGCAGATGCGTCACGCATCTGCTTATCCTTGCGCCACGATGCGCCGCATCGGACGTGGCGCAAGGGTAAACTTGCGTGACGCATTTTCCCTGGCGCATCCCTGCTGATATGCAGGGATGCGCCAGGGAACGTAAATATGCCCCTCTACTTATTAAAGTTATGTTTTAATATATTACACCCATTTTCAGTTTTATAAAACAGCACTGCTCACATCTGCCTGCAGCAAAATAATGAGAGGGGAGTGACGCCCAAACGCCCTCACGGAGGAACCGCCCCTGTAGCCGGAAAGACCAGCACAAAAAGGTAGTGGGAAACTGCCAACGTACTCCCTCGGCCGGAAATAGGCGGCCGGGGGAGTACTGAAGGGTTTCCAGATGGCGGACGGGCTCTCCGAGCCCATCGTAAGCCATCCGGAAAACCGAGTCGGATTCCTTTCCGTCCGGTCAGAAAGGAATGCGAACGGCACATTCTGATGCGGGCAGGAGGGCTCTGACCTACGGTCGGAGCCCTTCCTGTCTGCATCGGAATCGGCCCCTAGGTTGTACAATATCAAACCCTGCTCTAATGAGGTGCAAGTTAACTTTCTGAAACTACTAAAGGTATTCTTTTGGTTTGGGGGTTCTTATTTGATTTATTACTAGCTCTAGTGATTAGTCTAAGGGAGTAGTTGTATTTTACGGTTATATCAAAAATCTTATTATGGCAGATTCTCTCCCGAAAACAATTTCAAAGAGTCCTTCCTGCTATTATCATAAATCTAGTGGATGGTTCTAGGTCATCTTGTAGGTTTACCTATGAGCTCCAGTGCACCTTATGCCTCACCGTTTGCAAGGCCTATATTTTTCACAAAGTCAAGCTGCCAGAGTTAAACGTTGTAGCTCACATAGAGACAGTAATACATTAAATTGCATAATTTAAGGCAACTTAGATTAAAAGTAGCTACTTCCTTGGAATGATACCTTCTTTCTTTGAATACAGTTTGTTTTTAAACGCAATGCCAGTTATACTTCTCACACTGCACCACAAAATATACTGATTGCACAACCAGGGTTATAATTCTTATTGCTAACCTTCATTTGGGCACATACAAATTTGCCGTATTTATCTTCATTTTGATGATGCTTTGTAGTAAATCATTTAACAAAACAGGAATTCAGGATGCTTTTCAATATCATCTACTGAAGCAAAAGAAGTACATTTATAAAAGGAGCCCTGTCACTATCCTCCTCACGCCAGTGTTTGCATCTGCACCCTCCAGCCACTGGAATGCAGGCAATACACTTCCACTACCTGGAATCCTGTCCTCGTCCTCCATCTTGTGCTAATACAAACCAGAGGCATCCAAATGGATCCCACTCTGCTTCATAATGACTACGGCGAGCAAAACGGATGAACATCAGCGGACATCCCCTCCAGCATTTTCAGAATCTCCTTTTCAAAGTGTACATTATTTGCTCATGTATTTTCTCACATTGCGAAGATCTCGAGGTTACTGCTTCCTTTGAGTGCAGACTAAAGCTCTTGATATTTTGTGACGTTCCAGCCATTACTTATCACTTCCAACCCTTGAGCAGATCAACTGACCTGGCTGCAGTGGTGGTCTAGGAGTAGCCTAGTAGCAGACAGACTGTTTACCTGTTTCTAGTGCTTATAAAAATACCGTGCAGGAATGTTTCTAAGTTCATGTTTAAAATCGAACACTTTTAATACACACCCTAGCTAGACTTTAAGCTTCCTATTATACTGTTGCTGCTAAGATAAATCTGGGGAAAGGGCAAAAGTATGCTATAGTTGATGTACATAATAGCTAAACAAGCCTTGCAGCCAGCACTAGTCAAACATTGGTCTCACAGGGTTGGATTGAGATTAAAAATCGGCCCGGGCAGGCTAAAAAAAAGTGGCCCGCATTTGCATATTGCCTTTACGCAAAACACTGCTTCGGCGAAATTTTATATAAAAAGAGGGCGGGGGGGGAGGGGGGGGGGTTAAAACAAATGCAAGGATTCATTTACACTGGTGAAACACCTGAAAACAAGTGAGGCCACTTTTGCTCAGGCCCCCTACCCCCGCTCAATATGCATATATTAATGGGCCGGCCCGGCGAGAGAAAGGGAGTGACACCTCTGCCATTGATAAGAGGGAGGTAATGGTCGCCCATTTACCTCCAGAAAGGCCACTCAGGCACCCACTGGGCCGCTGGCGGCATCGAACATCGCAGAAACTGCCCAAATCGGCCCCCCAGACTGCTCAAAAAAGCAGCCCACAGCTGTAACTAGACACCGGCCCCTCGGGCATTGCCCGAGTGCCCGCGTTACCAATCCAACGCTGTGTTGTTATCATTCACATTTTACTTCCACCCTGGAGTGTATAGAATGAGGCACTGCCCAGGAGTCCATGATCAACAAGAGTGCTGTTTCTGGTACCAACATCCATGTTAAAGAGGCAGAATCCTATGAAAACTGCTCATTCTATCAGTGGTCAAATCTTGATTAGTGTGCATGTTTCCTAGTCTTTTAATCTTCAAACAAGTCTTTACATATAAATGTGTGTTCAATACTGTTATTTTATCGTAAAGATCAAATAACATAAACCTATTTTGAATTGATTGTACTTGTGTTAAGCGTCTATTTTCTTCCTTCATATATTATTGCATTAATTCTGCCGACATGTCGGTAAAATTCAGCCTTTGCCCTAAATTTATGTCCTGCTGAATTTTGACCCTATGTCCTGAATTTTTACACCCACTGTCCAGAATTTGCCTCCATGGCAGGTGGCCTCCCTAATTGGAGATTCCCTTCTGCCCCAAGCCCTCTTCTTTACAACTACGCCTTCTGGCAGTGGTGAATCACCAATGCATGGGTGTGGAGTGATGGCTATTTAAGTAATGTTATTAGTGCTGAGAACAGACCACAGGGGCAGCGAGTAATCCTGGCAGCCAATGCCCCGATTCCCTGCAGCCAGATACCCCACCTATACTAGACAAGGTAATCGTAGCCTCGGTAAAGTCAGGAAACTGTCTGCTTAAAAGTGAGCATTTCCTGTCTTTACTTGCAAAGTTTTAACTTTGTTTATCCATTTTTAGAAGGGTTAATGTCTGTGCATGTGCCAGACTTGTATTATATGTCAGATAGCTTGACGGGTTCATGTGTGTGTTGCAGAGATTTTTGGACAATGTGCAGCTCACAAGTTGCAATTCTGATAAAATACCATAGTTGGTTATGCACCCAGCATGTATAACCTGTAGGGGATAAATTTAAATCATAGCAGGCTTTAATGCAAACTTTCCTTATTTGGTTGATCAAAGTTGATCAAATGGTTTCTGCTGAATTAGGGAGTAATAAACACTTAATTGTTAAGTTTAAATAAACAATCCAGTTTTTATAAACTAATAACTGTCACGTAAATGACTAGCATGTGGTGGAAACTGTTCTCTAATAGCCTCGCCTGCAAAAATAAATATATAAATATAAAAGTGCACTGTAGTGTCAAGCAGCCGCAATTGAAAGAACTTATGACATACGCAGTTGGGGGCATTTAAGGAACCCCGAGACGTCCAACCGGCATCATTCCTCCACGGGGTTTGAGGCCGCCATTGTGCCGCCCAGAACATTGGAAGGTCGATCCCACCATTCTGCTGCAATGAATGAGGCCTGCAGTAGACTTACCACCAGGCCCGTTACCAACTGCATACTGACCCCAAGCACAAGCAGGAGTCAGGTGGGAGCTCAAGAGCAGGACAGTGAGGAGGAAGAGATGAAGTACAGAGACTCACTCAGTCCTGTCCCAACCGCAATGAAACTCGCCTGAAGGGAGTCCGCAGAGAAGAGAGTAACATGGAGTGGCACGGCTGGGGACCATCACACTACAGGGCGTAGGCTGGACATGTCGGTGACACAACCCAGCTGGAAGTGGGCTTCTGCGAGGGAGGGACCGCCCTATCCCACCAGGAGATAGTGGCAACGCGACTTCTGATCCACGCACCTGTGGCGGGCAGTCAGTCAGACGACTGGGGCCAGGGAGCACGAGGACTGCTATAGCGGAGTGCGAGGCCAGGGCAATGAGACTTACACTCCACACCCGTGAAACAGACCATGAAAGGTATCACTGAGAAGTGACGCAAGTGCGGGTGGGTGCCACCACAACTAGGGGGGGTCATAAATTTGGTGATGCGATTCAGCTGTCGTTAGAGAGGCAAAGATCACCGGAGTCAGAGCTAAAGGACACGGGAGGTGGCAGTGGGGCAGTCAGGGCCTACTGCCAGGTGACATGAGGTGAGCCAGCACCACCTTGGCAGAGCTACAAATCATGAAAAACATGGGAACCTACCCAGCCTCCAGCAAACACGGCGGAAGGGAGAGCAATGGCATCAGTGGCGGGAAGACAACGTCACAAAGTACCATAGCGGCAGCAGCGCCCACGGGACACCACCTCACTCGGGTGGGCCACCTACAGCGAATCACTGAAATGGTCAAAGCGGCTTTGGGACTGCATGGGAGGTGTGATGGTCGCAAGGTTTCTGCACCAGGCCTAGCGCACGCACAGCACAGGAATAAAGGGACACACACACTTGGTGTACTGGTGCGGGCCGGAAGACCCGAGCGACCTCCGCCCATTTATTTATACCCCTCTGGCCACGCCTGGCCAGAGGATGCTACAATGTGTGCAAGCCCTTCCGGGCTGTGGGTCTCCGGTCTGCATGTGGCCAGCAACAAGACCGCTACATCCCATCCCAAGACAGTGTTCAAAATTAAACAACAAAACGTCAACACATAAGGTCTGTGAGTCTCTGACTCGGCCTCAGTTCGTACCTCGGGTGACGGCCTTCTCGACTCGCCTGAGGACTGTCAGGTGTCCTGGTGGTGGCATTGATCGCAGGGGGTCTGGCCTCGATCATTGCGGGAGAAGGCGGGCTTACCGCCGCTTGGTCTTCTTCGGGGCCTGGTGATCGGCTCCCAGCGGCGGCTTCTCCACCTTCGGCAAGGCCGGGCACCACCCAATCACCATTGATCTCGTGGATTCGTTTGAACCATGATACGTTCCGGGTTATGACTTCGCTTCCTTTCTGAGCGGTGATTGTGGTCCTGTTAGTCTTCAGCACGGTCCACACTCCGGGTTCGTAAGTGGTGCGGAATATCCCTCCGCTGCGGCGGTTCCTCACGAGGACGGTGCAGCCTGGCATGACATTCCTCGTCCTCGCTTTTCTCCTCTTGCTGGCCCGTTCGTTGGTCGTGGTCCTCCGTGTCTGAGTGATGTTGGGGTCATAGGGCTCTGGGGCCCAACAGTCGGTGGCGGGGATGGTGTCTCGCCGGGGAACCGCCAGCATCAGTGACCAGGGCGACCTCTGGGTGGTGCAGTGAGGAGTGCTTCGGTACTCCCAAAGGAATGTGTGCAGGGCCACTTCTGGGTCAGTCTGTTCAGAGACTGCGATCCGCAGGATCTTGTTGAGAGTCCTCATGAAGCGTTCTGCTTCTCCGTTAGCTTGTGGCCATTGAGGAGTGATCTGGCGGTGATGGATACCCAGCGTTGCCAGCATGGTCTTGAATTCCGTTCCTTGGAAAGGGGGTTCGTTGTCGGACTTGATTTTGTGAGGTAGCCCAAATAGTGAGAATGTCTTTTCCAATACAGGATGGAGGTGAGCAAATGACGTGGACGCAATAACTTCGACCACCGGGTATCTTGTGTAGCTGTCGATCATCACCGCAGTGACTCAGCCATCCGGGAAGCTCCCGAAGTCTATGCTGATTCTCGCCCACGGGGCGGTCGCTGGGTCGTCGGTTATCACTGGGGCAGGGTGTTCCTGGGTACTTGTCAGTTGACATGGTCTGCAGTTTCGTACCAGATCGTCCACTGCCGCTTCAAGTCCAGGGAACCACACTTTCTCCCTCATGCGAGATTTCATTCGCATCGTCCCTTGGTGTCCTTCGTGGGCTAAGATTGTGTCCCACTCCTGGAGACTCTTGGGGATGACTATCCGAGGGCCTCTTAGTACCACTCCGTCTGTTGTTGCGCTCAGCTCGTCGCACACTCTCCAGATCTTGCTCAGCCGCTCTCTTTCGGTTTCATGCCATCCGTTCACCCATGTAGAAAATCTTCCCAGGATCCTCTTTGGAGCGACTGTAGCACTCTCATTAACACTGCGTCAGTTTCGGTTTCCACTTTGATTTCGTCTAGGGTGATGGCTCGTGGGCATGCCCATTGGGACACCATCTCCACGTATTCTTCTGTCTGTAGTTCCTGGTCGTCGCCATCCTCCGCTGCTTCCGGCGGGTGTTGTGACAGGAAGTCTGCCGGATTCTTCTCCCCGGGCCTATACACCAACTCCATTTGGTACTGCTGTAATTGTATGGCCCAGCGCTCGATCCTTGGTAGGGGGTGTGGTGCTGTGCCCCTGAACAGCGTGACTAACGGCTGGTGGTCGGTCACCACCCGAAATGGATGCCCGCTGACATATAAGTGGAAATGGTTGCAGGCCCACTTGATAGCCAATGCCTCCCTCTCAATCTGGGAGTACCGAGATTCTGTGGGTGTGAGTGCTTTGCTTGCGAAGGCGAGTGGCGTCCATTTTCCAGGTTCTGTCTCCAGGGTCAGGAGAGCTCCTAGCCCGACAGGGCTGGCGTCTACTAGAAGCTCCGACATCCTGGTGGTGTCAAAATACGCCATGGTGGTTCTTCCTAGCAGTACCTGCTTAATATTCACGTAGGCGTCTTCCTCTCCTTGGCCCCACTTCCATGTTGCGTCCTTCTTCGTCAGGGCACGCAAAGGCTCTGCCAGCGTGGCTAGGTTTGGTAGGAACCTTCCGCAATAGGTGGCCATCCCAAGAAAACTCCTGACTTCTGACGCAGTTGTCGGTGCGGGGCCCTGTTGTATGGCTTGTGATTTTCTGGGGTCTACTCTGACTCCGTCCTGGCTGAACACATAGCCAAAGAATTCAATTGTCTTCTGGAAAAACAAACACTTGTCTTGGTGGAGGGTGACACCGTGCTCAGCGAGACGTTGGAGTGTGGCCCGGAGATGGCGATGGTGTTCTTCCATGGTTGTGGAGTGTATCAGGATATCATCGCTGATGTTGAGTACCCCGCAGAGTCCTGACAACACTTTCCGGACAGCGTTCTGGAAGATTTCGGCTGCTGAGGAAATACCGAAGGTCAGTCTCCTGTAGCGTCTTAGGCCGATGTGGGTTGAGAATGTCGTAATATATTGGCTCTCCTCAGCCAGCCTCAACTGGTGATACCCTGCGTTGAGGTCAAGCTTGGAGAACCAGCGGGACCCGTTGAGATCAGCCAGGATATCGTCTACAGTAGGCGTCAGGTGTCTCTCGCGCTTAATGGCCTGGTTGGGCAGGCGCATGTTGATACATAATCTGATTTTCCTGGGCTGTTTTGGTTTCTCTGCAATCACCATGGGAGATACCCAGGGTGTCGGCCCTGTGACCTTCTCGATAACGCCTTGCTGTTCCAGTTCTTGCAGTTCTTTCTCCACTAACGGTCTCAGGTGGAATGGAATTCGTCTGTGTCTCAGGGCTATTGGCTTTACTGCTTTGTCGATGTGGAGTTTGATCGGTGCTGTCTTCATGCATCCGAGGCCTTTAAAGAGTTGCGGGAAGAGGTTGAGGACGTCTTCGGTCTGTAGTGTTTTGATGGCGTTGGCAAATGTGACTAGGCCAAGGTCCTCGGCTGTGTGGCTTCCGACCAAGATGTCTGCTTCCCGGTCGACCACGTGGAACGTGGTTGTGATTTCGTGTCCTTCTGCTTTGACTTGGACGGTCATCTTTCCTTTGAGCGTTAGAGGGGTCTGGCTACCGTACGTGAGGATCCGGACGTGCGAGGGAGACAGTACGGGCCGTGGGCTGAGCCGCTTATATTGCTGGCACCCCATTACGTTTACGGACGCTCCCGTGTCGATTAGCGCGGTGACCGGGGATCCTGCAATTTCTATGGCGCACGTGGGTTGTGGCCGCCTCTTCCTCTTGAGGTCACTTGCAAAGGAAATCAGGTAACACTCGCCCCCTTCGTCAGTTGATGAGGTAGTGTCTCTGCTGGGTGGGTGTACGGGTTGATCTGGGATTTTCTGGCTCTTCCAGAGATAGGTGTTTGACTGTCTTTGACGGTGGACATCGTCCTCGGCCTCCTTGATTCCGAGGGCCCCCTCTACACGTTACTGCGAAGTGGTTGGGAGTGCCACATTTTGAACACGTTCGCCCTTGCGCTGGGCATTCCTCCTGAGGGTGTTCGTCCCTCCCACAGTATCCACAGCGTGACCCTTGTGCGTCTCTTTCGGGCCACCAGCCCCGGTTCCTCTGTTCTGGAGTTGGACCGCGTCTGCTCTTTCCATCTTGATTGATGCTGGTTTTTCCGCTTGTTAGGTGATTGCGATGTCCATTGCTGTCGCCCTGGCGTCAGAGAGGTCATGGGACCTGGCCATGATGAGATGTCTTCCAGGGTGATGCCTGGCTGGCGCAAAATGAGGGTCTGGAGGTTCTTGTTCCGGCAGCCTTGGACCACTTGGGCCCTCACCTCTTTGTTTTGATCGTCATCCGTACATGTGCTCGCCAGCTCACACAGGTGCGCGTGGAACGCATCCATCGACTCTCCTTCCCTCTGCCGTGCTTGGCGCAGTTTAAACCTCTCGTAATCCGGGTTAAGTTGAGGGTCAAAATGCGCATTCAGGGCCCTGACCGCTGCGTCGTAGTCGTTAGGCGCTCCGCTGTTGGGTAGGTGGGCAAACAGCTTGTAGATTTCTTCGCCTGCGAAATGCAGTAGGAGGGATCGCTTGACTGCTCCGTCCATTTCTCTAGTCGCAGTGAAGTAGTTGTTCAACCTGCTGATCCATATTGTCCATCTTGGCGAAGCTGTGGCCGGGTCTATGAGCTTGCTGAATGGGGGCAGCGCGTTGATCTGCGAGTGCTGTGACACTGGCTGTGTGACTAGGGGCCCAGCTTATTGAGCGGGTTGCAAGGGCAGTGGTGGCGCTGCTTGAGCCTGTTGATCTGTCATCTTTGCGCATGTGTCGTGCTCCTCCTGTTAATTGTGAGGTGTTCTGTGGGCGTGGCGTGAAAACGCTGTTCGAAAATGTCGCTAAACACACCTCATGTGCTCCTTACTGGGATGACTCCTGGGGCCTTCAGTTGTATGATGGGCTCACTAATCCATGCTCCCTGCTGGGATAGCACCTGGGACCTTCACCTGTAGACTGGGCTCACTCCTCCCTCTAAGTCCACCTCGAGTGCTCAGAGGAACTCCGGGTGTGTAGGTTGCACCAGTGCTGTCTCCACGTGGTGGGCGCGAAGCAGGGCGGCAGGTGCTCCAGGCACACACGGCGTGTCTTGGGCTGTATGCGCGATGACACTGGGGCACTGTAAGCCGTCCTGCGCGTGCGTGTGCAGCATAGGCTACCGCAGGCTCCAACCGGATGGACACCGGGAGCACCGGCGGTACCAGAGCGCGCTGAGGTCGTGTGGGGCTCCAGCAGGGAAAACTTGAGTGCGCGCGTACCTGCTTGCACAGTCTTAGTGGTGCTGGGGACCAGGAGGATTCCGCTGCGACAATGACGGGCCGCTGCCGGCAGGGCGGCTGGGTGCGCGAAGCTCGTGAACGCACACGCGTTCCTCTTGCTTGGCGGCGATGACGTTCCTCGCTCCGACGGGCCTACGGGCCGGGAGCAGGCCAATGTTGTACAGTTTGCACTGCAGTCACCGACGGGGGCAGGACACAGGCGGGGTACAGTGCTGTCGACGGCGGCCAACAGTACGCCCACCCTTCATCGCCAATGTGATGGTCGCAAGGTTTCTGCACCAGGCCTGGCGCACGCACAGCACAGGAATAAAGGGACACACACACTTTGTGTACTGGTGCGGGCCGGAAGTCCCGAGCGGGCTCCGCCCATTTATTTATACCCCTCTGGCCACGCCTGGCCAGAGGATGCTACAATGTGTGCAAGCCCTTCCGGGCTGTGGGTCTCCGGTCTGCATGCGGCCAGCAACTAGACCGCTACAGGAGGGAACTGCTCCTAAGACAGATCTTGGGAAATGGCTGGTGACATAGGAGGAGAACAAAGGAGGGGCTGGCACTAATAATACCTGAAGCCTCCTCACAGCGATTGGGCAAGGCAATTCCTCAGGCGATAATGGCGAGCATAGAATAATGCTTAAGTGAGCGCCCCCTGGAGGAATGCCGGCAAGCGAGTGAAGCGAGCGAGCCCCCCCCACTTCACCCGAGAAAATGTATAAAAAGTGGTGTATTTTGGTGCACTTTTCAGCACTATTTCCGTGACAAATGGACCAAAAATACAGTTCTTACACTGGTTTCAACCTGCTACCCTCCCTCTACCCAGGATGTGGTGTTACAGCCAGAGCTGCCAATTTTGCAACTCTGGAACCAGGTTCAATTCTCTGACTTGGCTGAAAAATTCTGTGATTCTGGACAAATCACTTAATCGTCCATGTGCCTATAAAAATGAATGTGACCATGTGTAATGTAATTGGTGCTCATGTAAAGCGCTTCAGTACCTTCGGGTCAAGATTGTGCTACATAAAAACTGCACAAAGAGGTTAAAAACAAAGGTTTAACATAATGAAAGACAAATAGCTACCTATTTAGTGGCTGGTTCGTACAATGTGAAACCAAAAAGTCTGGATAAATCACGGCTTCCCCACTCAAATTGTGTGATCGTAGGCAAATATTTAATTTCACCAAAAATCCATTGTCTAAAAGCACTTTCAAATATGTGAGTTCAGAATACCAGTTGTACTATTGGGTTTGATTTAGTAGACTATTTGTCACTGTTGAGAGCTCTGGAGTTCAGGCTGCATTCAGGGCCAAACTGGGAACGCATGCCGGCACTGGCAATTAAGTCTAACCTGGTGGGGGAGGGGGGTGTTGGGGGGCTGGGCTAGTGGGAAACACTGCTGCTGCTTTTGGTACAGGGGGGCGATATTTCAGCTCTGCTGCAAAACTGGCCCCCTGTACCAACAAGCATTTACAATGCAATAGGTCTCGCAATGACATTATTTTGAGCTATTGACATTGTAAATGGCAATGCCTTTAAAAAAATTAAAAGGCATTGTTATTTACAATACCAAAAGCAACACCTATTGCATTGCATAACGCGGTGTCCGTGAAGACGGCGCCGCGCTTATTAAAGTTGGTGGACTTAACTTCGTACAGTACGATACGCCCCTAAAAAGCAATAATCTATATTAACCTGCAAGGGCCTTCGCTGGGGATGGTTTCAGTGATATGTTTGCGACTGAAAAACAACGTGAGGAAAGGTCTACCAAAAGGCTTTTTACAAAACGGTTAGTTTTAGTTAATATTACCTGACGTATTTATATATTTTTAAATATTTGTTTCCGTTACAACGCAGATTCACTGGGATTTGGGAGAACACCACAGGATTTCTTGTGAAAATGTTCGCGTGAGGGCGGCCCTCGCTTGAGACCCCTCCTGCCCAACCGCGTAGTGCCTAGAAGTTCGGAAGGCGCTTTCCTTGGATCTCCGGGCCGGAATGGCCGCCGCTCGCTTCCTGTGGATTTGGGGCTGTGCCCTGCTGCTGCTGGCGGAGAACCGTGTGGCCAACTTCCCGCACCACTACAACCTGTACACGGGCGGCTTGGCACCGCAGAACCACGTGCAGACGGTGCAGGGCGTGTCCCAGCTGCAGAACGGGCACCGCGCTGCCAGCCGCCACAGGTAAGGATGGGCGCGTAGCGCCGCACTGGGGAGCAACGCTTCTAAGCGCTTCTTGCTCGAGGAAGAGCAGGGGCGGGCAAAGCCCCTGGGTGAGTGCGTGAGCGAGGAGCTTGTGTAGCATCCTTTAAGGAACGAGCCGCTTCTAAGCGCTTCTTGCTCGAGGAAGTGTGGGGACAGGTAACTCCCCTGGGCGAGTGCGTGAGTGAGGAACTTGAGTAGCTTCTTTTAAGAAACGATCCGCCTCTAAGCGCTTCGTTCTCGAGGAAGTGCGGGGACAGGCAAAGCCGCTGGCGGCGCTGGGTGAGTGTGTGAGGAACTTGAGTAGAAATGACTCGCTTCTAAGCGCTTCCTTCTCGAAAAAGTGCCGGCACAGGTAAGGCCCTCTGAGTGAGTGCGTGATTGTGGAGGCTTCCGTAGCGTCCCTAAGAAACAACTCACTTTTAAGCGCTTTCTGCTTGAAGAAGTGCTGGTACTTGGTAAGAGGTGGAAAATATATATACACTAATCTATACACTGATCGGTGGAAGCCATTTATCTGGAAAGTAGGTTCTGTGAGTTATATGAAGTTAAAATGTATGGCGCATTGTTCCTCGAAGGCCTTTCAAGGCATTTTAGGTCAGATGAAAAGGGCAAATGTCTGCAGTTACCTAGGTAGGTACTCGGGGAAGATAGTGAGAAGAATATGGTACCGCTACTCACAGTGCAGATAGACTGAGTGAGCTGTGCTGTAGTATTGTTTATTACCCATTATGTTTTTATCGTTTCGACCTCGGAGGCTCAAAGCCTGGGTCAGCCCCGATGGCAGCTGCTATTACAATCCGTGACCCATCGTATAATTCACAGAGTTGTTTTACTGGTTAAGAGTTTGTAATACGAGCTCCTGGGTGAGCAAGCGCCTCTATGCGCGTGCGAGCGAGTAAATTACAAAGCGCCTCGTTGAAACTTCGGGGAACCTGAGGTGGGATGGTAAAGAAAAAAAAACAGTTCCGATTGCTTTTTCTGAAGCTGTGAAGGAGGTGCTCTATGTTATTTGAGTATTGACAAAGCGCTACACGTGCTGCTGGCGAAGCTGCTTCAAGGCACTCTTGGTATACGACTCAGAGAAGATGGGAAAAAGAGAAAGGTCAGAGGGGAACAGAGAAGGGCGGAAAGGGACTCGTATATAGTGGGAGGGGCAATCCTGCTAAAATATGGAGCCTGCCCTGAAATGGCAGAATTCTGACCTTTCACCTCTGTTTACGCAGGATCCTATTCCTTATTACTCTGTGAAATGAGTTTGGGGGTCTTGTCTCCGTTAGTGCGCACCCTTAACACTCGTGTAAAAGTAGTGTGTTCAGTGGCGGACACCCCACGATAGAGAGCTGGAGAAACTACATCTGAGTTAGAAGGAGGTACCCTGGAGCACAGAAGGCATATATATCCGAGATCACACATGTCTGCAGATAGGGATTACAGGGAAGTTCCTAATTTGTTTGGGAGTCTGATGTTTTTGAGAGTTCTGGTTAAAGCCAAACTCACTTTGAGGCAAACACACACCATTGATTCAGCATTTAAACCAAGACACACAGGGCCCGCTTCAAAACGAATATTTTAAGGGGGGCGTGACTTACTTCCGACGCACTCTTGAATTTCCAGGAATAAGTCACCCCTGTGCATGGAATGGATGTTTTTGAGCTGGCCTGTAAGCTCTGATCCTCTAGTGTTGTTCCGGGTATTTAGGTAGAGGGCGGAAGTCCGCTCACATGTTAGCGAGTGGCGAAGTGTTGGACCGCTCAGCGCTGCCACTATGTGTGATACTGGGCACACTCATTGGGTGTGTGGCTGGGTCTCCCGATGCCTTTCACACACAGGCTCCCTTGTCCCTTAGAGGTCTGCTGCCTTATCTAGACTTGAAAAGGATCTGTGAAGCAACCAAGGCAGTCCTGCTTGGAAGGAAAGCTTAAAGCTTTGTGCGCGTTGAGCCTGCCTGCAGCCCTTCCTCCTTTTCGGACGACCCATCCGGACTGGATCCTTTGCTTCACAGCTTGTTTACATAACACGCATACTTTAGATAAGAAATTGCTTCACGACAGCCGTGAAGCAGACGACCCAGTCCAGATGGGCCGGACGAAAAGGCGAAAGGGCGGCAACAAAAAAAACCTCATTTCCAATGGCAGCCCACCGTTTAGCAAAAACGGTGACGCCAGCCAATGAAAATGAGGGGCGGGGCTTCAAGTCCCTTTCTGAAAATCCCTCATCCACAATATATCTCGCTGAGCGAGCAGCGCATGCGCTGCAACGCTAGGCGAGACCTAAAAATGGCCTTCACCGGTCCAAAACGGGCCCCCCACCCTTACGGCCCACCGGGAAAACGCCTGGTGCCCGCTATGGTAAGTCCAGCCCTGGCTGCATTCAGTCAGTGCACGTTTTTCACAGTGCCCGTCAGTAGGTCAAAAGCTGTTTTAATCCGTTCTCATTACGTCCTTGGCCTCTCAGTACAACGCACAGAACAGTGATCACATTAGCTGGCAGAACTGTGAAGCAGACCAGAACTGATTCTTCTCATCCAGCACATATGTTCTGTGTCAAAAAAGCAAGTTGACTAATTACATTGAAAACGTGCTTGCTAAATAAAAGACATATGCCCGGAATAAATCACATCTCAGAAAATAGGTACGTTCTAGGTCTAGAAAGCAAGTTGCCTAATTTAATTTAATTAGGTAACTTGCTTTGTAGACACTGAATGCACGTTGGGATAAATGAGTTTAATAAGCATTCTCAGCGACTGGCAAAGCAAGGACATTGGGGCGAAGCAAACGGAAAGGACTCGTAAATTAACTCTATCACGAAGAAGAGACAAGAGAAGTCAACACCATTTACCCCAACAGTTTTGATGTCCAGTTAGTGTTGAACTGCACTGGAGGTACTGTACACCAGCAGTCTTTGGGGCTTCCTCTCCATGAGGCTAAGCTGGCAGCTCCTGAAATCCTCTATATTAAATGCTGTAAACAGATACCCGAGGTGCAGAAGCATTTGCAGTGTATCTGTTTACTGCACGTGACCCGGCTTCACAGAGCCATGAGTTGTGTCTCAATTCTGTGACGTCATCCCCTCCTGCAAATGCTGCAGGGGAATGCACTTGGGATCCGTCATGTGTACATTAACTGTGGTGGGGGACACAGTCAACAAATGTAGCAAGTATTTGCAATGCAATAGGTCTCGCATTTACGAGAGTTTGAGCTATTGGCATTGCAAATGAAAAGGGCATGAGTAGAACAGACCAACGTGTCACGTGATCCGGAAGAGGATCATCAAAGGTAGCACTGACGGGGTGTCCTACAGTGCTGGCTCACCAGGCGGGCGGGGGCAGCATAGGTTGGTACAGCTGCCCGCCCTTGGATCGCCCGTAAGATAACCCACATATTGCATACGCCTGTATGGAATAAACCTGCAGCAATATTTTCCCACTACAAAGTTGTCTCGTGTATTTATTCATTCTTGCATGCTCAGACGGGGGTTGGGAGAAGTTGCCGATAATGGCACTATCATTCCAGGGGTCCCAGTCTTAGCCCAGCTATTCTTCCAGACTCCTTCAAAAGTGTCTCCAGCAACCCTCAGTGAATGTAAACAAAATATTATACTGTCACCCAGAGGGAGAGGATACGGCTCAGTGGTCAGAGCTACAGACTCAGGAGCTGGGGACCACTGTTCGAGCCTCGGCTCAACATCAAATCACTTTATCTACTAATGTACAAAAAAAAAACTGCGTCATCAAGTGGGGTTGGGGGTGTGGGAAGAGAAATTAAAAGAAAAATATAAACAGACCT
This sequence comes from Calotriton arnoldi, assembly GCA_963921515.1. Taxonomy (NCBI): domain Eukaryota; kingdom Metazoa; phylum Chordata; class Amphibia; order Caudata; family Salamandridae; genus Calotriton; species Calotriton arnoldi. The sequence continues at coordinate 4,020,203 of CAWUFW010000206.1, forward strand.
CAGAGAGGTGGTTGTTGTTGGGGCAGCGAGCAGTGATGGGTGAAGGGGTGGAACTGTAGCCAAGGAGCAAGAGACCAGCTCTTGTTGCAGGAAAGCATGTCGTACCTGCAGTAGGAGAAACTCATTAAAGAAAATAGTGCTTACAGACTGAATCAGACCTACCCTGTAACAACAGAAGTAAAAGGGCAAGTCCTCATGGGAGGTTACAAATGAAGACAAGGAGGGACTAAGAAGCCTATTAACCAATCAGAAGCCAGCCTGTACAATGACACAAGCCAATGAAAAATATGGGCGGAGTGGGCGGGGCTTTCATGTCCATACTCGAGTACAGCATGCCTCGCAGCGCATGCGCTGCCCAGGCTCGACCTAAAAAGGCAACTGATAAAAAGACCCCCCCCCCCAAGAAAACAATAGTTTTCCCCACCCCCAGTCACAGGAAGGAGAGGAAACTTGGTTGGCAAGTCACCCACAGAAGTGGGAGGCCAAACTAATAGCTTAAAGCCAGCCTCTTCTGCCCTAAGGAGAGTCCTGGATGGTTACCATCAGAAAGATGCTCAACAGCTCCTCTCTGGCTTCAAAGGGGTTTTCCTATCACAGGCACAGGACTACGAGCCTCCTGGACTTGTATACATCTGAAGTCAGTGATAGAGATAGATTTTATAGGAACGTAGGCATGTCATGGTAGAGGGCCTCTTTGAAAAAATTTAATTTTTTGAATTTGCTGTGTCTCCACTAGGAGTAGTCCCCCCAAAAAAGCCTGGCAGTTTAGATTAATTTGTCATCTGTCACACCCAGCAGGTGAGTCAGTTAACAACAGAATTGTCCTATTACCTATGCTACTACAAAGGAGGTTATCGACCTGGTAAGGGAAGCAGGAAAGGGCGCCCTAATGGCAAAAGCAGATATTGAGTCAGCCTTCCGCTTTCTGCTGATCCACCCAATAGTTTTCACTTGCTGGGTTTCCAGTTTGTGGGGTAATTCATTTTTTGACAAATGCCTGCAGATAGGCTGCTCAGTGTCTTGCATCATACTTTGAAATGTTTTTTTGCTTTCCCAGCATAGGCATTACATCAAGAGCAACTGAGAGGTGGGAAACTATAGTACCTAGACAACATCTTGTGCATAGGTAAACCAAACTCGGACCAATATAGCTCTCTCTTGGCTTTTTTGTGAAATTGTCAGACAACTTTGGAGTTCCCACTGACAATGGCATTCCTAGTCTTATAAACTGAGTCAATACACAAGGTTGAGGTTTGTAGGCTGACAATGGCAAACCATGAAGAGACCCAGAGGCTACTGTGCAGATTAACGTTTGCTGGGAAGCTTGTCTCACCTGGCAGGGCGTTTGTAAAGAGGTTGTCTAGGCTCATGGGCTGGCAAGAAGGTGAGGGGGAGGGGCAGGCAGGCATCATCCCAGCTACCTGCATGCAGGGGTCAGGCAGATCACCTAATGTGGGAAAGTTTCCTTGCAGACTTCAGTGGCACCTTGACATGGAGGGACCCATGAGCCTCCCGTCTCTTATCAGCAACTACAGACAGCTGGTAAGTACCATACTTAGCCACTATAAGGCAGATAACAGGACTGGTGGACCGGGAGAATAAGGAACAGACAGAGCTAGCCTTACAGCGATTCATTCACTAGGCATGTAAGGGTGCCAGAGCAGGACATGGGCACAGGCACCCAGCAGCAGTAGTGCATTTTGCAAAACTGCAAGCGGGGTATGACCCTGCAATGAGGAACTACTTGACGGCAGTGATGGAAGGGTGGGGTCGCTTGTAGACACCCGGGTAAGACACTACACTCCCTATTGACTTCACTTCATTGGGAGCACTAGGGTTGAAATGTTCACAATTCGAAACGGTAATGGTACAGCTTTTGCGCTGATGTTTTTTTTGAAGCTTTAGGGTGAATGAGCTTGTGTCCCCATCCAGAGAGTTGTAAGGCGAATCGTGGCTTTGGCTAGAGAACCTGAAATGGCACCACAGGCACCTAACATTGGCACCTAGAAGGTCTAAGTCTGATCAGCCAGGAAAGGGAAAGCATACTCAACTCGACTCTACTGTTTAGCCAAGTCTGACTATTGCCCAGTATGTCTTTTTAGGGCATATATGGCCATCAGGATAACCGGGACAGCATGCTATTCAGACACGTGGATGACCAATTCCTAATTAAATTCCAATTCACAGAGGTCATGCGGAAAGCCATAGGGCAGGGTGACACGCTTCGCCACCCACTTCTTTAGAATAGGAGCAACAAACACTGCCGCCCAGCATGGACTGCCCAAGGAAGGTATTATGAAGGTAATTCGGTGGCAATTAAAGACTTTCCTAACCTATGTCAGGGAAGAATTGTGCTGAATGAAGTTGACCAAATCACCAACAATTAGGTTTCGGAAGGGTTCAAGAATGGGAGGAAGGTAGTCTGGCTCCTCTGACATTCATATGTGCCCAGGGCACACCCTGGGTGGAGAAGAGAGCACATTTTAAGGCGCTATTATTGCCAAACACCGATGTGAGCTGATTTGGTAGACCAGGGGTGAAGTGGGGGTAAATGGTCCCTATGGTGGAAGATATTCTGCCCATACGTGGTGGTCGTGCATAACAGGGCAACGACCTGATGATGCCGGCCAAGAGGCAACTGCTTAATGACATGAAGAAAGGCTTAACATGAGTGACTAAGACTTTAAACACTCCAACCATCATCTTGTCTGAGTTAACCCCCAGGATTGAATGGAGGGAGGCAAAAGTACACAGTGCTCTCAAGAAGTTACCCAGAAAATTGAATCTGGCTATGTACAAGTTTTGCAAGAGCATGAGTTGGGACCTCACATGACTTGCGCTAATCAATCTAAGTATGTCAGCATGCTATAATGACGACAGAGTACACTTGTCAAGGATCATTATGAACTTTTTCTTGCTCAATATCTCTGAGAGCTAGTGAGATGTTCTTAGGGCAGGAAGAGGGCATGGTAACGCAGAGTGGTGGTTAGTGGAGGGGCGTGAAGGAGCTGTAACCCCTTAGTGACACGGTGGGGGATCAGGCTCTAAATAACAAAACCCTGGTCTCAAGAACTGCTAAATGGGGTGGTCCTACCCTTGTGTAGGGTTGCCACAGGGCTAGTTTTTACTGACATGACCAGTTGTTTAATGTTCTGGCTGATACAAAAATGACTCAAAGCAGGTATCAGTACATGCTTTAAACAGTAAATATAAGATGAAAGCATTTTAAAATATGTTCTAGGGCTGCCTTAATGATTCCTGACTGATAATTAAAGTAAACAAAGACAGAAAGGCCATGTTAAAAATGAATACAGGCGATTATCAACGAAGTTCCATTTAAGTATAATGTCTTGGTCTCTGCAGAATCTTAAAACGTGAACAAATGGCTGGTATGTTTTGCTGGGAAAGGTAGCAACCCTACATGTGTGCCTTGGGATACCAAACTTCTTTTTAAACAACAAGGGGGACCCAAATAAAGTCGGCCAGGGACCTTGGGAATCAATTATTATAGACAACAGTGGTCCCTAGGGAAGAGTAAGGGTGAACCGAGATAATAAATACAGACCCAATCAGTGCTGTATTGGTTAAACATGTCCAGCCGGACAGAGGTTCAATATTTAATTTATACGAAATTATTTGAAATATGTACAACACAATGTACTGAGAGTGGGACACAAGCCTGCATCCTACTACAGAAACATAGAAACATACAAACATGCGGTCTGGGAAACAATCAAGAAAGGCTCAAGCAACGCTCACGGTTTGTTCTCAAGAAAAGAAATTCACAATTTTAAGTCAACAAATCGCAAGGAGCGCCTCTACATGGTAAATGGTAACATCACAGTGTATGTATGAGGCGTTTTTAGGGTGTCGACGGCGTTTCGATCCAAGAAAAAGTTGCATGGATCATCTTCAGGACATTAGATAAGCATGCCTGAGATATGGGTGCCTTAAATTACGTGAGAATAGATCGGTAAGTCAAAAAGGCGAGGACCTCAATGGGAGTTACGGGATCGCCCGCAAGTGGTGCGGCGGAGGTTAAGGCCACGATGTGGAGATACAGAGGTTAGGAATTCCTCTAGGGGAGCGTGATGCTACACTCGTCGATGCGAGAAGGAGCCACAGGCGTGTGCTCGGTGGGCGCGATGGCCTCAAGCCGAGGATTACGGCGTGATGTCTCGGGGGATCAATGTCCGTGAGTGCGGGGCACTCACGGACATTGATCCCCCGAGACATCACGATGTGGAGATACGCCTAACCTCTGTATCTCCACATCGTGGCCTTAACCTCCGCCGCACCACTTGCGGGCGATCCCGTAACTCCCATTGAGGACCTCGCCTTTTTGACTTACCGATCTATTCTCACGTAATTTAAGGCACCCATATCTCAGGCATGCTTATCTAATGTCCTGAAGATGATCCATGCAACTTTTCTTGGATCGAAACGCCGTCGACATCCTAAAAACGCCTCATACATACACTGTGATGTTACCATTTACCATGTAGAGGCGCTCCTTGCGATTTGTTGACTTAAAATTGTGAATTTCTTTTCTTGAGAACAAACCGTGAGCGTTGCCTGAGCCATTCTTGATTGTTTCCCAGACCGCATGTTTGTATGTTTCTATGTTTCTGTAGTAGGATGCAGGCTTGTGTCCCACTCTCAGTACATTGTGTTGTACATATTTCAAATAATTTTGTATAAATTAAATATTGAACCTCTGTCCGGCTGGACATGTTTAACCAATACAGCACTGATTGGGTCTGTATTTATTATCTCGGTTCACCCTTACTCTTCCCTAGGGACCACTGTTGTCTATAATAATTGGGATACCAAACGGCAGGGCCATCAGTGGGGACCAAGGACTAAATGGCAGGGTGGCCACAGCGCAGTCTCATCACTTTCAGCTCAAAGCCCAGCAGGAGCAGGCTTAAGGACTGTTACAAGGTTGGCAAGTCAAGACTAGTCCATAGCTGCCAAGTTTCCCAGGTCCATGTATTACTAATTAGGGCAGTACCAGTTTTTCTTAGAATTCTGAGACTTGTAGTCATACTTAACCCAGTATAAAACAAGGTTTATAAATCATAGAACTCTAAGATAAGAAGACTACAAGTCCCAGAATGCTAAAAGAAAAACCAGAACTGGCCTATCCAGTCATGCATGGACCTGAAAAACTCTGTAGCTAAGCTAGACACCTCAAACGGTCACTCCTCGAGAATAGGCACCAGCAATACGTCTTGAACTGATTATGGAAACTTTGAATTAAAAAGTTCTGAATATTGTCAATTATGATTATATATGATGACCTACCTCCTAGTGGACAACATGTTAAATTCGAACTTAATGGGATATATAATAAATGATAGTTTCCTCACTCCAGCAAACAACTCCGATGAATTCTTAACCCAGGTTGAAGTGACATAATGGCCACAACTTCTGATTGTGGAAAGTGAAACCATGTGCAAGTGCTGGCGTTGTGTCAATATCCTGTGATTCTGGGCAAATCACTTAATTATCCCTTTCAATGGCCACAGGTACCTTTTTTTAAATGTTCCACATGCACTCCTACAGAGTGCATGTGTCTGGTGTCCTTTCCATGTGTCCACAGTCACTTGATAGTTTAGCCCCAATCCCATGCCTAGCAGCACCCCTGCTTGTCCCCTCCTCTCCTGGATCTCATACCAAGCAGAAGCAGCTTGACTTCTCACACCGCCTTCTCTCTGTTCTCCTGCAAATTCTTGACGATCATCTTGGATCGCTCGGCCGCGGTTTAATCCTCGGCGCTGACCGTGCAGCCCATCCTGCGCCTCGGCCCCCAAAGCTTACCACCGGACAGGCACCCAAGCCCGGGACCCACAGCAAAGAGACACGCAGAGACCCGCACAGGGGAGATATGCTGAGCCGATAGCCGCAGTGCCCAGAGGAGCCCAGAGAACAGCCCGAGACTCAACTGCTCTCAACACCGCCTACTGAAACCCCTGCCCCGCACATACCCAGCTCGGGACTCGGCTCTGCCTGCTATCTCCCTGCTCCCCAGCGACCGTCTGTTGTCCCGGTGCTCCGCTCGGGACTCGGCTCTGCCCATTATCTCCCCGCTCCCCAGCGACCGTCTGCTGTCCCTGTACTCCACTTGGGACTCTGCTCTGCCCACTATCTCCCCGCTCCCCATCGACAGTCTGCCATCCCGGTGCTCCGCTCATGACTTGGCTTTGCCTGCTATCTCCCCGCTCCCCAGCGACCGTCTGCTATTCCGGTGCTCCCTGAGGCGCAGTGCGAGCATTTCCGCCTCCACCGCTGCACTTCCTGACCCTTCCTCTCTCTCCTCATGGGCTCCCTGCCTCGCAGGCTTCCTCTTCTCCTCACACCAGTAGCGGTTGCTGGAGTTTGAAAATGGTGAGGCGCCTTGAAATACATGAGCGCCGGATGTGCACTATACGAAAAAGATTTCCTTTTGTAAACTCTCGTATTTCAATGCGCTCTCATATGTGCTAATGGCTTCATTAGCACACCCGATCCCGTCTTGAAATACATGTGCTTGGCAGTGGCGGCTGGTATGGGACGGTGGCAGAGGGGTGGGGGAACGTGGGAGGGTAGTTTAGGAAATACAAAAAAGAAAACGTACCTGCTGTTCGCCGTTGCCGCCGTCGTCGCTAGGCCGCCGCCTCTCCTCGCAGGAACAGGAAGCACCCAGGCTTTCAGACTCCCCTGACCCCTGACCAATCACGACACTGCTGATAGCAGCATTGTAATTGGTCTGAGCACTGAGGTTCGGCGCTCAGAGAGGGAAAGGGAGCCTGGGCATGTTCTCCACCCAGTGGAGAATATGCAAAGTGCGCATGACTGTTTGGGCGGTCCGAGACGGCCGGCCAAACAGTCATATGCACTTTAGGTCCAGCACCAGTCACTCCTCCTCCCCAATGTCACGGGACCGCAGCCACGCCCCACCCTTACATGGCCCAACCGGAATACCAAAAATAAAATGACAATAACATTAGTTATTATCATTATTTTTTGCATTGCACTGCTTTAAAGCAATGGGGCGACGCTCCTCCGCCTTAGCTGAGGAACTGCTACTGCCGCACACGCTTCCTCTGCACTCTCCTCTTATTGGTTCTCCCCCTTCACACACTTCCTCTGCCCTTCTATCGCAAACACACCCTCCTAGTCCTAACTCGCTCTTCTTGCAGGCTTAGGTTGCCCCACTGTCACCCCGGGATTCCTCTGTTCTCTCCTCTCCAGTCTCTGTTCCCCTGCTTCAACGTCCCTGACACCCTACACACTACTTCATTACTTCCTCCAGACTCCCCACTGTAACTCTTCCCTCACAAACGTAATGTGCCTCGTTTCCCCCTAGCAGTTTTAATATGACTTGCAAGTCCCCATCCAACTTTTCTCCACCCCATTCTCCCCTTGCAGGTATTCTTCCTCCTCTCTTGTTCCATATGTTCCCCACAACACCTTACTTGCCCTCACATATCCCATCACTCACTTCAACAGCTCATTCCTCCTCACAAACCTTTGTCTTCCCTTACACATTTCTGCGTTTCACTCCTCTCACTCACTAGTCTTGTTATTTCCTCTCTCCTTTCAGACTTCATATTCCTTCTGTCTCTATGCTCCCTCAGCTACTCACGCATGCCCTATTGATTGTTCTCTGCTCACACATTTCATTTGCTTTGTCGTCTCACGTTTTACCTCTATTTATTACCTCCCTCACAGGCTTTCTCTGTTACCTCTCTTTTTCCCTCACGCATTTCATCTTACGCTTCATCTGGCTTCCCTTCTCTTCAAAAGGGTTTCCTGCCACCCGGTAGTTTGTGCAATAAGTGGGAGTAAGGAGAGGCATATAGAAATTATATTCCATAGTGCCTGGCAACATAGCTGGCTGCCGGCACTTACCTTATTTGGTCCCAGGACACTGGCACAACTTGCGGTGTGCGGATGCGCTTTTTTAACAGTTTGGGCAGCTTTTATTTTTTATGTTTAAAAAGCTTTATTTAAACAAGGTCAATTACAAAAGAAAGCCATACAGAATATATTAAAATAAGTAACAACAGATATGAAAGGCAAAATTAAACAGAGTAGAAAGCTGTTTACAATTTTATATTTTAAAGGGAGGGAAGAGATAAAGAGTATGATATAATTCAGGAACTGAAGATCAAGTAATATTGCATACTAGTAACAAATGAAGAAGAGATTAACATATCAAAAAGCAGTGTAATAATAAAGGAATATAATCTAGAGTAAAAAGGTAGAGAAACAACAATTTACGGAGGTTTAAAATTTTCAGAACTTTTAGAGGAAACAACTTCTTTTTGAAACTTTGTTCAAATAGTTAATTAATGGTAACCAATATAATTCTCTATTAACAGTTGGATTATAGAAGGAGGCAAAAGCAATATCTAGTTGATTATAGTAACAAACATTATTCCACCATGACTTGATTGAGAGTTTAGTTGAACATTTCCAGTTAGATGTAATTTGTTGAAAAGCTAAGCTAACATAAGATCAAGTAGGCCTTTATCATGTGGGGATAAGTGTAAAGAATCTGATAAACAACCTGCAAAAATTAAATTAGTGGTCAGAGGTATGTGTATATTAAAGATTTTGGATATGAGAGACCATATATCTAACCAAAAGGAGGCTACATAGGGACAGGAAAATAAAAGATGTAACAAATCAGCTGAAGGGGATTTACAGGACCAGCAAGCCTCATCATTATTGTGTGAAAACCTGGCTATTGATAGGGGACTGAAATACAATCTATGATATAGAAAGAACATAGATTGAGTAGTAGAAGCAGATCTAGAAATGTTTAATGATCTTTCCCCAAAATATTTCCAGAATTCAATGTTCCATACACAACCCAAATCCGCTTCCCAAGCAAGCTCTAGTTTTGTTTTCGAGCGAACAGGATCTGGAGTGGAAAGGAAATTATATATCAAGGAGGCCTTTGGAAATAGTTGCAAAATTTTTAAAAGAGGATCAGATGTAAGTGGGGGAGCATCAGAGGGGAAAGAGTAAAAGACATCTAGAAGTATCTCCATAAGAGTTGAGAACTTTTGCCAGAAGCAATGTGGACAATTAAAAGTAGCTTGAAAATGAGGAAAAGAGCAAGGGATCATGCCATTGAACATATCACAGACCCAAATGACACCTCGAAGTCTCCAAGACTTCCAATATAAAGGTCTATTATTAATAGTAATAAGACGGTTATACCAAAGAGAAGATTGGAGGAAGCATTCTCTAGTAGAAAACTTTGGTTGACAATGAGTTCTTAATAAAGAACACGTGTGACGAAATAGCGGAAGAGACGTGATGTTTGTCTTTGCAGTAAAGGAGAGAATCTCCTTAAGAGAAAAAGGAGCAAGAGGAGATCTTTCTATTTTAACCCATAAAGGTGTGTAAGGTATAATGTCTGTAAGAAGCCATCTGGATGCTTGCTTCAGAGAAAAAGCGGTATGATAGAGTCGAAAGTCAGGAAATTTTACTCCTCCACTAGCTTTTTTTTTTGGAGAAGTTTCAAGGAAATTCTAGGCTTTTTATTGTGCCATAAGAATTTAGAGAGAAGGGAATCAAATCTTTTAAAATATATAAAAGGAATATGGATAGGTATCATGGAAAGAATGTATAGTAAAATAGGAGTGATCATCATCTTAATAGAATCAAGACGTCCCCACCATGAAAGGAAAAGAGGATTCCAGGAGGAAAGAAGTTTAGAAATACGGTCAAGGGCCTCCTTCATGTTGAGTTTAACCGAGTTTAAGATGGAATTGTTAAACCAGATACCTAAGAATTTAATTTTATAGTTATTACAACGAAAACCAGTCAAATCAAAATGGTGTTTAAGACAGGATTTAGTGATGGGCAAAATTTCTGTCTTATCTGGATTTATTTTATAGCCAGAAGTCAAAGAAAAATCAGAAAATTCTTGTACTAGAGAGGGAATAGAAGTCTCGGGATTAGAAATAAAAAGCAAAATATCATCTGCATAGGCAGACAATTTTAAATGGAAGTCTCCGTAGATGAATCCAGAGATAGAAGAGTTCTGACGAATACGAGATAAAAAGGGTTCAATAGATAAAACAAATAAGAGAGGAGAAAGAGGACAACCCTGACGAACTCCCCGTTGTAATGGAAAAAATTGAGAAATAAGACCATTAATTAAAACAGAGGCAGTAGGGGACGAATAAAGCAGAGAAATAAGAGAAATAAATTTGGGGCCAAAGCCATGCCAATTTAGGGTTTTGAATAAGAAAGACCAATCGACTCTATCAAAAGCCTTCTCCGCATCAACAGATACTGCAGCTAGGGAATAAGAAAGAGAGGAGGCTTTATTCAGGACATTGAAAAACATTTGAGAGTTATCAGAAGTTAATCTGCCTTTAACAAAGCCGCATTCTTCTGGACCAATTAGGATAGGCAAAAGGGGATCAAGACGTAGAGCAAGCAATTTAGCGAAAATTTTATAATCCATGTTTACAAGGGAGATAGGACGATAATTCTTACAAAGCTTTGGATCACGACCTTCCTTATGAATCAAGTTAATTGTAGCTTCTAAAAAGTACCTTCTGCCTTACCAGTGTTACAAAAATAATGGAAAAGATGTAAAAGTCTAGGAAGTAATAAATTTGAGAAGTGTAAATAAAATTCTACCGTAAATCCGTCTGGCCCTGCAGTTTTCTGTATTTTAAGTGAATTTAGAGATTTAGAAATTTCTATATTTGAAAAATCTGACTCAAGAGCGTTAAAATCAAGACTACCACAGATAGGAGGAGGAACTTGGGCAAGATAAGTGTCAATCAAAGAAGCAGAAGCAGGGGATTCCGGTGTATACAAGGATTTATAAAAAGTCACAAATTCATCTAAAATATCCTGTTCTTTAAAAAGATGTTTTCCCTCTGCAGTTTGAATGGAATCTATTAATGCACGTTCTTTATGAGCTTTGAGGTAATTGGCCAAAAGCTTTCCAGCTTTATTTCGTCCGCCATAGTAACAGGCACTAGTGCGAAGAAGAATAGATGAAGCATTATCAGTGGCTATTTTGTTGAAGTCAAATTTTGCACGAACTAGCTCTTGCAAATTAGAGCCAGAGGAGGAAGAATAAAATTGATGTTCTAATCGTTTAATGTTAGCTAATAAGGAATTATGTTGAGCACAAGATTTCTTCTTTTTCTTGGAAACGAAATTTATAATGAAACCGCGAGCAGCAGCTTAAATGTGTCCTATATCAATGGAGGAGAGGAATTCGGATCATCATTCAAGAGAAAAAATTCTTCAGCAAAAGAGGTAAAGGAAGAAGAAAAATTAGGGTCCTGCAAGAGAAAATTGTTGAACCTCCATCTAGAAGACCTGGGTTGCGATCGAAGCAAATCAAAGTCTGCAATCACTGGGGCATGATCAGAAATTACAATAGGTTCAATTGAAGAGGAAATGAGATTTTGAGATAGATGTTTAGAGAGGAAGATGTAATCCAATCGTGTAAGAGAGCCATGAGGAGGGGAGAAAAAGGAATATTCTGTTAAATCTGTTACATAAACGCCAGGCGTCTATAAGGTGTGTCTGAGAAATTGTGTTGTGAAATTGCCTATGAGCTTTATGAGGGATAAATCGAATTTGGGATTTGCGGTCTATAAATGGATTCATAATCTGGTTGCAATCACCTCCTAAGACAAAAAATTCATCCTTACATTGGATACATTTTTTTGTAATATTAGGGCAAAAGGAATAGTCCGGTTGAGTCGGACCATAAACATTAAATACAGTCAAAGAAATATTGTTAATAAGTAACTTAGCTAATAACCATCTACCTTCCGAGTCTATGTCTTGAGAAACAACAGAACAATTGAACCTTTTATGACATAAAATAATGACACCATTTTTTTTATTGGAGGTAGGAGAAACAAGGACTAAACCAACCCAACTCTGTTTAAGCTTTAAAGCCTCCAATTCTGTCAAATGAGTCTCTTGTAGTAAAACTATATCTGGATTATAGGAGGCTAAGTGAGAAAGTATTCTCTGCCTTTTTATGGGATTAATAAAACTTTTCACATTCCAGGATATAACTCTGAATGTGGATAGACTGAACAATGTATAAAGCAAAACGATCAACAGTAATAAACAAAAAGAAATGGAATACTGAGAGAGGAAAGGAGAATAGAAAAAAGAAGGGAAGTAAAGAAGTTAAAGAGAGAAAAGACAAGGGTGATAGAAAGAACGTTAAGAGAAGACAGTACATGTCAACCATGGAAAGGATATATGACTGCAAAATAAAGGGAAAAAGAGGACAGACGACTGTAATACGTACCTTCAGGGGAGAACAGGAAGAAGATACAAGGAGTGGCGACACACAGGTGAAGACGACACGTCCAATCAGGGGGAATGCACCACAACGGGGAACGGTAAAGAACGAGCGGGAAACGGATAGACAAGAAATCTCAAAAAGAGAATCTGTATAAATATGAAGAAAAAGAGAAAAATAAAGAGATAAAGACAACATATTATGAAACAAATATTAAAGACAACCTGCAAAGAGACAACCTACAAAGAGAAAAAATTAACATGTTATGAAGCAAAAATTAAGAACAACCTGCAAGAGAAAAAATTAGCAAAATGCATTTTCAAAGATCAAGCCTAATCATAAAAAGAAAGAAATAAGTCAGGGTGCAGAAGCCATAGAAAAAACATTGCGGTAATCCCCGTCGCGGCACGGAGCCCCGGACTAGGCGGCCATCTTGGAATGCGCCGCGCGCGTCTTTCCCCATGGGCAGCTTTTATGAAAAGCACTTTAGAGTTCTTGGCATTGTGAACGAACCGGTGCAAGCTTGGCTGCTCTTTTCACTGCCGTTGCTGGCTCATTCCGTACTTCGTATTAAAGGATAAATGCTCATTGGCCTTCCTTGGTTGTTGGTATAGTGCGCTTTATAAAAGCACTAGTTACATTGCACAAAGACAATTCTGTTTTTTTAAGGAGATTACGTGATTTGGTCAGGATCATAGAATGCTGAAACTTGAACCCGGTTCCCCAAGTCGGCAGCTCTTTCCATTATGCCACATGTTTATAGTGATCTGCAACATGTAAAAAAAAAACTTGACAAAGCCAAAAGATTTTGCATAGGTGAAATATATTGGTTTTGCCAAGGGCTTTAAGTGGGCTGGGTCCTGCCGGTGCTCTGCATCGGTAGTTTTAAAAAGCAGGTGCTGAGAATGTGGTGCGTCTGCTTGCCAGGGTACTCGCGCTGCCTGCACGTGTGGCGCAATAAATCACAGACACTCTGCTGCAGTAGTATAGGCGGAAAAGACCCCGAGCAGTCTTTGCCCCTTTATTATATATCCTCTGGACATGCCTGGCCAGAGGTTGATACAATGTGTGTGGACCCTTCCGGGTTCGGCCCCTATTAGGGTCATTACATCCCTTCCCAACTTGGTATTAAACTGTCTTAACAAAACTTAACAAACAAAGTCTTTTAGTCGCCGACTTGGCTATGGATTCGGCCTCAGGTTATAGCGTTGGGAGTTAGACCGATGGCCTGTACTTTGGGTGTTTGGATCTGGCTGGGAGCTGACGTTCGACATTTCGCTCCCCACAGGTGGGTCTGCCCCAGGGCTGGGAGGACCGGCCACGCCTGACCCTCCAGAGCTAGGCTGTAAGTTTCCTTCCACCCAGACAGTTTCTGCTCCAGTATTTTCTGGATCGCTTCCTTGATTCGGACGTGCTACTCTCCGGAACCATGACACATTCCCGGTGACTACTTCGTCCCCACGCTTGGCAGTGATGGCTGTTCCGTTCACTCGCAACATCGTCCATGTCCCTGGTTCGTAGGGTGTCTTGAACTTCCATCCTGCTCGGCGGTTTCGAATCAGCACCAGGCTCCCTGGCACGAGGAGCTGGAGTTTGGCTCTTCGTCTCTTGCTAGCTCGCTCGTTGGTTTGGGCTCGTCGGTTCTGAGTGTTGTCTGGGTCATAAGGGGTTGGAGTCCAGTTGTTAGATACGGGGATGGTGTCCCATCTGTGCCTTGTGAGCATCAATGACCAGGAGGATCTTTGCGTCGTGCAATGTGGGGTGCTGCGGTATTCCTGTAAAAATCGATGTAGTGCTGCTTCTGGGTTGGTCTCCTCGGCCACTGCGATGCAAAGGGCTTTATTCAGTGTGCACATGAACCGTTCTGCTTTGCCATTGGCTTACGGATATTGAGGGGTGATGCGGCAGTGTCGTATGCCAAGTGACGCAAGCAGGTCTTTGAATTCACCTCCTTGAAATGGTGGGCCATTGCCCTTCTTTAGTTCCTGGAGTAGCCCGAACAAAGCAAATACCCTTTCTAGGACTGGTGCGATGTGGGCATATGCGGTGGAATCCACTACTTCAACTATTGGATATTTGGAATAGTTGTCGACTATAACTGTTGTCCCTCTTCCATCCGGGAAGCTACCAAAATCGAGGCTGATTTGAGACCAGGGAGCCGAGGCTGGTTCCTCATTGATGATGGGTGCCGGGGGTTCCTGGCTACTGGTGATCTGGCAGGAGTGGCAGTTTCAGACCAGCTCGTCGTCAGCGGTTTCTAGCCCTGGGAACCAGATCTTCTCCCTCTGCTGTTGTGCTTGGATCGTCCCACACTCTCCATAGCTTTCCAAGGTGTTCTTTGTCTGGGCCGCACCAGTTGTTGGCGTAGTGTAAAACGTTCTCCCACGACCCTCGGAGTAAGGACTCTACGACCGTTGTTAAGGCAGGGTCGTTTTTGGTGACTGAGCTGATCTACTCGATGGTGAGGGCACGGGGCATGATCATTGTGTCACCATGTCTATATACTCCTCTGTTCTTGTGTCATTGTCGATGTCCCCTTCCCTGGAGACTGGCGGGTGCCGGGAGAGGAAGTCTGCGGGATTCTTCGATCCCGGACGATACACCAGATCCATCTGGTAGTGCTGCAGCTGGATAGCCCATCGTTCAATTAGTGGCGGAGGATGTGGGGCCGTGCCTCAGAACAGTGGAACAAGCGGCTGGTGGTCGATGACTACTCGGAATGGGTGTCCGCTGATGTACAGATGGAAATGGCTGCACGCCCACTTGATTGCTAGTGCCTCCCTCTCGATTTGGGAGTACTGTGCCTCAGTGGGTGTGAGGGCCTTGCTTGGAAAGCTAGGGGTGCCCATTTGCCGGGCTCAACTTCCTGCGTAATCACAGCTCCGAGGCCCACCGGGCTGGCGTCTACTAGCAACTCTGGGTTCCGTGTTGCATCGAAGTATGCCATGGTGGTCTTGCTGAGCAATGCTTCTTTGACGTGCCGGAATGCATCTACTTTTTCGCGCCCCCATCTCCATGCGGCGTCCTTTTTGGTCAGGGCTCTGAGGGGTTCAGCTATCGTGGGTAGGTTGGGGATGAATCGTCCGCAGTACATAGCCATCCCCAGGAAACTACGTACTTCTGATACCATGGTTGCTGATTGTGCCTGTTGTATAGCGTGGGACTTCCGTGGATCCACCTGCACCCCCTCCTGATTAAACACGTAACCAAAGAATTCAATGGAGTTTTGGAAAAAGGAACATTTGTCCTTGTGAAGCGTTACGCCATGGTCTGATAGTCGTTGCAAGGTTGCTCGGAGATGCTTGTGGTGCTCTTCGATGGATGAAGAGTGGATCAAGATGTCATCACTGACATTTAGCACCCCTTGTAGGCCAGAAAGAGTCTCTAGGACTGCATCCTGGTAGATCTCAGCGGCAGATGATATGCCGAAGTTCAGCCGTTTGTAACGGCGCAGCCCTATGTGTGTCGAAAAAGTCATTATGTACCGGCTCTCCTCTGCTAGCCTTAGCTGATGGTACCCTGCATTAAGTTCTAGCTTAGAGAACCATCGGGAGCCATTCAGGTCGGCTATAATGTCGTCCATCATGGGCGTTATATGCCTCTCCCTTTTGATCGCCTGATTGGGCAGGCGCATGTCTATGCACAACCGTATTTTGCCCGGCAGTTTTGGCTTCTCCGCGATCACCGTGGGCGAGACCCATGGTGTCGGGCTGGTGACCTTTTCGATTACCCCTTGTTGTTCCAGGTTGCGCAGCTCTTGTTCGACAAAGGGTCGTAGATGAAATGGTATTCATATGTGACGGAGTGCCACTGGATTTACTGACTTGTTGATGTGGAGCGTGACAGGCGGTCTCTTCATGCACCCTAGCCCCGTGAAGAGATGTGGGAATAGTTCGAGTATCTCATCCGTTTGGAGTGCTTTGACTGAGCGGGCGAAGGTGACTAGGCCGAGGTTTTCCGCAGTGTGGCTTCCTACCAGGATGTCGGCTTCTCCTTAGACCATGTGAAATGTGGTCGTGATCTCTTGGTCCTCCGCTTTCACCTTCACAGTCATTTTACCTTTCAGGGGTAGCGGTGTTTGGCTTCCGTAAGTGAATATTTTGACATTGGTTGGTGCTAGCTGGGGACGCGTGTGTAGCTGCTTGTATTGCTGACTGCCCATGACGGTGACGGATGCGCTGGTGTCAATCAAGGCTGTGACGCGTGAACCTGCTATTTCTATCATGCACGTGAGATGCGGGCGCCTCCTGCGCTTCAAGTCACTGGCGAATTATATGAGGAAGCACTCGTTCTCATCTTCGGTGGATGAGTCTTCAATGCGGTACTGCTGCCGCGTGACCCTTTGGTTGTTTTCGGGTTTTCTTGGTCTTCGAGGGAGAGTTGCCTCACGAACTTGGATGGTGGCCTCCGTCCATGGGCGCCTCTGTTTCTGGGCCCTCCTCTGCACGCGGTGGCAAAATGATTGAGGGTGCCGCACTTTGAGCAAATTTGCCCTTGCGCAGGGCATTCTTCCAGAGGGGGTTCTTCTCGCCCACAGTATCCGCACCGAGAACCAGGCGATGCTTTCACCTGTTGTTTCCCTCTGTTTCCTCTTCCTTGTGTCCGGACCGCATCAGCTCGCTCAACTTTCACTGTGGTGGGTCTCTCCGGTTGTTGAGTGATAGCTACATCCATCTCTGTTGCTCTGGCGTCCAACAGGTCATGGGACCGCGCCATGACTAGGATGTCTTTTAGCAGGATTTCTGGCTGGCGGAGGATGAGGCTCCTAAGGGTTTTGTTCCAGCACCCTTGTATTACTTGTGCTCTCACCTCTTTGACTTGGTCGTCTGCCGTGCAAGTGCTGGCTAGCTCTCTCAGGCATGCATGGAATGCGTCCATAGACTCCCCTTCCCTTTGGCGGGTTTGACAGAGCTTGAATCGTTCATAGTCCGGATTGAGTTGTGGGTCAAAGTGTGCGTCCAGAGCTCTGACCTCCGCATCGTAGTCATTGGCGGCTCCTGTGTTCAGCAGGTGTGCGAAGAGTTTGGATATTTCTTCCCCTGCGAAGTTTAGTAGTAACGACCTCTTGATGGTGTTGTCCGTTTCCCTTGTCGCGATGAAATAGTTGTAAAGGTGGCTAATCCATATCTTCCACCGGGGGGAGGCAGTAGCGGGATCAGAGAGCTCACTAAATGGTGGCAGCGCGCTGACTTGGGCATGTTGTATGGTAGGTGCGACGGGGGGTTGCCCCATTGGTGGCACCTGCTGTGGGCCTGCTTGCGCTGCGTTGTCGGTCATGGCCACTAGGTGGTGTCATTGCAATGTAACCTGTTTTAATAGAGTTAGTTCTTTGTATCACTGCACCTGATTCCTGCAGGATTGTCTTTTTCTTTCTCTTTTATATTCTTTTCCAGGAGCCTGGATGGGCTTTGGGGTTAGCGTGCGGCTGCTGGTGCTGTCTCTCTCTCACAGGCTCCCTCCCCACATGTCGAAGACACAGGCCTCTTTAGCCGGGCTTCCCACGTGGTACCTGTAATCCCAGCGTTGAACATGGGCGTCGGCTTGGCGGAGTGTTCTGGCCTTGGTGCGGGGACAGATCGCTCGCTCGTGCGCGTGGATGCGGGGGAGGAGCCGCGGTGCTCGACAGGCCCTTCAGCGGCCTCACCTCCGCGCTCCGCTGTCTCCATGCAGTTGAAGGCGGTGAGACGTTGCGGAAGTCCTGGTATCGGGGACAGGATCAGTGGCTGACGGCAGGGATCACCAGCAGCTTACAGCGGGCCTACCGCACAGCGATCTCTGCGCCGAAGGTAGGTCCACGACCACGGTTCTTGGAGGGGGGGGGGTGCCACAGGGTGGTTAGCACCCGCGTCGCCAGTGTGCTGCATCTGCTTGCCAGGGTACTCGCACGGCCTGCACGTGCAGTGCAATAAATGACAGACACTCAGCTGCAGTAGTATGTGCGGAAATGACCCCAGCAGTCTTTGCCCCTTTATTATATATTCTCTGGCCATGCCTGGCCAGAGGTTGATACAATGTGTATGGACCCTTCCGGGTCAGGCTCATGGTCCCGCTCTTGCGGTAATAGAGTCATTAAAGAGACGGGTCCCTATCGGGCTCTCTGTTTTTGCCCTCACCCTCAGGGTAAAAAAAATCTTAATTCTGCAGCAGTACCACCATTTACTGCCTCTAATGCAACTTCAAAGAGAAGCATTATAGTTCTTTAACAGTCTCATCATTTCAGAACTGAAGCATTTTCATTGTTATATTTCCAAGGAAGCCGTAGTTGCTTATTTGTGCAACTAACAACCATTGACAAAGCCAATAGTTCTGGCTTGTTGTAGGTGCAATGTTACTTGTTATATTATCATATATGCCAACATTTTAGAAGAGCAAAGTGGGAGGTTTAAAAAAAATAATAATCGGGAGAATGTATTCCCCCCATTTACTTCTATTGCAACAGAGGCAATTCCAGGTGGGAAGACAGCCAAAATTAAGCAATTTTTGGCTTACGAAAAGCAGCAAAATCCCAGTCGGGCGGCGAACTATGCTAAACACGGATGTTTAGCTTATGTGTGTTTTTAAGCCACGCCCGTAATTACATAGGCTCGCCTCAGTGAGAGTTCCCCCCGTGTTTTTATCTCACTTAAAGCCCTGCCTTTGCCAACGCTTTTTACTAGTTAATTGGAAATCATCCGGAACCAGAATTCGGACAGGTACCACTCTACACTGACACCGGTGAAATTGCAACGCCTCGTTAAACTGTACCGCGCCTTCAACCTAAAATACATTTGCAGGTTAAAATTAGGTGGGCACCGTATGCTTTTGACACACGCAAGATGGCGTCTTTGCCTAACCAGCTGTTGTGCAGCACTTTAATGTTCCGACGTGGTCCCGTCGCAGAGTGCTTCATGGTTCCGGAGCTGGCTTTGACGTGGCAGCCTGGATGGAATAGCTGAGCCTTAAGCTATCGTATGGACGGACAGGAGGGGGCAGCAGAGCCGACTGTACCTGTGAGTACCTAGTTTCATGCCAAGTATTAATCACACATGCCACTTCTTTTCAACAGGACAAGAGGCGCTATAACCTAACGACAAGTCAATCCTCTCAGAGTCCCGGCCCCACCTTGACACCAAGTGTACTCCTTTGCCACTTTTCCAGCTTTCGTGCTTCACTCCTGGAAGGACCCTTGTAGCGCAGAATTCTGACTTTCCACATTAAAAAGAAAGCGTTTATAGTGTTTAATACTAATTGTTTTGAGAAATCTATCCCAAAATTGGAAAAGTTCTTTTTTTCTACGCTTATTTTAATTTGCGTCCCCGTCCAAATATTAATTGCGTTTCCATTTTGACTCTGATAATTGTTGCCACTCCCATCGAAAATGTACCAAATAGCGATTTTGACAAGGCTCAGTATTTTCTCAATATTATGACTGTGTCTTAGACCGGGATCAAATTGCCTTGGTCGTTATTTTATCGTTTGGCGCATGAGTCTGGTATACTCAAACCAGTTAGATAACTTCTTTGTCTTTATTATGGTTGTATCTCAGATCTCTTGTGGTATCATCAAGTAATAGACCTGTCATATGTTCTATCAAGTTTCATAATTTTTGCACGAGTCGTGATTTTTAACACCACGATCATGATTATTGCACCAAAGGTCACAATGGGATTACTAGATGCAGCTTGATCATTGTACGTAATTATTTTTTTTATAATAATGCTAACTTTTTATGTAACGCTTCATACCGTACTTTTGCAGTTTCCGAGCACTACAAATAACTGGCTTTATTACAACCCAGTTTAATGGTACTCAAATTACCCACACTTGTAGGCTTGGTTGGCTTTTCCTGTATTCTAACTTATGGCCACACTAGTAGAACTCTCCATCAAAAACACATGCACGCTCGAAAATTCTGGAAGTCATATTTCACTGACGCATACTTTTAACCGTACATGCTACCTATGGCTTGTAACCAGTCATGGGCAAGAAATACATATCCTCCATGCAGCCAATTAGGTCAGGGCATGCTCCCACCCGCTGGCAGCTATTTGGACAAGACTACAGAGAATACAGTACTGCTTTCGTGATAGAGATGCATTATACAGATGTCAAGTAGCAATAACCGCCGGAGAACAGCAGATGTCAACAGTGAGCTTTACACACACCATGCCATTTTTTGCAGATAATCTTGGGCCAGATGTACGACCGTTTTTGCATGCGCAAACGGGTTTGCGAACCCGTTGGCGCATGCAAAAACAGCATGGGCCATGTACAAAGCCTATTTAGCGAGTCGGAATTTATTTGCGACTCGCTAAATAGGTTTTGCGACTCGCTATTAGGAAGGGGCGTTCCCTTCCTAATAGCGAGCACAAGCCCATGTATGAATGTTTTGCG
Organism: Calotriton arnoldi; assembly: GCA_963921515.1. Taxonomy (NCBI): domain Eukaryota; kingdom Metazoa; phylum Chordata; class Amphibia; order Caudata; family Salamandridae; genus Calotriton; species Calotriton arnoldi. The sequence continues at coordinate 4,040,874 of CAWUFW010000206.1, forward strand.
ACCGCAATTGCGGTCGTAAAACACTCCCAAATTACCACCCTCCCAGGGGCCACTACCTGCCCTTAAAAATTTAAACGAAAACGTTTCATTTTTTTCTTTTTTAAATGCTTCCCGTTTTCTTTTAAGGAAAACGGGCTGCATTAAAAAAAGAACAAGCATTGGCATAGCCAATAGGTCTCGCTTTTGGGACCTTATAAGTGTTTAGCCATGCAACAGTTACATAACTAAATAGTTATAAGGTCCCAAAAGCGAGACCTATTGGCTATGCCAATGCTTGTTTGCTATGCAACGTATGACTCTTGTATAGCGCAAACTATGGTATAGGGTTGCTTTTAGATGGCTGGGTTCGTTCAGGTTGTTGGAAAGTGTACAGGGGGCGCCGTTGTGCGGTCTGGAGTGGAGGGTGAAGGCAGACAGAGTTTCTCACAGACCATGCCGGTGGGTTATAATTATGTTAAGACTACTTGATCATCCGTTCCTTGGCCTCTCTGCAGAGCGCACAAAGAAATTGTTTGTCACACATTTCCTAACTGTAAGATGCATTTTGCCTCAAAGTGTGTGAAGGACACATATGCAGCTGTTGGAATACGGACAGCTCTGAAGTAAAAGAAAATGGTATGCTTACAGGTGAGAAGAGTGTGGGTCTGTGTGTGTGAGTTAGGGCATGGAGAAGGGGCAACACAAGGAAGTACGTGCAGAAGGCACAGTGAATAGACAGTGATAAAAAGGAAGAAGCTGTCGAGCAACATGCAGATGGAGAATTTCGGAAAGATTAAGTGCTAAGTGGTGAGAGACTGCAGAGCACGGTGGACTGAAGGGGAAAACGAGAGTGAGGCAATCCAAAACAGCTACCGGACAACAAACGCAACTAATGTATAATTCACACCCTTAAAATTCAAACATTTTCATAACAAATTCATTGTTATTACGAGTTCATCTAATATTGCTGACAAGCACTATGAACCCCAACAGGTTTGCCCTGTTTAGGTGTATGTCCACTGCTATGTTATATGTCTGGATAAAATAACAGAAAACAGAGGCAGACATATACTGATGGTTGTTTTGAATTACTCACGAGAAAGTGGCATTCGGTGTATACAACATTTGGCAAAAGAATGTCACTCATACACACACTTAAACCATAGAAATGACAAACATAGCAAATGTGAAAAGTATGCACTATCTTTCGGTGCCATCCTAAAAACGTACTAAGAGTACGCATGGAAAACGAATATATTTGTCATTTAACACAGAAGACTGGTTGGTCTATCCCCTCCACACCAGTGAAGGAGATTTCTAGAAGCAGCCACTCTGCTGGTGTAACATTATATATATTATGCAGGGCACACTCCATCGTGCTAAAGCAGGTATTTTTCTGCAACTCCAGACTACCTCCTTGGAGTACAGAGACTGCTTGTAGTGTACAGTCCTGCTGCTAGAGCCAATTACTTCATGTCAGGTGCTGGAGTAGAAAAAACAACTCACTATGCCCATACTGGCGCTAGCTACACGATGAGTAGAAGAGACACTTCCTCATCTTCGTGTATCCTGCAACGGACACACATACAGTGTAGTGGAACAGACTTTCGTGCAGCCCGGCCTCTTGAAGCGTTGCGAGTCTTGAAAGTCAGCGTAACGGACACACATACAGTGTAGTGGAACAGACTTTCGTGCAGCCCGGCCTCTTGAAGCGTTGCGAGTCTTGAAATTCAGCGCAACGGACACACATACAGTGTAGTGGAACAGACTTTCGTGCAGCCCGGCCTCTTGAAGCGTTGCGAGTCTTGAAATTCAGCGCCGCCTTGGTGGGGCATGATTTAACCTAGCAAAGATATGTTTGAATCTCAGCTCTGTTGGGGAACACTATCTTCTACATCACACAGTCCTCCTTATTGGTGGAGCAATGTCATCTGCTCACATGCCTTCTGCTGGTGGTGGGGCATCAGGGTCTACCGCAGCTCTGTCTCCCTGCGGGGCCTCAGGGTCTTATGCACACCGCTCGCCCCCTGCAAGGGGTTCGTGGGCTCTCTCTCATCTTCTAGGTGACACGTGTCCTGCAGCAGCTCAGTCGTACCGGGTGCTCCTGTGTCAACCAACAGAACACTTCGGTCAGGAGGTTTGTCCCTTTAAGAGGGGTGAATGAGGCTGAAATACATCTCAGCAGGCGCGGGGAGCAGTAGGTTCACATCACGCATGCCTCCCGAAAGTACCCTTCTATTCGGACATGCGTGAAACAGATTGCCGCATCCCTCTCCAAAACAGGAATATGAGCTTGCCTAATGCATGACCATAGAAACAAGCGTGCCGCGAGTGGTGCGCGCGAAAGTGAAAGTGATCGCGTGCTGTTAGGGTGCCGCGAGCGCTTAATGAGCCATGATGGAAAGCCGTCGGCAGCGTGAGAGAGGAGCGGGGGCGAGCGAGCGCGGCAGCGTGCAGAGCTGACCACACGCTCGTGCATCGTGCCTGAAACGTGCGCGTAACCGCACAGAAAAGGCCATTGTGCACGAGCGTGTGGTCAGCTTTGAAAACCCCACTACATAAAGTCTTCGCCAGAAGCAGCGCTTGCGCGCTACTCTAGGCTCGACCTAAAAAACTGCTTTATTAAAAAGCAGTCGCACACATGGTGGTCTGCTGAGCCCAGCAGGCCACCTTCCCTGGGAGGGCTGGCATTCCCAATGGGCTCGCAAATTGCGAGCTTTTTCTTTTTTGAATGCCTGCCCTTAAAAAATATTTTGCCCTGCATTTGCAAAGGGGAAGGGGTGACCCCTTCCCATTTGCGAGTGCATTACCACCTTCTTGAAGAGGTTGGTAATTTGCGATTGCGGTCGCAAAACATTCATACATGGGCTTGCGCTCGCTATTAGGAAGGGAACGCCCCTTCCTAATAGCGAGTCGCGAAACCTATTTAGCGAGTCGCAAATAAATTGCACTCGCTAAATAGGCTTTGTACATGACCCATGCTGTTTTTGCATGCGCAAACAGGTTTGCAACCCGTTTGCGCATGCAAAAACGGTCTTACATCTGGCCCCTGGCCCCCTGTGTTGTGCTCGCCAGTGTCATGATTTTGTCACCAAACTCAACAAATAAATTGACCACAAGACTCACAATGCTGGCAGGCGTGCGAGTGAGTTACTAGGTTCATGATGTTCTCATTAGATTCCTGAGTTAATAATGACTGGACCAAAAACTTAACGGAAGCACACAATTTTCCGGAACAACATTTATTAGATTTTTTTTATGAATGGTCACTTTAGGTTTCCCTTTATATACGTATTTACTGTTGATGGCCTCCTTCACCTATCAGCACCTCACAGTCAATTGTATCAAAAGCTGAGGGCAAAACAAGGGCAGACCAAGTAGGTTTGTCTGGGAGTAAGGGAAGTGTTCACCATGAGTAAAAGGACTCTTAGTCCTTTTTGGATGATGTTAAATACGAGACTTGTAAAAGGAGAAGGTAATTGGCCTGCAAACACTCACCAGACACAGGTTTCAAAAGAAGTGGCTGCTACATGTATTTATCCGGCAGAGTGAACAGAGCCTTCACAACTGAGATGTTTTTAGGTTTCCCCTGAAGAGTGCATGCAGTTAATGTGCTGTCCTTGCGAAATCTCTTGTAAACAAAAAACAAAGCTAAAAACTAGCTTAGAGCCCACCCCTTACTTACCATTACTTATCATTGGTTGGCTTCCGTGTCACCCTCATTTCCTTGCTTTTCATTGGGCAGCTCCTCCTGCTTCCAATTTCTGTTCAGTTCTTCCGGTCTTCCATGGAGCTTGGACCAAGTGCATTTTCCTGTCTGCGGCCAGTGTCCTTCCACTGGCCGCCCACTTGCAGAAGTACTTTTTTGTTACTTGTAAAGTAACACTCGATAAGAGTGCATGTGCTTAGGCCCTCTCTATCCCTCCTGTTCCCTTCCACCCTCTACCCGTCCTTGTTGCTTGCCCCGTCCCTCCGACTCCATCCCACTTTGTAGTTGCTTGATAGTCCTGCATCAGAAAAAAAAGTGTTGATTCGGCCAGCGCTGACCGCTTCACAGTGTTATTTTTTTTTGCTACTTGCCCACATCCCTCCCATCCCCACCCTCATCCCCCCACTCGCGCATTCTCCCCCCGGTCCGTTAATGAAAAAAAAAATGCTCTGTGACCTGCAGGAGAGGCAGACAAAGCAGACTTTAAAAACATGCATTGCCAAAGCCAATAAGTTTCGCCTATGCAAAATCTGTTGGCTGTGTCACTGTTTTTATAGACATGCTTCACAGGAGTACGGAGCTGCTGTGCAACATGGCTTAAAGTAAAGAAAAAAGGTTATTGCTGTTCCATCTATCCCTTCTTGACCATTTCATGTATTCTTAGTTGGACGCTTGATACTTTCGCTGTAAGTCGAATCATTGCTTTCCCTGTCGGTCAGTCCATAGTTCCTTGGACAATCTATGTTTTTCTTATTTGTTAATGTATGAGCTCTCTTCTGGTTGATAGTTCCATGTTCTTCGATCCATTGTTTCCTTGCTGGGCAACCTACGTTTTTCTTTTTTGGTAATTTGCACATTTCATGTTCGTTAGACCCATATCTCTTATAGATACAACAGCCAAATTGATGGGTCGTCTCCTCCTGTCTAGACTTGAATACTGGGCCCGAGACAGGAATCTTTTAATGCAGACCCAGTATGGATTCCAACAAGGGAAGGGCACTGTCGATCAGTGCCTGAATCTCTCCCTTATTATGGACAAATATACCAGAGCCAAGGGTGGAAAGCTATACCTTGCCTTTATGGATTTATCCGCAGCTTTTGACTGCGTGTCCCACCCAAAGCTCTGGAATATGATGGCGGAGATGGGAATCGAACAGCCCCTAACTGATTTCATTCGGCAACTGTATTCTCATGCCTCTGCAACAGTTCGGTATGGGAAGAATGGGGAGCGAACCCGCCCCTTCAACATCTTAAGGGGGGTAAGGCAAGGCTGCGTCCTCGCACCGTTTCTTTTTTCAATCTACACAAACGGTGTGGAGGAGGCGCTGATGGGAGAAACACTGGACGTCCCTACTTTTGATTCCCAACGTATCCCCATTTTGGCATACGCTGACGATGCCGTACTGCTTTCTAGAACGGGTTTGGGCCTCCAACGCCTCATCACAGCGTATGCGGCCTTTATGAACACCTTGGACCTGAAAGTTAATCAGGCAAAGTCCTTTATACTAATTGCAGGGGCAGGAAAAAAGGAAAAAATCGCATACTTCCATATGGACTCTATAAAAATTGAGGTGGTGAACTCGTTCCCTTATCTGGGAGTTCTTTTTGATAACCTTTCGTGGACACACCTGGTGGAAGGCAGGGTTATGGTTATGGACAGGAGTTTAGTGGCATTAAAATCGTTTTATAGGAGGCTAGGCTCCAAACCTCTTGACCCTATAAAAAAGATTTATCACGCTAAAACAGTATCAGCTGTGACTTATGTGGCAGGGGTATGGGGGATGGTCCCCATTGACACTCTCCAGTCAACTGAAAATACATTTTTTAAATCATTAACCTCCCTGCCACAATCATATTCAAATTATGTTTCCCATATAGAACTGGGTCTCCCATATATCACCGACTTAATTCGCATGGCCCCACTGTTGCTGTGGCTATTAATCAGGCATAGGGTTACTGTTCCCCTTAATCAAAGGATTATTAGCGATTTATTAAAATTGGAAAACCATAGTAAGAGCAGATGGTTAAACTATGTCGAGCGGGAACTCAACACCTTAGGTTTGATAAATCTTTTTAAGGATCCCAATTCATGCAAAAAGTTCTCATAGCATAGGCTGGTTGAGACTTTTAACTTGAGGGCTCAATACGAACGCAGGGAGAGGAATTACGGAGTGCAGATGGTCCGGATGTATCAACTGACCCCTCCACTGGTAGAGGGAGAGTTCTCTTATTTAGCAGAGGTCTCATTCTCAAACCATCAGTTTATCTTGATGAGGTTCCGTCTGAACCTGATTCCATTGATGTTGGGGTATCCGGCCAGAAGATTCAAGCATTCGGATTTGTCCCTGTGCCCTTGTGATCGTGAGTCATCCCGAAATGATTTACATTTGCTACTTTTCTGTAGTTTGTATGCCCAGGAAAGAAAGAAATTTATTATCCCAATTTTAAAGAGGCACCACATTCGCTTATGTCGGGTTGCATTATATTTTTTTAAATCATTACTGTTAGAAGGTGGTTCTGACACTATGGGCCGCCCGGATTTTTCGCTTTTTGAGCACCTAGGTGTTGAAGGGTTTACTGTGGGAGAGCCTCATAAATTGGGACTCATCCACAATGAACTCATGATGAAAGAGACTGCATGTGGATTTTACTGGTGTCCCCCTAGCTTGACTAGGCCGCTGCGCAGCAGCTGGAGTAAGGGGCACCGGGCTGGTTACATGCACACACCTGTGTACATGCGTGTGCACACGTGTAGGGGCTGCGCAGGGGAGATTCTTGGCGTGCGCAGTCCGGGAGCAGCTACAAAGTGAGTGGTGTGGCAGGACTTATGCAGAATTGGGTGGTGACACGGAACAGGCCTTATACACTAGGAAGGAACATGCCAGGGAAAGTCAGTGTGCTTTACTGTGTTTTTCACTTCATTATTCCCCTGTGGGGATGTGGAGCCCATGTGCTAGATTAACTTCCATAAAGCCTACAGATTCCAGACACGCACTAAAGTCCACTGTAGCGGATGTGAAAAGGAGTATTCTGCAGAGTTCCAAGTCATATTTGTACTGCTTTTGGGTCGTCCAGAAATGTCACATTTCTCTGAGTCCGTCATAACCAGGGCCAGGCTGAGGGCTGACCTCAGCTGGATGGATTGATAACCTTTCTTCCACAAGCTAGGGCCTCCTCTCCATGAAGAGAAGATGGGTGGGGCTACAGGCTCATCCATCAGCAGCTATCACTGGGTGCCAGGCACCAGGCTGCACCAAGGGGGGAAGGCAGCCAGAAAGGAAGGGCTCGTGTTTCAGAGACCATGTGGCCAGAGACCCTGGACGACGCCATTTTGAACAAACCCAGAGGCTGGACAAGGAGGAGGGAGCAGGGGCAGGGAAGTGATGTGTCGCTGTTTGATAGGACCAACAGAGACTTCCTGCCAGCCCCTACTCAACTTTTAAAAGTGCTTGCACAGGAAGAGAAGCTCTCTCTGGGGTGTGGTCTGCTGAGGCGGAAGGTGCTGGAGCCTGGCAATGGGCAGTTGGAAGGAGGTACCCCCTGACTGCTCCCCAGGCCCCTAACAGCGCCAGAAGAAGAGCCCAAGACCGGTGCGCAGAAGCAGGGGCCTCTGCGCAAGGAGAAGAGAGGCCCAGGAGGAGAACCAGGCGAAAGTCTGGCGCAGGGCGCCAGTGAAGACCGCTCCCTGCAGAATGCCCCCTCTCGGAGACCCGGAGGGCGAAGGAGAGTGCTCCCCGTGGCTGGGGGCCGCCGCCAGGAGCAAGAGGACGTGAAAATGGGGCAGATCGGACCCCCAGGGGCTGAGATATGGCCCCCAGAAGGTGAGCGACCTTTGACCCCTGGGGAGGAAGGGAAGCCGGGGAGCGCCGTCGCGCTCCCCGGGAAGGTGACCCAAGAGGGGCCCTGGACCCCATCCCGGGCCCCGAAGCAAAGCCGGGGAGCGCCATCGCGCTCCCCGTGAAGATGTCCCCCTACACGGGGTGCCAGGAGCCCACCCTGGCCCACGCCGAGCAAGTGAAGACGGGGGCGGGGGAGCGCCGTCGCGCCCCCCACGAAGAAAGGAGGCGGGGGAGCGCCGTCGCGCCCCCCGCGAAGAGTGGCCATAGGGGGCCCGGGACCCCATCCCCGGGCCCCGAAGTCAAGTCGGGGAGCGCCATCGCGCTCCCTGCGAAGATATTCCCCCACGGGGGGCCAGGAGCCCACCCTGGCCCCCACCGAAGCAGAGCAGCCGGGCAGCACCGTTGCGCTCCCCGTGACGAGGAGGCGGGGCCCGGGACCCCATCTCCGGGCCCCGAAGACCACAAGATGGAGGGGAGCGCCGTCGCGCCCCGAAGATGTCCGGGGGCCCGGGACCCCATCCCCGGGCCCCGAAAAGCAGGCGGAGGCTGGGGGAGTGCAGCCGCACTCCCCCCGAGGTCCGGCACGTCTGCCCGCTGGAGCGGGCAGGCCAGAAATGCCTTGCCGGCTCCCGCGGCAGCACACGAGGGTGCTGGCCGGGCGGGGGCAGCCGGGGGTGGGCTCCCCGGGCTGCCCTCCAATGCGGAGGTCCTGCGGGGGTCCCGGGTGGGACCGGGACCCCGTACGAGAGAGAAGGGGCCCGGGTGGGACCGGGCCCCGAAATTGGCAGGAGCGGCCGGGGGTGGGCTCCCGAGCCGTATCCCTTACCTGGGGGTCCGGGTGGGACCGGGCCCCCCACCGAGGCCAGAAGATGCGGCGCGAAGCGCCAGATCGATCGCGGCTCTCCCCGGCACAGCGGGAGAGCCGCTCATCCAATATTCATGTACAGGAGCACGAAGCGCCCCATAATGCCTTGCCAGGCATTTGGAAATCTGCCGTTTTTGTGCCTGGTGGCCCCCAGAGGAGGGGGTCACCCTCAAGAGTGAAAAAGGGTGCTGGGGGAGCTGCTGGAGAAGCGCAGTCTCCCCCCAGCACGAAGTTAAGTCCCGCCCTAAGTTTCTTAGGGATTTGGAAAGGATAACCCCTCAAGGGCTCAACCTGCTTTTATACACCTTCTAGGCTGGAACTTTTGTTCTACAGCTGAGGGTGTATTGTGATGTGCTTCATGGAGTGAAGGGCTGAGTGGGGGATGGCTCGAGAAGCGCATCCCCTGGAGGTGAAGAGGTGTAATTGCACCAGACCTGCATTTACTCACGGTTATTCCTTTTTAGAGGGACTGAAGGTCACATATGTAATGTGAAGGTACCTGTGTAAGGTGATGTCATAGACAAAGTGGGTTATGTTGCCAGACACTCCTGCTAGGGTGTCTGGCTGTATATGCGTAATCCTGTGATTTCATCTGTGATGCCTTTAGGGGCTGTAATTGCAATGCATTCTAATGATCCACAAATGTGCTGAGTACTGTCATTCTAAAGTTTGCGTAAACATGTATTTTTGCTGCTGCGCTTAAGTGAGGAACAACCCAGACTGTTAGCCCGGAATATGTAGGGGTGCCTACTGTATGGTCAATATAAGATGCTCAGTCAGGGTTATGTGTCACTAGGGCAGGTGAACCTATTTTTAATGCGTGTTGAGGTAATGGGGTGGGTCGCCACTGGGATGGTGCCAGTGCGCAGGGCCCTCGCTCCAGGTTATGCTCAACACACTGCATTAGGGGGCAAGATGATGTGCATACATGGGAGTGGTGGTACTAGACCCCACCCCCCTTTTGGGAGGGGTGGAGATGTTACGCAATGTCACAAAGTAATTCCAACAGCTTATGTATATTTGTAAATTGGTGCATAGTATTGAGTAGTGTGTGTGTTTAATAAATGTACTCTTACTTTTATAAAGCGAAGTACAGACTGGACAATCAATTATTGAGTGTTATTTCTGCGCACCTGCAAATGGCGATTACTAGCCCACACCACCTCCCTTGAGTAAAGCCTCAGACTGCTCTGCAACGCTACCCTCTGAGAGTCAGGCGCTACAATTGGGTGTTTGGTTCCCAGTGAAGGACAAATGTAGTCATGTTATTTGTGCAGGCCTCACAGATACTGCCTCGTTTTCCAACAATTACCCAACCCGTTGGTTTGTTTTGCTGTGGCATCCTTTTTGTGGGCATGCATACGGAAAAGGAAATACGCGGCTTATGAATGAATTTTGGGGATGCTTTTATTGCTTGCGGTTTTTAAAACTTTTCAGTAACTTTTCTTTTTTTTAATCTATTGCATCTTTTATGACCTTAAGTGCGTAGTAATGGGGGCATGGATTTATGAACTTGATTAGGTCGGACTTTTTAGGATATGAATTGTGTTTAGATGGATTTTATATAGTGGTTTTATGCATTTTTTATGTACTTTTATGATCTGATTTAAGAAAGATCGAATAAAGTTTTCTATGATGATGATGTTCGTTGATCTTTGTTTTGATTAAATACTTGCATTCCCATTGGTGGAAAGATTAATTTCTTGATGGTCAGTCAATACCTTCTTTGTTCACTCTTTGCATTCCTTATTGCTAAAGGCATGTATTCCTTGTTGCTTATATGTGCCCTCTTTGTTATTTGTTACCTGCGTTCCTCATCGGTCAATGCAGGCATCTCTTGTTTGTCAAGACAAAGAGAGGCCCATGAGTCACTTTGCAACTAGGTAGTATCCTGTACCACCGTGATACACTCAGGAGGTCAGTGGCCCAGGGCTTTTGCATTTCACATTTTCCAAGGATGAAAACTTCGCTGATAAAAGGGCCTTCATATCAGGGGCTGTATTACATGCAGTGCTCCGGGGCGCAACAGGCAAGTGCTCCTGCTTTTTGCGCATGCAGGGCACGTTGGTATTACAGCAGAGGCCACAGATGATTGCACCTTTTGTAACACAGAGAGCGCCAGTGCACATGTAGTGCCACACTATCTATCCTATAGGGGCTTTCCCTCATTTACATGGGAGCCTGCAAATGAGGGAAACAATTTGTCTGTGCTGTATAACAGAGCAGGTGCAGAGGCAAAGAGAGCATCAGGAGGTGCACTGAGTGAGCACCAAAAAGGTGGCACACAGAGGGAAAGGCGGTTCCATGGACCTCAGGAGACATCTCCTTGAAAGTGCAGGTGAGTGCAGCCTCTCACTGCACTGCTTGCAGGGGGATCTCTGTCCCCTTTAAAAGTGCAGACAAGTGCTGCCAGAATGTAAAAAGGCAGACTGGCTGCTTCAATCGGCAGTTAGTGAAAAGTGGACCAGCTGATTGAAGCGCTTACTCTGTCTTTCACTGTGCAAGTAGCAGAAACCTGCACTTCAAATGGGGGACAAAGCCACCTCAGCCTTTATCCCCTCCATAGGGCTGGCTTTAGGGGATGCACTCACAGTACACCACTGTTTTCTGGCACACAGCCTCTGCACCTCCTGATGGCCTTTTTGCATCTGCACCCACGTCCATAATAGTGCACTGGTGCTGGCACAGAGGCTGTGTTTCCTTAATATGTGTGGGGCCATGCCCCCATGCAAATGAGGGAATGCTGTTTTACGGTGGCACCAGTGCTGTATGTGTGCCAGCGCTATCTGTATTACAGAAGGGGGCCCACAAGTGTCTGCAGACCTTTCTGTAATACTACAGTGCCCCGTGGGCACAGAAAACAGGCACACATACTTGCTGTGCCCCTGGGGCACTGTACGTAATATGGTGCAAAGTGTTTATCTTTCAGCATATAATTTTCAAGCATGCATTCAGTAAAAAAGCCTCACCTGGTCAGACTTCCTGGATATCTCAAAGGCTGCTGTTTGTTTGAGCATAGGCCTGGTTTGGGTAAAGCAAGGAAAATATGGACGTAATCCCCATTTGTGGTGCCTTATCTCTTAAGTCCATGGGCATTATTATGAAGGGCTTTCCTGGCACAACGCAGAGCCGAGTGCCTGTTTTATGTGCCTGCAGTTTTTAAAATGAGTACATTTAATCTCATATTTCTTTGATTTAGTGCTATATTTACAGATAGTACAGCTCAGTCACCGTGGGCAAGTTTGGTCTTTTTCTGTTTCTGCACTATCTGAAAAAAAGCACTTAATCTGAGAAATATCAGGTTAACTGAATTGACTTTATGCCAAAAAGTGCGTGGCACTTCAATGCACCAAAAAATCCGATCATGATACAACCCATATGGTAAATAAGAGCACCCACATGTCAATGTAACACAAATTCTGGAGTCAAACAGGGCTGCTTTTAAGCCGTGGGCCATTTCGACCTTTATGTGCATGATCTAGAGTAAATCTTCAGTGGAAAAAACTCCTGATGTCCCAAAGGTAGATGGGAAAACCATAGCAATCTGACTATACACGGATGATCTGGTCACCTTAGCAAGATGCAGCATCTCCTTACAACTCCTTGGATAGAATCGATAGAGTCACAAAGCACTGCAGGGTTCCTCACAGTATGAACAATAAAGACAAAATGAAAGTCGCTGCCAGGGGTTGCCAAACCTGGCAAGCTATAGAAAAACCTTATACTTCAACAAACTACCACTAGAAATATTTTTATTTATTTATTATGTTACTTACTTATTCAATTTCCTCAGCATACACCTCAGACTTAACCACATCTGGGTGAAGCATTAAAAAGACAGACTGAGGAGAGACAGCCTAAATTAAATCTTGAACAAGGCAGGCTCTGTATTCGTTGCATATGGATTGGATGGGAAGTCCAAACTGAAGGGCCAAGAACAACAGATCTTACATCACCACGTGAGATATAGCTGGGAGAGGGGATGGCTGACACTAGTTTGAGAATTTGGCAGATGCGAGGCATCTGCTAAAAAACTGATGACCCGTCTGTGAAAATTGTTGTACCCTTGTCCAAATTGTAGTTGGAGGGATCACTGGGTTTCTGTCGATAGATCCTCAGCAGGCTTGTCCTGCAGAAACTCTTCAACTGACAGTCCAGCTGCCTGCCTATGGGCCGCCAGGTCACAGTGATGGTTACCTGACCCTATATAGTGCGGACCACCATCACTAATGTTCCCTATCTATGTCTGCCACGCGAGGTAGATAAAACTCCTTGCGCATCATGGTCACTTATTGTTTGTTTTTAAAAAACAACCTTCCATTTTTAAAGAGTTTGTTTTTTAAAAGAACACAAACGCCAGGTGACACCAAAAAACCTTGTGCACGTTTGGCATTCCTTTAGCCTACAGTGGAGCCACCATGATGGGAGCTTCACTGTAAGATTAGAGATCCTCAACAGGCAGGTGAGCCTCCTAAATTAAATGGACAGTCCCCCTTCAGGAGAAAGGATCCTCATCTGAGCTGGTGGGCCACGAGGTCGTCCATCCAACTTAAAACGAGCCTCTCAATATGGATCAGATTGCGACCAACATATGACTAAAAGGGAGAATGACATACAATGGTCTATGGATAATCCTTATAGAGCGTTCATGCGCCAAAGCATCATGAACTACATATACTAACCTCTAGGCCATAAACATCATGAACTACATACACTAACTGCTAGGCCATAAACCACCGGGCTTAAAATGCATGTGATTTAAATCAGTTCCTAAATTTTAATGAATTTGCTTCACTGCGCAGAGAGCATGGATGTGCATTCCATACTTCGGCTGCTGCAATGGAAAAGGCCCTGTCTCCCTTTCTCCTTGTACGGGTTCAGGGAACCTCTAGTAGGATGGATTTTGCTGTGCATCGTACTTTTCTGGGAAGAAAATTCAATGACCTTTGATTCACTGCCCTGTAAACAGTAATTATTGCTTTAAAAAGGATCCTGCTTTTCACTGATGCCAGTGAAGCTGGTGTAAAGTGAGAGAAGTGTGTGGTCTTCTGGAAGAGTTTAGTTGCCTTGTATCTGCATTCTGCCCCAGTTGAAGTTGTGCATGTATGGTCGCCGAAGCTGCGCATTCTTCTGAAAATTCCATGATCTAGTGCAAAGTGGTTTGCGACATTTATAATTTAACATGAAAGACCAGGCGATTACTTACAAAATGGATCTTAGCATACAAGATCAAGGGAAAATGAAAAAGCAAAGGGGGTACGAGATGAACCCAGAGCATTGGAAACCAACATTGAAAACTAAGGACTCTAAAGGATTAAGGGATTGATCCTGCTATTGATGTAACAGTCAGTGGAAGTGCAAAAATGACTTTCATAAGGATTCGCTGAATTCTTGACTGTATTAATAAGGCATGGATTTGTGAATCCCTCTGAATGTCTGCAAATGCAGGGATGGAGGTCTTCAAGCAACAGCATACTTCCATTTCCTGCATTCACAAAGTGGCAACAATTGCAGCCCCTTCAAGGGCCATGAGCTGTCCAATATGTGATAATATACCACACTGTTTAAGATATGTGTGTCCATTTCATGGCTTCCGGCTGCAATTGCAAGCACAAACGATAGATGCTTTTCATTGAGACTCAGATTGGGGAGGGGGGTCCACTTCCTCGCCTCTTCTTTGTGAATTTTAAATAAATACTCAAAATGTGTACATTGCAGGTAGCAAATAGATTTGCATAATGCACCTTTAGTACATTGAAACTTAATTCTTTTTGGTTGCAAAGCTTGCACCTTTGTGCAATGCGACCTTTGTGACCACAAAACTGTTTTGTGTATCAACTCCTTGAGTATTATTCAATTATGCATAGTCAGACCTCTGTATTCCACCCTGGCCTTCCTTGTATACTCCTCCTCACTACCACGCACTAAATAACTTTAATTCCATTCCATCTTTTTCCGTGTTATTTCACGTCTTACCCCCCTTCGTTGTCGTCTCCCTACTTTTGAAACGTACGAATTGGAGGGCTTTCTTTCGAGCACGTCACCTGTCTTAGACACAGCTGTTTTTCTGACTGGATATTATTTGAAATGCAATTTTAAACTATTGCCTGGTTTAACTTTTGTGCACAAAAGCAACGTGGCTGATTGTCAAAGAGATAGCTTGGCTGTAAATAGAAAAAAAGTAGGCATGTCCCAAAAATACCTTTTTAAGTTATTTCTTCAGGGGCAGACAACAGCTAGCGCCCTGGAGCCACTGAAATGTGCTTAATTGAAAGGGCACTTAAATACTTTAAAGTCCAAAACTCCTCTTTCAGCAACACATCCGAAACATGTCAGGTAAGTGCTAAGGAGGAGGAACAGGCCAGCAAATAAGGGTAGCTGATTTTGATAACGTATCCAAGGTGCATGATAAAGCACCTGTCTAGAGATCTCCCTTGCATAACTTATAAATAAGGTTGCCACTTTTTTCACGGAAAAATGCCGGCCATTTGTACGTGTTTTGAGGTTATGAAAGGGCCAGGAGATGGTACCTAAATACCAGATTCTGTAAAATCACACGCATTTTTTAGCACTGCATTTCGGACCCCATTTGCTTTAAAAACTAATATCTGAATAGTTGAGACAAATCTCAAATACTTTTGATGTTTTTTCGTTTTGCATTTGTTGCTTTAAGTTTTTGTTTCAAAGTAGAAATGATACCGTATTTTGACGATATTCACTATTTTAACCTAACTTGCATATATGCCAACCCACCCGATTCAAGCAACAAGTGATAGACGGAATGCTGAACAATGCAAACATTCACCCCCAGTCACAAAGATGTGGGTTTAGTCCATTGTTCTTTTGCACACCACGCCACCCCAGTTTGGACCCAGCCATATGCAAATCAGTCTTAACCCTGCCCCTCATGGAAACAGTACAGCCCAAATTGCCAAGCCAGGTCCTCCCTGGACCAGAAACAAGCATACTGGGACCGGTTTCGGGGCATCACCCCTTATCAGCCAGTCTAGCTTGAATCCAGTGGTGCAGTGAGCACGGGAACCACGTCTGGGCATACCTTTCCTTCTTAGGGCGACAAAAGCAAAAGGAACAAATGATGGACAGAATGCTGAACAATGCAAACATTCACCTTGTTCCCATTGGGAACAAGGTCAAGACTGATTTGCATATGGCTGGGTTCAAACTGGAATGGCATGGGGAGCAAATCAAACAAAACGATGGATTTAGGCCCAGATCTCTGACATTGTTCAACATTCTGTCCATCAATTGTTCTTTTTGCATTTGTCAATCCTCCAGATTCAGGCGGGAGAGTATCGATTTCAAGACAAGTCTCCCGATTCCTGCACTCAAAAACCCGATTCCTCTGTTGGCTTCAGATGGCAGGGGCTGGTCTTGTGTGACTCGGATTATGCACTGCCAGTAACCTGCTCCTGCAAGCAAGCGCACAACATTTTTGTCATGCTTTCTCTGCCTGCTATAGTGATTTCTCTGTGCTCCTGACAGGTATGGAAAAAATTTATATTTGAATTTCTGATATCCGATCCTGCAGCAGCACATTTGCAAGTCCCATACATGCCAATAGACCCGATGCAGGCCGCAATAGAAGTCAATGGAAGAAATACATTCCCCCGATTATTTTTTTTTAATTTTCCTCTTTCCTCTTTCAAAATGTTAGCATGTATGGTCTTGGAGTTGGAATGAAAATACATGTCAGGCCGGTAAAATGCTAATCCATAGGCATAAAATGACCAAAGCTGGGGTAGGGAGGCAGATGTTTGTGTGCTTTCTCTGCTAAACGGTAAACAACACACACAACACCTATTGGTCCATCCATGAGGTCATTGTTGGTTGGTCTCTGTTGTATCTTTCATGGCCAATCTCTTGTTGTTAGCTGTATACATTGTTTATCATGATCAAGCAATTTGTTCTTTTTTTGCCTGTTTTCATGGTCCTTGATGGGAAGCCATGCATTCCCTGGTTTCTTTACACGAGCGCTCCTTGTTAATAAATCTGTGTATTCCTTCTTCATCAATCCCTGTGACCCCTCTTGGTCAATCAGTGTGACCTATTGTTTTCAATTTTTGTGAATTTTGTAGATGTATGTGATGATAAAGAAAGCAATGAAAAGTAATTACCTTAACAGCAAACCCATAATCATTAAGCCCCACAATATCTTTTTAATTTACGTGCATCAAATTCCCCACAGAAATAACCCACATAACAGACATGCTCTTTTGTTGCCGTGTTCCTGACCTCTCCCTTGCCCTAATCTTCACCTTAACTCTATCTCCTTTCCACTACCCTTACCCTGTTTGATACTCTTTTTTTCTAATGCTAATACTAAACCCATTCTTTCCCTAACCCTTAACTCTCTCCATTTCCCTAACCTTTACTGTACCCACAGGCCTGAGAAAACAGAAGAATGTTACCAGAACTGCAGGTCTAGTGACTTGAATAATCTACTCAGCCTAACTGTAATGCGCTCGACCCATAAACTCGACTCAAATTGTGTGATCCTAGGTGAATATTTTATTTCACTCAGTTGCTTTTTTCTTCATTATTTCATAGGAGAGCACCTCTAATTGTTTGAGTTCGGAATGTCTGCTGTACAAAAAAAACTTTTGTTTGATTTAATAGGCTAAACTTTTGCTCCATGTATAATAAAAATCTAGCCCGCATATATGGTAAACATGACTGTGACTTGTCTCTTAGTTCATTAATAGAATTATCATCAGGGCAGGGGAAGGAATGTTTCTCAGCTCATATTTAAAAACTCTCACTTTTAATAAATATATTACTAAAGAATGATGTGGTAATGCACTGACATTTACAGAAAGACATTTTCCATCGAAATGGCCACAGACTCTTCTACTCACATACAGTTTCACTGATAAAACTATATAGCGTACACATGATAATGTGTGGAAATCAGCTTTTAGCAAATATTTATAATTTGCACATCACCAAGTAAAGTATTCTGACTTGTTTTGATCCTATTAAAATCTTTGGGGCATATTATCAAGGGCTTTATCGCCGCTTTAGCGGCACTTTTTGCCGCTAAAGCGGCGATAATTTTATCGCCCTATTAGCAAGCTGTCGCTAACAGGCGTTAGCGACAGCTTTCAGGCGTTAGAGGCCGCGTTATCCATCGCCTTGCATGTCAGCGATAATTATCGCTAATGACATGCAAGGAAGGCGTTCCCTACTAAAAGCGACTGAAAACAGTCGCTAATCCCACTACCCCCTATTAGCAAGGCAGGCGAAGCGATAAAATAATTTGCGCTAAGCGCGTTTATCGCTAGATTTTATCACCTGCTAGTGAGGATGACTTACCTGTATAAAGTATAGGAGGTGGATTCTAATGCTGAATCCACCTTAGCGATAATGCGAGACTATCGCTGCTTTTCCAGCGATATTCTCACATTTTGCCGCTATCGCTGGAAATTTTATCGCTATGGAGATAAACCTTACTAATAGGGTGTTATCTCAGCGATAATTTCCAGCGATAGGCGGCGTTAACAAAAAACGCGCTAAGCGCGTTTTGCGATAAATATCGCAACTCCTTGCTAATATGCCCCTTTATTCCCATCTCACTTCAGAATTACAAAAAAAGTGAAATATATTTTGAAATATTCGTACAGTTCATTTACAAGTTATTTAAATGCTGTGTGACCAGCACAGTTGTCAGACAGTTCACTTTACTGTTCTTTCTCTGACTGCAAAGTTGGAGGATTTTGTAAACACCAATAAGCAGCAAATTGAGTGCTCCAGTTTAAGTAATTTCTTGTGCATCCTTGTATTGAGGAAAAGTGCACATACTTGTACATTTACTTGTATTTTCTCTAGAGCGAACTAAGCCTTAGGAGACACCAGACCCCCTTACAGAGGTCAGTGGCCAATACAGTGAAATAAAACAAAAAAATTCCATTTTATACATAATGTCACATATTTGCAGGTTTACCTTTTAAGGTAAATTAGGAAGTGGAATAGTAGCAGTGAAATCCAAGCGGGGGACACAAAACACCATTGTCAATGGCACGTGGATATGGCTTTAGGAGGATACAGATGAGACGTTTGAAAAAGTTGAGGTCTTAGAGCCCTGGTTCGTAAACTGCTCTCCAGTGTAAGTGTTGGCTCAGTCCAGATCCTCTGGAGGTAACCTCAGTACCCACTTGATATTGGACAGTAAGGGTCTAATAGTGGATTCAGGCACTCAATTCCACATTTTAGCCATATTTATAGCCTTCACAATGTTGTATTCTGGTATTGAGCAAGCTGGTACTTCTAACATAAGTTTTACCCTTGGTACTGGTCCAGTGGGCTTTCTCAAGGCCAGATCCTTTTGTATCCACATAGGGTGATAAGGTCATCAGTGCATGCTAGAAGCGGTTTAGCACCAAACACACACTACACAGATTGCAATGTACCATGCTTTGCGATATGGAAGCCATTTGCAGTTTCAGTGTTTTAGTATAAAGTTTGCTTGATCCATACAATTTACATCTTAATTGCATCAATAAACAGCACACAGTAAAAAAGGAATACATTATTTACAAATGCCATTTTTAGGAACAATCTGCCTAATGTTGCTTCATAATTGACCAAACGACCCATGTAGATACAAAAGGATTTGGTGTTGTGAAAACTCATTAGATTCTGTCCACGGATGAAGCATGTGTCAGCTGTACCACCTTGCGGATTACCGGAATAAAGGTCTGGAAGATTATTAATATGACTAAAATGTGCATTCGACTCTAGAGACAACCAGAAGAGTGAAAAAATCCACTATTAACCCTTATTATGCATATGAGAGGTGCCTGCCAAAGAGGATGTGTTTCATGTCTTTTTGAACCCTGCTCAGGATGTGGAGATGTAGATAGTGGAGGGAAGAGAGAATTCCAAATTCATTGGTCACTCTTTTTTTTTTTTTAAACCTTCTTTTTATTAAAACTTCAACGCAATCCATCAGTACAGATACTAAATAGTAGACAAAACCATTTTGGGCGTACATAAGAGTGGTATGTATATGTTTGTCAACACATTGTTTCACTTCATGGATACATTAATTAGACCCACCCAGCGGCCCACCACCCCGATCAGGTCCTCCCTCCTTTACCTCAAGTCCGATATGCCTCCCAAGAGTTCCAAATTTTTCCCCATTTCTTGGGGCACCCCCTGCATTCATATATTGTTTTCTCTGCCTGGCAGCACCAGTCTAGGTCCTGTTTCCAGTCGGTCAGGCTTGGTGCTCTTGTCACCCCCCATAATCTTGCAATATTTCTTTTGGCAATCACGGTTGCCAGTAAGAGCCAGGTTTTGGTGTGTGTGGGCCATCTGTCCTCCCCCGAGACCCCAAGCAAATGCCACCTTGGATCGAGTTGCACCTGCCCACCCAGTACCTCGGACATCACTCCAGTTACTCCAGACCAATATTGTTGAATTGTCGGGCATGCCCAGAGAATGTGAAAAAACTTGCCCATCTCTCCACACCCCTGGCACATAGACCCGTCTCGCATCCACCCAGCTTGTGTTGGAGCGTCCTAGGAGTGTACGCCCTGTGCAGCACTCTGAAATGAATTAGTCTGGACCTAGCTCGTATCGCCACCTCCCTGGGACATTGGATCGCTTCTTGCCATTCATCGTCCTCCAATAAACCCACATCCGTCTCCCATGCCTCTCTAAGTGGGCCCAAGGGGTCGGGGAGGTTGTTCATTATTTTCCGATATATAAGGGAGATTGCCTTGTCTACCATAGGGTCCAGTAGTAATCGGTCTTCTAGTGGGGAATATTCAGGCAGAGTCTCCCCCTTTGGTACGTGAGAGTGCACCGCATGTCGTAGCTGTAGATAGTGGAATCGTTCCCCGTCTGCCATGTGATATTCAGTCTGGATTTCATTAAAGGTCAGCATGGCCCCACTTCTCCATATGTCCCTGAGGTTGTCTTTACCAATTAGACTCCAGCTACGAAGGCTCAGAAGGCCTCCCACCTCGCTCTGAGCATCGCTGCACCATTCCGGGGTTTGCTGGGTCAGTCGCGCGTCCCATCCCAGCACCTTTGTAGTGGTGAGCCACGCCCGTAGTACAGTCTGCATATGTATGGGTAGAGACTTTATTCTGTGTTTTTTGTATAGGAGCGCGGCATATCCTCCCGACCCCATTGCACGTCGGTCAACCCTGTAGGCGGGTTCCGAGAGAGGTGCGAACACCCAGCCGTTGATGTTGATGAGTTGGGCCGCCCTATAGTAGTTACAAATATCCGGGACAGCCAGGCCGCCCTCATATACACCCCGCTGCAACTTGCGCAACGCTATACGCGGGGTACCTCCTTCCCATAGGAGATTACGCTGTTCCCCTTCAATAGCCTGAAAGAATTTCTCCGGTATACCATAAGGGGTGTTTTGCAACACGTATAGCAGCCTAGGGAGGGCCATCATTTTGAATAATACGGCCCTACCCATGAGAGATATGGGCAACGTACTCCAATGCGAGATGTCCTCGCGCAGCCTTGACAGCTGTGCCTGCATATTTAAATTGAGGAAATCCATCTCCGATTTTGCAATCCAGATACCTAGGTATTTGAATTGATCCCGGTATATTAAAGCCCTGCATTCCGAGGTGAGCTGAGGGATCTCGCCGGTTAGGCTAAAAAGAAGCGACTTATCCCAGTTGACTTGGTACCCTGAGTAAGTACCGAAGAGGCGGAGTATATTGATGATTCTATGGATCGTCTGCCTAGGCTTGCTTACGTACAAGAGTACATCGTCGGCATATAGGGAGATGCGCTCTTCCCGTTCTCCCCCCATATCAATACCCCTAATCAGTGGGTCCCTCCGGATCCACGTAGCAAGTGGCTCCATCATCATTGCAAAAATCATGGGGGATAGGGGACACCCCTGGCATGTACCCCTATGCAGTGTAAAGGGCCGCGAGACCAGTCTATTCACCCGAACCCACGCCAATGGGTCTTGGTATAGCAGGCAGACCCAGGCTCGGAACTTGGGGCCATAACCCAGCCGGGTCAGCACCTCCATTAAGTAGGGCCATTCAATACTATCGAATGCCATGCGGGCGTCTAGTGACAGTACCGGGGTGGGCTCCGCCCCAATCGATGCCGCCTCCTGCATAACACCATATAGGCGTCAGAGATTTAGTCTGGTGCTTCTGTAGGGCATAAAGCCTGTCTGGACCGGGTGGATTATTGAGGAGATAATGGGGTTAAGACGATTGGAGAGCACCTTCGCGAGAACCTTAGTCTCGAAATTCAATAGGGAGATGGGCCGATACGAGCCGCATTGTTCCAGCGGTTTATCTTTCTTTGGAATGACAACTATCATGGCCATTCTAAGGTCTTCAGATAGGCTCCCATCTTGCAGTGCAGCATTAAACATATCTAACATTGGCTGCGCCACCACAGAGGCTACACATTTGAATAATTCCGCTGGCAGTCCGTTCGGGCCTGCGGCTTTCCCGGACTGCAGGTCCCGCATTGCCCCTTCTATCTCTTCTTTCGTCAAGTCTTGTTCAATGGCGTCACTGTCATCTAGTGGGAGGATTGGTAGAGAGAGGTCTCTGAGCAGTTCTGCGCATTCCTCCCCAGTCCTAGTCGTTGCTGATTGATATAGAGCCTCATAATATGCCGCAAAGGCGTCCGCTATTTCCTTGCCTGACCTTCTTTCCCTACCCTCTGCGTCCCGGATTTCTACCACCCAATTTCGTTCCCGATCGCTCCTTTCAAGCTACGCTATGAGCTTATTTGCCTTATCTCCCAAATCGTATATCCGTCTCTGGGTGGCCACAGCGTGTTTCCGTGCCATTTCTTCCTCCATGTTCTGCAGCTCCTTCTGTTTGAGGCGTATCTTATGTCTCACTCCGGGGTCAAGTTTCCCGTCGCAAAGGGGCGCTCTCTCTAAAGCCTCGATATCTCTCTCCAATTTCTCGCCCACCGCTCTCTTCTCCTTTCTCTGACCGCCCAGTTCAGCTTGTACATAGCCTCTGGCTACTGCCTTATACGCCTCCCAGAGTACACTGTCCGAGGTCACTGATCCTGAATTTTCCCTAAAGTACAACTGCGTTTGTTCCCTAAACTTTTCTTGAGCATCTTTATCTTTAAAATACCAGGAGGGCAGGTGTGGTGGCATGGAGCAGTCCCTAATGGGGCCCTGGAGGTGCACCTCTACTGGCGAGTGATCGGATATCCCCCTTGCTCTAAGCTGCGCCCCGCAGAAGTGTCCCACATGCATAGATTGTGTGAAAATGTAATCTAACCTCGCCCCACTCCCATGTGCTGCTGAGACATGTGTGCACTGTATACTCATTGGATTATGAAGTCGCCAGAGATCCGAGAGGTCTATTGCCCCTCATTGATCACTCTTAGAAAAAGATTGTGTTGAGCACAGTGCTTCTTAAACAATTTTGTCTCAGAAGTGTTTTAGAACTAGGCTATAATCGACGACTCCTGTAACGCCCCCACTTCACCCAAAGATGGTCAGTTTTTATACTACACAACAGGGCGAATGTTCGTGCAGGATTATTGTAGGAGAGTAGGATCTGCCTCTTATGGTTACCCCCACTTTTTGCTGATGTATCACTGTTTTTCGACTTTAGTCTGGCTGGGGCCCTGCTATCCAGGACCCCAGCCTAGCTGCTTCCTCTCTAAATGGATTCCTAATACCTTAGGTACACTTCAGATTGGATTCTGGGGTGCCCTTATAAGTCCCTAGTATATGGTATACTATGTACCCAGGGCATAGGTACCCCAGAGGCCTACCAGGGGCTGCAGCATGTATTATGCCACCCCTGGAAGGCCCTCCAAAATGACACCACAGGACTGCTACAGCAGCCTGAGTGAGGTGGTGCATGCACCCCTTACTGAGATATAGGTTCACTATATCTCACCCTAACACTGCACATATAAACCTATCAGTCACCCCTATGGCAGGCCTTATCAATCCTGAAGGCAGGGTGCTGGGTTTTATGTGAGAGGGTGCCCCTGCATGAGCAGAGCCCCTCTGCAGCCTTCGGAATCTCCTCTCCGGGGTTGTCTGTGGTGCAGCCTGACCATATACTCTTAAGTGCATTATATCTTAAACGGTAAATGCTAACTTTGGGATGGCTGCACGGAAACATGTCGTGTTTGGTGTCAAACACCTTGGAATCATACCCCCACACCAGTAACTGGTGTGGGAGTATGATCCC
Organism: Calotriton arnoldi; assembly: GCA_963921515.1. NCBI lineage: Eukaryota > Metazoa > Chordata > Amphibia > Caudata > Salamandridae > Calotriton > Calotriton arnoldi. Next base: position 4,064,460 of record CAWUFW010000206.1, read on the forward strand.
ACCCTTATAGAGGAGAGACATGGCAGCACCGGTATACCCGGTAGAGACTTTACAGAGCCTGGCATCACAAAATGGATGCTGCAGCCACAGACACGAGTCTGACCTCCCACTGCTGACCGAAACTCCGGCAGGGAGGCCTGGACAATAGGTTTCCTGTCGTAGGGAGGTGTTACCACCTCCCAGACAGGCTTTAGTGGATTGGGGCTGGGTGGGTGCACTCTCTGAGTGCTTTGAAGTCCTGCACTGGGGGCACATTTGGTGTCCTCGTGCATACCCCAGTTCAAACCGGTTGCAGGGGCTGCCAGCCCCTGCTCTGGCGCGAAACTGGACAAAGGAAATGGGTGTAGCCACCCCTCTTTCCAAACCCTCCCATAGGTGGGTCCCCAGAGTTAGTCCAACCCCTTTCTTAGGTATAAGTAAGGAACCCCTGGCAACAGGACTTTAGATATCCCTGGACGAAACTCTGCAACTGAATCCTGGAACTTCGACGCTGTAGTCAAGACTAGAGGACTGAAGAAATCTCCCTTGGGGTCAAGGAGTGACTCCCCTGCTTGGCAGGCACCAATGAAGCATTTGCCGGTCTGCATCTCCGAAGCTCCCGCCGGACTCCGAAGTACCTGCAGCCCAGGAAGAGGATTTCCAGACTTCTCAGAGGCCGACCCGAGTCCCCAGCAAAGCTGAGACCCGCAGCCCTCACGAGTGACGTGGAACCGGAACTCCTGGACACTGTGCACATTTGCTAGTGCATTGACTTCTCAACATCTCTTGAAGTCCTGCTTTGGGTTACTTATAGCCCAGGCCCCGAGCACCATTTGCACTGAAGATTGTGAGCCTACACTCCACGAGTGTTCCGTGGGCCCGCTTCTTGCATTTCCGCTCGAGGCTCCTTCGCGATCCCTGGTCCGTCGACTGGTGGGTCCCTGTGAAGGCAACTCTGATTTTCTTTGGGCGTTTCTGGTTGCTCCAGACCTGCCCTAACTCCCCACCGAGTGGTGAGTCCCTCAGACCTTGCTGGTCTGCTCCGAAGCACCTTTCTCCTTTCTGCGTGGGTTGCTGTTGCCAAGGCTTGTTGTGTTCAATCCGGACACCAACGCTGCAGCACTCGACATCCTTCGTGGGACAGCTCGAATCCAGCTCCTGGTCATCGACGACGCCTCCGGGACCTCGTGGCTGAAGAGTCAAGCTTCACCTCTTTCACCTCTTTCACCTGAAGCACCAGACATCGGTGGGCATTCGACTATCGTGCCCCTGGTCACTGGCAAGTGACCCAGACTTTGTCCCCTCTGCTTTCAGGTTCTTCTCACCTCCGATCCAGGCTTGGATCTCTCCGGACACTTCGCATCTTCCCGGCAGCAGCACTTCTTTGCAGGCTGCCATTGAAATTGACGACGCGACCCGACACCATTCGACACTTATGCACCCGGCTTCCCTGGGTGAGGTAACTCGAGTACTCCGGTGCTCCCGTGGGTGGTAACCCTAGAACTGTCTAAGTCCAAGAGGGTTTTGTCCTAGTCCATTTCTAAGTGTCCTTAAACTCTAAAACTCTTACCGCAACTTTCCCATAGACTTTAACGGAGCTCGCGGCTGTGTTCACACACTGCACACAGCCCCCGTGGGTCCCCTGTGTCACTACCTTGGGTGGTTCCTTGGGGTCCCAGCGATTCTACAGGCTCTAGGCCTTGTGTCTACTTAAGTCGTGGTTCTTATACCACTTTCTTAATATATGGTTTGGTACGCCCCTAGGGCTAATCGTATATTGTGCTAATTTACTGTGCTATTTGACTTGTAACTTGTGTACTTCGACCTCTAGCCTCATAAAGAGACTAGTGGGTAGTGTTTAGTAATAAATACATATATTTTATATATGTACCTGGTGTGGTTCTCCTTTCATTTGGTCATTCACGAGATTATAGACTGGTAAAACAACTAGCTTTACACTCCTTCAAGACTTAGCCTGAAGGCTGCTCTCCATAGCTACCACTAGGATAGCTTTCAATAAAGGTTGTCTTTAAACCTATCATCAATAAAGGTGTTTGGACTGGTGCAAGGTGCCCACTAGAACTAGTGGACAGCATATGCCAGGCCAACTTCTCACATTGGTGTGCAGCGGTTGGATTCAAGCTTGCCTTTGTTTTACCAGATAATCTCAAGTGTATGACTAACTGAAAACCACTAAAGGTACCAGAGGTACATATAAATTCAAGCTTAGAAATACAGTAAGTTCTACTGAACTTAGAGTTGTGTGTCAAGGGCTTAGCACACCCTTTCTACAACTCAAGAGAGTTTAGTAGGCCACACTAGAGTAGGTAGTGCATACACCACACCTCACTAGTGATGTCTTCAAAGCCAGGAACCACTGAGTCCCTGCCAGAAGCCACTGGGCTTCCCCCATCCCAGTATGACAATATCCAATTCTTGGAATTGAGAGCATTGTGCAATGCTAGGAAGATGAAGCCAGGAAAAACTGCAAACACCCAACGCCTCATAGAGATGCTAGTGCTAGATGATCTCAGGCAGGCCTCAGGGTCTGAGGAGGTAGGCAGAGTGGGTGAGACAGCAACAGAGGAAGGGCCCAAGGGTGAAGAAACCCAGGACCTGACCTCTGAAGCTGGCCAGGAAGATGACAATGATCTTACCCTGGAAAATCCAGCTCCTCCTGCAGATGAAGAGGAGGATCAGAATGACCTCCCCTTTGTCCCACCAGGAAGAGTTGTGAGTGTGCCTAGAAGGGCAAGATCTCCTTCAGAGGAGTCTAACCATTCTGACACCTCAGTAGGGACCTCTGTTTCCTCTCATAGGAGGGAATCCTCCCATGAAAGGAAAGAGAGACTGCTCAAGTATGAGGAAGCTCAGCTTAGGATCAGAAAAGAGCAGTTGGCTGTAGATAGGGAGTCCCTACAGGTTCATAGAGAAAGAAAAAAGTTGGGACTAGAGTCCCATGGTGGCAGCAACTTCCCTAGGGATAGGGAAAGGTCTTATGACCATAGAAACCTAAGCAAGATTGTCCCTCCCTACCAGAGTGGGGATGACATCCACAAGTGGATTACTGCACTGGAAAGGGCCTGTAAAGTTCAGAGGGTCCCCCAGGAGCAGTGGGCAGCAATCTTGTGGCTCTCCTTTGCAGACAAAGGTAGAGACAAGCTCCTCACTGTAAGAGAAGAGGATGCTGATGATTACCATGTCCTGAAGAGTGCACTGATAGATGGGTTTGGCCTAACCACTGAGCAATACAGGTTAAAGATCAGAGATACCCAAAAGGCACAGATACAGGACTGGGTGGACTTTGTAGATTGTGCTACTAAGGCTCTGGAAGGTTGGTTACTGGGCAGTAAGGTGTGTGACTTCAAAGGATTGTATAATTTAATCATGAGGGAGCAGATTCTTAACAACTGTCAAAATCAGCTGTTGCATCAGCACCTGGTGGACTCTGATCTGACCTCTCCCCAAGAATTGGGAAAGAAGGCAGACAAATGGGTCAGAACCAGGGTGAAGCAGAAGGTACAGAACCAAGGTGGTGACCAGAAGAAGCAAGACTCCAAAAACTCTGACAAGGGTGGGGAGAAGGGTAAAGACCAGAAGGCTTCTCAAGGTCCCCAAAAATCTGCGTCTGGTGGGGAATCCCAATCTACTAAAGGAAAAGGCCAAAGGAAACCATGGTGCAAAATCTGTAAGCAGAAAACTCACTGGACCAGTGACTGCACCAAGTCCAAAGACTCTAATCCAGCCACCATTGCCCCTAAGGCAACTGTTCCCCCTAGTCCAGCTACAAATGGTGGTGGAAACACTCAGAATAAGGGTTTAGTAGGGTTGACCCTGGGTACTGAGATGGGCTCTGACCTAGTCAGAGTGCCAACTCAGGCTGTGCTAGTCTGTGATGGGGGCCTGGATATGTCCCCCTTTGTGAGTCCCAATAATTTGGGCAAATACAGACAGCAGCCTTTAATCAATGGAAGAGAGGCTTTGGCATTCAGGGACACAGGAGCAAGTGTCACAATGGTGACAAAAGATCTTGTGGATCCTGGACAGATTATACTTGGTGAAATGTACCAAGTGACCAATGCTAGCAATGTCAGAACAGACCATTCTCTGGCAGTTGTTAACTTCTCCTGGGGAGGTGTAACTGGCCTTAAGAAGGTTGTGGTGAGTGCAGACCTACCAGTCGAATGCTTGCTTGGCAATGATCTTGAAACCACAGCTTGGGCAGAGGTGGAGCTCAGGAAACATGCAGAAATGCTAGGGATCCCTGCACATGTCTTTGCTGTGACTAGGTCACAGGCAAAAATGTCAAAAGCTGAACAGGCCCTGGATTCTGGAATAATGGACCAGGTGACTCCCAAGAGGAGGAGCAGTAGGGTTAAGGCAGTGCCTTCCCCCTTGGCTCAGGAAGCAGATCAGTCTTTTGAGGAAGATGATCTCAGGCCTGAAGAAGGAACTGTCCCAGAGGAGCTTGAACCTGATCAGGTTGAGTTCTTGGGTACAGGGGGCCCTTCCAGGGCAGATCTGAGCCAGGAGCAGCTGAACTGCCCCTCTCTTGAACCCCTCAGACAGCAAGCTGCTGCTGAGGCTGCTGGGAATGCTAGTGGCACCCATAAGATATATTGGGATGATGGACTCCTGTACTCAGAGAGTAGAGACCCCAAGCCTGGAGCAGCCAGGAGGTTGGTTATACCTCTGAAGTTCAGGGGCTTCCTATTGACACTAGCCCATGATATTCCTTTAGCAGGTCACCTGGGCCAGAACAAGACTTGGGACAGGCTTGTCCCTCACTTTCACTGGCCCCACATGTCTGAGAACACCAAGGAGTTTTGTCGCTCCTGTGTAACCTGCCAAGCAAGTGGGAAGGCAGGTGGCACCACAAAGGCCCCCCTGATACCACTACCTGTGGTGGGGGTTCCCTTTGAGAGGGTGGGGATTGACATAGTTGGTCCCATGGATCCCCAAACAGCATCTGGGCACAGGTTTATCCTGGTGGTGGTGGACCATGCCACCAGGTACCCAGAAGCAATTCCCCTTAGGACCACTACAGCACCTGTGGTGGCAAGGGCCCTCCTGGGAGTTTTCTCAAGAGTGGGCTTTCCTAAGGAGGTAGTATATGACAGAGGTGCAAACGTTATGTCCAGTTACTTGACTGCAATGTGGAAGGAGTGTGGAGTGACTTATAAATTCACCACACCCTATCACCCACAATGCAATGGTTTAGTTGAGAGATTCAACAAAACCTTGAAGGGCATGATTAAAGGGCTCCCAGAAAAGCTTAGGCGAAGATGGGACATACTCTTGCCCTGCCTTTTATTTGCATACAGGGAGGTGCCTCAAAAGGGGGTTGGCTACAGCCCTTTTGAACTTTTGTTTGGCCATCCTGTCAGGGGTCCATTATGTCTGGTGAAGGAAGGTTGGGAGTTACCTCTCAAACCCTCTAAACAGGACATAGTGGACTATGTACTTGGTCTCCGCTCCAGGATGGCTGAGTATATGAAAAAGGTAACCAAAAACCTTGAGGCTAGCCAGGAATTACAGAAAGCCTGGCATGACCAAAAGGCTCTGCTGACTTTTTACCAGCCAGGGCAGAAGGGGTGGGTGCTGGAGCCAGTGGCCCCAGCAGCCCTCCAAGACAAGTGGAGTGGCCCCCATACAATTGTTGAACAAAAGGGAGAGGTTACCTATCTGGTAGACCTGGGAACTCCCAGGAGCCCCCATACGGTGCTCCATGTCAACAGGCTAAAGCCATATGTGGACAGGGCTGACATGGGCTTGCTCATGGCAACTGATGAGGGACAGGAGGAAGAGAGTGACCCACTCCCTGACCTGCTCTCACAGAACCCTGATGATGGGTCAGTAGATGGTGTAGCCTTGGCAGGCAGCCTCACTGCCCAGCAGCAAACTGATGTAGACAGGTGCTCAATCAGTTCAGACACATGTTCTCTCTGACTCCAAGTCAGACCACCTGGTGCACTCATGAAGTGGACACTGGGGACAGTCTGCCTGTTAAAAGTAAGATCTACAGGCAACCTGACCATGTCAGGGACTGTATCAGGACAGAAGTCCAGAAAATGTTGGAACTGGGTGTCATTGAGCCTTCAGATAGCCCTTGGGCTAGTCCAGTGGTCCTGGTGCCAAAACCTCACACCAAAGATGGTAAGAGAGAGATGAGGTTTTGTGTGGACTACAGAGGCCTCAATGCAGTCACTAGGACTGATGCCCATCCAATCCCCAGGGCAGATGAGCTAATAGACACTTTGGCCTCAGCCAAGTATCTAAGCACATTTGACCTGACAGCTGGCTACTGGCAGATCAGACTAGCTGATGATGCAAAGCCAAAAACAGCATTTTCTACCCCTGGTGGGTCTTTACCAATTTGTGGTAATGCCCTTTGGTTTGAAAAATGCACCTGCCACTTTTCAGAGGTTGGTGAACACAGTCCTTACAGGTCTGGAAGCCTATAGTGCAGCATATCTAGATGATATTGCTGTCTTTAGCTCCACCTGGGAGGATCACCTGGTCCACCTCAGAAATGTTTTGGAGGCCCTGCAGAAAGCAGGCCTAACTATCAAGGCCACTAAGTGCCGGATAGGGCAGTCAGGTTGTGTACCTGGGCCACCTTGTGGGTGGAGGCCAGGTTCAACCATTGCAGAGCAAAATCCAGATCATCATGGACTAGGTTGCTCCAACTACCCAGACTCAGGTGAGAGCCTTCTTAGGCCTGACTGGGTATTACAGAAGATTTGTCAAGGGGTATGGATCAATAGTGACACCCCTGAATGACTTAACCTCTAAGAAAATGCCCAAAAAGATTCAGTGGACAGTTAGCTGTCAAAAGGCATTTGATGACCTGAAGCAGGCCATGTGCACTGCTCCCATTCTGCAGAGTCCTGATTACTCCAAAAAGTTCATTGTGCAGACAGATGCATCTGAGTTGGGGGTAGGGGCTGTACTATCACAGTTGAATGATGAAGGTCAGGATCAGCCAGTAGCTTTTATTAGCAGAAGGCTGACCCCCAGAGAGAAACGTTGGTCAGCCATTGAGAGGGAGGCCTTTGCTGTGGTTTGGGCTCTGAAGAAGTTGAGGCCATACTTGTTTGGCACTCACTTCCTTGTTCAGACAGACCATAAGCCCCTCTTATGGCTAAAACAGATGAAGGGTGAAAACCCCAAACTTTTGAGGTGGTCCATTTCCCTACAGGGGATGGACTATACAGTGGAACATAGACCTGGGAGTAACCATGCCAATGCAGATGGACTCTCCAGATATTTCCACTTAGAACATGAAGACTCAACTGGTCAAGGTTAGTTTAATGTCCCTGCATTTGGGGGGGGGGGTTGTGTAGGAGAGTAGGATCTGCCTCTTATGGTTACCCCACTTTTTGCTGATGTATCACTGTTTTTCGACTTTAGTCTGGCTGGGGCCCTGCTATCCAGGACCCCAGCCCAGCTGCTTCCTCTCTAAATGGACTCCTAGTACCTTAGGTACACTTCAGATTGGATTCTGGGGTGCCCTTATAAGTCCCTAGTATATGGTATACTATGTACCCAGGGCATAGGTACCCCAGAGGCCTACCAGGGGCTGCAGCATGTATTATGCCACCCCTGGAAGGCCCTCCAAAATGACACCACAGGACTGCTACAGCAGCCTGAGTGAGGTGGTGCATGCACCCCTTACTGAGATATAGGTTCACTATATCTCACCCTATCACTGCAGATATAAACCTATCAGTCACCCCTATGGCAGGCCTTATCAATCCTGAAGGCAGGGTGCTGGGTTTTATGTGAGAGGGTGCCCCTGCATGAGCAGAGCCCCTCTGCAGCCTTCGGAATCTCCTCTCCGGGGTTGTCTGTGGTGCAGCCTGACCATATACTCTTAAGTGCATTATATCTTAAACGGTAAATGCTAACTTTGGGATGGCTGCACGGAAACATGTCGTGTTTAGTGTCAAACACCTTGGAATCATACCCCCACACCAGTAACTGGTGTGGGAGTATGATCCCACCCTTCTAGAGGGAGAGACATGGCAGCACCGGTATACCCGGTAGAGACTTTACAGAGCCTGGCATCACAAAATGGATGCTGCAGCCACAGACACGAGTCTGACCTCCCACTGCTGACCGAAACTCCAGCAGGGGAGGCCTGGACAATAGGTTTCCTGTCGTAGGGAGGTGTTACCACCTCCCAGACAGGCTTTAGTGTATTGGGGCTGGGTGGGTGCACTCTCTGAGTGCTTTGAAGTCCTGCACTGGGGGCACATTTGGTGTCCTCGTGCATACCCCAGTTCAAACCGGTTGCAGGGGCTGTCAGCCCCTGCTCTGGCGTGAAACTGGACAAAGGAAATGGGTGTAGCCACCCCTCTTTCCAAACCCTCCCATAGGTGGGTCCCCAGAGTTAGTCCAACCCCTTTCTTAGGTATAAGTAAGGAACCCCTGGCAACAGGACTTTAGATATCCCTGGACGAAACTCTGCAACTGAATCCTGGAACTTCGACGCTCTACTCAAGACTAGAGGACTGAAGAAATCTCCCTTGGGGTCTAGGAGTGACTCCCCTGCTTGGCAGGCACCAACGAAGCATTTGCCGGTCTGCATCTCCGAAGCTCCCGCCGGACTCCGAAGTACCTGCAGCCCAGGAAGAGGATTTCCAGACTTCTCAGAGGCCGACCCGAGTCCCCAGCAAAGCTGAGACCCGCAGCCCTCACGGGTGACGTGGAACCGGAACTCCTGGACACCGTGCTCATTTGCTAGTGCATTGACTTCTCGACGTCTCTTGAAGTCCTGCTTTGGGTTACTTGTAGCTCAGGCCCCGAGCACCATTTGCACGGAAGATTGTGAGCCTACACTCCACGAGTGTTCCGTGGGCCCGTTCTTGCATTTCCGCTCGAGGCTCCTTCGCGATCCCTGGTCCGTCGACTGGTGGTTCCCTGTGAAGGCAACTCTGATTTTCTTTGGGCGTTTCTGGTTGCTCCAGACCTGCCCTTACTCCCCACCGAGTGGTGAGTCCCTCAGACCTTGCTGGTCTGCTCCGAAGCACCTTTCTCCTTTCTGCGTGGGTTGCTGTTGCCAAGGCTTATTGTGTTCAATCCGGACACCAACGCTGCAGCACTCGACATCCTTCGTGGGACAGCTCGAATCCAGCTCCTGGTCGTCGACGACGCCTCCGGGACCTCGTGGCTGAAGAGTCAAGCTTCACCTCTTTCACCTGAAGCACCCGACATCGGTGGGCATTCGACTATCGTGCCCCTGGTCACTGGCAAGTGACCCAGGCTCTGTCCCCTCTGCTTTCAGGTTCTTCTCACCTCCGATCCAGGCTTGGATCTCTCCGGACACTTCGCATCTTCCCGGCAGCAGCACTTCTTTGCAGGCTGCCATTGAAATCGACGACGCGACCCGACACCATTCGACACCTATGCACCCGGCTTCCCTGGGTGAGGTAACTCGAGTACTCCAGTGCTCCCGTGGGTGGTAACCCTAGAACTGTCTAAGTCCAAGAGGGTTTTGTCCTAGTCCATTTCTAAGTGTCCTTAAACTCTAAAACTCTTACCGCGACTTTCCCATAGACTTTAACGGAGCTCGCGGCTGTGTTCACACACTGCACACAGCCCCCGTGGGTCCCCTGTGTCACTACCTTGGGTGGTTCCTTGGGGTCCCAGCGATTCTACAGGCTCTAGGCCTTGTGTCTACTTAAGTCGTGGTTCTTATACCACTTTCTTAATATATGGTTTGGTACGCCCCTAGGGCTAATCGTATATTGTGCTAATTTACTGTGCTATTTGACTTGTAACTTGTGTACTTCGACCTCTAGCCTCATAAAGAGACTAGTGGGTAGTGTTTAGTAATAAATACATATATTTTATATATATACCTGGTGTGGTTCTCCTTTCATTTGGTCATTCACGAGATTATAGACTGGTAAAACAACTAGCTTTACACTCCTTCAAGACTTAGCCTGAAGGCTGCTCTCCATAGCTACCACTAGGATAGCTTTCAATAAAGGTTGTCTTTAAACCTATCATCAATAAAGGTCGTTTGGACTGGTGCAAGGTGCCCACTAGAACTAGTGGACAGCATATGCCAGGCCAACTTCTCACAATTATGTGAACCAAGGAGGCCATTTTGTAAATCACTGCCATCAACCATTCAAATTCCCACTTTCCGAAATAGTATGCAAAAAGACAGCGACCCCAAAGGTGTTCATTGTCTGCCAGGCGTGAAGATGACCATGTCATGGTAGTGTACCCTGCTCCTCCCTATCAAAGATATCCTTGAGAAAATCATCTCTAGGTTGGACTGATCGAGACTACCCCGCTCATGGGGTCCCTCTCCGTCTGCCGAGGCCACCCAATCCCAAGTTGGTCCATCCATATGTCCCTTTTTGGTCAGTCTGCCTTATTGGTAAACATATATGTTCATTGGTGGCTGATTCATATGATGTTCGTTGGTGTTACATCTATACATCTTCTAGTCCTCAATGCGTATGTTATGTGTTGGTCAATTCATATGTTTTTTGTTTGGCAATGCATGTGTTTGTTGTTGGTAAGTGACTGTTCCTTGCTGGTCAGTCTGTATGTTTCGTGTTGTATAAGCCACTTTATGTTCTTGGTTGATCAATCCATATGTTTCTCATTGGACAATTCTCATGTCCTTTGTTACTCAATCTTTATGTCCCCGGCAGGTTGATTTAGATATTTCCTTTGGCAGTTAATCTAAAAGTAATTTAGTAAAGAATAAATATAAATATAAAAATATGTAATTACGTTTAAAATCTATAACTTTATAAGTTTAAAATAAATAATTACATGTAATATTAAATTTAAAATAGTATTAATATATATGTGTATATTATGTTGTACACGTATATTTCTTTAACACCTATATGTATGTACATATATATAGGAGTCAAAGTAATACTTATAAACCTGCGAAAGGCACTCGTTATGTAAAAACATGCGTTCATTTGAGATGCCCCAGTCAGCGATGGTTGAGCTGGGTCGGCGCTGAAATGCTCGCTGATGCCTTTCAGCCTGTAAACACGAGGTAAGCAGTGCACACACAGTAATCAGACGGTGGGGAGGGAGGGCACCAAATACAAGCATCTTGGTTGTTGTAAAACATCCAACACTCACGACCGAAACAGAAATTCACCCCGACGAGAAAACAACCCAGGTGGGTGCTGGGGTTTGTGTTCACAGTAATGTTGGACAGTAATGCCCAGCCAGAATGTCTCATGTGGTCAATAGGGAAGAACCCAATATATGAACCCAATGACGCTGGCTCCACGTTTGATGTTTTAGCACCAGACCGGTCGGTGCTGCTTTGAGCTTCAGCTCGCGCCGTCCACCTGCGCCCCTCAGGAAGGTGATACGTAGCGTTGAAGCAGGCGGTGCCCGCCCGCCGTAATTCCGATCTCGGAAGCTTCTCAGTAGTGTTTGGGTGGGCCATGTCCACTGCAAGACCCGCGGACACATAGGCTGTGCCCTTGGCTGTGCGCCCAGGGCCCCGGCCCCCTGTATCAGTCGCAGAGAGGAGAGACGGGGTTTCGCAGGTGTGTTTGGAAGCCGGCGGCTGGCTTAGTGCGCTGGCACACACAACGTCCGCCGTGCCACAGTCCCGCACTTTGCCCGATCTTATCTGACAACTCAACAAGGCCTGGTGCTGGAGGGGGGCGGTTCGTGCCTCGCTCAGGGCCAGGCTCGGCGGACTTTGGAAGAATCTCTGCACCGGCTCAGGTGGAAGAAAACAACAAACTGCAGTGTTACTCGCCAGAGCAAGCTGCAGTGGGCCTCACCGGAGCAACAGGCCCGTTATTAAGCAGGTGCGTGACCGGCGGTACCCCAGTTTTCCATCTTTCCCTTTCAGGAGACACTGGCTTCTCTCTCTCTTTCTCTGCGTGTCAGCCCCATGCCCCACTCCCCCAACCTCGCTCGAATCAATCAATTTTAGTTCCTTTCCTCCAGTCTCTTTCCTGAAACCCTGTGGTCTCTCCTCCCCGTGTCTTCTTAACCCTTTCCTCTTCTCTCAATCGTCAGTCGTTATTTTCTGCCCGCCTCTTGTTCCATCTTTTCTGCCCCGTTTGCTCTTCCTTACCCCCATCTTTTTATCTCGCTCTCCTTTACACCGTTTACCTCATTCCTTTCCACTCTCCTCCTGTCACTTTCTTATCCACTTTCCTTCTCTTTTTACGTTTCCCTCACTAGACCATCCTGTCTGTCACCTGTCCTTCTCTCTGCATCGGTCTTTTACTTTCCTAACTGTATTATTTATAGAGCTGACTAGATAGGTAACAATGAGACGTCACTAGGATTATGTAAAAGATTTTTCTTCCGTACCTCAGTTCCTGTAGAACATGTATGTAATGGTTGCTTTCGTGAAGCCCGGCCTGGAATAAATAGACCTTACATAATAAAATTGCAAATGAAATAGTCGCTGATCCTGAGGGTTGAGTCAGTTGAGATGCTCCGGTAAAACTTTTTGGGGTCCCAGCGGTGCCATGGTAATGGGTGCTGCAGGCCAAGTCAGATGAACGGTGACACGGCTTGGTGTGTACCACAATACTGGTGTAGAAGGGGGTGCCAACGTTGAGTATTGAGGTGCATTGGTAGAGCTGTGTGTGGGTCTCAGTGCCAGAATACACAGGGGTGCTGCAGGTCAGGCAGAGAGTCTTGTGTGTCCTAGGACTGCCATTCTGAGATTCGGGGGGGGGGGGGGCAGTGTTCCAGACTGGGGTGCATCAGCACAGCTGTGTCTGGGTACCACCAGCTGAACAGTGTTGAAGTGCATTGACAGAGCTGTGTGCAGGTCTCTGTGGTGGGAAACCGAGGCTTGCTGCAGGCCACGTCCGCGGTGCACCCAGCACAGCAAACTATATGTTGGTGCTGGAATAGTAAGGGGCGATGCAGGGTGCAGCTCAGGATTGAGGTGCGTTGGCAGAGCTGTGTGTAGATCGTACCCGGGCACGCGGTGCAGGACTGCGATACATGACTGGTACCAAGAATAGTGGTTAGCCATCTTGGTCATGGCTGAGGTGCATAAGCTTAGCTGTGATATTAAAATAAATTTCTATGGTGCTTACATGCCCAGCAAAGGGTGTTTGTTACCAAATGAGGGGAAGGATTAGGAGACAGAAGATAGCAGACTAAGATCAAATAAACTAGAGGGCCTAAGGGCAGAGAAAGGAAACAGATATTTTAATGACCTCTGCTAAAGTAAATGTCTTGTTGTGTTGGTGGGAAGGGTTTGTGTGATGTAGATGCACCAGGATTATTTTACTAGCTCTCAATCAAGGTGTCCTATGTCAAGTGTGAGGAGTTCAAACAATACTGTTTTTGTCTTGTGCATTCTGGTATGTATAGCCCTGCATTTATAATGTCGGCAACTGTAAGTAAAACCAAAAGTTCCAGACAAAAACAAACAACAAGGGTTGGCAAAACGAATGGGCCGTCCTTGCATTTTGAGTCCTAAGTACAACTTGGAATTTTTTTTTCTTTCTGGTACAGTGAATCTCAGAGAGAAAGAATTTAATTTGTAGTGAATCAAAATACTTTTGTTATGTAAACTAGTCCCTCGTTCACTGTAGTGCTAGCACTCTTTAAGAGGCAGAATGACACACAAAACAGACAATGGCATGGGGTGAGAGGGAAATGCTCCTCTAGGCGGAAACATAGTCCAGTCTGTGTATTCTTAAAAGACTGGTAACAACAGGTCTTTTAGTAAACAGTGCTGTCAAGCCAGACCTACAAATAGGATTGTATGACCAAATCACACCTAATAATATGGCAACTGGAGAGCTATGTTCTAGCCATAGAATGGTTTCTGTTTCTGCTTTCCTTGGAGAGTGGTTTATGAGAAGATAAGTTGTGGGAAGTGCTGTGCAGCTGTATATTCCTCGATGTATTCCCTATATGAATAGGTTCCAAGCCACATCCTATGCCCTATATCTGTTTGGAAGGCACATTTAAAGGTATTATTTGGTGAAACAACACATAATATAAAGATCTCTAAGGAGCGTGTTGTAGGCGATAGGACAAATTAATTGTTACACTACAGAGAGCGTGCACACACACAATCACAACTGGAGTCTACCAGTATTAACCTAGTTTGCTTAAGAAGTACGGCAACTCCCCTCGATCATGGGGTGAGTCATGCATGTAACGGGAGTATATCGCCCTCTCCCCGATATTTTACCATTTGTGGTTATGAAGTACCCCTCTTGCACAAGCACCATAGGTGAGCCATGTTAGTGAAGCACTTTTGACAATATTCCACCTTTCATCTCACTCCTCATGCCGATCACATTCCAAAAGATTAATTTAAGTGTTGCTTTTTTTGTTTCCCTTAAGATTCATCTCTCAAACCTCCGCCTCTGAACAGTGCAACTCTAATCAGAACACACTTCACCCCCTGATCTTCAACTGTGCATCTCATCCGCTCGTCCATGTATCTTCAACCTATTGAAACACCTCACTCCCTTCCCCAACCTCCACATTCGCTCCATGGGCCAAAAGCTACCCACAGCGTGCCTGTCTCCCATACCACTGGAGTTAAACCTGGAGCAATGCCTGTGCACAGCTGAGTGTCTCCGTGTGGGAGATGGTAGAGTGGTCCACTTTGGATACCCTTAGTTTTAGAATGATGCAAGATGCAGGATGAGGACCGTGTCCGCAGATAGTGGAATGAAATTACCTGTGTTCCTGTAGCTGGATGCGGGGACCCAGACTCTGAAGTAAGGGAAAATGGAGTCAGGACTACCTTTAGAAATCCAACGAGGACCTTGTTAGCACAGGGCTGCTGATTAGTTTTTCCTGAGCACTGCCATTCGGTAGACGGCAGGGTTGAGGGGTGGCACTGCAGTTTCTATTGTTCAAGGTGAATAGGTTTTCTTGGGGTGGTCTGTCCTTTTCTTTGTCCCTGATGACTGCATCAGGAGGGCTGATGACAGCCTGGTGCAGAGATCTCAGACTTCAGTATCCTGCATGGAGCCAGCTGCTTTGCTACCTGCTGTGAGAGCCATCACTTTGCACAAAGGCTATGTGTGGAGAGCTGTCTGAGAAGGACATTTGAAAGGCCTGCAGGACATGACCCTAAATTTGCACTTTCTGCTGGAGTCGCTGAGGGTCAGCCTGAAGTGCCTAGAAAAAAGTGTCTAAAAGCCTGCTTGGATGCTAAGAGAGAGAAGGAGTTTGCTTGTCCTTGTAGGAGGGGAGTCTATCCAGGATGGGAAGCCCCGCATGTTCCCAGCACCATGAGAAAGCTGGCTTTACTGAAGAGCAAAGCCAGGAGTGACACGTGTCATGGAGGGGTCCCCTGCGGCTGCTCTGCACAATTTCCATGTGAGCTGCACTAGATTGTACCAGAACAAGTATTCTATGTTTCATGGAAGACTGGCACAGGCTTAATAAACTGGTGCTTCTGCTGTTGATGTTGTGAGTGGAGCTGGAAGCCCTGATTGTCATGGAGGCCACAACTGCCAGAAAGATACCACCACAAGGGATTTGGCCTGGAGGCCACTACTGCTGCACCAGAACCCCTGTCTGGTCTGAAGCGCCAACACAGCTGCAAAAAAGTGCTACTGTGCGGCTCTGCCTCACCTATCACCCCATAAACTTAGTGTTCTCGAGGCTTCCGATGTGGTCTCCACAGGAGTGGTGCTGCTGCCGTGAGGGCTTCAGCCTGGACCGCATCCGCTGCGCAGCCCAAACTGCTACATTTACCAGCAAGTAAAAGATGCGGTTTAGCCTGCATCTGAAAAAAGAGATTAAAACGCACACAGATGAGTCTACCCTAAACACGAAGACTTATCGCCACAAAGGTAGTTGCATAGAACAAAGCTGCTCATTTGACTTGTCATTAATCCTGCTTAAACCCACTGTGCCTTTGGGACTATAGATGCAGGATCTCGACCCTAGCAGTTGGAAGGGGGATACAAGTAGAATATCAGGGAAAAAGGTGGTGTAGGGTCTCACTATTTAACACAACTTATTTTGCAACCCTGCATGTCTTTTTATTGAATTGGGTAAGATTTAGTTTTGCTATGTGATTAAATTATTGCCTTTTTCCATAAAAGACAAGCTCTCGTCTGGACATCACGTTATTGTGTACGTTGGTTTACTTGTGAGTCCTGAGTTCTTGCACCCCCAACACTCCCTCCCTGAGAAGCCTGTGAATGCTCACCCTCACTATCCTGAGAGTAAAGTGGGGAAAGGGTTCTAATTAGCCCCGTTTGCAGGGTTATAGTAGGATAGACTCCAGGACAGAAGGGACCGATTAACCTCATTCACCATATTTGGGGCCCAGTAGCCCGTCTGCCCTGTGACTCCCCGAACGTGGATCGAAACCATGTAGGACAAACAAATATCTGAGCACCATAATGTATGTTATTAACATAACATGTGTATTTGTAAAGCGCACATTCACCCAAGGGTATCTGGCCGCTGAATAACAGATATTTATTCTTACCCAACTCAATGGTACTCATTTTATCAGCCTCAGAAGGATAAAAGGCTGGGTGGACCCACCAGGATTTGAACCTATGACCACAAGGTTAAACACAGGCCACTAGAGTGGATGCATTAGTCCACTAAGCCACCAGACCAGGCTTAATGGAAGATATTATAGTCTTTGCACCCCTGGCTGCCAGTGTAAGGATTCATGTGCACTAATTACACTGCTTTCAAACACGGTGAGGCCACAGAACACTAAAGAGAGAACTAAGGGGCTTATTTAGCCTTGGCGGGCCCTAGTCCGTTCTGCCAGGGCAGTGAAGGGGTGTACTTTTCTACCCTGGCAGCTAACCGACCACCAAATGTAGTGATCTTCTGCCTAGTGGAGATCTCATGGCCTGCAGAAGAGCTGCTTCCACGGCTGCTCCTCTGAAGGCGTTAAAGCTTTGCTGTGCAGGTGCCATGTTTAGCACATCAACGTTTTTGTTTTTAAGAACAGTCTCTCAATGTAAGAGTTTGCTTTTAGAGCACAAAAAACGAATGCCCCTGTCACGCTGGGAGATTTCTCCTAGTGTGTGAGGGTCATTTATTTGTTATCTTGTTTGGGACTCTCAGACTTTCCCTGGCAGTGCCAAATGGAAAAAAAGACATCACCCTATCCTGTTGAGGGTGGACGGTCTGGAGCACTTTAACCATTTAACCAGTGGCCCGATGTGAGTCCGGCCATCGGTCAAAGGACTCCGCCAGCAGAAACATGACAGCTTGCCTAAGTCTAAATACAAGGGGGAACCAGAATTTTAGTGGGCAGCTTACTAGGCTACCGAGTCTGCGAAACTCTAAATAAGCCCCCAAGACTTCATGTTATATTTCCATCTAAGTCAGATTTTCAAATATGTTTACAGACAAAACATGTCGGCAGCAAATACAGCGGAGAAAACACCACACCAGCACACCATGTTTCAGACGTAAAGCTGTCTGGGGGTTCACAGGTGCCACACTGATAAGTTATTTTATTGTTTGCAGTTTTATATAGCGCAAACTCGACCCGAAGGTATCAGAGCGCCTTACATGAGCACCAGTTGCATTACTGACGGACATATTAATTTTTAGGCATGGGGAGATTGATTGATTTGCCCAGAATCACAAGATGTTTGAGCCTTCCCCCAGACTCAAACCTGGTTCCCCAGCTTCAAAGTCTTGGTCAGTTTTACTGGTTTTCTTGCAACGTGACCACGTTAGAGCTGTTTCATAAACCTGAATAAAGTAGTGTAATAAATCACTACAGTAATATCCAGGTTATTGAGATTGGAGGGCTTCTTAGCATGGGAAAACAGGGGTGTACCGTACTCCAGGGCCTAATTGTTCCCTTAAAAAGCCACAGGGGCAAGGAATGCTACATGCCATGGCTAGGCGCGTGGTTGGAGCTATAGTAACAAGGGGTACCCTATGCAGAGGCTGAGGCACACGGCTATAGATGTTGCTGTACCAAGGGCGCTGTATGCAAGCGCAGTAGTGCAGAGATAGGGCACTGGTAACAAGGGCGATGTATTCCAGGTCTGAGGTGAACACTTAGAGCTGTTGTAGCAGAGTGCGCTGTATGCCAGAGTGAGAGCATAGCTGGGGCCGTAGTAGCTGGGGTGCACTATGGCACACACGAGGTGCATGGCTATGCCCGTTGTAGAAGAAGGTGCTCTTTGTCAGGTTTGAGGAGCACCGCAAGAACAATAGTTGCAGGGGGTGCTGTATACCAGGACTGAGGTGCATTGCAAGTGCTGTAGAAGCAGGGCATGCTGGTACGTAGGTTTGATTTGCACAATTAGAGCTGTACTTGCAGGAGTGCTGTATGGAGGGCTAGGGTGATTTGCTATTGCTGTAGTAGCAGTGGTGTTTTATCAGGTCTGAGGTGCTTGGCCAGCAGAGCTGTTGTAGCAGAAGTCTGTTGTATATGCTCAAATTGAGGCTCATCGGTAGAGCAATAGTAGTAAGGGTTTCAGTGTGTCAGTATTGAGGTGCACTGCCTGAGCTGTTTTGTCAGAAGGCGCTGTATTCCAGAGCAGACAGCACCCCTCAGTAGTAGAAGGGGCGCTCTATCTAGGGTATTTGCAGAGGATGTTATTTTCCAGAGATGAGGTGCACTGCCAAAGCTGTGGCTACAGAGGGTGCTGTATTCCAGAATCGATGAACACTGCTAAAGCCCATGTAGTAGGGGGTGCTGTATACCAGGACTGAGGTGCACTGTCAGAGCAGTAGTAGCAGGTAGCACTGGAACACTGTAGGTACGCACCTGTGCATTCTTAGCTTTCCCTGGTAGAGCAGTGCCTTTTCTTGACATAAAATAGCTTATGGTGCTAATGTGCTGTATAGACATGCTTTTTCAGTTGTAGCACAGGTTCCCACTGATTTCTCAAGTTCAGTAACAGAAGAACGTTACTAGCCATTTAAATTAAACAGGTTGAACACTATGCACTACTGATTGAGCTCTCTTGTTTTCTAGAACCACAGAAAAGAAACTCACAGAGGTAGAACCTTTGGGAAGAACGTCAGAGTGGAATGGACCCTGGAGTAACCCCATGGCACTCCACACCACGGGGGCGGCCACCGGCTGGCATGGTTCCTTGGGAAGGCAGGTACCTCCATAGGCCTGTTCCATTCCCCAATCAAAGCAACAGCAGTTATTACCAGACTGCTGATCCCAGACGGGAGTACCCTCATTGGCCTGGTGATTGGGGAGAAATTAACCAGCCTGCTGCCTTCTCAAGGCCACAATCCAGAGCTGAAGTATATGAAAAGGACAGTTACCCTTACAGACCACATACAAGGTACGTATTTCTGATCACATCTGCTCAGCAGTGCATATGTATTTTTTTTATTTAATGAGTGTTGTTCTACAGCGCCTAGTAGGCCTTAACCAGCAGAGGACTTTCCCCAAAGGTCTGCACAGTGTCACATTCCAGGTTTCAGTGAACGACCAGGAAGCCGGGAAGAAGAGGGAAGGAAGTGAAAATGTTGAAGAAATTACATCAACTCCCTTTTGAACGCAGATAAGGAGGTAATGGTGTAGAGATGGCAGAAGGAACAGCATCCCAGACTTTAGGTGCAGAGAAAGACTAGTTCAATGCACACTTTTTTTTGTTGAAGACTGGTTTCAAGTAAGAGTTCAGCACTGCACAGTTGGTGAGAATCTCCTGAGAACTACAGTTTCTTGGCCAGATAGTGGGAGTCAACAGAGTGCAAGATATTGTGCTCTAAGCACACAAGTTTGTGGCTAGAGTTGCACTCAATAAAAAGCCATCTCAAAGCGTGCAATACAGGAGTGATGTGATCAAAACAGTCATTTGCTCAGATAATGCGGGTTGCTGCATGCAAAGTGGCTTTGAGAGCAGCAAAGTAAATTTCCATAATGTATTGCTTCGCCCTCCCAAATAATAGAAAATGCCGCACTCCCACAATGCCGTGCTCACTACGCCACTGGAGTCAAGATATCCTGGCTGATGTGGGCTGAAAGCCCGAAACCGGTCCTAGGATGCTTGATTCCGGTCCAGGGAAGACGTGGCTTGGCAGTTCGGTCTGGACTGTTCCCATGAGGCACAGGGTCAAGACTGATTTGCATATGGCTATGTCTGAACTGGGGTGGCGTGGTGAAGCAAAATAACGATGGATTAAACCCAGATCTGTGACTGGGGGTGAATGTTTGCCAATGTGCAACATTCCGTCCATCATCTTGTGTGTTTTGCACTCCCACAATGAGGCACACACACAGCAAAGCAATAAAAACACCTGGAAAGGGATTTCACTCTCATAAAAAGAGGCACATCAAAAGACAGTTTTCAAAATAAAGCATGGGGTTTAATTTGTGCAACACTCTCTAACAGAAAGGCTTTCCCAGATGTCAAATGAACAACATTCAAATGTATATAGAAATATATATATATGTGCAAGCAATAATAACAGACTTATAAGTACGCAAATGCAACTGTTAAATGCATGGAATAAAATACATGGAATAAAATGTAAGCAGATAATAATACTGGACGTCCACTGCAAGAAATAAACACTGCTAAATGCAAATAATCAGATACAAGGAATCAAAAGGAAAGCATGAAAAGATATAAGGATACATACACTAAATACATCAGATGATTATAACCACTGGAGACTTGAATGTGCACACAGACACACTCACACATCACAATGCCAATAATCAAAAGAAATACATCACCGATCGCTCTCTCTCTGCATTCTTGCCAACTCGGCTAGAGGATCCCTTGACAACCAGGCAGAAGCCTCGATCGGGACCCTCAAAAGTTCCCGATGGCAACATGTCTGCTCCACAGCGAGCTCCCATCTGGGCGCTGAGATTTCCCGCCTTTAATACCTTTTACTCAACCTGAGGAGAAGTTTCTAGAAACCTCGCCCCCTTTCTTCTGTTACGAAAACCGAGCTGACCGTACTGGTCTGTGTCAGGGTCAAGAAAGAAGCTGGCCAGGCCACTGTATTTTGACTTTGAGATAGAGCTGTACATTCCACACATTTCTCTGGCAGCAACAATCTCTGCCCTGAAAGGTACCAAGCTCGCATCCCACACATTATGTTAGTGAAGCTTATGAAAGTCTCCAACAGTACAGAAAACAATCTCTAAAAGTACAGAAAACAACCATGAATGTGAATACCCTAAACAACTTGAGTGATCTGGGGGCCTGCTTGTGTGCGCTAAGCACAAGCTAGACAGAGTCAGAATTCAAGATGAGGGCATGTCAAAGCCAATAGTAAAATCTTAATAAAACTTTCCAATGTACAACACAATGCACATTTGTGCACCACTGCATATAACACTACACACTTCATCTCCCAATGTACAACAAAATGCATATTTGAGCACCACTGCATATAAATTCACTCTGAGACAGAGAAGTACATTCCACAGCTTTCTCTCTCTCATGCTTTCAAATGCACATCCCACATGTTCTGTTCCTGGCAAGGCTGTAAAAAGCAAACACTCCCTCTTTGAAGCTACAAGGAGACACAAAAGAAATCTTCAAGGAAAAATGCACATGCAGGAAAAATGATGTCGTAAATTCAAGCTAGAATAAATCAAAACACCTAAAATCAATTAAAACAATGGTAGTCAAAGGCCATCACGTGGTCCCAATACATGGGAGTGCCTCTAGCACTACACATAGTCTACTCTGGAAAGTATCAAGGCTTGCAGTACTTTTTGAAGTCCTGTTCAAGTAAAAATGGTTTTATCCTCTTAAGAGTCTAAGTTGAACATTGGCATTTTTAGTCAAGTCATCAATGTGTTTCAAAAGATTAAGCCCTCATTGCAAATGGCAAAATTTTACCTGCAGCAATAAATCTGGTGGAATGATGCCAACGGCAATTACAAGTCTCCCGGCCCAGAATTATTGGGTCCACAAACTCTAGACCCCATAATTCAGGCCCTCAACAAAGTAAAGAACCAGTATCTTACTAAGGGCCATTTGGTTTTCCATATTCCAGGGAGAAAATTTCTAATTGGTGGATTATGGTTCAGGAACACCAGCCATAATCAGAAATTCAGGCATTCCGTTGTTCTTAAACTAAAATCCACCAAATTCATAATGAAGGCCTATGTCTAGATGCTGTCTGAGATGTCAGTGGGGTCTGGCTAGTTTTGAACTGGTTCGGAGGACCAATGGAATGAAATAAGTAGGTACTAGAACCGAGTCTTGAGGAATACATTGCAAAATGATTCTAAATTTGAAAGCTGTACCTAGATAAGCTAGCTTTTTATAATATTTCCATAGTTTCAAAATTGTTTCAAGCTAGAGATTGAAAAGTGCTGGGAGTAGGACTGAATCATGATAAACACTGCAAAATTATTCCAAATTGAAATGCTACCTGCAGTTTGAAGTGATCTGAGAGTTTTGCCTAGTCGAAGAATTATGTTTTCAGGTTTAGAAAAATCACTGAAAAATGCGACGCATTTTATGCCCATTTTCTTTCATATGGAATAAAGTTTTATTACTGCAAACAACAGAACGTAGTGTTGTGTTGGGCAACATATACAAACAAAGCCTGAATCTATGTCTGGAACCTCACATTGTCATTCATAGATATTGCACTATGCTTGTATTGGATGTTGACTGCGGGTTGAGATGTTGGGTTTCCCATGCATGTGATATTCACTCTAGATCCTTATGCGGGGCTGCCCTCAGAGTCACCCTTGACTCTAGTTCCAGATTTGGCTGATGTTGTATGTGATGCTTTCTTAGATTCCAGATGTTCCTCAACCCATGTTATTTGAGTTCCTGATATTGCAATCATCAGCTCCTATATCTTTACATTAAGCCAATGTCAAGTTCATTCTGAGAGGTGACAAGGTTGGTGATATTTTAGTACGATTTTTATGATGAATTTTTTTGATGTTTTATGTACTTTTATGATTTGCTGTGCTTACATCGAATAAAGTCATTGTTACATTAAGTCTTAGCTGCACCTTCACCTATAGTGATGGGTTTGGAATTGCAGGGCATGTTTGCCTCACAGTAAGCGGGTTTAATATATTGATTTACTTTCAGGCAAGGCTACGAGGACGTGTATCGTGCCTATCCAATGGCAGCCCCTGTGGGAGATTATCGAACATATTATCACGCACCGCCCAGGCCAACACCGATGGAACAAGGCAAGTCTGTTTCTTGAAAGGTTTGAATAGTGTCTCAAAGGCGTCTGCAGCAATTGTCAATGCATGTCAGCACAAACACAAATATGTCCACCTATTTTTGCAGTCAGGTGAGAATGATCATGTAGAAATAGCATGCACATCCGCACCAATGCCGTTATAATGTAATTTAATTCATAGCAGCACTAACTTAATTTATATCAGCACTAGTAGAAATGCATCAGTGATATCTCATAACGATACATGCACAGATTTTACATCAACCCAGAAAAAGAACAGTCAGTAACATGAGAATGTAGAAAACAAAGATAAAATCATTTACGTCACTACAGGCAGAGCCGTAGACCCTCTCCTACCTTGTGCAGCGGGCGGCATAGGACGGACAGCTCTGCACCGACACACAGAAACCTATTCTGTCCTGTGAGAGAAGACTCCTTGAGTGTCAAGAGTCCCAGTGGTACATAGCTGCTAAGTGTGTGTTGATCTTTGCGTAAATATTCGAGTTGGCTCGCAGCTTTGGCTGTATCACACTTTGAAGCATGTGTCTGATCTCAGTTCACCTCTGAAAACTATCAAAGAGGTTCTTCTATCATCCATTGCACTTCCATTTTGGGGAGGGTGCCCCTCTCCCTCTGTAGAATTCCACGTGCTTTGGCTGACTTTCTGAGAGACAGGAAATTTGGATAGTACATTTTGTTTACTTACGAGATACTTGTAGGGTGACCAACTTGCATGGGTGCAAATTCAGGACGGTGAGTGTAAAAATTCAGGACAAAGGGTCAAAATTCAGGACAAAAATTCAGGACAGGAGGTCAAAATTCAGGACAAAACTTCGGGACAAAAGGTAAGTTTTACAGACACATCAGAGGAGGTCGCGCAATAGTATATAATTAAGCCCATCCATATCTAAACATATTCAACCATTTGCAAACCTATCCATCATGTATCCTTCCATCCATCATTTCACTCATCCATCCCTCCATCCACCCATTCACTCATCCATCCATTATCCATCCATCCACCCTTTCACCCTATCCATCGGTACACTCATCCATCCACTCTTCCACCCATCCACCCATTCACTCATCCAGCCAGCCTTCCACCCATCCTTCCACCCATTCACCCTTTCAGTCATCCATCCATCCTCCCATTCTCTCTCCATCGACCCTTTCACTTAGCCATCCTTCCTTCCACCCATCCATCTACTCATCCACTCATGAATCCATCCATTGACCCGATCAGTCATCCATCCACACTTTCACTCCTTCACTCATCTATCCATCCTTTTGTCCATCTACCCTCCCTTTCACTCACTCATTCATTCTTACATCCACCCTTTCACTCATCCGTCCATCCATTCACCCTTTCACTTATCAATTCATCAATCCATCCATCATTTCACTCATCCATCCACCCATTCACTCGCCCATCATCCATCCTTTCACTCATCCATCCATCCTTTCACTCATCCATCCTTTCACTCATCCATCCACCCTTTTACCCATCCATCCACCCTTTTACCCATCCATCCACCCTTTTACCCATCCATCCACCCTTTTACCCATCCATCTACCCTTCCACCCATACATCCATCTTTTTACCTTTTATCTCATCCATCCTTCCACTCACTCACTCATCCATCCATCCTTTCTCTCAATATCCATCAATTCACCCTCTCATTCATCCATTCACCCTTTCACTAATCTATCCAGCCATCCACCCATCCCTTCACTTACTCATTCACCCACCTTTTCATATTAATTATAAGCTGAGCCTTTGTCTGCAGAGTTGCAGACAGAAGAGGCCCATCAAGAACGTCACCCTTGCTCTAGTTCCTAAAGCAAGAGGTGGGGCGGGGAAGGTTCACTATGCCCTTGCACATAGGCAATCTGAGTCATGAGTCATGCATGATGCACAGTGCCAGGCCATGAGGTGACTGTGACATGGTGTTGTTTCCAGGGCTATAAGTGGGATGAAAAAACTGGGGGGTCTCTCCAAAGGGGGTGTTTGATGTAATTAAGGGTGTTGCTTAAAACACCTAAGCTAAAAATCTGCGCTTAGTATAGTGTAACGCCCGACTGGTATTTTGCCTCTTCTGTCATTGAATCCAGATATATAACACAACAAGTAACGTTACAACTGCAACGAGCCCGAACTATTGGCTTTGTCAATGGTTGTTAGTTGCACAAAATAAAAAAGCAGCAATCATGGCTTCCTCGAATATAATTTTGAAAATGCATCAGTTCTAAAATGGCGAGACTGTGAAAGAATTATAGCCCCTTCTTTTTAACTTCTTTCACCAACTTCTTTTCTTTAACTGGGTTCTCATGTAGCAACATTGGCGTTTTTGCACGTCTTTCATCTGACAGAATGCCCTGCCCTAGACGGAGGCTGGGGGAGGCCCACCACATGCTCTGCAGCCCAGACTGGCCCATTGTCATTCTGTATGTGGCAATCATCAGCCACATACAGAATGACAATGGGCGAGGTGGGGCTGTTCTTGTGCTCCGAGGAGGTCAAGGCGGCCCCATTAGGGAGTCGAGGCATTACGGACAAAAGGCGTCCGTAAAAGGGATCCTCACGGACAACGGACGTGAGGTCCAAATTACGGACGGTCCGTGAAATTTACGGACGGTTGGTCACCCTAGATACTTGGCAGCTCTCTTATAGTGGTACGGTGGTTTCACGTTTAAAAAATCTCTCAGAAAAACTACAGGAAATCTTCAGTTTCGCACATATGTATCAATTAGCTAGTTAACCCTTTGTGTGGCACCAAGATCCTTGTGCACAGTCCACTACATGGTGTCATATACAGAACTAATTACGAGTCCAGACATCTTTTTAGCCTCGTTTTGGAATTCCCTCAGCAGATGACAGTGACTTAATTCGTACAACACAGGTATGACATTATCGGAGAAGTATAACTATCAATTGTTTGTAATATTCAGACTATTTTCAGGCAATGATCCAGAATGTTTCCTAATTAGTAGGCATCCAGTGCTTAATTTGTTAAAAACATAAGTGCCAGGGCTCTCGGCAGGAGGCTACTGCACCACAGATTGTCCCGTCCAGCGCTGCCTATGATGGTAACAACAAAACTACTAACCATCACACTCCTACAAGTGTGACAATTTAGGCTATTTCAGGCCCCCAAAGCTATAAGAATGACTTAGGCGGCAGGTAATAGTCAGTTTTGATGTATATTGAATTAATACTTAACTATTGTTTTGGTCATGTCAAAAGTGGCCAGACAGCGCCACCTTGTGGCAGACTATCACAAGTACCCCTGCTGACAATTAAGTGCCGGTGCCTAGCACCAGAAACCACTGGCTCAAATTAAGCACAGGGGGCAGCACTTTTTCGGATACAGGGTCCCTCACCCATGGGGTGGCATGCTTCATCATTGGGACCTGCTGCTCGTCCAGTAGGGCACCCTTTGGGAGCTCTTTTTCGGAGATCTTTTATCCCGAGTTCAAGAAGCCAATATGGCCAAATTAATTGCCCCAAGTGAGAATTGGCTCTGTTCATCCAGTGTGTTGAATGTAAATAGATTGGGCAAAAACACATCACGGACTAAAATCAAACAGACGGCCGTAGAGTATGCAAAATGTGAACATATTTCTGTGGTCTATGTTGTAATTGTAAACTGTATAGGCAAAGTATTTTTTTGGTACTGGTAAGTGTTACTCATTTGAAAAGGTCAATAAAAACAGTTAAAAAAGTAGTTAAAATTACCTATAGCAATCCTGGTTTAGGAATTCATGGATGCATGTGTTTGCAGTGTTCTTCACATAGTATGTTTGCTTGGCATGATGTATTGGGTCCTTTTGGTGACATGGACCTGGTATAAGTACACATAGGTATTTACAAATCAAGATGAAGTTATATGTTGTCATTTTAGTTTGTTTTTCATTTACCAGGAAGCATTTTCCACAGATGTTTGTGTGAGATACCTCTTATTAGGTCTGGCGTTAGCCAAGACATTTTGATTTTACTAAAATATGTATAATATACTTAAATATAGTGGCTTTCAGCTACCTGTCTTCATCTATTGGTCTGTTGTGTCATTCACGTTTTACTCCCACCCATTACATCTTATATCATGGGCAGTTGATCAGCCTACTTAAGCCACTGGTTATCTTCACTTTGACTAACTGCATTTTGCTCTCTCACAAGGAGCATATCAGCACATAAGGTAGTTCCCATCAGTGCCAGTGTTTTTGTTTTTACTTTATAGTTACTTTAGTGTTGACTTGGTGTTTACAGCCTGATGGGATAGCAGGATACGCCTGATGCACATTCCATGTTTATCAGACCCCCTTTCATTCTAATGCTGTTTGGAGTGTTTTGCTTTTTTGACTCCTGCTATTCCTCTGCATACTAGATGTGTGTCTTATTTGAAACTGTTCTGTATCAAGTTATCATCTTTCTTTCTTTCTTTTTCTTTCTTTCTTTCTTTCTTTCTCTTTCTCTCGTTCTTTCTTTTTCTTTCTTTCTTTCTTTCTTTCTTTCTTTCTTTCTTTCTTTCTTTCTTTCTTTCTTTCTTTCTCTCTCTCTTTTTCTCTCTCTCTCAAAGGCAAGAGGCTTGCTGGCAATGCCAGATTGATTGATTTTTTTAAGTAGTTGCCTTCAGTGCCAGGGAGTACTACTGCTAAGTGTGTTTTTTGGAGACCTCAAAAACATTTTTGCCTGTAGCATTTCTTTTTTTTAGATCGACGAGGGCCAAGCATATTCCCAAACAATATAGTTTTAAAAAATCATGACAAAACAAAAATAGCCAGAAGGCTGACGGCCAAGACAAACCTGTTTGCTTTGCCAATGCTTGTTTGGTTTTGTGTTGCACAATATTAAGGCACGCTGATTGCTGACACTTTGATGATTAGACTTGACCTCTTTTTGTGGGTCTGTTAAATGCCACGGACCCTACGGTTCCATTAGAAGCAAGAAACATGGTGACCGCTTAGGATTCCACAGATAATAGGGCCATAGAGACCACACCCCATCACAAGAGATCACCAGATAATCGTCGGTCGATAGCGTTATAACATATAAATAACATTTTCATAGTTCGCTTTTCGGAGACCGGAGATAATAGTGTTTTGTGAGAGAAACCTTGGGAGTCCAACAGAATCGCAATTATAATAGGCCAGATCATTTTCCTAAGGAGTCTATTTAAAAGGATCTTCTTGACCTTTTCTAAAGAAGCTGGTCGATGGATTAGTCCTGGTCTCATCCAGGAACCATAGCCACTTTGGTTAACTGTGCTATCGAAAATCTCTAAACACAGGACTCACGTGGAGTCATTTGGAACACAGGCAGATGGTTTAGAACTTTGCAGTAGAACATTCTGTGGTCACAAGAGACATTCCATCAGGGGTGCCAGGTGTTCATCACATTGGTTCTTTGCAGCAGATAAGCTCTTCTAGGCTTATATATCATCAAACTAAATAGATGTGGAGTTAAAAACAGCAAATCTATACTTACCTGTCTATAGTTAGCTTCTCAATATGTGGTAGTCAATTTTCTGGAAATAATGTTTCTGTAGGATTGTACATGATTCCCTCTTTTTTTGTCCAGGTCTTCCTGTTTCAGTGACCTTGTTTACATATCAAAGTGACTGTGTCGCACTGCTCCAGTGTCCATGTCGCTTTGTTCCGCTTTATGTGTTTCTGAATCCAGTGTCTGTTTCTCTCTGGTCCAGAGCATTTGTCTGCCTCTGCTATCACTTTCAATGCTTCTCTGTGATTGTGTGTGTGTGTGTATCGCTGTGTCCATGTTCCTGTGTCAATGTGTCGTATTGTCGATGTCTGTGTATCCTTGTGACTCTTGTTTCTCACTGTGCATGTGTTCCTGCCCAGACCCCAGGTCTCCCTACTCTTCTGTCTGCATTTCTACACCACCCTGCTCCAGTGTCTGTGTTTCCCTTCCCGAGGATCTATTTCTCCTTACCCAGCATTAGGATGTCCCTGACACACTGACTGTGTCCATGTCTCCCTGAAGAACCTTTGTGGCAAACCTTCCTTTCCTTCCTACCCTGGTGTTTCTGTGATTGTTTCCTTGTCCCTCTCAGTGAATTCACAACACAGCTTTTGTGTCTTCCTTCCTCCACATCCACTCACCCATATCCATGCCCCAGTGTTTGTATATCCCTGCCCTGTTGTCTGTGTCTTCATGTTCTAATGTCCATTTCTGCCTGTCCCAGTACCCATATCTCTGCCCATTCCCCTCGCCTCCCTGTCCCAGTGTCCCTTTATGCTTCTCCTTGTCCCAGTGTCCTTCTCCTCTCCCAGTGATTGTCTCTTTTTTCCCCAGTGTGTGTCTTTTTATTCTAATCTGTCTTTTCTGAGTCCATTGCCCACATCAGTATTTTCCAGTGTTTGTCCAAGTCATCTTGACCCAGTGTCTGTGTTTCCTTGTCCCGATGCCTAAGTCTCCCTGTCCCAGTGCTCCTCTACCAGTGTCCTTGTTCCAGTGTCGGTGTAACAAGTTCTCCCTGTTCTTATCTTGCTGTACCCATCTTCGTACCTCACTGTCCCAGTTCTGATGTCCGGGTATTACAGTCCAAGTGTCCATGTCTCACTATACCAGCATCTTTTTCCGTCTCTTTCTAACTCAGTGTCTAGGCCGCCTTTTGCCATTTTCCTACATCTATATCTTCTGTTCCTTTGCCCCTGTTCCCCTGTCCATTTCTTCCTGTCTTACTAGACAAGTCTGACTCAGAGCACATGTCTCCCTGTCTCAAAGTTCAATTCTCCCTGTTACTTTATCACTCCGTCTCAATGTCTGTGTGCCCTTTCCATAGTCTGTGTTATGGTCCCAGTGTTTGTGTACCTTTGTTACATTATGTGTGTCGCCACTTTTCCTCTTGTCTCTGCCACTTGTTCAAGACAGTTTGTCTAATGATGGTATCTATGCCAATATGAAGGTCTGTGTGTGTGCCAGTGCACGTGTCAGTGTAGACTTAGTGAAGGTGCAAGTCCAGGTAACAGTGCTGGGTTTGTGCAATTGTCAATCAATTCCCAGTGTACTGTTTGTACATCTCAGTGTAGCCATGTCTTCTTGTTCTTGTGCCCATTTTCCCTCTCCCAGTTGGTGTCTAAGCCTACCTTTTACAGTCTGTGCATCTCCCTGCCCTTTACCATGTCTCCCGGCTGCAGTGTCTTACTTCCCTCTCCCAATGCCCTTGTGTCCCTGTCCCTATGTTTGTTCTTCCTGTTCCCAATGTCTCTGTGTGAGTGTGTGCGTGCGTGTGTGTGTGTGCGTGTGTCTGTCTTGTCAGTGTTAGTTTGTTTTAAGGCAGTGTCTGCAAGGGGTGTGTAATTCCCATAGCCCAACACCCAAGACATATTGTTTGGGGTCAGTTTTCATGTTTTTTTGTCCTTGGGACAAGTAGGCGCAACCCCTGCCGTACAAACCCTTTGGCTGCTAGTTTACAGACCACATTATGGATCTTGGGAGGGCATTGCCTGCAGCTAAGGTAACATTTGTATCCATATATTAACTCTGTTTTAACTTGTATTTTTGGTTCATTAATGCAAAGCCTTTATTATTACGATGAGTGTTCCAGAGAAATGTAAGCTCCAGCTGCACTACTATCAGTGGTTCCAGTATAAAAATATGTACACCTTTGCAAAGTTTAACTATTTGAGGCTACGTATAATGCTGCCAGAATGCGCTCTGATTATATGAAAATATTTGCAGAAGCTTGATGATTCTTTGATTTCAAATAAAATGTTCACAAAAAAATGAAACTAGAAAAATAAACATTTTGCTAAACTGCTGTGAAATTTTTGGTACCATTTCTTTGAAGCATCATTTAGTAAAATGTGTGGTTACATGCTAGTATTTCAACAACACTTTAAAAGGAAAATCAGTGTAGACAGTTTCTACAAGATTATGGGAAACATGAACATAAATAATCATTGGCAAAGCCAAAAAGTCTGACATTGATGGGCAGCCTTTTGGTTTTGTCAATGTGTGTCTTGTTTTGACATGGTTTTTGTAAAGTTTCATTGTTGTGGTAGCTGCCAGGCCCTCATCATTATAGCAAACATTGGCAAAAAGACAAAAAATATTCTTGGTCTCAAAAAGAACACATTGCCAAAGAAGTCGCTGGCACTGAACAAAACTACTTTTTATGCCGATGTACTCCTTGTGACAGAGCATAATCTGTCACTCACAGTGAACCCAGACTATAAATAGAGAGAGATTGAATTGTCTTGGTTAACGCAGACCTAATTTGGGGCCTAAATCCTAAAGAAAGTCACAAAAGTGCGCCTATGGTAAATGTCTTTGCATTAGTGCAGATTTACGGCTTTCATACATTTACAAGAATTTACAAAAGTAGCCCAGGACATGGCACTCCTAGAAAATATTTGTGAACTGCATTTTAGCACGAGCAAATACGCATGTGTAGACTTGCTAATGCAAAAATCTGCTGAGCATGTACAAGTTCACTTTTACTCCAACAATTTTTTTTTTTTTATCAACGATGGAAGTTTAACTTCTGCCCTTGTCATAAGTACATTTCCAACCTTTCTCAGTATGGGAAAAGATTAGAGAAGGGCTGGTAAAAACCCATAAACATGCAAGTTAGTTATTAGGTTTGCACAGACTCAAAAGAAACTATTGCTTACCGCTACCTCCAGCCCCAGTATGTTGATCTGCAGAAAGGTGTCAAAATCAGTGAATTGCTAGTATTCATACCCTACTATAGATTGAGCCCGGGCATAATCCGAGAGGCTATTATCAGAGCTCTTTAATGGGATTGCTGCCATAATTTGTCACCGCCCTACGTGGCACCAAAGGGGCAAGTGGATTTTTTTACAGAACAAGTGGATTCATGAAGCAACCTGTCATATGGACAAGTAGATACTTTATTAAATTCCACACCCCTGGTCTTTGCCAGTCGTGGAGCCCATACATGGACCAATGGGATTGTCAGTATCGTTTTGGTGAAGGTGGAATTCAGGTGCAAATGCCAGTGGGTGCAGAGGCCAGTGAGTGCAAGTGATGGTGTAGGTGATAGTTCAGTGCCGTTGTAACCTTCCACACATTTGCCAGTGCAGGTGCATTTTCCTGTCTGCATTCTTCCATTCTGTTTTTCTTTCCCTGTAACCACACCTGAGTCTTTCTTCCAAGTCAGCCTCTCCCTACCCCACTCTCTGTGTCCTCCTATCGCAGTGTTTGTTTCTCTTGGCCTCCCTCTTCCTTTATCCTTATCCCTGTTCAAGTCTCTAGCACCCAATGACAGTGCCCTTAACGCTCTCTCCCAGTGTCTGTATCGCCATGTTCCACTGTCCAGATTTCTTTGTCCCAGTGTCCATATCACCCTCTCCTAATGTCCCTGTCTCTCTGTCCCAGGGTCCTTATTCCCCTGTCTCAGTATCAGTTTTTCCCAGCCCGGTGTCCTTGCCTTAATGTTTCAGTGTCTACATGATCCCATCTTCAGTCTGTTTCTTTCTCTCTTAGTGTTTGTGTCTCCTAGTCCTTATGTGTGCACCCTCTTGTCGTTGTCAGTTTTTTGGTGTCATAACTAGTACCTATGCCCTTGGGGATGGCAATGTATTGTTGGTAAAGGTGCCAGTTTAGGTGCAGGTACCAGTGAAACTCCTGGTGTACATACTATTGCAGGTGGCAGTATCATGTAGGTGCTAGCAGGTAACCGAGTCTGTAACAATGTAGGTGTAAGAGAAGTTGTTGGTGCAGGCGGTAGTGTCTGGATTGGAAGGGTCATTTATTTTAGGACAGGTGGTCCTCCTCGCTATGTGAATTGTATTGGTATGGATAGGATATAATTCACAGGTAGGCTATTAATTGTGTGTACTTTGTCAGGACCGCAAAACAATTTCATATCCCTGTCCTGTGTGACTGCCACTTAACCTCTTAGGTGCTGAGGCTTTTCCCGCCCCAGTTCTGAGCCCTGTTTTTGATGTTTGGGGTTCTTTGTGCTTAAGCCTTCTTAACGTTTGTTTTGCACAAAAGGTGTCCAGGCCAAATTTGTGTCCTTTTTGCCACATCTTGGGGATTCTAAAGGTTACCCAGGATTTCTAGACTGCCCTGGAATGAACCATGGAAATAGCCAACCAGGGACCATGAGAAGACCACATTGACTTCATATGGCCACAGTATTCATCAGCCCCTGTCGCAGGTGCTCAGTCCAGCCACACAAGTGGGTATAGTTTTTATCTGAAGTAGAGTGAGAATGTTGAATGGCAGCAATTTTGTGGCTTCTCGCATATTCTGGGCTATTACCTCACAGAAATGTGTGATATTAGCCAGTTGGTGAGCTTTTCTGGGCTTTGTGGTAGAAAAACTGAGTGGGGTCCATGCGAGTCTCACCACCCTGGACTCCTCTAGCTGTTCATTTATCAGGTTGTTATTGTTTCCTCAGAGCTCATCCATTACTGAGGTACAAACTTATTCTGGTTGGATTTGGCACAGCCAATGGTGATAGGTTCTAAAACTGTAAGAAATTAGGTCTCTAGTTAGCAGAGGTATGCACCCTGTCCAAGTAGGGACCACAATCCTAGTCAGGTTAAGCTAGATACACACTAAAAGATAATCTGTGCTCACCCTCTGGTAGCTTGGCACAGAGCAGTCAGGCTCATCTAAAGAGGCAATATGTAAAATATGTGTGCAACACACACACACATACACACACAGTAACACAATGAATACACAACAAAAAAGACTCCACACAGGTTTAGAAAGATAGAGAATTCTTTTATGAATAAAACAAGACCAAACTGACAAAAATCCAAAAAGTAGAACCGGAGTTATGAATTTTTAAAGATTAAACCAAAAATAGTGCTTAGAAATTAGTAGCACTAAAAGGTTACTTGAGGTCGTGCTAGACTGGGATAAATCCAAAGTCAGGCTGATCACAATGGAGGGCAGGCCGGCTTCAGGACTCCAATGATTCCCACTGACAAAATACCGTGGATGAAGCAAAGAGTCAATGTTGTGAGTACAGTGCGTCGGTTTCGATCCATGCAGTTGGGTTGATGCATCGAAGATGAGCCTCCCAGTCTGGACCTTGGACCTGTTCTGCATTGGAGTTGAACCTCGCAGTCGGGACCTCGGATTGGCGCTGCATCGTTGTCGAGCCACACAGGGATGTCTTCGGATCAGCACTGCTTCGGCTTTGAAGGGCACTGCGTCAGTTCCGATTGGTTTAGTGGTGACAATGCATCGATTTCTTAGCAAACCAGCTGCAGAACCCAGTTATTAGACCTAGGACAGGAGGGGGCACCTCAGCCAAGGGTAGGACTCACAGATGGCAGGGTCCAGCAGCATCAGCAGAGTTGCAAGAAGTTTTTATGACCCTGAGACTTCAAAAAATAGGAAGCAAATCAGCATGCCCTTGCAGTCACTCTGGATTCAAGTGAGATGGATTCAGTCCTTGTCCTCAACAAGGCAGAGATCAGCAGGCAGCAGGGGCAGCTCAGCACAGCAATGAAACAGTTCCTGAGAACAGTCAGTCAAGCAGAGCGGCAATCCTTGTAGCACAGCAGTCCTTACTCCTGGCAGAGCTCTTCACAGGTCCAGTATTGTACTGATTTGGTAGGGTCAAAGCCTCAGTAGTTATATTCAAATGTGCCTTTGAAGTGGGGGTGACTTCAAAGCAGCTCCTTGAAGTGCACCGGTCCCCTTTCATCCCAGCCCCATCTGCCATTGTTATATTCCATATAGGTACCCAAATATAGGCTTGGGTAGCATCCCAACCTTTCACCTATATTCATCCCTACATTACATACATAACGGGCTGCTAGGACTGACCCTTTACCTAGTTACAGTACTACACACAGAACATGGGTTTTTCCCTGAACACTAGCCTCATACATTATGCATGAGGATCCTTGGATTCTTGGAAACTCAGCAGGGCTACCATCTCCTGCATAATAACTATGTACAAGGTTCATTCCCGACGTCATCCTAAGTACGACAGCGGCACAGCAAGGTAGAACCCCTGGGGATACCTTCGGGTATATAAACATCACATCTTGCTGAGATAGGGAGCGGAGATCAGGACTTCCATGCGGACACACTGACGCGAGACGCTGAAGCACCCTGCATGCAGATACTCCAGCTCGCAGTGAGTGGTCTGACATCCCTTGCGGGGTGTCCAACCTGAAACCAGGACGGGGTCCCACAGTTTCTCACTTCAGGTAATGGGGGTTGACTCTATCCTGGAGGGATTCTTGACTTAATACCTACATACATACTAGGTACACTTAGGTACATCTAGTTAGGGAAGCATAGTAGGAGTACGCATTTTATTATCATGTATTTTATGTACTTACCGATATTCATGGTTATAGCAAAATGGTAGAACTCTACCATCCTTTTACTTTCCTAGTACTTCTAATCATCTATATCTTTTACTGTCTAATGATTGTTTCAGCACACCTATTTTACACTAGAATAATGACTGTTCAATAAATACTTATTGAAAACATCCCTACTGTTTATTCTGTGTATCTCTCTGAGACTGAGTGAGCACGAGTGACTGAGCGAAAAGTAGTACACTGTTTCCATGGTCCTGAGGGATCAGGGTTGTCATGTTTGATAGTTGCCAAGAACTATTCTCTCCTTGGTAAGAGGAGTTTCTAGTGTCACTGTGAGCTAGCTGGTATACAGGCTAACATACCCGGTCGGGGTGCTCAGAATAAGTCTGGCACCAATCCTACAGTATATGTTGTCTAAACGCGCAGATCCTGTATAGGTTTTATAGGAACTACACGACATGGCGCTGCCAACGTTGGTTGGGTACTTATTTAATGGTCAAATCTGAGTAGTTCAGTCGTGCTATTCTCCGAGACCCCTATTCACATATCCCCAGAGACGTCTGGAGTGGGAAGGGTACAAAATCCGCCACAGCTGAGTAGGCAAAATCCTATGTATGGCTGTTGGTTAATCAAGCTTGAAGGACACATTGCACCTATTTGTGCATAACACCTTATCAAAATTCCCTTGCAAGGCTCTTCTTACTAAAAACAATGACTGTACAGGAAGACACGGTGGTTCAATTAAATCTCTCAGGAGATGAAGAAGATGCAGATGCATTACACATTTCAGAAAATGTTAGAACTGCCATCACCCTAAAATTAGCCGCATACGGTTTAACATATAGGGGTGGGCAAGTAACATTATTGATTGAGGCACACGAATCATTTAGAACAGAGGTATTCTATTCATGGGTTGCATTCCCAAAGGTGAATGCATTAACAAAGACATTTCATTATTACACAGAAGATGAAATACCGAACGAATATTGTCCGTACGAGAACATTGAAATTCCACTCCCTTACCACGAACATTTATACTGGTTTAAAGGCGCCCTACCCCATACAAGAAATAGAGTAAGACTCGGTCCGCTCGGAAGAGATGGAGCAACATGGCCAGTACTAGCAGCCTACACACCACATCCTGACATTGACACAATGCCAGTAGGAGACTTACTTACACAGCATAAATAATTAAACAACCTTTACAGAAACATGACACAGTTTGTGATGAGAACACTCACAATTCAGCCAACACCAGCTACACAAGCAGGACCAGTCCAAGCTTGTACAACTAAAATTACACCACAAACATTACACGCAGTGATGGGTAAATTGCCCACTAAACGTGAGCAAATGCCTTTCTGGATAGCTCAAAAAACAACAACAGGCAGGCAGGTATGAAGAAATGGGTAGGGAATATATCAAAGAATCTTGGGAATTACCGTACAGATTTCAATGCAGGAGTGGGGATCGAGAAGTGTTCCTAAGTGGTACAAACTGCGAGAGCGCTTTGAGTGGTTCTCTCATATGCCAGGATATTATGTTGCACGGGGCCTGCAATGGTTCGGTAGCAAACCTATCCTGCCACTTAAGGGGTAGCCCAGCAGCTGTGATTACTCCGGTATTCAGGCTACTTTCCAATGCGAGTTACTTGATGCTGAACGATCAAGGTTGTTGTGGCATGCTTCCGGGTATTGCATATCTGGTAACTGTGAGCTCCAGGGTTACTTGCTGTATGCAAGTATTGTTTCCACCAACACATGCAGTCAGGGAGGCGCCGTTATGGCATTCACTAAATGTTTCTCTTATACGGTTTGATACTCTGAGCAGAATGAAAGCCATGCTTTTACAGAAAACCGTGCCCTTAACCTCCGCCCGGGAGACTTTTGATCTCCAGATCGCAAGGTCCTCAGCAGAGATACAGGCACTCATACGTACAGACTGCCCCTTCCATTTCGCAGAAATGGTAAATCGTATCTTTAACATGTCTGATACGATGGGTATAGTACACCTATTTAAGACCATAGGTTAGGGACTGTTAAGCACCTTTCAGACGGTCCTCGGAGTTATACCAAACTGTATACACTCCGTATTCGGAAGCATTTTTGGAGGACTTCCGCTGATCCTGTTTCTAACAGCAGGTATCCTGATTGTAATTTTTCTGCTACGCAATGGACGTCCCAGTCACCAAGGAGATAGAAACAGTGCTCCTGGAGCGTAAATACCGTGATCACATGGTACAACATCTGGGCACACCTCGCTTATAGGAACTGAGTGCATCTTGGTTCGTGTCATTTAGACCAGTCTGGATGGACTGCATCTTACCTGTTCTCCGATGCCTGTTCTATGGAGAAGAATGCGTGTTGGATCTCTGTCTGACACTTCCATCGATTGCGCAACCAGACGTTGATGCACTACTGGACCCGATAACGGCCCATAATCTGCAGTGTCCTCAGCGTATTCCAATGTTGATGGCGGCATTCTTAGAGCCTCCACAGGAAGTTTCTGCTCCTGTAGGAATGGATACTGGCTCCTCCACTGACACCAAGGCCTTGGATGGAGCACAGGCTGCCGCAGCATCGGCTGAAGGCAGTACGGAAGATCATCTGTGCTCGATTGATGTACTCTGCGAGGTGTTACAGGGATCGTCGTCTGCTGTGGCAGGCAACAGCAATGTTGCGTCTACCAGACAGGACACATAAACATTTGGCTCATTGTGTGCTGGGG
The DNA here is from genome assembly GCA_963921515.1 of Calotriton arnoldi. Taxonomy (NCBI): domain Eukaryota; kingdom Metazoa; phylum Chordata; class Amphibia; order Caudata; family Salamandridae; genus Calotriton; species Calotriton arnoldi. The sequence continues at coordinate 4,102,557 of CAWUFW010000206.1, forward strand.
AAAAATTCAGTTTTTCAAAACAAGAACTAAATGTGAAACTCCAAAACAAATTGACACTTTTATGCCCTGCATGGCTTTCCGATGCTTGTAGTTGTTCGAACTATATATATGGACATATTAGAGCAATAGCTTGAGTGACAATTTTTCTGTTTAGCACTTTTTAGAGTTTGTAAACATTTTTTAGCAGAACTATGGTTTTTACTGAATATATTTGCGTACCAGTACCTAGACAGGTAGTATGTCAGTATTAGATTATATCGTCCAGTCGGATGAGGAGTGGGTGTTATATTCCATATAGGTACCCAAATATAGGCTCGGGTAACATCCCAACCTTTCACCTATATTCATCCCTACATTACATACATAACAGGCTGCTAGGACTGACCCTTTACCTAGTTACAGTACTGCACACAGAATGTGGGTTTTTCCCTGAACACTAGCCTCATACATTATGCATGAGGATCCTTGGAAACTCAGCAGGGCTACCATCTCCTGCATAATAACTATGTACAAGGTTCATTCCCGACGTCATCCTAAGTACGACAGCGGCACAGCAAGGTAGAACCCCTGGGGATACCTTCAGGTATATAAACATCACATCTTGCTGAGATAGGGAGAGGAGATCAGGACTTCCATGCGGACACACTGACGCGAGACGCTGAAGCACCCTGCATGCAGATACTCCAGCTCGCAGTGGTCTGACATCCCTTGTGGGGTGTCCAACCTGAAACCAGGACGGAGTCCCACAGTTTCTCACTTCAGGTAATGGGGGTTGACTCTATCCTGGAGGGATTCTTGGCTTAACACCTACATACATACTAGGTACACTTAGGTACATCTAGTTAGGGAAGCATTGTAGGAGTACGCATTTTATTATCATGTATTTTATGTACTTACTGGTATTCATGGTTATAGCAAAATGGTAGAACTCTACCATCCTTTTACTTTCTTAGCACTTCTAATCATCTATATCTGTTACTGTCTAATGATTGTTTCAGCACACCTATTTTACACTAGAATAATGACTGTTCAATAAATACTTATTGAAAACGTCCCTACTGTTAATTCTGTGTATCTCTCTGAGATTAAGTGAGCACGAGTGACTGAGCGAAAAGTAGTACACTGTTTCCACGGTCCTGAGGGATTAGGGTTGTCATGTTCGATAGTTGCCAAGAACTATTCTCTCCTTGGTAAGAGGAGTTTCTAGTGGCACTGTGAGCTAGCTGGTATACAGGCTAACATACCCGGTGGGGGTGCTCAGAATAAGTCTGGCACCAATCCTACAGTGTATGTTCTCTAAAGGCGCATATCCTGTATAGGTTTTATAGGAACTACACAACACCAGGCTATTTATGGAGGGTAATCAGCCCTTTGTGGGGGACACAGGAAACTGCCTATTCAGATGTAAGTGTCAGCTTCTTCTGCCCCTTCCTGCCCAGGAAGGCTATGAGATTGTAGATGAATGCAGATAAGTCCTTTGTTATACCCACCCTTCCTGTGTTTGTGGCTGTCTAGAGAGAATGCACAAAGTGTAGCTGTCACCCAGCCTAGACGTGTATTGGAGACAGGATGCAAGGCACATAAAGCAGTAAGAGCGGAGATATGTCCTCTTTCTAAAAGTGGCATTTCTAAAATAGTAATGTGAAATCTGCAGCCATTCATTCACATTTTGCTCCCGCCCACCCTAGCATAGGGCAGTGTTCCATTCCACTTCAGCCATTGATCATGTATTGTGACATTCACGTTTTACTTCCACCTACCACAGAATTCATCATGGGGAAATGGCCGATCCCCTCAATTGTGCCACTAATGGGGCTCCTGGAAAGCCCCGTGCAACAGCAGGTAAAAGAAATATGGCTGCCAAAGTGTTCCTTTCCCTGGGGGACTTGTTCAGGCTTCCCAGAGAAACCTCAAAACTATTATTCGACCCTCGGGCAGCCGACCTCCCCCAATTATGCTGCCAAGGGGTGAAACAGAAAGGCCCGGGAAAGCAGCAAGGAAAGCACGTATAGCTGTCAATTTTTCCCTTCCCTGGGTGGGCCCGATCAGCCCTCCCACAGAAGGGAAAATCTCCAAATTATTATATGCCCCCCTCAGGGGGCAGACCCATGCCTAGGGTGCTGAAACCCCCAACCCAAAAAACAAGACATTCCTAGTGTTTAGTGGTATCTCTACTTGTGATTCGTGGTGCATCATTGACCCATGAGGAGGGATCTCTTTGAGAGATGCATCGCTGGAAAGGGGAGATTCTACCTTTTTCAGCGATGCCTCTCTCAGACCAAATGAGGGCCACTGTGGACGATATCCCACCGGACGCGCACTGAGCTGCTCTTACCTGCTCCTGGTGTCACCGTCCGGTGGTATCTGTGATGTCACTGATGGTTGGCGGAGGGGAAGCAATGTCAGCCCCTGCAGATAGTCACATAGGTGAAGCCTCAGGTGCAAGCGCCATAGGTTTCCCCTCGCTCCCCCTTAGGACATTCAGCAGCAGGATACCCTCACGGGTTATAGTGCATTTTACTAATACACATAGCATAACATTCTCCGCACTGCGGGGGTATTATGAAGACATCTATGGATCATCCTTCGTTCTCCACACTAATAGCGTTAAACCCATTGTTTTCCAAGTCCACAACTAGCAAAGCAGAAGTTCTCTGAAGAAAGGGAAAATTGATCACTATCATCTTTCCCCAGCAGTGTCGACTACATTCACAGATGTAGCCCTCTGCCTGGGCTTCAGTGTAATCTTGAAATCCAGCGCCTTGCAAGGGGAGCGAGTTTTGGATCAACAGTAGGCACTGGTTGGTTTTCTTTGGTAAGTTCACCATTAGATGGACAGGGTCTTAGAGAGTGGGGTCAGTACAAAGAGAAAATATTGGTAACATTTTAGAGTCATAGGCAGATTTGAGGAAATTTTCCATTCAAAATAAGGTTGTGGTTAAAACCCCTTTCTCTTTAATGGTTTATGTTCATATGGCTTTCTGATCTCTTTTTCAGTCACCAGCGTTTGCTTACTAGTCCTCTTACATGTGTAATGTGATAGCTAAGATCTGGAGCAAACAGTCCCTATGGTGCACTAAAGCATGCATTATAACACAAGTGGCTCCTCAGTCTACATCTGTCACTAAATGAAACCACATAGTCTACGGCACTGCACAGATTGACCATAGAAACCTTCACACCAGCTCCACTTCAGTGCCATACATGTTTCCTAAGTCACATAAATTCACTGAAAGCCCAGGGTCACAGAACCCATAGTTATTGATGGCCATTGGACATTTATTTTTTTTATTTCCATTTCCAATAGTGCTGCAGTGCCAGAAAGTCATTAGTGCACTTTATATATAACAGTACAAACGTAAGGGAAATACTTCTTGGCTTTTGAATGGAAAGGGTTGCAATAAGAGACTAAACTGAAGAGACGGTAGAAAAAGATACACAAGAGTGAAGTAACTAAAATTCACATTTAGTTGAGATGAAATTGTAAGAGGTCTCATTGTGTCCTTAGTAGGGGTGAGAGAGAGTTTCATTAACTGATTGCAGCAAAAGGATTGCTTTAGTGCAAGAGTTGTATTCAGCTGCAAAGTTTCCATTTGAAGATTTCCTTATCTCTTTAGTCCCCTAAGTTCTATAGAGAGGCTGAGGAGTGTTTCAGTGTATGATGGGGAACCCAAGTCCTCTGCCTTATATGTTAAGTCGCCTATTTTACATTTTATTCTAGCCTGAATTGGTAGCCGATGTACTTCTTTTAGCATAGGCGAGATGTTTTCCAATTTCCTCTTTGTAGATATAAGTCTGGTTTCAGCATGAAAGACTCCCTTGGTCCGGGGTTAGCGTTGTCTGGGGGAACATCAGCTAAATTAGTGTTACCAAAGTCTAATTGGAAGAGGACTAGCATATGAGGACCTGTTTTCAGCAGACTGAGTTTCATTGGCCCCAACAGATGTTTAAAGGAGAGCTTTCATGTATTATACAGAAAACATATGACATGTACCCCATAATTCCTTGGCCGGGTTGTGGTACTCTTGCAACATGATATTAAAGTGAAGCACCAGAGAATAAGACCGAACATCAACATAAGCAAGTCAACAAAACTCAATCAAGTAGGCCACAATGTTATCAGGGACTGAATGTTTAACAATCAATAGAAAATACATAAGTTTAGAGAATCATCGGATCAAGCACAAAAAGGTGTTTGTTGGAGCAATGTGAGTAATGAACGGGATACCACTTGGCAAGGATTTACCATCACATCCCTGCCCTTGAGAACAAAATGCTAATTTTCAGATACATTTTAGCATATGAGGAGGTTTGCTTTAAGGCAGAGAACAAAAGATGTGCTATAGTTATTGTTAATAGTCAAGCTGCTTGTACGCACTTAAGTGCAGGTCGTTTTGACAGTGAAAGTTACAAGTATTTAACATACCCTGTATTCTCAGTAAATACATTGATGCATTATACCTGGCACTACTATTTGTTTTACTTGTGTGGCTCTCTTTGCTATTCTCTTTGCATTTACCAAGGCTACAATTTACACAACATGCACCCACAATATGATGGTGCACCTGCCAGGTGTATACATAGGTTCTGGACACAATATATTGTGCACACTCTGCTCATGCAGGACGCACGTGTAACATGCACACAGCGTCCTACTCTCTAAGAGAGTGGTGGTGAAACGCTCTTTCCCTTCAACTTCTTTGTCAAAATAAAATCATAAATACACATTATTGGAAAGCTGTAAAGGGACAGTTCTGGTCAGAAAGGGGGTGGTCTTCAATACCTCATTTAAGTGTCAGGTGAAGAGAGTTTTTTGAGGTATGGATAATGAGCTATATAAAAATTTAGGTATATAAATTAGGTACTACACATCTGAACAAAGAGGAAGAGCTTGGGTATGGATCACGGATATTTTGTGAGTAATATACAGCACCTAGCACAATGGTAGCCGGATGCTCTCAAAATCTGGAACCATGCATGGAAGTATACCCAGATTCTAAATTTCTACGTTTTCTACATCCCATACAACCCATCTCCCAAACTTCACAAAGCAGTATAACCAAAGTATATGAACACAACAACAAAGAAAATAGCAATGGAGCACTGCTCAACAGAAGCCTAGTGGAAATGGGACACTCTGTCCTACTTTCTGGACTTCTTGATGCCCATTGTGAAATTCATAAACCGTCTTAGTACTTGGTCCTTCCAGACAAAGGCAAGCTGCCCAGGGTACCAATCCTAGACAAGTCTTACACTACATAATTTATGAAAACCTACGTTGTTTGAATACAGATTACCAGAAAAGAATAATTAAATGTTCATACAAGCAACACAGGCGCAGTTCATAGCAACTAAAGGGAGAGTTAAAAGCGAATGCTCGCTAAACACCAATTGAGTGTGCCTAGGAATTTTAATTTTATTTATTTATTGAATTTATAAGGCGCGGCAGCTACCCAAAAAGGGTTTTCCGGCGCCGAGGCAGATCAGAGACAGTGTAACAGCTTACAGGATTACTGGTTAAAGAGCCAAGTCTTCAATGATTTGCGAAATTGGGCATACACCGTTTCATTCCGAATAGCTGTGGGAAGGGCATTCCAAAGTGAGGGACCGAGATATGCAAACGATCTACCACCCATCCGGGATAGTCTAATTCTGGGCCTAGAGAACTTCCCTTGAGTGGATGAGCGAAGACATCGGGGAGGGACATAGGGGCAAACCAGAGACTGCAGGTACTGAGGGGCAGCCCCTATTTTAATTTTGAACATGTAGCTCAGGGCTTTGAACTTGATTCGGTTCTCCACCCTGAGCCAATGCAGGTCCCGTAGGTGACCAGAGACAGAGGTGGCCCTAGGAACCCGGCAAAGTAGTCTTGCAGCAGAGTTCTGAACCATCTGCAGCCTACGAGTCACCTCCTTGTTGGATCCTAGGTAGAGAACATTACCATAGTCCAATCTTAAGGTGATTAATGCCTGGACTACGGTTCTCTGGGTAGACTCAGGTAGCATCCAGATGATCTTTTTTAGCCACTTCAGGATGGTAAAACATGTGGCGGCCACCTTGACAGCTTGATGATGCATAGTTAGCGAGTCATTGATGATGACACCCAAGTTACGGACTTGGCAGGAGGGTAAAGGAAGTGCACCCATCTCACTAGGCCAATGTTGTGGGCCCCAGAGATCCTTATTTTTACCAAGTATCAAGACCTCGGTTTTCTCTCCGTTGAGCTTGAGATAATTTGACTGCATCCATGAAGCAATTTTACTCAAACCCAGCTGGAGGGGGGACGACCCAGCCGCACTTTCCATAGAGAGAGAGAAGATAATCTGGGAGTCGTCCGCGTAAGAAAACAGGGACAACCCGGCATCTTCCGCAACATCAGCTAGAGGTCTGACGTATAAATTGAAGAGCAAAGGGCTAAGAATGGAGCCCTGAGGAACCCCATAGGGTGATGAATGGAAATTTGAGCTAAGTATTGGGGAAAAAACTTGGAAAGTGCGATTGGCAAGAAAAGAAATGAGCCAGTTTAGAGCTGAGCCACAGATGCCTAATGATCTTAACGTTTTTGCTAACACGGTGTGAGACACCGTGTCAAATGCTGTGCTTAAGTCCAGCAAAATAAGGGCCACTGTGTCTCCAGCATCCAGATAACGACGCAATCTCTCCGTTACCCCCAATAGAGTTGTTTCCGTTGAAAAGCCAGCTCTAAAGCCCGATTGAGAGGGATGAAGGAACCCTTGGGTTTCAACAAAATTAGAGAGCTGAGCGTGGATGTGTTTCTCTAAGATTTTTTAAAAGGCAAGTAGCAAAGAAATAGGCTGATAGTTGGAGGGTAATGCGGGGTCAGCGTTGGCCTTTTTAAGAAGAGGGAGCACCATGGCATGCTTCCAATCTGGTGGAACTGTAGCTTCCTGTAAGGAGGCATTAAAAGGTCCATAATGACAAGCAGAGATGGCGGCTCAAGCTGCTGGAGCACGGAGATAGGCAAAGGGTCCCTGGGTGATCCTGATTTGACACTATCTAAAAGCAGTGGTAAGAAGCAGTGGTCCCAGCCGGGTGGATCTATCGGGGTGGTAAATGTAACACGTGGATGACATTACTTGCCAGGCAGTTGTCTGTACATCTGCTGTATTATTTTTGCATGTGCATCTGTGTGGATGCAGAATGACATTATTGTTGTCCCCCCTCTTCTAGCGCAGCATGATCAAATACAGTAGCTGCCATTTAACAGTCCTTCCTCAATTATCTCATTCTATCTTTGATTGCAGATTGGAGGCAGATGGAATTCTACAGGCAGCAGGGCTATTACTGGGACCCTGGGTACTATGGAGCCCACAAAGTTGAACAGGAAAACAGCCACTTTCCATCCAAAGATGATGCTCTACAGAGGTAAAACCTGAGGGAGGCGGGAGGCTAGGTAATTGTTTGGCTGAGGAAATGTGGCCACTTCAGATGAAATGTGAAGAAGGTGGTGAGGTTGTGCTCCAGAAATCCTGCGGGATGAAGCCCCGTGCTGGTGAAAGGTAAGAGATGTGGAGACTGTGGAGTTCTTTACTGTTGGATGATCTGTGATATTCATAAAATGTAGAATATCTCTGCACATGTACAGGGTGCCAGAAAACATTTTGTTTTTCAAACAGATGTATATTTTACAACTTAAATAACTAGAAATGATGTCCAGTTAGCCAGCATTGAATGATTTTTTTTTAAAACAAGTTGGCCGAATTAAAGACCCAGCAGTATTTTATGTTGGAAAACACTACTTCTAAAATTACATTTAGAGTAAAATAAAAGAAGGAAATGGTATCCTAATACAAAACTGTATATCACAGTGCAAACCGCCCCTTTATCGTTAAGAACTTTGGAGCACTGTGCTATCACATTGTGCTCAGCAAAAAGTTAGTTAAGCAGTTTATGTTTTTCCACCCAGTGAGGATGATCTCAAACACTTTCCTTATTTTATAAGGGCTTCTTCTGGCTAAAAATATAACATTGTTGATGGTTACATTTTTTTCTCGAAGAATGGCTTTTTGACTAACATTTTTTGAGGAAATTTTAACCTTCTTTATTCCTTCATGTACCATGCCTTCACTTTTGGAAAAGCGTCCATCCTGTGGTAGTAAAATAACATGGAAAGATGACCACAGTGTCTGAGTGGTCTACCTTCCTGACTCCCACTCAATAAAGGACTGTGACATTTATCAGAAAATGTCGTATAGGAGACTGAGCAATAGTGAAGGTGTTTGCCCCAGGGCTAAGAAATAGGAAATTGGATAAAAAACGTTTTTTCCAGCAGCATCTGTATGAGAGCTTCTGTCCTTTCTTTCTGTCATGAAACTGCTTCTGCTACTTCAGGAGGTGAGTGGGCAGCATCTCACTCTCGGTGATAGGCCATAGGGACAGACATTTAGCAACAAAGCAGTCTAAGTTGAGACATTTTTATGCTTCAGCATAGCGATTAGAGTGTTGTGGGCCAATGCTTAGACATCATTTGGTGTTGAAAGACATTTTAACATTTGAGGGCTCTCCAGCTCTCAGTCTTTCTCTATCTTCAATTAGACTTGGATGTCCCATAAGTCCTTAAATAGTATTTTGCTACTTCATCATGTGAACCAGTTCAACCTCCTGTAGATGTGTCCATCACTGTTTCTACATCTGAAGCCTCTTTCAGCTCCAAGTTCTCTGCAGATGGCCATCCTCCTCATGCTCCATTTGAGATTGCCCATGTCTATAAAAGGAAAAGCAAGCTTTAGTAAAACCCGCCTTTAATGAGTAAGGGGTGAGAACATGTCGACAAGCAATAATCTTATGCCTTTCTGGGAAACAAATCCATTTAATTAGACAATTTGTCAAGGTTATCCTTATAGCAGGGAAAAAATTAAACTTGTAACTAAATGGAGTATAGGAATCACCAGAACAATTAGAAGCACCTTATTGATCTCCTATTCAGAAAAAAATTAATAAATAACAATACAGAGCCTATAGTTTGGGCTAGCATAAAAGTACTGCATACAAACACTCTACTGTCCAGAAAGTAATTATATACGTTTATTTTAACACTATTTATATTATGGTGAAATGTGCACGTAGTCACCATATAGATGTGGGGTTAAGACAAAGTCATAAAGTAATGTTTGTGTGCAAATATGAAAATATTTAACCATAAGGAAAGTTCCACGGAAACTATGAAAACTACCCTCACCAGGAAAGCTACTTATAAGACAGTGTATATGCGGTTTCAATGTTCTGGTGAGGCATGCTATCCTTAAATTACTCACAATGGTAGTAATATTCCTCTTGAAAGTAATGACATTTTAGTGGTCTCTCCTCATTTGATCTATTTATATGTTAGATTTTAACTGATTTTATGAACCATTGTGATTGCTGCTGTACATGCGCCAAAGATTGTAATAATTTTTCTTAATCGAACGATAAAGATTTCATTTCATTTGAGATTGCTGTCCTTGAGTGTGCTGTTGTTCCACATTTGTTATCTCCACAAGTTTGAGGGAAGAGATACCTCCTCCAGAAGGACATCATTCTTCCAGAGCTGAGACTGCTGCAGGCTGCTCTCCTAAAGGTTCTGAGGTATTGAGCCTCAAGAATAGACTGGCCACAGATGTGATTGTCATAGTGAGTCAGTCTCTTAGCCCAGTGAAAGAAATAGGTTGGGAAGATGAGACACCTCAGCACACAGACTCTGAATCTGATTCATCAAAGGATTTATGTGCCATATCTCCTGCCTCTCCTGACTTCATCCCTTCTTGTGTTTCTCCTTTAGATGATCTGGTTGTGTTCTATAAACTGTCAAAAGGAACAACAAGAAAGTTTAACATCCAGACATCATTTCGTTATGTTAACCCCTATGTCATATTTGAAATGATTCAGACAAAGCCTCCAGTGCAACCTTTGGTTCCTTTAGTTCTGGGATTTGTGGAACTTATCGTCATCATTTTCTTGATTCCTTATACTTCATGTCCTTTGCAAAGGCATTTAGGGGAAAAGTGTGAACCTGCGGACCTGAATCCTTAGTTTCTTAAGGAGAAGCCCTCAACAAACTCTCTTGTGGTTGCAGTAGCCATAAATGAATATAATCATTCTGGCTCTGCTTCTTCTAATACAGTGGCAAAGAAAGCAGAAGGTGGGCTAAATTGGGTAGGAGGGTCTACCCAACATCTGCAAGCATTGCAGAAGCTGCAATTTATATTTGTTGTATTTCTACAACAATACTTAATGTATTGTTGTAGAAAAAAGAATTTATTCAAGAAGGCATGCTTTCTTCAGACAACCTGATTAGAGTGGTTTGTAATACAGCAGAACTTGCCACTTTAGATATTTGCCCTGTTCTCTTTGTTCGGTGCGTTTTGTTATTGAGGCTTACATCACTAACACTACAAGTGTAGCAGTAGATGTTTGAATTGCCTTTCAGCAGTTCTACCTTCTTTGGATCTTTCGCTGATGAGATCTGAAACATAAGACAGAGACTGAGACCTTGAAACATCGGGGTTCAATAAGAGGAAGGAGTTTAGAAAAAGTTGAATTTAAACGTTTTTGCAAAGGTAAACAATGTATTCAAATTCCATACTGAAAGAGACACCTTCAGGAAGGCCCAAAGCAGTTCTTTCAGTGCCCAAATCATGCAGTGTCAAAAACAACGGACAAAAGATGTTGGCTGCTGTATGAATGGCCTTTGCAGTGCGATGACTGCCCCACACCAAACTGCATCCCGTTGGGACGGAATGTTTCCCACCCTCTCCCAGCATATGCATAAAATTCAGAGGACAGGTGGGTGCTGGATATTGTGTAATATGGGTGCAAAATCAGGTATCCTGTGGATTGCCTCAAAATGCCTCTAAAGGGGATTAATCCTGCTAAGTTGGCCTGGCTAATTTTGAAATGTCAGTCTCAAAGGTTTTCTCAAAGTTTTCGGCAATAGTTATAGATTTTCTTCATGGAAATATATTGTTTATAAACCTGTATTTGCATTGTCTAAACAAAGCCTCTCCTCACCAAAGACTTCTCCACGATCTGATGATAGAACTCATTAGCAAGCTGGACCTTCATCTCAGCGACAAGAAATCAACACAAAATCAAACACAGTGTATTAATCACCTGGTGCAGGCCTGGACAAGGAAAGAGGAAAAGCATCTCCTTGGTAGGAAAGGTGTATTTCTATCCATCAAAAATGTCTTTAAATTCATCTGACAGCATTTTGTCAGTCAGACAAATGATGTGTATTTATGGCTTCTTATATACCTCTAGTCTGGGATGCAAGGACGCCTATGAAACCTCTACAAGAATGCCTGGATAGGCAAATGTACCAAAAGTTAAGGAATTAGGATGATTAAATTCAGTTGTCCTCCAAAGCTCTTGTTTCGCTTCAGTGGTAGTGGCAGAAAAAGAGTCTTTTGACTGGAGTTCCTTTTTGCTTTCTTCCCAACAGTGGTGATGGATGCATCTCTGGAAGTCTGGGGAGCACACATGGGCCAGTCTGATGGCCCAAAGGTTGTGGTCCCTAGTGAAGAAGACTTACCACATCAACATATTGGGTATGAGGGAAAGATACCTCTTTTTGCAACCAATCTTGGTGGCCTCAGTCCCTTGGTTCTCTGCCCCCACCTGTCTCTAAAGTAAGAAATCTAGAGGTAGTCTTTGACTACGAGCTGTCATGTGGGGATCAAATCAACAAATTTACCTCTTCTTGCTTTTTTATGTTAAGAATGTTGAGGAAGGTGCTGCCCTTTATTCCGCTTGAGTTGCAAAAATCAATTGTCATCGCTTTAGTCTAATCTAGGCTTGATTACTGTAATGCCCTGTATTTGGGCATTTCAACAGTGGTCACTAAATAAGCTTCAGACTCTGCAGAATGCAGCTTGCCGACTCTTTAAGAAAATACCAAAATAAGAGTCTGCATCGGCAGCCCTGGTGGACCTTCACTGGCTCCCAGTTAAGAAAAGAGTCGCTTTTAAGACTTTGTGTCTGGCACACAAATCATTGCATGGAACTGGACCAGCGTATCTCGAAAGAAAATTCAGGTGGTATTCTCCAAAAAGATTGCTGCGATCTGCCACCTCTAGTTCAGTAATTGTTCCAAGAATTAAGAAGGCTTCACGGGGCGGGTGAAGCTTTGTATATTCCACCTGCCAACTCTGGAACAGACTGCCCACACACCTCAAATGTCAGCCTAATTTCCTTAGCTTTTGGAAATACCTAAAATCTTGGTTGTTCCCGTTGTCCCTATAGTTTCTAGTTCTTCCCCCAATGTGGTTTTTAGGTTTATACATAGGAGTGCCAGCGCCAAGACGCCCAAGGGCATTTGCATGCTTTAGATATCTCAAATCTAATCAAATCAGGGTGATTCATCTTTTGTTAAGTTTTTTCTTATCATGACTGGACAACACATACACCATGTATTATAAACAAACAAACAAGCAATGAAAAGAATGAGGGTGCTTTCTCAGGAAGCTCACACCATATGCCATTTGATTCTGGCCAGGGGCATTGAGCTGGCTTCAATACATCTACCTGGTCTGTAGAACACAAAACAGAGAAATTTAGTTGGTACTTATTAGAGCCGCGCAAATGTGTTGTAAATGAAGATGTGCTGGCAAACATCTTCTCATGTTGGAATAGGCCAGAAGCTAGTTTGTTTGCAACAGAATAAAACATAAAATACCTGCTTATGGCTCCAGGTTTTAGAATCTTCATTTGTGGGGAATGCCTTCTCAATTACTTTGTTGAAAGGATTTCACTACGTTTTGTTCTCCGATCACTCTTCTTCCCAATGTGATCACCAAATTCAGACTCTGCAAGTCTGACATGATTCTCATTGTTCCAGGCTGGTTGTGTTATTATGAATATCTGGACCATTTGAAGATGTCCTTTCTTCCATACCAGAGACATCTGAAAATGTTCAATTCTCCTCTCCAGAATGTCAGGAAGAATCGTCCTTCCCAGCCTTCCATCACTGATCCTGCCTCCCTGGCTCTTGAGCTCTTGCAGTATGGCACTTGAAGCCCCAGGCAGTTATGTGATAATCCTGAAGGAAGCAGAACCCCGTTCCTCAAGATCATTGTATACCTTGGAAGAGATTCTGTTTATGTTGTATCAGCAAGGAGACAGATCGGAGAGCCAGCCAGGAATAAATGGACTACCTTTGCTCATTTATTTGACTAAATCTAAGTCTGGCTTACAGTTTTTCTTTATGAAAGTACACTTGCGTGCTATCATTGTGTAATGTAAGTCTCTTACCCATATTTTTTTTTTTTAGTTTTATAAAGCTGCATGTCACTTTTTGAATGCTAAAGAGAGCTGCAGGGGCCATATTATAGATACTATGCACTGTCCCTGTTTGCGCTGAGGCAAACAGGAACAGTGCGCCCTGTTACAGATAATGCGCTGGCCCACAGGGCAGCTGTGAACTTGCAGCTGCCCTGGGGATAGTATATTAGCACATTAGTAAAAGTCAGAGTAGCTGCTCTTTCATTCACAGTAGGCAGCACCTGCCTGCACTTTAAAGGGAGAATAGAGCTAGCCTGCTGGCTGGTGTCTGCATGGGATCCACTTCCCCCCTCCACAGGGCTGCCCACAGGGTGTGAACTAACTGTGTGCCACCTCTTTGTGGTGCGCAATTAGTGTGCCTCCTGATGACTTCTTTGCCTCTTCACCCACATCGATAATACAGTGCAGAGGCAAAGTGTTTGCATCATTTGCATGAGGCCTCATCCCCATGCAAATGAGGGAAATCCCTTTTAAAAAAGCCGCAGCCCTGTATATGTTCTGGCACTATCTCTACTACAGAAGGGGCTGAACAAGCTTATTTGCCCCGGGGCACTGTCTGTATTGTGGCCTCAGGTGAGCAAGAGCCTCGATTATTAAGTTGATGGGCATTAGTTGGGATCCTATCGATATAGTACAGCTATGATCCAATATTCTTTAATTGCTTCCCCCATTTGTGAAGAGGTCAGGGAAAGGTAGTCTTAAACAGTTCAGAGTTCATGCCTTATCTGAACTGCACGGGGATTTACTATTCCCTCTGAGTGAAATTCAGTGCATTCCACCGCTTGGAGCCCTATACTCCCAGCAACCTCCCTCCATTTTTCATTCTTTTGAATAAGTGTTTGGTATTGGGGTTTGGTGTTAATGAGCACAGTTATCTGTTTGGGGACTAGTATGGCCAAATGTTTGGAGGTATCCTGGTCCATTGGCCCAGCAGGTCTTGCAGACCAGAGGAGGATTTTGATTTTGATGCTCTTGTCCACAGCGAGCGTGTATGGGCTTTCAAAGCAGGTAGGATTTGTTCATATTATTGAACATTCAGGTGTTTAGGCATGACACCAGGCATAGTCTTCATTATTCTATTTATTACATATTTTCTAGAAAGTTTAAGGAACCTGTCTCCTGCTTAGGAACTTACTGTTATGCTTTCTAAAATGAAAGACTACCCTTTTCAGCGAATGTACAATGGTGATTTGCAACTTCTGTCTGAAGGGTCAACAGTGAGTGAGATTCAAGGTCTAAGTACAAAGGAACCATGGATGGTTTTCCATCAAAATAAAGTCTCTTTAGAAATGAATCCTTCTTTTCTATACAAAGTTATTTCTGTTTCCACATTAATCACTCCTCTTTGTTGCCTACTTTTGCCTGCATCGTACCTCTCCAATGGAAAGTTATTTACACTCCATTAATGTTAAGATAGTTTACAGTTACTGTTTAGTTATGACAAAAGACATTTGTAAATGCAAACAGCTCTTTCTTACCTATGAAGCTGTTCAAACAGGCCTTACCTCTTGTAAATAGACTATATCCAAATGGTTAACCTCATGTATTTGTTAATTATGCGAAAACTAATAGGCCTTTACCTGGTACACCAAAGGCCCCATTCCTGATTTGTAACGCTGTCATGTGGGGGTGACTCCATACCTTTTATAAGCATTATTGTTTGGTCTCGGACTCCAAGACAGATACATTGGTGAGTCAGCATTGCTTTATAATTTATGTCCATAAGACATTACACAGTGTCTAAACCATGCTTTTAAGATTGAGTTAGCTTGCTACTCTAGTGTACCTTTTATGAAAATCACAGAGAATTTCACAGTGAAAAGTTATGTAGATGTCATTCTTCTTCTTGACCATTGGTATTTTCTCTGATTTCATAAAAGCAGTACCCACCTCTTCATTCAGGGCCTCAGTTTCAAACCTGGGTCTTATTGTTTTCATGTACTTCAAAAAAGAACTGCCTAACTAACTTCTGGGCATGATGGACAGGTCAGACTTCCAGAGTTCTTGAAGTAGAAGGGCCTGCTTCCTCCTTCTATTTCACTCTAAATGTAATTTTAGCACTGGTGTTTTCAGACAAATGTATGGTTGTGTATGTAATTTGGCTCATTGGTGATATTAAACATTTGTGTTCTGAGATCCTGTACATGCTCATAAAGTTCTACCTTTTCAAAGAGAATACCAGTGGTGAAGAACTAAAAGTACAATTAAGTAACCTTTACTTGTAAGGCCTTGGGGATGGAGTCCAGTACTGGCCAAACTTGAGCGAGGAGGGTGGCTTTGGAGCAAGAAGGCCTCACTTGTGGTCAAATACCGGTGAAATTGATTGAGTTACCAGAATGTAAAGGATGAGATAACTCGTCCAGTGCATGTAACACTGGCAGGAAATGGACAGGTAGGTCAGCTAAAATGGAATTTCATATGAGTCCCAGCACAAGAGATGTTGGATAAACAAGTACGCACCTAAGAAACAGAGGCAGGTAAAGTGTCATGTGAATGAGCAGAGGCAATGCTGAATGTCCTTGAAGATAGGGGAGATAGTGAAATGACGCGGGGGTGTTTTAGAATGAAACCCTGTACAAGCAGAAGTAAATACAGCAAAGGAAGTGGAGAGGTTGGTTTAAGTTGAAAGCCCTTGTTTAAATTGGCAGAAGCCAAAGCAAAACAGAAGTCCGTGGTTGTACCTTACAGTTGTAAATAAAAATGGCCATTGAGTAGTTGTTCTTGAATATGACACTCCCCGTTTGTGTACATTTTTGGTTGTGTCTGAAGTATGATACTGTTCGATCTGATGAAAAGTGCATACAAATCTAAGCCATCTTACATATTAGGACATATTAAAAATCATGTACTTAAAAATATTAAGAGACACTTAAAACAGCATAATGTCCTCTTGGCTTTATTGTTCACTTTTACATCTGAGCATAATGGGTGTAACATGCAGACAAAACATGTCCAAATAAATACACATATTTTCAGGAACAGAATTTATGCTACTCTCTGTTGGTCCATTAAACTAATTCAATTGTACGTACATCAAAAATCAACTCACTATAGACACATCAGATTCAAGATAATGGGTACCTATAATAGCATCTTTCCAAACATATAGAGCCTGATTTAGATCTTGGCGGAATGGTTACTCTGTCATAACGGTGACGGATATCCTGTCCGCCAAAATATAAATCCACTAGGATGTAATGGGATTTATATTTCGGCAGACAAGATATCTGTCACCATTGTGACAGAGTAACCCGTCCGCCAAGATCTAAATCAGGCCCATAGTCTTGAATATCAACTTTTTAGTGATTAAAGGAAGGCTATACCTACCTGCGGTTTACAACTAGTCGCATCACCAGATCTACTGATTGGTCAAGGGTAACGTAGGCATTTAAGACTATGGATTTGCTGCTGTAATCAGATTACACCTAATCACAAGTACGTGTTTAGTTTAAGTTGAAAGTTATAGGCATTCATTCATTGGAATCCTGCACATTTCATATATTGTTGGAGTTTTTAAAATTCAATTAGTTGATGTTTTGGGCTACTGTTGTAGATATCCACTACCATCCTCTTTATGTGAATTAAAATGGTCAAGAGTAAGAAATAATGATGTAACAACAGTAGTCAGTAAATGTAGGAGCTACCCTTTAAAAGCTAGCCTTAAAACATGGTGTTCTACAATGCATAATGTCTTGACTATTTTGAGAATACATCTGCTGTCTTTAGTGACTTCCTTATTGATGGATGTACATTGGATTAATTCTATGAGAACTCTTTTCTAAGATGGATGTATATGCTATTTATTAAAAAAATAATGATTTATGAACAAGAAATGTAAAGTATAGAACTTTAGAGGTGCCTCCAAAACTACAAGCTTATGTTTAAAGAATGTATTAGTTGGGTGAAAAGTGCAAATAATAAGTGCACCCGGTATCACGGAGCCATGATTATTCATGATTACCCCTTTACTGAAAATATTACCACCAAACATGTGACTGCAGCTTTTTCACGCTTCCTATTCAAAAGCAGTAATCAATGTCATCTAGCTCCGAAGCCATACAATGCAATTTGCAATTTAAGCCACTTTCAAAACTGATTCAAAAGTCAGTGCCCAATCTTGAAGATCCTTTGATGATATTTCCAAAATACCTAAAGATGGTTTTGATTTGACCAATGAAACACATACTCATTTTGTAAAAGAGATGGTTTACTAATGCTCTCAGTGTTGTGGAAAATGTCAGGGTTCCCAGAGCTCATTGCTTGATATTTACAAAGGTGAACCAAAGGTTGTTTAGGAAGTTTATGAAGATGATATTTAAGCAGAAAGACCGGTCTATTTTGAAAACATTTGTTTCAGAATAAGTTAATATTCGATTGATACACTGATGATATTCAACTCAGCATGCATCTGAATTTGGCCCTTTGTCTTCTTTGATCCCCATTGGTTTTTTACTTGTTTTTTTACTTTTCTATTCACTTGTTTTCCTGTCTGCCTCATGATTTTCTGTCAAAGCATTGTGCAGCAAACCTTTTTGTGAAAAACCTTGCTCACCAGATGTTCTTCATTTCTTAATATAAGTTGTTCTATTTTCTATTGAAAGTGTAAACTGTCCAGATGTGGACTTCTCTAAGGTATTGTGCAAATTTATGGTGTTTTCTCTGGCTCATCTTGTCTTGCTATTTTTCAGTGTGTGGGTGCATCTTCTGATACAAATCGGTGATCACTGTTTGTGCTTATTTAGAATCAATACCTACTTTACCACTTTAGTTTCCTTCAATCCATTGGAATATTAAATTTCACCATATTTAAAAAAAATCTGATAATTTTCACTGATAACTCCCTTATCTCCCTTAATCAGACGCATATTGCTTCAAAATATATCACCTTAGTAGCAGTCAGTAATCTGAAGTTGATTTGTTTTAAAATGTATTGGTTTTCTTCAGAGTTCATTGAAAATGTATGTTAAATACTTTTGCATATTCATATAAAAGTATCTATTGTACTAAGACTAAAAAATAAACATAAAACACTTGCCAAAGAATGCATGTTTAATTCCTAAAGTATGTAATATTCAGCAATTAATATTATGTGCTGCCCATCCTATGTGATGAGTGAAACAAGCATATGTATAAAATCACTGAGTAGACAATTCCTACTCTGTGTTTTACAGGGAAAAAAATGACAGAAATTTGGGCAGCAACAACAAAATGAGGCGAAATGAGGAAACAGTGTCCCTATAATCATATTTCGAGAGGAGAAATGAATGCCCTTAAGGCATCAGTCACTCTGAAATGGTCCGTGAGTAACTTTCACTTAGGAACAATTTCCACTCATGATATTAGAGACACAAATAAAAAATCATTTAATTTGAATTCTGCCTTCTGGTGTTGATTTATTAGGCAACAGGAAAGATTGAAACGGCAGGTACAATTTGAATGACTTAAAATTAGGAGTGACCATTTCAACACATGGTAATAAACTTGACTTATTTGTTGTTGAGACTGTTTGTAGAAGAAATAAATGTGTTCTCTGACACATGCCATATCACAGAGTGCATTTTCTCTTAGGTCCTTTGATTTTTCTCATTGATGCAAAAGATTATTTAACACTCACTTTAAATGAATCCTGGTGAAGTCCAAGGCGTTTTACTATTAAACTGAAACATGCTTATGTAAAATAGTTAACTAGTAGTTAGCACCTAGGATTTTGAATAACATTCAGGGACAATGTATGGACGATTCTTTGGACGCTCCACAGTCTTAGTAGCTTTTTTTTACACATTTGAATAAGGCTGTTCTTTGTATGTTGCCAAGTATAGCGACCCCAGGGACTATCCAAGTATATTTTAGCTAATGTTTTTGCTATGTGGAACCTTAATTTACACTATAGAGAAATGAATACAGAAGATTATGTTTTTGGCATTTGTTTCTGCTTTAAAAATATAAATTGCTTTAACTCTATGTGACTGCATCTGTCCAGGCTTCAGGATACCAATGTGATTGTGAAAGACAGTATACCTTGGTTGGATGGAAGGTGTGGCCACCCATCCCTCGATTGATCTTTATTCATTCTTCTATATCTCATTTTGGTGATCCGAAGGGTAAAATAATTGTGCTGGTTGCAAAAGAAAAGTTTTATCTACTCATGGTTGTAAACAAACAAATATATACCAAACCAACAAACTTATTTAGCTCAGTGCTGCTGTTCACCAGGGGGCCGCAATTAAAGGTCAGGAGGGCCGCATGCGGCCCCCGGGCCCTACTTTGAGTATCCCTGGTATAGAGGATGGCTTCTTGGTAGCACGCTCACTGGACACCTTGTTTGTTGGACAGCTGGCCACCACCACGACTGGTGTTTAGCATTGCTTGTTTCTAAATTGATTTGATGGACGTTTGAGCTTCAATGATTTAGCATGTTTGATACATTTCCTGCAAAAAAACTATTATGTGTCCCATAGGTATTCCTTGGCTTTTTGTTTTTATTGAGTGTCCCAGGCCTTTCGTGCTGCATTAGTACCCTTTTAGCATGACTGCAGTCTCCAGTAAAAGGGCTGTGATTGCTCAGGCTGACCTTATTGTATACATTCAATATTCACATGTATCACTATTTTATAGCGAATCCGCAACAGCGCATAATTTAGTTGCATAGCAGGCGTTCTGCACAAATCGTCATATGTATATGGTATTTACATAGAAACATAGCATAAACTTCCAGATTACATGGATTGATTTCCTATATTGATCAAGGTATACAATAAGGTACCCGCTGTTTGAAACATACACATACAAAGCCAGTTGACTTTTCTCTGTTACCTCTTTGATTTCTGATCTACTGTCTCTAATTTATTGTCACTGCTCTGATCCCAATGCTACCTCCATTTCATGATCTCTTCCTGGCATGTGTCTAGATTTCACTTTTAATTTCTGTTTCTAATGTGTTGTGCCTGGTTCGTCTTGCTGTCGGTCACTGATTTCTCTTTCGCCATCAACGCTGATGTATTCTTTACCATCACCTTATTGTCAACTTTGATTTCTCTTTTAAGCTTTCTCTGATTTCTGCTTTTTTATTACCACCCCTTCCTTTCCTATCACCCTCTCATACCCTGATTTGTCTATCAGCTTGCTTTCTTTCACTATCATGCTTCATTTTTATTTAAACTTCCTTATTCCAATTCCCCTGATTCCCAATTTCTAATTCCTCAGTTTGTCAGCAGCCAGTATATGCCTAAAAAAGATGGAGCACTCAACACATCTTTTATAAGACACAATTGTAATCTATTTAAACTTATTTTACTTCTCTTTCTTACATTTTAAACCGTATCTTGTTGTAGGACAAACAATTATGAAGGAAGCTATGTCAGGACAACAGAACGGGAGAGAAATGGAGAGGATTTTCGATGGAATGCTCAGGAGGACTCTGGTGTGTTGCAAACCGAGGTGAGCCTATACAAGTTAGTTTACATAGAGTTCTGTCAGTGCACACGTGTTCTGCAATGAAGCACCTTCTACTGTTCCAGGGTTGATACCCACACATAGTCCTGTCAGTGCACTGATGTCCTGCCCCCAGCACTCTTCTCTTCTAGCGCAGAGAGCTACACGCATAGGTCTGTAGGTGCACCACAGTTCTATCTTGCCATATGGCCTCTTATTGCAGGAGTCGGACCCAGCCTAGCTCTGTCAGTTAATCTCACTCTAGACCTAAAACATACTGTGCTATTGCAATACTTAGACTTGTTTTGTCAGTAAACTAAAGTTCAGACCCTATCACCCTTCCAAGCCATCCAACCCCAAATATGTGATTTGTGACCTTGTATAATAATGGTGCCTTTGACAAGCCTGACAATTACTTTATTCAGTGCGAGTAAATACACCTAATCCCTCTCCTCTCCTCTCCTCTCTTCCTCTCTCCTCTCTTCCTCTCTCCTCTCTCCTCTCTCCTCTCTCTCTCCTCTCCTCTCCCCATCTCTCCTCCCCCTTCCTCACCTCACCTCCTCTCCCCTCCCCCTCCTCCCTCCCCTCCCCTCCCCTCTCCTCTCCTCTCCCCTCTCCTCTCCCCTCCTCCCCTCCCCTCTCCTCTCCTCTCTTCTCCTCTCCTCTCCTCTCCTCTCCTTCCCTCCCCTCACCTCACCTCACCTCACCTCACCTCCCCTCACCTCTCCTCTCTTCTCCTCTCCTCCCCTCCCCTCTCCTCTCCTCTCCTGGTCTTCCCTTCCCCATTTCCACTTCCCCACCATATCCTTCAGTTCATCTCTCCTCATGCTCCCAGCTCTGCGGAACACAGTCTGCTCCAGCAGTACAAAGAGTCCGGCCTTTCTTCCAGCAGCTACGAGCTCAGCCAGTACATGTGTGACTCCTCAGACCCGTGCCCACCTGAGCCCTTGAGTCCAGTGGCAGCAGGTGAGTCTCCACCATATCGGAAGTTGGAGTTCTTCTACTGACAGTGTACATCCCAGTGCATTCAGAGTGAGACATGGTTCTAGGTCGATTTGTCTAATAATTAACTTGGTTCAGTTTATGAAGGCAATCTTTTTAGAATATCTTTTCCCTTGTTTAGTTTATTTGGTAACTTAAGTTGCTATTGCGCATTGCCCACTCTCCCATGCTCTCACATACCTTGCATTGATCTCCTACCAATGTTTCCCAAGCAGGCTAAGGAAGGTGTTTAGCTATGTGTTTTCTAGCTTTGGCCATAGAATATTTCTGTGAATGTGGTCAATGGCTGATGAGCTATCTATAAAAGTAGGATGTAGGCATCCCTTCCGTTTGGTGTATTTCATTCCCACGAGTTGAAATAAGAAGGCCTGGTCGATGGTGGAGAGTACAGCTCTGAATCTGCCTTGGTACATGGAAAGGATCCCTTCAGCGTCTTAACATTCTTGTATAGTTTTCAAGATTATGCAGCTTGCCTTTCTTATAGACTGGAACTATAATGCTTTTGAGCCACAAGTCTGGGAAGGAACAGGCTTCTATGCAGTTGTGGAAGAGTGCCTGCAAGATTTTTTGCCTTAAGTATGGAAAGGATTGGAACAATTTGTTGTGAAATTAACTTGGTCCTGGGGCTTTTTAGCTTTTTAGACTCAAAATTGCCTCCTTAGTCTGGTTGAGGGAGAACTAGTTTTTTATTTCTTTTTTGAATTCCTCGCCAGTGGTAATTTCCATGAAGTGGCTGGAGAGTCCCTGAGCTGTTCAAAGATTTTGGGTTGGGTTGGGTTGTTTTGAAAGATGTTCTGGAAGTGATTGACACATGAGGTGTGCGAAACTTTGTAGGCGAGTACAGATGACATTTCTGAGAACCCATAGGTGACCATCTTCCGGAAACAATTCGGTCATGATTCACAAACTGCACTGCAGTACGTTTTATAGTACTACAAAACGGACTACAAAATGCAAATTTTACTTATACTATTGTGTGCGGAGTTCTCCTCCCCGGCTGTGGAGTCTCCACACATGTCGGTTAGGTTTTATTAGTAATTGGGGGAGAGACATAGGGGAATGGAACAGATTTACTCCTATAGGGGATGGATTAGGTAGGAGTAAGAGGGGTGTAATGCGGGCCAGGGAGAGGTTTAAGGAGGGAATTACTCACCCTCACAAAAGTAAGGCAATTGCTTTACTTTGAGGGGTAGAGACACGTAATTTACACTTTTGTAGTAAGTTTACTCTTGGAGTTTGTGAAAAATGGAAGTAGTAAACTTACTCCAAGGTGTACACTTACTCAGAAGTGTAAGCTACCTTTCAGAATCAGCCCTCGGTGTCATTGGCTATTGATGTGTTGGTGTCCATCCCATTTTCTGTGAAACAAAATATTTACTTCTTTTATATTAGAAATTTGTATTGTTTGTTTGAGATTTTTCTCATGAGGGGATTTTTATTTTATCTGCTCCCACATCAGTTGTTTCTTTCTTAGATTTACATTCTTCATCAAATCAGTTGATTGTCTAGGGGGTCTTCTTCTTATATTGTGTTTAAGGCCATGGTTCCTTTGTGTAGATTTTATTGCCCATTGAGAGAAGGTTTCTGTTAATTTCCTCGAAAAAAGTGAATATTGCGTGTGTGCTTGCTCCAGATGCTAGATAGTCATTGTCTTCATTTTCATTGAGGACGTGGTTTCTGGGTGTGAAGATTTCTAGCAGGCTCATCCACTCCTTTAGGTCTTCCTTGTCGATTTTGTGCCTATTTTATTCTGAGTCATCTTAGAATTTCAGGGGTTGGGGCCTCTGGGACAGAATTGTGTCCTCATCGCTGGGAGCTTCATGAAATATGATATTCAGTTGAATATGGCCGCTTTCGACTCTGCATGACAATTTGGCATCTGAGAATTGTGACTGGTCTGCTAGGGGAATTAAGATGTAGTCAATGATTGAGGATGTCTGTTATTGCAAAATGGCAGGATGATTTGTTTTCCTTCTGCTACAGTGTGAAGGGCTGAATCATGCCGTTCCCTTTAGCAGACTCTTTCAAGGACCTTTCCTTTGGAGTCTTTCAGTGGGAAGGGTTGGCTTATGATTGAGGTTCCCAGGTCTTGCCTAGCTTCCATGACAGCTTGTTCTTCCTTTCACCAGTTTCCTAATTTGGCATTAAACTCCTGTGCTATAACAACCTGGTTTCGTGGAGGAAGTTTGGCTTGAATGTGTCTTTCCAGTAGGCCTATGAGCACTTCAAATTCCTTTGAATTAGAAGCCTCAGCATATATCTTTGCTATTCTCAGTGTTGAATTATCAGGACAATATCTGTAGCGATTGACCGTGAATTGGTATCTGGCTCACCTTTTTCATTTTGCTTAGCCTGCAGCTAGTCTGCAGACCTCTGGAATTCTTTCAGCAGACTTTGTTTGCTTTTGCTTAGTTGCTAATCCCAGCAGAATTACAGTGCACTCATATTGAGGCCATTGGTGTCCTTTGTAGATGCTTAGCCCAAAGGGAAACTGAAGCGGGTTATTCTCTAAAACATGTCTTTGATGCCACTTTGACAGTTTGTTTAATTGCATTTTTTTTGTTCTTTTGCAGAGGAAACATCACTCGCTGCCTCCCCTCAGTCTTTTACACCCTTGAAGTATTTCCTCCCCCATGTGGCAGTCTGTTTCGGGGCAGGGGGACAAATGGTTCGTGTATGCCCTAACTATCCCACCGAGGGACAGCCGGCAATCATTGAAATTCACAGCCTGGAGGTAACAGCTCAGAGAATTCCATGGGGACAGGGCAGTGGGTAAGATGGCTGCCCAGGATATAGGAACCTTGAACCCATACAGTGATCCTTCATTAAAAAAAACTTAAATGGAGTCTTCCCTGGCAGTAGAACGCTTGATTGAGACTGCTCTGAAAGAAGAAATTTGGGCACAGTTCTTCCCATAATTCAAATCAATCCAGTTATTTTGATATAGTGCATGGCTACCCCAGCGGGCCTCCCAGTGCTAGTTGCAACAACCTTACCGAGCTACCATAATGAACCAATTAACTAAAGCCCATTCTTCAGAAAAGGTGTGTTTTTAAACATTTTCTAAAACATACTTCTGACTGCTGACTTTCCGAGGGAGGCTGGAAGGGCATTCCAAAGCACAGATACAAGGTACACAAAGGAGCGTCCTCCGCTTCTCTCCCTTTTGATCCTGGGCACCAGCAGCAGTCTCTGATTACTAGATCTCAGAGACCTCCCTGGAACATATGGGGTGAGTAGGTTACTGATGATGAGTGGGCCTTTTTCGTTGATTGCCTGATGTGCAATGCATTGAGCCTTAAAGTGAATTCTCCTTTGGACTGGCAGCCAATGTAGGGCCCACTTGAAAGCTATTCCTCAGAAGACTTCCAGTCACTTGATGGCATCCCTAGCAATGCCAACTTCCATCATTCTCTGGATAAGCATGGAGTGCGATACCATGTCGGAAGCAGCACTTAGATCCAACATTATCATTGCCGCTGAACCCTTTGATCTAGAATAGAGCGGAGTTCCTCGGTGGCTACCAGTAGTGCAGTCTCCATACTGCAACCCGATGTGAAACCTGTCTGGTTGGGATGGAGGACGTTATGAGTTTCCAAGTATTAGGACAGATGTTTATTAACATGCTTTTCTAGTAATTTACTCACTACCGGAAGCAGGGAGATGGGCCTATAGCTGTCTGCCAGGTTGGGATTCGCTGTCATTTTTTTTTTAGAACCGGCTGGTTTCAAGTGAGTGGTTAAGAATATCCATTAGGAAGGATAATAAGGAATTGCCACCTCCATTAACCCAAAAAGATCCTGTTTTAATTTAGTTAAGGGTGGAGTCCATAGTTTCCCAGTTCAGGGCATGAAAGCAGACACGGTGGGACCAGTCCTCTGCATTCCCAGAGTACTGACGTTAGGTATAAGAGCTAGAGGTAGGAGGTACACTTTTTTAAAAATTTTGTTGATAAATGGATATAAGAGAAGTTTCCTACAAACCATGGGTGTGTGTCAACTTTCATACCCTTGTCACTTGCCACACATTCAATGCTAATATGAGTCCCTAAAATTTCCTTGCAATAATAGGCACTTACATAGAGTTCTATTTATAGAAACATCTGGTACAGAAATGCCTCATAATAGCTACCACTGATACAGAATCCCCTTTATAAGCATGTCTAACATAGAGTTTCTTAAATAAGTACATTTGATATAAATATTGAGACACCCTTGATGTACAAGGCTCTGATTTAGAGACAGAATCCCTGAAGCATAACCTTGTGTGCTAAAGGAACCTCTGTTACTTACACTCCACTGGTATAAAACATCTGATTCAGAAACCATAGATTCAGATACACTAACTTAATGTAAGAACTTATAATGTAAAGTCGGCTTAATGTAAGAGTTCCTTCTATAGTGATTTCCATGATGTAGGAGTCTCGGATACAGACCTCTGTATATATGAACGCTTCAGACTGTTCTGGTTAAGGATCGTTTGTTACACAGATATGTCCTATGTAAGAGCCTGTCATGCGAAGATGGCCTCTTCTGTAAGGGAAACTCCTGTGATTTTAGAATCACATACACTGAAATTTCCTTGGATGTAAGAATGGTTGATGGAGATACTACTTTGCTATAGCAACCATTGTATCTCATCTGACAATGTGATTGTTTTGTGCTATCCGTACTTGATAGTTCTACTGAGTTGCAGATATACATGATTACAGAATTTTACTAAATAATCTGGGATTCTCCATAAACGGTGCCAATCTGATGAATTACTTTTCTGGCCTATAAGAATCTTTCCAAAGGTAGGTGGAAGCAGCCGCGGCCCTGCAGGTAAGAGCGATGGGGCCGGGTGGGAGGGGATTTTGACAGATGACGACGAGAGAAAATTAATTATTTATTTAATTTTCCCTCATGTTCATCTGTCAAAATCCGCCCCACCGCTCTTACCTACACAGGCCGCGGCTGGGTGGAAGCTTCCGGTGTGAGCATCTATACGCTTATAATGGATTTTTATCTGATTGAGTTTTTCTAAACTAATGTAGTTTCTAATTACCTATAATTCAGTGAATTATGTCATATAAATTAAAAGTCATAGTTCAAATTTCTGTCATGCAAATTCATCTAAAAGTTATTCTAACATTATCTTATCATTTCATGAATTAATTTTAGTAGAAAGGATGTAAAAAGCTAACGCCTTTATGCAAGTTTCATCAATCAATCTTGTCAAAGTAGCACGTTAGCCTAAATTTA
This sequence comes from Calotriton arnoldi, assembly GCA_963921515.1. Classification (NCBI taxonomy): domain Eukaryota; kingdom Metazoa; phylum Chordata; class Amphibia; order Caudata; family Salamandridae; genus Calotriton; species Calotriton arnoldi. Next base: position 4,129,511 of record CAWUFW010000206.1, read on the forward strand.
AACAACAGAATTGATTGTAGATTTTTTGAGGTGGGATTAGCTTTGTTAATCATGTTAAAGATAAGGTGCAAATCAAAACTTAACCCAGAGTGCATGCCAATCTATGATTGCATACATTGCCTTACACTTTCAATAGTCAAAAATCTACATAAATTGTGCTTTCCTGAGAGAAAGACAGCCTGTTTGGTACGTGGGTGACCCACCATCCCCTCTCTACCACTTCCTATGCAATTTTGCAGATGCTAGTAGCCATTTTTATGTTTCTGTTATACTCTGCACTTATTTTAAAGATGCAGATTTTTTCAAATCTCTGTGAATAATTTTTGTGATTGATTTTTTTTGAAAGACTGAAAAGATTTTTCTGAGATGATCTTTCTGTAAAAGCTGTGTTCCATTGTTGAGTGAGAACCATCACATTTTTCACAGGTCATTCTTCATGACACGCAGGAGCAGGAAGAAATGAGGGCTTTCTTGGGGCCACTGATCAGGTAACGTAATGCTCCTCTCTCACAACTTCTCCTCAAGTACTATTAATACTAATTGTACTCTGGCTGACATCTATACGAGAACCCACAGACAGACACCAAATTGGTGACAGACCCCTATAATAAAAATATGAAGACATACGACATCCATCAAGGGGAGGATCGGCCCCTCTTCCTAGCCCTATGAAGAAGAATTGTGAGCAGCCTTTTCACCTACAACAGCCACATATAGGGTAGACTTTTTCCCGCAGACCTCGTGCCTTCCCTTGGGGTATCTTACGTGCATTCTTTGACTGCATAAAAAAAGAAAGAAAGAAAGAAAAAAAGAAATCATATGGCTGCTTCGAGAACTATGGGGAATTTCATAATGAGTGCCTTAGAAGTTTGAGGCAGAGGTCCTGCCACATACAGGCACATATTCTTCAGCAAAATCACATATCGATTATAGTTGAACATTACATGACCAATAATTAAATGGGAATTTTTTTTTTTACTTCACAGTGACAATAGGAGCGCACCTATCAGATCCCATATTCAACTTTGGGAAGCTTCAATTTTGAACTGAATAAATATGGATCTGACCTCTGACTTTCCACAAGAACATAAAGCATAAACATATTACCCATAGGAGCCTCATTGTGAGCCTTGTAGGAGGTAATAGCACACCCGTTAAAAATTGATATCGCAGGGTGCATTATTTGCAGGGAGCGATTCTACCCATTCCGAGTTCTGGAACTGTGAATGGGTGATAATGTGGTAATACCACAAGTTTTCATTTTCAGTGACGTGTGCAACTTGAAATATTTGTGATTTTCCCTGCACAAATTTTACAAGGTATTTCCGGAGAGTATAGTAATGTAGCTCATGCTGGGATCCTGATTCTGGTGCAAAGTCCTGTATGCACCTGAATTAGGATTCCGTGGGATTTGTAATGTGGCCCTAACAAAGAAATCAGACATATGCTTTCATGTCCACCCTTACCTCTCAAAGACTAGTTACAAACTGTCTTGTCTCTAACTGACAGTTAAGGAGACAGTCCTCTCTAATTTACAGACAAAAGGGACACATGCTGACTAAGAAATCAGGGTGCAGGCTGCTAACTTGTCCATATAAATGTATGCACCCATCGTTTCTTCAGCAAAAGAAATAATAATGGACAGACCAGAGGCTGTTACTTTGCACAGTGAAATGAAGAAAAACATTTCACCCCCAGAGGGACTTTAGGCACATACTTGCGTCTGCACCTAAACATTTGAAAGAGAATGCTTACCTCTGCAACGAAGAATCAGGCAAAGCATTCTTCTCTACAAGAGACATCTCAATTCATCAATGAATAATTCTCTGTTGCTTCCTCCTTTCATGTTGTTGCCATTGCTAAATTCATAAACTGGTTGGTTACCTCACTTTTCCATTTACCTCTGACATGCTGCCATTTTCTCTTTTCTTTTCCTTCTTTGCTTCCAGGGAGGATTTGCACAAAGGAGACATTCTCAGTTTCTGCCAGCGCAAAGTGGAACTGATAAAGCAGTTGGATGCTGTGAGGAGCCGAGACGCTGTCCTACTCTGGCAACTCCTGGTGCTTCTCTGCCGACAGAATGGGGTACGTTCTCCACCATGTTATGTTATGGTATGTAATGTTATGTGTTATTGTAAAGTGCACTATTACCCCCGAGGGTATCCTAGCACTGAGCAGCTGCGTTTGCCTAGCCCTGCCTGTGGTAGGTTGGTTTATTGAAACGCTAGGTCTTCAGTTTCTTATGGAATTCAAGAAGAGAGGAGGAGACTTTTGTGTTGTGGGAGGCCGTTCAACACTTTAGCAGCGATGTAAGAGAATGCCCGTCCTCCTGATCTGGTGCTGTGGGAGGTGTGTGAGTAGGAGTCCTGCGGAGCGGTTTTGTCTGGGTGATTGGTGGAAGTAGATGCGACTGATCGGGTAGGTGGGGCCTAGGTTGTGTACTGCCTTGAATGTGTGTGTGAGGAGTTTTAAATGAGCGCTATTGTGTATTGGGAGCCAGTGGAGTTCCCTGAGATATGGTGGGAGGTTGAGGAGAGTCTTGCTGCAGAGTTCTCGATGGTTTGTATTGTACTAGTGAGTTTCTTGGTGATACCGGCATAGATGGTGTTTCCCTAGTTCAACTTGCTGGTGACTAGGACATGGGTGACAGTTTTTCTAGTGTTGCTTGGGAGCCATTTGAAGATCTTCCTCGGGATCTTCAGGGTGTGGAAGCAGGATGCAGTGACAATGTTGACTTGTGCGGTCATGTTCAGTTTACTGTCGATGATTATTCCAAGGATCCTGGCTTGGGTGCTGGGTGTGGTCCAAGTGCACCAGGCCACCAGTTAGAGTCCCATGGTGATGTGTTCTTGCCGAAGATCACTACTTCTGTCTTGGCGTTGAGCTTCACACAGTTGTTCTTCATCCGGGTAGCGACTTTGGTCATGCAGTTGGTGGTGACCTTGTTTCTTGTGTTAGAGGTCTTATCTGAAAGGATGAGTATGAGTTGCGTGTCATCAGCATAGGAGTGGCTGTTGAAGTTGTGTACACGGATGACGTTGACCCGAGGGATCAAGCATGCGTTGAAGAGTGTGGTGCTGAGCAATGAGCCCTGTGGCACTCCACAGATGAGTTTGGGGGCTTCCGAGGAGTAAGGTGCCATGCTGACAGCCTGTGTTCTAGCCATTGAGAAGGAGCAGATCTAGCGGAGAGCAGGTCCTTGGATGCCAATGCCATGCAGGCGCCTGATGAGGATGGGGTGGGAAATTTGTCAGATGCTGCAGAAAGGTCCAGTAGAATAAGAGCTGCTGTGTCTCCTCTGTCGTGGATCATGCAGATGTCGTCTGTGGCGGCAATGCTCTGTCATTGATCATGGGGATGTGGTCTGTGGCAGGGATGTGGTGTGTGGCAGCAATGAGTGCTGTGTCTGTGCTGTGGTCGGGCCTGAATCCATACTGCGTATCATTGAGGTGATGGTGGTTGCTGAGGTAGTCAGTGAGGAGCCAGTTAAGCTTTATTCTTAGACCCTAACCACCTCCAACTGTCAGTGGAACCCCTCTCAACACATCCAGTTCCACATTCTGTTACAAGACAGGGCATTCTACTGGTTTCATCAGAACACTAGAATGAGCCAGGTGCCACAGTATGCCACCCAAAACGTATTATTCTTTGTTTGTGGTGTGGTGTGAACATTTTTAGTCTTTTACGATAGGTTTGTCTATTTTAAATCTGAGAGATGAATTTGAATTCTCTCTATATGGTTAAAGAGAAAACATATATCCCACCTTCGCTCCCCTTCAGCCAATTTTAAGGTAAATGGCATTTTGGTCACTTTCCTGTATTTATATACTAAAAGCAAAAGGGTGAATGCATCAATAAACACAGAAACAGAGATATTATCCATAGCAAAGAATGACATATGCAACATTTCTTGCTTGATGTGCTTTTCTTGTGACTGATGCTCAAGCTTACTACCACTGCCTTGGCAAAATGATATTTACTCCTTGTCTCTCTTGTTCTTATTTTCCCTCTTCAAATGACCTCCTTAAATGGGTTTAATTGTATTTTTTTGTTTTAAGATCAATGTCAGAACTTGCTACGCACTAAGTGCAAAATAGTATTTGCTCAATAACGGTTCAATTTTAATTTCAGCGTTCAATTAGTTTTTTAAGGGGTCAGAGCGAGCCGGGCTTCTAAGCATTTAGTTACATAAGGATGCTCCACTCTATGGCATGGATACTGGCACTAAGATTTGAGTTAACTAAGCAGATCTGGGTAGCGCAGGGGCGTAATGTAGGCTCCTGCACACCCTGCAGTGCTGGGGGGCTCTCCAATCATTCAGGGGGCCCTAACTCTTTAGAGAGATCCATGCAGTCCAAGACCAGTGAATATCTGTGAGATATTATGCTGGGACAGCTGTGGTGGACGGGCACTGGCAGCATTGACTGAGACAGAAATAGGCCCTGCCATCTAAATATAAGTGGACCCCTTTAGTGAATCAGATAGTTAAAAAAAAAGTAGCCCACATTTGCAAATTGGGCTGTTTTTAACTTGTAAAGAGATGCTTTTACGGTGTTTAGCAAGGAATAGAAGACTGCATGGATTTGGGCTTGCTGCAGGCAATGTTTGTGATAATAACTGGAAAATCAACATTAAAAGCCGACCAACCAGACCATAAAACAGGCCTACAAACAGCCAACAAATTGGCCTACACACTGATCTGTCAGACTAGTCCTTCTGGCACTGCCAGATTGCCGTACATGCCAGTGTCTGTATACGCCAGTTCAACACTGGGCATTGGGACCTGTCACACCAGTGGCAGGTCTGAGCTGAGGCATTTAGAAATAAGATGGGGAGACATGACAGGAAACCTCAGCTGTGTGGTGATGCTCCTTGGGTGCTGGTTGCAGTATAGCACTTGCAAAAGTCTAAAGTGCATTTTTAGAAAATTGTAAAATACATAAATAGATGAATTTTCAATTTTCTTTTTAATGTATGTTTCCCTTTTAGCTTTTACTATTTTGTGTTAGTCACATTCTTATAGAACCTGTCTTGTTGTGGACATAATCTTAGCATTATTCTGGAGGATACTGTCAGTTTTTTCTACTTGCTGGCACTCAATTTTCTTTCATTGCAGTCCAAGGTTGGGTCAGACATCGCAGATCTCCTGATGAAGGACTGCAAACGTGAAAAGTACAAAAAGCAGGAGGCAAACGGTAACCTGATAAATCTCAATGACGATTCATGGCCTGCCCCGACTGCTGACACACAGGATCTGCTCACAGGAGAAGTCCCAAGCTGCACAGAGACCACAAAGCAAGCAGTGGAAAAGTTTACTAAACTTCTCTTTTATGGCAGAAAAAAGGCAAGTTCCTAGTTTCATCTCCCTCCATAGCATGTTAGTAATTAGAGTTCCAGACAGTTTACAGTTGATACAAAATTAGAAAGCTGATGGTTTAGCTAATTTGGCTGTTATTTATGTGCCCTCAGAGTGGAACAGCATTAATTTATTTTAAAGGTACATTTGTTAATAATGTCAATGTTTTATCTGAATTTAGTTAGTCTAAATATTTAGCATCTATGGTGTTTGCCCTGTGTATATTGTTTTTCTTTTCATTTTTATATTTAAAATTAAATGTTAGTTTATTTCAACATTTTAGAGACAGATTTATGAAGCCATTTGCAATCCTAATTGAACCGAAAAGAGCAGATTTTGCAAGTGCAAACTTGTGTATCGACACACTGAATTTACACTCTACTTCCTGTGGTTGGCAGTGGGCATTCCTGGTTTAGAATGTTTTGGAAAGTTGATAAATACCCAAACACCTGTGAGTTTGGGGCCATTCACAAACTTTTTCAAGTCTAAATACCCACCCTGAATATATATTCCTGCTGGCAGCAGGAGTAAAGCTGTATTCAATGTGAGAGACTGGACAGGGAATACTCCAAAATTGGTGGGGTGTAGGAGAAGGGATTTCCCTCATGGGTAAGCTTTTTTTGCAGTGGAGAAAAAATAAAATAAAATAAATAACAATGCAAATGCAATTTTCCTTGGCATTTACATGTATAAATGTAAATGTGCATGGTTAAAAGATTACACGTTGTAGATACTCCTGGAAAGCGTCAGCTGTTGAAGGTTCCCAAGAAGGGCAGTGGATATTTTTTGTATATTCCCCAACAATTGTAAGTTTGCTAAAAATTGTAAATTTACTCAAAACATAGGAACATACCTACTACTGTAAATTTACCACTTGTTTTGTGAGTTACACACTTCAAATCTCTTAATGGTTCATTTTTCATTTTGTATGTTTAGGAATACATTTCCCACACAATTTCAACTTTCAGATGAATGGTCTACTTTAGCATTCAGCATAAAGTGTTATTTTAGATTTCTATTTTCATAGCATTGCGGCTGCGCCCTCAGCTCAATATTGAATATACTTTTTAAGAATGTGAAATAGTTTCAAACTTAATAAAGAAATTACATAAATGACTGATGAGCCATGTAATGTAACAGAAAATAGTATTTTCCTAACTCTTGGAATGATCGTTTGCCTTCAATTGTAGTTTAAGTTTTTAGTGATTTATTTGGCTGAAGATTTACTTGTAGAGTTTAATTTCTCTTTTGTTAGACTTTTCAGAATTTCAGTTATATTAAATTCTGGTTTTGTTTTTAATCCTTAGTCTTATTTTGTGAAATGATTACAATTAAAAAATGGAACATAAAAAATTATTCTTGGAATTACTGTCATTTTGTTTTGATTTTCATTTTATTTTGGGTGCTTATTTAAATTTTAGCTTTAGTTTTTAGTGTGTTTAGTTTCAGTGTTGAAATGATGTCTCCTCAATGGTATACTACCAGAATATTGTGCTATAAAGCATCTAGTAGCAGCAATATCCACTACCAAAATATATTGAACGTACATAAAAAATAAATAAATATATATATATATGTATATCCAAATTAAATTGCTCCTTCTGTCTCCCCTCGCCCCAGGCAGGCAGATCGTCGTTTCGCCGGCGGAGCGCGCCGGCGTTTCTTATGCTTCCACACTGAATTTAGACGATCACAACGGGGTTATTCTCACCACCAGGTCTTTAATTTTCAGTAACCCGTTTCGCCTGTCGCAGCAGGCTTGCTCACACACTGAGGTGTGGGAAAAGTATGTATATATAGTGTATAGTACTTATCAACTAGAAAGAGAAGCTGGACTTCATTCGGATAGTCCTACATTTTGAGTTAACATGGCGGCCATATTGGAATGACTTTTCATTTATACATAGGTTGCAGTGATATGCACACATATCAATCGGTTGTTATGACATATATATATATTCTTGACATAGTGCCATAGTTCTTATTACATGCAAGACTGCCTACAGTTTGTGTCAAAATTGACAATACGAAAAATCCTCTACATGTTAGGATCTGAGTATATAATCCTACATAGTGAGTTCACAAGGCAGCCATTTAGAAATGGTACTCTAGACGTGCACAGTTAGCCGAATCCTGCAATAATCACACAATCGATTGATGAGTATGTATCTAGTTACGACCTAATGTCGGTATTCTACCTATGATTCTTAAATTCAGCAGTTAGTCTCACTGCTGACATAGAAAAAAGACCATATACATATATTGGTATATTAATAGTATCAACATAGTGCCATATATGATGTCCTTTCTCCAATAAATATGACCAAATACATCCGATATCCTCATGTTATATAGTGTCCCACACAATTATTAAAGCCAAACTAAACTGATTATGAAATAAAACAAAAACAAAAATTATATACAATCAAGTGTTTTCCTATTTCCCCAATCAACTTCTACATATAAATATATACAGTAAAGAACACAAATGTTAAATTAGGAACAAAGGGTTCTCTTATCTGTAATCCGCAACGAGTGCAATCTTTATCACTTAAATCCGTGACCTCGAAGAAAAGGGTAGGGGAGAGTCTCGAGTCCTCTCTGGAGTCGGCCCCTTCCTTTCCTCCTGTGATTAAAAGAAAACAGAGACATAAACATACCATTAGTTAATGTAATGGTTAAGGTTAAAAACTAATTCCACATATAAATCGTACATAATAGTCTACTCAAATACCTAGATACATCAATGCTTCATCTGTTAAAGTCCACCGATACAGTATACATAGATTCCAAATTCACTCATGGGGTATAAAGAATTAGTGTTCGTGTAAATGTACACTTAACTCTTCATCTTGGTTGTGGCCCCCAGGGTATTTGGTTTGTAAGTTAATAATATGCCAGGATTCTCGCTGCCTAAGTTGAACTCCCTATTGCCACCTCTCCTGTTGTACTCAATCTGCTCTATTGCATAGTATGTCAGAAGCGAGCTATTAGAAAGGTGGTACTCAGCGAAGTGTCTCGCAACAGGGTAGTGTGGGTCTCTGTTGTTGATCCCCTAATGTGTTCCTTCACTCTTTTTTTCGCTGCCAGGGTCGTACTGCCCACATATCGTAGTTTACATGGGCATTCAAGAATGTAAATGACATAATTGGACCCACACGTAAGAAACTGTTCTATACTTTTCTCTGATATAGGTGTTTGGTAATTTTTCCGCATGTGGCTATTGCGGCATGCTCTGCAATGCCCACAAGGGAAGAATCCCTTAAGGTTGAGACGAGTGTTCATGTTTTTGGTTATGTCTCCTTTCATAAGGATATCTTTTAGATTCTTCCCTTTCCTGTATGTTATCAGTGGGCGTCTAGGTAAGTCAGTGGCCAGAGTGGGCTCGCATGTCAGGATATTTCAATTTTGATTTAGGATTTTAGAAATCTTGCTGGATTCTACATTATATGTCAAGATAACTCTCGGTTGGTTTTCTTCTCCTACCTCCGTCTTTTCTTGCAGAGTCTGTTCTCTAGGGATTTCGCTCACGTTATCTTTAGCTCTATTAAGAACCCATGTTGGATATCCTCTTTCTCTGAATCTGTTGAGCATGGTTTCTTGTTCTGCCTGAAAATCTTCTTGGGTACTGCAATTTCTCCTTGCCCTAAGCAGTTCCCCGAATGGTATGCTCCATTTAAGTGTCTCAGGGTGACTGCTTATGGCATGGAGGAGACTGTTCCCTGCTGTATCCTTTCTGTGTAGTTTGGTGCAGATTTTATTCTGTCTTGCCTCCACTACCACGTCCAAGAATTCTATGGCTGTCTTACTGATAGTGTACGTCAATTTAAGATTATAATTGTTCTCATTTAGTCTATCAATAAACATTTTAGCTGTTTCTTCACTGCCTTTCCATATGATGAAAAGATCATCGATGTATCTGAGCCATCTAATGATCTTTCCTTCCATTTCCTTATTCTCTAGACTTTTTTGGACTTCTTCTTCCCATACCCCAAGGAAGAGATTTGCAAAACTTGGAGCAAAGCAAGTCCCCATAGCAGTTCCGAGGACTTGCTTAAACATGATACCATTAAATATGAAAATATTATTAGACAAACAAAATTTTATCATTTCTAATAACATCATTGTATGTTCCATATAACACAATTTCCTTCTTTTCAGAAAGTGGTAACAGCATTTTACACCTAGTTCGTGGTCTGTAATAGAATATAGGGAATTGACATCCATAGTTATCAGTTGGAAGTCTTCTTCCCATGTCACGTTGTTTATTTTGCTCAAGAAGTCTTTTGTATCCTTAGTATAGGATGGTAGGGTCAGTACATATTCTCTGAGAAAATGGTCCACATATTTAGATACATGTTCAGAAACATATCCTATAAAAGATACAATAGGTCTCCCTGGCGGTGTAGTGGCATTTTTATGGATTTTAGGCAGGAGATAGAAATTTGGGAGTTTCGGGTAGTCTTTTTTGAGATAGCAGAATTCTTCCCATTGCAGGAGTCCTTGATCTTTCCAGGAGGACAGCATATTCCATATTTTTGTGATACTTCCATTGTATTCTTCCATATTGGTCTCTGTATAGAACTTAGGGTCTCTCAATTGTTTATGTGCTTCTTCTATATACATATTTCGATCCCACAGGACAATATTTCCACCTTTATCAGCTGGGCGGATTACCAAACTTTCATCTTCCGCTAATGATTTGACCATTTCCCATTGTTTCTTGGAGAAATTACTGAATTTGTTATATTCTTTCTTTCTTTCATTTTTTGGGCGAAATTTCATGAGGTCTTTCATCACTATCTCATGAAAGGCATCTATGTTGTCATGCGGTAAATTTGGGTAGAAAGTAGATTTGGGTTTGATTCCGGTTCTTGCTTGTCGGTCCGTGATTATTTCTTGGGTTTCTATATTGATTTCACCATCTGGGTCATCATACAGGTCTTGTAGTGTTGTTAGTGTATTATGGTCCCCTATGCTGATAAAGGGTGTTTCATCTCTCTCGATTGGTTCAGTGTTAGTATTCATTGTCTGGTTAGGTGGTCTCATCCATTTGTTGCTATGCCATTTTTTGAGTTTTAGTTTCCGGACAAACTTGTAAAGGTCTATCCTGGTTTCGGGGTAATTGAAACTACTAGTAGGGCAGAAGGAAAGCCCTAAGCAAAGTGTTCTTTTTTCTTCCATACTAAGCGGTCTGTTAGATAAATTTATAATAGTTTTATTTACCATTTCTTCTTCCATTATTGTAATTGTCTTGGACCAGTTCTCTTGGTTCCCATGGGTCCTTTTTCACGTCCTCGTCCTCTTCCTGATCCTCTGTCTGATCCGCTGTCGTCTTCTCCAGTTCCTTCCGCGTTTCTTCCTCTTCCCCTTCTCTGTTGGCCTCGACCTCTCCCTCTCGTTTTCGGCGGTTGCACCGTTCTTGGAATCTGCCTCCCTGTTCGCATGAGGCGATATTCCTCTAAAAAATTTGTTTGCGGTCTGCTTCCACTGTTGCCATCGGCCATCCTGCCGCTTGTTTCTGGTGTATCTCCCTCCGTGTCACTACTATTTATTGATTCTGTTGCGCTTGGTATTCCAGATATTTCATCTATTGTTTCTCCCTGGGCCAGTTTTTCATACAGATGGTCATATTTCTGACTATATGTCAGAATTCTGCCACTTTCATAATCGCAGCAATCACGATGTAATTTTCGTTGTTTTCGTGCTTTTATGTCATCTTCGTATCTCTTTAGTCGACCTTTTAAATCTGTCATGAATTTATTGATTACTTCTTGTTCCTTATGTTTCTTCAGTTCGTCTTCCAGAGCTTTTAGTTCTTTTATTATTCCCTCTCTATCCTCCCATGCATATTTTATAAGGATCATCAGCATTTGTTTTGAACTCTGGGCTGAATTCTCTGCCCATTCTTGTAGCATTTTGGGGTTGGGGGATTCATACGAGGGTGTGGTGTAAATTCGGAGGCCGCGAGGTACCATTTCTTTCTCAATGTAGTCTTCTAACGATGTTGCTTCCCACCATTTGGACGTTTCGGATTTTTTAAGTTTCTCATATCTCCTTAGTTTTTCTTGTAGTGAGATGTCTTTGGTGCTAATTTCTTTATTTATACTTTGATTTTTATTAGGAGCTCTTGAAAAGAGGCTCAGGGCAGCTGTCCTTCTTTCTGTATCTTCATCCATTTTTCGTGTATCCTGGCACGATGAATCTGGTAATGAGTACAAATATCTGTGAATGTCAAATGAGTGTTTGGCTGAAATATACGGGTAGGTGAAAATGTGACCCCTAATTTCTCTGTCAAATACAGAGAATCCTGCTGCAGATAGTGCACTATGCGTACCAAAGAAATATGTTGCGGTATGATCTCATAAATATTTTCTTAGATAATCTCCGAGGATAAGTTGATGCTCGAGTGCAGTAATGCCAACAGTTCCACAGTGCCCCTCAATAAGCGTAATTGATCGTTAAATACGCTGTTATGTTGATTCTTATTTTATGTCCCCAGGGGTTCTGCTCGCAGTTGGTCTCAAGCGAATGAAAGCAGATTCGTATGCTTGGTACTGCAGTATTCAAAGTGATTACTCCTTATGTTTGTTAACGATTTGTAACGCCAATTGCCTTCGTCGGAGCAAGTATTCAGTATGTATATTCAGAGTTAGATTTCTTAATATCTTGCTTCTATCTTTTGGTATAATTGTTCCTCGCGTTGCGAGGGTGCCCTCAGATTCCCCCCGGGGAGAAACTCAATCCCTGCAGTTGGAAACGTGGCGGAGGGAGCGATACGCGTCCTCCGACTCGTCTCCCTCCCTCCCTCCCCGATCGTCCCACAGTCCGGTCAGAGCACTCACCTCCGGGATGCACCCTCGTTTTATTCCGATTCTTCTGCTTCCTTCGGTTCTATGTGATTGCCTCTACACCGCTTTCCTCATCCAATGTATGCAGTTCTGTGCATTCCTAGCCGCCGGCCACGAGAGACTCCATAATTATCCAAATTAAATTGCTCCTTCTGTCTCCCCTCACCCCAGGCAGGCAGATCGTCGTTTCGCCGGCGGAAAAGTCATTCCAATATGGCCGCCATGTTAACTCAAAATGTAGGACTATCCGAATGAAGTCCAGCTTCTCTTTCTTGTTGATAAGTACTATACACTATATATACATACTTTTCCCACACCTCAGTGTGTGAGCAAGCCTGCTGTGACAGGCGAAACGCGTTACTGAAAATTAAAGACCTGGTGGTGAGAATAACCCCGTTGTGATCGTCTAAATTCAGTGTGGAAGAATATATATATATATATATATATATATATATATATACATATTCCAACAAAAAGGGTGTCCCCTCAAAAGAAGCCAAACACGCAATGAGGGTAATGAACTAGCACTTTAATGCAGAGAGCAGCAGCCATGACAACAGATCCCTTCACAGCAGATCTTGAACCAAGCCCGACGCGTTTCGTGCGCACTTCTTCATGGGCTCATAGGAAAAACACTCGCATCACCATCCAGCGCTTAAATATCCATATGACCCGCCCCTGTGGGCGTAGGCAGTACCACTGCCTGCTGGTCATTGTAGTGCTGTAAGTGTCTCTTCAGTGAGTGGTGCCTGCGGTGTTTGCATAAATCAAAAATGAATCCCCAGTGGGTGGTGAAAAAGTCCATAAAATCAAAGTTGCTCCGTAGAACTCTCGCAGTGCCCCTCATGCCCTTTCAACCTGCTCAACTCCAAACTCGGCGTCCGCAGAGGTTCCGCAAGCGCGGCGGGGCTTCCTTCACGGCAGGACTGGCCGTCTATATTCCAACAAAAGGGTGTCCCCTCAAAAGAAGCCAAACACGCAATGAGGGTAATGAACTAGCACTTTAATGCAGAGAGCAGCAGCCATGACAACAGATCCCTTCACAGCAGATCTTGAACCAAGCCCGACGCGTTTCGTGCACACCTGCACTTCTTCATGGGCTCATAGGAAAAACACTCGCATCACCATCCAGCGCTTAAATATCCATATGACCCGCCCCTGTGGGCGTAGGCAGTACCACTGCCTGCTGGTCATTGTAGTGCTGTAAGTGTCTCTTCAGTGAGTGGTGCCTGCGGTGTTTGCATAAATCAAAAATGAATCCCCAGTGGGTGGTGAAAAAGTCCATAAAATCAAAGTTGCTCCGTAGAACTCTCGCAGTGCCCCTCATGCCCTTTCAACCTGCTCAACTCCAAACTCGGCGTCCGCAGAGGTTCCGCAAGCGCGGCGGGGCTTCCTTCACGGCAGGACTGGCCGTCTATATTCCAACAAAAAGGGTGTCCCCTCAAAAGAAGCCAAACACGCAATGAGGGTAATGAACTAGCACTTTAATGCAGAGAGCAGCAGCCATGACAACAGATCCCTTCACAGCAGATCTTGAACCAAGTCCGACGCGTTTCGTGCACACCTGCACTTCTTCATGGGCTCATAGGAAAAACACTCGCATCACCATCCAGCGCTTAAATATCCATATGACCCGCCCCTGTGGGCGTAGGCAGTACCACTGCCTGCTGGTCATTGTAGTGCTGTAAGTGTCTCTTCAGTGAGTGGTGCCTGCGGTGTTTGCATAAATCAAAAATGAATCCCCAGTGGGTGGTGAAAAAGTCCATAAAATCAAAGTTGCTCCGTAGAACTCTCGCAGTGCCCCTCATGCCCTTTCAACCTGCTCAACTCCAAACTCGGCGTCCGCAGAGGTTCCGCAAGCGCGGCGGGGCTTCCTTCACGGCAGGACTGGCCGTCTATATTCCAACAAAAAGGGTGTCCCCTCAAAAGAAGCCAAACACGCAATGAGGGTAATGAACTAGCACTTTAATGCAGAGAGCAGCAGCCATGACAACAGATCCCTTCACAGCAGATCTTGAACCAAGCCCGACGCGTTTCGTGCACACCTGCACTTCTTCATGGGCTCATAGGAAAAACACTCGCATCACCATCCAGCGCTTAGATATCCATATGACCCGCCCCTGTGGGCGTAGGCAGTACCACTGCCTGCTGGTCATTGTAGTGCTGTAAGTGTCTCTTCAGTGAGTGGTGCCTGCGGTGTTTGCATAAATATATATATATACACACACATATATATATCACGATCTTCGTTGTTTTCACCTCTTGGATGAGGAATAACGAATACGGACCGCCGTTGTTGTGCATATATTGTTCCTTTATTGTGGATTGTCCGCCATTACGTGTTTCAGCCATTACCGGCCTTGATCACATGACAACGCTATGCTGTAAGATCGGATTTTTAAAGTGACAGGTGCTGTGATTTTCATAGATACTGACAACAGACTTAGGGGCCGATTCCGATCTCGGCCGGTAGGGCTCCGAATCGGATTCGGCTTAACCGGATCCGATTCGGAGCCCTATTTCCCGACCGATTCGTACGCGCGTCCGGCCGAGCGAGTACGATGCGAAATCGCCGACCGACTCGTTCGGGCGTCCCAACCGCTCCGACCGACTCGTTCCCGGGTCGGACCGCACCGACCGACTCGCTCGCACACGACTCGCACCGCGCAATGGAGTCGTTCCCCGGCCGGGTAAGTACGCTGCGTGCCGCGAGCAGTCCGACTGACACGCGCCATCCGGCTCGAAAGAGCAGTCGGAGCCGTACTTGGGGGGTCCGTGTCAGACCCCCTGTACGCGTAGCCGCGCGAGTCGCACACAGGGGGGACCCATGGGTCCCCCCTACCTGTGCATGTACGGCGCGAGTCGCTTCGCCGCGTACCCGCTGTAGGGGGCGCCCCTGTTCGCCTCGCACCCATTGAGTCAATGGGAGCTCGCGTACGCGTTGTACGCCCGGCTCCCATTGACTTCAACGGGAGTCCGACCGAATCGAGTCCGATAGCATACGGACGCATCGTACTCGTTCGGTCGGGCTGCACGGGTCCGATTCGGTCGGAAATCTCTTTGGGTCCGGCTCGGTCGGAGAGATTTCCGGCCCGAATCGGAATCGGCCCCTTAGTCTGGGATGAGCTGGTGACTATTATTGTATAAATACTTGATAAGTGCATTGCACAAGTCTCAGCCTTTTTTTTAAAACTTAAAAATATTTATATACATGATGTTAGACATTTTATATATAATCAATCAAAATTGGCATAAATTAAGGTATAATACCATTTTGTCTGTTAAGTCAATATTATGCTAATACAAAGTGCAAAATAAGTGCATAAAGTGACAAAGTGCATGCAAATCTGCCAAAAAAGCCATGGCCTGTTAATATAGTGCATAAATGCATATAAATGCTATATTATAACAATAACAGCAAACCTGCTAAAGGGTCATGGCTTTCTAATAAAGTGCATTAATACATATCAGTGCTTATTTTTAAACCAGCAGCAAACGAGTTTCAATTTTACAATTCCTCAACTTGATCATTTTGTACCCTCACATTTCATCAAATAGTTATGCTGTTAATAAAGTTGAATTGGATGGATTCATATTCTGAATAAAATACAATTCTTACCGATAGATCTCATCCTATCTAAAATTGTAAAATATGGCAATACAAATATTAAAACATCCTAAAATGCATTGTCTATATGAATCGTTCTACCTCTAGATATCCTAAACCTCTACTAAATGATTATAGGTAGGTGTAGAGATCCTCACTAGTGTTTAGACCTTCTGGAATCTTGGTGTCTAAATCTAAGATGTAGCGTGTTTCCAACCTCCTTCGTTTTTCTTCCTGGTTACCACCTCTCTTGTGTGTGGGGACGTTGTCTATTAAGAAATATTTCAAATGTTTAAGATCACTGTTATGGGTTTCCCTGAAGTGTCTTGCCACCGGGTAGGCAGGATCCTGATTGGTAATATCCCTGGTATGCTGGAGTATTCTTTTGTACGCTTGCAATTATGTGCTCCCAACATGCTGGAGTCCACATGTACATTCCAATATGTAAACAGCATGGTCTGTTTTACATGTAAGATGTTTATCAATTGTTTGTGCCCTGTAACTAAAAGGTGTTTGGTATGTGGTTTTATTCATACCATATCTACAGGCTTTGTAAGTCGCACAT
Source organism: Calotriton arnoldi (assembly GCA_963921515.1). Lineage (NCBI taxonomy): Eukaryota > Metazoa > Chordata > Amphibia > Caudata > Salamandridae > Calotriton > Calotriton arnoldi. The sequence continues at coordinate 4,145,890 of CAWUFW010000206.1, forward strand.
TTCAAAAAACCTTTTCTTGCTGAAAGCCAAGTACCTGCTTCGATGACTTCCGGGCTGCTCTTGACCAGGGCATTACTCATGGATGTCGTCTTTCTATAAGTAATGGAGGGTGTTTTTGGCAGGAGGTGGCCTATGATAGGGTCATCCAGGACAATTGGCCAATTTCTTATTACGATGCCCCTCAACTGCTTTTCTTGTCTAGTGCAAGTTAAAATTAATCTGTTAGGTTCCATCTCTTGACTTGTATTACCAACATTTTCTAGGTTCATAACGTCCCCTTTCCTCATTAGGAGGTCGGATCTGGCTCGCAACCTAGATTTGGCAATGGCTGCATCTATGATTTTCGTTTGCTAACCCCTTGCCAAAAATCTCCTCTTGCTTTCATTTTGTTTTATATCCAGATCTATCTCATACATATCCTCCTTATCCTTAGCATTTCGCCATACGGGATACCCTGTATTAAGTGTTTCGGGTGTGAACTGGTGGCATGAAACACAGAGTTCCCTGCCATTTCTTTTCTGTGTAAGGTTGTTACAATTTTGTTATTTACAATGTACACTTGAACATCTAAAAAAGTCACCATCACAGGACCTATGGTAGCTGTAAAATTCAAATGAATTCTATTTTCATTGATTGACGCTACAAACTCCAAAGCACTCTGTTCTGTCCCTTGCCAAATTATAAATAAATCATCAATGAATCTAAGCCAGGTAATTACATGGTCATTAAATTGGTGATCAAATTGTTTTTTGAGGACCAGCTCCTCCCACCAGCCCATGTGTAAACAGGCATAGCTGGGAGAGAAGCTGGCCCCCATCGCCACCTCTCGTACCTGCTGATGGATTTGGCTCTGAAACATAAATAAATTATTCTATAGACAGAACGAAAGCATACTAATCAACATCTTGCTGTGCAGTGTAAATTTCATTGGTCTGTTGTTAAGGAAATATTCCACTGCCCGGATACCGTCTCTGTGCCTAATGCTCCTGTATAACGATGTCACATCTAGAGTCATTAGGGTGTATCCGTCATGCCATTCAATATCCTGTATCTTGCGCAGAAAGTCTCCTGTATCCTGAACATATGACTGAAGATTTTTAACATAGTCCTGCAGGAAATAGTCTATGTATCTAGACATATTTTCAAAGGGACCTTCACACGCTGATATGATAGGTCTACCCGGCGGTTTCTGCAAATTTTTATGAACTTTAGGAATAAAATACATCACTGGCATGATTGGATGTTCTTTTCTTAAGTATTTATATTCCTCTAAGCTCAGCAGAGCAGCACTTTTCCAGGCTAAAGGTTTGGCACAGAATTCATTGTGGGTATTTCTGACTGCTTGCATTGAGCTCTTTCTATAACAGTCTGGGTCGTTGAGTTGTAATAGAGCCTCTTCCATGTAGTCTTTGAGTGACCAAAGGACAATATTGCCCCCTTTATCTGAATTTCTAACCACTACTTGCTTGTCGTTTCGGAGTTTCGCAATTAGTTGATGATATTTTCTCTCCTGATTTGTATATCTTGTTTTGGTTTTTTGGAGGTTTGAATTCAATTTCTTTATTTGAGCTACCACCTGTTCATTAAAAATGTCCAAGGAGTCACGGGGCATGATAGGGTTGAACTTAGATTTAGTTTTGAACTGGGTATATGGTCTTTCATAAATCCCTTGTATTGATGTATGTAGGGTACTTGTTTGTGTAACATTCTGTTCTTGTGTATTTTCTATTTCATTGCTGATTTGGCTGGCATTTTCATTCTGCAAGTCTTGAAGATCTTGGAGCAATGGGAGATCTCCCACTGTTAGATTCTTAGTGTGAGGAGATGTAGCACTCTCTTTGTTTGTATTTTGAGAGTTTTTTGTAGTAGATGGTATTTCTTTAACTTCAATTTTCATATAATTGATACACATCAGTTCTAGTTTGTGTATAATTGAAGTTACTCCCGGGACAATATGTTAATCCCAGGGCAAGAATTTGTAGTTCGGCTTTGTTCAAATCAACTTGGGACAAATTGATTATTGTGTTGGTGCTTGGTTCTGCGCTTTGATGGTGTTGTTTTTCCATTATTTGCGTTTCCAGCGTCCTCTCATCGATTTCTTGTTTCCTCCGCTTTCGACTTGCTTTTCTCTTTTCCCGTCTTCTCTTATTGTTACGTTCTTTCCTGGTTTGCTGTTCCTCTGGTGTAGGGTTTCTCTTCTGCTTTGCAATAAAAAATCCAACTCTTCGACTAAGGAGAGTTTCACTTGGTTATTGCTTGATCTTCCAGCAATTGTCTCGGGCTCTGATTCACTATCCGGCACTGAGCTAAGGTCTGATGCCGATATGCATGCATCTTGATTTGCATTGTGCCTAGTTTGGCCTACCTCTCTTGTGCGAGAGTTGATCTTGGAATTCCTCAATGAGTCATATTTCAGCGAAAACGTAAATATTTGTCAGTTTTTGTAATCCGTTTTGTCGCGTTGGAATTTATATGTGTTTCTTGCCTTAATTTTGTCCTCCTCCTTCCGTAATCTCACCAACATCTCCTCGCGTAATTTCATCAGTGGTTGTGAAGTTCCTAGCTTAGTTATTTCTTCATTAAGGGCATCTATTTTGATTTGTAATTCCAATCTATCACTTTCAGCATATTTCACTAGTATTTGAACTAGTCTTCTTGATGATTCCAAAATACACTCTGCCCATTCTGCCGCCATTTGGAGTTTCATAGCTAGGGGCTATCATAATTCTTAGTCCTCTCTGGATTCTGCCCACGTCTAGGTATCTCTGGAGGGACTTATGCTCCCACCACTTTGACTGCTCTTGTTTCATCAGCTTTTCTAGCACCGGAATGTTTCTTTATAGCTGCTAGGATTATCCCTTGTTGCACCGCTGGCCTGTTCAATTTCCTTTGTGGGGGAATTTTGGAACATTTCATCTGCCATTGCCTCACAATCACGTAGCGTGTCTGCAGACATTTTCCCTCAGTTTTGTTTGGATCGCCTGAGCCCGTAAATCACAATAGACTTCACAGAGCTCAGACGTAGCACACCTCCCCACCTGATAGGAAATCTACAATTGTTTCTCGTACCTCTTATAAGCTGTCAACGGTGCTCTCCAGCGTCCTCGGGTCAGCCGACTCGAATACCGCTATGCACCTCAGAGGTCCGCCGCTTCCTTTTGCCATCAGGGGATCTCTACAATTTTTCCTTCGCCTGGAAATCTTGAATTACGTCCGGTTTGCAGCCTCGGCCGCGGATGCAGACGCCGCCGCCGTTTGCCGAAAGATTTGGCTTGCCGTCCGTAGAGCCAACTTATGGGGAGGGGGTCCGTGAATACCGGAGGAAGCCAACCCGGTTATCAATATCACGATATTCGTTGTTTTCACCTCTTGGATGAGGAATAACGAATACGGACCGCTGTTGTTGTGCATATATTGTTCCTTTATTGTGGATTGTCCGCCATTACGCGTTTCAGCCGTTACCAGCCTTGATCACATGACAACGCTATGCTGTAAGATCGGATTTTTAAAGTGACAGGTGCTGTGATTTTCATAGATACTGACAACAGACTTAGGGGCCGATTCCGATCTCGGCCGGTAGGGCTCCGAATCGGATTCGGCTTAACCGGATCCGATTCGGAGCCCTATTTCCCGACCGATTCGTACGCGCGTCCGGGCGAGCGAGTACGATGCGAAATCGCCGACCGACTCGTCCGGGCGTCTCGACCGCTCCGACCGACTCGTTCCCGGGTCTAACCGCACCGACCGACTCGCTCGGACTCGACTCGCACCGCGCAATGGAGACGTTCCCCGGCCGGGTAAGTACGATGCGCGCCGCGAGCAGTACGACCGAGCCGCGCACTCCGGCTCGAAAGAGCAGTCGGAGCCGTACTTTGGGGGTCCGTGTCGGACCCCCCTGTACGCGTAGCCGCGCGAGTCGCACACAGGGGGGACCCATGGGTCCCCCCTACCTGTGTGTGTGCGGCGTGAACCGCATCGACATGAACCCGCTGTAGGGGGCGCCCTCGTTCGCCTCGCACTTATTGAGGCAATGGGAGCCCGCGTACGCGTTGTACGACCGGCTCCCATTGACTTCAATGGGAGTCCGACTGACTCGAGTCCGATGGCATACGTGCGCATCGTACTCGTTCGGTCGGGCTGCACGGGTCCGAATCGGTCGGAAATCTCTCCGGTCCGGCTCGGTCGGAGAGATTTCCGGCCCGAATCGGAATCGGCCACTAAGTCTGTAATTTTGTTTTGGTTGATACATAAGTATGTGTTCTTTTTCATTTTATTTTGGGTGCTTATTTTAATTTTAGCTTTAGTTTAGTGTGTTTAGTTTCAGTGTTGAAATGATGTCTCCTCTATGGTATACTACCAGAATATTGTGCTATAAAGCATATAGTAGCTGCAATATCCACTACCAAAATATATTGAACGTACGTAAATATATATATATATATTCACTGAAAAAACCATAGGTTTCAGGGGCGTTATAGTTAGTTGGACATTTCACTCGTACAAAACCATAGAAATTCCCCCGTTATAGTTAGTTCAGCTAACTATAACTCGCGCGCCCGCAATGCACTGCTGATGACGTCACATATTACATCACTCATGACATGGTCAGTGACATCACTCATGACATCACTCATGACATCACTGATGACATCTCAAATGACATCACTGATGACATCACTGATGACATCATCCTTGTGCTAGAGTGGCAGACCTCCTCTCACCCTAATATAACCTTTGATACACACACTCAAAAATACAAACTAACATTTTCAAAACAATGGACATACCGATACCAATTACAACACACCTATTCAGTAATTCCAAGATCTACACACACATCCACTCATTCACCAACAGTCCCTATACAGTCACTCATACATGTACTCACTCATCATATGAACTCATACACATATACATCCTGTTACACACCGCCACTCATCCATAGAGTTACTCACACACATAGTCACACATGCAAACAAAGTATCAAACATCCATTTACTTGCATATACAGTTATACACACACTACCACACTTACTTATACAGAAACTTACACATACTTACTCTCTTAAACAATCACTTATAGAAACACCTACTTATTTGTACAGGAACTCTTCCAATCTCTCACTCTCACATATACTCACTTATATACACCAATACTCACATATACTAGTTTAAAACATATGTAGTTACTCATAAAGACACTATTGAGACAGTCATTCACTCACTAACACACCCATACACATACTCATCCACCTATACAGTCCTGCACACATGCTGTCTTCAACACATACAAACAGTGAGTCACTCATTCATGCATCTATGCACTAAGTAATACCCCCCACCGAACCATACAGACACTCAGACACTCTTACTGATACTCAAAAACCAACTAATAACCCATATAGACACTCATGTAGCTACTCACCAACCCATGCAGCCACTTATACACAAAGTGAGAGACTGATACAGATATTTTCATATTTAAACATTACTCACTAACCCATGTATTCACTAAGATACACTTAGTCAGTTATACAATCAATTTTACAAAAAAAAATCATCCATTTAGACACTTATATACCCATTTATTCTTCCATCGACCTTGAGATATACATATATAAAACATATTTAATTTTCAGAAAAACACACATTCACTGGATGATGTGATCAGTGATGTCATCAGTGATGTCATCAGTGATGTTAAGAGTGATGTCACTGACCATGTCATGAGTGATGTAATATGTGACGTCATCAGCAGTGCATTGCGGGCGCGCGAGTTATAGTTAGCTGAACTAACTATAACGGGGGAATTTCTATGGTTTTGTACGAGTGAAATGTCCAACTAACTATAACGCCCCTGAAACCTATGGTTTTTTCAGTGAATTTCTAAGGTTTTTTAAATGCTAATTTCTAACTATAACGTGCCTGAAACCTATGGTTTTTTCAGTGAATTTCTAAGGTTTTTTAAATGCTAATTTCTAACTATAACGTGCCTGAAACCTATGGTTTTTTCAGTGAATATATATATATTTATTATACTATGTATACATGTGAAAATGTCTCGGTCCCCTGTTTGCCTCGGTGGCACGGAAAAATGGGTGGAACTGACGTCAGCACGCCGACGAGGTCCTCTTATGGCTCCGATGACGTCATACGGTGTCGCGAGCGGAACCGTGCTCGTTGACGTGGGAGAGCTAGGAAAGAATTTCCGTGGAATGCTGGTGCAGGGGATATTCACCTAAGTGTTCAGGCTAGTCCTTTGGGAGCAACTGTTTATGTTGCCACTCCAGAAACCGAAACCAGTGATCCGAGGGCAGAGGCCCTGCAGATGGCACACGAGGTGGGGTGCCCAGTCGTGTGCACCGGCGGGGCAGCGAAGTGACAAGCACCACAACCCACAAAAAAGGTAACGAGGGCACTGAATAACACAGGATCTTCTCTTTGTATCTGGCAGGAACAACAAAGTTAAAATGCCCTAGTACCAAAATGTAGAATTAGTGCTACAACGGTCTTCAAGAGGACCTGCGATGCCGCTTCTGCCTCCCGTACCCTGGAGGCGGCACATGGGTCACGCGGTACGGTCATACTGCGGTGGGACGCACACTCGTTGACCTCTCATGGCACTGCTCCACACTTCAGGGAGGACGCTTTCCATTAGCTATGTTTTCTGATGACATGTCGCGACAGCCCCGTCCAACAACAGAACTCCTTTAGATCCAAACAGACTCTTCCACTCTCTCACCGGAAGTGAAACCAGGCCACGCGGACACTTTCACAATACAACAGCCGGGAATGCACTTTTCGGTAAAAAGCCACATTCCTTCCTCCTAATTAATCAAATATACGTCTCACTGAAGAACAGGGGCCAGCTTCGATCGGTAAACAGCCGTTACATCGACTTTTTTACTTTACGATACCATTACAATGCATGCATTACCACGCATGCGTTGTACATCACGAAGTCATTACTACGCATTTTTTTAGAACGCATGGTCATTTACCACGCATGCCTTTACAACGAATTTTGTTGTAAAGGTATGTATGGTAAATGACCATGCGTTCTAAAAACATGTAGACGATCCATGTCGTTGTAAGGAAGCAGAGGCTGTTCCGTTTCCTCACAATGACGTGCACCGCCCTCAGAGATGACGTGAAGCAGGAACCACGAGGAGAGAGGAACCATGAGGAGTGAGAGGTAAGGGTGATTGGGCATGGGGTGGGGGTTTCTTTTCTAGGGTTTAGGGTAGTGCAGTGGTGTTTGGGTGGTGTAGGGGTCGTGCTGGGGGTAGTGTTTTAGGGTTTAGGGTAGTGCAGTGGTGTTTGGGTAGTGTAGGGGGTCGTGCTTGGGGTAGTGTTTTAGGGTTTAGGGTAGTGCAGTAGTGTAGGGGGTCGTGCTGGTGGTAGTGTTTTAGGGTTTAGGGTAGTGCAGTGGTGTATGGGTAGTGTAGGGGGTCGTGCTGGGGTAGTGTTTTAGGGTTTAGGGTAGTGCAGTGGTGTTTGAGTAGTGTAGGGGGTCATGCTGGTGGTAGTGTTTTAGGGTTTAGGGTAGTGCAGTGGTGTTTGTGTAGTGTAGGGGGTCATGCTGGGGGTAGTGTTTTATGGTTTAGGGTAGTGCAGTGGTGTTTGGGTAGTGTAGGGGTCGTGCTGGGGGTAGATTTAGGGTTTAGGGTAGTGCAGTTGTGTTTGGGTAGTGTAGGGAGTCGTGCTGGGGGTAGTGTTTTAGGGTTTAGGGTAGTGCAGTGGTGTTTGTGTAGTGTAGGGGTTGTGCTGGGGGTAGTGTTTTAGGGTTTAGGTTAGTGCAGTGGTGTTTGGGTAGTGTAGGGGGTAGTGCTGGGGTAGTGTTTTAGGGTTTAGGGCAGTGCAGTGGTGTTTGTGTAGTGAAGGGGGTCATGCTGTGGGTAGTGTTTTAGGGTTTAGGGTAGTGCAGTCGTGTTTGTGTAGTGTAGGGGGTCGTGTTTTAGGGTATAGGGTAGTGCAGTGGTGTTTGGGTAGTGTAGGGGGTCATGCTGGGGTTAGTGTTTTAAGGTTTAGGGTAGTGCAGTGGTGTTTGGGTAGTGTAGGGGGTCGTGCTGGGGGTAGTGTTTTAGGGTTTAGGGTAGTGCAGTGGTGTTTGTGTAGTGTGGGAGGTCATGCTGGGGGTATATTTAGGGTTTAGTGTAGTGCAGTGGTGTTTGGGTAGTGTAGGGAGTCGTGCTGGGGGTAGTGTTTTAGGGTTTAGGGTAGTGCAGTGGTGTTTGGGTAGTGTAGGGAGTCGTGCTGGTGGTAGTGTTTTAGGGTTTAGGGTAGTGCAGTTATGCTTGGGTAGTGTAGGGTGTCGTGCTGGGGGTAGTGTTTAGCACTAATTTTTCTTTCTACTGCACTAACCATAATTTCTATGACAAAATGAACCCCCTCATTTTGTTCCTTTTTAAATTAAATGTTTTAAGAGTTACCAGTTTATTCCAATCAAGATGGCTTCAGGTGTGCCATAATTTTGTCATAAGTAAGACTGTTAGCGCTCTAGTTGTTCTTTAGAACACTCTGGGAAGCTGCAGTAGAACACAAAGGCATCAACTGACAGGCTGTTCCTGTTGAAATATAACAGGAAGATATTTGAGATCACACTTGAAACATGTCCTAATTTTTCTTTCTACAGCACTAACCATAATTTCTATGCCAAAATGAACCCCCTCATTTTGTTCCTTTTTAAATTAAATGTTTTAAGTGTTACCAGTTTATTCCAATCAAGATGGCTGCAGGTGTGCCATACTTTTGTCATAAGTAAGACTGTTAGAGCTCTAGTTGTTCTTTAGAACACTCTGGGAAGCTGCAGTAGAACACAAAGGCATCAACTGACAGGCTGCTCCTGTTGAAATAACAGGAAGATATTTGAGATCTCACTTAAAACATGTCCTAATTTTTCTTTCTACAGCACTAACCATAATTTCTATGACAAAATGAACCCCCTCATTTTGTTCCTTTTTAAATTAAATGTTTTAAGAGTTACCAGTTTATTCCAATCAAGATGGCTTCAGGTGTGCCATAATTTTGTCATAAGTAAGACTGTTAGCGCTCTAGTTGTTCTTTAGAACACTCTGGGAAGCTGCAGTAGAACACAAAGGAATCAACTGACAGGCTGCTCCTGTTGAAATATAACAGGAAGATATTTGAGATCACACTTGAAACATGTCCTAATTTTTCTTTCTACAGCACTAACCATAATTTCTATGACAAAATGAACCCCATCATTTTGTTCCTTTTTAAATTAAATGTTTTAAGTGTTACCAGTTTATTCCAATCAAGATGGCTTCAGGTGTGCCATAATTTTGTCATAAGTAAGGCTGTTAGCACTCTAGTTGTTCTTTAGAACACTCTGGGAAGCTGCAGTAGAACACAAAGGCATCAACTGACAGGCTGCTCCTGTTGAAATATAACAGGAAGATATTTGAGATCTCACTTAAAACATGTCCTAATTTTTCTTTCTACAGCACTAAACATAATTTCTATGGCAAAATGAACCCCCTCATTTTGTTCCTTTTTAAATTAAATGTTTTAAGTGTTACCAGTTTATTCCAATCAAGATGGCTTCAGGTGTGCCATAATTAAGACTGTTAGCGCTCTAGTTGTTCTTTAGAACACTCTGGGAAGCTGCAGTAGAACACAAAGGCATCAACTGACAGGCTGCTCCTGTTGAAATATAACAGGAAGATATTTGAAATCACACTTGAAACATGTCCTAATTTTTCTTTCTACAGCACTAACCATAATTTCTATGACAAAATGAACCCCATCATTTTGTTCCTTTTTAAATTAAATGTTTTAAATGTTACCAGTTTATTCCAATCAAGATGGCTTCAGGTGTGCCATACTTTTTCCATAAGTAAGGCTGTTAGCACTCTAGTTGTTCTTTAGAACACTCTGGGAAGCTGCAGTAGAACACAAAGGAATCAACGGACAATCTCTGCCCTTGTTGGATGTACATGTTTTACTGAGAATGTCAGACTTCATTCTCACATGACTGAGAAAGATAATGTGAATTTACAGAAAATATGCTCTCATTTTAGCTTCTGGAGCACCTTCCAAAACTGTATGGGACAAGCATGTGAAAATAGTTTTCTCTCAAACATGATTCATGATATCCCAGCAGAAGGTTTTTCACAGGGTAAAATCACCTTAGAACACACCACAATTCCTGAAAATAGTATGGTACCATCAACAAATGAATTCTAATGTAACTAAAGTCTGTTATCACCCTTTATAGTTCTCCTTTTGGTAACCCTCAAAATCTTCGATTCACTACAATGCATTTCAATGGGGTACTATCATTTATATTGGTCCCAAGATGGCTGCCAGCAATTCCAGGATGAAGTGCTGACAGCCAATCAGATCTCACGATGACATGTGTGGTTAGGCTCCGCCCAGATATATATGTGTTTTCTTTTTCAAATTTCTCAGGAACTACTGAACGGATTTACACCATTTAAGCAAAAGGCACGACTCTGAACCAAGGGCTACCTTTTTGGCAAATTTGGTGTAATTCCGTTCAGCAGTTCGGGCTGTAGCTGCGACTAAAGGTTCCTATGGAAAATTGCATGGGGAAAACACGTTTTGGGACCCCCCTTTTTTCTCGGCCCCCGCTTGCCGAATCACCCCGAGACTTTCAGGATAGGAGCGGACCGGAGCGCCCCAACAAGTTGGAAAATTTCGCGAAGATTCGTCAACCGGCGCCAAAGTTATTTCAAATAGAATGTTGCGGATTTCCTATGGAAAATAGGTCCTAACTATAACTATCTACTGGCGACCGCCAGTAGATAATATATACACACACACACACACACATATACATATACACACACATATATATATACAAGGAAGTATAGATTTACTGAACATAACTCCACAAATATGTACCTTTACCGCATATTTCACTTAGACAAGAGAAATATAGTTTGATTTGTTATGAAATATCAAGGAACGATAACTAAAGTGTGTTTAATGCGGAAGATGTAGTTGAGTAGTATTGTCAAATGTGGTTAATTATGCTGTATAATATATAGTTACAGTTCTTTTTTATTGTTTTCAGTTGATCTTTTTGTTCATTATTAATTTTAATATTCATTTCCAGTGTGCTCCAATTTAATACTTCCATTTTTCTGTAGTGTGATCAGTTTCAATTCATTGTGTTTGCATGTAATTTTAATTATGCCTTTTTTCACATTTTAGGTACTTGGTTTTTATTTTTACTTTTCATACTTAATTTTAGTTTCAAATTTATATTGTGATATTTAATTTAATATTCACTCATGAGTGTGAGTTTACTAGATGATAACTAGGGGAAAATAATACGAAACCCACAACTCTTAATGTTCCAGTGTGATTTTAAAGAAATCCTGTTTCTTTTTTTGTATTTTAACTGTTTATAGACAGTCTAATTTTAGTTTTCAAATTTAGCATCCATTCTGTGTCTATTTTTTATTGTTAGCTTTATCGATTGATTTTCAGGGTAATATTTCGAGATTTGTCTTATTTGGAGAAGTAAAGTGGTAGTTGAGGATGATTACTGGAGTGAGTTGTACTTTTTGTGAGGCAACACAGGGAAATTTAGAAGACTGTCTTTCTGTGATTATTTGTCCTACTGGTGAATCATTTCCCTTTGCAATTTTAGTTGTTATTTTATTTTAAAACTGTATTGCATTTTTTGTGCAGAATTGTAGTTTTTTATTTTGGTTTTAGTGTCCCACTTTAGCTTTAAAATCTATATGTGGATGACATGTTTTGTGGTATTTATTAGTAAACCATGCAGTGCTTCACATATGGCATAAGCATTTTGGTTCTAGACTCCAGTGCCACAATTTTAGTTTAAAATGCTAATTTTCCCACTTCAGTTGAAAACATGATTTACATTAGCATTTTAGATAATTGTGTCATTTGTCATATACTTAATTTCTTGTTTAGTTTTGTTTCTGATTTCAAAATTATATTTTATTTCTTTTTCGGATACATGGTTATGTTTAACCCAGATTTTAGTGTTCATTTAAATTTTGGCCACATGTTTTAATTTTTCATTTTAGTTTCTGATTTTTACTTGCATGTTTGGTTTATGTATTTAGTTTTCTTAGGATGTGAATGTTATTTCTCGCTCCATCATAGCACATTCACTTCAGTCCATTTCTTAGTTTCCCTGAGCACAAACATTGCCATTCACACTCGTGTTACTGGAAACTCCAACTGAACCATGGAGTTGCTTGACGTGGAGTATCACAAGTATTTTTTTTTATAAAAGATTCTATTAGAGTTTGCCAGCAGAAGTACATTATTGTCCCAAAGTCAAAACTGGTGTACATATTCTGGGTATGGTATTTGATTTGTTGAGTGATGCACAATGTTGTTCAAGACTGAATTCTTTCTGAATTTTTCTAAAGCACAGATAACATACAATAGTCATGAATTTATGAAAGAATAATCATATAATAGAATTCAGCTTCCAAACTGGACTTTAGCAGGAAAAGAACCAGAAATAACAACTAATAAGGCAACATTGAGCAACAGTTGTAAAAGATATGATACTGAGGGGAAAGGTGACTGGTCTTATAGAAGGTAATGGGCACATTTATAAATGCTCTCCAAACTTAGAGATGATTGTACCTCACTAATATTTCAGGACCTAGATAAGATCCCAGAAGAATTTTATGAATTCTTCCATCAGCTCGTTCATGAAGACAAATCATTAGTCATGACATCTCTAGAAAGATAGACTCACTTAATTTACGATGTGTAATCAAGCTGTGTATGCAATATTTGCTTCACAATCAATGTAAAAAGAAAATCTCTCCAATGGCAAGGATGCTTGTGTCAAGCTTCAACCGAAGACGTAGATCTGCTGAGAGTCCCAGTTCTTCCTGAATCTCTCTTTAGGTATTCGACCACTCGAATACCTTACAAAGAAAGAAGGGGAAGAAAGGGAAGGGTGAGAGGAAACTAAGGAGCACTTGCTGTCACAGGTCAGGATTGGCACAACCGGGATTGGAATAGCAGTGGCTTGAGGATTAATGCACTGACTCATTCTAAGGTGGTTTATGGAGCGAATGCTAAATTATACAAAAAAGAGGGACATGTCAATAAGCAGGCATTAGTCAAATATCCCAGATGAAATGAGACCTTAGCCCCAACAGAGACAATATGCTTAGCCAGATACTGGGTGGATGACATGGCCATTAGAATAGCCATCAGCCAGCATATCAGCATTCCTCCTTGTGATGCCCAGAAGAATGAGACCAATAAGTTATAAGCAGATGAAAGTGCTCCAACAACAAATAATATAGAAAAACAGGGACGAGCCAAAATAGGGTGTCAAGGTAAGGACTAACACGAGGGCACCAAAAAGAGTGCAAAACAATAAAGGTGCAGAAAACAGGGTTGGGTGAACGAACTATGTGAAACTGGAGAGCAAAGACAACTATGAGTCCTGTATGTGTAAATTTGCTGTCCCTTAAGTGACCCAGAAGTGCATTTGTCAGTCTGGAAGTATCCACAAATGCAGTGGTTAGCGGTGTAGCTTTCTCACTCACCATTGCCGATTCTTCCAGACTTGTAACTTGACCCCTTCTCTCTGCATTCTTGGACTGAAATACTGACAATTGGTCCTATTACACTCAATGCAGAATTCTCTAGATGCTTTATAAATACAATTGCTATACCGTTCTTCCAAACATTACATAATATTTTTGCAGATAGACAAATTTCTAAACAGCCAATTCACTAACAATGGAATCTCTGTGAAGAAACATAATAATCAACTATTTGTTCCTCCTACGATCCTATCAGTTTACTTAATACAGAATTCGCCACTGTTTACCAAAATTCCAACATTACTGCGCATAGACTTAATTGATTACTTGCCAGACTTCTTATGATCAATAGGTTTATTTCCTAGAACAATAATTTGACAAAATCATTGTTCACTTCCTTCCTGCAATTGATCATGCATCCATCAATAAGACTCCACTAGATACTACTTTTAAGGATGCTGAGCTTGACTCCACTGTCAACTACTTTAATGAATGCAGAGAATGCATTTGATTTTATTTCTCTACCATGATCCAAACAGAAATTCCAGCATTAAATGACTATTCATCTGCCAAGTTCTGTATTAATTAAAGTGGTTGCTAGAGCTTGTGAAAACATCAAGGTACTTGCAAGGGCTTCCCACTTTCTCCTATTTTGCTAACTCTTCATATTCAGCCACTAGCAAAAGCAATCTTTAAGTAGAATTTCATCTTAGAAGCTCAATTACACAAGCACGTATATTGATGATGTCTTGGGCTTTACTACTCCTGAATAGGATATTCCAGAACATACTTTTGAAGCAAAAAAGACTATTTGGGTGTCACCATTATAAATAATCTGGAGGTAATGTTTTCAAATATTGGCTTGTTCTGGATTCAATAGAGAAGCTACTAGAGAATAATTTGTTCTCTGATCACAGGTTGGAAAAGTATGCTAAAATGATCATGTTGAAAACAAAAGTTATTTTTGTTTTCACATATTGGAACACATTTTGTCCTTTGTTATTTTCCCAACATTGCAGTAAAGGATTAAGCACTTAATATGGCCCACAACACAACAAGAATCTCAAATAAACTTTATCAAAGTAACTAACCATGCTGCCTGGGGTGTCCAGACTTGAAATTATATTTTTTGGGCAACATCATTTTTTTAAATAATCGTATCATTTTTGTTTTATCCAAACTGCTACACTCCAATTTCTCTTTTATCCTTTATCTTATGATCGGAAATTGTGTAAGGCTGCCTATGAAAGGCTGCCACTGTATTTTGTGATACGAAGTATGATTGCAAGTTCTAAGTTGGGGGGAATTGTTGCTAATTAGTTACACCTTTTGTGTTCAACTGAACTATGTGTAGTGGATGGAAATCTGACCATAACAGTAAAACGTTGTTACAAACAACATATTGCTCCCCTATTTCAGATCACATTAAATAAATATTTCCAACTTGGTTGTGTTCAAAAGAAAGAAAGCTTGAGTTAGATTATATATATACTATTTGAACAGAAGGCCTGCCTACTGACTGTTTTGGAAAGCAGCCATGGTTTGCGGTGGTACTTACCCTTGCACTTCGAGAGTGGGAGAACATTGAAGGCTGAAACCAACAGGTATTGATAGATGGAATCATACCAACAAATACACGAGGATGTGTGCTTTGAGTATAATTTTCTATAAATGTTGCCACGCAGTCCTACACGGAACTTACTCCACATGAGACAACAAGATGGTATTATTTCTTATGATTATTATCAAGACATTTATGAACTTGTTGTTAAAGGAAGGACACAATAATGTCTTCATTTTTACAATAGCATTCTGGACATTGAAGTCCTGGCAAAATGGGGACACTAAAATCAGTGATTTACCAACTTGCATATTGCTTAAGAAGATGCATTAGCAATATACTGAGTGAGAGTATGGATTACTTTAAGAGTCATCTGATCCCCGCACAATTTAAGGAACTGTAAAACACCGACTGACAATGTACCTTTAAATTGTTTGCTCTTGAGTCCTTCCTCACTTTTTGAAGTTCCAGCACATTTTAAAACCAGAAGTAACTGCTTCTCGTAATGTGTATATTATTAAGACCCGGCTGGCTCGAAACACGTTATGCCACACTATGCTGTTGAAGACCTGCCAAAATAAAAACCTACTTTTACCCACTCTCGATTGGAGGGCTTGTTTCTCATGCGGTGGAAAGCACGTGACTTTGGTGGTGCTATATATATATATATATATATATATATATATATATTCAAAAAGCAGTGTTCGCGTGTACCTCTGCCATCAAATGGCGGCGGGCTGCCGGCGAGGTCGCGATCCTCAAAACACCAAACGCCAATCCTTCTCACATGAAGTAAAAGATTGTGCCGAGCCCAAAGTCCATTTTTAACGTGGTTTATTCAATCCAATGCATGTGGCAAACAATGCCCGACGCGTTTCGGAACAGCCGTTCCTTTCTCACGGGCTGCCACATGAAGAGATTATAGGTCTACCCGGAGGTGTGGTGGTACTTTTATGCACCTTCGGGAGCATATAAAACACTGGTATTACTGGTTTCTCTTTTTTGATAAATTTGAACTCATCCCAGCTTAACAGTTCATCTTGTTTCCATATTTCGAGTCTGTCAAAAAACAAATCCTTCACTCCTTCATATTCTTTCATGCTAATCTTCTGATAGCATTCATGATTGTTCAATTGGCTCAATGCTTCTTTTTGTATAATTCACGGCCCCATAAAACGACATTACCCCCTTATCCGAGGGTTTTATCAAGATTCCATCTTCTTTCTGTAATTTTGCCACAGTTTTATGTATTAGAGCTTTTTTCGGATTTGTTTGTTTTTTCTTTTGATTTAGCTCATAATATAACAATTTCAAATCTTTCGTTACATTCTCACTAAAAATATCCACATTATCTCTTGGCAACTGTGGTACAAATCTTGACGGTGGCCTGAATGGAGTATAATCCCCACTTTTTAAGCTTAATGCCATCCATTCAGCTTGTTCAATATTTCCTGATATTTCATTCATATTTTCAGAATTATCCATATCCATATTAGTATCATCGGCTAATGTCAAGAGGTCTGTCAGGATAGGTATATCATTGACACTTAAGGTGTTTAGTTCATGTTGAGGATCTATTATTGTTTCTTGTCTTTGGGAGCTTTGGGAATACCGATTATAATGCAACTTTATTAATTTAAGTTTCCGGATGAAACAATACAAATCCATTCTGCAACTTGGATAATTAAAATCATTATTGTCACAAAATGAAAGTCCCAATTCTAGTACCGATTGTTCTTCCGCTGTTAGAATCACAGTACTTAAATTAATAATCGTGTTACTTGTCATCACTTCTTCATTGCATTCTTCACATTGGAGCGCAGAGAAAGCTTTGTATGCCATTCTTGTGCTCCTCCTGTATCCCTCACCCCCTCTTCTTTGTTTCCTCTTCCTTGACTCTTTCCTCTTCCACGACCTCTCCCTGAACGATGGTCTGTCTGTTGCTCCAGCAACATAAAACGGAATTCGTCAGTCACAGCAAGTCTTACATCCCTCATACCTCTTCCACCTGATTCCTCTTGTTCTTGTTCTGACCCAGTATCAGAACTGGCTTCACTTTGAGAGTTGATCTGTTGATCTACAGCCCGCTCTGGATTTTTTGCCTTCTTTCAGGATCGAATTTCTTTGCAAAAGTGTAAATTCGCCCTGACTCATAATCCAGACGGTCTCTGAGGAATTTAGTAGCCTTTCTCTCTTTTATCCGTTTTTCATATTTTTCCAGCCTAATTTTAATTTCACCTCTGACTTTGTTCACCCTGGTCTTGTCTTCATTTTTATCCAGGGTGTCACTCAATTCTCTCAATTTTATTACCACTTCACATCTTTCCTTTTCCGCGTATTTGACTAAAATGTGAATCATGTTCGTAGAGCTGGTTGCACTATTCTCAGCCCATTCACATAACATCTCAGACTGTGGGTTCTCATATGTAGGTGTAATCATTATACGCAGCCCCCTTGGGACTCGTCCCACTTGTAAGTACTGATTCAAAGATGCTACCTCCCACCAACGTGAGATTTCCCTTTTCTTCAGTTTCTCGTATTCCTGCAGTTGTCTATGTAAATCATTGCTGTCCTTAGGGGCTACACCACCCCTCTCTCTCAACACAGGTTGAGCAGTTTCCTCAAAAATCTTTAAGGCTTCCTGTTGCCTTGCTGCACATTCTTCGTCATTCATTATTTCTTCCGGTTTCACCCCTCTGGCGAAATTCCTATTCACTTTCTTTATTGCGACTCCAATATCCCAATTGTCACAATTGCCGAGTCTCAATGTATTAAAATTTCTTCGCCCGACTCCCGCTATCCTGTTCTATAGTTGCCCGCTTACCGGAGTTCTGCCGCAAGTCCCGTCTCCCGGTTCCTGTTTCCGCTATCCTCCGATCAGCGGCTCCAGACTCCAGGCTTCCGCTCGCGGTCCTTCACTCCCTTACGTTCTGGCAACCCTCGTTCACAAGATAGCAGGGGGCACGCCTGTCTCCGTTCAAAAACTGCAGTTTGGCGATTTGTACTGGCGTGCATCCAAAGCGTCGGTGGTGCTGGCTAAGAAGCGTTACGCCCCGCTTCTAAATATTCCAAATGAGATATTTTTTCATAAAATAATCGTCCAGCACGCCCAGGCGGGTTCAATTACTCAGTTCTTTATTGAACGACAAAACAACATCTACGCGTTTCAGCAGTCTCAGCTGCCTTGCTCACGATGTCTGAGCGCCAACATTTTTTTCTTAAAATACTCACTTTCAAAGACAAAGAACATTGAAGAGGGACTACGAGAATTAAAGAAAACATTAGCCAGCACGCTTTCTCCTAGTACAGCGGCGGCCATATTAGAACATGCAAGGTATATACAAAAACACATTACAAGGAAAGTTCCTTTTGTTAAAATTATATATATATCTTCAACTCTGACAGTTATCTTAAAAAGGATAAGATGAGAAAGGTAGGAATAAGATGTGGCCAGCAAGGCGCAGCTGGGTTAAAATGAGTCTTGAAACAATTCTGTAATGAATAGGGGAATTGTTAGCACAATTTAAAAAAAAGCCAGCCTTTAAGGAATTGTTTTATCATTGATTAGCTCAAACGCTGAAAGGACTGAGTAGCCTTGTAGATTCAAACCACAGGAGAATGTAGATGCAGAGGACAAGAGAACAGGGAAGAGGGGAAGACAATTTTATGCAGATGACCATGAAAGAGGAGAAGGCATGGAACTTTTTTCAGTGCTGATTGAAATATTTAGAGTGTTTGAGAGCCCAATATAGGAAAGAAATGGAAGGTTCACGATTCATGCTGTGCTGGTTTTTCCAGTAAGTTGTATACCTTTTGAAGGTAGCGGTAAAGATGCTTTTTAAGTGAGAAGGGGTTGTAGCAGTAACACGAAAATTTGGAAGAAAGCACAGTCACTTTTCCAGCCACTAATTCTTTGGTTGGTTGATTGGATAGTTTTTGATGGGCAGCCTGGTTGCACCTTGTGGAGTGCATTGTTGATCAAGCTTAAAATCTTCAGCCAATGCTAGTGCGAAATTAATGCAAGGAGCTCTGCCTGGGATGAATGTGGGCTTATGCCCAGTTGCTCTTGATGTAATGGATTAGCTACCTTTTGCAAAGGCCACTTTGCACATGCAAAAGAGATGCCAGATTCAGCAGACTTCTCCCTATAGAGAAAAGAGACTCTGGGAATTGTTTGTATTTAATATATTGTAAATGTTCTACAAGCAGTGCATATGGGTGGTGAGTGAAGCCTTAATGATTTAACAAGCTCGGTGGGTTCCAATTAGTAAGAAAGAATGGTCTGTAAAGCCTTGTTTACCGGAGAAAAGCTGTATTTGTTTGAATGACATTGTGCAGTTTTACCAGAGCAAACTTTGGGAATTTTTCATGTATCCTATAGATGCGTGAGAGTATTCTTGAGTTCACTTTAGTATCTACAAACCAGAAGTAATGCTAAATTTCTATTGGTACACTGTGATACAAAGCTGTTTATTTTAGCCTTCTTTTTTGTGATAGTATGTCTCATATTTGTTACCTTCTCATGTATTGTGTGTAGAAACCGATTCAGTGGCAGTATGGGACTTGCATGTGTCAAAAACAGCCTTATCTTTGTAATCTTATAATACCTTGATACGTTTATAGGTGTAGGTGAGGCTGTAATGATTGAATTACTCCTGTGTCTGCCCCTTAAAGGCAGAGGACTGGTGTGTCTAGAAACCCCCCTTGTGGTTAAACAAGAAAAAGATTACCTATTACACTCAACCTTCTTCTTGTTTTCAGGATGCATTGGATTGGGCGATGAAAAGCCAGCTCTGGGGCCATGCCTTGTTTCTGTCGAGCAAGATGGATCTGAGGACCTACAGCTGGGTGATGAGTAGGTAAAGAGACTCTGGGCTCTACTCTAGTGTGCAGTCAGGGGCTACGGGTTGTATAATTGACCTTTTGTGGCTTCTTGAAAACCTTCTATACTATCTTGCAACCCCTAAATTATACCCTGTATGAAGACTATTAAACTGTTATAGCCAAGAGTGGCTTAGGTTTATTGAGTTTTAGAAACTAGTTTTATTGTTTTTATAATTTATATTGTATTGTTAATCAAAATGCTGTAGCCTCAAGTTTTCAATCAAGAATGTTCTTTAAAAAAGCCACTGTCTCATCCTCGAGGGTTTAAAGGCACTGTGGTAAAATCCCATGTGATATCATGGGCGGGGTCATAAGTGATGGCGATTCCTTTGATGGCATAGGTGGAGGTCCAATGAGACTTTACTGACACTCGCTCTATCCCTATGAGTTTGATGCAATAATATAAATGCACTAGTGTGACATTGATAAGGATAGGATTCCTTCCGAGTGACTCCCACTTCTTTCTAGTCCGAACGCTTTCCTCAAACTTCTTGGAGTACCATTGAATAATCTATCTCTATCTTCCAACTGAGTCTGGTTTCATATCCTTAAATGCAGTTCAGTGTATTCCTACACTGTTTGTTCCATGCACAGAAGTGGAGATACACATACACCGTCCCATATCACTATCATAAATACACTTTAGTGTAATATTATCTTGTTCCTCCATTATTGGCCATAGAAATATCCCTCCTTACAACACCAAAAATGTAGGTTTTCTTTTTGCTCATTCCTAATTGCCTAACGTTTCAGGTTTCAACATATCTTTGTTAGCAGTGCCTTAAGATGGCTTATTCGATATGGTGCTCTATATAGATGCAGACACTCGCTAACTCACTCAAACACCTTGTCACTGGAATCGTTGGGTTTGCAATCTAGTGTCCTATTTAAGTGGCCTAAACTATGATGATGTTTGTCACTAGTTAAGTAGCTGCTATGTTTGTCTTTCAGTAGATACCTATCAGACATGCAGCATTCGACTGAGTTGTGCATAGTGCTTATCCTATTCTACTAGAGGACTATTGTACGTGGAGCTGTTAGTAGGCTGGAAGACAGTCTTTGTTCTTTTGTACTTAAATTTGAAAATGGACAGGAAGGTAGTCTATTCTCTGTTGTCCATTGAGTTAGAAATGGGCAGGAAGAATGTTTTTGAGTCTATTAGATATGGAACTGAAAATTGCAAAATAGAAGGAAGCTCTGGGGCCTGTTGGACTTGAAATGGATAGTAGGAAGGAAAGAAGTCTTGGAGACTACTGTCCAGGGAGGTGGTAATTGACAGAAAGGAAGAAAACCCTGGGGTCTCTTGGACATAGAAAGGAAGGAGGCCCTGGTGTCTACTGGAAAAGGAATGAAGGAGGGAGGGGGTAAGTTAGCAAGGCTTGCTGATTTAGGGTCTATTGGACATGGAGCTGGTAATTGGCAGAAAGGAAGGATGCTTTGGGGCCTGATAGACATGCAGTTGGTTATGGACAGGAAGGAAGTCTGTGGTTTTTTGTACATAGAGCTGTTAATGGGCAGGACTCTTAACATCTATTGTACGTGGAGTTTGAAATGGGCAGATGGATGCCTAAAGATATGTTGTACTTCAAGTCTGTAATGGACAAGATGCATAGGGGCAAACTGGACATGGGTGTTATTCGCAGGAAGGAAGTATTCCTTAGGGTTTTTTTTTAGATATGTAGCTAGTGGCGGGTGGAAGAAGTTGTGGGGATTATTATGCAAAGAGCTGATAGTGAGTGGGAAGTAATGCTTCATAACGAATTCACATGGACCTGATAATCTGCAAGAGATCAGCTTTTGGATCACATGTGCATGGCAATAGGTGGACCAAATTGTGTATTGACCGTTTTGACACAAAGCCACATTTCCATCTGTCTGCTTTTTTAATGCTCCGAGTTTTTTGTTTAGCCATCTCTCATCTGTATTTGCTAACATCTCCCCTTCCATTGTAGGTTCACCAGCTCCCTAGCGCACAATGACCCACTGCAAACCCTGTTTCAGCTGATGTCCGGCCGTATCCCCCAGGCGTGCACGGTATGACAAGATATAGTTGGCCAGGTGCCTGCACTAAGTACAGAGTGTACCAAAACATTTTAAAAAGGATGATTAGAAAAATCTATTTCCACAAAGTCTCTTTCAGCAGTCTGCTCTGTAATCCTCGGGTGGTGTAAGATAGTAGGGGTGTGTGAGGCACAATCTACCACTGCAACAATAATATGAACCTCATCTTAAGGCAGTAACTCTGCACATGAGAGATACTCTCAGAGAATTTGCCTGTGCTTCATTTGTTCATCCTTTTTGAGCCTGGGAAATTTACCTTTCTGTTTTTTTCAAAAAGGTGTGTGTGGATTGTTCCCAAAGTGAGACTCTGTGAATCTTTAATAGAAAACAATAAAAGGAAATTAATTATCAATTGATTTGTAAATAGCAAACGCAGTCACTCCAGATCCTGGCTGCACATTTTTAACCAACTCCCTTTGTTGGCCACCCATTAGCTTGTCTGTTTAAAAAGTATTTAGCCTGATGTACTATCCCTGTTCGCAAAACACAAATGAGCAAATTGAACACAACTAGTTTGTCAACGAGGATTTAATTTGTAATGCAGCCTATAGGTCGCATCACAAATTGCTCATTTGCAAGGGGTCATTAAATGACCTGCCTAAAGAATGCTAATCAGGCAGGTTGTATTTTGCGATCTCCTATGAATGGCTGTGAATGCAGGGATAGTCCATTAAAAAGAGGGGTGCTGCTTTAAAAAAACTGTCCTATTTTGGAACACATTGAGGGAGCAGTCAATTGTGCAGAAGACCACTGCCTACCCCCACAACCCTAAACCACCCCAACACTCCCAAGGCAATCCAACGTTTCCCAAAGGGGACACAACCCCTTGGGGACAGCTCCCCCTTCGTGAATCGGTTGTAACCCCCACTTCAGGGGTGGTAACTCTTCAATGGTTTATGACCGTCATTGAGCTCACAAACCATTGATATATTCCACTGTGACTCACAGAGAGGAGTGGAATATCTCGTTCATGTCCCCTCCTGTTTGCAATTTGGGAACAGTCACAAAACGTTTTTTTTCGAGTCTGAAAGACGTTGCCAACATTATGATTTGCATTTGTAAAGCCTGATTCACAGGCTTTGCAACCCCACAAAACCTTTAGAACATGCGGCCCATTGTTGCTGTGCTATAAGAAATCCATAGGGCCTTTCCAACACCTGTAGAAGGAAAAGCAAACCTTTTTGGAAAATGATGCTTGGATACATGGTGAATAATCTTATTTGTGCTGGTGAGTGGCATTTTTTTAAATAACGGGATTTGATGCTTAATTTTAAGCAAACTGTGTCGTCCATGTAGATCTTCTCACCAGCATGACTATTTAGAAGGGTATTGACACATATATCTCTCTGATATGCAGAGCAAGTGAAGGAATTTCTTCCAACCATTGACAGATATTAGTTTTGCCACCTCCCTCCTTGATGTGACGCTTTGTATGATCTGCCCTCTGGTTCCGGGTTCTCAAGAGGACCGCTTTAAGCAGCTTCAGGATCTGCCACAATGTAAGCACCAGACCTGATGATAAGCAGAGTCCAAAGATCACACTGTGCTTGAGGATCATCACTAACCTTTTGTTATGTAACTGTATGTTTTTAGAGACTGAGAATTTCGGTAGACTTAATTGAACATTGCTTTTGTGGGTGTTTATGTTGGGTCGACTAGGTTTCAATGTTAGCAAACAGGTGAATGTGTTGTCCTATGCAGCACTGAGTGGCATCAGTTTGGATGATTGAGACTATGGTCTGAACTCTAACTTTTGCCACCATGTGTCTTTCTGGTAAAAGATATCCATATTAGCTGGGTTGAAGGTTTAAGAATTAGTTTTTCCAAGCTAACCCCTGAGTTAGTTTGAATTCCTAAAACTGGATTACAGAGAATGTGCTTGGTGGTACTGTTGCGTTTTTTGACGCAGCATGCTGGATTTTTGTGAAAGGTGCACAAGCAGTAAGTGCTACTAAAAGGTTCCAAATTTACAACTAAAAGCCACTTTAAAAATAAATGTATATCTGCAAAACTTGTGGGTGCTACTTAGCACCCACAACTTATGCGCCTTAATAACCTAGAGTAAAACCACTAGTGCTATCAAGCCCCATTTGGACACCCATAGAGTAGGCAGAGGCTTCTAGGCCCCAACCTTGGTGGTTGAGGTTGTTTGCAACTGATGTCCTTGAGCCCGTCTTATTGTATCTCTGCAAAACTGGACCAGGTACAGTCCTTTGGGTAGTGAGCAGTCACAGGTTTCTCTGGGAGTTAGTGTGTAGTGCTCAGGTTCAGAGAGAAACCGGTATTGGGGTGCTTGTGTTCTGGTTAAGGAAGGACCTGGCCGTACAGTTAATTCTGGGCTGTTCCTAGTGCGGCTCCAAGCGATTGGCAATGGCTGAGATCAATTCAAGCATTGCATCCATGACATTGTTGTTGTCGCAAGTTCAAAACCAACCAACAGATGCAATAAAGTGATGTCCAGGTCAGTGCTTCTCTTTATGAAATTGAAAGTACTTTTAAATCTCACAGCAAAACTAAATACTGTACGCTTCAGTGTGTACAATAACATGGTTGTAGAATTCTGCATTGCATTAATGAGACACTTTCAATTCCTGTTAATTGCTCTAACCTCAAACTGCTTAAGGTTCCACTATTATCATCCCCACCCATCTATAGGATTAGGCTCAAGTGCAGTTCTTTCAAATGTTCACATTGTTGTCAATATGCAACTCGGGTCAAGAGTTTATAGTCCTTTAGTCTTAAATTAACAGTTACAGTGGACATGGGGGACTGATCCCCGCCTTTGTGTCTCTCAACCCTGGGAGCTGGCTAAGCCCTGTGGTTTACGGGCATGTCTCTTTCAGCAGTCCTTTGTGGGTGATGGATGCAATGGGTGGCACCCTCCTTTTTTATAGTGTGGACTCCTTGCTTCAGGGCTGTGGTTTCTCCAGATGGCAGGACCAGAAGGTCTCTGGGAGGTGGCCTTCACATTTGTGCATGCTCAGTGTAAGAAAACCTTCTTCGGTGGCAGCCAGATGTTGTTGCATTCTCTAAGCCGAATCTTAACCAGTGACAGTTCCAAGGCAGGTTGGGTGCTCTGCTTGGTAGCATGCAGTTCCTCTCTGTTCCTTGTCGCTGGTGACTGCTCTTGGTGATCGCACACATGACAACTGCTAAGTACAATTTTCAGGCACAAAAATCTGCACAGAGATGCAAGAGGTACCTTTCTTAACATACATTCTCCTTGGGTCATCAGCTTCTTTTGGAGTTCCCTTTCCTGGGATAGCATGGCCTCTCGTCTTGGACAGTCCTTCCTCCTGCAGGGTAAGGTGCACTCCTTCCATCTCTCAGCAGGTAGGCATTCTTCTAGCACTGCAAGCAGACCCTCAGCTCCTCCAGCAGAAAGTTTTGACTTCAGAAAATGTCCCCTCACCTCTGGGAAACTGACTGTCAGGCAGACACCAGCCCTGGTTACCAGGAGCTCTTTGAGCACTCTGATAAGCACGACATTCCTTGGTCAAGAAGAACATAGGATGGACTAGAGCAGAGAGGGGTTGTTTGGATCCCACCTTTATACACATTTTCTAGAGAGGGGATGTGAATCCACTGTCTAAAACTTCAGAACTGGCTTGGGGTGGTTCTCTTTCAAGTATCTTTTTTAGGCTACTTGCTAGGCGCAGACTTTGTGTAAAGTGATGCTTTTCACAACAAGGCTGTGTCCTAGCAGGAGCTTCCACAACATGGACACAGCAACGGGTAAATTGTCTGCATCCTTCTTGAAACTGTTATCTGGGACAGACAAAAGGGCAGGCCTGGTCTAGAAACATTCTCACAAATAGCATAAACTGCAGCCTCCTCCTTTTCCCTTACCACCTACCAAAAGGCAGTGTCCTAGAAGAACTAATGATGCTAACAAAGTCTACATGGAAATTCTAGAGGTAGCCCTCCTCACTTCCAGCGGCTGCTCCTCCGCTATGGTGGAGGAGCTTCGCCCCCTGCCCGCAGAGGCAAACAAAAAATAAAATTATCATTTTATTTTTCATCCTGTAGCCAAGTCTTGGGGGGTGGGCCAAAGCACTGCAGCAGGGGGAGGATGAGTGGTGAGCATTGCTTTCAGTGCCCATGACGGTTTGGCCGGCTGTCTTAGGTTGGCCTAACCGTAATGCGCACTGACATCTCTCCAACCCAGCTGTGCTGCTTGGTGAGAAACCAGCAGGCACAGGCTCCCAGCTCCTGATAGAGCGCAAAACAAGCCCGCTCCGCCAAATCCTGACACCGCTTTCATGGGAATAAGACTACTGTCTGGATTGGCCTTATGGGAGTCTGGTAGCTTCAGCCTGTGCCCAGAGAAGCAGAAGAGTGGTGAGCAGAAGACTGGCAGGTACGTTTTTTTGTATTGTGTGCTTTGTTACAGGCCCCCCTCGCGCTGCCCACCACATTTCTCTGACACCAGCCGCTACTGCTCACTTCAGTGTCTAGGTCTCTACCCTCCACTCTCAGGAATGTAGGCACTTCCACTTTGTGAGGAAGCTATTCTTATCCTCCATCTTGTGCCATTCTACAATCATGGGCATCCAAACTGGATCTCACTGACTTCAGTACTCATACTCAACCATACACAGAGCCCTACTACCACACATGTACTAGAATCATTATTTTTTTTTAATATATCTTTATTAATCTTTTATTCAAAACAAACATCACAGATATCGGCATGTACCACAACATGGGCATACAATACTGGTTGTTCAAATTTCAGATACAATCGGCCGTAGCCCAAGTACAACAGCATCAAATTCAATCAGTATTCGGACGGCTCCCCCCTGTATCGTATGTATGATGCCTTGGTCATGGACAATCCCGCGGATCCCTGCTACGGCCCATGCTCCCAGGCTGCTGCGCTACGGATCAGCCAGCCTACCTCCCTCCCAACCCCCCTTCCCCCAACATAACTTCCCCCCAACCCCCCCTACCATGTCCGGTGTGCAATCCCTTTTGATGTACCTTGATGAACCGAGCACCTCTGCTCCTTCTTTATCCCTTCCAGAAGTACTGTACTACCCTGCCTCTCTCATCTCCCTGGTATTGTCTGTCTCCTGTCCTGAGTGTATACACCCCCCTGCTACTTCTCTATCTGCTCCGCCTGTTCCCCCGTCTACCAGCTCCGCCACCATTTCTCTCCAGGCATGTACGTCATCTTCTAGTTTCTCATCGTGTCTGGTCCGCTGCATTCGACTCACCTCAGCGGTCGCCCATTCCTGCATATCCCGTACCCATTGTGACATGCTGGGCAGACGGCGACCCATCCGCGATATGGTTATCCGCCGCTTTGCAAGCACCAGCCCTAAGAGGCCAAGCTTCCGACTAAGATTCTTGTTTTTAGGTTGAGGCAACAGTCCCAGCAACGCCACCCAGATCTCTCCTGCTATCTCCCACCCTGTTGCACCCCTCAATGCCTCCAGAACTGTCGCCCAATACCCCTGAAGCTCAGGGCATGACCAAGCCATGTGTAAGAATGCAGCCTCCGACTCTCCACAGCGAGGACATTGCCCCGATCATTCCGGTTAGATCTTGCGAAGCATTTTCGGAGTCAAATACGTTTGATGGACATAATTAAATTGTATTAATTTAAAACTCGCATTTGCACTCGCTTGTTTGACCCCTTCATGGATCTTGACCCAGTCCTTGTCAGTGAAATGATCCCCTGTCAGTGCCTCCCATTTCGCTTGAATTGGTAACCCCCATTCACTCGATCATCCCGGATCGCCCGGTATAAATGTGAAATCAGCCTGCGACCTTTAGCCATCATCAGCAGAGTCCGTAGTGTCTGGGAGACCGAGGGTTCATCCGGGAATGTGGGCCAAAGGTCCCTTGACACCTGTGCAATTTTTTCATACTTACGAATTGACCGGGACCCAACTCAAACATCTCCTGTGCGCCTGTAATATATCTCGCATTATCATATAGGTCACCCATGGTTTGGCAACCCCCCTCCTGCCACTTCCGCACTGACATGGATGCGGCAATCTGTCGGAATGGCTGGACCACCCACAGGGGCATGTCCGGCACATACGGAGCCCTCTTCAGTACTTTCCGGACCACCACTTCCCACATTGCCAGCAGGGTCTTTTCCCAATTGTTGTCCCTATCTAACCAATGCACTGCGTGTTGAGATTGTGCGGCAATGTAGTAATGTTCCAGGCATGGGACCTCTAACCCCCCAGCCTGCCATGTTCATTGCAGAGTAGCCAGGCTAACTCATTTACGTTTGACCCCCATAACAGGTCGACGATAAGCTTGTCCAGTTCAGTAAAAAAGGATCAGGGATCCAATAGAAGGAGTGCTGCATCGCGTACAAACACCGAGGCAGGATCACCATTTTAATCAACGCGATCCTCCCCATAAGAGATAACGGGTAACTCCCGCCAGAAACGTACCGACCCTCTCAAGCCCTCCACTACCCTGCCGATATTAGATGCCAAATATTGGTCGGCGGTGTCTGCTAATCTGACCCCCAAATAACGGGGTGCAGACCGTACCCATGGAAGTCCCACCTCTGGTAGGTCCTCGTCCGGGCAAAGAGCCAGTCGTCCCAACGGAACCAACTTGGACTTCCCCTGGTTGATTCGTAAGACCCGACACACTCCCAAACCCCTCCAAGATGCCCAGTAGCACCGGCATTGCTGCGCCCGGGTCCCTGACATACACCAGGGTGTCGTCCGCATACATGGATACCACATGATTAGTCTCGCCGATCCTGATCCCAAATGGTGCCATCCTTGCTCGGAGATCTACCGCCAGTGGCTCCATCGCCACAGCGAAGAGTAACGGCGACAGCGGGCACCCCTGCCTGGTGCCCCTGTGTAGTCGGAAGTCCCGAGACACTAGCCGCCCCACTCTAATCCTAGCACACGGCGCCGAGTACAGTAGCTGCACCCATTGCAGAAACTGGCCTCCCACTTCCATTGCCCGCAGAACCTCCCAAAGATATGTCCACCCTACAGAGTCGAACGCTTATTCGATGTCAAGAAGTGCTATCGCGCACTCCTCCTGCTGGAGCACGGACGAATGCCAAACATGAGACAGACGTCTAAGATTCATGGCCGTACTATGTTTAGGAATGAAACCCGCCTGATCCAAATGAACGAGACGCTGCAAGTATGGTTGCAAGCGCGCGGCCATGATCCCGCTAAGGATTTTCATGTCAATATTTAGCAGGGATATAGGCCTATATGACCCTGAAAGTTGATCATCCCTGTCCGCCTTAGGAAGCATCACCACAACCGCCTCACTCATAGAGGGCGGGAGCGCCCGAGACTGGAAGGCTTCATTATATACCTCAAGGAGGTAGTCAGCCAGGATATGCGCAAATTTCTTATAAAATTCGGCCGGAAGGCCGTCACTACTGGGACTCTTGGCTGATTTCAGGGACTTAATCTCTCCCAGTATTTCCTCCTTCGAGAGTGGCTCGTCCAGCATTTGTCCAATCTCATCCTCCAAACAGGGGAGCTGTAAAGTAATAAGGAATTCCCCCAGCTCCTCCAGTGTTGGAGCCCGGCGCCTCGCATATACTCCGGCCATATGGTCCGCCAGAGTATCCAGAATTCCATGCTGGCTGTATACCGTGCGTCCATCCACGTCTTCATCTGCACTATGGACGAGACCTGCGTCTCATTACGGATCAGCCTTGCCAACAGCGCCCCGGAGCGGTCTCCTTCTGCATGCAGACGCTGCCGGTATGCGGTGTGATGGAACTTCTCCAGGCGACACAGTGCCGCTAGAAACTCCTCCCGCACCTCCCGCCACTCAGTCCAGTGGCGAGGCTCCGACGGCAACACCGCTTCCAATTCTGCCAGTCGTCGCTCGGTGCTCTGGATATCCCTTTCGAGTTGCTTCTGAATGCCATAGGTTGTATTGAGGCAAACCCCCCGGACAACCACATTCATCGCCTCCCACTCCATGCCCCTCGACGTCACCGAGCCCCAGTTAGTCCTAAAATAAGACGTAAGTTCTTCCTCCAGCTTCCCGACGAAGGGCGGATCCGTAAGCGCCTTCGATTGGAGCCGCCATGTAGGGATTGCCACTCTGGGTCTGGCCATACTCAGCATTGCCAGCAACGGGGAGTGATCCGAGATATGTCTCGGGAGATACGTTACTTCCTCCACTCTGGGCATCAAAGTCTGTGATACCAACATCTGATCTAGCCTACTATGCGTATTGGATGCTGGGGTATAACATGAGAACACTTGTGACGTCGGGTGCCGGATCCTCCAAACATCAAGCAGACCCATCTCCCTCATCACATCTAATAGAGCCCCAGTCATGCCGGGCTTGGTATTCGCTCGAGGAGGCTCACGGTCCATTGTCCCATCTAGGACACAATTAACGTCCCCTAAGAATATAACTTCTCCACCCAGGTATGGGGTCTCTACCCTCATCACTTCATAGAAAAAGGCTGGTGCGTCCACATTGGGGGCATACACATTGATCAGGCATACTTCCTGACCGCCCAACCTACCATACAATACTACATAACGTCCCTCAGGATCTAGCATGTGATGTAGGTGTTGGAAAGGAGTCCCTGGAGTCACCCAGATCAGTGCCCCCCGTGCAAACCCCGAGAATGAGGTGGCATAAAGCTGTCCGCGTCATCTACGTCTGATGTATGGCAGCGTCTCTCCCCACACATGCGTCTCCTGCAACCCCGCTATAGCTATTTTATATCTCCTTAAAAATGAGTGTACCCTTCTACGTTTCTCTAGTGAGGCCATTCCACGTATATTCCAAGTAATTAGCTTCATCAGGAAGGGAGCCATAAGCCCACACATCTGGCGGCCCGATTCCATTCCCATCCCACCAGGACATCATCAAACTGATCACTCTGTGGTGAGTCTCGACCCAGACATGGATCCCCCCCTTGTCCCCAACAACCAGAAACAGCAACTAAAACAGAGCGAACACCCTGATCCCCCACCCACTGGGCAGTGCCACAAGACGATCCCCCCGCCAACATAGCGAGTGAACAGTACTATCCTCCGCCCTATACCACCCCCCTCAAACTTTCCCAAGAAAACATTAGGATTCCTTTCAACACCCTCCCCCCCGAAACCCAGAGCACGTCCTAAAGGGAATGTACTAGAATCATACTATACATGGGCACGTGCTCGACTTACCCAGGAAATGTCGGAGCAAGATTCTGAGTTTCACATAAGATCAGAATTTTACACAAGAGGGGTCAGTAGGCCACACCATCACTGACACAGATAAAAAAAGTCTGGCTACACTTATGGATTCACAAAACACAATATGCTGCTACCACCACTTATGTGCTGCTTCCAGGACAGAAAGCAAACAACAGGAGACACCCTGTATATCCTGTGAGACAGGGTGGAAATTCTATGTAACAAACAACAATGTCTCAACAGGTAATATTAGACAGACCGTTAATAAAGCATGCACATTTAGTTGCAAAAAGGAAAGACAGGGAGACTGAAGGGGTGGTTTGCACATTATACGAGTGGTTTCTATTTCAAGCCAATCAAGGCCAGAGGAACAGTATCAGCACTATTTACATTAAATATGCGTAACCCGAAGGTACTTGTGCACATAAGTGCTCGAGAATAGGTTAACGGCGCAAGTGACAAGTGATACAGCGAGAGGCGGCGCAAAATGAACAGTAGTGACAATATTTAGAAAGGCTTTTGGTTCACGATTATTAGATTACAAAAATGCAGCAGGTTAGGCAATTTAGGTGAACCATGGAGATGCGCTAATAGTTGCGCTGGACAGTCGATGTTTCGATCTGTTCAGGCCATCTTCAGGACCAGGTTACAGAATTTTCATGCTGTACATGAAAAGTAAAGAAGAAAGGGTAAGGAAAGGAATTGGCCAACTTCGAAGTCAATCAAAGAGGAGGGAGAGTAAGGTACCTGATCGGACTGGGGGTCTGGAGTGTGAGGCAATCACGGGTCCAGGACAAGAAGGACAATGTCTAGGGTAGAGAGACCGGGGGTGCACCGTCAGTCATGGTGCAGTAGATCAATACTGTGAAGGACCGGGGCCACCATGGACAAGCAGACAAGGGCGCCAGATCGGAGCCACTTACGTGCGTAACTTCTCAGAAGAAGAGGGGAAGAAAACTCACCGGGAGAGAGAAGGAGCGAGGTGCCCTGGAGGGGAAAGGGGCATCCAGCAAGAGTTTCCGGCGTGGAGGGGAGGCCGCCCGGTATTAGTGGCCTTAATGGAACAATCCGGTGTGTGGAGGCGAACGTCCGGGTGCTACGGGGATGATAATAGAAGGGTTGAGAAAACCATTATGGAAGAAAAAAAGAGAAGAAGAGGTCGGACAGTAAACGACCAAGTACTTAAAAATTATACATGTGAAGAATTGGAGGGACACCCTGTGACTCCTTCCACCATGGGCTGAACACCCTGGGCGAATGGCACAACACTATCCATACTTAATGGGGCTTGCGTCCTATCTGCGATCTTACATCCCTAGGCACTATGTAAACAGTATGAGCTGTTGAGAATCGCCTACATGTTGTTTTTCCTATACAGGTCCACACTGTGGTCTCAAGCCGTTCTACCCATTGGGATGCCTAACTGCACAATCTAGGCTTGGCTGTGATTTGCAAATTATATTCTGCTCATCCTGTGATACACTGTTTTTATCTCCACGCTCCACCTTCCTTGTCTCCACCTATCCCTCCAGCCACAAACCAATAATTTTGATAATGTGTTAAACTGTGATGCATTTATGTCGTGGCATTCTCCCCCTTTGGGTACTTCCCCTACCCGACCCAGTTCGTTCAATAATCCTTTTCACTTTATTCAGATGTACAATTCGCTGAACATGTCCATTGATTCTTCTAAATATGTCCCTCCAATTCATATAATTTGCAAACCACCCCTTCAGTCTCCCTGTCTTTCCTTTTTGCAACTAAATGTGCATGCTTTATTAACGGTCTGTCTAATATTACCTGTTAAGACGTTGTTTGTTACATAGCTTCCAGGACAGAGGCAGTATCCCATTGTCTACTATGAGGGCACGCTTGTGTCAAGTCATGGACAAGTCATGGACCTCACATTGCCAGGGACAGGCCAAACCTCTGTGCACACTTTAAATTAGCGTAAAAATAAAAGTCAAGATGACAGATTTACATGCAGTCGGGCACTCACAGCAAGGGAACATGCCAGTTTTCATGCAGGGGACATTCTCATTCCAAAAGCACCATAAAGTGCTTTTTGTATAATCAAAACCTCAGTGTTTTGATTAATGGCTCTTGGAAGGTGGGCATGCAGTTTTGTATTAAGGGTGAATGTTAAGTGTGTATTTGTTCCGATTGGGTGTTCTGAATGAGCCCACAATTGTCACGCATATAAGTATAAATCCTTTGGAGAAACCAAATGTCTGCTACAATATCTGCCCTCTTGGAGGGCAGATAGTTATAGCATTTTCTATGAGAAATTCTCTCTGTGGGACGATGTGGCCCAAGATTCAGTTTATTATTCGCTCTCCCATGCTTTTGCTAGTTTCCACCATGCCTCACCTCTGAAGGTTTCCCCACAGAACTGATAAGGAATAAAATTTCAACTAATATCCTTGCAATTTAACGTTTCAAAAATGCTCAATAGCCCTCTCTCATGCCCAACTACCACTAGTCTTGTGGATATGTACTGGGCTACTATTACCCACCTGGTCTGGCTCGGCTATCTTTTTCCATACCAACTTGTTTAGGAAGTGCTTTCAACCATGTTCAGCCATTCTTCATTCCTCAACCGAGGTTTTCATCAACCTAGTTCTGAGGCTGGTTCTTAAGGTACATATCCACTAACACACATACTTTCTACGATAAGACAAGGTCACTGTATGTTTCTCAACCACCTCTCATGATGTTTTACAAGCTTATCGGTGCCTGTGTTTTAGTTGATGAACTTCCTTCTCTGTCCCAGGATTTTGATCTCATGCTGGCTCTATCATCTGTCAGCAGCACAGCTTTACCCACAACTTGAGGACCTTCTTAGGCTTTCTACCCATGATGCAGCTTATTCTCAAAATGTAATATCACCCCACATGAAAATGACTGTTTTAAATAAATATTGTCTTTATTGATGACATCAGTTAATAGTTTAAGACTTTTACTATTCTTCAGAGGTGAGTGTGGGAGGTCCAGCAACAGGATAAATGTGTTGTTCCCAAAGGTCACAGGGGAGAGCTTCTGTCAAAATATTTTCTTTTTGCTTATAGGATGTTAGTTTCACCACTATATTCCAGAGTCTTTATACTGTAGTGGGTCTTTTGGATCCTGCTGCATGAGTCTTCTCAATCTCTATGATCCCACCCTCCAGTGCCAAGGTGTGGTTGACCACTGCCTGAACGTAGGGGCCAACATCACATCGCTTGCCTTCCTCACTTTCATTGGAAATTTCTCTGTTGTCTCTCCTTGCCCTATTCTCCAGGTCTTGCGTTTTAATTGTGACATATCCTCTTTTGTTTACAGATCTGTTAATTTATTGCTTGAGTTGGATTTTTTGGCTCAGTGATCTTGTCTGGTGTCCTCTGTTTCAACATCTTGTCTTATGGTCACTAATGTTTCATTAGTGCTTATTGACCGGATCCAGTTGTCGCAGATCTTTCTTCCATTCTTTACGTAGATCCTGAAGACAAGATTTAAGGTCCTTCTTTGTCAGGCCATGGCCTTCCGTTCATGGCGCCATGTCAGATTGTTCAATGGACATCTCTAGGGTGGTAGCCACTTTTAGAGCTTGAGATGTGTGCCTCAAAACTTAAATATCTCTACCGCTTTTCTTGACCAGCTTGCGTGGCATTCAGTTGTTTATGATTCAGACATTTGCTTTTATGGTTCATCCAGGGTTGGTAAACAATCCCAGTCTTTCCTTTAACTAGGCCTGCGCTCATATTGTCACGCAAGCTCTCTTGCTTTGGCCAGGCCTTTCATTCCTCTGCTTAAATTAAGGTCCTCCTCCAGCTGTGCCCCTTATTCCCACCATTCTTCCCTCAAGAATATGAGTTTGCTGAACACCTCCCTCGCTAAGTCATCACATCTGTGTTCATCTTCACAAACTTAAGGTGTGTATCATTCTGGAGGTTTCAGTGACAGGACCTCAATTGACATTGTGCATATCGTGCACAGTGCCATGACCGTCCACCGCCAGACCCAAACCAGACTCCTTAGCTGGTCCACACACCTCTTCCATTTTCTCCTTTGCTGGTAATGTCTGGTTCATAGTGGTGGTTATACTCTGATTCGTTTACCCTGGTTCAGTATCAGTAGACTAGGCCAGGGCCTCTTAGGTGGGCCAGGTGATGAGCACCAGTGCCACTAGTCGTGCTTCACTCATTTCAAAGCTCATGTGCAGGCAGACCAGGATCAAGTAAGTCTTGCACTGCTCTCCGACCCACACTCTGTATCCGCTGCCCGCTTCAGTGATTTATTTTGTTCTCTAGTCTCCACGTCTGAAGTCTCTCAGATGAACCAGGAGGTGGGAATCCATTCTTTCAGTCACCCTCTGCACTCTTCAAGGGTTGAGGGAGAAGCATATCAAAACGGGAGGTGTCCCGGGCCTATTTCTCATTTACTTATTCGACAGTCACCTACTATTCTGCTGATCTGCTGCTACCTCCTTGTTTGTCTGGGCACCATCTTGATTTACCCCTGCCATGCTCACGAATGCTTCTGCCGCCTCCCATTACAGCCTAATTTACTAGCTTCACAGGTACACCAACCTCATTGCTGTGCTCTCTGGCTCTTCAGAGGATCCACCAATGAGTTTAGCCATGCTCAGAGTGCAGGTTCCACATGCCAAACAAGGCCATCGATAACAGAGCTCAGAAGAATACGTCGGCCATCTTGTCCCGCTGGCCATATTTCCTAACAGTAAATTTAAATGTAATGCTAATCCCAAACTTAAATATAACCCTAAATTTATCTCTACAGTGCTTAAATACTAACAAAGAAAACATATTCAATCTTCTTGTTATGCATGTTATAATGTATTGAAAGGAAATAAAAAATATTTCATAAAATGACAAGCAATAACCTAACCACATAAACATGCATCATTAGAAAGACTGCAAAATTTGGGTCTGTACCCATTCTACATGAAAAATTTCGATCCTTGTATTCTGATCATTTTTAAGTAGGAAACCGTGCAAGCATATCTTGTTTTTAAAATCTGGCATATCTATATTGTAAGTACATCAGTAGAAAGTGTTCAAAAGTTTAAAGTGCAGCACTTGTATGGGTGCTTTGTAAAGATGACAAAGGTCAAGGGAGGACTGAAAGTAATTATTATTGTTCTAATTCCACAGCACAGTGGAAACAACTGTGAGGAAATGCATGTGTTGCCTGTATTGTTCCTGCTTTATTAAAGTTATTTCTTCATTCTTAATGTTGTTGCTTTCTGCAGTGTTGTGGGGATCCAAAGTGGGGTGACTGGAGGCCACACCTAGCTGTGATCCTGTCCAACCAGGTGGCCGATGCAGATCTGACCCGCCGCTCCATTTTGGTCATGGGAGACACTTTAGGTAATAGAAGAAAGTTGATGGGAGCTCAGGACGTAGCATCATACTGTAAAGGAGAGCTTTCACAAACACTAAGTACTTGAACAATGTGTACTCTGCTGCAAAACCTACTCCACACCGTTTTAACACTTGTGCCTCCACCCAGCTGACATTTTAAACTGTCTGTTAAAGTTGCTAGAATCAGGCGTTTTGACATTTTGTACTGTAACTCTTTTATAGTCTTTGATAGAGTTGAACTAACTGATAGGGGTGCGAGCTACAACCCTGAAGACATAGGGGACATTTTTGGCACTGTCACTGGTAGAGACGGGTGTTGGATCTCAGGGTGTATCTGGCAACCTTTTTACTTTTACTTGGGAATTGGTGTATTGGAGTGTGAGTGTGTAGGATGGCTCCTTAAGCTTATGTGTATAGATTTATTTATTAATATTTGGGGATGCTCCATTAAATCATTGGTATTAGGTTGAAAGCAGGGGTTATATATATATATTTAATGAAAAAAACAAAGGTTAAAACTAAGTTATAGTTAGGAAAACTTTATTTATTCTTTGTATACAAGCCCACTTTAAACTATACCAACAGGAGAAATTGTAAAGATATAGTTATAACTTATATTTTGAATTTACGCACCACTAGTTAGAAGTTACATTTATAATTTGCTCACCACCTTTAATTTACTATATGTCACACACCTCCCTGCACATTCTTCTCGCATCAATCGCCACACTACATTAACTATAACTCACCCTTTCTCCATGCACTGGTTTTACCCTTGCATATTATATAACTGATAGCAGGTGAAAGGATAGCAGTTATAACAAGATTTATGACATCTAAAATGACATTATTTCTCAGAACACAGTGCATGGTACAGTGGTAAGTTATAGTTAATGTAACTAATGTAAATATTTTCCCCTACCTATAACTACTTTAATAAAGTGGTAATAGGTAAGAAAAACTATCAAACCTAATAAATACCTATATCTAATGGTGAAACGCAGAACACAGCCGAAGTGTACCTAAAACAACATGGCTGCATTTAACTTTTGTAAAGGCAGTCATTAGCCTATCACATAATGACTTGTAATCGATATGTACCGCAGTACTCCTGCAAAATACTGTAACATTTTGAAAAAGTACAGCAACTACAGATATCACTAAGTTAAAATGCTCTATAACTTAAAAACTACTTACCCTACTTACATGTAGTACCCAAAAGGATCATCTATGTGCCATAATGTGTAATCCTGCCAAATACCACTCAAATTGTCCAGCCGTTTTTGCGCTGGAGTACAAAGTCTATGGGAAATGCATTAATGCCCAAATTTGTTTGGGGGCCCCCCTTTTTTCTTTACACCCCCATGACGAATCTCCACAAAACTTTGCATACTCCTCCAATGTAGAAAGAGGAATAGGTCTGCAAAGCTTTGTGGGGATTCGTCAGACGGGTGCAAAATTATTAATGGTGAAAAATCCAAGGAATTCCTATCTCTGGTACCCCTAAGTATAACTGCAGAGTGGCTACCGCCACTCTTTTATATAAAAAAAAAAATATATATATATGTGTGTGTATATATATATATATATATATCTATAGCCACCCAAACGCTCTCTTCCAGACTAAAGACCCAAGAGAGGTGGTACTTACGCCGGCAGAGCACCCGGCTGCAAAATCCACAAATTACGCTGTAAATACGGAATCACGTACTCTCAAGACACGACTGGTTCATAAGTTTCAGGAAAGTTTATTCCGCTTCTCTGTAACGCGTTTCGACTGTAAACAGCGTGTGATCAAGGCTGTTTACAGTCGACACGCATTACGAAGAAGCAGAATAAACTTTCCTGAAACTTACGAACCAGTCGTGTCTTGAGAGTACGTGATTCCGTATTTACGGTGTAATTTGTGGAGATATATATATATATATATATATATATATATATATATACACATACATATATATGCAGTGTACATCGGCAAGCCCACTGAGGGTTGAAAATAATATTAATTGACTCTTGGCATCTTTACACCCTCCAGGGAAAAAGGAACATGAACTACAAATCCCAGCATGCAAAGAAGGAGAAATAAAACACCCACTGATGGGAACCCACTGAGGGAAAAAGTACTATGAACTATCTATCCCAGCATGCATGGATACTAATGAGCATTCCACTAGAGGCAATAAAGAGCAATTTTGAAAATGAATTGTTGGTTCGTGCTAATTGTGTGGATGCCACAAGAGGAGCCTTTGAACAAGGGCTTTGGCAGCCCGAAATGCGTAAGGCAGAAAAAATATTGTTGGAATTGCAGGTTGCCTAAAAGAATAGAACGACATGCTGTCGAGTGCAGCTTCGTCTGAGGACATTTTGGGGGATCATATTAACGAACGGCTGTCCAGCCGTGAAGCTCGCACCACCGAGCTGAAAAGAAAAGCGGGTCCGTGATTTGGACTGTCCATGTCACAAACGGAACAGCAAGTCTTTTTTACTGATCTATGAAGTGTACATCGGCAAGCCCACTGAGGGTTGAAAATAATATTAATTGGCTCTTGGCATCTTTACACCCACCAGGGAAAAAGGAACATGAACTACAAATGTCAGCATGCAAAGAAGGAGAAATAAAACACCCACTGATGGGAACCTACTGAGGGAAAAAGTACTCTGAACTATCTATCCCAGCATGCATGAATACTAATGAGCATTCCACTAGAGGCAATAAAGAGCAATTTTGAAAATGAATTGTTGGTTCGTGCTAATTGTGTGGATGCCACGAGAGGAGCCTGCGAACAAAGGCTTTGGCAGCCCGAAATGCGTAAGGCAGAAAAAATATTGTTGGAATTGCAGGTTGCCTAAAAGAATAGAACGACATGCTGTCGAGTGCAGCTTCGTCTGAGGACATTTTGGGGGATCATATTAACGAACGGCTGTCCAGCCGTGAAGCTCGCACCACCGCGCTGAAAAGAAAAGCAGGTCCGTGATTTGGACTGTCCATGTCACAAACAGAACAGCAAGTCTTTTTTACTGAACTATGCAGTGTACATCGGCAAGCCCACTGAGGGTTGAAAATAATATTAATTGACTCTTGGCATCTTTACACCCACCAGGGAAAAAGGAACATGAAGTACAAATCCCAGCATGCAAAGAAGAAGAAATGAAACACCCACTGATGGGAACCCACTGAGGGAAAAAGTAGTATGAACTATCTATCCCAGCATGCATCAATACTAATGAGCATTCCACTAGAGGCAATAAAGAGCAATTTTGAAAATGAATTGTTGGTTCGTGCTAATTGTGTGGATGCCACGAGAGGAGCCTGTGAACAAGGGCTTTGGCAGCCCGAAACGCGAAAGGCAGAAAAAATATTGTTGTTGGAATTGCAGGTTGCCTAAAAGAATGGAACGACATGCTGTCGAGTGCAGCTTTGTCTGAGGACATTTTGGGTTTCATATTAACGAACGGCTGTCCAGCCGTGAAGCTCGCACCACCGCGCTGAAAAGAAAAGCAGGTCCGTGATTTGGACTGTCCATATCACAAACGGAACAGCAAGTCTTTTTTACTGAACTATGCAGTGTACATCGGCAAGCCCACTGAGGGTTGAAAATAATATTAATTGACTCTTGGCATGTTTACACCCACCAGGGAAAAAGGAACATGAACTACAAATCCCAGCATGCAAAGAAGGAGAAATGAAACACCCACTGATGGGAACCCACTGAGAGAAAAAGTACTATGAACTATCTATCCCAGCATGCATTAGATTAGATTAGATTAGATTAGAATACTTGTAGAGCGCATGGCTGCCTCGGCAATGAGGCGTCCCAGCGCTGAGCAAGACGGAGAGAGGCGGAGAAGAGATTAGGGTTGAGGGAAAAGCCATGTCTTCACATGCCGTCTGAAGGTCTGATGGTCAGAGATGTTACGAATGTAGAGGGGAAGAGAGTTCCAGAGGGCAGGGGCCAGTCGCCTGAAAGAGCGACCGCCAGATCTGGTCCTTCGAACGCGTGGAATGCATGCGAGGGCAAGGTTAGCCGATCGCAATGCTCGAGGTGGATGATAGAGGGTACACAGGTCGCTCAGAATGTCCGGACCGATGCCGGTCAAAATCTTGTGGACGGTGCAGAGCGCCTTGAAATGCACACGATGTGCAAAGGGCAGCCAATGCAGGCGGAGAAGGAGGTTGGAGACATGACTGTGCTTAGGAAGAGCGAAGATGGTGCGTGCTGCAGCGTTCTGAACCCGCTGCAGTCGAGTCAGCACCGACTTATTGGAGCCAAGGAGAAGCACATTGCAGTAGTCCAAACGGGCCAATACAGAGGCCTGAATGATCAGCTGCCGCGTTTGGGCATCAAAAAGACCAAGTATTGGTTTAAGGCCGCGTAGTATCCCAAAGCATTTCCCTGCGACAGATTTGGAATGCATCTCAAAGGTGAGGTCTTTGTCAACCATAAAGCCGAGATTTTTCACAACGGACTTGGGGGCCGGAGGGACTCCAAGGGCCAAAGGCCACCATTCGTTAGTCCAGAGGTGGGATGCTTTGCCTAGCAGAAGGATCTCGGATTTCGCGGAGTTGAGCTGCAGAAAATTCGCTGACATCCACTCTGCAATGGCCAGTAAGTCTTCCCTAAATTTTGTTCTGTCCTGGCTGGGGTTGTCAGACAGGGTGATCACCAACTGGGTGTTGTCAGCGTACGACACCAAGGAGATTCCCCTTGCTTTGGCCTCATATATATATTGAAGAGCGTAGGGCTCAGTGCCGAGCCCTGAGGAACCCCACAGCGCAGTGGATGAACTTGGGAGGTAAAGGGGGGGGCAATCACTTGAAAGGTCCGATCGGCCAGAAAAGAGGAGAACCACAGCAAGGCATTGTTACTGATCCCTATCTCCTCCAAACGGTGGAGCAGGATTTCATGGGAAACCGTATCGAATGCCGCACTCAGATCCAGCAGGACCAGAGCAGAGGTCCTGCCGGCATCCGAGGCGGATCTTAGTTGTTCTACCACCGTCAACAGTGCCGATTCGGTACTGTGACGTGGTCGGAACCCATTCTGGGAGCTATCAAGAATGTGATTAGCTTCCAGAAAGTGAGCTTCCAAGATTTTGGATAAAAATGGGAGCAGTGATATTGGACGATAATTTTCTGGCTTGGAGGTATCCAATGACGGTTTTTTCAGTAGGGGGACCACTTTAGCGTGTTTCCAAGATTTTGGGACTGCCGCCAAGGTAAGGGATAAATTGAGCAAGTCCAAGCACTCCGGTAGGAGACCCTGTTGGACTTTCCTAAAAGCGTCTGGTCTTAAGGGGTCATCTGGAGACCCTGATTTAATTTTGATCGCTAGATCCTCCAGGTCTTTAAGGAGAATGGTAGGAAATGATGTGAGAGAAACGGTCTCCGAACCCGTGTGAGCGTTCTTCCAGCTGGCGCCTGG
Organism: Calotriton arnoldi; assembly: GCA_963921515.1. NCBI lineage: Eukaryota > Metazoa > Chordata > Amphibia > Caudata > Salamandridae > Calotriton > Calotriton arnoldi. The sequence goes on from CAWUFW010000206.1 coordinate 4,187,893, forward strand.
AGTGCCAGTGTGGGCAAAGTTATGATAGATGCCTTCCACTTTCTCCAAGAAGAAGTTCGCCAACTCCTCACATTGTTGGCTGGATGATATAAAGCTACCTGATGCCGAGGGAGGGGAGACCAGATCCTTCAGAAGAGAAAAAATGGTTTTGCTACGATTGGTACTCATGGTGATCAAGCTGGAAAAGTGGGCTGCCTAGTCTTACGCACTAGTTTGTGGTAGGATTTTATAGTTGATCTATATAGTACTTTAGCCTGGGGATCGTAAGCACATCTCCACATTCTTTCTAGAACTTTACAGTTCTTCCGGGCTAGGGTCAGATCCTCATTAAACCAGGCGTTAGCCCGCGTACCTTTGGAGTGGGTGAGTTTGAGAGGAATGCAGGTATCCAGGGCTTGGATTACCCACCTATGGAAAAGAGCATCAGCCTCTTCTATATTAGTAGCTCTGCCTGGTGGATTTGTGCACAGGGCTGTGAGGAAGGCCTCTTGGTCAAATTTGTGCCAAGGCCGTTTCAATGAAGGGTGCTGGTTTAACTGGGGCTTGAGGTCGGCCAGCGTTAGCCGCATAAGGATAAGAAAGTGATCTGTCCAGATCATAGGGAGGGGTGTTAGAACTTCCAGTGACTCAAGATTGGAAAAGACCGGATCTAAGAGATGCCCAGCGCTATGTGTGGCGCCAGGGACCAGTTGTATCAGTTGGCAGGCTGCCAAGTCCCCTAAGAAGCTGAGAGTATCCGGGAAATCTAGCATCTCAAGATGAAGATTTAGATCACCAATGATATTGAAGTTGGCGGTCTGGAGAGCTAGTACCGAGGTAATATTTGCCAAGGCTTCTCTAAAATTTTTCGATGGACCAGGTGGACGATAAATTAGGAGGCCGGAAAAGGTAAAATTTGCACTCAGTGCAATTTTAAAGAGCGCGCTCTCACAGTCTGGCAGATCTTGGGGAATGAAGCTACAGGCGTGGGCTGTTTTATACACAATCGCAATACCCCCGCCTCTCCCCCCTGTTCTATTAAGACTGCTAATGGCGTAACCTGTGGGGAGGGCGAGTGCCGGTATAGCCACTGAGTCCTCGGATAGCCAAGTTTCCGTTAAAAGGAGGACCTCAGGTGAGTAATCCTGGAGGAGGTCAAATACCTCGGCATGGTGTTTGGACAGTGATCGGCAATTAATACTCAGAATCGAGTGTGTTAAAGTCCTGGGGCCTGAGAGTATGGAGCGCTCAGTGGGCAGCCGCCTGAGGGTACATTCTCCACAGAGGGTAGGGCAATCATCTGGGACCCAACTATGAGTCCCGCAGGCACCCACTTTTTGTAGGTCGAGTAGTGCTTTGCGAGAGTAGACTAATCTTTGTGCCCTGGGAGGGGCAGAATCTCTGGCTTCTAGCAACGTCCAGGCGCGGACGGGCGCAGACAGGCTTGCCTTAGGCGCGCCTTTGGCGCGCCACCGGCGCGCCCACTGCGCCCGTCCGCTGCGCGTCCTCGTAGCGGCAGTCATTAAATGCCGCGGGGGCTCAACAGGCTCCACCCGGGCTGCGCACTGATTGGCCGAGAGCCAACCAGTCAGCGTGCGAGTACTGCCGAAGGCAGTGGAAGACAACAGCACGCCGAAAAGAAGCGCAAATCTTGGTGATTTTATATTTTTTAAATGGTGCAGTCAGGCAATTGTGGGTGCAATCGTAAAAACACAGAGAACAGGTTAAAACAATCGTTATCCCCCAAACAAATCCCAAAAGTGCCCCAGCTCGATCTAGCCGCCTGTCCTCGCAGCGGCAGTCATTAAATGCCGCAGGGGCTCAACAGGCTCCATCCGGGCTGCGCACTGATTGGCCGAGAGCCAACCAGTCAGCGTGCGAGTACTGCCGAAGGCAGGGGAAGACAACAGCACGCCGAAAAGAAGCGCAAATCTTGGTGATTTTATATTTTTTAAATGGTGCAGTCAGGCAATTGTGGGTGCAATCGTAAAAACACAGAGAACAGGTTAAAACAATCGTTATCCCCCAAACAAATCCCAAAAGTGCCCCAGCTCGATCTAGCCGCGCGTCCTCGCAGCGGCAGTCATTAAATGCCGTGGGGGCTCAACAGGCTCCACCCGGGCTGCGCACTGATTGGCCGAGAGCCAACCAGTCAGCGTGCGAGTACTGCCGAAGGCAGGGGAAGACAACAGCACGCCGAAAAGAAGCGCAAATCTTGATATGCAGCGCGCGCAACGAAATTCGTTTTATTTATTTATATGTTTACTTACCTGTAATCGGCCGTAATCCATATTTTTCTACCCCCCACCCTGCCCCTCACCCGCCCCACGTCGGCACTCCCACCACCGACCGCTACTGCTAATGAGCATTCCACTAGAGGCAATAAAGAGCAATTTTGAAAATGAATTGTTGGTTCGTGCTAATTGTGTGGATGCCACGAGAGGAGCCTATGAACAAGGGCTTTGGCAGCCCAAAACGCGTAAGGCAGAAAAAATATTGTTGTTGGAATTGCAGGTTGCCTAAAGAAATGGAATGACATGCTGTCGAGTGCAGCTTCGTCTGAGGACATTTTGGGTTTCATATTAACGAACGGCTGTCCAGCCGTGAAGCACGCACCACCGCACTGAAAAGAAAAGCGGGTCCGTGGTTTGGACTGTCCATGTCATAAACAGAACAGCAAGTCTTTTTTACTGAACTATGCAGTGTACATCGGCAAGCCCACTGAGGGTTGAAAATAATATTAATTGACTCTTGGCATCTTTACACCCACCAGGTAAAAAGGAACATGAACTACAAATCCCGGCATGCAAAGAAGGAGAAATAAAACACCCACTGATGGGAACCCACTGAGGGGAAAAAGTACTATGAACTATCTATCCCAGCATGCATGGATACTAATGAGCATTCCACTAGAGGCAATAAAGAGCAACTTTGAAAATGAATTTTTGGTTCGTGCTAATTATGTGGATGCCATGAGAGGAGCCTGTGAACAAGGGCTTTGGCAGCCCAAAACGCGTAAGGCAGAAAAAATATTGTTGTTGGAATTGCAGGTTGCCTAAAAGAATGGAACGACATGCTGTCGAGTGCAGCTTCGTCTGAGGACATTTTGGGTTTCATATTAACGAACGGCTGTCCAGACGTGAAGCTCGCACCATCGCGCTGAAAAGAAAAGCGGGTCCGTGATTTGGACTGTCCATGTCACAAACGGAACAGCAAGTCTTTTTTACTGAACTATGCAGTGTACATCGGCAAGCCCACTGAGGGTTGAAAATAATATTAATTGACTCTTGGCATCTTTACACCCACCAGGGAAAAAGGAACATGAACTACAAATCCCAGCATGCAAAGAAGGAGAAAGGAAACACCCACTGATGGGAACCCACTGAGGGAAAAAGTACTATGAACTATCTATCTCAGCATGCATGGATACTAATGAGCATTCCACTAGAGGCAATAAAGAGCAATTTTGAAAATGAATTGTTGGTTCGTGCTAATTGTGTGGATGCCATGAGAGGAGCCTATGAACAAGGGCTTTGGCAGCCCGAAACGCGTAAGGCAGAAAAAATATTGTTGTTGGAATTGCAGGTTGCCTAAAAGAATGGAATGACATGCTGTCGAGTGCAGCTTCTTCTGAGGACATTTTGGGTTGCATATTAACGAACGGCTGTCCAGCCGTGAAGCACGCCCCACCGCACTGAAAAGAAAAGCGGGTCCGTGATTTGGACTGTCCATGTCACAAACAGAACAGCAAGTCTTTTTTACTGAACTTTGCAGTGTACATCGGCAAGCCCACTGAGGGTTGAAAATAATATTAATTGACTCTTGGCATCTTTACACCCACCAGGTAAAAAGGAACAGGAACTACAAATCCCAGCATGCAAAGAAGGAGAAATAAAACAGCCACTGATAGGAACCCACTGAGGGAAAAAGTACTATGAACTATCTATCCCAGCATGCATGGATACTAATGAGCATTCCACATGAGGCAATAAAGAGCAACTTTGAAAATGAATTTTTGGTTCGTGCTAATTGTGTGGATGCCATGAGAGGAGCCTGTGAACAAGGGCTTTGGCAGCCCAAAACGAGTAAGGCAGAAAAAATATTGTTGTTGGAATTGCAGGTTGCCTAAAAGAATGGAACGACATGCTGTCGAGTGCAGCTTCGTCTGAGGACATTTTGGGATATATATATATATATATATATATATATATATATATATATATATATATATATATTGCATTGATAATCTTATACTGCTCCGTAAAAGAATTACAGCCTCACCAACAGGCTCGTATTTGGATCAATTGATCATTTATTGGCAAATAAAAAAGACGCATTTCGACCTGCTTCGGTCTTGGTCACCCCTTGGTATACATATATATTCACTGGAAAAAACACAGGTTATGGGTACGTTATAGTTTGGCTCACATTTTACACACACAGCACAAAAACAAAGAAATTCAGCAGTTATAGTTAGAGCTAAGTGAAGGAACCATAACTCGCGCCCCCGCCATGCACAGTTTTCTCATCAATTATTTTATTGCAAATGTTGCAGTAATATTATCAATGATGTGACAGAAGATGTCATGAGTGATGTAATATATGGGGTAATTAGCCAGTGCAAGGCGAGGGCGCAAGTAATTAATTACCTTAGGGCACGAGTTATAGTTTCTTCAGATTACTCTAACTATAACTGCTGAATTTCTATAGTGGTTTTGTGTGTGTAAAATGTGAATTTTTCAGTGAATTTCTAATGTTTTAAAAAAATCTATTTCTTAACTATAATTTCCCTGTAACCTTTGATTTTTTCAGTTAATTTCTACGTTTTTTTAATGTTATTTACTAACTTTAAGGCCCCTGTAGCCTTTGTTTTTTTCAGTGAATTTCTAGTTTTTTTTTAACGTAAAGTAATATTTAATTACCATACATTAATCCTGTCGCCCCCATGCACGTCCTTAGGCTGTGTGCGGTAGGAGGTTGGCCGTAGGGCCTGCAGCTAATCCCCCGCATGCAGTGAGCTGCTGTATGGGTGTGTGAGTGGGTGTCTGAGTGGTTGTTTGAGTGTGTAAGTGTGTGTGTGAGTGTGTGGTGGGTGTCTGAGTGGGTGTGTAAGTGGCTGTGTGGGTCTGTGAGTAGGTGTGTGACTGGATGTATGTATGTACATGGATGTGTGAGTGGGTGTGTGAGTGCCTGTGTGGGTCTGTGAGTGGATGTGTGACTGCTTTTCTGGGTCTGTAAGTGGGTGTGTGAGTGCTGTATGAGTGTAAATCGGTGTGTGAGTGGTTTCTGGGTCTCTTGGTGTGAGTGAATGTAGGAATGTCTGAGTGGGTGTGTGAATGGCTGTACAGGTGCGTGAGTAGTTGTGTGGGTATGTAAGTGGGTGTGTAAGTGTGTGGTGTGGGTATGTAAGTGGGTGTGAGAGTGTGGTTTGTGACTGGCTGTGGGCATCTGTGAGTGTGTGTGTGAGTGGTTTTGTCGGTCTGTGAGTGGGTGTGTGAGTGGCTGTACAGGTGTGTGAGTGGTTGTGTGGGTGTGTACATGGCTGTGTGAGTGTGTTAGTGGGTGTGTGAGTGCCTGTGTGGGTCTGTGAGTGGTTCTCTGAGTGGATGTATCAGTGACTGGGTGTGTGAGTGAGTAGCTATGGGATGTGTGACTGGGTGTGTGAGTGTCTAAGAGTGTGCGGATGGTTTGTTTGGGTTTCTGAGTGGGTGTTTAAGTGTCTGTATGGGTGTGTGAGTGGCTGTGTGAGTGTGTAAGTGGGCGTGTGTGTGTGATGGGTGGGTGTATGAGTGGATGTGTAAGTGGCTGTGTGAGTCTATGAGTGGGTGTTTAAGTGGCTGTATGGGTGTGTACGTGGCTGTGTGAACAGATGTGTGAGTGCTTGTGTGGGTTTGTGAGTGGTTTTCTGGGTCTGTGAGTGGGTGTGTGAGTGACTGTATGGTTGTGTGAGTGGGTGTGTGGATGTGTGAGTGGTTGTGTGGGGGTGTGAGAGAGTGTGTGAGTGGGTGTATTTTTTTAATTGAGTGCTGGATCTGTGGAGCAATCGGGGATCCACGCAGGGCAGTGCTGAGCAATGCAGTGGATCCACATATCCTTGCTCGCACCCCAAAAAACATTTTGGGCTATTTCTTGCCCATGAGGGGTCCCTCACAGACCCTTATATCAGTCCCATTAGGTCAGGATACCTCTATTCTGACCCATTATATCCTATTTGTACTTTATTTTCCTTCCCCTCGGGAACTGTGTCCCGATACACAGAATGGCGGCCGCAACTTTCCTCTCAGGTTGAGGGCAGTCAATCCCAGCATTTCTGTTGGCGCATGGATCCGCGGATATACACAAATCTTTTTCCTTTAATAACTCCAAAACTACTGAACAGATTTACACCAGATTACAAAAAGCACTCTTTCTGTACCAAGATCTAGCTTTCTGCCCAATTTGGTGTAATTCCGTTCAGCGGTTCGGGTTTTAGTTGTGTCTAAAATCCCTATGGGAAATTGCATGGGTAAAACGTGTTTTGCCCTCCCCTTTTTCTTGGCCCTCGCTTGACGAATCACCCCAAGACTCTCCACAAAGCAGCTATAGTGAGTGGCAAACTAGTTTTGAAAATGTTGTGAAGGTTCGTCAAACGGCACCAAAGTTATTAGCAAAACACAAGGCGCTAATCCTATGGGAACGAGATCCTAACTATACCTACTGGCGACTGCCAGTAGTTAATAGATATACATATATATATATCGTGAAGGTATTGGTTTCCATAGGAAGTTGATTTTTTGTTTAGCAAATAACTGTCGCAGTTTGAAGAATCTTAATAATCCCAAAACACAATTTCCCCATGCAATTTCCATAGGGAAAATTGAACTGAGCTACAGTGAAAACGGCTGAACGGAATTACACCAAATTTGGCAGAAAGGTAGACCTTTATCAAGAAAGCCTGCTATTTATTGTAAATCTCGTGTAAATCTGTTCAGTAGTTTTTGAGAAATTAAGGTTAAATATTTTATAGATATATAGCCGCGGTGTGCTCCCGCTACTCTACTGAGGGAATACCGAACTACTGCAAGCTGAAAACTAACAATCTGATTGGCTGGCACGGTAGTACCAATGGAGTACAAAAGTTCAGCGAGCTCAAAACTGACTTTCTGATTGAAGCCACCATTTTAGGACCCCGTAACTCAGTCCCCTTGTCAGAGAAAACAAAAATATAAGGATTAAGGGAGCAGGGTCGAGGTACCTTGACCTCCTGGCCCTGTTTTTTGCAGCACCACAGTCGCGCAGTACTCTTGAAGTACTCAGCCAGGCCCCCACAAAAATTTGCTGGAGTACCACAAAATTACTGCAAGATTACAGTGGGACCAAAAAATAAATGAATTGGGTGGGTGTTGCGTGACCGTGGAGAGTTGGCTTTCAATAAGGGTTTAGTTGTATGCGCCCAACTGCTTGCACACCGAAAGGCTCTGCACAGTGGGGATTGGTCATCTGCTGAGGGTTGGACACCCACAGGGGGTTGGGCGCAGTGCCTGGCAGCAGGCCAGGCCCTGTACTCAATTCCACACTGTGCCCCCCCAAGGCCGTGCGCTGTGGGAGGGTTGGGTACCTGAGAGTGGTTGGGAGCAGGGTCTGACTGTAGGCCAGGCCCTGCCCCCAACCCCCCACTGCGCATTGCCGAAGGCTGTGTGTGGCGTGGGGTTGGGATAGTTATGTATGGTAATAAAATCTCAATTCATGTTAAAAAAAACAAAAAATCTGGAAAGTCACTGGAAAAAACAAAAGATAAAGTGACATCATAGTTAGATGAAAATGTCAGCTAAAAAATACTATTTAAAACAAAAAATACACTTAAATTCACCATTTATAGTTAACTGAAGTAACTATAACTTGCGCACTTGCCATGCACTGCTTATGACCTCACATAGTACACCACTCATGACATCTAAGATATCATTGATAACATTACTGATGACCTCTGAAATTACATCATTATAATGACATCACTGTGGTTGGTAAGTGCACAAGTTATAGTTACTTCAGTTAACTATAACTGGTGAATTTCAGTGTTTTTTTTTGTTTAAATTGTACTTTTTACTCTCCGCATTGCTCGACTCCTTACATGTTGCTACAGGGTGCCTTTCACTGTAGCATCAGTAAGCCTTCTGTGCAGCCCCTGTCAATTCCACTATCTGTGAACTCTGTTTCTACACCAGTTCCTGTCTGTTTCCTCCTCAAAGGACTGCAGAAACCACTGCTGGTAATGACCCTACCGTATCGACTGCAGCAGATCTCAGATTCCTACTTTCAGACCTGCAAGGCCATACACAGCAAGGTCAATGCGTAGAGCTGGCGTCACCGCACACTCTGTTAGAATGGAATGCTATATAATCAATCTTGTGCTTTTTTTGACCAGCTATAAAGGGGTTAACAGAAGCGTCTCATTGCTGCTACTTGGTGGCCAGTGTCCCTTTCGGCTTCTACAATGTGAAAAAGGACTATCTGGTTCTCTTGGGCTCCAGTCACAGTCACAGGTGAGTGCTTCCAATCAATGTAGGCAGAATTCTTTTTTTTTTAATGTATTTAACATACTACTGCTAAACACCAAATGCTTTATATTTTGTCATTATGTAATCTAACAGTATGGGGTGTTATGTTACAAAGTTGTATATTGTATAATTTTTTCTTTTATCTTGACATGTTATAATTGCATTGCATTGCATTTGCAATTCAATAGCAGTTCCAAGCCCCTTTGAGGCACCAAAGCATATTCAGTGAGCTAGGTAGTAAGTTACTCCTTAGGTTTTGGACCATGATTGAGGACTCACTGGGGTAAATATGGATTTTACATTCCCTACCACAGTTTGATAACAAAATGCCACTGCAGGAACATCCTTACCAATAGGGGTGGGCGGAACTCGTGGAGTTGCATTACGTGGAATTCCACTGAGTTACATAAAACCTCTGCAAGATTCCAAAGAGTTCCGCGAGCGGGTGGACTTTGGCAGGCTGTGCTGCTCACGCTGGTTTTTAGCGCTGGAAACGTGTCCTGTGCTGTAAAATCAGCGCAAACTGCTCCACGCGGCGAGCCGCAGGGCGCTGTGTCTTTCTGCTGCTTGAGTAGATTTTCTACTTGAGCGGCATCTTTCTTAATGCGAACGGTCAAGACCTGCTGTAACCGCCCGCGATGAGAACATTTCACAGTGTGGGGTTCTAGCACCCGAAAATCGCGCTAGAGGATGCAAATTCTTGCTTTCTAACGTAACCTTGGTGAGTCGCACGTGAGAAAAAACTCCACCATGCGGCGGTTGGTAGACTTTTGCCTGAACTCCGCATTACGGCAAAACTCTGCAGAAAGCAAGGACAAGTAACTGTGGGTACAGTGTTTGGGCAAGTGGAATAGGTTTTGAATTTGGTGGGTGGTGCTTGAGGGAGTGACTGGAGAGACAGAGTGAATTAGGGATTGGACAATAAAGCTTTGTTCAGAATTAAGGCAGCTACTTCAGCATGTAAGCAGCTTGCTTGCATGCATGCAAATGCCAAGCTGCTGTGCAACTACAAACATGCAGCTGTCTCCCAGACTTCACTGTTGCCAAACCTCACACTAGACACTTATGGAAAAAGCTCAGAACAAAGGATTTCCAATAGTTGAGGGCACGGATCTGGCTAGGCAGTTACAATATTGGTCAACTGGTCAGAGATTCTCCCTCATCCTAAGTAAGGTTGGAACTATGTCAAAAAGGCATGTGACCTTTACTACTGTAGTAAGTCTTGCTATCATATTGTCAGTGGTGATTTTTTTAACATGACTTTTATAACTTGTTTTATTTTTTTGCTGTACTGCTTGTAAGGATTTGTATTTATTAAATAAACATGATTGTTTGAGTGACAACAGTTCATAGTGTCACAAACTACTCCAAAATGACTCACAAACCACCGAATTTCATTGACTGCATGAGCCGTCTAGATAATTCACACAAAAAACAAACGAGCACTGTGCCATTTTGGAATGTACACTTTTATCGGCAGATGGGAATTTGGGGCTCTCCACATTCTAATTTGGCACAGGAACAGGATGCTGTATTCCCAAAGGTTACAAGTGGAGGGCCGTCTGTGGCTGGCCACCCTTCTCTTAACCTAACCCGCCCTGTGCCTAGTTATGTTTCTGCTCATTTGCCCTCCCGTTTCTTGTCTCAAATGTAAACCTGTCTGAGTTCTGGATGAAAGCTGGAACCTGCTTTTTAGAACTGTGACTGCCAGCTCAAATCGGATCAAATGTGTTGCTTTTGTAGAGGCTTTCACAGAAGGACAACAAACCATTTACAATGTATTATCATACATTCAGATACATTCGCTTTGGGAAGAAAAAAATCGAAAGGTAAAATACAGAACACAGTTGGCCGAGCATCTATGAAATTCATTGCATGCTTATCATCCCTATTTTACGAACAATGAACATTTTATCCAAGACTCATATGCAAAACAGTCCAGAACTCACACATTACATATATGTGATCATACTGAGGCATACTCTTCCATTTGCCAACAATAATTCTAATGATAAAGCTTCCTGTTCGCAGATTCCTAACATAACGACAAATCTTAGTCATTTAGCAATGGTAAATTTTGGAAATCTTTGGAAATGGCTGAAACCTTCACCCATCTTGAAAATGCCCAAAGTGGGTAGGGTTAGCCCCAGAACCTTTATCCCATTGATTAGGGCGCCCCAAGTGTCATTCCCACCCACTAGCTCAATCCAGGCATCAATGTGGCATTTCCATGAACCCATTTAAGAACACTCCTGTACATGTAGAAGATCAGAAGAGGATTTAACCTGCTGTCTGACACCTGAGACGAGACCTAAAGGACTAGACCTGCTCTCCCTCTTGTACCCTGGACAAAGAAGTGGACTCCAAGGGTCATATGGCTTACCTCCTGTTCAAGCTACAGGGGTACAACAAGCTACAAGCCGCATTTCCTTCAACTGCTCAGCTGGGCAGTGGCAATTGGACCTGGACCGGACTCTGCAGGACTCCCTGTGAGTCTCTAAGTGCCTCCCTTGAGGTTAGGGGCTTAAGAAATGTACTTATGTGGTGGAGTGGGACTTAAAGGACTAAAGACAGAAAGTAAAACTTTGATCAGGACCAACCTAGTTAGTTTAACCGACCCCCGTTCCATCAGCTTTATTACTGTTTTTAGTACTGTAGAAATACTTTACTCATTGCCTCTAAGTTAAGCCTGTCTGCTCTGTGTCAAAGGTACCAGGGGGTTGAGCTCAAGTTAATTTAGTGAATGTAATGGTTCACCCTGACAAGGATTGTGATTATTACTTGAGGTCGATATCTATGCCTCCCCCTTAACTAATAACCCAGTTTTTTGCATTATCCATTCACCAATCCTTGCATTTCATGCTCTCTTATGTGTTTCAAAACATGTCCTGCATGGTCTTCAAAGATGTCCGTCATCTCTATGGTTTTCGTCTGCACACCCAAGTACAGTGTCTTTTTCCAGCCCTTCAATATTTATGGATAGGTCAGTTTCCATTTAAAAGTCTTTTTTTGTTTCCTTAATAACTTTGTCACTGTTCGACGGATCTGTGCAAAACTCTCTAAAAAAAACTCCATGGCAAGTTTCATGCAGATCTGTCAAGCAGGTCCTACAAATAGGGGGTCCTAATGGCTGAACAGAATTACACAAAACTAGGCATATATAGAAAGAACATTAATCAAGGAAGTGCCTTTACTTAGTTTGGTGTAAATCCGTTCAGTAATTTTTGAGAAATTAGCATTTTAAAAAATGTCCCACCATGGGCATGACGAGGTAACATTTTAGAGATATTTGGACTGTTCATTTGTGGATCCTCCACAGATTCACAAATCCATATACAATTCAGAAATCTAATTAAAAAAACATAAAAGCACACCATTGAGCTAAGAAGCTTTTTCTCCTGTTGTCGATCGCGTATTCGTAAATCAGACTGCAGATTCACAAATCTGCTGCACTGTGATTTGCTGGCCATCTCAGAAAAACTTCTGTTGCAGCTTATGAAACATGGTGTCCAGTGATGGGAAAAATAAAATAAAAATGGCAAAAGGATAACATGGGGGCAGCGTGGTTCTACCCTGACCTCTAGACCATGCTGGGGGGGGTGAGGTGGTTGGACATCCTCTGCAATAAAATAAGTAGGAAAATAATGATTTTTATATCGAGATTCACGAATCATTTGCTAGATTTGTGAGTCTTGAACCCTTCCTAGATCCTGCTAATCATCCTTGGGACAATCCCTGCTGCACATAGTTGAAGGCCTGCCGCAGTGGGAGTTGTCACACTCTGTGGTTGGGCTTATAGCCTGGCTGCTTTCGGTCAACCCCTGCTACGCACAGCCAAAGTCCACGTGCGGAGGGGGTTGGCTTCCCGTGGGTGGTTGTGAGCCAAATCAGGCCAAAGGCCAGTCTTTGTCATTCACCCACAAAATAGGGTGGAATCCTCTAGGTTTTACCACCTGGGAGGGATTGGGTGCAGGCCTGGCTGCGGTTGAGTCCCTGTGGTCAATCACCACTGTGTACATCTGAAAGCCATGTACCGCTGATCTGGCTGCCATGATTGGTTGGGTGCAGGGAACTGTTGCATGTGAGATATCATTAAAAAAAATCAATGGAAAATCACACAGGATAAGCTTAAGTTATAGTCAGCTTTGCTTATAACCCCTTAACATATGTGTTAGGACCACGTTTAGAGGGCCACAGGGCAAGAAGAGCTACTGGCCCAAACGTAAGAGTTGATGCCTTTTACTTCTCGTGTCCCGGGTCCTGACCTACTATGGGTCCTGAGCAACTGGGCCAAGTACCCCTTCAGCACTTGACTCTCAGTGGTAGCGCAGGTCAAGCAGTCCAAGGCTTCTCGGGCGGGGGTGGGGGAAGCGAAGGTAGACACAGGGCGAAGGTGCACACAGACTCACAACTCAAAATACGTTTAATAGCAGCAATATATGATTTTCCTGTCAAATACTTGCTTTTATAAAAAAAAATCGTATTTATATAGCAACACAAAATTTTGGGCCACATGCATCAAGGAAAAGTCCGGTCGCAAACGGTTGCGACAGGTATTTGTGCATTTGGGACGCATCATCCCAAATGCAAAAATCGCAATTTAAGTAATCGCAAAATTTGCGACTACTTAAATTGCGATTACATTTTTTTTAAGGAATCGCAAATTGCTATTCCTTAAATGCAATGCATTAACCAGTAATATTTTGCGATTTCGCAAATAAGAATCGCAAATTACCGTCAATCACAAGTTGATGGTAATTTGCGATTTCTTTGAAAAATGCACTAAAGTGCATTTTTCAAAGTCCCATGTTACACACACACATGCCCTTGGGGCATGTGTGTGCGCAACATGTGGATAAATTGAAATTTCAGGGGTGCAACAGGGTGTCCTTTTGGCACTCTTGCACTCTTGAAATTGCATGCGCAATTTGCGAGTAGCTATTGGGTACTCGCATATTGCGCATGCCATTCCCATTCATTCCTATGGGCCTCTAGGCCCGTAGGAATGAATGGGAAGCAATTCCTTAATTGCGACTTGCAATTTGCGAGTCGCAATTAAGGAATGTGTAGGAATCGCAATTTTTTTTGCGATTCCTACATGCATAGGCAATAGCGATTCTTTAATTGCGATTCCTTAAAAATTGCAATTAAAGAATCGCTATTGACTATTTTGATGCATGTGCAGCAAAATTCGGCATTCACAAACAATACACACAGTCCCCTGAAGTCAGGGCTCGAATGTTTTAATAGGCGGGTTCCTGCGTTCCACTCCCCTCTTGCTGGTGGTAGTGGTTATTCCTCATTCACTAATCGCTCCAAGGATCTGGAATGCATTGCCCCCAGAAACCAGACTGTCTCTTTCAAGAAAGAAGTTAAATCTCTACTCATGAGTAAATTCACATGAACAATGTATCTAACCCTAATAACGGATGTTTGTATAGCAGAACATAATTATGTCATACAGTGTTATTTTGTTCTTTTGTTCAGCTTTCTTTCCTTGTAAAGCGCTCTGATACCCGAAAGGGTCTTGTTCGCGCTATATAAAACCTTCAAAATAAAATAAAAAATAGGTGACATTCAGGTTAAGCCCCGCTAGTAGTCTGAGTCTCAGGAATCCCACTCTGACTCTTATTAAAGTCAAAAGTGTTCAAGCGCTGAACTGCTATATGACAGGCAAGTTCACCCAGGGCTTTCTAACCCGTTGATCAGTCTTACCCTCACCAGTAGGATCTGCATGACTGGAGTCTCCAAGAGCGCCCGCCTCGCCTGCGTGGAGGCAGCAGCAGCTGTTCCCGGTGAGTATTGCACTTGCAGCCCTGCAGGGGCAGCAGTTTGGTGCAAAAGTTATCCAGGAAAAAATGTGCGCCCTTTTTTCCCACATGTAGGGGATTCTAAAGCACCCATGATAGTGGATTCCCTTAGAGCACGGGTACTCATAGTACGGCCCGCGGGCCGCCAGCGGCCCGGCAAGCCTTCCTTGGCGGCCCGCGGACCTTGCAGACATCGTACCTGTGTTTGCAGCGCGGACTCACTCTGCTCTATGGGGGCCGGGCGATTCCAGGATAGTCAGAGTGGAGATGCAGGGGCTAAGAAGAGGCGAAATACAACAAAGCCTCCATTAACAAGTAAATGGTCTTTTAAAGACCTGTGAAGTACTGGGGTGCGGCTGTGTGTGCCCGGGAAGCTGTCTCAGCCCGGGCTGACACACACGAGGGGGGGAGGCTGAAGCTGAAAGTGGTCTTTTCCAGGAGAAAACGAGCTGGCTTTTACATTACACAGGGAGAGGGGGGTGGGGGGCTGGTGACGGGGACGTGTAGACACAGTACGTGTGCACTGCCCGAGACAGATAGAGATAGAAACAGATAGAGATAGAGACAGAGATAGACAGACAGCGATAGAGACAGAGAGAGAGACAGAGCGAGAGATAGAGGCAGAGACAGATAGAGGCAGAGACAGGGACAGACTGACAGAGACAGAGGCAGAGACAGATAGAGACAGACCGAGACAGAGACAGACAGAGACAGACAGCGATAGAGACAGAGAGAGAGATAGAGGCAGGGACAGATAGAGGCAGAGGCAGAGACAGACAGGGACAGACAGCGATAGAGACAGAGAGAGAGACAGAGGCAGGGACAGATAGAGGCAGGGACAGATAGAGGCAGGGACAGATAGAGGCAGGGACAGACAGAGGCAGGGACAGACAGAGGCAGGGACAGACCGAGACAGATAGAGGCAGACACAGGGACAGGGGCAGACAGATAGAGGCAGAGACAGAGAGACGGAGAGGGAGACAGAGGGAGGGAGACAGAGACAGGGAGAGACAGAGACAGATAGAGGCAGGGACAGGGACAGACAGACAGATAGAGGCAGAGACAGACAGAGACAGAGTGGCAGAGAGATGGAGAGGGAGACAGAGGGAGAGGGAGACAGAGGGAGACGGAGAGAGAGGGAGACAGAGAGAGAGGGAGACAGAGAGAGAGGGAGACAGAGAGAGAGAGAGAGAGAGGGAGACAGAGAGAGGGAGAGAGAGGGAGAGAGACAGACAGAGGGAGACAGAGAGAGAGGGAGACGGAGGGAGGGAGACAGAGGGAGAGAGACAGACAGAGGGAGACAGAGAGAGAGGGAGACGGAGGGAGGGAGACAGAGGGAGGGAGACGGAGGGAGGGAGACGGAGGGAGGGAGACAGAGGGAGGGAGACAGAGGGAGGGAGACAGAGGGAGGGAGGGAGACAGAGGGAGGGCGGGAGAGGGAGACAGACAGAGGGAGGGAGAGGGAGACAGACAGAGGGAGGGAGACAGACAGATGGAGACGGAGGGAGGGAGACAGGTAGAGGGAGACAGAGGGAGGGAGACAGACAGAGAGAGGGAGACAGACAGAGGGAGGAGGGCGACAGACAGAAGGAGACAGAGGGAGGAGGGTGACAGACAGGGAGACAGAGGGAGGGAGACAGAGGGAGGGAGACAGAGGGAGGGAGACAGAGGGAGGGAGACAGAGAGAGGGAGACAGAGAGAGGGAGAGGGAGACAGAGGGAGGGAGACAGAGAGAGGGAGGGAGACAGGGAGAGAGAGGGAGACAGAGAGGGAGGGAGACAGAGAGAGGGAGGGAGACAGAGAGAGGGAGGGAGACAGAGAGAGGGAGGGAGAGGGAGAGAGGGAGAGATAGAGAGAGGGAGGGAGGGAGACAGGTAGAGGGAGACAGATAGAGGAAGACACAGGGAGAGAGGGAGACAGAAGGAGGCAGATAGAGGGCGACAGACAGAGGGAGGGAGACAGAGAGGGCGACAGACAGAGGGAGGGAGACAGAGAGGGAGACAGACAGAGGGAGGAGGGCGACAGACAGGGATACAGACAGAGGGAGGAGGGCGACAGACAGGGAGACAGAGGGAGGGAGACAGAGAGAGAGGGAGACAGAGAGAGAGGGAGACAGAGAGAGAGAGAGAGAGAGAGAGAGAGAGGGAGACAGAGAGAGGGAGAGAGAGGGAGAGAGACAGACAGAGGGAGACAGAGAGAGAGGGAGACGGAGGGAGGGAGACAGAGGGAGAGAGACAGACAGAGGGAGACAGAGAGAGAGGGAGACGGAGGGAGGGAGACAGAGGGAGGGAGACGGAGGGAGGGAGACGGAGGGAGGGAGACAGAGGGAGGGAGACAGAGGGAGGGAGACAGAGGGAGGGAGGGAGACAGAGGGAGGGCGGGAGAGGGAGACAGACAGAGGGAGGGAGAGGGAGACAGACAGAGGGAGGGAGACAGACAGATGGAGACGGAGGGAGGGAGACAGGTAGAGGGAGACAGAGGGAGGGAGACAGACAGAGAGAGGGAGACAGACAGAGGGAGGAGGGCGACAGACAGAGGGAGACAGAGGGAGGAGGGTGACAGACAGGGAGACAGAGGGAGGGAGACAGAGGGAGGGAGACAGAGGGAGGGAGACAGAGGGAGGGAGACAGAGAGAGGGAGACAGAGAGAGAGAGAGGGAGACAGAGGGAGGGAGACAGAGAGAGGGAGGGAGACAGGGAGAGAGAGGGAGACAGAGAGGGAGGGAGACAGAGAGAGGGAGGGAGACAGAGAGAGGGAGGGAGACAGAGAGAGGGAGGGAGACAGAGAGAGGGAGGGAGAGGGAGAGAGGGAGAGATAGAGAGAGGGAGGGAGGGAGACAGGTAGAGGGAGACAGATAGAGGAAGACACAGGGAGAGAGGGAGACAGAAGGAGGGAGATAGAGGGCGACAGACAGAGGGAGGGAGACAGAGAGGGCGACAGACAGAGGGAGGGAGACAGAGAGGGAGACAGACAGAGGGAGGAGGGCGACAGACAGGGATACAGACAGAGGGAGGAGGGCGACAGACAGGGAGACAGAGGGAGGGAGACAGAGAGAGGGAGACAGAGGGAGGGAGGGAGACAGAGAGGGAGACAGAGAGGGAGACAGAGGGAGAGAGA
This sequence comes from Calotriton arnoldi, assembly GCA_963921515.1. Taxonomy (NCBI): domain Eukaryota; kingdom Metazoa; phylum Chordata; class Amphibia; order Caudata; family Salamandridae; genus Calotriton; species Calotriton arnoldi. The sequence continues at coordinate 4,205,336 of CAWUFW010000206.1, forward strand.
GAGACAGAGGGAGAGAGAGACAGAGAGAGAGGGAGACAGAAGGAGGGAGACAGAGGGAGACAGTCAGAGGGAGGGAGACAGACAGAGGGAGGGAGACAGACAGAGGGAGGGAGACAGACAGAGAGAGGGAGACAGACAGAGAGAGGGAGACAGACAGAGAGAGGGAGACAGAGGGAGAGAGAGAGACAGAGGGAGAGAGAGACAGAGAGAGAGGGAGACAGAGGGAGACAGACAGAGGGAGGGAGACAGACAGAGGGAGGGAGACAAACAGAGGGAGGGAGACAGACAGAGGGAGGGAGACAGACAGAGGGAGGGAGGGAGACAGAGGGAGGGAGACAGACAGAGAGAGGGAGACAGACAGAGAGAGGGAGACAGACAAAGAGAGGGAGACAGAGAGGGGGAGGGAGACAGAGGGAGAGAGAGGGAGAGAGAGGGAGAGAGATGGAGAGAGATGGAGAGAGGGAGGGAGACAGGTAGAGGGAGACGGAGGGAGGGAGACAGATAGAGGAAGACATAGAGAGAGAGAGAAGGAGGGAGACAGAGGGAGACAGACAGAGGGAGGGAGACAGACAGAGAGAGGGAGACAGACAGAGAGAGGGAGACAGACAGAGAGAGGGAGACAGACAGAGAGAGGGAGACAGAGAGGGGGAGGGAGACAGAGGGAGAGAGAGGGAGAGAGAGGGAGAGAGATGTAGAGAGATGGAGAGAGGGAGGGAGACAGGTAGAGGGAGACGGAGGGAGGGAGACAGATAGAGGAAGACATAGAGAGAGAGAGAGAGAGAGGGAGACAGAAGGAGGGAGATAGAGGGCGACCGACAGAGGGAGGGAGACAAAGAGAGGGAGACAGAGAGAGGGAGACAGAGAGAGGGAGGGAGAGAGAGGGAGGGAGAGAGAGGGAGGGAGAGAGAGAGAGGGAGAGACAGACAGAGGGAGACAGACAGAGGGAGACAGACAGAGGGAGGAGGGCGACAGACGGAGGGAGACAGAGGGAGGGAGACAGAGGGAGGGAGACAGAGGGAGGGAGACAGGGAGAGGGAGGGAGGGAGAGGGAGGGAGACAGAAAGAGGGAGGGAGACAGAGAGAGGGAGGGAGACAGAGAGAGGGAGGGAGACAGAGAGAGGAAGACAGAGAGAGGGAGGGAGACAGAGAGAGGGAGGGAGACAGAGAGAGGGAGGGAGACAGAGGGAGGGAGGGAGAGGGAGACAGAGAGAGGGAGGGAGACAGAGAGAGGGAGGGAGACAGAGAGAGGGAGGGAGACAGAGAGAGGGAGACAGAGAGAGGGAGACAGAAAGAGGGAGACAGAGAGGGAGACAGAAAGAGGGAGACAGAGAGGGAGACAGAGAGAGGGAGACAGAGAGGGAGACAGAGAGAGGGAGACAGAGAGAGGGAGACAGAGACAGAGGGAGGGAGAGGGAGAGAGATAGAGAGAGGGAGGGAGGGAGACAGGTAGAGGGAGACAGAGGGAGGGAGACAGATAGAGGAAGACACAGGGAGAGAGGGAGACAGAAGGAGGGAGATAGAGGGCGACAGACAGAGGGAGGGAGACAGAGAGGGAGACAGACAGAGGGAGGAGGGCGACAGACAAGGAGACAGAGGGAGGGAGACAGAGGGAGGGAGGGAGACAGAGGGAGACAGAGAGGGAGACAGAGAGGGAGACAGAGAGGGAGACAGAGGGAGAGAGAGAGACGGAGGGAGAGAGAGAGAGAGGGAGACAGAAGGAGGGAGACAGACAGAGGGAGGGAGAGGGAGACAGACAGAGGGAGGGAGACAGACAGAGAGAGGGAGACAGACAGAGAGAGGGAGACAGACAGAGAGAGGGAGACAGACAGAGAGAGGGAGAGAGAGAGATAGAGAGAGGGAGGGAGACAGGTAGAGGGAGACGGAGGGAGGGAGACAGATAGAGGAAGACATAGAGAGAGAGAGAGAGGGAGACAGAAGGAGGGAGATAGAGGGCGACAGACAGAGAGAGGGAGACAGAGAGAGGGAGACAGAGAGAGGGAGACAGAGAGAGGGAGGGAGAGAGAGGGAGACAGAGAGAGAGAGAGAGGGAGACAGACAGAGGGAGGAGGGCGACAGAAGGAGGGAGACAGAGGGAGGGAGACAGAGGGAGGGAGACAGAGGGAGGGAGGGAGACAGAGGGAGGGAGACAGAGGGAGGGAGACAGAGGGAGGGAGACAGAGAGAGGGAGGGAGACAGAGAGAGGGAGGGAGACAGAGAGAGGGAGGGAGACAGAGAGGGAGACAGAGAGAGGGAGACAGGGAGAGGGAGACAGGGAGAGGGAGACAGAGAGAGGGAGACAGACAGAGAGGGAGGGAGACAGAGAGAGGGAGGGAGAGAGAGAGAGAGAGGGAGACAGAGAGAGGGAGGGAGACAGAGAGAGGGAGGGAGAGGGAGAGAGAGGGAGACAGAGGGAGACAGAGGGAGACAGAGGGAGAGAGAGGGAGACAGAGGGAGACAGAGAGAGAGAGATAGAGAGAGGGAGGGAGACAGAGGGAGGGAGACAGACAGAGGGAGACAGACGAAGGGAGACAGAGGGAGGGAGACAGAGGGAGAGAGGGAGAGAGAGGGAGACAGAGGGAGGGAGACAGAGGGAGAGAGAGAGGGAGACAGAGGGAGGGAGACAGAGGGAGGGAGACAGAGGGAGGGAGAGGGAGGGAGAAGGAGGGAGAGAGAGAGGGAGGGAGGGAGAGAGGGAGGGAGGGAGAGGGAGACAGAGAGAGAGAGAGGGAGGGAGGGAGACAGAGAGAGGGAGGGAGACAGAGAGAGAGGGAGACAGACAGTGAGTGAGACAGAGGGAGACAGAGAGAGAGAGGGAGAGAGATAGAGGGAGGGAGACAGAGAGAGAGGGAGAGAGAGAGGGAGAGAGAGAGGGAGAGAGAGAGAGAGATGTGTGTATGCAGGGTCTGGTGGCTCAGTGGACAAAGGCATCCGCTGCAGGGGCCTTTGTTCAACCTCATGGTCACAGTTTTTTTTTTGCTCTAGCCCCGCCCCCTCGCCCACTGACCCCGCCCCCACCGGTGCGGCCCTCGGCCACAAACCACACTGTAAATTTGGCCCCCGGGAGAAAGTTTGTGAGTACCCATGCCTTAGAGGGAACCGAGAAAGTAGCTAAAGTATAGCAAAATTTCGTTTTTTTGTTTTTCAAATGGGAAAAAGTGCTGTACAAGACACTGTTTTTTTTTTTTAACATGGCATCAACAAAAAGTTTGCTGTGCTACAGTCACTCTATTCACAGCTTTCAGGAACAGACAGAGTTGTTAAGAATCATTTTAACACACATTTTGCATTTGCAGTTGATTTTTTCTATTTTTGTCGTTTCTACCTATTGGCAGTTTGCGGTAGAAACAGGTTTGAAAGCCATGGGTAAACCAGGAAAGCTATCTTTTTCTGAAAAGTAAAAAGAATATGGAGTTCAGCAAGGGGCCATTTGTGTAGATCATACATTTTTTTTCCAAATAAACTAATCGAAGAAATACAAAAATAATGAAAATAAATAGGCGAAAAATAGAAATGGGTTAAAACATTTACATCTATGTGATTTACAAATCTACTATACCATTATGTTTGTCAGAGTGTTCTGATTACAGGGATATATGGTGTTGCCCATAGCCAACAACTGAGCTGCAGCTTATAATGATTTTTCTTGTGTACCAACCATGCTTCATTCATATCATAATATCTAGTGAATGAAAATGGGTATGAAGGAGACCTAGGCATCTTCGAAATGTGCCCAAGATAATAAGTTTAAAGATAATGGTTATTTGTTTAACTCTGAATTTGGGGTATCCATACTACCACGTGAATCAGAGGGAATTTTTTAAAATATGTTCTTTCCTGCACACTGGCTTACATTTGGAAGCCAAAAATGGAGGTAAATTCAGTTGATAATTACAAATGTTCTATTAGTTTGTATTTCCATACTTCTCCCTAGAAAAACTGTATCCAGCTTGTGTGAATGGGCCTGTCATGTGTGACAGGAAAGGCCCCAAAATGTTACAAAGAAACATCAAGATTTTGCTTTTCAAATTGCCTCATTCTGGCAATGAGGGTAGCTCCAGCATTTAGGCCCAGGCTCGGCTGGCACCCCTAGAAACCTCCCAAACCCAGACATTTCTGACAACTAGACACCCAGAGGAGTTTAGGGTGGTCTGACTTGTGTGGATACCCAGAATGTAAAGCAAACCTTGGCTAAAATCACGTATACTAACAACCTGGACATTTTTGAAAACTAGACATCCAGGGGAGTCCAAGGTGGTGTGACTAGTGTGGATTCTACTACGTTTGCTTACCCAGAATGCCCTTCAATGTCAAACTTTGGCTAAAATCACAAAAGACTGTTGGGAGTTAAGGGCTGGTGGGAATGGCCTAATGAGCTGGCCGAACCCCATTAAATCTGTCCCTGGCATCTAGTGGGCATTCCCCTTCATAATCGTCTTGTCTTCCTCATTTAATTTGAAACCAAATTCTACTTTAGCTGTGTTTTTTTCTGTGAAAGGGTTTTAAATATATATTAATGGGTTATAACCAAAGCTAACCACAACTACAGTTTAACAATCTTTTTTAATGACTATATATATACATATATATACACACACATACACACACAGAATGAACTTACGTAGTTTGATCTGAACATTCTCACTTAAAGAAATAGTTTGTGTGCTGTCAACCCTATAATGTGTATTTCCCATATATCTGACAACTTAATGCCTGATGTACTATAAGACTGGTAGCAGAAAGCATTGCAAATTGCACACAGACTTTTTGCGACCAGGCTTTACTTTTGTGAGGAGACCCATGTACTATTAGGTCACATTGCAAAATCTTCAGTCACATGCGGTTTCAGAATGACCTGCCTAATTAACATTAATTAAGCAGGTCACTCTTTTAGACCTACTGTGATTGGCAGCAAATATAGATACAGTGGCCTACAAGGAACAGCAGACCCACATTCCTGTGTCTGCAGTACCAATTGGGCTTTTTTTTTTTTTAAAAGCATACTGTGCAGTGTTCCTTAAAGGAACTGCTGCTAATTTTAACAAAAATCCCATTTGGGAACACATCAAATAGAGCAGGCAGTGGCCCCCTGGTCCACTGTTTGCCCACCAGTGGTCACTGTACATGATTCCTGAAGGGAAAGCTGTTCATCTGGGACAGTTTCCCTTTTGTGAATCAGTTATCACCTTCTTTTAGGAGTGAATTACTGTTTAATGGCTTGCTAACGCAATTGCAGTTGCAAACCATTGATATATATACCATAACGAAACGAAATTAGAAAGGGACACTCTTTTCACGCCCCTACCTAATTGTGATTTGGAATGGGACAGTAAACCCATTTTGCGAATCAAAAATGCTTTTCTGACTCACAAAATCGGGGTTAGCCCATTACAAAAAGCCATTTTACTATCACAAACCCTGTGATTTTGCAAATTGCAGGGTTTGTGACTGCAAAATGGCTAGTTATGTCAAGACCTTTTTTTGGTGAATGGTGTTGAACACCTTGTTTGTACGTAGTTGCCTGCTGCAGCTGGCAGTCACGGTGAGCCTTTGCTGAGCCTTCCTTATGACTCCAGATAACGCAGCATCAGATGTAAAGCACCTTCCGAGGTGAAATTATGGTGAAAAATTTAGAATTACTGGCGGAATAGAAACCAAAATTACAGATTACTCCAGCATTTCCTCATTTGATAAGGGATGGGTCCCTTTGGAGCCCCACTTGTAATCCCCCATTAGCACAACCAACCCTCTCCCCCAGTTACCGGTACCCCTTAGTATCTTTAATGCAGGCTGTCGTTACAGTCATCCTCTCCAAAGTTTAGGTCCAGGCTCCAGAAGGTTAAGTAATTCTTTTTTACTGGTAGACCTGCAAATACAGCTCAGAGTATCCTGTGTTTCTTCTTCAGAATGGAAGAGGAGTCATTCTAAATAGCTGTATAAATCTCATTGAATTTTCCAGTTTTCTTCATTATTTAACAAAGGTGTCTTTTCACAAGTGTTGCGCTGTGGTTCTTGTTATAGGCTCCTCTGGTGGAGGGTGGGGCATCACAGTACTCTTTGCCACCAGTGTTTTCTTCTACAGATGGGAGCGTGCAGGGTCAATAGCAAAGCCTGCTTGTTTTCTTCCCCCATTCTCCTTTCCCCACAGCAGGCTGTATGCACTCTTTATAGAGGAATATGTTTTCAGGGTCTACATGACAACTCCTTTTGGAGATTCGTGGAAAGCAGTATCGACCATCTTCGTAATGTGCCTGTATTTTTTCACCCCACATAAGTAACTTGATAACAAAGGCTGTTACGTCAGATGCAGTAGCAAGAACATCAGTTTCCAAAAAGTGATGAACAAAATAAGCAAATTCTTTTGGGTGGACACTGTTAGAGCAGGAAAAGGAACTGAAAAAACAGACAACGTGTGACTACATAAAGCACCAAAAAACACTCAGGGTCTTGCAAGAGGCCCTGGTGCTATCCATTCGAGAAAGGCTTTATACAATATGTGGATCACCTGCGTATCAGCAAGACCAACTCAGCCTTCTATCATTCTGAGAGCGGCAAACTGAGTATCATTACACTGGGTAATAACACCACCTAGGCCTAGATTTACTAAGGACTCACGTCACTGTTGCGTCACGCAAGCCGACGCAGGCCCTTGCGTGGCTCTGCGTGGCATAGTAAATAACGCAAGGCAGCGCAAGTCACTGACCTTGTGTTATTCTGCACTGGGAGGGTGTTCCATGAGTAGAGTGTTGATGTTCCCACGCATCCCCTCATAGGGGCTTAATTTCAAGCCCATTGCGCTGCTGGTGCGTCACATTTTATGACGCTCTGCCGCCGCAGAGTGCAGACCCATATCTACAAGCCCATGCAAAGCGCGGCTTTTCATGGCCTCCTAGATTTGGTGTAAGGCAACACAGTGCAAGTCGCTGTGTTGCCCTACACTGCATATGGGAGACATTCCATGGGTGTTGCGGTGTGTGTTTCCATGCAACACCCATGGGTTTTGACACATTCTCAGATTTACAAGGATCTTCAATCCTGGTGCGTCAAAACTGTACGCCTCCCCAGGGCAGGCATCACGAGGAGAAATATGTTTATTTCTCCTCGTTTTTCCCTCTTTCTATGTGTACTGCATTGTGCAGCTCACACTTAAAGAGGAAAATGCCTCAATGGATTGTTTTTGCGCAGGAAGGTCTCCCTTCCTTCAGAAAAACAATCCTGGCAACAATGCAGACACCCTTGCACCACGGTACAAGAGTGCCTGCGTTGGCGCTAGGCACTATATTTTGCGCCGGCGCTGGCTGAAAGGACAGGAATGCACCGTATCTCGTAAATACGGTGCATTCCTGCCCTTTCCGTTTGGCTTAGGGCAGCACAGCAAAAAGACTTGTGGCGCTGCCCTATGCCAAATCATTGTAAACAAGGCCCATAGTTTTTAGAGCATGTCCAGATTATGAATACAAAGGATATCACAGCACTCGTGAGTATAATATGATGTATAAACTTTAGTCCAATAAGTCAAGGTAAGGAAAAGTTCAATCCAAGATCTTGTTTATTGTTAGAAATCTTCATGTGACAAAGTGACATCAGAAGGTGCGGCCAACATGTGTTTCGTCACTTGTGTGACTTCTTCAAGGCTGCAAAATTTGTGTAATACAGTAGCAGACAATCAGAAGCTATCTATATATGTACACAAATCTGTGTCAAAAAGGCAGGAACAGACATATTCATTGAGTATAAAGAATATACTATACAACACCATAGCGTGTGACTATATACTTTAAGTCAAAAGATTGTAAGGACTGGAAGGAAAAGAAAATTTGAAACTCGTCTGTGTCAGTCAGGATGCAATGTATAAGCAAACTTGGGGTGTGTTCAACACCCATCACCCAAAGAGAAACAGGGGGACACATCTCTTATCCTAGTAGACGTCCAGGAGATTCAGTATAGTGGTCATGAACCAAGACATGGTGTATCCCCAATTGACAGTGATTTTTTGCTACTAATTGCATTCTTAATAACCCACTTGAATTTGTTGCACAGTAGGAATTGCGATCTTGTAAACCACTACTACCATTTTTGCATTTCCAGATTTACTAACTAGTGAACCTGGGAATGCATCAAAATGCTGCGCCTTCCCAAGTGAGGCATAACAATGAGAAATATCTTTATTCCTCCTTGTTGTTTCCTCTTTCTTTGTGTGCTGCATTCTGCAGTACACACAGAAAGAGGAAAATGCCTCAGAGTATTATTTGTGCAGGAAGGTGTTCCTTCTTGCACAAAAACAATCCTGCCAAACAACGCAGACACCCTTGCACCACGGTACAAGGGTGCCTGCGTTGGCGCTAGGCACTATATTTTGCGCCAGCGCTGGCTGAAAGGACAGGAATGCACCGTATCTCGTAAATACGGTGCATTCCTGCCCTTTCCGTTTGGCGTAGGGCAGCACAGCAAAAAGACTTGTGGCGCTGCCCTATGCCAAATCATTGTAAACAAGGCCCATAGTTTTTAGAGCATGTCCAGATTATGAATACAAAGGATATCACAGCACTCGTGAGTAGAATATGATGTATAAACTTTAGTCCAATAAGTCAAGGTAAGGAAAAGTTCAATCAAAGATCTTGTTTATTGTTAGAAATCTTCATGTGACAAAGTGACATCAGAAGGTGCGGCAAACATGTGTTTCGTCACTTGTGTGACTTCTTCAAGGCTGCAAAATTTGTGTAATACAGTAGCAGACAATCAGAAGCTATCTATATATGTACACAAATCTGTGTCAAAAAGGCAGGAACAGACATATTCATTGAGTATAAAGAATATACTATACAACACCATTGCGTGTGACTATATACTTTAAGTCAAAAGATTGTAAGGACTGGAAGGAAAAGAAAATTTTAAACTCGTCTGTGTCAGTCAGGATGCAATGTATAAGCAAACTTGGGGTGTGTTCAACACCCATCACCCAAAGATAAACAGGGGGACACATCTCTTATCCTAGTAGACGTCCAGGAGATTCAGTATAGTGGTCATGAACCAAGACATGGTGTATCCCCAATTGACAGTGCTTTTTGCTACTAATTGCATTCTTAATAACCCACTTGAATTTGTTGCACAGTAGGAATTGCGATCTTGTAAACCACTACTACCATTTTTGCATTTCCAGATTTACTAACTAGTGAACCTGGGAATGCATCAAAATGCTGCGCCTTCCCAAGTGAGGCATAACAAGGAGAAATATCTTTATTCCTCCTTGTTGTTTCCTCTTTCTTTGTGTGCTGCATTCTGCAGTACACACAGAAAGAGGAAAATGCCTCAGAGTATTATTTGTGCAGGAAGGTGTTCCTTCTTGCACAAAAACAATCCTGCCTGTAACGCAGGTACTCTTGCACCATGACGCAAGTGTGCCTGCTTTCGTGCTTGACAGCCACAAGTGCGCCAGCTCAGAGAGAGAGCAGGAGTAAACATGTAAGTCAATATGGCACATTCCTGCCCTCTCCATTTGACGCAGCGCAACTACATTGCGCCGAATATTAATAAATCTGGCCCCTAGTACTTACAGACTATAAAGCTCTCGCCTGAAGTGCAAATATTTTAAGGGAAAAACTGTGCAACCAAGCGTTATTGTATTGTATTTCATATAGCCCAGTAGATGTCGCCTCTGCTCCACAAACCAGGGAATCTTGTTCTACGCTGTATACAATCAGAAATGCCAAAATACTGTGCAGAATGTTGGGCTAGTGAGTCTATTCCAAGTCGAAACTTCGCATTACAGAATGAAAGGATGAGGCACCGGGATATTGCAGTACATAACATTTCTTGTACAAGAAGACATACACCGATAGTACGTTTAAATGCACACCCAGTGCAGAGATAATCTACGTTATTTTATAACTAAGGATGTGAATCTTATACGCGGTAACTCTACATGACGTCGTCAGAAGCATTATTATGACATCATAAAGAATCTGTAAGACGTATAAAGCAGCATTCAACTTACTGGCAGCCATCTTGTGTGGACAGGAGTTAGCAGCGATCTGCATGCCAGCAGGAAGACGTGAGGCCGACAAGGCGAAAGAAGAACCCATTGAAGTCGGAATTAAAAGGCACGGACAGAGCAGTATCTTTGAAGGCAAGCTTGAGGGGACTCACGTGGCAAAGCGGTAAAGGGAAAAATCGACAAAGAAAACAATCAACATACAGAAGTTTAGTTACCAAGACTTCAACCGACGAGCACATAGCGCAAGACTTTTATTTTTCAGAGAAGACAGGGACGGGGAGAGTGAGGGGCGGTTAAAAGGGAAAGGGAGGGTGACAGGGATAGGCAGGGTGACAGGGAAAGGGATGGTGACACCAGGGTCGGTCTCTAATTTACATAAGTGACACCTTCAGGGCTCCGGAAGTTGCTTTGTGCAGACTCCTCCTGGGCCGCAGCTCCCCTCTCTGCCACCTACAAGCACCTCTTTCACAGCTCATATCGGGCTGAAGGTGTGAGAATAGCTTGGGGGCTGAGAGTTAAAACTGTGCAGACGGTGAAGTGCTGACAATGGGTGTCCCGCAGTGTCTCTCAATAGGCAGCCAAGCAGGAGGCCTAATTGCAGGACAAAATGCATCTCCTTGCAACTGGCTCAAGCTGAGGTGTCCCCCTCCCCCAGGCCTCCCCACAACATCCCTGAGAGGCCCAGGGAGGGGGCCCCTTCCTGTAAGCCCAATTGCAAACAGACACCTTTCTTCAATGGGATCCACAGAGGCACAAGAGGTCTGGCGGTGTGCTGCACTGGTGCGGGGGGGGGGGGATGATGGGGGGCTGAGTGCGAGGCCCTGGGCAGCTGCCCATACTGCCCATGCCTAGCGCCGGCCCTGGGTGACACGGACTGGGATAGCGATGGGAAAGGTCAGCAGAATGTGACTGGTGATAGGAATTCCTGCTCACTACGACCCAGATTTATCAAGCCTTTGCGTTGTCATTTATGTTAAAATGCAAGCAATGCATTTGCAAAATTGAGGTAACTAGTAAGGATTGGACCCACCGTTGCAAATAAATTACCTGCATTTTAATTTTAAATGTGTGCAATGTATTTTTGTTTGAATGGTCACGGGCACACCAGCCCAAGGGCCAGGCTCAGAGGGAGAATCCAGAAAAAAAACACCTTTGTGCCCCCCTCATCCTCCCACACCCATTAACTCTTCCATTGCCAGGGCCCTATTGCTCTGGTCCTTCACATGGCTGGAGTGAGTGTCCAATCAAGTTTGAGAGGTCAGCAGTGTATATACTGCCTCAACAGTTAGACATTGCTCTTGACGGTGATTCCACAGGTAAAGCACTGGTAATTTGTGCTCGGGATTCACACAGTGTGAGAACATGTTTATGAGATGACTTCACATCATTTCCCAGCATCCTCTGGAGCGATCAGGTAGCTCTAGTGTAAGGACCTTCAAAGCTTGATCCTGGCCGAGAGGATTCGAGATGAAGACCTCATGCTGAGAACAGGAAAGGTATCCATGAAGGGTGAAGAATATAAACATCAAGAATAATGTACAGTGTAGTGCAGGCAGGCGATAAAACAGGCCACCTTTACTTTAGTGCTGGTGGGCGTTGGATGAACTTGGGTGGCTCAGTGTTTTTGTGAAAGTGGTGACCCGCTAAACACCAGAGAGGTGTGTATGTTCCCTCTGGAGACCCTTTGAATGCATCATGAGGCCCTTGTGAACGAGAAGCTTCTTTTGTTTTCTACCTTTTCAAATCCTCTCTCTGTCTTCTCATTATTTTCCCAGTAAGACCTTCAAGGCCTTCGCTACCACTGAAGCGATCCAGTGTACTGAGATCCTGGAGTACTGTCGGCAGCTGGGACAGGCCGGATATTACATCCCTTCCTTCCAGGTACCACCATTACAACAGGGCTGCAAGAGACACCCCAGACACTCTCCTACTGAAAGACCGGTCCTGTGATACAAATTAGACCAAACATCATCTTCGCCCAGACTGCATCCTTATAGTAGACATTGATGGACAGTGGCCTTTAACACAGGGCGGCTCCTTCGTTGGAGCGGAGGAGCGTTGTCCCACTAAGAAAAGCCCCAGGCCACAGCTGCAAAATAAAATGGTAATAAGGTTTATTTATCACCATTTTATTTTTCAGCAACCCGTCCCGAACTAAGGGGGTGATTATGATGGCGGAAGGCCCGCCACCGCCAGCCGTGCGGTGGCGGGCCCTCTGCCATCTGACAGCAATTTTCCGCCTGTCAAATTACGATGGCGGGGGAAATTGCTTTCGGACCGTGGCGGTCGCAAACACCGCCAGCCGCGCTTCCGCCACAGGCAGTCATACCGATTGCCTGGTGGAGCGGTCAGCATGCCTAAAATGGTGGCGGTGCCTAGCAGGCACCGTCCGCCAAATTACGATGCTGGCTGTAGCCAGCCTTTCCATGGCAGCGAAACCACTATGGAAAGGCTGGCGGGGATTGGTTTCGGGGGCCCGTAGCGGGCCCCCCTTGTGTTGGGGGGAGGTGGTGGTGCACTGGGGGGGGTACCCATGGTACCCCCTCTGCATTTCCCTGCACTAAGTCGCAGGCACCGCGTGGTGCCTGCCACGTAGTGCAGGGAAATGCTCTACATGCATTTTTAGCATTGCGGCGGGTGCTGCAGCGAGCAGCACCCGCCGCAATGTTAAGTTGCTGGATGCGACTGCCATGGTGGCGGTCGCATCGTAATGTGGAGTGCGAGACCGCCGCATGACAGGCGGGCGGTCCCAATCCCCGCTACAATGGCGGGCGGACTCAAGTCCGCCCGTCATCGTAATGACCCCCTAAGTGTCGGGACAGGGCGGGGCCAGTGCTGCCGAGTTGCAGCAGCAGGGAGCTGTGCGCTTTAAATTGCGCATGTCCCTTTGGCCGGCCGTCTTGCCACAGCCTGCCAGACATGCACATTTTAAAGTTCTCTAACCTAGCTGTCTTAGACAGATGGCTTAGAGAAAGCACAGGCCTCCAGTGCTCTTAAGAGTGCTGAGTGAGGCCGCTTCCTCCAATCCTGGCGCTGCTCTCATGCTGGTGAGAGCAGCGCCAGGATTGGTTAGGGGAGTTTGCTGGGTCCCCAGTTGGAGCCTGCCAGAAGACCGAAGGAGGACGTCACGTCGCAGAGGAAGGTAAGTCTTTTTTTTTACACCCACCTCCCCACCCGCCGTACATGGTAGCCGCCACTGAACATCTCTCCCACCGAAGTGCCACTTCTCTCGTACATGACTTCAGGATGCACCCCGATCACTCCTGCCGCTGAGACACTAGAGCTATGATACAGATGTACACAAAATGTCATCTTCCCCTGGACTGCATTATACAGTACATCTGCGGTAGTGGTCCCTAACATTCCTCCCATTCCCCTATCACTCTGCAATATAGGACCACAGGAGGGACCCAAATACTCTACCCTTGCAACAGCAGCTCTCTGATATAGATTTACACCAATCATTTTCATCCAGACTGCTTCATTGTAATAGAGATCAGTGGCAGGGGGCCCTATATCCATCTTACGAGGTACTGTCACTCCTCTCACTTACAGTGGTCCCAACATCATCTTCATAAAACTTCCTATTCTCTCAGACATTATTCGCGGACTGATCATTCACTCCGACCTCTTCTCTATTACAGGAGGTACCCCAAACATTCCTCCCACTCAAACACTGTCCTTGGGATACAGAGCATACATTCTGTTCACTCAGACGGCATCATTATAATTAAGGCTCCTAGTTTTCTGTTTTTACTGATTTTCACACATAAATACAGACAGAAAACAATGGCTTTCCCGTCTGTATTTATTTTTGAAAGCGGAAAAATACAGAAAATTGGATTCTTGTGGGTGACTCTCTATGCGATTCTTCATGAATTCCAGGCCAACCGCTGAGCAGATAGACAGCATGGGGAGGTAAAAAGCAGGATGAGATTTCCTTAAATACCGGCATATATTAACATATATCTGTATTTAATGTTAATATTTACTTGTGGGTGCAGTATTTTGTTGTATATGGCTGCTTAATTTGCTAAAATGCGACAGGCATCAAAGTATGAGTGCATGGTTTATCAGTTAAATAACATGGTTATCAATTAAATAAATGTGGAAATATACCATTTTATGTATGACTCTATTTATTCGCAAAACACAACATAAATACAGATAAATACCAATAAGATGGCTGTTAGATTTGGGGTTCTCTAGTTGGCATAGGTAGGTACCTGTGACAAATAGGGACCCTTGCGTCTAGTCAGGGTGAGCGGCTACACTCCTAAAATAACCCCTGCTCACCCCCTTGGTAGCTTGGCACGAGCAGGCAGGCTTATCTCAGAGGCAGTGTGTAAAGCATTTGTGAACACATACAGTAATACAGTGACAACACTACAGATGGACACCACACAGGTTGTATTATAAAAATAGTATTTTTATATAGACTTAACACAAGACCAAACGACAAAAATCCACAATACTGTACTCAAAAATAGACTTTAGAATGTTATAAAATAGTTCAGTTCTCTCAAGTTGTAGGTGCGACACTTTACTCTCAATGTACCTTGAATGCGTAACGCAAAGAAAACAAAAGGGTCGCAGGGAAGGTGATGCGTTGGTTCCTTACACTCAGGGAGTGGATGCGTCGGTTCCTTACTGCTGCGCAGGGAGTTGATGCTCGCTTCCTTACTGTGTGGGGAGGTGATGCGTCGGTTTCTTACTGCTCTCCGGTGCGATGCGACAAGATGGCACCTCGATGCGATACTCTTCTCCGGTGCGATGCGACAAAATGGCGTCTTGGCTGCGATGCAACAACGTTGATGTGATGCGTGCACGCCCGACGGCCGTGCGGCAACTCGATGATCTTTGGAGCCGCGACAGGTCCTGTGACGCGCTTCTCCAGTGATGCGACGATGTCCTTCTGTGGCAGCGTCCCGCTTCTCCGGCGATGCGCCGCGCTTCGGCGATGCGATGATGACAGCGGCAGCGGTGTCTCGCTTCCTCGGCGATGCGATGACAGTGGCTGCGGCGGCGACACGCTTCTCGTCGTTGCGTCACGCTTCCAGCTCCCAGCGACACGCAGTCTCTCAGAAGGCCCAGCACAACAGCAGGCACTTCAATTCCCAGCAAGGGAATTCAGGGGGGGAGCTGGTTGGTGAAGTCTTGTATCCCTGAGACTTCAGGCAGGAGGCAAGCTCTAGTTCAAGCCCTTGGAGATTCTTCTTCAAGTGGATAGAAAGCACACTCAGTCCTTTTCTCCTTTCTTTGGCAATGAAGCAACCACTGCAGGCCAACCCCCAAACACACAGCACAGGGGTAGTCTCCTCCTTCAGCTTCCTGGTTCTTCTCCTCAGCAAAGGTTCGGTCTTGATTCCCAGAAGTGATCTAAAGTTCTTGGGTCTGGGTCCCAATATTTATACTACTTTTCTCTTTGTTCTCTGAAGGCAGAGAGGCCTTTGCCTAGTCCAAACCAGTTCTGGTCAGTCCTGGAGCACTTTGTTGACAAGACTCCTTCTTTCCTTTCACAGTGTAGGCCAGGGACATCAGACACACCACAGGAGGTGGAGCCAGCATTGTGGAGGAAAGGCACAGCCCTATTCAGGTCCCAGGTGCAACTCCTCCCTCCTATCTGCATGCAGACTCTCTATTCAGCCCTGTGCTGACTCACCCTGTCTCCTGGAAGCCCCCAGCCCCTGTCACTCAAACTACAGACAAGGAATACACAACCTAGCAGAGGCAGGCTTGGATAGTTAGGCAAGAAAATACCTACTTTCTAAAAGTGGTATTTTCAAACACAGAATGTTAAAACCAACTTCACTAAAAGATGTATTTTATCATTCTGAGTTCAGGCATACTAAACTCGAATTTCTACCTGGTTCCCTGAGTCAGTTAGGATTATAAGATGTAATAATCTAACTGCCCATTCTGGCCTATGGGGAACAGGTAGCCTTGCAATAGTGAAAAACGAAAATGGCTGTAATTCACTATTAGGACATGCCACACACACCAGGGCATGTCCTACCTTTTACCTACAATGCACCCTGCCCTTGGGCCTACCTTAGGGGTGACTAATATGTATAAAGGGAAGGTTTAGGGACTGGCAAGTGGGTGCACTTGCCCAGTCAACATGGCAGTACCAGACTGCCCACGGGCTCTGCAATGGCAGGCCTGAGACACACTTTACAAGCTGCTCCGGTGGGTGGCACAACCAGTGCTGCAAGCCCACCAGCAGCATTTGATTTACAAGCCCTGGGCACACGCAGTGCACTGTACTAGGGTCTAACAGTAAGCCAAACAAGCCAATCATGGAGTCACTAATCCATACATCAATTTACCATAGGGAGCACTTGCACTGTGGCCCTGAACAGCAGTGGCACAGTGCCCAAAAGCATCTAAAACCAGCAAAAACATAAGAGGCAACAGCAAAAAATGGAAGGGAGACCCACGCCAATGGTGCCAGGTCTAACAATGGCTAAAAAAGAAATTTGGATAACTACAGATGGAAATGTTAAAAAAAAAAAAATGCCATAAACCCAGGAGCCCTAATTATAATACATGTGTGTGGGATGTGTGACCCCTGGCATCCCTCCCTCCCAATCTTACCTCTCTAATTCATATTTACAGTAGGCAGCCCCTAACGTCTGTCCCACCTACACATGACTAATACAAGACTGAAGGGGCAACCTAAACGCTACTCTGTCATATACATCTGTGGGAGACAGACCCTAATATCCCTCCCACCCAAATGATCATTCTTTGATATAGAACTGTAGTTGAAACCACCAAAACTTACTGCCACACAGATAGCGTAAGTATGTTACAGGTCTGAAGGAAGAAACTCTTCACACCACAGTCAGCCTGAGATCATCCCTGTATCACAGGTCCAACCACCTTTACACCCAGATGCTGGTCATACAATACCATAACACAGGGTCTCCGCAGACACCTTCTCTACCAAGAAAACAATGGTACAACAAGTCTGCAGAAGGGAGCCCCAGCGCCACATCCATTCTAACACAGTCACACAGTCCAAGACTTAAAAGGGACTCAAGGCATTCTTCACCCGAGACAGCCTCCCTATAGGACAGCTTTCATTCCGAAACACTGATCAACACAGGCAAACGCCTAGCAGTGCTTTACTACAGAAAGCACCTCCAGACCAGACTCCACTTAGAAACCTTCTTACAGGACTGCAGAAGGCACCCTTCAAGACAGTGCTGCACCCTGAAAAAGTTCAAGGAGATCAGCACTACATCCTAAATCACATATCCATCCAGGCAAAACTATTGCACTACAGTATGACAGAAGACATCCCTATCCACTGCTCCATCCCAACAACCTTTGTGTAGGACAGTAGTACACCCTAAAAACTGCTTCACCCATGCAGCTGTCTTATTACTGTACCACATCGCTAAGTACTGCTCCATCCAGGCGGCCTCCTCATAGGACAGTACGACATCTGTACACACTGTTTCACTTAGACAAACTTCCTGTACAACTGTACTGCACCCTAGACACTGATGCACCAAGACAACCTCCCGAAATCACAGTGCTGCACTCCAAGAACTGCTTCACCTAGCCAAAGTCCCAGTACTGAACTATAGAAGACATTGCCCAACCCACACAGCCTTCCTACAGTACAGTACTACACCCCCCATAAAGTGTTCCACCCAGACACCCTTTCTGTGGGACAGCACACCGTGCCAGACATTGCCGCACCCAAACAGCAGTCCCATAGGACGGTACTAAAGAAGGAAGCCTCATACACTGCCCCACCAAGACAGCTTCTTAGAGGATGGTGGTAAAACTCTTGGCACTGATACACCCAGAAGCCTTCCAATATTACGAGTCCACAGGAAAAAAAAACATATATTCCTCTATCCAGAGTTTAACACAATAAAGCAAGAATACATAGGCACCCCAACTTTTTCCCTGTCACTTCTCCTAAATTAAGGTAATCTCCCTAAGAAGCAAAGGTAAGGAATGTCTGCCAACCAGAGATCACCCCAATAATTATGTACTTTTGGAACAACCTTAAATGCCGCTCTTTATTCATGTAACTCAGCATTGAATAGGAAACTTTAAAAAACACATGCAATACAGTCACTTTCCAGAGAACACCCAAAATGGTGGCCTGCAGCGATCATCCCAACACCTTCAATCAAAGTTATGTCACCTATAAAACTGGACTGTGGAGGACACCAAAACACTGTTCGTCCAGGTCAGACCCTTATAACCAAGGACTGCAGAGATCATCCAAATACATTTCATCCAAGCAATATTGCCTGTAATAAAAGACAATATGGTGGTGTCCCAACACCCATCCATCAATCCGCTCTCCGGGTCACAGCCCCAACAGCACATGACGAGCACCACCCAGGTAACATCTCCATAGTACAAGACTGTTAGAAATGCGTCAACACCCCCTGTGATACAGGGACACAACTGAGACACCACAGCATCTCTTGCATTCCTGTAAATACTGCAGTGGACCCCGGGAGTGCTCCACTGAGGCTACAGTACAGCACACGTCGGGATGGCTATCAACCCTCCATGTAGGGAACATAGTAGTAGTTCCATTGTAGTACATAGCTACAGGGTATTGCCTGAATCTTAAACCAGCATTCAACCAAAGGCCTACTCACTCTATGGAGAGAAACAGGTATGAACATTCCCTAGGGTGAGACAAACAGCAAAACTGGCCCGCAGCCCGCTCCAGTGTTCTGAATCCCACACTGAAAGGGTAATTAGTATTGCTTTATTTCGTTAATTATCTCAACCAGTACCACAAAAGAAATAATGACAGACCTAAAACTAAGTCAAGACTGAAACTCAGACCGCAACTCTAGCCCTAAGCTTAAACATAACGATAACTACGACCATAACCCTACCTATACCATTATCACAACCTTTAAAACAACCCTAACTCTTACCCCTACCCCTACCCTGTCCCGCCCTATCATATCTCTTTCTGTGATAGAGATTGGCTAGGGGATCCCTTTCTATGACGACAGCTTGTCCCTAATCCTAACACAACCTCAATCCCAACACTCATCTCAACCTTTAGCCTACCTTGAACCCTTGAAATGACCCTACACATCACTACACCTTGAGCTTGAACTAATTATTAACCGTAACCGTTACACCTATCCCAACTTCATCCACTATCAGAATCCTAGCCCTAAGCACAACAAGCCTACCCCTAACTCTAAAACAATTCTCAAACTAACCCTAACCCGAGGCCCACATTTCGCCATTTACCTAGCAAGAACCCTAACCTGATACATAACCATAAACTTAAAAATAATAACCACACACCTAGCCACTACTTTGAGACTGACTATAACACGTTTTTTGGTATTACTATGATCATCTCCAGGTGGTACAGTAAATAACGGTGGCTTTGGATAGGCCTCCATCCCTTTATTCAGGCAACATCACTATAATGTGTGTCTGTGTGAAACACCGCAACACTTCCTAATCTAGACTGCAGTGTACCGCCAACACCTTGATACAGGTAGCACACCTGCAGACTTCTTTGTTACCCCTTCATCCATGCCCACGCTATATTGAAGAGCCTGTAAAAAAAAACTGCAACGACAAGGTTGGACTGTTGAGAAAATCTCAACACACAGGGGCTGCACCTCTTATTAAACAAGACCTTCCACACCACACAAGCCAAGCAGTGTTCCAGTAATACCAGACTGCATGGTAGTGTCCACATAGATACTCTATAATAGTGGCGTGCAGAAAGCATCCACGTGCTGGACTGCAGGAGACACCCCTCTCCCTTCATTCCTACAATACCGCTGTAAGAAACGTGGGCGCTTATTTACAAGCCCATTGAGCCGCCGGTGTGTCACTTTTTTGGACGCACCGGCGGCGCAATAGGCTTGCCCATATATAACAAGGCCACATAAAGTCACCCTCCGTGACTTTTCTTGGCCTTGTAAATATGGGCCCCTTTCACGCTTTACTCTGCGTGAAAGGGGCGTTCCATGGGTGTTGCTGTGGGTGTTCCCATGCAACATCTATGGGATTTGACGCATTCCCAGATTTACAACATTTTGTAAAACTGGGAATGCGTCAGAATCCTACCCCTCCCCCTGGGAGGCGTAGGAATGAAGCAACGAGGAAAAATACTTTTATTTCTCCCCTTTTTTTCCTCTTTCTATGTGTACTGCATTCTGCAGCATGCACAGAAAGAGGAAAAGGACATTCCTTCCTGCACAAAAACATATTATCCCAGCAGCGCAGGCAGCCTTGCAAAATGACGCACCGGTGCCTGCGCTGGCGCATGGCAGCCAATTGTGCACCAGCACAGGGGAGAGAACAGGGATACGTCATATTGTAGTTAATACGATGCATCCCTTTGCTCTGAAAATGACGCAGCACGGCGCAGCTAAATAACTTGCAGTGCCGCGCTGCGTCATTTTGTTGTAGATAAGGCCCAAACTGTCTCCCAGAGACTTCCCCCCCAATACCATTCATCTGTACTGGGCATGCTTCTCCCGCTTAATACTTAACTGCCTTGTATATGGCAAGTGAAAGTGGCACTAAGCCTCCCCTGCAGTTTAGTCTGTAACTTTGTTTCCTTATTAGTTCTTGGCCTTAAATCTGTATTTTCCCCAGGTTAATACAGCCCTCTCACACATTGTTCTGTCTTCACAGGTGTATAAGCTGATCTATGCCTCCCGACTGGCAGATTACGGACTCGTGTCTCAAGCGTTTCATTACTGTGAGGGGATTGCAGGCGCCATCTTGGCCCAGGATGGTGCTTCTGTGCTCGTGGCTGAACTCTTTAAGGTACAACACAGTCTCAACAGCCCTCATGAGTCCATGTCATGTGTTAGTTTTGCTAATATAAATTGTACTGATTTCACACTGTATGCTTGAAGTAAAACCTTGGTTTATATTAAATACTGACCGACTAGTGCAAGGAGCTCACTCACAGATTGCTCCTAGCAGACCAGCTTTTATATGGCGCTTTCCCCTAAATGCATAGCAGTGATAGCTGTAGTTAACCCTCTTTCCAATGCCTCCTTAAGACTTACAGTTCAGAAAGCTTTTCCTTTGATGCCTCCTGCTGTGTGGCTGTTACAGTGGGCACTTCCTCAGATACCACCTAGCAGCCTTCTGTCGTACGTAGCTCTCCCTCTGATACTTCATACTCTGTTCTATTGCAGGAAGCTCACCCTCCGATGCCTCCTGCAGCCTAGCTGTTGCCGGTTCCTCGCCCCATGGTGTCTCCTGCAGCCTGGCTGTCACAGGTGCCTCGCTCTCTGGTGCCTCCTGCAGCCTGGCTGTTGCAGGTACCTCGCCCACTGCAGTCTGGCTGTTGCAGGTACCTCGCCCTCTGATGCCTCCTGCAGCCTGGCTGTTGCAGGTACCTCGCCCTCTGATGCCTCCTGCAGTCTGGCTGTTGCTGGTACCTCGCCCTCTAATGCCTCTTGCAGCCTGGCTGTTGCAGGTATCTCGCCCACTGGTGTGTCCTGCAGTCGGTCTGTTGCCGGTACCTCGCCCTCTGGTGCCTACTGCAGCCTGGCTGTCGCAGGCAACTCACCCTCAAGTGCCTCCTGCAGCCTGGCTGTCGCAGGTACCTCGCCCTCTGGTGCCTCCTGCAGCCTGGCTGTTGCCGGTACCTCGCCCCCTGGTGCATCCTGCAGCCTAGCTGTCGCAGGTACCTCGCCCTCCGATGCCTACTGCAGCCTGGCTGTCGCAGGCAACTCATCCTCAAGTGCCTCCTGCAGCCTGGCTGTCCAGGTACCTCGCCCTCTGGTGCCTCCTGCAGCCTGGCTGTTGCCGGTACCTCGCCCTCCGGTGCCTCCTGCAGCCTGACCTTTGCAGGTACCTCGACCTCCGGTGCCTCCTGCACACTGGGTGTTGCAGGTACCTCGCCCTCCTATGCCTCCTGCACACTGGCTGTTGAAGGTACCTCGCCATCCGGTGCCTCCTGCACACTGGATGTTGCAGGTACCCTCCTGATCAGAGATGTTTTAACACAGGGGCAAAGTGGGCTCTGGCCCAGGGTCTCAGGCTTTCAGGGGGCTCCTGATACAACCAGGTCTGCTCTGCAGAGAATCTTGCCTTGATGACCTTGAATATTCTTAAACAGATTGTTTTAAATACCGTTTTTCTTTAATTTATTTTTAATGTGGATGATGTGTTAGAGTCCATTACAGACATTTTGCAGAGAAATTTTCTATTTACGTTTCATGCAACATTCACAAAAACGTTTCTTTTAGATTGTTGGACTTGGCCCTTTTTGCAGGGTCATCCCAGAACTTTTTGCCTTCCTCCTGTATTGTTTCTGACCTGTTTTTGTTGGTTTTATGACTCTGGGCACTTTACTACTGCTGATCAGTGCTAAAGTGCATATGCTCTCTGTGTAAATTGTTGTTATGGATTAGTAATTCCATGATTGGCATATTTGATTTACTAGTCAGACCCTAGTACAGTGCACTGTGTGTGCCCAGGGCCTGTAAATCAAATGCTGCTAGTGGGCTTGCAGCACTGACTGTGCCACCCACAGAAGCAGCCTGTAAAATGTAACTCTGGCCTGCCATTGCAGAGCCTGTGTGCAGTCTGGGACTGCCATGTCGACTTGGCAAGTGCACACACTTGCCAGTCCCTAACCCTCTTCTTTTCTTACATATTTGTCACTCCTAAGGTAGGCCCAAGGTACCCCTGTGGGCAGGGTGCATTGTATGTGAAAGGTAGGACATGCCCTGATGTGTGTGGCATGTCCTGATAGTGAAATACTGCCAATTTCGCTTTTCACTATTGCAAGGCTACCTGTTCCCATGGGGAAGAATGGGGAGTTTGTTTATAACATCTTATAAACATAACTACCCCTGGGAACAAGGTAGGAAAATAAAGTTTGATATGCCTGAATTCAGAATGTTACAATGCATCTTTTAGTGAGGGTGATTTTTACATTCTGTGTTTGAAAATACCACTTTTAGAAAGTAGGTATTTTCTTGCTTAGCCATCCAGTATGCCTCTGCTAGGTTTGTGTATTGCATGTCTGGCTTTGGAGTGTCAGGGGCTGGGGAGGAGCAGTGGCTCCAGAGAGCCTGATGAGTCAGGGCTGGGCTGGATAGGCCTGGTCTGCATTTGGAGTGGTGGGAGGAATAGCACCTGCACCTGAATAGGGCTGTGCCTGCCTTCCACAATGACGGCTCCGCCCCCCTGTGGTGTGTCTGGAGCCAGGGCTCACACTGACAATGAAGGTTGTTGTGCACTTGCAAAGTGCCCCACAGAACTGGTTTTTGCTGAGTACAGACACTCTCTGCCTTCTGAGAACAAAGGATTTTTGGGTATAAAAAGAGGGGCCCAGACCCCAGACTTTTAGATCACTTCTGGGAATCAAGAGGAACCTTTGCCAAGGAAAAGAGCCGGAGAAGCTGAGGAGGAATACTGCCCCTGTGCTGTTTGCTGTCGGGGGTTGGCCTGCAGTGGCTGCTTGCTGCCAAGGAAAGGAGAAAAGGACTTTGCTGTTTGCTTTGTCACCTGTTTGAAAGAAGATCTCCAAGGGCTAGAAACTGAGCTTGCCTCCTGTTCTGAAGTGTCAGGGACACAAAGACTTCACCACCAGCTCTCCTGAATTTCCTTGCTGGGAGTTCTACTCTGCAAAGAGGTGCCTGCTGCTGTTCTAGACCTCTAGAGACTGTTTTCCACTGGGAGCCGGAAAATCGACGCAACTTCGAAGAAGCGAGACGCATTCCGCACCTGTTTCCAACGGATCGCCAAAGAAACCGTCGCCGTGCCTGCCGCGGCTCGAGAAATCACTGCACGCCGCATCGAGTGCACCGATCTCCAAAGTCTGAGATCATTGCACCGAGTTCGACGCAAGGCCTGCTGTGCGGCTGCCCGAGTTCACGCATCGTCACCGGATCGTCGCATCGCATCGAGGCACTAAGTCTGTCGCATCGTTGGGTGACGCAGTAAGAAACCGACGCATCTCCTCCCCACGCTGTAAGAAACCAACGCATCACCTCCTCTCCGGTAAGGAACCAACGCATCACCTCCCCTGCGCTGCAGTAAGGAACCGACGCATCACCTGCCCCGGAGCAAGGAACCGATGCATCACCTTCCCTGAGTGTAAGGAACCGACGCATCACCTTCCCTGTGGCCCTTTTTGTTTGTTTGTGTGACGCATCTCAGGTACTTTGTGAGAAAAGTGTTGCATCTGCAATTTGCTTTGAACTGAACTATTTCTACCATCTGAAAGTCAGATTTTTATTACTGTATTGTGGATTTTTGTCGTTTGGTCTTGTTTTGGTTTAGATAAAGATTACTTATTTTTCTAAACTGTTGTGGTGTCCATTTGTAGTGTTTTCACTGTATTACTGTATGTGTTCACAAATGCTTTACACACTGCCTGTGTGATAAGCCTGTCTGCTCGTGCCAAGCTACCAAGGGGGTGAGCAGGGGTTATTTTAGGAGTGTATCCCCCTTACCCTGAATAGAAGCAAGGGTCCCTATTTGGACAAAGGTACCTACCTCTGCCAACTAGAGGCCCCCATTTCTAACATAGATCAAAACAGGACCTGACATATGAGACACTTGGGAGGGGGTCAGACAGATTATTTGTAGTAATATTAGTGAGCAGCTGCTGTGCTTCAATATTGAAAACACACATCACTATCCCTGAATATTAGATGTAAATATATTTTGAATTTGGACCAATGTGCCTGTGCATTGTCAGTGACCCAGCCAAAGAGGGTATGAAAGAGCTGAAATTGGATCATAAATTCAAAAATGTTTCAATCAGGCCCCTTAAATACGTGTGGCCCGGGCCCCCAAATACCTTAAGAATGTCCCTGCCTCTGATGCCACCTGCAGTCTCTCTATTTCAGAAAGCCCTGCCTCCGAAGGTAGCTCGCGCTCTTGTGGTGCTTTGAAGCTCTCCCAAAGAATCCGCCTGCTCAGTTGTAGGGAATTATCCCTCTGACAAGTCAAACCCCCCATTTTTGGGCTGTACACCACACTTCGCAACAGCTCTTGTTCCACGTCTTTCAGTCTTAGGAGGGGTGATCGCCATTCTGCCACTGGATTTTTAAACTGTTTTTTCTCCTTTGTTGCTTTTGAAACTCATTCAGGGCAAACCATTACAAAATGAAGCTGGAATCGGTTTTGCGTTCTCGTTGAAGATGTTCCTGTCGCTAATGTTGGGGTGTGTGCTGCTTGTTGGGTGGGGCCGCCTCAGATAGGCCTGCAACCTGCCTCACAAGAAGCCCCTTGTAAAATATGGAGAGCAGGCAGCAAAGAGAGAATATGTGGGTGATCTGATGGAGGGTAGAGATGGAGAGCAGTGATGATGTGTTGTTGAGAAAGGAGTTTGAGGTGAACATTTAGGATGTTCTGTGATTTCAGTGACTGTCCACTGGGTGTGCTCAGGTGTGCCTGGTGGTGAAATAAAGACAGACTCCCAACAGGACTGTGAGCGGGCATCGAGAGCCTGAAAGAGTCCACTAGGAGCAAAGGCTTCGGAACAGGGCGCTGGTCCTACGGAAAATAGTAAGGGGGTAATTATATGCAGTTCACAGTGACGTAACCAGAAGTGATGTCACAAGAAGTGATGTAATGTGCTTATACTAATCCTCACAAATCAGGTCAAGGGCCTAGTTCACAAAAGCATCAATTTAACTTAATGACAAAGGAATGTGAAAAGACCATTTTTGGGTTTTCCTTTTTATACATCCATAAATTTTTTTCCATATATCAATTTGTAACTGAGCTCAGAAGAGTCCTGGGAATTGTTTAAACATTAAACTTGCTGTTAATGATTATTTGTTTCCTGATGGCCTCTTCGAAGCACAAAAGTGCTTCACATTTGCAGTTTGTTAAGCAATGGAAGGGTTAACGGTGTCAAGATGTCTGTTCCTCAGATAAAAGATCAAAACATAACCCTGCCCTGGGCCATTCTCACAAGTTTAAGGGATGCTGCCAGGTGGAGGTTTGCAAACATAGTGCGGCCAATTAACACATACAGTGTTTGCAAATTCTATGAGCTGCAGTGTTGCGGCAGTGCGTGACACTTCTCAGCTTCGGGCTAGGTGGAACGGAGTTTCCTCTCTAAACGTAATGGGAGGACTCGGGTAGGATTTCCACAGAAGAATATTATCGTTTTTCCTGTTTTCTGTCCCTGCTGTAGCTGGCCGACAGGCTGAAGTTCTCGGACCCGTGTCTGGAGGAGAGACCGGGTGTGGACCCTCAGTGGCTAGAACAGCTGCAAATCCGCTGGAGGCATCTGCAGGTAGGGCGCACTGCATGGTGGAAGGAGTGCTAGAAATAAAGGTGTGTGACATGCCTACTCCTAGTTGGCGTAGTCCTGTCTATTCTTGTCTCCCATGTGCCCTGAAATCTCTTCTTTGTTTAGAGTCTTTGCTGTCTCAGTGTGTGCTGTGGTACTGCGCCTGTGTTTGGGTTGATTGATATCTGTCTGCTAGGCTGATGTCTGTTAGACTGGTGTCGATTTGCCAGGTTATCTGCTTGTCTGGTGTCTGTCAGCTAGTTGGATGTCTGTTGTGGCCTCATTTATGAAAAGTGTTGCATCGCTGCCTAAAAACAGCGATGCAACACTTTTCAGTGCGTCCTCCTTGCAACACCATGGATGCGCCGTATTTACTGTACGACGCTCCATGTCGCAAGGATTTACAGATAGGTCAGTATTCCTGACGTATCTGTAGGTGCAAACGTGGCACATTGCTGGGGTGTGTCTGAAAACAGACACAATTCCAGAAATGTGTCCTTTTACATGGGGCAAGCCCCATGTAAAAGTGCCTGCGTCAGTCTTACGCATGCTGTGAGGCAGGCGTACAGATTTGACGCAGTGACGTCCTAGAAGTGTCACAGTGAAATCTCATAGATTTCACTGCAACACTTTTATGAGCCTTTTTTGCATTGGAACGCCCACCCTGCATACATAATACCTGACGCAGGTATAATGTAGCACAGGGGTTTACAAAGTGACGCATCTGCTTAGATGCATCACTTTAGTGTGGCGCATATTTTACGCTGCTGGTGCGTCACAAAAATGGACCCACCGGCAGCGCAAGGGGCTCATAAATAAGTCCCTTGGTTTATGGTAAATCAGTGCAGTGTCAGTCAGTTGGTCTGTTTGCTGTTCCATCAGCCTGATGTCAATCTGCTAGACTGGTGTCTGTCTATCATTCTTGTGGTATTCCACTGGCCTGAATTTATTTCTACGTGTCTGTCTTTCTTGACGCAGAGTCTGGTGGCTTAGTGGACTAATGTGCCTACTGTAGGGGCCTGTGTTTGACCTCTAGTCACAGGCTCAAATCCTGGTGGGTCCACTCAGCCTTTTATCCTCTGAGGTCGATAAAATGAGTATCATTGAGTTGGGTAACAATAAACATCTGTTATTCAGTGTCAGGATACCCTTGGGTGAATTGCAATTTACAAATACACACATTATGTTATTTTTGTGCGGGTGTCTATCTGCTCGCCTGTGTCACATCTTGATTGACATTAGCCTGTGGGGATGGTCTTTCATCATTACCCAGTCGTGAGGGACATGGGGGTACAGAAGGGGAGGAGTCTTGGGAGGAAAAGGGAAAAACTCTGAAGGCAGCCATCAAGGAAAACGTGCTTTGGAGCGGGCTTTGAGCAGGTGTCGGCTTCAGGTATTAGAGAGGGCAATAAAGAACACACTGTTCCACCGTGTAGGAGTTGCTGAGTCTCTGTTGCCATTTACACCAATACGGTGTGGTATATGTTTTCCTACTTGTGTCCCTGATGGGGATCTGCTGGTCTTGAGTCTATCAGTCTTTTGGTATATTGTTAGTCTGGGATTTTTTTCTACTCGTCTGGCGTGTTAGTTGACCTGGTGTTTGCCTCCTGGATTGCCAATTTGTGAGTCTGGGAGCAATCAGCTGTTCTTACATCTGTCAGTGTGGTGGTATTCTGTCATCCTTGGTTTTCCTACTGCCCCAGCCTCTGTTGTAATGTTGTCTGTCTAATAGCTATTTAGCAGTCTGTCGGCCATTCTGTCTGTGAGCCTGGAGTTGCTGATAGCAAGATGCAAGCTGCTGGTCTTGTATATTGCTTTCAGTTTGATGGTATTCAATTGGCCTAGGTTGTTCTACAGGTCTGGGTTGTTTTTGGTCTCATGTCTGTCTGCTGGACTGGTATTCAACTGTTTGCTTGTCCTTCAATCTTCTGGTCTAGTGTCTGGTTTTCAGTCTGGCCATATCCTGTGGGTCTGCTTGCATGTTTATCAGCCTGGCACCTGCCTGCAATGATTTGGTGAAGCAGCTCTGTGAAGCTGACAGTGCAGAAACAGCACTATTGGTTTCGTGACCAACCTTCTCCGTTTACTTTTAGGCAGAGGGGAGCGTTGGTGACAAGACCACAGGCCACTTACTGATCAAGGACGAGCCAAGAGAAGGTACAAATGCTAGGGTGTGGATCTAAGATGTTTGTCCTGTATTGTCATCACAATTGTGCCCATTCCAGATGAGCCACTTTTTGTAAATCAATGAAAATACCATTATTTTATAATACTTCATCTGCTGCAAGGTCTGTTCATTTCGAACATATTGCCACTTGTTTCCTTGCTGCTTTGACATCACAAGTATTATTTTCAGTCCCCTGTACTTTTCTATCTCTTCTTGATTGCTCCAACTACATGTGGTCTCATGCTGCATGCATACAGCACCAGGTTACAATACAACTGTCAGGTGTCAATAACTAGGACACATACTATAGCGTTATGGCCCGCCGTAGCAGGCTATACCAGCCGTTAAAGGCCCACTCCAGCGTTAAAGGCCTGAACCAAAGGCAAAGGCCTTTAACAATGGAGCGGGCCTGTAATGGCCGGTATAGCCCAGCTACTGCGGGCTATGAAGCTATTAGAACATTCCGCCCCATCAAGGCAGAATGTTCTAATTAGTAAAACAAAGGCCCCAAGTAGCCCGAGGGGGATGAAATCCTCTGAGCTCCTTGAGGCCTGTGCTCGCAGCTGTTACTGTGAATGTTCTACAGCTAACAACCACGCGCAGAACCACTTCTGTTAGCTTTTGAACATTCACAGCAAGAACTGTGAAAAGGGGCTAAAGTCAGCCTCTGGTTCTCCCTGGCTTGGCTGACCAGTTTTTGCAGTTCAGCCAAGCCAGGGAGGCCAAGGAGATGAGCAGCATTCCCCCTCCCTCCTTCCTATGCACAAGTGACTCTGAGCTACAGAGGAGGAAGGGGGAAGGCTCCGGTGTGCCCTGAAGCACAGCCTCTGCCCTTTGCTTTCCCCTGCCCACTCCATGTATTTTGGAAAGGCAGGGAAAGAGAAAGGCACAGGCTGTTTATTAAAACTTTGATAGGTTGAGTGCAGCGGGCATTTGCCATTATATATAGGGCGCGGCTGCTCCATTGACAAAAATGGAGCTCTCAGCATTCCAATGTTCTAATATAGCCTTATAGCCCACCGTAGTGGGCTATACAGGCCATTAAAGGCCCGCTCCAGCGTAACAAGAGAGCGGGACTTTAATGCCGGTATAGGCCAGCTATGCTGGGCTATAAGGCTACTAGAAGATTCTGCCACTAGAGGGCAGAATGTTCTGACAAATAAAACAAAGGCTCAATCCCCTCAGGCTCCATGAGGCCTCTGTTCACAGCAATAGTTGTGAAGGACAACATTAGAATGTTGGAGCTCCGGGCTTCTACCGGCCATTAGAAGCCCAGAGCGCTCCATTGTTTTCAATAGAGCTCCCAACATTCCAATGTTCTGATATTATGTGAATAAGTTTGAAGTAGACACTTTTCCACCAACACGTTTTGTGCTTAATCTGACTTAGTTGAGGCTGCTTTAGAGAGTGTTGTATTCCTCTTAGGGTGTCCATACACGGGCTTTCCTGTATCATGTCCTTATATAGGCACAATTCGCCCTGCCCTTATATAGGCATAAAATCCCAGTCCTTATTTAGGCATTAAACCGTGCACTCCAAATACAGGCATGGTTTCCGACATCCGTCCACCCTAACGTCACAACGAGTTCTTGAAGAACAGACCCTTAGGCTTCGGGAGTTTCCCTAGCACAGGACTATTGATTTCTTCAAGGACTCATCTGTTATGCATGAACCGTTATACCTTAGGGGTTCATTCATGACGTCTTCCGCTGACCGATTCACGTCAATGCTAACATTGTGAGGTGCCTCTCAGGTATAAATATACCTTCCCTAGCCCTTGTAAACTAGAGGAGACCTCGACTTCAGAGGAGCTTGTTTCCCGGCCTGACAGCACTGAGAAGACGCTGTCATCCCTGCACGCAGAGAGTCCAGCTTCCAGTGATCTAACTTCCCTTGCGGGGTGTTGGAGTTCGAGTCTGGCAAAGAGATTCCCACCTCTCTCATTCTAAAGGTATGGAGCTGACTAGAACCTAGAGGGACTCTTGGCATACTAGGCATACTAGACTTAACATACTCTTAGTATACCATAGTAAGGAATACTTCACCTACTTCATACCTCTCCCTACACCTAGGTTAGGTTAGGCACATTGGGGTAGAACTAGCTTAGAAACGCATCGTATGAGTACTCGCATTTTTAGTCTGTGTTATTTATGTGAATGAATATCTGCTAAAAGATAATGCTATCGCAGTATTATTTATTTCTACTGCTTACGCTGTACATTATTTATCTCGCATACTGTCTTGTGATCGTAACAGCACATTTTACTTACACGAGAAACAAGACTGTTCAATAAACCTTTTATTGAAACGCCCGTCTATTTCTTTCTGTGTAACTTTGAGGAAAACTAAGCATGCACGATTGAGCTGAGTGAAATAGTTATCTATTGTTTCTACGACTCTGGGACACGTTCTGATTCTAAAGGAAACAAAGTTGTCATGTTTTGCGGCTGCCAGAAACTACTCCTTCTTGTCGTCAAGGAGTTTCTAGTGGCCTCTGAGCTAGCTGGCACAAGTAATTAAGTTTAATATACTCGATAGGGACATACTGACCTTAGTCCTATGTCAAACCTATAGGGGATATTATTCCAATGCGCAGAGCCTATTAGGGAAATAGGAGCTACACTACATGGCGCCCAACGTTTGGTAAGGCGGTAATTTAACGCTAGATACTGAGTAACTCAGCCGTGCTTTTTCTCTCAGAGACCCCTACCCATATACTCCAAAAGACGTCTGGAGTGGGCAGGGTTAAGTATCCACCACGGCTACATAGGGAAACACCCTATATATTAGCTGTTTGGTTTGCTCAACGTTGAAGGATACAGTGTTCCAAAATATTGTGCACCTTATCTTTGTTTCCTTGAAACTTGTTCTACATTTTCAAAAACCAAAATGACTGAAACCGGAAACGGTGAAGCTGCGGCTGATCCAGCCCAAGCAGCAGTTTTTAACATTACAGGTTTAATTGAAACCGAGGAGGGTGTTATAGACATCGCTCCAAACTTAAGAAGAGCCATCACTCTAAAACTTATAAAACATGGCCTACCACCAAGAGGCGGTAGAGCAGTTTTCGTGATAGAGGCACACGAATCCTTTCAGACAGAGGAATTCTATTCATGGGTAATATTTCCTGAATCAAATCCAGTAACACATATGTTTCACTTCTACAAAGAAGATGATCCACCAGAGGAATACATTCCTTTCGAGGATATTGAAATTCCACTAACATACCAGGAGCATCAGCTCTGGTTTAAAGGCACCCTAAAACATCACAGAAACATTACCAGGCTCGGTCCACTAGGTAGACCAGGAGCAACATGGCCGATTCTAGCCGGCTACACACCTCATCCTGAACTGGATATAATGTCAGATGAGGAATTACTTATTCAACTTACAGAGTTAATAAAAATCTTCAGACCTATGGTCACAAAAACTCAATCTCTAGGGGATTGTACTGCTCAGCGAGCTGAACTACAAGCATTCAAACTGGCACTTGAAAGTACAGATCGAGAATTCCCCACACTGATAGTGTGCGATTCCTTTTACTGTGTTCAGTCGTACAATGACTATATACAAAACTGGCTTGAAAATGGTTTCAAAGATGCGAAAGGTGGCACAATAAAGCACAAAATGCTTTGGGAACAAGTAGTTCAGTTGAAAAACGAACTACCAAAGGCTCACGTGATCCACACACTGAGTCATCAACGTGATGGCGTTCACGTTGCAGGCAATTCATTGGCTGACGAAGCCGCAAAGGGGCTGTTCAGACGGCTTCCGTAGCTGCGATCACTCGTTCAAAAACAAAAATAGACGGTGAGATAATGTTGGCTGTCAATGCTTCAAGCAAAGGCAGCAGTGCAGCGTTACCAAAAAAGTTTCCACTCAAGTACTCTTATGTAATTGATGCGAACAACGTTCCTTTGCTCGAATCCCTGGAGTGGGGGATAGGGTAATCCCAAACAAGGAACGTAGATTAGGACTAATCCTAGCAGCACATGAAGGGATAGCTTCTGCCCATGCAGGTGTTTCTGCAACAGTATCTTTACTCAAGCAAAGATATTGGTGGCCTGGCATTAGAAAACAAACAAAGAACTATGTTTTAGAATGTGATATATGCCAACAGATGAAAGTCTCCACAGTGAAACGCCCTGCACAGACACCCCTGTTAATTTCAGACAAACCATTAGCTTGTGTTTACCTGGACCACTGCGGTCCCTTGCAAAAGGACGGTAACTATAAATATATCATGGTTGCAGTGGATTCATGCTCTAGGTTCCTATGGATATGGCCTCAGCGCTCGGCTGACGCTCGAACTGTTATAAAAGATTTGCGAGTCTTTATCGGCACATACGCAATAGGCACGCTACATTCTGACCAGGGCCCTGCGTTTAGCTCTCGGGCTTACAAAGAAGCCATGGCCAGTCTGGGCGTTGCATTGCGGTACTCCTCTCCATTCCATCCTGAGGGAAATTCAGTTGTGGAAAGGAAAAACTGGGACATAAAGCAGTCTATAACAGCTAGGGTATTAGGTTCGGGTGATGGGTGGGTCAAACATCTTAATGGGGTCCAACGCTCATTGAATAATCTGCCAAGAAGTTCTCTAGGGGGGGTCACTCCATATGAGGTCCTATTTGGGACAAGAATGTGGGTACCAGATCTCGATGACGTAGGCACAGTGGTGGAAAATAAAACGTTTGATATCAAAGATCGTTTGGCTGTTTTACAGGAACTGAATGAGTTAAGAACGAAACAAAGCAACGTATTCCTGCAGCCAACCACCACTGGGGAAAAACCGGCGGTCCCAGCAAGGCCTG
This sequence comes from Calotriton arnoldi, assembly GCA_963921515.1. NCBI lineage: Eukaryota > Metazoa > Chordata > Amphibia > Caudata > Salamandridae > Calotriton > Calotriton arnoldi. Next base: position 4,238,557 of record CAWUFW010000206.1, read on the forward strand.
TCTGGATTCCAAAAGTTGGGGATCTAGTCAGAGAAAGAATTGCGGACAAGAAGGAATTTGGACCTTCTTACAGACAACCAGTACCTGTCCTAGCAGTTCAAGGAACAAGAACAGTACTTCTGCCGCCCCTTGCTGGAAGAAAGGAGAAAAGATTTGTGTCCATCAACCTCATCAAACCACAGTATGTGGCCAATACTAAATAGTAGGCCTCGTGGACTCCGACCTAGTAGCAGACACACTCCTCTCGCTTCTATCCAAGAGGTTCAGACTGAAAGACTGATAACAATCGAGAATTCAGCTGTAACAGATGGAGGACTAAGCAACAACGCTATGGAAATCATCCCTCTTGAAAATCATGCAACAGTTCGTCCAAATACACCTGTCTACACCAATGTAGCAAGTGATCAACTGGTTCCAGCGATTTCTATAAATCCTGATGCAATTTCAACAATTGACAGAACTGCTTCTGGCTATTTCATTAACTTTGATACGTTCTCAGAAGATCCGAGTGAACCTGAAACGACGCCAGCATCATTGAAATTCAAGCAGCAAGTACAAGACTTTCTTCACTTTCTGAAAAAGACTTATTTGGTTTCTCCATAGATTGAACTCTGGATTACATCTGGACTCTTTGTTTTCCTGCTCTGGCTAGCTTTGGTTACAACTGTGAGCGTGATTATAAGTGGCAGATACATCCATGTGAACACTGAAGGAAAAGACGTGAACGTACTTTTGAGACCTCATAAATCTTCCCATCGTGAAGCAAGAGACTTGTCATCAGTGAACATCACAGCTGTTCCTATACAGGATGGTATAGTGTGGGACAAAACAGATTTTGATATCTTCGGCCCGACAGAACAATTGAACATTCCACATTTGTTTAAAATTTCACTAAGTGATCTAATTTCGTCCAGTACCTATTCTGATGATTGGGACTATGAGACTGTTAATGACATAATGTTTGACTTAGAAAAATCTGCTGCATTTTCTAAAAATGAATATTTAGAGGGTTCAACAGACTATGAAGAGCTGTATTGCTATAACCATTATGGTCATCATTATTTGCATAAATCTGCATATCCTAGAAATGTGTTTATGTTTAACCAATGGGAGCATTGTCCTACACCACCACACGGTAGTTCAAAAACATTTGCTAACAAGTTTCCATATTTTTCAGGATACAATACATCTAATCCAGAAATGTTTTACTATAAAAATGTAAACAAGACAGGCCTGAAAATTATGTTAACAAAAACAAAACAGATTTATTCTGCATTATTTAATGCCCAACTGTCTAGGCAGGGTTTCGACTTTTGGAAAGACACAATAGACACAAAAACTGTCTGGGGTACTAAAGATTGGCAAGTGCAAGGGATAGAAGCTTTATTTAGAGCCTGCATCATCCCTGAACAAATAATGTTTTTGAATGAAACTGTCCAACAAACATCTTGTCTTGGACTAGCCAAGATCAAAGAGATGAACACACCTTCTGTACCAACACCTGCCACTGATAATAATACACAGGCAGTGGTGACAGTTGACAATATACTACAACTCAACAGATCTAATCCTAATTGGAAAAAATGGTTGATCTGGCCCACAGACACGAACAACTGTCAGGAAAGATTCCTGAATAAAACTCAGGGCTTTACTATTCATAGGCCAGACCCAAGATACGTCCAAAGACAGCATCCGGGGGTAGTAACAACATACAGTGTAGGAAAATTATGCCTCGATTGGCTTCAGAAATCTTCACTACAGGATGTGAAACAACACTTATCCTTACTTAAAGAAGACGCAGACATAAGGGAATTCTTGCTTGGACCAAGAAAACCGCATCAAAAACGTTTCATATATGCCGGCATTTATGCTGCCTATAATGAAGCATGGAAAGTATCACAGATGGAGGCTGCAGAACGAATACGTGAACTTGATCGTATTAATTTAGTGAAAACCCTCTCTGTGGTCGACAATGGGTTAACAACTTTGTCATCCAGAATATATTCATTGGATGGCATTGTATCTTCTGCTATCGACATACTGGAACAAGATTTGGCAATGTTACAGCAAGGCCAATCTCAATTGCGTTCTATTATGTTATTAAGCTGGACGCTGCAGTCTTTGCGAGCGGGCTATGTGCCTTGGCGTTTCATCAACACATCGGCTCTGTTTGCAGAATACAATCTAACTGATAAACAGATCGAACTGGCACAAAGAGGAGCAAAGTATACAGTGCTGAGCATTGAAAAACTGGAAAAGTTACCATTCACAGTGGCAGAAAAACCAGCTACAGAATGGCTCATTCATGGCAAAATCACATTACCTGTGACTACTTTTCAGTTTCAGTATTGCCTCACACAAATGCAAGCAGGCAAATATGAAAGGTTGGGTAAGGAATACATTAAAACATCTTGGGATTTACCGTATACATATAGATGTTGGAGTGGGTATCGTGAAGTGTTTTTGAGCGGTACACACTGTAAACGTGCACTGAGCGGTTCACTTACATGTCAGGACATTTCTTTACACGGGGCTTGTAATGGTTCTGTGGCAAATTTGTCTTGCCATCAGCAGGGTACACCAGCTGCTGTGATTAATCCAACGTTTGGACAACTTTCTAATGGGAGTTACCTCATGTTGAATGATCAGAGTTGCTGCGGCATGTTGCCAGGCATCCCATATCTAGTAACGTCAACTCCAGGGTCACTTGCTGTATGCAAGTATTGTTTCCCCCAATAGACACAGTCAGGGAGTCGCCTCTATGGCCTTCGCTGAACGTCTCTTTTATAAGATTTGATACTTTAAGCAGAATGAAAGCCATGCTTTTACAGCAAACAGTGCCTTTGACCTTGGCCAAAGAAACCTATGATCTACAAGTAGCAAGGACTTCGGCTGAGATACAGACTTTAATACGTACAAACTGCCCTATACATTTCGTAGAAATGATAACACGTATCTTCAACATGTCTGATACAAGTGGAATTGTACATGTATTTAAGAGCATCTGTACCGGTCTATTAGCACCTTTCCAGGCAATACTCGGAATCATCCCGAACTTTGCACATTCGGTGTTTGGTGGCATACCATTAATTCTAGCACTTGTTGCTGGAATTCTATTTCTCTTCCTGCTATTACGCTATGGCCAGCCTATTCGCAGACATCACTCCGAGCGAAATGGAGAAAGCTCTCCTTGAACGAAAGTGCCGTGAGCGAATAGTACAGCTTTTGGGCATGACTCGTCTACGGGAACTTAATACCACGTGGTTCCTGTCATTCAGACCAATCTGACAAGATTGCATCTTACCTGTTCTACGATGCCTGCTATGCGGTGAAGAATGCGTGTTGGACACCTGTCTAACATTTCCATCAGCTACGCCAACGGATGTCGATACTCTGCTGGTCCCGATAACGGCCCATGCTCTGTGTTGTCCCCAGAGGCTGCCTATCCTGATGTCAGCATTCATTGAGATCTCACAGACGCTTCCGGCTGCTGCTGAGGTACGAGTAAGATCTACAGGCACACAGGTAACAACGGACGCGAACATTGCTGCGGCAACCTATGCTGAAAGCGATGCTTCACATCTCTGTGCAATTAATCTACTACACGAGGTGTTCCAACTGACACCAACTTCAGTGGACGATGTTTTGTCTACAGAAATAGATGATCTCATGTTTACACCAGTCCCGTAAACTGACTCTGATTCAGCCCACAGTGTTCCAGAGATGCAGTAACAATTTGGCCTTCATACTTCAAAAACTTGGAACTCTTCCAAAAATTGAACTTTTTCCCATTTTTCGAACTAAAATGGCACTTCAATCTGCTTCAAGTAGAACTAGCCTTATAGTACAGACTTCGCGGTACTTCCTCAGACACTTTTTTTATTGTGTTAGTCTAAAAAAGTTCATTCATTTCCATGACATGAAATGACTTTTGATTTTGAAAAACCTTATCGATCATTTTCTGTCAAATGTAAATATTACTGCTGATTTCATTCATATTGTATTTTATTTTAAATATATGCCTGAAATGAAAAGCAATGCTTCAAATGTACAGTACCTTTTGCATTCTAATGGGTTTTTAAATGCCTTTTTAAAACGGTTTTAAGAAATATTTTAGAAATATGCGGTACTCCATTTAATGTTTAGCATTTTAAATGTTTAGCATTTTAGTATTATCGTACACACGAAAGTGGAGTGGGTGTTGTATTCCTCTTAGGGTGTCCATACACGGGCGTTCCTGTATCATGTCCTTATATAGGCACAATTCGCCCTGCCCTTATATAGGCATAAAATCCCAGTCCTTATTTAGGCATTAAACCATGCACTCCAAATACAGGCATGGTCTCCGACATCCGTCCACCCTAACGTCACAACGAGTTCTTGAAGAACAGACCCTTAGGCTTCGGGAGTTTCCCTAGCACAGGACTATTGATTTCTTCAAGGACTCATCTATTATGCATGAACAGTTATACCTTAGGGGTTCATTCATGACGTCTTCCGCTGACCGATTCACGTCAATGCTAACATTGTGAGGTACCTCTCAGGTATAAATATACCTTCCCTAGCCCTTGTAAACTAGAGGAGACCTCGACTTCAGAGGAGCCCGTTTCCCGGCCTGACGCACTGAGAAGACGCTGTCATCCCTGCACGCAGAGAGTCCAGCTTCCAGTGATCTGACTTCCCTTGCGGGGTGTTGGAGTTCGAGTCTGGCAAAGAGATTCCCACCTCTCTCATTTTTGTATTGCTTTGTTCGCCCTAAGTTGGTGGGGGTATGCCCAGACGTGGGTCCCTTGCTCACTTTGCCACTGGATTCAAGCAAGCCTGGCTGATGACGGCTGAAATGCCAGAAACCGGTCCTAGGATGCTTGTTTCCGGTCCAGGGAAGACATGGCTTGGCAGTTCGGGCTGGACTGTTCCCATGAGGCACAGGGTCAGACTGATTTGCATATGGCCATGTCTGAACTGGGGTGGTGGAGTGAGCTAAAGAATGATGATGGATTAAACCCAGATCAGTTGACTGGGGGTGAGTGTTTGATTGGCTCAAACGTTCCGTCCATCATCCCCTTTTGTATCACCTCTCAGGTATATACCTTCCCTAGCCCTTGTAAACTAGAGGAGACCTCGACTTCAGAGGAGCCCGTTTCCCGGCCTGACGCACTGAGAAGACGCTGTCATCCCTGCACGCAGAGAGTCCAGCTTCCAGTGATCTAACTTCCCTTGCGTGGTGTTGGAGTTCGAGTCTGGCAAAGAGATTCCCACCTCTCTCATTCTAAAGGTATGGAGCTGACTAGAACCTAGAGGGACTCTTGGCATACTAGGCATACTAGACTTAACATACTCTTAGTATACCATAGTAAGGAATACTTCACCTACTTCATACCTCTCCCTACACCTAGGTTAGGTTAGGCACATTGGGGTAGAACTAGCTTAGAAACGCATCGTATGAGTACTCGCATTTTTAGTCTGTGTTATTTATGTGAATGAATATCTGCTAAAAGATAATGCTATCGCAGTATTATTTATTTCTACTGCTTACGCTGTACATTATTTATCTCGCATACTGTCTTGTGATCGTAACAGCACATTTTACTTACACGAGAAACAAGACTGTTCAATAAACCTTTTATTGAAACGCCCGTCTATTTCTTTCTGTGTAACTTTGAGGAAAACTAAGCATGCACGATTGAGCTGAGTGAAATAGTTATCTATTGTTTCTACGACTCTGGGACACGTTCTGATTCTAAAGGGAAACAAAGTTGTCATGTTTTGCGGCTGCCAGAAACTACTCCCTCCTTGTCGTCAAGGAGTTTCTAGTGGCCTCTGAGCTAGCTGGCACAAGTAATTAAGTTTAATATACTCGATAGGGACATACTGACCTTAGTCCTATGTCAAATCTATAGGGGATATTATTCCAATGCGCAGAGCATATTAGGGAAATAGGAGCTACACTACAAGAGAGTGTGAAAAGCTTTATACACTAAACTTATAACTAAGAAGCAATAACACTGAACATAGATGTTTTTTTTTTAGATATTTCAGGAAGTGGGTCTAAAGCCAAAGGAATTGCAGATGGCTATAATTACTACTTTGGTTCGCACATAACATTATGGAGTGCTACCTAAAAAAACACATTAGGCAGTGCTTTAGCCATAAATGTAGAATGCGCACTAGTCAAAGACAGTGGCATGATTTACTCAGTAATGTAGTAATAATCATGTTAGATTATCGAAAAGATTTGGAAGAGTTCATTCAGCAAGAAATGGAGAGGGTGGAGTTGTGCAAACACCATGTAATTAATGGCAATGGCAATCAGTGTAGTACGATTTATTCACTCCTGCTGCTTTTATTTAGTGGCTGGTTTGAATGCAAAGCTGATGTTACAGAGCTCCCTTTGGCAATACCATAGCCGTCAGGGTGGTTTGATCTCACCTTAGTAGACTGTGAAGTTTCTTGAAGCTTAAACTACTGGTAATTGAAATACAAATGAAGTTGTTAAATTATTCAAGCAGGCCTAAAAGAGAAACCATTCAATACACAAGTGGTTTTGCCCTAAAGGTTGTGCTGTTACCATGATGTATGTCTTTAAGTGGCATCTTGGAACTGGAAGAGGTGGGTTAGCTAAAGAACAAGCACATGTATTGAATTCTTGCTATGGTCTAGACTCTAGAGAAAATAATTATTGGCCATCATGCACATTCCTGAAAACATAATGTGAGCTTTAAAAGAGTCCTTTCATAGAAGGATTTCCAAGAACAGACCACTATTTCATTTGGGGGTTGGCCTTACCAGTCTCCTGCAAGTCAACCTATCATAGATTAGGGAGATACTACTTCTAATGGATTGTAGTGGCAACAGGGAGACTCACCTCCTACTGGTTAAATTCCCTTTTATTTTGCTTTTGTATAGCTAGGGACATGACCCTCCATGCCCTACTGATTGTGTATACCTTGTATTGCATTGTAATTGCATTTATTTATCACTTCATACCCATGGCAAAGTGCCGAAGTGCATTAATGGACAGGTAGCACTCTATGATATGGGGGCATGCTTGGTTGAAAAAGTGCTGAGGTTCGTGATCTGTTGTAATGCTCAAGTGACTAGAGCAACTTTTGTGACTGTGCCCCACGAATTCAAAAAAAAAAAAAAGTGGGACCCACGCACCACTGTCTGCAAATTAAATTTAAATAACAGACTTGTCAACTAGCTTAAGACAAGAGCAGTAGCGGCCGGCACGGATCGGGGGTGTCGGGGCGGGGGCGAGGAGGGGGAGGGGGGTAAGGGGATATTAAAAAAAGAAAAAAACTTACCTTACAGCCGCTTTTCTCCGTCGTCTCTCCTCGCGTCGGGAATGGAACAGGAAGCAGCCAGGCTCCCCTGACAAATCACAATACTGCAATGCAGCGTTGTGATTGCTAAGCACCCAGGCTCCCCTGACCAATCACAATGCTGCAATGCAGCGTTGTGATTGGTCTGAGCGCCGTGGATCGGCTCTCAGCCAGGGACTGGGGGCCTGGGCATGTTCTCCAAGCAGGCTGTAATGCAGCCTGCATGGAGAACATGCGAAGTGGGCATGACTGTTTGGCCGGCCCGAGAGGGCCGACCAGTCATTGCGCACTTAGGAGTGTGCTACCACTCCACCCCTGCCCTGTGTGCAGAGCGGCCCCACCCCATCACGAAAAGCTGACGCAGCAGGACAAAATTAAATGATTATAGCATTACTTTATTATCATTTTATTTTTCCTTTCACTTCTTCAAAGCAGTGGGGCGACGCTCCTCCGCCTTAGTGGAGGAGCGGCCACTGGACAAGAGGGCTGATTACAGCCTGCTTCACTCACTGCTGCAGAGCAGAAGAAAGCCTCAGGGCTGGCTGTAGCACCGCCAAATAAAACAAGCAGGCCCAAGCACTGCCCAAGCTGTTAGCTTGCTGGCTTCACTCACTGCTACAGGGCTTGAGAGCCTCATGGTGGGCTGAAGCATCACCAAATGCAACAGTCAGGCCCATGCACTGTCTAAGCTGTTTGCATGTCTGGCAGCATTGGGGCTGTTTGACACTGCTGGGGAGCCGCTGAGTAAGCCGCTGGGGACTATGCCCATACATTGTGCTACTTAGCGCCGACGCAGCCCTGAAGACTAGGAGCATTTCTAGCGGCCCTGGGGCTGTTTGACACTGCTGGGGAGCTGCTGAGTAAGCTACTAGGGACTACGTGCCCCACACACCTGACAGGCCACGCCCACACATTGCGCTACTTAGCGCCGACGCAGCGCCACTTGCGGCATGCGCCTGTGCAAAGCCCGGGCCAAGGGCAGGCTCATCCTCTGCCCATCAGCACCAGGAAGAGGCAGGGCAAGGCCACCCCCCTTGGCTCTGTGGTTGGGCATCGCTGGGGAAATTCTGGGAAAAGGTGCTCTTTTCAATATTGGCCCCAATCTCGTTTACGGAACTATCTTGGACATTTCTCCCTTTGACCCACCAGTTGCTCTTTGCTTCCTAGTCCCCTCAGCTCCAGTCGCTGTGTGGCCTAAGTTGGGCTAGGCCTCTCTAACTCCCTCATTAGGCTGCCCTGTTTCGGTTGCTACTGACACATGAAGCTTGCGTGGAACTGTGCCATTCTATTTTTCATCTCGTCCCTGAGAGTCCTACCTCATCCCCCTTCTCCACTCTGTGCTTTTTTGTGGGAACATTTATTGTGTCTTGTTCTCTGCATAGGTAGGCAGAATCATTTGACCCAAGTGTACGCATTCCCAGCTAGTGGTGCTGTGTGGGGATAATTTCAAAAACCATTGGTGTACTGAATGAGAGGGGATCCAACACTCCAAGTAGTGTTACACCTGGGGTGTTGGGCTGTGCCGGGTGCTGGGTGGGGTTCAGCTGGGAGGGTGCATTGGCCCCATGGTTAGCCTGACTAGCTTGTAGAGTTACTCTCTATTTGCACTCATCATTCCGTTTGTTTTCTTTATGTCTTAGCTCTATATTGTGGATTCAATATATTACCGAAATATAGACCCATGCTAATCATTTAATGTTACTTCAATTACCAGAATCAGTTGGGTCCCCCTTCCTCGTCTCTCTAATTCCATCAATGACGGAAGAGGATAGGGTCGCCTCCCCCCGAAAAGACCCCTCAAACTAAGCTTATTTCATGGAATGTAGCGGGTCTGGCATCCAAAGTAGTTAATCCAGAACGTCGCTAATTCATAGACCAACATGATTTCTGCTTCTCTCAAGTGACCTGGTCTTTGCAGCCCCTCCACCGTGCAGGATATGTAAATTTCTACAAGGGAGCTGTATCCTCAGGGTTGGTCAGGCCATCTGGGGGGTTAAGAATTTGGGCTAGAACCACCATTTCAGGCCTGTTAAGAGAGATCAAGGTGGACTTCCCAACATATTGTGTCTTAACTTGACTGCTTCCTCAGATGTAACATATATTATATATAGCTGCAGACCTACCGGGAATAAAATGGAATATATTGTTGTGGACCACTTGAATGTGCATTTAGCCACACTACCAGCCGCTGTAAGGAAAATTGAGGGGGGTCATTTCAACTGCCAATTTGAACACCTGAGTGTGGACTTCCAGGTCCTTATGCTCCCCATGCCACCCCAGTTTGGGCCCAGCCATATGCAAATCAGTCTTGACCCTGCTCCTCATGGGAACAGTCCAGCCCGAACTGCCAAGCCAGGTCCTCCCAGGACCGGAGACAAGCATCCTGGGACCGGTGTGGTGGGCAAAAGAGCGATAGATTTAACCCAGATCTGTGACTGGGGGTGAATGTTTGATTTGTTCAGCATTCCGTCCATCATTTGTTTTTGTAGAATTTTTCGCACTAAGTGCAAAGGGTATGCCCAGACGTGGATCCCTTGCTCACTGTGCCACTGGATTCAAGCTAGCCTGGCTGATGAGGGGTGTTGTTACCCTGAATCCGATCCCAGGATGCTTGCTTCCGGTCCAGGGACAAGACTGATTTGCATATGGCTGGGTCCACACGGGTGACAGGGTGAGCAAAGGAACAATGGGTTTAACCCAGATCTGTGACTGGAGGTGAATGTTTGATTTATTCAGCATTCCGTCCATCATTTGTTTGCCTCACGGTGGGCTGCAACATCATCAAATAAGACAAACAGTCCCAAGCACTGCCCTTGCTGTCTGCAGCACGAGCTTAATCCACACTTTAAAAAAGGAAGAGAACTAGAACACTCTGGCCCAGCCAGCGTGGGGAGAGCCTGCCTAAGGGCAGGCACAAAAAGTAACAAGAAGTGTTTTGTACATCAATCCTTTTTCAAGGGCCATGTAAGGCACTTTAGGAAGCGTGGTAAAGCTCCCCCTTTCAAGGAAGTATTGTAAAAAAGAGAGCTTTTGTACGGGGTGCCAGTCTGGAAGAGGCGCGGCCTTTCCTCGTCAGTTGGGACGGGGAAAAGAAGAATCGGGTAATGAAGATTAAGGAAGTAATGTAACTATAACCAAAAACTTAAATAACAGAAATTAGTTAGGTTTTACCCCTGACCACAAGATTTATAACAATTAAGTTCTAAGTACTTCCTTCTTTTTATGTAACAGTGAAAATCGAAGAAGAAATTGTGTGGGCAAAAAACTGACTACTGTGCAGCCAACAGAGTGCACACATTACTGTTCGCCAGTAGATGTCACACTTGTCAAATTAAGTTACCGAACGAAAAAACAATTCCTAAAGGGCAAGCGCATTCCAAAACCCTACATACAGCATGGGCCTACGCTATAAGTAGCGGCTCCTATTTCCTTCACGGGCTGTAGCTCCAGGTTGCTGTGTTGCCTTACACAGACACCCTGTTGCTCTCCAAATAAACCTTTGCTGTACGAGGAAATGAACCTGAAAGCTTCTGTCAGTGACAACAGAAAGCAATTCTTTTCCCAATGATGATACTAGTTTTACAGGTTGCGTAGCCAACTTATGATATTTATGTTTCCGTCATCTTCATTGCTTGATTTTGCTCACGAGAAAGTGTCACTCATAGTTGTTGAAATGTCACTCATAATTACACTGAAATTATAAAAATGTCACACATAGCAATCTGAAACCTTGGCACCTATGGGTCTTGGTGGGTAAAGGGTTCTCATTCCTTTATGGAAGAAGTCTGGAAAGAGCTAAGCCTCCTGAATCGTCAGTGTTTAGTTAAAACATGGCTGTGACGACATTTATCAGTGGTGACTTCATAAACGCAATATTCCAGCTACGGTTTATGGATAACTTTTAGCACCAGAAGCATACAGGTAAACATTTCGCTATTTTTTTTTTATACGGAGTCTTATATAGCGCGAACTTGACCCGAATGTATCGGGTATCAGAGCGCTTACATAGCACCAGTTGAGGACACATTCATTTTTGTTAGGCACTGGGAGATTAAGTGATTTGCCCAGAATCACAGGATGTTCGTCATTGCAGAGACTCGAACCCGGTTCCCCAGATTTGAGGTCGACCGCCCTAGCCGTTAGGCCAACTCCTTTCCTCTTTACAAAGTATATTACATATCGTGATATAACATGACATAACGTGGTCAAATCAATCGATAGAGGCACTTACAGGATTCCCCCACGTTGAGTTTTCACCTTAAAATCCTCGGAAATTGTCAGTTCTAAATTGCCAGTGTCGAAATGCATTTGTTTCTGCAGCAGATGCGAAACGCAGGGGCGTAACAAAGGCCCCCCGCAGACCCCGCAGTGCGGGGGGGGCGAGCTCCAGGGTGCCCCCCCTCAGCAGAGTATGCTGGCCTGAGAGCTCCTGAGTGAACCTGAAGGGGGGCCCTCCATGTACTTTGCAGGGGGCCCCCCTCGTGTTTCGTTGAAATGTTAATGAAGACAGTTGTGAAATTCTAAGATATGTGTAGGAATCTGACACTGACGTAAGTTTGTGCAGCATAAATGGATTTCTGAAGCAGATGGGAAATTTTGCGACAGGGGTGCCATTCTGCAACGGACGTGCAATTCTGGGGCAGATCGAAGTTTACGGAAGGAGGGTTGTTCTGTAGCCTGACCTAGATTTCTTGAATGACCAGACAGTGATGGCCTTCACATATATTTTTTTTTCCCAGTTTTATAGTTTTATCTTTGCCACTTTCTTTAATGCAACTTCTCTTTGACATATGTATCTGATACAGGTTGCCTGGACCGCACAGAACCATCTCACAACCATGAGCATCTGCAAAGTGCTGCAAGGACCCAGGGGGATGGGCACAGCCAGGCATCAGACCACTATATTGACCAGGCAGCAGGCGCAAACAACTGCCAGCCAGGAACACCTTACCACCCCTCTGAGCCGTGCGCCACGGGATGGCAGGACAGTCAAGGGCCAGGGGAGGGCCCTGTGCCGTCTACCTCTTGGAAGGAAGCAAGCCCAGGTGGCTACAATGAAATGAAGGGAGCGCCGGAGAAAATGGCACAGGACCTAAGTCCAGTGATGTACCAACCTCCAGGTAAGTAGACTTTTTGCTTTAGCGTACTGTGTTCAGACTACTAAGGGCCCCAATATAGAGGGCTTCAAGTAGGATGAAAAAATTGGGGGAGGGTGGCTGTAAGAGGGGAGTGGTATAAGAAGAATAACTGGGAATCCATTCCAAGAAGCGTGGCCTCTGTGAATAAGGGCGTGGCTTAAACATGTAAACTAAAATCCTGTGCTTCCCATGGTGTGCCATCCAAACAGTATTTTGGTCGCTCTCTGTGAGCTTATAGTTATTGTAAACAGATATATCACACATCAACGTACATGTAATAATTAGAATTTAAATGTTTCAATTGAAACAACTGAAAATATGAGACAGTGAATTAAACATTACTTAGGACTGTGGAAGCGGTAGTGGTCTTCGGAGTCTCAATTTATCAATTTTTCCCCTCACGGCACTTTCCTTTCCAGGCACTCTCTGTAAGACACTTAAGCCGTTTTTCTCTCCTCATCTTTCTGAAATCCTCCATCTACATATCTCCCACCTCACCTGTTTCCACTCCTGCTTGTACTTCCTTCTATCTCTTCACTTCAACCCCCCCACACACTCACAAGAAATAAATAGAACAATATACAATAGAAACGATGCATTACTCGGCACTATAGAGGACTCCTTTAACCCTTTATCGAGGGATTTCATTGAGGAATGAAAGCCTGTTACAAAAGACGTCCTTTATTTTTTGAAGTTCGGTGGATGGAGGTCAGAGGGCTCCGCTAGCTCTGGTATAGTGCAGGGAAAGAAGGCCACAGACCTGGATACCTCCTGAAATCGCGATGTACGAAAATGTCTCTAGTTGCGTTTTTTGCCACTCACAGTTAGAGACTCGCAAAATGAAATGTACTTATGTGCATCAGACACATTAGTGATTCCCAAATGGGTCGCAAGGGACCTGCCTCGTCCATATTCATGAGGCAGGTCGCAATTTGCGACCCATTTGGAATGAGCAATAACACAGGGATGGTGGCCTGCTGGGGACAGCAGACCACCATGTCTGCGTTTGCTTTTTAATAAGCAACTTTTTTTTTTAAATGCAGCCCGTTTTCCTTAAAGGAAAACGGGATGCATTTCAAAAAGAAAAATGAAGTGTTTCTGTTAAATTTTTTAAGGGTAGACAGTGGTCCGTGGGACCACTGTCTGCTCTTAAAAAAAGTTTTCGCTACCATTCACAAAGGGGAAGGTGTCCCCTGGGGACCCCTTCGCGTTTGCGACTGGCTTACCACCTACTTGAACTAGGTGGTAAACTGCGAGTGTTTTGCGACCACGTTATGGTTGCAAAACAAATGTACATTCCCCTGCAACTCACTATTAGGAAGGGACGCCCTTGGCACGCCCCTTCCTAATAGTGACTCGCAAACCCTATTTTTCTGGTTGGTAAGAGGTTCCCAACTTGCAAAATAGGGTTTGTACATAGAAAAATGCATTTTACCGGTTCACAAATGGCCCGATGGGCCGTTTGCGACCGGTGAAATACATCATACATCTGGCCCTAAATGTATTACTCAAAGGAAAGAAAGTTGGGGGTATCTGTTTACTCAAGACCGGATTAGGACTAGTTCCTCAGAAACATTGTGATAGTTGAACATAGACACCTAACTAATCAGATGTGTCATAGTTAAAGCCTCTATAATGATCAAAGTATTCTTGAAGAATTGTACACAGTTTATTTTCTTGACTTGAGATTGAGGTTCTAAAGGCTTCAGTAATTGTCATGTGCTTCTACTTCAAGGCAACACGGTACTCACTAATAGGAAGCTGTGGTTCAGTATCCATGTGCACACTTGCCGACCCTACTGATTTCAGCCTCTGATCCTACATCTTTTCAGTAGGCCTGAGTAGGTCTATGCAATTTATTGTTCAGTCTCAAGTGATTCAAATACGTCTTGTATTGTGCTGCTCAGACCTCCAAGGTGGTTGATGCACTGAAGGTGGACTGAGATCAAGGCTCTTCTGGTGCAGTCAAGTGTGGCAAACATCTTTCCTTTTCCTGTGGCAATGCATAGGGAGCGTCTTTATCCTACAGCGGTGACTCCGCAGAGTTGGGGGACGCGAGATTCGACAATGAATCTCTGAATCATTCATTTATCAACGGAATGTTGAAAATGAATGGAAAAGCAAATTTTTTTATTTTGTATTAATTGTTGTAAAGAATTCAAAAAGCTACCATCTTCAATTCCCTTGCGCCATAGTATTCACATTTTAGTTAACTTCAATCAGTCGTTGTCCAAAGATGGCCACTATCCTTGTGTAGCGAGTAAAGGCTTGACAGACTGGTAGTCTCAGACAGTCCTTTGCCCATGATTACCCTGAGCATGGGCATTTTAGCTGAGAATTTATTGACGAGCCAGGAAGGCCAAGCACCCATTCAAAAGCCCAACATTTATGTGTTCACAACTTTCTATTCAGGCGGATGAGGTGAATTTTTCTAGAATGATGTGCCCCCTCCATGCCAATGGACACTGCTGCTCAGATCATTCTGGTAAAATGGAGGAAAGCATACTTTCTGACTGTGCATCCTGTGAGTTTCTGTGGTCCCTTAACACTTAGGGCATCTTGTCATAGAGGGGTGGCGGAGGCATGGTTAGAGCAAGCTGAGGGGCAGAGGCGCTAGAATCTTTACTACCAGCCCCGACCAGGAGAGAACGCTCCTTGACTGCAGGCGGTGTCCGCTTGGAAGTGCTGGATGATCCAACACTGGTCCAGGAGAAAGTTTCGTGACACCCCTACCCGCTTTCAGAAGGTGCTATATGCATTAACGGTAACTCACTGGTCCAGACCAGGAGAAAGCGACCGGTCACCCCCACCCACTTTCAGAAGGCCCTGTATGCATTAATGGTAACTCACTGGTCCAGACCAGGAGAAAGCGACCGGTCACCCCCACCCACTTTCAGAAGGCCCTGTATGCATTAACGGTAACTCACTGGTCCAGACCAGGAGAAAGCGACCGGTCACCCCCACCCACTTTCAGAAGGTGCTATATGCATTAACGGTAACTCACTGGTCCAGACCAGGAGAAAGCGACCGGTCACCCCCACCCACTTTCAGAAGGTGCTATATGCATTAACGGTAACTCACTGGTCCAGACCAGGAGAAAGCGACCGGTCACCCCCACCCACTTTCAGAAGGCCCTGTATGCATTAACGGTAACTCACTGGTCCAGACCAGGAGAAAGCGACCGGTCACCCCCACCCACTTTCAGAAGGTGCTATATGCATTAACGGTAACTCACTGGTCCAGACCAGGAGAAAGCGACCGGTCACCCCCACCCACTTTCAGAAGGCCCTGTATGCATTAACGGTAACTCACTGGTCCAGACCAGGAGAAAGCGACCGGTCACCCCCACCCACTTTCAGAAGGCCCTGTATGCATTAACGGTAACTCACTGGTCCAGACCAGGAGAAAGCGACCGGTCACCCCCACCCACTTTCAGAAGGTGCTATATGCATTAACGGTAACTCACTGGTCCAGACCAGGAGAAAGCGACCGGTCACCCCCACCCACTTTCAGAAGGTGCTATATGCATTAACGGTAACTCACTGGTCCAGACCAGGAGAAAGCGACCGGTCACCCCCACCCACTTTCAGAAGGCCCTGTATGCATTAACGGTAACTCACTGGTCCAGACCAGGAGAAAGCGACCGGTCACCCCCACCCACTTTCAGAAGGTGCTATATGCATTAACGGTAACTCACTGGTCCAGACCAGGAGAAAGCGACCGGTCACCCCCACCCACTTTCAGAAGGCCTGTATGCATTAACGGTAACTCACTGGTCCAGACCAGGAGAAAGCGACCGGTCACCCCCACCCACTTTCAGAAGGCCCTGTATGCATTAACGGTAACTCACTGGTCCAGACCAGGAGAAAGCGACCGGTCACCCCCACCCACTTTCAGAAGGGTCTATATGCATTAACAGTAACTCACTGGTCCAGACCAGGAGAAAGCGACCGGTCACCCCCACCCACTTTCAGAAGGTGCTATATGCATTAACAGTAACTCACTGGTCCAGACCAGGAGAAAGCGACCGGTCACCCCCACCCACTTTCAGAAGGCACTGTATGCATTAACGGTAACTAACACGGACAGCAGCCAAGCACCATAAACAAATTCTTTTTGAAACAATAAAAGACTTGTACCCGCCGAAAGGTCAGTACTACAAGAAGCGCTAACTGCATGACTTTCCTACTTTAAAACGCCAATGTGGACCCGAGGAAGATCTCATTGAATATTTGGCCCACAGAAAGGAGATCAGAATGCGTAGGCATACATGAGGAGCGACTGAGTGCCACATGAACCTTAGGGTTTCCTTCACTAGTTACAATAATGGACCCTACACTAAGCCGAGGCCCCATCTTAGTGCCCTCACATGCTATCTCTTACAATAAGGCACTCACTGACTGATTGCAGCTGTCTTAAAATGACTCAGTAGATCCAAATAACTCGTACATAAGTCAAAATATGTTCATGTTTTTTCTGTAAACTATGTTAACGTGACTATATATGTTTCTATTTTGTATGCCAACGCATGATTGACTTACATAAATGTTATATATTTTTTGATGACAGTAATCACATCCAACTCAGTGCTTAAAATGTAAATGTTTTTTTCATATAAAAGCAAATATTAATCAACGTGATGGATTAATAAAATGTCCTTGTTGAATGTATTAGAAATGGTTGAACTGAATCTGTGGTTAGTGAGGGTATAGCATCGTGACAGAACTGAACAAGCATTGGCATAGCCAATAGGTCTCGCCTTTGGGGACTTATAAGTATTTAGTTATGCACCACAATATCCTCGGTGCAACAACACCAACTGTTGCATGGCTAAACACTTATAAGGTCCCAAAGGCGAGACCTATTGGCTATGCCAATGCTTGTTTGATTAGCAACTGCTTGCATTGCATCAGGTAGGTCGGCCATACATTAGGATATTAGTTCCAAACATTGAAAGAAAACACTAATTACCGAGCGCTGAGAAATACCATCCAGGAGTTGTGTTCAATTAGGGAATTAATATTTGGAGTCAGGATGCACTTTGCGTATGTATCTGTCACAGGGTAATTATATCAATGGATAATAAAGTAAAACAGACACTGCCGGGCTAATTAGTTGTAATGAAACGCGAGGTAGGATCTGTGCACAAGAGAAAGCTTGTTTAAGACGAAACGCGCTTTTTTTTTTTTTTTATAAAACTTTTTATTGAATATAAGGCACAATATCCACATAACGATACGATCGTAAGGTATATGATTAAAACAGCATATTACGTCAATGTCAAATACATCACACATTACGGCATTACGGGTTCTCAATACTTGTTCGTCTCATTGCCATCTCTTCCGTGGGAGAGGTACAAATTTCCCCCCGATAAGCGTTCCATCCTCCCCATTTTTTATCCCACTTCTTAGGGCAGCCCCTTCTCTTGTAAACCTCCTTCTCCATGATCATACATTTGTCCATTTCTGGTACCCAACTTATCGTGAGTGGTGGTGTGTTGGGTCCCCAGGACATGGCCACGGCCCTTTTCACCAATAGGTATCCCAACGCCACCCATTGCTGTTCGATTTCCGTGAGGTCGGTAGGTTGCCATATATTTAGGATCCCTATTTTTGGCGACAACTGAATGTGTTTGCCCAACGTATCTTTCATCTTAGTAGTGGTTCTTTCCCAAAAAGGGCGAATGAGAGGACAGTCCCAGAGGATGTGGTAAAAGGATCCTTCTTGTCTGCATCCCCTCAGGCATAATGCCTCACTCCTGTTACCTATTTTCGCCAATAGGGTGCCCGAAAGATATGTCCTATGGAGTATTTTCAATTGTATGAGGCGGAACCGATGGTTCACGGCTATTTCCCTGGGGGACATTAAGGCGGCCTGCCATTCGTCATCGTCCAATTCCCCTAAGTCTGCCTGCCAACGCGTTCTCAGAACCTGAAGGGTATCTGGTAAATAATTGCAGAGTTTACAGTATGTGCAAGATACAGCTTTGGTCAAGAGTGGGTCAATGAGTAATCGGTCTTCTAAAGGGGAGGCGTCAGGTAAGGAAGAGAGGTCAGGGATAGTGGTAAGAATGGCGTGTCGGATTTGTAAGTATCGGAAGATCTCTCCTCGTGCAAGTGTGTGTTTGGTTTGCAAGTCTTTAAACGTGAGGAGTTCCCCTTTAGCCACTAGGTCCCCCAAAGTAGTGATTCCGATAGTATCCCATCTATCAAACCCTTTATGAAAGCATAGCGACCCCAATCTTTGCGAAGACCACAACGGAGTAGCCTTGGTGAATTTGTCTGCCCACCCTAGACGTTTGTTAGCCTTATGCCAAACCGCCACTGTTTGTGACATGGGTCCTAGGTAGCGGCCCTGGCGGATTTTGCTATAGAGGGCTCCCATATATCCTTCTCGGCCTGTTTGGTATTTTTCTAAGTGAAAGGCCGGGTTTGTTGGGGGGGCCATGGATCCATTGGTTAACTGGTACTAATTGGGAGGCCCAGTAGTAAAGGCGGAGATCTGGAAGGGCAATTCCTCCGTCGTACCAGCTCTTGGTAAGTTTCTGGAGAGCGACCCGCGGGGCTTTCCCGTCCCAGAGTAAGGTGCGGAGCTCACTCTCTATGGCGGTGAAGTAATTATCCGTTACGGGGAAGGGGCTATTCTGAAGGACATACAAAAATCTGGGCAAAGAGAGCATTTTAAATAGAGCCGACCTGCCAAGGAGAGATAGGGGCAGCGATCGCCAGTGTCGCACATCATCCTGAAGCCTCTGTAAGGGGCCCAGGAGATTGCGTTCATAAAACAATTTGGGATCGGACGTAATGAAGATGCCCAGATATTTAAATCCTGTCGATGTGCACTGGATTGAGTAACCCTCAGGCAGGCGAGGTGGAGGGCCGTGAAGCACATATAATACTGATTTTGACCAGTTGATAGAATAGCCTGCATATTTGCCAAAGTTCGTGATAACATCAAACAGTCTGTTTAGGGAAGTTCGGGGGGATGCCAGATATATAAGGATGTCATCAGCATATAGTGAGATTTTGTCTTCTATGTCCTCACTCCATTTTAGTCCCCTTATTACAACATCCCGTCTTATCCAGTGGGCCAATGGTTCAAGAGTAAGGGCAAACAATAAGGGGGATAAGGGACAGCCCTGTCTGGTACCTCTATGCAAGGCGAATGTGCGGGAGGTGTGATTGTTTACCCTAACCTGTCCCAGCAGATCCGTGTATAGTAGTGTCACCCACCGTCTAAAGTTGGGGCCAAAGCCCAGTCGAGCCAACACCTCGAACAGGTACGGCCACTCTATTGAATCAAAAGCCATGGTGGCATCTAAAGACAGTATGACCGCGTTTTCGCGCAGGTAAGGCTGTCGACCTAGAACGTTGTGGACCCGTCGAATATTGAGGGCGGTATTTCGACCTGGTATAAAGCCTGATTGGTCCTCATGGACCAAAGATGGGAGCACAGCTGCTAGTCGGGATGCTAGAAGTTTGGCCAGCACCTTAGCCTCCGAACTAATTAGTGAGATGGGTCGGTATGACCCACAGGTCGTCCCTGGTTTGCCAGGTTTGCGGATGACCACAATATTAGCTAGCCTTTGGTCTAAGGGAAGGAGCCCCCTCTCTCTACTCTCCTCATACATGTTTTTGAGGTGAGGAGCAACCTTAGGAGCCAACCCTTTCAGGAATTCAATGGGAATCCCATTGGGTCCCATCGCTTTTCCTGAGTTTATAGCAAAAATAGCTCCACAAACCTCTTCTGCCGTGATATCAGCATCCAAGGCTTCCCTGTCAGCATCTGATAGTCGTGGCAGGGCCATTTCCTCTAAAAGCTGGCGGGATTCCTCAAATGAATATGAGGTTTTAGAGGTGTATATATCTTCTAGGTGGTTCGCAAACGTATCTGCTACCTCTTGAGGATCTGTCACCGTCGTCCCATCTTCTAATATGATTTCCGGGACCCACCGCGATTCTTGATCTTGTTTCTCTAGCCAAGCCAGCATTTTTCCGGCCCTTTCACCGTACTCATAAACCCTGTGTCTAGTCTGGAGCAGCCTTGCTTGGGCTTTCTCTCTTGCTAGTTCCTTGTACTCTAGTTGTTTATTACGGAGTTTGTGGGCTGTTTCAACAGTAGGGGAGGTATTATGTTCCGCTTCCAAAAGGAGCAATTCACTCTCCATCTGGTGCAGCTGTTTATTTTGGTTCCGAAGGTACCCTATTTTCAAACCCAGTGCCCGGCCCTTGATGACCGCCTTATAAGCCTCCCATATGGTATTCGCTGAGTCCACCGATCCAAGATTCTCAGTAAAGTAGTGATCTGTGTGGGCGGCTAGGTCTTCTTTGATGTCAGGAATAGTGAGCAGCCATGGGTTAATAATTATGGGTCCCCGGGCCACGTGTCGATGAAAGGTGAGGTCCACTACAAGGGGAGAATGGTCGGATATTCCCCTAGGGAGTCCCTGAAGACATCGAAAATTCCCTACGTCGGAGAGGAGGGTAAAAAAATAGTCAATTCGAGACATGCTATTGTGTGCATTAGAATAGTGCGTGAAGTGGGTTTGCTCTGGGTTCAGTGACCGCCACATGTCTGTAAGTCCCATGGCGTGGGCAAAGTTTGCCAGGGGTGTGGGGCGTCTGGGAAAAATTTTATGGGGGTGTCTGTCAACCGTGTCGTCCATAGTCATGTTAAAGTCTCCCCCTAGAACCAGCGTGCCCAGAGGGAGAGCTATGAGTACCTGTCCCAGTTCTTGTAGTGCCATTTTGCCCAGGGCTGATGGGAGATAGGCTGAGATTATGTTGAGATGTTTCCCCTCCCAGGTGGCCTCCAGTACTGCGAACCGGCCCTGCGGGTCGGTCCGGACACGAGTAGGGGCAAGAGCTAAGTTCTTACGCATAAGGATTCCAGCGAAACGCGCTTTTTAAACCTATGCATAATGAGTGCTGCCTAAGTCACACAACTGCTTCCGGCTCTCGAATGCCAAAGTCCCTTCAAGTATATATACATCTCAAGAGAGCGCAGTATGAAGCGGAACTGCGTAATAAGCCTTTCACCTCAGGGGGTACAGTCTTGAACCTGACCTCTGCCACCAGCGCGTGCCCGGTAATGAGGTAAGCCGGCGTGCTCTACTTAGCCTGCCTCCCTATGTATCTTCTGTGCCTAATTGGGCTTTAGTATTCTCACCATTCGGAACAAGTCCGTCACGTTGGCACATCCCGGAAAAATCTTGCGGTTGTGCCACAAGAGAAAGGCTGAGGACTTATGGCGCAGTTAGCGCGCCTCTCTCTCGCTTGTAGGGGAATTACTTCATTTCTCCCTCTTTAAAGCGAGGGGATAAGACAATACTGGGAGTCAGAAGGGGTTCACTTGCCATTGCTAGGAGTGTGAAAAACTGTGCATACTGTGGTTGGGGGCGGGACGGTTAGTAGTGCCATCGCCTGTCCAGTGCTCACATAAACCTCACACAACACTGCTACCAAAAAAAAAGTAATTAACACACTGAGAACTGCTAAGGCAGATAATAGGAGACAGAGGGAGCGAGCAGGATAGGCGAAGGGAAGATGGGAACAACAAGAGGAACAGGGAAAGAAATAAAAGGAGAAAAGGGAATCAGAGGAGGAGAGTGGAAGACCATGGGCTGTGAGGGACTGAGAGGCTGAGAAGGGAAGAGGAAGAAAAGAGTAACACAAGCGATGCAACAAGGGATGAAAGTAGCGTACTGCAGGCAGTGAGAAGAGGTCTCAGTCAGAGCAGCAAGGAGAAAGTGAAAGCGAACGCGCTATAAACAGCGCGCGCGACTTAGTCGACGAGGTGAGCCCGCGAGTGGCGCGCGCGCGCTTGGGAGAGCAGTCTGCTCATTTTCAAGCACTGCACTCGTGCTTGTGGCGCGCCGCTGCTCGCTCCTGCAAGGTGGATGCCGCCACAAGCACAAGTGTGTGCTTGAAAATGAGCAGAGCGACGGCTAAAGGCCCTCCTATGCAGCGCATGCGCGCTGCGTAGGCGAGACCTAAAAAGGAGCGGGGCAGGTTAATTAACACATTCTTAAAACCTCTTGTAGCCAGTTTCTCAAATTGTTAGCTATATGAAACTGAGGCCTAACACCCGGTGTCCATCCCCTTCTCCCCTGCAGCCATTACCTGACCTCATAACGAGGCACCTCCTTGATTCTGAATTGTAACTGCCTCACGGCACCCCCTGCTACCTCTCGGCTTCTCCCACCTTCCTGTTTCCGTGCCCCTCCTTAATGTCTTCTTGGAGATGCTGCCTGTCTTCCTGCACCGCTGCATAACTCTCTGTGCTTCCTATGTGTTCCTAAACACACTGCCGATGTCCCTGCACCCTCTGAGTGTCCCTGCACAGACTCCCTTTATTCTTGCACTCTTCGCCAATGAACCTGCACCTCCTGCATATATCCAAGGGCTGGGTCAAATTGCATAATTTGTTCTCATTAAATTTTGTGAAATTCCATGAAAGTGTTAAGTTATGCTTTTGTAGCAAAATATGCTGTGCTGGTGTCTTATGTTAAAAAGTTTGGTGAGATAGTGGTAGGAGACTGGTTCGAAAAGGCAATTTCTCTTGGCGAAACATTTTCTACTCAATCCAGTCTCCCCTCTTATCTTGCAAGACTTTTTGATGTGAGATGTGACGGGTATAAAAAAAAAAGAGAAATCACGCAATGTGAAATTTTGAGAAATTTCACGAATTTCATGTAATGTGAAAGTCAGGAAGTTTGTGAATTTCACCGGTGTAATTAAAATTTAACCCAGGCCTATATGTCGCTGTCACTCAAGCCTGCCTGCCCATCTCCCTGCACCGCCTCAACTTCTCCCTGCACATCCCGTGTCCCCACTTGCCAGTCTTGTATATCTTCTACAACTCTCCTGCCTCCCAGGCTTGACTGATGCACACGTATCAGGAGAGTGAGAGAACTGAGTGGCACACATTCTCTCTCCCAGATAAACATCAACACAAAAGAGTGCACGGGCTTCTGACCGGGAAAGACTTGATTGTGGAATCACCTACTTCACTGACATAATGATATATTAGGAGAAGAGACCTCACCCACAGTTGATAGTGACATGCGTCATCATGGGTGGCTTCTCCTCATTAGAGTAGGTAGATACCGCAACAATGGGCTCACCCACCACCTGGGAGCATGTTACAAAGTTTTTCTTTGAATAAGTGCAGGGATCCAGTTTAAAAAACAAAAATGACTCTGAGTATACCCTTAGGTTATTTCATTTTTATCTATGGGTACCCATATCACGGTTAAAAAATAATGGAGTAAGGATGTGTTATGAAACTCAATGATTCACACTTCTAATATTATTGATAATTACCTACATGTTTCAGCCATTTTCCCGAATGTGTCTCTGACTTTCTTCAGGGCCTATTAATTCCTGCCTGTTTGCTTTTGACTATATTAAAGAATACACTTAAAAGCAGAAGCTGTAAAGTCTGAAAAGTAGACAAAGAATTTTGAATTGCTTTGTTATGATGAATAATACTGATGTTTGGAGAACAGTGTTGCCACCCCTTAGTGATCACAGCAAAAAAAGCACACACAAGCAGCAGTGGGTCCTAAAAATATAGTGTGCACTACACACAGTTTATAATGTACAAGGTACATGCATATGTGCATTCACATGACTATGCATCAATGAATGGCAGATGGACTATATCACGTGAGCACTTTATTAAAGACCTAACATGCCCTGTTTGGGTTTTTGTTCCTGCATCATCTGCAAAGAGGGAAAGGACACTTCCCTGTAGTCACACACTTAGTAACATAAAATCACTAAGTATATGTTCAATTATCACCCCACTTGAGACTCATTTCCTCACATTTTTATGACTGAGATTGGACGGACACTCCAACTAGCATGCATGAGGGCTGACATCTCGAACTGCCCTGAATTTCCTTGGTAGCGAGACAAACACTACACGAAACATGCAAGACCATTACAGAACAGATATATATCAAGTCTTTTTTGCCTCACTCCTGCCGTATTTCATCCTGCATAATTTTGTTTTAACTTAAGGGCAAAGCTCATGATATCCACATTTGTTTTTTTTTCAACTTTTACCCCGAAGCACAACACGAATTCAACGCACAACTTCTCTGTTGTTCGCGTTGGGGTTGCAAATTCACTGTTTCCAGGTGTATGGACTACCCAACATATGCTGATCTCAGGATCAAAAGGTTTAGCCTTCTCAACTTCTCATTTAATCCCATCACGAGGCCTCAGGAAGAGAAAGGGGAGAGGAAGAGGAAAGAAGAAAGTCAAAGGGGGCAGTAGGAAGAGCCAGCACAAGCACTGGACAAGAATTCCCATCCATGAACGGGAACAAGTAAATCATGAGCCCAGCTAGTAACCTTAGTGGGTTGGTCCTCACTGACACACAACGGGCGGTACTCGATAAGGGTCTGGTATTTGTCCCCACTACAAAACCGAATATGCTTCAACTCCGGATACAGTTATCTAACTTCTTCCTAAAGATATGTTTGAACATGGTCTTTGCTAACAAAGAGAACAACCTCGCTGCACACCATGCCTCATGCCCTAAACATCTGCAATTTAGTGCATCCCTACATTTCTCTTTACACCCCCTGTATATCTGGTCGCACCCCTGCCAGACTCACAAGACATTTTTGTTATCAACTTTATTACTTGTGAATCACTGCTATAGGATACACATCATAATGCAGACTACATGTTTGCTTCTGATAGACATGAGATCAAACCGTGCGAGAATATCGGAACATCATATGATATGGGTTACTCGAACACAAATATCTGTTAGTGACCTTGTGCACAACAGGCATTGGCCGATGATGATGACATCATGTGTAGTGTTGCTGTTCGGATCAATTTTGGTTTCATGGCCGAGTTCGCCCCATTATTCAGTCCCTCTTCATGTAAGTTTTAAAGGCATCCAGATGGAGTCAAATTTATGTGGCCTATCATGAACGATTGCTGGTCATGTTTCCACTGCATAGATATTGCAAATCTTACTCCATCACATTTTTTATTTTTTTGCAACAAAATGTTTATTAGTTATACACAAAGAAGGAGCAGTATGGTGCATTGAAGGCCCATATACCTCACGGTCCATCAAATTACTGGAGACGTATTCCTGATCTTGAGCATATTCCAGTCCAGCTTGCTCAATGTCTGCTTGACGTGTCTGAACTGCCACCCCCTTCAACAAACCAACCAACTCACTAGAGTAACAACTTAACCCCCCTCCGGTCTTAGCCGTTCAGATCGTAGACAGTACAAGTCAGTTGCAAATGAGTTCCACCGATGATACCTTCCATACTTGTCGACACAATCATTAGTCGGGGTCAGGAAGCATTCAGTACACATCCGATCCATAGGCGTTCACCAAACATACTTAACTTAATTCCCGGTCCTATACAAATGCTGCGCCTCCCCGAGGGGAGCTCACCGGCGAGGAAGGTGCGAGCTTTCTCATGCTATCGACCAGATTATCCCACGCTGGCACCATATCAATGGATCCATGCCCCTGCTTCGCCTTCCTTAGCAACACACCACTTTCATAGTCCACCCATCGGGCAAGCTCCCAGCGCCACTTATCCACCCTGGGTCCACCAGTAGCCTTCCAATGCAACATGAGCTGATGCCTAGCAAGGAGCATGGCCAGAGCAATAAATCTGTTAGTGACTTTAAAGTTGGCCGGGCGCGGGCACCAGCCCAACAAGCATGTATTCTGGGAGCAGGGGACATTGCGATGTGTAATATCATTCACATGTTCTGTCACTTCCGCCCAGAACCCCAAAAGGGAAGGACAGGTCCATACCATGTGAAACATCTCAGCCCCCACCTCTCCACACACTATGGCATACTGCTCCGATAATCTGGTAAAATCGGTTAATCCTGTGAAAGTGGGTAGGAGCGCACTGCTTGCATGTAACAGCGCCATTACCCCATAGCGTCTTGGTAGTTGTAGTTCAGTTTTTCACACAAAGTTCATATTATTTTACAGCTAATGCCGTCTTTTGAAATCGTATCTCTAAACACCAGTGTTTCAGGATTCCTCCCTCATCAGTAGAGAATATTTACGGGTTGCTGGACATGCTGCCAATTTTCTCAGGTATAATCCCACTCATAACGTGCAGGCGTTCCAAAGCTTGTCGGCTTGGGGGCAGCTCACAAGAGCCTTTTATCAGTGAAAGTGGGTAGGAACGCACTGCTTGCAATCAGTTGATCCTACCTGGCGTAAGATATGCCTTGTGCAGGAAAAAAAAGTGAATTAGCTTGTATCTGGTGTTCCTAGACACCTCTGGAACCTGCTCTGAGATCTTGGACCAGAGTGCCTCAGGAATCGGGGCCCCTAGATCTTCCTCCCACTTACCCTGTAACCCCGTCAGAGGAGTAATAATATCCGCTCTGAGAGCTCTATAGGAGTCCGTGAGTAACCTGTGGGTACCCATGGAGGTGCAAAGGATATGGCAGCTCCGGTGTGTAGCTGGCTCCGCCACTCTGGCCTCTCAGTGTTTCTTTATCACTGCCACTACTGCCTCATATAACAAGAACTGTCCTGCCAGCAAATCAAACTCCACCTGCAAGTCTTCAAATGGGAGCAGTTCCCCGGTGCAAAATAAGTTGCTCACCCGGACAATACCAATGGTCGCCCACTCCTCCAGTTCCAACCAATTACTGCCATGCGGCAACACTGCCAGCTTCTTCATTGGTAAATCAGGGTAGTCCGGGAATTGTGTGCATGTTTTCTGCAGGCAATGCCACCAACAGTATCTCACAACCCCTAGCTCCGTGGGTGTTCCTGTTTACTCCGCCCGGGGGTCAAAAGCAGCCGAAATAGTTCTTGGGACGTCAGGACAGTGGGGCCCAACTCCCTCCCGGGGGACTGTCTGCAATACACCCACTGGGTGAACCATTGCATTTGCCCCGCCAAATAGTATGACTCAAAATCCGAGGCCGCCAAACCTCCCTCTTCCACAGGTCACAGTAGTTTAGTCAGCGCTACTCTCTGCCTACCATTACCCCAGACAAAAGCAATCAGCAGGGACTCAAGCTCTCGAAACAAGGTTCGATTTATGACAAGTGGCGATGCCGAAAAAAGTAAAGCACCTGGGAGAGGGCTAACATCTTAGTAATGGCAATACGTCCGGCTCCCGAAATCGGCAATGTCTTCCAGAACTCAATGCTAAATCTCAGGGTCTGAACAGCTGCCCCCTCATTACCCTCCAATAACTCCTGAGGCTCATGGTAGATCTTCACTGCCAGGTATTTCAAGCTTGTGGGTTCCCAGAGTAGCTCTCTTGGGACCGGGGTCGGCACCGAACCTGCACAAACAGGGAATAAGCTAGTTTCCTGCCAATTAATACCCAGACCGGGCATGCCCCCAAACCGATTCAGCAGTCTGACTGCTCTATCTGGGTCCGTTGCCACATCTTTCATAAACAATAGCATAGTATGAGCATACTGGGCAATGTAGTGTACAGAGCCCTGCACTGCCAAGCTCTCGTAGTAATCCCCGGATCTCGCACTGCAGGCCCGGGGTTCCACCTCCAGCGAGAAAAGCAATGGGGACAGAGGGCATCCCGGCCGGGTCCCCCACTCCACTGAGTACGCCTCTGATATCACCCTGCCTGTCTTCATGCAGGCTGTTGAGTTCGAGTAGAGAAGTTTAGTCCCGTCCAGAAAGCTGCGTCCGATACCCATTTTCTCCATCACACTATAGAGAAATGCCAATTTCAGACTATTGAAGGCCTTCTCAATATCAACCGTCATTATCGACGCCGCTCATCTATCATAAGTATCATTCCTCAGCAGTGCCAAGAGTGTACGTATATTGAGCACCGTGTTGGGCCTTGGGATAAATCCTGCCTGATCTGCATGAATTAGCCACGTCATATAAGGCAGCAGTCTCGTGGCGAGAACACGACTAAGAATTTTAATATCGACATTAAGATTCAATCATGGTCTACAGGCCTTCATATTCAGATGGGGGTGACCAAGTTTTAGTAATGGGATCACCAACGCCTCACAGGTAGAGGCTGGCAAACGGCCGAGGTCCTTCACTATTTTGTAGAGCCCTGCTAATTTGTGGGCAAGCACATCAATGTAAGTGGCATAAAACTTTGCCTGGAGCCCATCCGCCCTGGTCACCTTCCCCCGGGCTATAGTCTTTACCATGGCTTTAATCTCAAAGATCGTGATATCGCCCCCAAGATTTGAACCTCCTTGCAGGCAAGCACCGGGAGAGGCTACGACGCCAGGAAGGTTGTAATCTGCTGCTCCTGATCCTGGGCCCTTGTGTACCGAGATGTGTAATACTCCTTGAACCTATCATTGATGCCATCCTGCCCATAGATCCAGTTTTTCCTGCTCTGTGTCCAGCCCCAGTATCATGGAGCCCCTCTTGGTGGGGTTAGCCAACCATGCCAGTAGGCACCCTGACTTGTGCCTGTCAGCATGCGCCCTCAGCATATACTCTCAGAAGTAAAAACAGCAGAGGCTCTCCACATGCCCCACGAAGGTCTCTTTGGCCTCCAGCAGCGACTGCTGTAAAGCAGGGTTCCTGGACCTCTCCCTCTCCACTGCTCGTAGTGCCACCTCTTGGGCCTCAACTTCTCGCACTAACATGTGATGCACTCTAACTGCTTCAGCAATACAATGCCCCCGGATAACAACTTTGAAAGTGTCCCACTCCAGCTGTGGGGTGAGTGCCATGGCTGCATTCGACTCAAAGTAATTCTGTATCTCTTTACCAGTTTTGTGCTGAAACACTGGATCTTCCAGCGCTCCAACCTTCAATCACCAGCCAGGGATGCGAGGGCGTGCCATCGCTCACCTCAGGGAAAGCAAAACAGGGTTATGTTCAGAGATCGTCCTAGCTAGGTATTCAATATTCTGTACCTCTGCATGCACTCAAGGGGTACAGAGGAACGTATCCAAGAGGATGTGCAATTTGCACATGCCCAAGAAGAAGGAGTAGGCCCTAACTAGTGGGTGAGTGCGCCTTCATGTGTCCAATTAGTCCTCATCGGAGCTGCCAATCCCCAAACCTTCGTGCTAACCAGGCCACAGGGGTTTCGTGCAGGGGTGAATGTGATCTGCCCAGGGCTGAGTCAGCATTGCTATTTAATCCCCCCGCAAGGAGCACAAACTTCAAAATATAGGGTGCTAGGACTCCAGACAATTCGTCTAGGAAACCCACCTGATCTGTATTAGAAACATAGATGCTAACCATGGTTAAGTCTTTCCCGCCAAGGCGACCAGTAATCGCCAGATACCTTCTAGATGGGTCTATCAATTCCCCGGTTTCTTAAAGGGAAACCCAGGTTGCACCCACAGGGAGGACCCCTCTCGCAAATGCCGAAAAAGTGGTACAGTAAGTTTGTCCTCTCCAGCGCGTGTGTAATGCTAATCCAGCAGCAGTGGTTAGGTGGTTTTCCTGCAAACAGGGCAATAGCTCAGGTTTATCAGGAACAGCTACGAGCGGTAGAGGCTTCTTGTGGTATGTATGTACTTTATATAGTTTGGACACATTATTGAGTCCCCGGACAGGTCATGAACTTATATCTTAGTGTGTGCGTCATGGGTTGTATAGCAACAGGTGGCCCAGAACCCAGATAGGGGTACTCCCTCGACCCCCTTCCTCATGCGTCCAGGCCCTCGGCTAAGGAAATTCACAGTAGATGGTGCAGCTAGACTGACAAGAACAAAAACATTCCCAACTCCCCCACCCCAGGACTAGAAGGCAACATCCCCTAATCCTAACCAGCAACAGAGCAGCAGACGTATGTGCAATCACCACACATCTAACAGTTGTAGAGGGCTACACCACCTTGTGGGACTCCCAGCATCACCACTCACCATCCAGTCCTGAAACCTCATAGTGCCTGTAAGGCAGATGTGCACCGGAGCAACTGCAACAGAATGAGCTGCAGTCAACCCTCTACCCCCCCCATTACTTCCCAAAGTGGCAACCTCAGGCAATTCAAAGAAGATCATCAGCCGTTCGAGGTGTGATCCGAGGCAGAGCAGAATCTGAGTTCGATGTAGAGATAGAGGCCTTGTCTGAGTTCGTATCATGAGCTCTGTCTTCTTCCAAAGTCAATGGCAGGTTTTCCCCCTCCACATTCATGCTCGTAGCTGTTCCTGATAGACCTGCGATTTAGTAGGTAGTATATGACAGCCGCCCCTTGCTCTTTTTTTGGACAATTTCTGGACATCCATCCGCCGAGTAGCACTGGGGAGATTGGTATTTTGCGGTTGGAGTTCTATCCACTCACACACCTCCTGAGGGCGGGATGAAGAACTGCATTCCATTGGTAGTAACAATTCTCAGCTTCGCAGGGAAAAGCCTTGCATATTGAACCCCCAGCTGGCAGAGGTCCTTTTTGGCTTTGAGAAACGTGGCTTGTTGTTTCTGGACATTTCTCGAAAAGTCAGGGAACACCATAATCCTGTGATTGCCTATCAGCAGGTCTCCCTGTATACTGGCTTGTCACAGAATATGATTACTGTCTTTGTAATGGAACAACCTGGCCACCACGGGTCAGGGGCCACCCCAGGCGGCGAAAGCCGTGCCGGAACTCGATGTACCCGTTCTAGGGCAGATAAAGGGGTAAGGCCCACAGGAGCTACTTCTGTTTTTAGCCACTTCTCCAGGTTTCCAACCATATCCGACCCCTAAGTGCCTTCCGGCAGTCATATCCCTCTGATATTGTTCTTCCGGGTCCTGTTTTTGGCATCCTCAGCTTTATATTCCAGGAACTTTACTCTTCCCCCCATGTCCACCAGGCAACTTCTTAAGGTCTCCATTTTAGGAGACGTCCTTCAGGGTACGTTTGGTAGTCGTGATCCTCGCTGCTAGTTTCAGCTGGTTTTCCCATAGGATCTCCATGTCCGCAACCACCGCATCCATTTTCAATTCTAGGGCTTCTCGTGAGTCCGTAATTGCCTTCAGAATAGCATCCAACATGGCCCCCTGCAGGCCACCATTTAGGCCAGATGCGGACTGTTCTCCCTCGTCAGTGTCACTGGTAACAGGTGTAGGTGGACATAGGCGATCCGCCCATTCCCTCTTCCTAGAGTACTTGCCCGTACTGTTCCCTCTCAAGGATCAATTGAGAGCACACTGGATTCGTCTCACTCCCAGCAGAGGTTCTTCCATTAGCAGGGCCCTGGGCTACCCGGCCCCATCCGAATTGCCACAGTACCGAACCCACCAGAAGCACCAGGGCTGCTTCCCAAATCACTGAGGGCAGGGAGGCAACCAGGGCCCCCACAGCAGGCGGGCTTACTTCCACAGTCAATTGCTGGTACCAGGGGTCTTGACAGTGGGGCTCTCCCAACCCCAGCTCCTCACCACAGTGCTCAGCCCAGAGGTCACCCTCTGCTCTGGCCCCTCAGCATGGGGGCCGCACTCCCCTCAACATCCTCAAAGGTGCAGAGAGGTCACAGTAGGCAGGGCCTCTCACCTAGTCGCCTTCAGGGCCACTTCTTACACACCTCACATGCCGCTCTCAGGCACCCGAGGCCGCTCATTTGCGTTGGACCTGCTGCTCCTCGTCCGCTCCTGCTGTGCATTGTCAGCGCTGCACCGTCATTTTCAGTAGCCGGGCCCCTCCATTGCCCTCCTGCAGGGTCGCTCTGTACACCTGCCACATGGCGCTACCAGGCACCCAAGGCTGCTCGCCTGCCTCGGAGTCGCCGCCCCCTATCCTCTCCATCCGGGCAGTGGCAGCACCACAGTGTTACTCCCACTCCTCTGCTATCATGGTCCTCGGGGCCTGGCACTCCTCTCCATCTGGGTTCTACAGCACCGGCGCTCTCATTTACTGCCGCCATTTTGTAAGTGCGGGCCCGTGGAGCCAAAGGCCTCACTCGTCTGGGCCCTGGTCTGTGGCAAGGGGGCAGCAGGGCGGCTTCATCGTGTGGCAGGTGTGGGGGGGACGAGCCATTCATGCCACAGGCAGGCTCCAATGGCTAAGAATATTGTCAGAATGGCGCTGGATGGGGGCGTTCAGCCGGGAGCGACGCAGCTCCCACCTTACTCCATTGCGTCAGGCCACGCTCCCATCTTACTCCACCACATATGTACAGGAGGGGTGATTTGCTGCTTCCAGGTATGTGCTAATGCCAGTCTAGCTCCCAGTAGTGGATGCAAAATTAGTTTACCCGTCAGAGTAGTAAACTGAAAAATAGTACCCCCCCCCCCATGTCACCCAGTAACATTGTTAGCGGTTTGCAAGGACAGAGTAATTCCTTCCATATGTCTGCTTTCTTGCAAAAACAAAAACACAAAACTTGCCATTGTGTACAATATCAATGTTAAGTATTTCCTTACATTCTGAATGGAGACAGGATTCGTACACGACACACTTGTTATACAACCATGTCATTAACCATAAATGACTGGTAGAGTTGTGCGTTATCCTGTGAAGTGTGAAACACTCTGTAAGAGCTTCTATGCCAGGGACTCTGATGCCTGATTTCCTCATTCTAGTAACAGTACACTCAGGTGTAAGGACAGTGTGGAACAGAATACCCCATGAGGCAAGCTGTGAGATTAGAGGGTGGAGGGAAGAGCTGGATTGCATAACGCGTGAGGGTAAGGTACCAGAGACAGCTTTAGGGGAATGTATGCTAGGTGCCAAGGAACAGGTTGTGGATGGATCCCATCATTACGCCCTTATTAGGTGGTCTCGGGATCCCTCTATAAGTCTGATGTGAAAGAGGACATCCTTCCAATACATCAGTACATGCACACAGGGCCAGCACATGTGGGAAAACCTTCCTCTTTCCCAACAATTCTTCCAGCATGTATTGGGACTGCCAAGCATGGCATGTAATTGAGTCATTAATAATTTATATCCATTTTCTTTATAAAGTATACATATTGATGAATTAACTGCCGTCTGCCAAATTCTCCTCCAAGTCTCCTGTGGTATCTCTCCCACCCCCAGATCGCTCTTCTACTGGAGGGCGTACTTATGTTTAGACGTAGATGATCAATCGCTAGCCCTCCCACTCTTAAAAAAAAAACAGTGTACAAATTGTGTTAGCCAGAAACCATCTTCCTTGCTCAAACCCACGCTAGCTTGCATCTCCTCCCTGGTATTATTCTCTCCATCGGAAAAGATGCCCCTCAGTAAATGCAGATTGTTATTGTTCCAGCCTCTAACTCTGGGGTCAATAATTCCCAATGAGAAATAAGGGAAACATTGTAGAGACTTTTATACATGTTATTTGTTGCCAGTATTCTAGAAATATGAAAGATGTGGTCAGAAGCGAGCCCATCCCTGGTCTCAAACTTTATGGTAACCATAGTATGTAGTTTAGTGGGATAATTCAACCCATTCTTTCTTCCCTGGGTTATGGTTCCAGTTCAGTGCAGGATGAACTTGGGTTGCTTGGTTATAAGCCTTGATGTTTGGAAATCCTAGCACGCGCTCTGGGGTACTCTGAAATAGTGTGGTCCTTGATACTCGGGGGGCGGGGGGGCTTGATCCTGCCATACAAATGATGTTTATTTCTTCTGAATTTGGTCTTTTATTAACTTAGGAAACCCAAGAATTTGCACTATGTTTAACAGATTAGCCAGAAAATTAATCTTTATACATGTTATCCTAGGCAACCAGGATAATTTGAGTTTGCCCCAGTGGTAAAGTCCTTATTTAGGACCTGCAAGAGTGGAGAGATATTTCTCCGATAGACATGTGCCGCATTGTGTACTAAATTTATACCTCGGTATCTACTGGGTTTGTGTGTTCATTTGAAGCCATTGTTGTCTATGGCCTTGGGGCTTTCTATTTGGTTAACTGCAATTCCCATTCCACATGATTTTGTTTAATTGATTTGAAAGGCAGGAACTGCAGCAAAAAGGAATAGTCCTTCTTTCATCGCTAGAAGAGAAATTAAATGAAATGAAAAAAGCATTTATAGAGCGCGATGGTTACCCTAAGGCATCCCAGCGCTGGGAGGTTGGACGCGGACAGAGAGAGCCCATGTTTAGGTGGGATTTTGGAAGAACCAAGTTTTGAGGAGTTTCCAGAAGGGCAGCAGGTTGGACTCCTTACGTATGTAGGGGGGGAGAGCGTTCCATAGTTTGGCGGAGTTGTAAGAAAAGGAGCGTCCGCCACATCTAGCTCTCTTTATTTTTGGGAGAGTGGCGAGAGAGAGGGACGCGGAACGGAGGATTCTGCTTGGGTGGTATAGGGTGATCATGGATCGGCTGATTGTTGGTCCATTCCCCCAGAAGGCCTTGTGTGTGATACACATGGCCTTGAACTGGATTCTCTCCCTGACACTGAGTTAAGAAGCAGAGGACATTGTCAGCATATAAGGCCATCTTAAATTCCTGATAGTCTATAACCATCCCTTTTATAATCTGGTTATTTTGGACTCGCTGAATAAAGGGGTACATTGAGAGGGTGATTATTAATGGGATAAAGGGCATCCCTGCTTGGTCCATCTCAAAGTGGGAATCGAGGCAGAGTATCCCCATTCAACTTGATCCTAGTTACAGGCCTATTGTAATTTGATAAGATTAAACTCTTCATTTTTGGGCCTATGGGTGTCTTATTCAGAATTGTAGTAATGTAATCCAGTTGTCCTTGCCAAAGGACTTCTCCACACAAAGTGAGAGCAGGACCATCAAACTCTTATTTCTCTCTGACACTTCCATGAAGGCAACCGCCAGCCTGGTGTTATCTTGGGCATGACGATCTTTTAAAAATCCAAACTGTTGCAGGGAAATCAAATCCACACTGGATGCAAGTGTGTAACTAGTATTGATGCAAATATTTCCAAGAAGGTATTTAAGAGGCTAATTTGTCTCTATGAGGCGCAATATGTAGGGTCCTTCTCAGGTTTTACCAATAAGGTGAGTTGTGATTCCAATATTGTGTCTGTTACAACCCCATTAGTCTGAATATAATTAAAAGCTTTTGGATGATGTTCCTCCTGAAGCTCTATGAAAGCTTTATAAAAAGGTGTCGGAAAGACATCAGGCTCCAGGGCTTTACGACCCGGTAGCTGCTTAATAATCGCCCTAACCTCTTCGATCAAAATGTCCTCTTCCAGCGAAGCACGATTGACCTCCTATGATGTACATCTGAAATTTTCTAAAAAGGACTCTTGCTGATCTTGCACGAGGTCTTCTTCTGTGAATAAGGTGCTATAGTAGGAGATTAACATATTTAAAATGTCCTTAATGTCACTTTGAATCCTGCCTGCCTCGTCCCTATTTTTCTGAATGTGGCTCCTGGTTCATATTTGCTTGAGTTTGTATGCCAACAGCCTATTTGCTTTATCTCCCGTCACATAATATGATTGTTTTATGTATAACAGTTTCTTGGTATCATCGCGCATCAGGAGCTGTTCTAGCTTGCCCCTCACTTTATGCAACTCTCTATATGTTCTTAGCAAGTTGTCTCTTTTATGTAAGTCCTCTTAACTTTTTTAATGAATCTTCAGTTACTGCTTACTCTGCTTCCCTATTCTTTCAAAGTTGATTAATGCCCCTCTTATCAGCGCCCATGCTGCGTCTCAAACAACATTCTAACTAATTTCTCCATTATAATTTTGGTGAACATAGTGCTCGATTGCCTCCATAACCTTTAACCTCACCACTGGGGTCCCTTAGCCCACCTTATTGATCATCCATGGCCTGTGTATGGGTGTTTGCAGTACAGCTGGGTCAAGGGTCAGCCAAACTGCTGTGTGGAACAATAAGATTTTAGGCCTTTTTCTGCTAATGGGATTGGTTGCAACAGGTCTCTTGAAGTTAGGAAGACGTCAATGAGGGTGTAAGACGTGTACGGTGGAGTAGAATATATAGTCTCTATCTCCAGGGTGTTGCTGCCTCCATACATCTACCAGATCCAAATCTAATATGCCTTACATTAGAAAAGTGATAGCTTTCGAGCGAGTGGGTCTTATTGGGGATCTATCTTCTGATGGTTGGAGGATCACATTGAAATCCCCATCTATAACTATACATCCTTTTGGAAAATGGGCTACCCTGGTTAGAAAATATGCTTGCCATTTTCATTTCTCCTCATTAGGTACATATAAAAAAAAATAATGAGTTTTAGACAACCTAACATTCTGCAGAATCTAAAATATCTGCCTTCTTTATCTGTAAATTTCAAGACCAATTCAAATGCCAGCCCTGCCTTTGCAGTATTGCCACCCCTTCTCTCTTAGTGCTATTTATGAAATGAAACTGGGACAGGAGCCAATAAGACCGCAGGCCTGACACATTCTTAATCAACAGATGGGTCTCTTGCAAATGAGCTATATCCAAGTATTGTAAGAAGGCTCTTCTTTTAATCGGGGAGTTAAGGTCGTGAGCATTTAGAGTAAAAATTGATTCACGTAGATTTTCTGTCTTTTCAACTACTCAGGTTCACTGAATCAGTGAAGATACCCCATCTTTTCACCTGCCAAAGCTACTCGATCCCCGCATTTATTACCCTCCAGTGGGCATCTAATTATACTAGATAGTCTACAAACTCAATAGTGGCATATATCTGCATGCAGTGGGAATAAGACAACAAAACAAAAACATAAACACAACAAACCTAACATTCTTATAAAAAAACTTCCAACTGTCAGATACATACCAGACCAGCAACATATAGCTACTGTCAGGATCATCAACATCCAGATGGCCCATAGTATTTTGAGGGGCTGGCTCCAGTATGGGACACCGAGACATCATTTGCTTCAAATACAGATGTTACAATCAGAGGTGAACAAGCAAAATCTCCAACATGAGAGCTATTGTTGAGATAAGCAAGTTGGAAAATGGAGCCACTGAAGACGTCTGCTTTTGAGAAGAAGCGAGTCAGGTTGAAAGTCGTCTTTTTTGTTGGGATAGATGTGTTGTAAGCGTTGGTGTGCCAGCTTCAAACTTGAAGGCATTGTGAGCTTAATTCTCCTCTAATGTCTCCACTCCATCCGCTTTATCTTGCAGAGGTTGCAGTCTCTCGCTCTCTTTGCAGGCCTTGTTTGTTTTTGTGGTGCCCCAATTTTTCCAAAAAGATCAGATGATGGACGGAATGCTGAGCAAATGAAATATTCACCCCCAGTCACAGATCTGGGTTAAATTAATTGATTTTTTTTTTGCTTGCCACGCGTTTCCAGCTTGGACCCAGCCACAGGGGCATAGGAGACACTATATTTCTGGGGGGGACAGGGACAACCTTGTGGACTTTCCAGTGACCCTATACAAATCGCCCATTGCGTGAGACCGTACGCCCGTTAAACGTATACAAGCGCATAGTTATGAAGAGAAATATTGAGAAAGGCAGGCATGTAGTCACAGTTTAAAAGTATGCTTTATTTTTATTTACATTCACAAAGTAATTAAACCAAATGGGAAAAAAATATGTATATGAATCTTGCATCTTCATGCACCAAGCAAACAAAGGGGATGTCTGGGGGGGTCCATAGGACCCCCTTTCTCCCCTCCAGAGGACTGCTCTCAGGAGGCGCACTGACAGTGCGCCACATTTTAGGTGCGCCTCCTGAGAGCTTCTTTGCCTCTGCGCCCACGTCTGTAATACAGCGCGGGCACAGAGGCAAAGGAATCCCCTCATTTGAATGGGACAGCACTCCCATGCAAATGAGGGAACGCTCTCTTGAGGTAGCGCTGGTGCTTTAACTGCTCCAGCGCTATTGGTATTACAGAAGGGGCTGCACAAGTGTCTGCGGCCCCTTCTGTAATACCAAAGTGCGCCGTGGGCACGCAAAGCGGGCACGAACGCCTGTTGCGCCCCCGGGGCACTTTCTGTAATACGGCCATTGGGCTTCTAAGGTCTATTGGGGCCTTCTAAGGTTTAGCATGGGAATGTGCTCCCTCATGAGAGTGGACTGGTCATAAAGGCTGAGCCTGGTTCCCCAGTTCGAAATTCGGCAGTTCTGGCCAGAGTGCCACATCCTCTCCCCCACTCAACACCATACTGCCCCACTGAGAGAAACTCCACTGCCTTCAGCTACAACCTAATTGTGCCCCAGTATAAACACCTGGATGTGACTCAATTCAAATTATGCACTAGACAAGAGTAATATGCTGCCTGAAAAAACAAAGTAACAACATCCTGGAAAAAGCAAACACTCATAGGGAATGCAAGTTTAAGTAAAGCATGTGAATGTAAGCAGGAACATGGTAACCTTAACGCTTTTACTCTCATTATTCAGAAATCAGTGAGTGATTTTTCCTGAAAAATTAGGGACATGACTACAAGGCCCAGAAGGGACCCGTTTCAATGTGCGTTGCTTATATCCTTACAAAACCTAAGCAGTTTGGTTTAAAAAGACCACATTCCTGAACACAGATCTGCGGTACACATTTTATAAACTAAAATAAGGAAAAAACACTTAAAGGGATCACCTTAAACTTTTTCCACTCCACCCATCAACCAGGTATTGCAGTCCCTCCAGAAATGGTGCACTTCCCCACCCTGGGAAAACAATGTTGTGCAAAGAAAGAAGATAAAAAGAGAGTAGCGCTTCACTGGTAAACTTTGTAAAGTGGCGCTAATGTGTGTGGGTGTGAATAAAACCAATCTGGCCTGTCTGAGACTACTCTGTAAATAAAGGACTTTCTCCTACCAGCTGTTCCAGGCAGGACACGAGCAGCGCTGGTGCTCAGCTGATGGCTGCCTTTCCGTCCTCCACGTAGGGCAAAGTTCTGTTGTTACACGCCCACGCCTTCTACCTGTACATGCCCTCTTGCTTATTTATGGTCCTAAAGGGTCAACATCACATTTCACATCACCCTCAATAAAGGCAGAAATAGGGCGCTGTGACGTCACGGTTTACTCTAAAGCACCAAATTGGGTAGAAGGCAGAGTGCAAGTTGTGGCATTTATTGTTGGCCGTAGCTTTCTTCCCTTCTAAGCTGCACACGAAGCACATTTAAAATTTAAATTTTTTGTTTTTACAATTCTTTTTGACAGAACATTGCTAAATTTTTTGTTTTTACAATTCGTTTTGACAGAACATTGCTAGTTATATAAGCGAACTCTCAGACAGCCAAGACAATTCTGCATTGTTGCTGGTACAATTCTTTAAACAGCACATCATAATCAAATATATATGAAACCAGACAGGCCAACCATTCACGTATAAACCTCTCGTACCAAGAGCAGATATCAAGAAAAATAAGATGCCTTCAGAGCATAAGGTTAATTTGTTCCTTATTACTTCCACTATTCCTTGGGTGGGCTGGCAGTATTTTTGTGGCCACTGTGTAGCCCACTTCCAGGTTTGGCAAGGACAAAAAAGGGCGATACGGGAGTAGCTTGGACTAATAAATCAAGGGCCCCTCGCCTCTTCTGAAGTCACCCAGGTAACCGACCCCACTGAGAGCCTGCACTTTCTAGCAAAGGTGGAAAACAGGAAAAAAGAGGGAGGAGAGAGGAGACAGTAGGGGCTCTCTGCACGGGCATCGGGGGAGGGGAAAACATGAGCAGTAACGAGACTAAAGCACCAAGTGAGAGAAGTGAAAGATATCCTTAGGGTGCTGGGTGACGGGGAACATCTTTTTTAAAAACGGAAAATTGTGTACTTTATAGCACAATATTTTAAAGATTTTTCCCAAAGCGAAATGCTTTTTATTTTTTCCCCACCTGCGCTGCCCTTAGGGATCCGTCTTCAAGCCGGCAGCAGACACGGGGCGAGGTCAGACAGCAATCAGTGCAGTGCAGACTGCAGGCAGCTGTGGTGGAGGTGAGATAGAATTCCCGGAACCTCAGGGGTTCAACAGTTGAAAAGGGAAGGGGGCGGGTGGCCTCTGTGACATCACCTTTATGCTGTGACTATCAGATTGGTCACAGGTAACTGGAGAGGCAGGTCACAGCCAGGTCAAGTGCAGGGCCATTAGGTCGCGCTTTCGCACGCTAATGGCCTGCCAAATGCCAATTTCAGAGAGAGAGGGGAAATTCTTTTGTCCCCTCGTCCCCCACCCTTGTCCCCTGTGTCCCCCACTCCAAAATCTGGGGGGGATATGTCCCCCGCGTCCCCCACAGTTCCTACGCCCATGCCCAGCCATATGCAAATCAGTCTTGACCCTTCCCATCGGAACAGTCCAGCCCGAACTTCCAGGCCAGGTCCTCCCTGGACCAGAAACAAGCATCCTGGGACCGGTTTCGGGGTGTCACCCCTCATCAGCCAGGCTAGCTTGAATTCGATGGCATAGCGAGCACGGGACCCACGTCTGGGCATACTCTTCCCACTTAAGGCAACAAATGCAAAAAGAACAGATGATGGACGGAATGCTAAACAAATCAAACATTCACCCCAAGTCACAGATCTGGGTTAAATTTATCGTATTTTTGCTCGTCACGCCATTCCAGTTTGGACCCAGCCAGATGCAAATCAATCTTGACCCTGCTCCCCATGGGAACAGTCCAGCCTGCACTGCCAGGTCGGTTCCTCCCATGGGGAGAAGGGTCAAGACTGATTTGCAAATGGCTAGGTCCAAACTGGGGTGAGCAAATACACAATGGATTTAACCCAGATCAGTGACTGGGGGTGAATGATTTGTTCTGCATTCCGTGCATTATTTGTGTGTTTTTGTGCTTTGTCGCCATAAGTGGGAAGGGTATGCCCAGACGTGGGTCCCATGCTCATTATACCACTGGATTCAAGCTAGCCTGGCTGATGAAGGGTGATATTCTGAAACTGGTCCCTGGATGCTTGTTTTCTGGTTCAGGGAGGACCTGGCCTTACAGTTTTGCCTGAACTGTTCTCATGGGGAGCAGGATCAAGACTGATTTGCATATAGCTGGGTCCAAACTGGGGTGGTGTGGTGAGCAAAAAATCGATGGATTTCACCCAGATCTGTGACTGGGGGAAATGTTTGATTTGTTTTGCATTTCGTCTGTCAATTGTGTGTTTTTCTTTCAATTTTCTCAGACTTTCTGCTGTGGAGTTTAGTCGTTGACT
This sequence comes from Calotriton arnoldi, assembly GCA_963921515.1. Classification (NCBI taxonomy): domain Eukaryota; kingdom Metazoa; phylum Chordata; class Amphibia; order Caudata; family Salamandridae; genus Calotriton; species Calotriton arnoldi. The sequence continues at coordinate 4,279,966 of CAWUFW010000206.1, forward strand.
TATGGCAGGTTATCCCTCGCCTCTCTCACTTCCTGTATTACATACTGTTTGTTCTTGAACTTGAAGTATAAACAAAATGGGAAACCCCTCCTGTAGGAGATGCCCTCCCATCTTAGGAAGGTAGTATCATTTTTTAAATCTTTTCGTTTTTCCAGACTAAGGTGCACATTTACAAGGAAATAACAGAGCACAGAGCTGTGGCAAATTTTTCAGCAACACGCTCCTCCATTTCCAAAATGCAGGGATGCTCACTATCTACAAGAATACAGTGCATCCCTGTGTTTTCCCTAGTGCTGGTGCTTAAAATAGCTGCCTACCACCAACCCACACACCCTTGCGCCATAGTGCAAGGGTGCCTGTGTTGCAGGGAATGATTGTTTATGTGCAGGAAGTTGTCCCTTCATGCACATAAACTATCAATAGTGGCGATTTGTTACTTCTATGAGTTCTGCAATCTGCAGCACACTTAGAAGTAGCAAATCACCATTATTTAATGATTGTTTATGTGCAGAAAGGGACACATTCCTGCACATAAACAATGTTTAATGACATTTTGCTCTTTCTATGTGTGCCGCAAAATGCAGCACACATAGAAAAAGCAAAAAGGTAGAGAAATAAAAGTATTTCTCCTCATGTCATTCTAACGCCTGCTATTGCATGGCGTTCGTTTTTGGCGCTGCCTCAGATTTACACCTTGTAAATCTGGGGCAGCGTCAAAAAACAATGGGTGTTGTGGTGGGACGCCCACAGCAACACCCATTGCATGCCCATTTCATGCAGATACCTGCGTGAAAGGGTACCATATTTCCAAAGCGGCGTTAAGCCACAAAAAGTGGCTAAACGCCGCTTTGTAAATAAGGTGCAGGGCAGTGTGCCACCGGAACTTCAAAAAAAGTGACTTTTCGGTGGTGCAATCCCCTTGTAAATATGCCGCTAAGTGAGGACACCTCATGACACAAAGTAAGTGTGGAACCTCTGAAGGCAGTTGGGTCTTGCTTGGGGGCATCTGCCTGAATTGTCTCTTTATTCTTAAAGTAATGGGCCCCAGTTAATAAGTCCGGTGCTAGATTTCTCTTTTGCTGGAATGCGGAGAACACTCTGTAAGTATGATCTAGACATATGTCCTCTGCGGCTGCCTCTTGAGCACGTCTAAAGAAAGCCTGCACATAGTTTTCGAGATCCTTATTGGCGACCTCAATGGAAATACCCCTGATGTGAATATTGTTCCTCCTAGAGCGATTTAAGATATCATCCTTTTTTCATTCAGGTCATTGTATCTTCTCTCTGGGGTATTCTTTTTTCTGTGCCAGCCTGCCCTGCTTGTGTGAGTTTGTTGCAAGGACGTTTTCGACTTGATCAAGGTGAGTTTCGGTCCTCTGAATGTTGCGATCAAGTTCTGACATTGCCTTGCTGCCAAGATGATATTTCCTTTCGGAATTTTGTTAGGATTCCCTGGATATCTCCTTTTGTGGTTGGGGCCTGAAGAGCAGCATCAGATATATCAGTAGGAGAGCCCAGCTTCGCTGAAGTGAGGTCTTCTTGAATGTAGGGTTTATCTGATCTCTGGGAGTGCAACATATCCCGTCCCGTACTGAAGTCACCTGTATTGCATTCCACTGGTCAATTTATAAAAAAATAAGTGCCGGGGCTCTCATCCGAGGCAGTTTGCACCAGCCCATTTCTCCTGTTTCGCCGCCTAAAACAGAGCAAACTACTAACCATGAAAGTGGGGAGAGGATGTGGTGTAATGGCCAGAGCTGCCGACTTTGGAGCTGGGGAACCAGGTTCGAGTCTCGGGGTCGGCTCAGCATCCTGTGATTCTGGGCAAATCACTTAATCTCTCCATGCCTACCATAAATGAACGTGTCATTAAAAGCGCTGGTGTTGATGATTAAGTGCACTGGAAACCACTGGCTCAAATTAAGCACTGCTGCATTCACCTTTACAGCTGCCATGCTTGAATTGTATTCCTCCTGCCACCAGGTGGAGGGCTCAGCAGGGTGAGGCGCGTGAGATGTTATTTGGGGAAATGTCTCATCCCGACTTTTCACACAGGTGGCCAGCAGACAGCGCCCTCCTGCTAGTTCACATTAGCTTATGCTTTACATCTGTCAGTGTAACCATGTCCCGTCCTGCAGCTGGGCCTTCCCTGTGTGCATTGAAGTGTTCGCTTTATGCTGCTGGGTAGTTATCCAAGAAAACCGAGCCGGACCACTTGTCCTCAAGACAAAGAGTTGTGTTCGCCCACTTACTCTCACGAAGTGAAATGCCCTCTGAATTGCAATTTCAGGCCCCACTCCACACAGCGCCCTCAGCTACCAGCCGGGCCCGCCTCTACTATGCCTGTGTTCAGAAAATATAAGCTTGTGTCGGAGGTATCTGTTGCTTGCCTTCGTGCTTGGGCTACCTTCAGTTGTTATACAGGTCCCCTCCCTAGGGCGGGCTGCCTCTTTGCATACATGCCAATATTTTAGAAGAGGAAAGTGGGAGATTTTAGAAAAATAATCGGGAGATTGTTTTTCTCCCATTGACTTCTATGCAGGCCTGGATTGGGCCTACTGTCATGTATGAGACTTAGTGTGCTGCTGCAGGATCGGATACCAGAAACGCAGATATATGTTTTTTTCCCTTACCTGTCAGGAGCACAGAGAAAGTGCAGGCAGAAAGTCTGTGACAAAAATGTTTTGGCCTGCAGGAGCAGGTTACTGGCTATGAATACTACGAGTCTCACTAGACCAGTCCCAGCAGCAGCCTGCCGAGGAATCGGGTTTTTGAATGCATGAATTAAGAGGTGGGAAAGTAGCCTTGAAATAGGTAGTCTCCTCCCTGAATCGGGAGGGTTGGCATGTATGTCTTTGGGGCTCATTTTGTCACCTCACTGTCTCGCAACACTTGGCCCTGTTCAGGCCATGCTGGCTTTCAGCGAGGGGAGACGGCCATCTTGTAAACTGCCAAGCCGGCCACTCACCGCCCCTGAATTCTCGAGTTACTCTGGGTCTGCATTCTCGCTGAGGGCATCGATGGAGGCTCCTTGCCTTCCTGGAATGATTCCCACCGTTGTCTGCTGTCCCCCACTGCATATTTAGCCATTAATCGGCCTTAACAGGAAACAAAGAAACGTCATTCGTCAATGTTATAACAAAAAGTTGATTTCGGTGGTGCAGAGAGCCCAGGAGGTGGCACACAGGATAAAAACATGTTTCAAGGTTTATTGTATTGCATAGAAATCAGAACCATTGTTGCTAAGTGTAAAATCTTAATTGTGGGCGGACCTTGCCGGGGCAGGTGCCTTTTTTCTTGTTTCCTAATGCTCACTGGGTAGTGAATAATTTCCAGTACCTGAGTTTGGGATTTAACATTAGGGGTTCTTGGGTTTCTCATCTACCTAAGCCAGTGCTTCTCAACCTTTTGACTTCTGTGGACCCCCACTTACTCATTACTGGAGCCTGGGGACCCTGGCCTAAGCAATTCTATGATTTGAACTACAAAACAATACACTAAAAATACAGAAACAAGAATTCATCAAACAAATATACAAATGATGAAATATTCACAAACAAATATAAAAAAATAGACATTTTAATTTTAATGGGAAGGTTGGAGTTTCTCTAAATTAAACTGAGGCCATGCGTCATTCATACTCTATTTTGTTTGATGCACTTGCGCTGCTCCCACAAATCAATCCGAGGATACTAACTTCATTTTTCACCTCCAATTTCAAATTCCTTCACATTTACAGAACGTTTTAAAATTTCAATTTTTTCATTGTGCTTCTTTATGTACAATTTATTAATCTGTTAATATTATTTAAATTTCCAAGCAGTCAAGGTGCCCCTGAGTAGACGGACCACAGGTTAAGAATCTCTGGTGTAGAAGCGTTTAATTTTTCTAGCAAGTACTGCTCTAGTGCTGTTGGTCTGTGATTATGAGATGGTCAAAAGCCGAATTCCTGCGTCATTGGAAGTTTAGCACACTAAAATTAGAAGCAGGTCCATTGAGTAGCACTGAATTATGAGTCCGCATCAGGTGTACTTAACTCATAATAAGGCCTGTCAAGTTCTCTGAATTGCGCATATTTGCAACAACACAAACTGAATTCGGTTTGTATGAGATTCTGGCCGACGCTGCTTCAATCAATAGAGAAACAGCTGAGTTGCTAAAAGCCGAATTTTGGGAGAAGGTGAAAATTGCTGACTTAAATGCAATCTATAAATCGTCTCTGGACCCGGCGTACCTTTTCTATAAGTCTCTAAGGAGCTGATTGTTGGATCTGGTCTAAATGTGTCCTGTCCACCTGCGTTATTTATACCTGAGATTCTGTCTGGGCGCTTTACCTCTGCGCGCCCTTACTGCCACTTAGAATGATGGCAAGCCTAGGAGCTGCGCTTGCACTTAGAGCTTTATTGGGGACGAGCTGCACTTTCTTTTTATGTGTCCTTTGTGTACAGCATTGGCGTAAACCGTTCCTGCTGCAGTAGTATAATAATGGTTTTTTTCTTAAAGTCTGGCTTGACGGTACCTCTGTCTACAGCCTTATTGTTACCAATTCTTTAAAGTATACACGCAGTGGGCTTTGGCTGCACCCAGAGGAGCATAACACTCTCACCTCATGCTTTTGGTTGCTGCATCATTCCATCACCTCTGGGGTGCTTGCATTGCAATGCTTGAAGGACTATTTTACATCTCGAAATTACACTGAATCATCACACGTTAAATTCTATATCGATTGTATATAGAAAGCAGTTTTTTTCACTGCAGTAGGCTTTTCTTTAATGTTTAGTCAGGCCATGAATTACAATGTAGACTTATTGGTTTTGCCAGTGCATGTTCTTGTTTACCTGCATAGCTGTTAGTGCTGAGAACACTGCACCAATGGTATGGTTTTTTAAAGTTTTCTGTTCTTGTGTAATTTTTTAATTAATGCTGCTGTAGGTGTATTTCTTTCCATTGTTGCTTTTTTACACTGCATGCACTGTTTTTTAAAAACGTTTTAAAGACTTTTTTATCCGATTTAAACTATACTATGATGACAGTGGTGTGTACGTGTGTGTGTATATGTGCATGTGTGGTCTTGTGGATGCAGGCATGCGTGAACGCAAGAATACATCATTAGGTCGATTGGTGTATTCATCCATCCATGCACTCATCTGTACATGCAGTCCGACACTCAATATCCATGCAGCCGGTCACTTGATATCAGTACTCAGTCACACATCCTCACACTCATACATCCATTCATTTTAACCAATTGACTTATTATTGCATTCACTGCTCCTTGAGCCAAAATACCAAAAGCACAAACTTCTCAATCAAAGCATGCAAATACAAGCATTCATGGATGTTTTTTCATGTGTTAACACATTAAAGTCAGACCTATTAGCTTTTCCATTATTTGAAGTCTTGGCCTCCGCAACCGAAAGTTCACATCTGGGTACACCCCTGCACTGTGTTTGTTTCATGTGCAGCACTGTTTGCTGAATGCATGTAAGGTATGTTACACAGAGAAGCTTTTACATGTCCTTTCCTTACCTTCATATAGGGGGCGCCCCACTTGGTGGAATCTGGGAGAGCCATTCAAGACTTGGACATGGAGCAAACGCCCACATACAGCAGGTAAGAGCAAGACTTCAGTAGGGCTAGTAAGACAGCATGGGGCATATTTACAAGGGGATATCGCCATCAGAACGTCACTTTTAGTGATGTTCTGGTGGCGATATCCCCGTCTCCTTATTTACAAGGCGGCGTTAAGCCACTTAACGTGGTTTAACGCCGCCTTGTATATAGGGTAAAGGAAAGTACCCTTGGAGGCTTGGGTAATGTAAGTATTGATAGGTAAATGTGCCTACAAGGGATTCCTTTAGGTGCACTCAGTTAAACAATTCATACAGTAATGTACAGCGGTTCCAAACGGTAACCTCCAGTTAAACAATCTACAGTTCAATTTTTTTAACTTCTTCCCAAAAGATCTATAAGAGATACTCATGAAACGGGTGTGAATTCTTCAAAAATCAAATTTATATAATGTGAAATAAAAAGGGGAAAAAAATCAAATTTATATAATGTGAAATAAGGCTCCTTTTCACGCTTCAATTAGCTTGAAAGGGGCATGCAATGGGTGTTGCTGTGGGTGTTCCGCGCAACACCCATTGATTTTGCCGCTGCCCCATATTTACAAGGATGGGTCAGCGCCAAAAACTAAGGCCAGGTAAAACCTGGTCTTAGGATGGTGATACGAGGCAAAGTTATTCATTTCTCCGTGTATTTTGCTCTTTCTATGTGTGCTACATTCTGCAGCACACATAGAAACAGCAAATCGCCTTTAAAGATTGTTTATGTGCAGAAAGGTGTCCCTTCCTGCACATAAACAATCACCCCGGCAGTGCAGGCACCCTTGCAACATGGCACAAGGGTGCCTGCGCTGGCGCTAGGCAGCTTTTTTAGCACCAGCGCTAAGGGAAACGCAAGTGTGTTTCCCTTAGCGCTGCGTCCAGAAAATGTCAGAGCACGGCGTTACCAATTTTGGAGTAACACCGCGCTCCGAAATCTTGCTGTAAATATCCCCCCATGCTTATTAGTGGTCAGTGCACAGCAGTTGAGCACAGGGTGAGAATTAAAATGGCATGGAAGCCAGCCCTAAGCACTAGAGCTCAGATTGGGGATATGCTGCTTGAAGAGGTATCTAACTGCTCCAGGGAGAGTTAAAGAGCTGTGTAATCTGAGAGTTAGCTGTGCTGTCCAGAACTTAAGACTGAGTGATCTGTTTACCGCAGTTTATACTGTCTGAGATGCATTTATTTTGCAACACACTCCAACCTGTGTGTAGTCATATATTCTCTGTGATGTATTTATCGTTCACTGTTATAGCCACCTTTTAATGACAACTTAAGACTTCTTAACTCTTTGGCTTAAATGTAACACCCACTCCTAATGGCTCTTCTCTGTGGAGAAGAATGTAGCTATTTGTCATTGGGTATGGGATATGCACAAGTACACATCCATGTTGAGCGGCTGGGGTACTTGAGGTTTCTGGGGTTTGTGGTGCCGGGGTATCTGAGGTGTGTGTAGTGGTGGCTGAGTACTTGGCGTTGGGTGCTTGATGTATGTGGGAAGGCTGGGGGACTTGAGATGGCTCGTTAAATGGTGTTGGGTGCCTGAGGTATGTGAAGGGCTAGCACTTTAAGTGGCAGGGGGTACTTGAGATGGCTAAATACTTAGGTTTGAGATGACCGAGTTGTGTTAATTGACTGATGTATGTTGAGTAACTACAATACGTATGATGGCTGAAGTACGGGGAGTTCCTAAGGTATATGGAGTGTTTGCGGTACATGAAGAAGCTAGGGTATGTGTGAGGGCTGGAGTAAGGGCCATGGTTAGGATCCTCATGGAGTATGGAGAAGTTGAAGTGACTGAGTTACATGGAGGTGGGAGGCAGAGGCATGTGAAATGGCTTAGGAACTTGAGGTGATTAGGGTATTTTATGGCTGTAGAGTACTTGAATTTGCAGCGGATGAGGTATGAAGATCGTCAGTGTACATGTTGTGGATTGATACACACTGTACTAGAGTATGTGAAATAGCTGGAGTATATGGGAAGGCCAGAGTAGGCTGTGTAGTTAAGATAACCTGGTAGGCTGGAGTACTTGAGGTGGCTAAGGCACCTGAGATTGTGGGGTACTTGTGGTGCTTGTAGTATGCAAGGGTCTTGTGCAGCCTACATGCCTTTTTAGGTCGAGCCTCGACCTGTTGTATCCTCTTCTATGGGCTCTGGAAAACTCACCAATTGCCATTGGCTGTTATGTTTGTCAATTACAAATACTGGCTTGCTTTTGGTGCATTTGTTATAATGTCCCTCCTTTGTGGACTTATCTCCCTCGCTGGCGATTTCACTCGGAGAACGTTTCTGTTTGGCCATCACACTGTACAGCGTGTGATGGCCCCTCCTCCTGTATGGGCATTCCAGCCTAACACCGCTTGTTTACTTTTACGTTCCATTGGTGCTCACGTACAGCGGAAGGCATGCCTCCTCGTCCTTCTTCTTTGTTTAGCTTCTGTTTCCCTCTGTCAATACCAACGTCATGGTTGGGGGACTTCCCTGAAGTAGTGGGCTGGGCCGTGGATAGCCCAAACGGAGGATTCAAACAATGCATGCAGCAACGCTGTCATTCAGGAGAAGAGGAAAAGCAAGGTTTGTTAGTGACCAGTCAAAGCGGTTCCATTTGTTTTCCTAAAAAGAAAAAAACGAACTGCTAATTGCTAAAAAGAAAAAAACCAACTGCTAATTGTGATCGTGACAGAAGATCTGCGCTTCCGACGCTGCAGAAAAAATGCTTTTTGATCTGATATGACGTTAGTAGGACGTGGAAGGCAGGTGGGCTGTGGCGGCGAACCCAGGGGGCGTTCTTTTTCCCCAACCGTGTGAATTGGGTGGAGTGGTGCCCATGCAGTGGTCTCCGGTCGTTCAGTCACGCTGCAGTGTAAACTTCAAGGTCTGCATCCATGGTGCGATGCATACCTGCAAGGGAGAAAGTGCACCTCTGCAAGGAGGATGCACGGTTGGTGTCCCGTTACATTGCTCATCTTCTGCTGCAAAGCTGGGGTTGTCTTCGTGCTGCCCAGTCATCCAAATTGACTTTGCAGTGCAGTTCATCTTTTTGAGCGTGTCATACACAGTTAAATCTCTGTACCGCTCTGTGAAAGGTCGAACTTAGTTACGGGACTTTCAATCAATCAATCAATCAATCAATCAATCAATCAATCAATCATGTCACTTATAAAGCGCACTACATACCCGCGAGGGTCTCAAGGCGCTGGGGAAGAAGAGGGGTGGTGCTGCTACTGATCGAAGAGCCAGGTCTTGAGGAGTCTTCTGAAGGCCAGTAGGTCTTGGGTCTGTCGGAGGTTGGTGGGGAGGGTGTTCCAGGTCTTGGCGGCGAGGTGGGAGAAGGATCTGCCGCCGGCGGTCGTTTTCCGGATGCGGGGGACTGTGGCGAGGCGAGGCTGGTCGAGCGGAGCTGGCGGGTGGGGGTGTAGAAGCTGAGTCGTCTGTTGAAGTAGGCTGGTCCGGAGTTGTGGAGTGCTTTGTGTGCGTGGGTGAGGAGCTTGAAGGTTATCCTCTTGTTGACAGGGAGCCAGTGCAGGTCTCTCAGGTGGGGTGTGATGTGGCTGCGTCGGGGGATGTCGAGGATAAGACGTGCAGAGGCGTTCTGGATGCGTTGCAGCCGTCTCAGGAGCTTAGCCGTCGTTCCTGCGTAGAGGGCGTTTCCGTAGTCCAGCCTGCTGGTGACGAGGGCCTGGGTGACTGTTTTTCTTGTTTCGGTGGGGATCCACTTGAAGATCCTGCGGAGCATTCGGAGGATGTTGAAGCAGGATGAGAAACGGCGTTGACCTGCTTAGTCATGGAGAGGGTGGGGTCGAGGATGACCCCTAGGTTGCGTATGTGGTCGGTGGGTGGCGGGGCTGTTCCCAGTGATGTTGGCCACCAGGAGTCGTCCCAGGCTGAAGGGTTGGAACCAAGGATGAGGACCTCCGTCTTGTCCGAGTTCAGCTTCAGGCGGCTGGTCCTCATCCATTCGGCGACGGCCTTCATTCCTTCGTGGAGGTGGGCTTTGGCGGTGTGAGGGTCTTTTGTGAGGGAGAGGATCAGTTGGGTGTCGTCGGCGTAGGAGATGATGTTGAGGTTGTGCTGTCGGGCGACGTGGGCGAGGGTGCCATGTAGATGTTGAACAGCGTTGGGCTGAGGGAGGAGCCTTGGGGTACGCTGCAGATGATCTTGGTGGCCTTGGATCGGAAGGGGCGAGGCGGACGCTTTGTGTTCTGCCGGAAAGGAAGGATGTGGTCCAGTCCAGGGCCTTCTCTTGGATCCCGGCGTCGTGAAGGCGTGTTCGTAGTGTGTGGTGGCAGACCGTGTCGAAGGCGGCTGATAGGTCCAGGAGGATGAGGGCTGCTGTTTCTCCGTTGTCTAGCAGGGTCCTGATGTCATCGGTGGCGGCGATGAGGGCGGTTTCGGTGCTGTGGTTGCTGCGGAAGCTGGACTGGGAAGGGTCCAGGATGTTGTTCTCCTCGAGGTAGCGGGTCAGTTGTTTGTTGACGATTTTCTCGGTGACCTTCGCGGGGAACGGGAGCAGAGAGATGGGTCGGAAGTTCTTGAGGTCCTTGGGGTCTGCCTTGGGTTTCTTGAGTAAGGCGGTGATCTCGGCGTGCTTCCAGCTTTACTTATGCCCATCCTATTGTCCCTTATGAAAGTGGCAAATGACGAGGGTGTTTGGGGAAATGCCGTCAGCCACGACATGGCACAGAATACATTAAATGAAACCAGTCTGAAAGGGACTGGAAACTTTATAAATGCAGCCGCATTACAGCAAGGCTCTGAAAGCCATTTCAAAGTCCCCCTTCTTTCTCTGATTAATTTGATCCGTGTTTCATGCCTAGGATCTGGTTGTCTAGGTCAATTATGTATGTCTTGGAAAAAGAGAATCTTTCATAGGAGCCCCAAAAATCGATTTGCACTAGGCCTTGTTTGTTTTTATTCAGCTGGCATGTCCTTCTCTTTGTATACCTGTTTTTCCGTTACACGAAGCATTCCAGAGTTTGGGATCAGGATTGTGCAGAATTAATTTGTTTTAATCATTTATAGCTCTTAAAGGTCTGGCGCTTGGTTACTTCATCTGTCCCCGACGGTAGTATGTATGTTACAGTTACATCAGTTTAGCACAGCTTAAATATTTAATATTGACGTTTTAAAAATCCTTGGTACTTATTTGACCTTAGTGTGCCATAGAGATGGAGGAGCACTCGGGAAACACTCTGTTATTACGTTTTAAAAACATTTACTTTATATGTTAATAAGACGCATTTCTAGTCTTTTCACTTCAGAAGGAGCTGCGTAAATATGCTTTTCCTATAAATCAATCCAGTGATATCTGGGTTTTCTAAGGAGCAATGGTTCTCTCGTGTTTTAGCTCTAGTGCAAAAAAAAAAAAAGGTGTTCTTTCAGGACTCGCATTGCATGGGGACCGTGAATGCAGTCGTGGTAGCTTCATCTGCATTGAAAGCCACAGGCAATCATTAATTGAGGAATTTGTTTAATCCTTGAGGGCTGCACTGCAGGCAGTCATCTGGTGGTTTTTGCCAGAAACCTTGCCACTTTATGTCATAAAAAAGAAATGCTGTTTTAACACTTGTGGGTGTGTGTGTGTGTGTGACTATAATTCTACATAAGTGCCTTCAGGCGAAACAACCTTTTGTAAAGCAAAAGTACCACTCATGGGCAAATAATCAAGGATGTTTTTTTCAGGCCAGGTTTATTTTATCTGTCTATTTATGGGTGCTTGTGTCTACGAATATGCATGTGCCTGCATGTACTTATGTTTCTACCTGTGAATATATATGTGGGTCTGTAAGTGTGTGTGCATGTGAATGGGCATTATTGTGTGTTGGTATCCAACCATGCATTCAAGTGTGGAAGCTGCATGGGTGCTCCTCTAGATACTCGTTTGCATGCACACATTTCAGTACATAGGTCTATTAATACGCACACACATTTTCACAAATGTGTTTGTAGTTACTACAGCTCACAGAGTGTACAAGTTTGGCAAATTATAGCATACGTACATTTATTGTTTGGCGTATATGAAGTGCTATGGCAAATCTGGCAGGAAGATGACCTTGTCAGGAAACGCACCACTTCCGGTGGAGGAGCAGAAGGTTGTCACCTTTCTTAGAGAAATGTATTGCCCATTTGTACGTGTTCTGAGATTCTGATAAGCAGCTATTTGAATGTTTCATCTAGCATTTCTCACTTTGTGTGTGTCTATCTGCTATCTCTTTAGTGCAAACCTAGCCAAAGGGCAGCGGAGTGCTGCACATGGTCAAAGTCAATGAGTGATAGGCAAGGTAGCTGGTTTGTGGGCTGTTTATTTGGTAGCGGAGTAGTGCATGGCGGGCCTTTTTGTCGAGCTTACAGTGCTTATTGTTGGTGGTTTGACATGGAGAGTAAAATGTAAGTTGTGTTTGTGCTGAGTAACTCTCACTGCAACCACTGCTTTGCTCTCACGTTGCATGAGCATAACTTACAACACATACTTTGAATTGTTTTCAACTGCGCCACAAGCTCATTACGTGCTCAAGACTTTCTCCAGAAGGTAGTTGATGATTATCAAACCGTTTTCTATGAATTATTTCAGGTTTTGCGAAGCTTTGGATAGTCTGATAATGTGCCGCACGGCTAAACACTTTTAAGGACCCAAAGGCGAGACCTATTGGCTATGCCAATGCTTTATTTGGCTTTGTATTCATCTGAGTACCCAGTCTGTTTCCCACTTCCAGCATATACCAGTGTCCAGAGTAAGAACGGTGTCCGAGTGTTCCACTATCTCAGTGGGTGAAGATGTCTCACTACCACAGGATGGAGGCACCACAGAGACCACAGAGCAGCCAGACAAGACACAGGATGGTAACCAAGAGCTGACCGAAAAACAGAAGGTGAGGGAACTCAGCGTACGATATACTCTTTTCTGTACTAGTACACAGTAAGCATGTAAAGTCAAGATATTTGTCCTAAATAGTTTTTCTGTGATATTTTTGTTTCCTAATATTTTTTACCTCAATGTCATAGAACCTACTGGGGATCCCAACTCTTAGTACCCTGTCCAGGGAGCTGCTTGGTGATTTTGACCGTTCAAGGTTTTGAAAGCCCTTTAGACGCTTCCTTGTTTGCAAATATTCTAGTAGGATTTATGTAGGTAGGGAGCTGAGCAGCGGCGAAACATTACATTAAGCAGGACGAGGTGGAGAAAGTGTGAGTAGTAAATGAGGAACAGGTAGAGGATCATGAGCTGGTTGTGCCCTGTTATTTAGAATGGTGCTTTTCAATGAGCATTGTGTTTGTGTCCTGATGTGGGGCTTTACTGCAAATGAATGGGTTTTGAGGGCATATTGTGTGTCCATCAGTCAAAGTGGGAGCCATGTTTCCATGAACTCTCACTTTGAAGGTTTTCTTGGGCCAGCCTTGGGCTGCGGTTGCCAGTTAACTTCCCGTCACCAGGCACATCATGTCTCTAAGCATGTTTTAGCCTTTTACAACCACTGTCATCTAGTTTGTTAGTCTAATTGATTACACTGATGTTAACTAAGAATACATTATGTTATGAAGTGGCAACGCAGGACTGGAACATGTTCCGAGTGACATGGAATGATCCTATAACCATACTTAGAAGGAAGGCACGATTGTTTGCTTGCTCAGATTTTGACTGACAAGACACAAATATCACTGAGTTTGAGTCTCACACCTTGGTACACACTACCATCATCGAACCACAGTATCATAACATTGTGAAATGCTCAAATACTTCTGCATGTGTGATCAGAGTACAACACTGTTGACTCTTTTCTCTATGGCCGAATATTAGTGAGCTACTGCAGGTGTACAAAGGAGCCTGCAGCGTGTAATACGAGGAGTCCATGTTCCCAATTACTTGTAATCCATTTTTGGTCGAGCCTGGGCAGCGCATGCGCTGCTCTGCAAGGCATGCTGTATTCAGGTAGGGACTTGAAGCTCCGCCCAATCTCCGCCCATTTTTTCATTGGCTTGTTTCCTTGTCCACTGTAAACTGTGGCTGTTCATTGGTCAATAGGCTTAGTAGTCCCTCCTTAGTATCGCCTTGTCTCATTTTGTAACCACCCATGGCGACACCCCCTGTTACGTGTGTTGTTACTCGGTAGGCTTTAATTACAGCCTCCGAGCACTATTTTCTCAAATATCTTTGTCCTGCTTGCAACGCATTTGCAATGTAATAGGTCTCGCATTTGCGAGAGTTTAAGCTATTGGCATTGTTAATGACAATGCCTTTTATTTATCTATTTTAAAAACAACACATACATGAAAGGCATTGTCATTTACAATGCCAATAGCTCAAACTCTCATAAATGCGAGACCTATTGCATTGCAAATGCATGTTAAATTTGGCAGAAAGTATTCTGGCAACATTCATGACCAATCATTTCCACTTAGAAGAATGAGGAACTTGTGTATGAAATGTAGAATTGTAGACTTATTGAAGCATCAAGAGAGTTATGTGTCAGACATGAATTTTTGAGATTAGCTCATCCACCATGAAAATGCGTTATCTGTTTTTATTTGAGGGCATTGTTAGAAATATTTCCTGTCTTTTTAGAAATCATTTTCTGGCAAGTCATTTGGAGTAAATAACAGTGTATTATATATCCAAAAGCTCGATGTGAGAAGGTTCGAATCCCCAGCAAAATTATATTTTTCCATTTGTGTGCTCGATTTCTCCTAGCTAAAAGGTAATTTTGAGGCCGTTGATTGCAATCTGGCACCTTCTTGTGGTCGTTTATGGTGCTACCATAAGGCTGCAGCCTAGATTCGCCTTTGTGTAGCATCAGTCCTTATACCAGTGCATTGCCTGACTGCAGTAAGATATCAGTTTCAAAGTGGCTGAGCAGGTCTTAGTTCCCTTATGTTCCATTAGAAATCGAACGCACATGCCCTTTATTTGAGGTTTAGAGGTAAATATAAACATTTTCCCTTTAAAAAGGCATGAAAGTCAAGCAGACCAAAATAATTTGCTTAATTGGCTGTAGAAAATATGGAATTCCTCTGAAAACCGTTGAAAGTGCCAACATCATTAATACCAAATATATGCTTTGTTTAGAAAAGTACACGTAGTAAAGTTAATACATGCATATCGTAATTTATTTAAACAAACAATTGGTTGATGAACAATTTATTGGCAATTAATTGAAATCATACCAAAATAAAAGTGCAATTAAAAAAAGAAATAAAAACCCTGGTATTAGTTCATCAGGCAGTAGATTATGACTCCACTCGACACCAGCCCCAGCCCCCCTGCCAGTTTGGGCTCAGAATCCAAAACTCCCATTACCTACTCTAGGGATACCTTACTAGATTTTAAATCCTCACGGAAGCCCTGTACCAGTCCACAGCTAGACTTTTATAGCTGGAAGGATGATATGAAATGTCCGGTTTGTGACTTCTCACCTAATAATCCTCATTGTATAGCCCACGCTGCCACTAATTCAATAGAGACATCACCAAAATAATCCATAGCTAGCTACAACTGCACACTTATCAACGCTAGATCGCTTGTGAAACATGCACTAGATTTCCTGGTTTTCATGGAAAACCAGAATATTGACCTGGCCTTTATCACTGAAACTTGGGCAGACTTAACATCGGACCCAGACCTAATATCAGCACTACCAGTAGGCTTCAGGATATTCAGATATGATCGCCCCAAAAAAAAGGGCGGTGGCCTTGCAGTTATATTTAGAGATCATTTTAAAACTATTTTTAAAGTTCTTCCGAATATACCACTTTGTGAATCCTTACATTTTAAGATTGAACTTAACAGTCACTATTCCTTTAACGGACTTCTTATATACAGACCACCAGAATCCAGATCAGCTTTCACTCAATCCATTGGTAGTCTTGTAGAACAAAAAGTGAATGCTGCAGATTTCAATATCTTAGGCAACTTTAATTTCCACATGGAGAATTTGCTCGATCCAGATTCAATAAATCTACTGGATCATATGGCGGGCGCAGGCCTAACACAAATCGTTGACGGGCCCTCACACAAAGCTGGTCATCTTTTGGATGGCATTTTCCCGGATAATCAACAGCTCCACTGGGTATCCTCACTCCCTTTGACCTGGTCGGACCACAAAGCTATTCTGTTCGAGATAAATGGACTACCGGAGGTAGATACAGTTAACCCACAAATAGGGAGTAGTACTCGGCGCCCTTGGAGTGCCATCGATGCTGATAAGTTCAATGCCTCTCTTGTCCAATCAACTCCCATGGTCTCCCCCGATTTGGACACAGCCGTTCGAAATTACCATCATTGGTTGGACCTGTCGCTAACTCAGTTAGCTCCAGCAAAACAATCTCTTAGTCATAAGACTAATCCTCCCCAACCCTGGTTCAACAATGATCTCAGGAAGAAAAAGCAGGAATGTAGGAGATCAGAACGCAAATGGAGATCCCAGCATAAATCAGCAGACAAAGAAATATATTCAACTAATCTGCAGTCTTGCAAAAAGATGATTCTAATTGCGAAAAAGAACTATTTTGCGACAAAAATAGAAGGAGCAATGAACTTCCGGACCCTAAAAACTTCCTGACCCTAAAAATCCAAATATCAATCAACAGTTCTGTAACAAACTAGCACTTCACTTTCAGGATAAAGTTAAGTCTGTCTACAATTACTTCCTAAACTTGAGCAAAACGACTGACCTAGATTCTTGAGCTCCGAAAGGCACTCACAACATCAGTGCTCTTTCCCACTTTGGACCTCTGACGGTCCATCAAACGCAAAGAACACTGATGCAGATCAAATCAGGCTCTCCACAGGACCATTGTCCGGCCAGAACAATTCACTTAGCCCCAGAGGTGATGGCTTCACACCTCACGGCCATTTTGAACAATCTTCTTGAAGTAGGTTAGTTTCCAAAAGACTGGAAGCTAGGGTCTATTCTGCCATTATTAAAAAAGGCTAACCTAGACACTGGTGACCCCAACATTTATAGACCAATAACTCGACTACCATTCCCTGCCAAACTTGTAGAAAAAAATCATCAATAATGAACTGACCATCTTCTTAGATAAAACCACACAGGTCGGTTTTCATAGTCATCACAGCACCGAACTGGCGCTGATTACAGCCACGTAAGAAATTAGGCAAACGATTGACAGCGGGGGAAATGCGGCTCTGATCCTTTTGGATCTATCCGCCGCATTTGATACGGTCAACCATGCTCTTCTCATTGATCGCCTTGAATCAATTGGGATCAAAGATAATGCACTCAAGTTTCTTGCTTCTTTTCTGACCGATCGCATTCAAACAGTCGCCCTTGGTGATTTCACCTCACCGTTTTTTTCTTTACCTTGTGGAGTCCCTCAGGGCACATCTTTAAGTTCTACCCTGTTCAATCTTTAAGTTACTCCACTTGCAGCCTTAATTAAATCATTTGGTTTTTCCCTGTTTTCATATGCGGATGACACGCAGATCGTTGTCTCCGTCACCAACAATCCGGGATCCATGCTCCATGTTGGTAACTGGATGAGCAGCAATTGTTTGAAATTGAATTCCTCAAAAACGGAGGTCCAACTGTTTGGCAACAACCCTTCCTTTTGGTCAAACAAGTGGTAGCCCCAGGAACTTGGGAATCTGCCTATCCCCAGGGTAAAAGCAAAAAACCTGGGGGTGATCATTGATACTAAGCTATCCTTTGAAGGACAAATTAATCATATCACTTCCTCGAGTTTCCTCATTCTGAAAATCTTAAGGAAAGACTTACCATTTATTCCATCTAACCTGCAAAAGAGAGTAGTCACAACTCTAATTTCATCCAAGGTAGATTATGGCAATGCACTATTCATCAACATTCAAAAACGTTCTCTACATAAATTACAAACATTACAGAACGCCGCAGCCAGGCTACTGCTGGGCATTCCAAAACATAGAAAAAAAATATATATAACTGTACTTCTTTTTAAAAAAATAATCAAGCAATGCTAATATAAATGTTATGAAAAAGGAAACCATGAATAATAAGTAAAAGAAAAAATAAATAACAAGGTTGTAATCCTACAATTGCTTTGCTTTGATTATGTGTTTTGTATAAACCCATACTAGATTTAGTCTATTTCACAAAGAGATATAGGTCGCGGGGGAGTCTTGTTGTTTATTGTATTTATCGTTATGTCCCCCCTTTCTCCCTGACCTGAATAATCCTTCCAGAGGGGGTTCCCTTTCTTTGCAGTAGCATTCCAAAACATACCTCTGTTTCTCAAGCACTCATTCAATTACACTGGCTCCCCATTGACAAACGTATACAGTTTAAAGCACTCTGCATTGCCTTCAGGGCACAACATGCTATTGGCCCAGATTACTTTATACAGCATTTTCATCGATATATCTCAACGCGCTCACTGCGATCATCCACAAGTGGAAATCTGGTAATCCCCAGATTTAAGAAAGCCTACTGGGGTGGGAGAGGGTTCTTTTTATACACATCAAGATTATGGAACTCTCTTCCTGCAGAACTAAAATTCAAAACAAATTTACTAGAGTTTAGGAAAGTGCTAAAAACTTGGCTCTTTTCCAAATAATTCTGTCATCTTCTGGATTTTATCAGCCTTTCAGTTTTTTGCTTAGCGCCTGGATACCCCCGGGTGATTGTCGCGCTTTACAAATTTTATTTTCATTTCCTGGAATAACATCATAATACCTACTAATCAATCTCATATAACAAATAAACAAATGTATTCTGAAAACTGTGCACAGTTGAACACATTTGTAGAAACCACTTAAAAGTAATGATTTTCAGAAGGAAAGAGGACAGGATGCAGCATACATGAAGAGATCAGGCAAGCCTAATTGAGCCATATTTTAGAAGAAGAGAAATACAGGTACAGTGTACTATTTTTTCCACCTCGAATTTGCTTCCCATCCACAGCACACTAAAAATTAAATAGCGACAAAACCTGTATCAGCCATGCACCAAATATGCTTTAATCCATCCATCCATCCCTCACCTCTTGTGTTCGTTCCACCATCCATGTGTATTGTCTGTGTGTGTGTCTGTCTGTTACTCCAAGTTGTTTCCTGTGTGCCCCTGGTGACCTCTGCACATGTGCATTATGCTTTATGTGTGAATGCGTGCCTTTATGTTCTGTGCCAAAGCTATTGGCAATGCCAATAGCTTTGGCTTATAACTGAAAGTGCCTCTTCAGTCACTGATGAGTTAAGGTATCATACATGAAGTTTGTCTCTCATTCTTGCACTCCTGCATCCATTCATCCACCCACTGACACATTCTTCTATTCACCTAATTACCCATTGACAGTAAAACAGGCACACAAACTCAACAAGCATATGTAAGAAAAATGAAGAGAATAAAAGTAGGAAAAAAACATGACTTCGCCCGAACTTGGCAGGCATACTTTGCGATACAAAAATAAAATAAACATAGTAGTGGCCAGCTGTCTTGAAACCATATTGTATATGTTTTAAAGTTCCCACATAGCTGCCACTTTTAGAAGCAACATATTGGCCATCTTGCAGAACTAAAAACAATGATGCACTGTGCACAATACAATTCCAAGATGGCCCTTAGTGAACATCGCACTGGACGGCTATCAAGCTTGGCAAATCGTAAAGTGTGTGTTGTTTCGCTGTTTACTGCTCTATGGTGGCCAACATAATACTTATAATCACGATGGCCATTTTCAAACATTAGAACAATGATACACTTTAGACATACCTTTCCAAGATGTCCTTCCAGTTCAGAAATAGTGCTCGCACAGGATGTAGCACACTGCAGATGAAATGAGCAGCAAGTGAGCGGCCTGGTAGGACTATCTGGGGATCCACAGGATGCTCTTTTTCTAACAGTAAAAAAGAAGAGAAGAATTAAGGGGGGTTATAAAAGGAAAGAATGGAAAAGTAAAAGACTGGCCACCAGACAGACTCACACTCATTTTTCAGGTGGATGTGCACGTCATCAGGAAAAATGCTGTTACCCACAGGGAAATAGTGCCAATGCCGGCAGCGAGCTAACCTATTGCCCCATGCTTTATAGTGTCATGAGGAGAAGCAGAATGTGAATGACACTCGAACAGACAGAGGAGCGCTGACCCAAAGAACCTCTGTATATGTATTTTGGTGTGCCTGGCAGGTCCGCCTATGGGGGTCTAGCAAGGACTACCACAGTGCAAATCATCCACCCGCAGGGTTTATCAGAGGAAGTAACCAATACCAAAATCCTTGTTTTCTGCAGTAACTTGTGAAATTCCATGTAACAAAATCCCTGTCTTCATGCATTGACACTGTGTCATGTAAAGTTGTCCTTAAAGGTGTATTGCCAGTAACGTATGATTTTTATAATTTATAAGTCAGGTCTACTGCCCTTTTTTGTAATCATTCATAATAAACAGATCAGATCTATAGAATCTAACATGACTTTTCCTAATGAACCAATCAGGCCTATACCCTTTATCACTGGCTCATCACCATAACCAACTCAGGTCTACTATAATGAGCATAAGCATTCTTGCAAGGTAAGCATCTAGTATACAGTCATAAAATTAGAAATATGTATACATTAGAGTTGGCAAACAATATACAACCCCTCCTAAGAAGACTTAACAAGGATTCTCACAGTTAAACATCCGCACTAGGGTTGTGTCAGATAGGCGACCAACACCAGGCGTTGTGCCTATTATACAAAGCTATGAGAATCCATACAGAGTTAACAAATTGTACTCACATTCTACCCCTAAAGGCCTATTGTTATTAACACTTTCTATTATATTGTATTGCAAAATTTGCATATTGCTTACTACCCTGATGTGGAGCGCTGAAGCATTTGCCCACATGGGCTGCATGCTTCCCCATGTAGGGTGTCTGGGGGGAAGCATGTTGTCTTTGTTATGATCCTGTGTGGGAAGTGTTTCCATGTTGTTCGTGTTGACCACTGAGGGTGCAGTTAATCATGTTGGGGTTGAAAAAGTGTGAGAGGCAGACGCACATTTTATGGGTTTCAGTAAGCTGGCAGCCTCCAGGTCCCTTTATGGTATTTCTTACGTTCATAGTCCATTTAGCTGGTCACTACACTTGGTCCCTAGCAGGCATACCTTAAAGGGAAAATGGTTGAGAGATATGCTGGGATGGAATTTATTAATAGCATTGTTTATCTGATTGTCATTGTGAGATGTCAAACAAGCGATCGTTCAAGTTGGGACTTGCAGTGGTGGAGTAAATTAAAATCCTATGTTGCCCAGTGGCATGTGGCAGATCTCTTCAGTTATTCCATGCCTGTTCAGTTGGTAATGGGTGGCTTGTTGCTGTGCACTGCTACAGTGCTGGGTAATGGACATGACATGTAGCAGTTTTGTCTTATGCTAGTGTAAGAGTGTCCAGGAAATGCTCTAAAACTAAAGCTCATGTTATAGACGGGGTACCTGTCGTCAAAGTAGAACATTTTAATAATTAAGGAATTCCCTTTGATTCGGCCCATAAGTGAGGTTTTTTATTGACTTTGGGAGCTCAACAACTCTGCAGAGTTGTTGAAGCTCTTTTTGTTTTTGCTACTAAAGGGAACTGTTACTTCTTTACAAGTCTAAATGTATCCCAGTGGGGGTTTATGGAGCCGGAGTATTGGGCCACTCTAACCCTGAAATTATTCAAAAGGTTGACGATGGCTTTCTTCTGAGACTTCTAGGTGTTTCCCCCAGCACCTCAACATACATACATTTGCCATGTTGAGCTCGGGTTGAACTATATAGAGTATACCATAAGCCTTTCCCCCATACTATTATTGCTTAAGACCTGGCAAACACTGGAGACAGACTTTTCATGACTGATTTTAACTGATTGTTTTGCCCTGATTACCATGATTAGTGTTCCCTGGCTCGCGTATGTTAAGGATGCCTTTGTGAAAATAGGAATCCCAGAGCTTTTCTTTCATCCTGAGTAAGGGAGGTTTTTGATAAAGCTCGACTCAGGTCTATTTTTTTAGATTACCGGTTTAATGAACGCTATGTTAAAGCCCAACAATTGCAATCAGTAGTGAATTATTTTTTACTGACTCCTGTATTCAATTTGGAATTCCATTTAACATTTACCCAAAATCTGCAATCTAGATGTTATTTAACATGTCTGCGCCTCGGCACTTTACATTTTCTTTTAGCATTTCCCCAACAAGGAGCGTGGTTCCCATCTCTCTCAGATTGCCCCGGTGATAATCAGTCTCACCAAAGCACTACTCACAGTATGCTATTTTGCATAATGTATAGTATATGGCGCTTACGTTTTTACAGTGGTGGCTCCTCCGCAATGGCGGAGGAGCATCGCCCCACTGCCTGGTGCAGAGCCAGCAAACGAAAAATACAACAATGCTCTAGCATTGTTTTATTTTTCGTTTGCCAGCTTGTGCATGGAGGGGCGGGGCATGGGTGGGTGGAGGAGGAGTGCTTGTGCACTTCCTAAGTGCTCATGTGTGTTTGGCCAGCCATCTCAGGCCGACCAAAACACACATGCGCACTTAGGTTTCTCCAGCCCGGCTGCATTCAGCAGCCGGGCTAGAGAAACACCCACAGACTTCCTGGTTTGAGCAGGGCGTCTTTCCAGCCCGCTTAGACCAATCCCTGCGCTGCTCTGCAGCACAGGGATTGGCTGGGAGTCTGTCCCAGGGGCTGCTGGGACCCAGGAAGAGGCCAGCAGGAGGCGGCCGGCGGCGTCAGTTACGTTTTTAAAATTATTATTAACCTGTCCCATATTCCCCCCCGCGCTCTCTCTCCCACCGCCCCGCGCTCCCCCCACCCGCCTCACCACCCTTTGTTAGTGGCAGCCACCACTGGTCTTTTAGCTCCTATCCTTCGAACTGCTAATATTAGAACATATAAGATTGGCATGATCCATCTGCAACAACTAAGATCTCCTGAAATTTGTAGTGCTGTGATAAGTTTCATTAGATGTTCGTTAAAAGTCAGTAAAAGGTGTGGCGTTTCTACCTAAGAATTGGTAGTTTTACGACATTCCTTGTATCAGAATACAGCTTTACATTTTTATTGTTGAAAGGTTTTTAATTTGCAGAGAATGTTATCATGAAATTTTATGTGAACTCCTTTGCTGATCATTTTATTACTGTGAGCTTTTAGGTGGATTTTAAATGCTGCAAGGGGAGTTTTTATTAATAGCTATTACATTTTTAATGGATTGCATTATGTGATGAATGACTGTATTGTGTTGTGTTGCACTTTTATGCAGCATCGGTCGGTGCAGGTAAGCACGTTGGGGCGAGGCGGGGGGGATGTCGACAGACGCCGGAATAGGATTTATTTATTTATTTAATTTTCCCTATTCCGTCGTCTGTCGACACCCCCCTGCCCCGCCCCACTGCGCTTACCTGCACCAACTGCCGGTTCTTTTATGGCGATTATTCCAAATATAGTTTATTGACTGACTGACTGGGTATCAAGCAGTAAAAGGGAATTATTATGCAGCCTGTATAAACTATAATCAACTGCCCGGCCTCCGAGTGGTATGGTATTAGTATAACTGTAGGTGGTATATTGCAATTGCATTTATAGAGCACTTTCTACCACTGATGAGGCATTGTATTGCTTTACGCCGGGCAGTATGAACCCTGGGTTAGTCGTTTTTTTCTTTTTTGGGCTATTAGTTATTGGGATTAGTCTTGCACTCCTAAGGAAACCATGCTATGCATTTACTCCAGGTTCTATGTGGTAAATTAAATTAATAGAAGTTAGGTGTGATCTTTAGTGGGAGAGGGGGTATGTGAATTCATGCATTGGTTGGCGGCTTTAATAGATAAGCTACCAGGAAATTAGGTATTGTTAGGTTGCCTGGGTATGACTTTCAAGGGATACATTGTAATCTTTGAAATGGTATGTGGGCAATTTTCAGAGATACAATAATAGGGATTAAGGCAAACATTTGTGTGATTTAGAGTAGGCTGTGCTCAGAGAGAGGAGTCATGCAAAGGATGGTAAGGAAGGAGAGAGCCATTCGAGAGAAAAAGGTGAGCCAACAATCGGAAGTTTTAAGTCAAGGTCACTTTTCATGCAGGGTTTTTAGGAATATTGTGGAGGCTTTTTGAGATAGCATGCAAAACTATAGAAGGAAACATCATTATTTGCATGTGCTGCAATATCCCTGTATGTAGATAAGAATGGCCTCAAAGATCTGTAATCTCTCCCCAGTTTAAACAAAGCAGTCTCCAACACTCTGACCAGTGTCCTCCCCAATCAATTTGGGACTGTTTAGCCACCTGAGACTGAAATGTCGACAGTGCATCCACACTTCGCTGGTCATTCTGATGGCGGTCGGACCGCATCCGATGGCTCATCGGATGCGATCCGACCGCCATCTGCTGCTGCGGTTCGACCGACGCATTACAATGCGTGCAGTCGGAGGCAGCAGATGGAGAGACAGTCCGACGCTTTCTGACGGGCTCAAGGAGCCCGTCGGACTTACGGAGGGTCATTAATCCCTACAATAGGGGCGGTGCCTGCTCAGGCACTGCCATAGGGATAACAATGTCCCTCTCCTCCTGCCCTTTCATGGCGGTTCGCCCGCCATAAAAAGGAAGTGACTTTGGGGGCCCCAAGAAGGGCCTCCTTCCCCCCTGACCCTCCGCTATGGGGCCTGGGGGCACCTATGGTGCCCCCCTAAACATCCCTGCACCATTTGGCAGGCACTGCATGGTGCCTGCCACACAGTGCAGGGATGTTTTTAAAGTGTACATTTTCTATTGCGGCTTGTGCTGCAGCCCACGGCACAAGCTACAATGGAAAATATACACTTTGCGACCCCTGTGAAGGCGTTCGCATTGTAATAAGGGCAGCGGGACTGCTGACTACCTGTCGGGCGGTCCCGCTTCCGATACGGTGCCGGTCGGACGAGAGTACGTTTCATTTCATATGTTTAATTCCATACAATTTGGATTACTATACCAACTGGATTCTGAATGCATATAAATGACTCCTTCAGGAGCCCTTTGCTTTATGTGTTAGTTTATACCCAGTCTCAAGGGGGAATATTGGGTAGCCCTAGTGTGTTTGCAACAGCAGTATCACTGTAGGCCATGTGAAGATCAGCACGCACACACACCACCCATGGCTAAATAGAATTAAAATAAGTATAGTTTCATTTACCCATAAAATCCTATGGCAGGAAAACCCCAAAGCAGGAATGTTGTATTTTAGATATTTGTGCTCGAGATGCCCCTCCTCTTTCTCTCTGGTTATCAGGGCGGGATGAAGGAGAACAGAGTCTGTTTTAGTGACTTTGTGTAAAGTAATTCTTCTCAGAGCAGGTAGTGCTGGGGCTATCTCCAATCTGGAGCACCCACCACATAGGCACAGTGAAGTGTATTATCTTGCCTCTGGCTGCCTTTCACCCCTCCTGTAGTAGTAATCAAGCAAACAAGAGGAAAGGCCCTACCTAGTCGCCCCCTCACCTGAAAAATAGAAATTACACTCCCACCTATCACACCATCTACCAAACCTCCAGTGCTCAGGAAATCAAGTACTCAGCAGCCCCTGCCTAACAAAGCACTCATTGAATTTCTAAGGGAAACCCTCTCTCCATCCTCCCTCATTTAGTGTCATGGGAATGCTGGCAATATACTTCCACTGTCTGAGGAGGTGACTGCATCTGTTTCTACAGCAACATGTGGCTACATTTTGAAGAAAGCCCAGCATTCTCTTATCAATGTATGTGCTGTTTGTGTCCTATATCATGTAGCTCAAAATCAAATTTTTATCTTCAAACAAATATCTTCAAACACATAAATGAAAACATCTATAACTGTAGGCCCCTGCCTTCCAAAATTAAACAGACATTGTCAAAATTAGGAAATAAATTAAATTGATTGTGCCGTGGCTCCCTATCAGCCCTTCTCCACCAATCCCTCCACTGATGTAACCCGAAGGCAGTGTATAAACGTTCCACTGCAGGAGCTCGCTGCCAGTTCACTCGTGGATGAGGGAGGAGTGTGGCTGCTTTAACTTCACCCAACATCAGATAGATATATAGATCAATTCTTTATTGAGCGATTAATTAAAATCATTACAATAGTGTGGAAGATGTATCAACGCTTAATTATATTATTTGCAAAGTTTTATATAGCGCGAACATGAACCATTGAGTGTATCAGAGCGCTGTACAGATAGCAGTACAATCATACATGAAGGGAAAAAGCACAAAGGAATAAGCAAACAACAATACAGGTCAAATATAAACAAACGACCTGGTGGAGTCAGGAGGCCAAGGTGACTTCAGATGAGCTATTAGAGGAATCTATTCAAAAAGAGCATTTTTACTTCTTTTTTAAAGGAGCTTGTCGAGCGGGTTTGTCTTGATTTCCGGAGGAAGATTGTTCCATATTCTTGGCGCTAGACCAGAGAAAGAGTGATTGTAGGTTCTTTTTTGGTTGAACTTCTGAGGTTTCAGAACTAGAGAATTGACGCGTCTCGAGGAGCACCACTTCCAGATAGTTCGAGTTTTTTGGCGAGGTAGCCTGGAGAGTTGTGGTGGAGGGCCTTATGAGTCATGCAGGCCATCTTCAGCTGGATCCTTGCTTCAAACGGGAGCCATTTCAGCCGCTTTAAGTCTGGTGTGATGTGGCTGAATTTTCTAGATCCTGTGAATATATAAAACTTATTAATTAATTTAGTAAAGCAGTTAAAAGAAATTAATAAAGTCAAAGAAGAATTTGAGAAAAGAGTGCTTATAGTGCCAAACATGGCTTCTGATAAAAGACAAGGAAGAGTTGAGAAAAAAGTGCTTTTAAAAAGGCCCTTTTTCCCAATTCCTTAACGTGCGAGCATGGCCGCTGATGTAAAGTTCAGCTCTGAGGCCCAAGTAAAGTGCAGCAACAATGTAGCTGGCAGACCACCAGCGGCAGGCATTAAGGGGCTGTATTCCCCTTCATTATTTTATACTTGCAGCACGCTTTGCGAGTTCTGGAAGCGTGTGCTTCAATTTCCAGAAAAACTTCGCTTCCATTAGAGATCCGACTCACGGACCCGGATTAAGTGCAGGGATTGTTGGCTCCATATTTGAGATGATTGAATGGAGCTGGAATGCTACTACTTGTCCTCCAGGGGTGGCCGCGATGCTGCAGGGTTGCGAGGGCGCCTTGAGGAAATATGGGAAATCGAGCCGCTAGCAGCGTTATTCACCTTTCAAGCATGTCTGCACCGCGTCATGGAAAGTCCTGGTGTTTGTAACCCGCCATATTGGGCGCAGTCAGAACATTCTCAGAGGGAGCAACACCAATTACCATTTATACCTGTGCGGGACTCAAACGGGTTCAACTTGTGTTTTACTGTACCTGTTTACCCATGGTAGTAACTGCTTGCACCGTATGTAAACAAACAAAATGCAGAAATAATACAAAAAAACTGTGGTATAACATTTTGCAAGATTGGCATACAAAGGACTGAGGTGCACATGTTAGTTATGCGATGGTGTTGTCTCCCAGTCAGTTTGCACTGGGTTCTAAGTACCTTGTAATTAAACAAAAAAATGCAGTGTTGGAAACCAATTGAAGCATTTCCATGCAGACATTATTCCCAGAGGCTGTTCGCACTCGCATGGGATTAGGGGACTGCAAGCAGCCCAGCGTGGGTGTGACAGCGCACCTCCTGTGCACTGTGCTCTCGGTTGTCCCGGGGCCATGCGTGCCTAGCGCATCCAGGCCAGGTATTCTCTCTACATTATTAGATGCAATGGGATGATCAGGACTACAAGTCCCATTAATGCTAAAAAAACAAAACCCTGGACCGGACAAGCCACTCACTCATGGACCTGGATTGTTAAAGTTCTAATTATCGGGAGGATCAGGGGTGCAAAAAGAAATGGGAAGGAGGGAGATATAAGACGTGGGGTGGCTGGCAACAGGGGACTAAGAGACACAGGCGGATAAACAGGTACCGGGGCAAAGAGCATCCAGCAGTTGTCAGACAGAGAGTCCATTATCCAGCAGAACTTTGTGGCACTTTCTTCAAAGTTGACAACTTGTACAATATTTGCTCACTGCTCCAACCCTTGAAGTGGGGAACCCCTTAGGGTCATAGTGAAAATTCTCGTATAACCCACCTATCTCTCACTACACAACTCCATACATCCATTATAAATCTATCTCAACAAACTGACTCCATCCATTCATATCACTAATCTAAATCCCTATATCCATCCATACTTGAATTTTACAAACCAGCTTCAACCATCATCTATCCATCCGTAAGTTCAGTAAACCAACTCCGTACATCCATCGAGCATGCTTCTCACAAAACACTCTCCTTCCATCCATCTACCCCATAGATCCATTTTACCAAGCTCATTCACTCCATCCATCCATCCTTCCCTCTCAAGACAGCAACTCCCAAATTCTCCTATTTCCCATCTCTCCAAAAGCATACAACCACCCACCCATCCAACTATCCATCCATCCATTCAGTGGCGGCTCGCCGAGGGAATGCTGCGGGGCGGTGCGGTGGGGCGGGGAGGGGCAGGGTGGGGGGGTAGTGGAGTCTGACATACGACGGACAGGAGTAAGGTAAGTAATTAAATAAATAAAACAATTTACCTTGTTCGCGCTGCATCGTCAACTCGGCGATGCAGCGCGCAAGCTAAATTGTTTTATTTACGTGCCCATACTTTTTTAAATTTTAGAAAAACAGTTCCTCAACGTTTTGTGAAAAGACAGCTGTCCCGGGACAGTTAATTCCAAAAATTGAAATCCTTCTGCTGAAGTGTAAGGCAGGGAGTATGCTGTGCTGTGAAACAGAGGGAGGGGCAGAGAGTTAAGCAAGCCTTCTTCCCAGGGTGCCTGCTTCCCTGGAAGAAATAAAAATGTGCGCAACTGGTCAATCTGCAAATGTAAAGGGTGTTTGGAAGCCCTTATTGGCTTTAATTAACAGAATCACTTGAAGCTCCCTGAAGACACAGATTTATTCTTTTTGAGAGGCATTGTAAGGGAACTACGAGCTAAACTGAGAAGTGTGTGCTTTCAAAACACAGTTTAAAAAAAATTAGCACTACGTACAGTGTGGGTATTACTAAAATCTATATTTTGCAGGCACTTTTTGTATCTTAAACCTTCTTGCTCTATTCTTTAACAGCCTATTTATACTATGTGCAAAGCAAGTTTAAAATAATGACTTACATGTTCGCAGTGCTTTTTGTCAGAGACTGGGACCTTGTAGCACTACACATACACAAGTCACTATTCTTCACTGCTCCAACAGGATTCAATTTTGTGGCTCTCTGGTGCAGTGCATTAACTAATAGAGGTTTCATAATGTACGCTAGCGCAATTTCCAACTTACTTACATTTAATTTTCATTTAAACTGTGCGTTATTTTATGTGCAGTGTTGTTTTTTTAGCCACGCCTTTGACCACGCCCCCACACTCACTTACCCCGCTCCCATTGCTTGCAGAATCGCAGTTCCCATACTTTTGTTAATGCAGTCCGACCACTGCATCCATCAATACAGATACTGAAGTTACTCCCGACCATAGACCCACACCCTGTCTTTTTTACCACCATCGCCTACACCAGTTTTCCAGCTTTGCTTTCATTCAGGGATATTTCTCTCACCTCGTGAGCTTCAACATGGAGTTCTCTTAGTCCAGGGAATTAGGCTTTCAGCATACCCTACAGTGATCTTACCTGTCCAGTGAGCTGGTTGCTGGCCTGGCGTGTTGGCTCCAGGTCCTTTGTGCTGACTGGAGCACCAGTGAATTGGCCAAAATTATTATGAGCTCTTTACATGTTAGATCGACTGACTGCAGGGACACTCTGCTGGCTGCTGACCAGTAAGCTGGCTTCAGGTATTGATTCACGAAAGGAGTCCGTGAACACATACCGCACGCTCACATGATTTTCACAGTAAATAAATTAGGTGTATGCTTTTGCCATAACTTTTCCTAATAAACAGATCCAGCTTTTATAATTCGCTTGCCACCATAACCAACTGAGGCCTCCTGTTTTGCACATAAGATGTCGGTCATCAGGCTAGCATTCATAAAATTACAAATGTGTACAAAATATAGATGGCAAATCAATATACAGCCCCTCTGAAAAGGGCCTAACAAGGATTATCACACTGCAAATCTTGAACTCCAAGAGCTTTTCAGGGGGCGGGTGGGACCAACACCAAAACCTTTTTACCTAATACGGTAATCTTTGAGATTCCATGTAACAAAATATCAGCCTACAGTCTTCAACATAATCATAACAACCCACCATTTAATGCCTATAGGCTTTAAAAAACACATTTCGCTTTAAATTGGTCAGGCCCTACTCCTTTGTCATACGTTATTATAATGAACAGACCAGACCTATGGCGTCTGACATAATTTTTCCCAAAGAACAAGTCAGGCCTATGGCCTTTATCCTTGGCTTGTCACCATAGCTAACTCAGACCTACCGAATTCTGTTTAAGCTTTTCCACAAGGCATACTGTCAGAAAATTGTAAACACAAAATTGCAGTTGACAAAGCAGTATTAGACCCCTCCTAAGAAGGTAAGCAAGGTTTATCAAAATACAAATCTTCTACCTGCAGAGTTTGTCAGAGGGGGAAACCAACATAAACAAGCATTGGCATAGCCAATAGGTCTCGCCTTCGGGACCTTATAAGTGTGTAGCCATGCAGCATTATATCCTGGATGCTGTACCGCCAGGGATTAAAGAGCTATACAATTACTAAACACTTTTAGTGTTATTTTTACAGTGTGTGTCTCAGGATGCTCTATTCCAGTGTGTGTGGCTTATGCCTGACCACACTAAGAGCACCCTATGAATAATGCACTGTTTACAGTCTGCCTGGCTGCACTGAGCATAACATGATAACAAAAAGGTGAGTACAAGCACAGTTCTTCAACATTGTGACAGCTTTATTCCAACTAACGACACTGTACAGTAATGTCCCTTTAACAAGATACATTTCTGTGAAGTGCATCTCAACGGAGAAACCTGTTCTGATCCTCTCTCTGCCTCAGCAAGTTCCCAATCACAGCTTCATATCGTTGGCAGGTATGCAGTGGCAGACCGATCGGTGTAAGTAATGTGTGGTGGGTGCAAAGTAGGCAGACATAGCTGTTTGTTAGGCAGACAGCAGGCAGAGACAGTGAGGGGCCAAGGAAAGCAGGAGCTGTGTCATGCCCAGAAAGGAGGCAGCAAGCGCTGTGTGACGGTCTGGAGACATTGTGGGGTGTGGAATGGGGGAATGGAACCGGAAGGAGGCGGAGATCTGAGGTCTGGGCAGCAGAGAGATGTTCCGTGTTAGGAGGGAAGGAGGGGCAGAGAACGCTGTTAGAGGGGACTGTGGGGATGGCTTGGAAGTCTGATAGTGCTGCGTAATGCAGGGGCAGGAGGAAGGGACGATAGTGCCATTGGCAGGAGGCAGAGCAGCTGCAGACAGTGTTGGGTAATGTGCAGTGTGATGAGCAGGCAGAGAGAAGAGCAGGCACATATTTAGAAGTACTAAGCCGAAGCATCCGCTATGTGAATTCCCCAGCCCCCTCCACATTTCGGTCGAGCCTCCCACCCACTTATTGTGCGCAGAAAGTCTAGGGAACCCTCCAGTCTGGGAGATGGGATTATAGGTTTAGTTCAAACAATGATAGAAGCACGAGCTGTAGGATGGGTGCATCTCTGCCCAATGTCTGCTTTGCTTGTAGGGTGACAGATGGACCCAAGCAGGCATGGGTTACATAAAAGGGGGTGTACGCTGCAGTGTTTATATAACACACGCACAAAGTGGTGTCACTGGGCAGTGCTGGTCTTCAGTGCACTTGGTAGATAGCAGGAAGAGCTGGTACGCAAGAGGCCCTTGAAAGGTTCTACGCTGATTTCAGTACATGCCCTTGTGTCACAGCAGAGAATTCAGCTCCACGGCGGGCGCACGAGGGTTTGTACGAATGATGCACACTCAGAATAGTATATAAAGTTCCTTTATTCTCAACTCTGTATGAGAATGTGAGGAGGGTCCCCTGAGTCTACCTTAACTCACAGATATTTATTGATCTTTGCCTGATTGCGGACCCCTGAAAGGCTGAGGGCCACCCGCTCCGCCCCAGCACAAACCTTTGATTTCCTCACATTTGTACACGCTTCAGTGCATCATTGTAGTTGTTGGGCTCGGACCTCTGGTTACCGATATGATGGTCTTGTTCAGATGCCTTGTACGGGGGCCACCGTCGGTAGACGACCCCTGAAGGTTTCATAATAGGGTTCTTTCTGTATTCCACCAGTTTGCAGCTTTGCTGTTATCCATGAACTGGACTATCTCAATGGGACTTCAAATTCATTGCATCCCTCGACGTTCATTGCGTCTTAAGGAATGTGACGAGATTAGACCATAATTTACAGCCTTTTAAACGGCGCTCGGAGCAAGTCGGGTGAATGCGTTCTGATACACAATTTGCCTGTATTAAAGAAAAGTCACTCTTCTTCAACAAATGCATCTCGTATTACACAACTGCCTAGAGGCTGATGCTATACGCTGTACTGTTAGGAAATAACCACGGACTGACATAACTAGACTAGACACACGAAGTGAACGGGCTGTATTGCATATGTGCAAAAAGTGATACGAATGCATGCATACAACGTTTACGAAGTTTTTACCAAGTGTATGTCAAACCTAGGTAAAAAAAAAAAACGTAGATGGTTGAACGCATAAAATACGGGAGTTAGGCCAAAGCGTATGTGCACATTAAACATTCACTTGTCAATGAAGGACTAAAATGTGTGTCAGACGAGCAAGTAGGACGTATTGTAATTGTACACTAGGTGGGGCACATTCAGTCGGGCTGAACTTACAAGTGATTAACAAATATTTGTCAGTATTTTTTATGTGATTGAAACAACGGAAGTGGTGCAGAGCACCCGTGAAATGCACTAAAGTGCTCCTGTAAAAACACAGGATGAACTAAGGAAATCCATATTAAAAGAGGAAACATTTTTAGCAACAAGGCCGAATCGGTCACAGTGCACATTGGGGCATTTTTGGACTCTAGACACTTGCCAGGAGTGACCCTGTACTAAGTGGACTCCGCAATCCCGACCTCAATGACCAGCGACAGCGGAGGAGAGGGGGACCCGCCAGTTGCCGCGTGGGCCGGGCCGTTTCCTGGATAGAAGGCCGTGGAATTCAACCGCAGTGTCTTCTGCCCGTGACTGACAATTGCAGCGCGTTTTCCATAATAACAGTGCCACTAGCAGGATGGGGGAAGGGGTGGGGGTTAATTCATACAATTCCAGACTGACCTGTTGCAGAAAGCTTGGAGCGCTCTTTGCTGTTTGGACCTAGGGGGTGTAACCAACCTTGCGGGTGAGCAGCGCTTCGCAGCAGCAAGGGGACACCAGGCGCTGGGTGTGCTCAGAAGCTGCAGGTAGGCACACAGGTATTCGCCGCTCACGGCTCCGGCAGGTAGAGGAGCCTTTCCGGCCAGTCCTGCAGCTGCGTTCTGCCCACAGACCACCGTGTGCATACACTCCCACTAGAAGAGACCACCGGACCTGTGCAGGTACCACTGGTGCAGCGCCAGGTGACTGCACTGTGTGTCTACAGTCCTGCCTAAAGAGGTGGTGTGCAGATGCTGTAGTTTGCTGCACGCAACTCTTAGGATAAAGTCTGCACGCCGTAACCGTGCCCGGGCCTTATGTAGCGCCCCCCTGCTGCCAGCGCGCGAGGGAGCTTCCTCCAGGGCCGGACAAATCCCGTCTCTGCTCGTCACGGCTGGGGGCCTCTGTGTGCATTGGCTGCAGCCCGGCTCCGTCCCAGGCTGTTGGTGTTTATATCCTCATCCGCGCGGGCAGGGTGCTAGTAATAATCTACGTGGGACGCCGTGCAGAAAGAAAGTGAAAGTGAGAAAAAAGGAACCTTTAAAGTGCTTGCTGTCAGTCACCTCCCCGTTGCGTGCGGCTGAGGGCATTTACAGCGTTTCCCTTGCGGGAGCGAGCAGGGGCACCATCTGTTTTCAAGATAATTACAAACAGATGGCGCCGATGCTCGCTCCCGCAAGGGAAACGCCAAACGTGCTCGCGTTGCAATAGAAAGCAATGCAAAACGTGCACGCTTTTAGCCAAAATGCTGATCGATTCCAAAAGGTCCCCTCCTATGCAGCGCATGTGCGCTGCGTAGGCGAGACCTAAAAACTTGCCTGTACTTTAAGAATCAATGTAAGGCAATACCTATATAGAGGCATAGGCGCTAACCTCTGTGGGGCACTGGGGCTCACACCCCACCAATATTGGAACTGAATGACTCCACTTTTGCAGGGGAAACACTAGCAATTAGTAGTGGGGTTCACGCTGAGGCAACTCCCATTTGTGCAGATGATTGGGTCTGCCAGTACTCTTCTTTGATAAATTAATATGCTAACACTGTGGAGTGTACTAGTGAAGTATGTGCAGCATATCTTTTTTAAGGTGTAGTCGTGGTATTTATTTAAAACTTTCTGCAAGACTGATAGGCAAACAACTGATTAGGCTCAAGCACTTTTAATGTGTCAAATGTAATTGTCAATGTACCTTATATATCTATAGTTCCTTCTTCTGACTGAATTTGGATGACTGAAGGCTCAAGTTATGGACACCTACCAACCTCATAAAAAAAGTTTTGAACATGCACAAACTTTGCGCCATCCACCATGCATTCCTAGCAAGGAGAAAAGAAGAAAACAAGTGTGTAGAGGGGGAAGGAGCAGACGGGGCAATGTGTGAGCTGAAGGTGCATGGAGCAGAGAGGGCAGTGAGTGGTCTTAGGGACAAAAAGCAGAGAGGGCAGTGTGAGAGCAGATGAACCAGGGAAGGATGTGAATGAGCAGAGCGGGCAGTGTGTTGGCAGAGGGAGCAATAGAGATGTGACAAAAAAAGTTAACAACATTGTCCAGTCTTATAAACAGATACAACTGAATACGTATCACAAGTGGATAAGCCCGCCATACTCCTGTTCCACTTGCTTTTCGTCCCAGTTTCTATTAAAAACCGGTCATGTTACCTGGGCCTCACCATTCATTTTGTGATTCTGGCTCCCATGTGTAGAGGCTCAAACATAGTTTAATGCCTATCCACCTCAAAGCCTATTGACTTCATCATATGATTTTCACAATGAGTCAGGCCTACTGCATTTGTTATAAATGTTTATTATAAAAAGATTAGACCTTTTGCCTCTGACCTAACATTTCCCAAGGAACCTATAAGGCCTCTAGCCTTTATCATAGGTTTGTCATCATAAAAACTCAGACCTACTGAATTCTGCTTAAACATTCTCACAAGGTAACCCTTAGGCACACAGAACATTCTGGATATGCACGCAGTGGTAGTTGGCAAAACATTTTTCAACCCCTCCTAAGAGGGTAAACAAGGTTTATCAAAGTGAATATCTTTGACCTACTGGTTTGTCACAGAGGGAAATCAACACCAAAACCCTTTCCTAGTATGGTAGCCGTGATCAATGGCTTGCCACCATAATAAACTCACTCCTGCTATCCTGAGTATAAGCTTTTCCACTTGGCAAAAATTGCAATACAAGCACTCTTTCTTCAGCCAAAGCACGCAACTTCTGCCCAATCAAAATCTGTACTCAAAGACATCAACATTTGGCCAGAGCCAAAGCCCCTTTCTCAGTAGTGCTTAAAGCATTTTTTTCTGTTGATCACACAAGGTCTGTCAACAGCTGTGCTGTCAAGCCAGACATAACACGTTTCAGCTTTATCAAGGTTTGTTTACTGGGCCGCCTAAAACCTTAGGTGCTAATTGACACATTCTATGATACTGCTGCAGTGAAAGTAAAGGAACGTCACACCTCACTCACATTTTCCCTTCCAACTCCTCCACAATTTATGTAATTTATGACTAAAGAAGACTTAGCATTACCTATGTGCATTCCAAATTGCCTCTCCACCCCTCGGCGTACTCCACCTGTCATGAACGTTGTGACAGGGACTTTATATATCTCTTCTATTTTTATCATGTGCTTGGCTGCAGATTCTTGTATCTCTCTCTATCAGAAGTGTGAAGTTTAGACACAGCAGCACTGTTAGCATCATGCCCGCATCCTATCTAAGCTGACATTTTAGTTTTTTATATTATGGTTGCTTGCATGTTAATATGGACGCATGCAAGCATTTATCGCCATACGTATTTTGTCTTGTTGGCACTTTAGTGTCACCAATTTTATAAACATTAGATAAAAATCAGTGATCAGGTGCCTCAAAAAACCCTGAATTTGGCAATAGTTTGGAGGCTTCGCAATGGAGCTATCAGGCCAGAGGTCACGCTGGTTTGCTGCAAACTAGCCCCAGTTGAGGCTGCTCCGGGGCTCCGAAAGCAGCACAGAGAAGAGGCCTTCAGCCCAGCACTGCTTATCATTCCCTGCAAGGGCTATGATGGAAAATATATAAACAGCTGTTTCTCACTGAGAAAGGTATGCTTAGGGTGACCAACCGTCCGTAAATTTCACGGACAGTCCGTAATTTCGGCCGTCTGTCCGTTGTCCGTGAAGGTTTCTTTAACGGACGCCATTTGTCCGTAATTTTACCTGCTGTTGGGTGACAGCCAATCATGTGCCTTTCTTCGCCAACTGGTGCTCCAATGTTTTCTGTGGAGAACAAACAAAGCGATCTAGGATTGGCTTGAAAGCCATCAGCCAATCCTAGAGCTCGCTGATACACTGCAGGAGTGTTCTCATTGGCCCTGATTCAGGGCCAATGAGACAGGGCCAATGAGAACAGCTTTAAGGTACCCAGCCACGGTACTTCTGGACGTGCAGAACACCTTTCGAGCCTTTCCCTTTTAAAATTTTTCGGGACCCGGATTCGACCCCTGACCTGTAGGCTCCTGTGTGCTGCTACTGCCAGTCTGCCAGAGGAGGAAGACCCGGACCGGAATCACCAGTCTACCGCGGACCTGCCGTTACCCAGCAAACACCACCGCATTCTGATTTGGTGATCGGTAAGTTCAAACACTTGTTTGAGTTAATACATGTTCTATAAAACGTCAGGAAATTATTTTTCGAGTCCCAGGTATACAGACAACATACCGGAAGTTCCTGTCTTGATATTTATTTTCATTTTTCAATTTAGTTCTATTGCTTTATCCATGAACAGATGAAACAAAAACTGCACAGAAATAACATGCATCTGAATTTTAGTTTGAAACGAATCGAAAAGGGATGTGTAACACAGATTTTGAACAAGAAGAAAGAGGGGGAATCGAGTAGGATATGTGAGGCTGTGTGGAGATCACAGCACTGAATATCTGAAACAATAATGAGAGTGGGCAGGGAAACTAGGCGACGGGTACATGCAATCTTGTAAAGAGAATACACTAGAAAGGAAAGATGATGGAAAGAGTAAAGGGAAATCCGCAGTGAGAAACCAAGGAGGCGGTGATCTAAGACGTGAGAGCTAGGTGGAAAAGAACTGGAGTATAAGATTTAAAAAAAGACTGAAGGGAAACGAGAGTTTGAAGGAAGCCAAAGGCCCGGATTACAATAGGAATGTAGCATCCAGTGGAAATCTGCTCTCCTCAAATAAAAGTGGGCTAGTTTTCCCACACTTGTTTTCCAAGGGGATGGAATCCAGTTGGTAAACTTCTAATGCCTTGGAGCTTAATGCACACCTTTACAACCTGCCCTGCCCTGAAGGTGGTAACTCTGTGGAGGGGGCTGGGATGAATGGGGTTGAGAGGAATGATTGAGTGAAAGGGAGGATGCTGCCACATGGAGCTTGACATGTTCCCTGGGCCTTTTTAGAGAGTCAGGCTTGCAGGGGAACGAGGCTGCCGCTGTAGCCCTATGTAATTAAATTTCCATGCAGATTTCCACCTGGTAAATCCGAGTGTGCACAGCATCTCTCAATTCCATGGGCTTTAGGTCGAAAAGAAGAGCTTTAACTTATATGAGAGAAAATAATGGTAGGAATGAGAATTGTATTTGTGTTGAAAGTGGGAAATACTGAATATTATCCATACAGAGATGGAAGCGAGGTATGAGGAATGGAAGCGATATGAGCAAAGAAGAATCATGACACAGATGTCTAAAATACTCAACGTTATTTGATGCATAAATAAGAAAAAGCAATTGCTAGAATTGGCTGTACTGTAATCATACAGAAGTTTACACGGAAATCAAATAAAGAATACCAAGTCAGGCACGTCTTTGCAGAGTGCAACTGAAGTGGACATAGTGTTTCATAAAAATTAAAGTGCAGAAGTGCAAGGTTCTGCACTGCTAGCACTGCCCAATGCTGTGGTTGCAGAATACCAAGCTGCTAGTCTTGATTCCACCTCCTGCCTCTTTCTTCCACCCCCTACACTTCCTGTCTGTCTACTCACACTTGAATATTCTTTTTAATCCCTGCTTTCTCCCTTTGTCACTGCTTTCCTGTTTTTCTCTTCCTTCTTCTTCCCCCCTTTTCTGCTTCTCTCTCTTGCTCTGGCACAAAGTCTGATGATGAATAATAAGTCCTGGTCCCTGAAAATGACATTGCAGCTAAACAGAATTTACCTTCAGTAAACGGCACAGAGGTTACAAAGAGAGGAAACCCGATTACCACTCATTTTTACTGCTCCACTGCCTAGCTGCATGTTGTAAATGAGAAGTCCCAGGTGCAGATCACTTTATAAATACACAACCCTTCTACAGAGATTAAAGTGCCCCTCGTGGTATAAATATTTAAGAGAAGATATGTTTGGAACAAAATGAATAAAAGACACAGGTCCATCCTGCAGGTGAAATGGACTCATGCATTGCCACAATGTTAATGGGTTGCTCTCAATTACGTAACTTGCAAAGCAGTAATATGTGTGATTAGGACAACACCATTTTATAGGCTGTGTCCTTAAAAGGTCTACTCACTAAAGAACGAGAACCAGCCCCCTCAACATTTTTAGTAAATTCCTCCTATTCATATTTGTCTTATTATTGAAATGCTAGGAGGCTGATAACACAGAGGTTTTATCCAATCTGTGTTACCACTGAGTATGGGAAAAAGCACTGCCTGTACCTGCACTAAGTCACAAAAACAAAAAGAAATTGCACATGCCCAGGATCAGGATCAGACAATGTATGCAGAACTCGGGCAGGTTTTATAAATAGCGGAGGCAGTGTTCAATTAAGAATATTTTAAGATACTGGCACAATTAAGGTGAAAACAAAAAAATCCCTGTAGGCAAGTCCGCCTCTGACTTCTTATCCCACGTTTGTTTAAGTTTGTTTAAACATTTCAGTTTTACAAATGCTGTGATTCCCCTATGCCTCAGTCTCCGGTGACCAGATCAGCCTAAAAATGGCTGAGTCTCCGGTCACAGTATTATGTTTAGGCCTAATCATGTTGCGTGATAGTAGCATGCACAAGTTAGTCACTCAACCAAAAATAACTCCACATACTGAGTGCCTAAGTAAGGCAACTCAGCACTCTAGTCAGCGCAATGTAATGAGTTTAATATAGCATAGCATGGCTGTATCAAACTCATTACATTGTTCTCACTAGAGTGCTAAGTTGCATTACTTTAGGCACTCAGTATGTGGAGTTATTTTTGGTTGAGGTGACACGTTGAACGTTGTTGGTGATGTTTAATTCTATTTTTTATTTACTTAGGTTGAGTTACAATACGTTTGGTTGAGATTATTTTTATTTTCATATGCTGTCATACTATATTCTCCCTTTTGCAATTCCAAGTCACATCTTAAGGATTTTGGGGGGCCACTCTTCACAACACCTTTGAATTTATTATCAATTTCAGCTCTTTGATGCCCTATTTGGCGAGGTCACTGAAACAGGCAGGCTGGTACAAATTGTAAATGAGTTTACAGCGACTGTTCAGGCCAGGATAGTGCGTTTTCAATATTATAATTCAGCAGCGGGTCACTAATGTTACATATGAACATGCCACTTGCAACCCAGTGTTACACTGTGTCCTGAATGCCTTAATTTATTTGCTGTAAACCCAACATACATACTCCTATGGTGAGGTGCACTACAAGTGGATGTTATTTTTGGATTGCTAAGCTTTCAGAAAGTTGCATTTTTGGATCTCAAAGGTGTATTGTGGGAGAGCATGCTCTTCCTTTGCGTAGTACTGAGTCTTGCCCTGAACTCTTCTTACTTATATCTAAGGATGTTTTTTCTTTCTGCTGCTTGTCGACCTCACCTTAACCACCGTGATTCCCTTCAAACTTCAGTGCATAGCATCACACAATATTTTTTATTGTGGACTTGATGTAAACATGGGGCTGCAGTCAGTTTTTCCATTCGCTCAATTTATTTCATGCCATTGACTAAATCTGGTCCACAAAAGGTGATGCAGTGAGCAGGAGACCCATCTGATTAACGGAGCCTGCAAGGTGGACGTTTGTGGGGTGTTTTTTTTGGGGGGGGGGTGGCGAGTTATGAAAAGTGCAGTAGTACGTTGGCCTCAGGCACTCAGCAGTGCACACAAGCAAGTGCAGAAAGGGCTGCTGGCCTCAAAACAGCCAGGCCCTATTTTATACTAAGGACTTATAGGTCGGTTTAATACCCCTACCCTATAATCTCATAGGGATTTATGGGGTAGGTCATGCCAAATGTAAGTGCACCCTTTTATATAGTTTACCCTAATGCAGGCCCTATTACATACTAGGGACTTATAGGTAGGTTTAACACCCCTACCCTATAATCTACTAGGGATTTATGGGGTAGGTCATGCCAAATGTAAGTGCACCCTTTTATATAGTTTACCCTAATGCATGTGTGTTTTCACTTGAGCTTTCAACTTAACACTGGGCCTGGTTAGATTGAGCCTTTAAGACTTATTGGGCTTCATAGAAGTCCTTCTATTCCACTATGGCCAGGATTGGTGAGG
This sequence comes from Calotriton arnoldi, assembly GCA_963921515.1. Lineage (NCBI taxonomy): Eukaryota > Metazoa > Chordata > Amphibia > Caudata > Salamandridae > Calotriton > Calotriton arnoldi. Next base: position 4,320,401 of record CAWUFW010000206.1, read on the forward strand.
GGGCAGTCCAGTGAGTGAGAGGAAAGTAAGCGCCTGATAAGTTTTATTTTCTTCATTGAATACAGTATGAATATACAAGCAAATGTGTTGGGTATTTTACAGAGTACTTTAAGGGAAAAACGCAATGTCTGATTATGAGTCAGTCGAAGGGGCTGCAGAGGAATTCTTCACATCGGATAGCGAGCAATATTCGGATGCAACATCTACATCGCAGGCAAACTCCATGCAAGAGCCACCCAAGAAACGAGCAAAAAAGCGCTTTGTGAAGTACAGACCAGAATGGGAACCTTCACACCGCAACATCCGCAAGGTGTCAGAAGATGTGTACAAGGCCAGGTGCAACCTCTGCAATAAAGACTTTTCCATTGCCCATGGAGGAGAGCGTGATATCAAAACCCATGAGGCAGGAGCACAGCATAGGAAAAATGCCTCAGGCAGGGTGAAGATGGCCTCAATTTCAGCTTACCTGCAACCAAGCTTCCAGCCAGAAGTATCCAAAGTAAGTCATTGCTTGCTTCATCATAATGTGACATAGGTTTATATTAAGAGCACATCATAATTGCTTTTGGGTTACCAGCTGACACTTTAGTTTAAATTTGCAGTTCTAAGCGCCATTGTGGCCACTGTTTTCTTCATCAAAGGAGATTTTCTTTGTGTACTTATACCTTTGTGTGTTCTTTTTTACATTTTAGGTCACAGCTGCTGAGGTGACTCAGGTGTACCATGCTGTGAAGCATCACATCTCCTACCGCTCCCTGGATTGTGGTATCAAGCTAAGCAAAGTAATGTATCACGACTCATCCATTGCGATGAAAGCATCCTGTGGCCGCACAAAGGCATCGAGCATCACTGTGAATGTGCTTGCACCTCTATCGTTGCAGCAAGTACAAGAAGACTTAAAAGATGGTTATTTTTCCGCTTGCAGTGATGCCTCAAACAAAGGTAAAATTAAACTCTACCCACTTTTGTTGCGGCACTTTAATTTCATCAAAGGAGATTTTCTTTGTGTACTTATACCTTTGTGTATTCTTTTTTACATTTTAGGTCACAGCTGCTGAGGTGACTCAGGTGTACCATGCTGTGAAGCATCACATCTCCTACCGCTCCCTGGATTGTGGTATCAAGCTAAGCAAAGTAATGTATCCCGACTCATCCATTGCGATGAAAGCATCCTGTGGCCGCACAAAGGCATCGAGCATCACTGTGAATGTGCTTGCACCTCTATCGTTGCAGCAAGTACAAGAAGACTTAAAAGATGGTTAATTTTCCGCTTGCAGTGATGCCTCAAACAAAGGTAACATTAAACTCTACCCACTTTTGTTGCGGCACTTTAATTTCACCTCCGGTGTGGCCTACACTCTGCTGGATTTCTACGAGGATGCAGCAGAGACTGCTACAGCTATTGCACAGCAGATCACCACAAAATTAAATAACCATGGTTTGAAAATGGAGCACGTCGCAGCATACTGTGGGGACAACGCAAGTGTCAACTATGGACGACATCATTCTGTGTTCCAGCTCTTGAACGGAGCAAATGGAGACATTCTGCCTGCAAACTGTTCTGCCCATATCCTGCATAACTGTGCTAAACATGCTATTAATGGACTTTCAATGGATGTAGAATCCTTTGTTCTAAAAGTCTACAGTCATTTCTCTTCTTCGCAAAGCGGACAGCGGAGTTGAAAGAGTTTTTCTAATATCATTTATACTTAGCTTGCCAGGCAGTAATGCACCTACTGAAAGGATTTTTTCTCAGTTGAAGTTCGCCTGGACTGACACACGAAATAGGTGTGATGTGGATCTTGTTAAGGCAGAATTGCAGATCCAGGCGAACATGAAACATTCGTGTGCTGACTTCTACCAATTAGCTCTTAAGAACAAAGAACTTCTGAAGTGTGCTAGTTCAGAGAAAAAATATAATTTCAAACACTAGCACCAAAACTAATATTACCGGTGTCAAAACTCTGCTATTTCCTTGGTCAAATTTCGCTTGGTGTGCTGTACTACTATTTAACCTAATAACTTATTTTGACTTGTACTTATGTTTGTTGTCTATTTACTTACATACTATTGCACAACCTAATTTGTAGTGTCGGTAAAACTTGCCCTTTGTCCCGAATTTTTGTCCTGAATTTTGACCCTCCGTCCTGAATTTTTGTCCTGAATTTTGACCCTTTGTCCTGAATTTTTACACTCCCCGTCCTGAATTCACACCCATGCCAGTTGGTCACCCTAGGTATGCTGTGTGATCAGTCGTAGGAAATTTGATTTGTAGGTCTGCTATTTTCTGCTTCTGTGCCTATATAGGCTCCGTGTGTCATTTCCGGAGCGGAATGACGTCAATGCAGAGCCGCACGGCGCCATCTGACGGTGCGCCGAGGTACTGCTGAAATGTTTCTGGATCCAGTATGATGCCTCTGAAGGATTCAAAAGGTGAGGATTCTGCAGCTAGCCAGAGTCTCCACCAGAAAGAGCATGATTGAACATAAGTGACTTGTATGTTAGGAATGTTTATATCGTTTTCGCTGGCCATGCCATGCATTGCTGCTTTTTTTGACATTCTTGTGGTTACTATTCATATTTTCAGCACTAGACTTGGGTTTTAGAAATAAACATTTTAAAGTTTTATCCGCTGCCACTTAGTGCTATTTTGAGCGTGTTATTCCCTTACAAAAGAAGGTTTGGAGTTCACCTATGTCCCTGAAACCATGTTGTAGAGGGACTAATCATGACCAGAAAATGCCACCTGCACAATATTGCTTAGTGGGTTGTGTACGGATCACAGTTCAAATGGATTTCCAATTTGTGTTGGTGCATTGAACTAAGCCCCTGCTCCAATAGGTTAGAAATCTGACCCCTGTGGCCCTGGAAGTCCACAGATTGTGATAAACCAGCCTGTAAGTTAATCACTTGCAAATTAATACACAGTTATGGTTTTGTTGAAATCTGCCCTTCCTCATTCTTTTCTCTTCTGTAGGCATATTCGGATCACAATCCCTATGCCCCTGCTCCAGGGCGTTTGCTTTGGAGACATTTATTTGATTTTAGATTCTCACCAGTGGTGAATGACAGGACATTATCTTGGCATATGGACTTACCCGTGTGCCGGCCTGTAATATTAATAAGTGCGTTCTTCAATAGAGGATTAATTTAATTCCCAGAAATTATATCTTTAGGTTCATGCTTCTCTACCTAAACGTGTTATGAGGATCTGTTTCTCACCAGTAAATATAATAAAAATTGTTATTTATATAGTGTTTTGTTACCCAGATTTGTCTCTCTATGTGCTGTAATTTACAACCACAGATAGTACCATTACCTACTTTAGGCCCTCCTCATAAGTGGCCTGGTAATTTCTGTGATATTTATGGTTCCTGGTAAGAACCTGACTCTGGCGAGTCCTAAATGTATCGTATTTGAGAAATACTACACAAATTTTGAGTTTTTGCGGAATGAAATGTGGACTTTAATGCTCACTGCACCAAATTCTGCATACTCTGGTAAATACTGGACATTTTTACCCCAATAATTATTTTGACCTGCAAAATTTTACCACAAAATGTATAATTGTGTTATGTGGGGTACCAGAGTTAGCACACGTCATAATTGATGAGTTAGCTCATAAAAATGATCCTAGCAGGGCGTGAGAAGAAGGTGAGACTAGGAGATATGTGAAAGGAAGTTGTGAGGAATGATGGTGAGATGATGGTCAAGAAGAAAGTAGGTTGTGTATCTCAGGTATGCTAGAGGAAAGCGGAAGGAAGGAAGAAAGAGCAGGGTGCTAGAGGACGAAGAGAGACGAGGCCTGCAAATGAAAAGCATGAGAAAGGAGGGGAATAAATGAGATGAAAATTCTAGAAACTAGGTGTAAGAAAAAAAGGACAATGTGAAATACAGGAGAGGCAATGGGCAATTATGGGCAAGCGATTACTAGATGGATGCTCAGGCTGCCACCAACCAGGGATATCATTTTAATATTACAAGCTACAATTGTGGCATAATTGCTAGAAAGGGTGATACTGAAAATTGGGTCTTCACCTTGGATGGCTAAAATTATTGAACTAGCCTGAGGTGGTGAAGATGGAGACAGAAGTACGAGATAGGGGGAAGTAAAAGAGTAGGTGAGTGATAGAGCGGGGGAAAATGAGAAGGGTGCGACAAAGAGTATGCATAACAGAGTAAGGGGGAGAAAAGAGTGCGAGCAAGAGGGCGCGTGAAAAAGGGTGAGTTTAGTCTGCTTATGCCCCAAATATGCTTTAGGCCTTGGAATTGACTTGGAAAGTGCTATATAAATATCAAAACAAAACAGTTCTGTAGCTCTTCTGTAGAGGAGAGAAGCTTGCCTTGCCGAGTTTTCCCCATTCCGTGAGGAAGAGATACTTAGACGGTTGCTACCTATACCTTGTTTTGCACCTTGTGTTTCTGCTTCTGATGCCATCGCTTGTCCTGTATCTATTCTATATCTTAAGAAACTTTGCAGTGCTGCTACTCAGCCTCTGCCTCTGTTGTGTATTAATGGAGCTTAGCATAAACCGTTTCACTACACATAGGCCAAAACAATTGGCATTGTTAAAAGTTTGTTTTAACCACTTAGCTGCTGAGACTTTTCCCACCCTAGCGCTAAGACCTTTTTTTGATGTTTGAGGCACATGGGGGCATATTTACGTTCCCTGGCGCATCCCTGCATATCAGCAGGGATGCGCCAGGGAAAATGCGTCACGCAAGTTTACCCTTGCGCCACGTCCGATGCGCCGCATTTACAATGCGGCGCATCGTGGCGCAAGGATAAGCAGATGCGTGACGCATCTGCCGGCGGAAGGTTGGCGCAGTGCTGAAGTTGTGTCGCAAGCGCGACGCAACTCCAGCACTGTTCCAACCTTCCCTATCCCTAACATGGTGCGTCAATCCATACGCCTGCTTGAAGCAGGCGTAAGGATTTGACGCACCAGCGTCGAAAAAGTGACTGCGTGAAATCTTGTAGATTTCACTACGTCACTTTTACGAGGCGTTCCGGCGCCGGAACGCCCCCCCCCTGCGCCGGTAAGCCCACATGAAACCTGACGCAGGTTTCATGTGGCGCAGGGGTTTACTACGTGACGCATCTCCCTAGATGCGTCACGTTGTAAATATAGCGCAACGCGGCGCATGGTTTGCGTCGCCGCTGAGTCACATGCGTGACGCAACGGCGGCGCAAAAGTGGTGCAAGGGGCTTGTAAATATGCCCCTTAGTATTTAAGCCTTCATGCCTCTTTTTCCACAAAGTTATCCATGCCTAATTTGACCAATCAGGCACAATCGTTTCCCCCATATGTTGTGGGTTGTAAAGATACCCAGGGTTTGTGAACTCCCCTGGTACGGAACCGAGAAAATAGGCAAAATATAGGAAAGCTTTTTTGTGTGAAAAATGGAAATAAAGTGCTGTGCAAAAAAAAATATATATTTGCATCAACAACGGGTTTGCTCGCTGTGCCAAGACCACACTGATCAGTGCTCAGGGTTAGAGTGATACCCCACCCCAATGTATTGTGAAAGCAGTTGGAGCCTAAGGGCGCTGACTGCTTTCACTTTTGTCCGTGTGTCATTAGCTTGCCGTGCGGGATCTAAGAGAAACTCTTACGCTTTTTGTGATTGTTTTAAAAAAGAAAATCCTTCTGGCGGTTGCACCAGAATGCTTTTTTTGTCAAAGCAGTGGACGAACCGTTCTCGTCCACTAAACTACAAAGATAATGCGTTGGAGATGAATTGGAGCATTCAATGCATGATAAGCATGAAAGAGTGAACCCTCACAATATATGCGATCAGTGTTTACATTACAATTTGCATGTGAAACAAGCTAAGTTTTCGAAATGGACTCAAACCACTTTGTAATAATATAAAAATAACTGTTGAGTCGCTCCATGCCATGCAGGAAACCCTCAGCCAATTCTTGCTTTTTAACCAACATAATTTTGCATGTAGGGATTTTTGAGATCATAGTAAAAATGTTAAAAGAAAAACTACAGTCCCCAGAATGCAGCATTTCGTGGGTTGACCAAAGAGGCCCCGAGGATTGGATCACATGTCGATGTGTCGGCAGCTCTTTCATGTTTCTTGCCCTGAACTGCACCCTCAGGGCAGCAGTGGGTGTGGCGCACACTGGAAGGTCAAATGGCTAACTCCAGTCCTAGAATATTTGGGAAATGAGCAACTTTCCCCCAAATATTCCAGGAAGCTTATTTAGTATTCCAACTCCGGTCCTGGAATATTTTGGGGAAAGTTATACATTCCCCAAATATTTTTAGGAATGGTTAAAAAGTAGTAATTTTGAATGGTAAAACATGTTGGCCTGAGGGCACGTCTCAGGGCAAAAAACAAGTGCACTCTTGTGCAAAGCAAAACAGAATTTAGTTTGTGATTTTCAATCTCATTTTCTTAAAGCAATGAAGGTCTAAACAGTCCAATAAGGGAGAGGGTGAAGATTACCTTTTAGGTGCATGCCGTGCAGACTGCTATTAGTCAAACATTAACGCTGCTCTAAAACCAAGGAGCATGCTGAAAAACATTTGTTGCTCAGAGCAATGATAGTCTAGACTAAGGGGCCGATTCCGATTCCGGCCGGAAATCTCTCCGACCGAGCCGGACCCGGAGAGAATTCCGACCGAATCGGACCCTAGCAGTCCGACCGGACGAGTACGATGCATTCGCATGCTATCGGACTCGAGTCGGTCGGACTCCCATTGAAGTCAATGGGAGCCGGTCGTACAACGCGTACGCGGGCTCCCATTGACTCAATGGGTGCGAGGCGGACAAGGGCGCCCTCTACAGCGTGTACGCGTCCATGCGCATCGCGGCGTACATGCACAGGTAGGGGGGACCCATGGGTCCCCCCTGTGTGCGACTCGCGCGGCTACGCGTACAGGGGGGTCCGACACAGACCCCCAAAGTCCGGCTCCGACAGCTTTTTCGAGCCGGACGGCGCGAGTCGGTCGGACTGCTCGCGGTGCGCATCGTACTTACCCGGCCGGGAAACGTCTCCATAGCGCAGTGCGAGTCGTGTCCATGTGAGTCGGTCGGAGCGTGTTGAAGCCGCGTTCGAGTCGGTCGGCGATTTCGCGGGTGCTTGCATCGTACTCGCTCTGCCGGACCCGCGTACGATTCGGTCGGGAAACAGGGCTCCGAATCGGATCCGGTGAATCCAAATCCGATTCGGAGCACTACCGGCCGAGATCGGAATCGGCCCCTAAATGTGTACATTTGAACATTACTGGGCTTGAAACCCCCATCCCTTCTGTGATCAAACTGTAGTACCTGCAGCATAACGTGTCTGAAGTGACGCCAAGAAATAAACAAAAAACAATGTTCTGATGCTTATCTTGCCAACCTCACCCTCATCCTACAGTCTGGTGCTTTGCATGACTAATTTGCAACCCTTTATTAAATACACTGCTCTGATTACGTGCAACACATGCAGGCCACCAGTGCAACACCAATTTTCACTATCTCTTCTTGTATAACTGTACAAGACGGCTTACTGCTTCATATTTTGATGGGTGTTGATTTACTATACTTTGCATTTTTTGACAATAAAAGTTAATTACCCAAAAACACATAAATATGCAAAAACAGAGATGGGCTTTCAGTCAGTCCTCTTCATCCATTGGCCTGTTTTAGTATCATTCACATTTTGCTCCCACCCATAACAGCATGCTGCATGGGTAGTGGGTCAATCCACTTCATCCATTGACTGTAGGCAGTGCAAATTATGGCATTTTTCCTGTGCGCGGTGTACACATCCGCCACAAAGAGTTCCTTTAGTACCAGGGGCTGGTGGGTCAATGTTTCCTTTTTATTCTAAAAAAATATACATATATTTTCTTCTTTTTTTCTTCTTTTGGGAGGGCCTAGCAGGAAGCAGCAATACAGACACTGGTACAGAGCCCTTGCTGCCGCTTGCAGTTCACTGCTTCCCATGTGGCCATTGCAAACAGCGCCGATCTTTAAATAACACCATTACAAGATGGCTGCCCATGTATGTGCATGCATGGTCAGCTATCTTTGGATTTTGTTATACTTTATTAAAAACCATTCCAAGATGACTTTCCTCATTGGGTATTTTTTTTGCCCAGTACTATTTCGCAATCATTGACATTCTTGGCTCCAATGCTTTTTTTTTTTTTACTGAGATTTCACCAAATCTCTTCAGATTTACGTTTGATTCCAGCAGCTGTATTATGAGTTTCAATTTCTGAAACCTAGACAACTTATTTCCGAAAGCTTATGCTGTTCAAAGATCATGATAAAGGAACCTGCTGATATGTCAAAATGGAGTTCCTTTCTTTTAGTTCCGGGAGTTAAGGTTTGGCTGTCTTCCCGCTTTCTTCCAGTTCAAACATTGGCAGTCAAATTTCGACCATGATTCTTTGGTCAACTCATCACTTTAATCCAGTGGCCTTCAAGTTGAAATTGCCTCACACTTGAAATATTCATTCTGTGTAATTCATCTCCATTGAAGCCATGTATTCCTGGTCCTTATCTTTGACTTCAAAATGAACATCAGCAACCATGGAATAAAGACAACCAGAATATGAATTTCCAGAAGTTTACGACTCTTGGATTTTAGGGATCATCTTTAGTTCTTTATCCACTGGAAAGGCTGTCCATCTATTGGGGGATCCTGAGAAGATGCTTCTTCTGTTCATCTTCCCTTACTGATCTGCCATTTCTTCCAAACACATCCTAATAAGCCTGAGGCTTACGGAAGACTGTGGTCAGAGAAAGGCAGTGTGTGCTCTGTGCACTGAGACAGCATTTTGCTGAATGCCACACCCAGTGCATAGCTGGGTGTCCTCGTAGTCTGGGCCATGTTGATGAGTCTGTTATTGCAGTCCCCTGGCAAGTTGGAGCTGTTAGTTGGCAGAGAGAGTAGTGAACTGAGGAATCGAGCAGCGGGTAAAGGATGTCATACTTAGTCCTCTTCTTCACTTTTTATCCAACGCCATGATTCTGAGGGAAGAGGCGTGGTCAATCCTATATACTACCTTTTTCAAGATGGTGGTTTGTCCAGAGAATTCTCTTGGTGTTTCCAAATCCAAGGCACAGCACAAGTCATTCCTGTGATGTCAGTTCTTATTTGAATCATATACAAAGGAGGCAGTCACAAGAGGAAAATGTGCTGCAGTGCATTTGTTCCCTATTTTCATCAATTACATAGTCAACTTGTCCTCTATTTTTGTCCTTCCTTTTGGCTTATTGCGGGTGGATTCCTTTTGATTTTTTCTTGTGCCTGTCCCTTCTCTCTTTCTGATGCACCAGGGGAGTCTACTACTGGAACATAAATATCTATCTTCAGTCAAGATATTGAATTACTAAGGAATTTTTTTCAATCTAGTGTTTTCTTTCCTCTTAAGTGGGTCCCTCTTATTGAGACACCTGACACCCTTCACTTGTGTTATACTGTGCAGCGTGACACAGTGGCTACTGGGAGGTGTCACCTTTTCCTTGGGCAATCAGGGAGGAAACTGAACAGACCATCACCGCATCCAGTTCTTGATCATTATAAAAAGAATTTCAGGTGGATTCAAGGACCAAATGTTTATCTTTGGATCAGAAGATGAAGTATTTAGTCTTTCGATATCCATGCGTTGTTTATCCCCTTTGGCCTTTGTAGGACTGGCCTGATATTTATGATGGGCCCAGTAACAGAGATTTCTCTGGGCCACTCATAACGAGAGCCTTAAAACTATGGTTCTTGTCATAGTTTTCTTTTAATCCTTCAAATCAAGAAAATCTTCAATTTCATTTCATTATATGGGAACAAGTATGGTGCCCCCGGAAAAACATGCTATTTAGAATGCTGTATGGACTCCATGGATGGTCATTAGGGATATCCACTGGGTAGCTAGTACTGCTCCTGCCTTGGCCTTTGTTATCTGTGACACCAGTGGTGGCTGGTATTTAAAGGCGGTGGGGAGCGGGACGCGGGGGCTTGGGGGAGTAGGGAATAAAATGAAAATACACACTCACCTGTCTGCCGCTGCTGCTCGCCGTCACCGCCGCCTCCTCTCAGTCCTCTTCCTCACTTCCAGGGCAGGAAGCAGGTTGCCCCTGTGTGACACTACCCTTCATTTCCCTTGTTATAGGGATCATGAACCCAGTGGCAGGAACAGAAAATAAGCAGGGCTATTAAGAAGTATGTTTACATTTTGTAGGTACAACTCCGTGCCTCACCCCAAACCCCTCAGCAGCAGATGTGAGACTTTTGACGGATCGAAAACTGGGCTTGGTGACAATCATTTGATGTCTTTAATGGACAAAGGGTGCATGATATCAATTCCACAACCCCTGTCGTTTTGGTCAATTGACGTTTATGATGAAAGCTGTACCTGCGTTCTTCCAACCCCTTCCTTTTTGTATGTTTTCCTCCATCCCACTTGAAGAGTTATCTTCCCATGGTTAATTTCCTGCGTGCGAGCAGTGTGTTCATTTCAATCATCTCCCCCTCCCCTGAAATAAAGATGCCTAAGTGGGCTCTCTAAAGTTCTGAAAATTATTTGAAAATGTTTTCAGATTGCAACAATGTGTCGGAAATGTTTACAGTTAGTGTCTCTAAAATTTTTACACAAGGTTTTCCCCTGGTGTCTGTTTGTCAGGGACAGCTAAGGGAGTCGAGGAGTTGTTCCTCTGATATGTGTCTTGGACGTTGAGCAAAGCATGTGGGCAAGCGGCTGTCAGCGGCTTCCCGGTGTGTTGGCCACTTCGATTATGTTACACTTTGTCACAGCCCTAGTTATGTTGCCTGTGTTGCCTGGCTATGGTGCCTATAGAGTGGTTTAGAAGTCCTATGCCCCTGAGGAGACTCTGCCTACATAGTTTATGTAAATAATTGTGTTCCTCTTTGAAGGTAGACAGTGGTTGCCTTGATAGAAAGGAGTGCAGACACCAGTGGGGTCACTTCCTTGGGCAGCCCTACATATGGGCTAGAACATCAGGTTTCAAGCCTATTATTGCTGGTGCCTTTTAAGCAGCAAACAGTTTAAGACTCGCACCTCCCAGCCTCATGCGTGTGATCTGAATTGGGGCTTGTGTGTGGACAGCATTCAAACCCTTTGCTCAACAGTGATTTGGGTTCTCATATGCACTGTTTGTGCTCTGGGTTTCAGTTCCACAAGGGTTTCAGTTCCACAAGGGTGAAGGAGCTACATACTTCATAGGAGGTCAATATTTGCTGTTCCCCTGGTAGGTGGCTTGGACATTGAGCAAAGCATGTGGTCAAGCATCCGTCAGTGGCTTCTCAGTATTATGAAGAAAAAAAATGTGTATTAGGTTTTCATAAACAACAAAATAACAAGACATCATAGAGCATCCAAAGCGGTGTTTCCAAAAGGATACATTGTTCTGAAGTAGTGAGCATGCAGTGTCCATATCATCAAAAAACAATGAAACATTTGAAGGAGGAATTGACGTCTCCCGAAGCAGCCATCCCTTCAGTGACAATGACACAAAGGGGCCGATTCCGATCTCGGCCGGTAGGGCTCCGAATCGGATTCGGCATAACTGGATCCGATTCGGAGCCCTATTTCCCGACCGATTCGTACGCGCGTCCGGACGAGCGAGTACGATGCGAATTCGCCGACCGACTCGTTCGGGCGTCCCAAACGCTCCGACCGACTCGTTCCCGGGTCTAACCGCACCGACCGACTCGCTCGGACACGACTTGCACCGTGCAATGGAGACGTTCCCCGGCCGGGTAAGTACGATGCGCGCCGCGAGCAGTCCGACCGACACGCGCCGTCCGGCTCGAAAGAGGAGTCGGAGCCGTACTTCGGGGGTCCGTGTCGGACCCCCCTGCACGCGTAGCCGCGCGAGTCGCACACAGGGGGGACCCATGGGTCCCCCCTACCTGTGCGTGTACGGTGCGAGTCGCTCACCGCGTACCCGCTGTAGGGGCGCCCTTGTTCGCCTCGCACCCATTGAGGCAATGGGAGCCCGCGCACGCGTTGTACGACCGGCTCCCATTGACTTCAATGGGAGTCCGACCGACTCGAGTTCGATAGCATACGGACGCATCGTACTCGTTCGGTCGGGCTGCACGGGTCCGATTCGGTCGGAAATCTCTCCGGGTCCGGCTCGGTCGGAGAGATTTCCGGCCCGAATCGGAATCGGCCCCACAGTGTCCAGCAACAAGGCAAATAAAGCACCACAGGGCATTCAACCCGAGGTGTATCATGAAACAGATATCCCAGACACAGCATACGTACCTCCCAAACCCAAATTATCACTCACGTCCACCTCAGATCCCAAATCATAGTAGCGTAACCAGGGACCCCAAACTTTGCTAAATTTCAGGGACATCCCCTGCTCTTATATGTGACTCTCTCAGTGGCCATGTACATATCCATGCCTGCCTTCTATTCATGCAGTGAGGGGACCATACCCCCAGTATTTGGCTACATCTGTTTTTGCTACGATCAATCCCAAATTACAGAACAGGACAGGAGTTGAGCCCTCAGGACATCAATCTCCGTTCCCAGAAAGACATATTCCGAGTCAAGTGGGACATCTACCTCCAAGATAGCCTGGAGTTGTTGGACCACCTAATTCCAATAAATCTGGATGAGGGGAAAACCCCAAAGTGTGTGCAAAAAGTCACCTCTGGCCCCGTACATCTCAAACACACCAGAGAGGTCGCCCTCCCCATCTTATGTAGCCTGGCCCGGTCATAATAAACCCGATGGTGCAGCTTAAACTCTATTAGTTGGAGCCTTGACTTTATTGCAATCTCCCAGGGGTGCATCAAAGCTGCCACCCACTCTGTGTCATCAGTCTTCCCAACGCCAGTCGCCCATCTCTCTCCCAGTGTACCCAGTGTGTCAGAAATACTTTTGTTGATTGTTTTGTAAGTATGGGAGATCGCCTTACTCCCAAGCTTCTCCATAAACAGGCTTACATCAAGTGGGGCGTACTCGGGTGTGTCGATCGCATCTAACTCCTCAGCCATCCAGGCATGGCAGAACTGCGCACATTTTAAATACTTATATTGGTGTAAGTGGCATTCCCGCCTTAAAGAGGGAAAGGGCATGAGGGCCCCATTTTCCAATACATCACCTGTTTTGGAGATGCCAATCAAGTCCCAGGGCTCAATCTCTCGCAATTTCCCCAATTTCCTCATTGCGCCCCCTTCTCACAATGTTGTTTCTCAGGTAACCTTAGACCCCCAGCCTGTAGCCTTGGAGGCTCTGCGCCATACTCCCAATGTAACCTGCATTCTCCTTAGATATAGTGTGGAGGGGAAGGCAGCAGTAGCCCGGCCCTCTCCAACATATAGGTTGGGTGATCCCATGGCGGAAGCAGCCAGTCATTGATGGGTATCAGGTGTGCAGCCCAATAGTAGACCCGGACATCCAGAATTAAATTAATTGATTATTTTTTATTTATTTATATTTGTTTGGTTTATATTTTATAGTTTTAAATGTGCAAAGTAATTTATTATTAATTAATTAATAATTGGTTGTTAATTAATTTTGATTAATTAATTGGTAATTAATTATGGTAATTGTGTAATTAATTTTAGGTGCGTGTTGTGTTTATAGGTGTACAGGGTGGGAAGTAATTTATTTTTAATTGATGAATTAATAATTGGTTGTTAAATATTTGTAATTAATTAATTGGTAATTAATTATGGTATTTGTGTAATTAATTTTAGGTGTGTGTTTTGGGGTTTATAGTGGTAAAGGGTGTTAAGTAGTTTATTTATTTTTTATTATTAATTTTTTGTTAATTGATATTAATTAAATTATTTAAAATTTTATTTTGATAATTGTGTAATTAATTTTAGGTGTGTGTTGTGGTGTTTATAGAAGTAAAGGGTGGGAAGTAATTTGTGTTTAATTAATTAATATAACATTGTTGTTAATATTAATTATTTGATATTTATTTTGGGTAATTGTTTATTTTTTTGTGTGTTGTTTTTACTTTTAAAGGGGGAAAGGGTGGGTATTAAATACATTTTAATTACTTTATTATTAGTTGTTAATAGTAATAGTTTTTATTTAAAAAATAAGTTTTATTTGTGTTTTATTATTTTATAGTTTAATTTGTGTGTTTTGTGGATATTATAGTGTTAAAGTGTGTGTAGTCAATTAATGTTTATTCGTTTTTTTATTAATAATATTTTTTTAATTGATTATTAATTATGTTAATTATGGAAGTTAATTTAATTTAAAATGTTGAAGTGTTTTGTTTTTGGTGTTGTGGTATAGGGTAGGAAATGAAATAAATACATGTATGTATTAATTAATTTTTTCGTTTGTAAATATTTTGTAGTTTAAAATTTTTTTTTTTTAAATGTACTTATTATTTTTTATATAATATTTGTAGGTTTTTGTTATATGTAATTAATATTATATGTTTTCTTTTTATATATTTAATATATTCGATTTTTCATTTTTTAAATATTGTTTATTATATCTTTTATGATTTTTTAAATATATATATATTTTTATAACTGTTTGAGTGAATAGTAATTTTTGTCTCTCCGCTATCCAACACTTTCCCTAATGTTGAACTCACTGGAGTGGGAATAGTAATTTTTACCTCTCCGCTATCCAACACTTTCCCTACTGTTGCACTCATTGGAGTTGGAATAGTAATTTTTACCGCTCTGCTATCCAACACTTTCCCTACTGTTGCACTCACTGGAGTGGGAATAGTTAATTTTACCCCTCCGCTATCCAACACTTTTCCTACTGTTGCACTCACTGGAGTTGGAATAGTAATTTTTACCCCTCCACTATCCAACACTTTCCCTACTGTTGCACTCATTGGAGTGGGAATAGTAATTTTAACCCCTTTGCTTTCCAACCCTTTCTCTACTGTTGCACTCACCGGAGTTGGAATACACTTTTTTACCCTTTCGCTATCCAACACTTATCCTACTGTTGCATTCAGTGGAGTGGGAATAGTAATTTTTCCCCCTCCGCTATCCAACACTTTCTCTACTGTTGTACTCTTTGGAGTGGGAATAGTAATTTTTGCCCCTCCGCTATCCAACACTTTCCCTACTGTTGCTGTCACTGGAGTGGGAATAGTACATTTTACCCCTCCGCTATCCAACACTTTCCCTACTGTTGCACTCATTGGAGTTGGAATAGTAATTTTTGCCCCTCCGCTATCCAACACTTTCCCTACTGTTGCAGACACTGTAGTGGGAATAGTAATTTTTACCCCTTCGCTATCCATCACTTTTCCTACTGTTGCACTAAGTGGAGTGGGAATAGTATATTTTACCCCTCCGCTGTCCAACACTTATCCTACTGTTGCACTCAGTGGAGTGGGAATTGTAATTTTTACCCCTCCGCTATCCAACACTTTCCCTACTGTTGCATTTTTTGGAG
Source organism: Calotriton arnoldi (assembly GCA_963921515.1). Taxonomy (NCBI): domain Eukaryota; kingdom Metazoa; phylum Chordata; class Amphibia; order Caudata; family Salamandridae; genus Calotriton; species Calotriton arnoldi. Next base: position 4,335,772 of record CAWUFW010000206.1, read on the forward strand.
TATAAATATAAATTTTTACCCCTCAGCTATCCAACATTTTTCCTACTGTTGCACTCTTTGGAGTGGGAATAGTAATTTTTGCCCCTCTGCTATCTAACACTTTCCCTACTGTTGCTCTCACTGGAGTGGGAATAGTAATTTCTATCCCTGCGCTATCCAACACTTTCCCTACTGTTGCACTCACTGGAGTTGGAATAGTAAATTTAATTCCTCCGCTATCCAACACTTACCCTACTGTTTCATTCACTGGGGTAGGAATAGTTATTTTTACCCCTGTGCTATCCAACACTTTCCCTACTGTTGCACTGATTGTATTATGGAATTTAAGTTTAAATATTTTTTTAAAGTTTAATGTTTTAATTTATTATATATTTTTGTTTTTTATATTTCAAATCATTATTATATATTTTTATATTATTTTTAACTTTTAACATAAATTAAAAATAATAGTCTATTAATTGTTTTATAGTAAATATATATGTATAAATTATCATGTTTGTGTGTTTATTTTTTTAATTAAGTTTATTTGTTATATTTTATTAAAATGTATATTAAATTTATTTTATTTTGTTAAAATTATATTTAATATTTAATATATTTAAAGTATATTATTATATTTTATATTTATATAAAAGTCGATATTTTATACATCTATATTTTTTACATTGATATTTTTTAGTCTATATTGTTGTACTTACCTGTTTAAGTATAGGAGTCGATATTTTTGTTGTCTATATTTTTTACTCGCTATTTTTAACATCAATATTATTTACATCGATGTTGTGTCAGTGAACCATTTATTTTGTAGCCAGAGTAGCTACCAAACAACTCTATGGTCTGAAAGATTACCGGGTTCTGTGATATAGAGGAGGATATCATCCACGTAGTTTGAGATTTTCTCTTCCAGCGGGCTGGAATCCAAAACCTGCAATCCCTGAATGTCAGGGTGTGTGTGCATCATGCATGCTAGCGGTTTCCAGCATCAGAGCAAAAAGGAGAGGGGACAAGTGGCACCCCTGCCTCATTCCCTGCTCAATTGGGAACATATTCAAGAGGAGCCCATTCACTCTCACCGCGGCCGTCGGGGCTTAATATAGAAGTGCCATCCACTGCCTATTTCTGGGACCAAAACCAAATTTCACCAGCATTTGCTGCAAATAAGGCCAATGAATAGCATCAAATGCTTTTTCTGCATCCTGCGAAACATAGACATGGGGCACCCTCCTACCTTGAACCTCTGCCAGCCAGATATGTGGTCTGCACAAGTTAAGGCGGGTGGATCTGCCTGGCATGAAGCCAGATTGGTCTCCATCTATCAGTGGGGCTATAACTTTGATCAGCCTAGTCACCAGGATCGTGGCCAACACTGGGCTTGCCCTCCTAGTTTATTGCTGTTATAGTCACAAGTTGGAGATCTGGTGGCAGTGCCCCCCAGTCCCTCACCTCACGAAACAGATTTAGGATGTGGGGGTTCTAATGTGCCAGCGTACCGTTTGAAAAATTCAGCCAGGAGACCGTTAGACCCAGGGGTCTTCCTGGGTTTAAGTCTCACAGTGGCAGCCTCTACCTTGGAGAGATCTATGTCTCCCTCAAGATCCATGCGGTCCTCCGTTGAGACAACCGGGGTGGCCACTGTTGCAGGAAAATCCAGATTTTGGTCAGCTCTCGGCAGCAAACGTGCCCCCGTAAAATTCAGCATAATAGCAGGCAAATTCTCCCACTAGTTGGGTGTCAGTCATATATGATTCTCCCGTGGTAGTCGTGATGGTTCCCACCCATCGCTCTTCTGTCTCTCTTTTGCTGCGCCACGCCAGCAGTTTGCCTGTCTTATCAACAATATCATACAGATAGTAATGGGATACCAGTTGAGTCCGCCATGCCCCACCCTGGGCTAATTTCCGGTATTCTGTTTGCAGCACCTCAAGTTGTTGAAGAATCTGCGGGGTAGGATGACCCCGGTGTACGGCTTCTAGGGTTTGCAACTGGTGTTCAAGCTCCTCAGTCTGTTCCACATCGCGCTTCTCTTTACATGCAAGTATATTCTGTGCTCGGGCCCGAAGAACTGCTTTATATACCTCCCAGAGTGTTAGGGTGGACTCCACATTTTTATAAAAGTACAGTTCCGTGTCAATTTGTATTTCTCATGCTATGTCAGCATCTCTCGGGTCCCAGGCATTCAACTTCCATCCCGTGGACCCTACACGCCTCCTCTTCCCCACGGAGACCCAGAGCCGGGAATGGTCTGATAATCCCTGTGCTAAATATTCTGCCCTAGTTACCACCCCCACTTCGCCCGCCAGAGCTTAGATGCAGTCAAGTCCCGAAAAAAAACCATGCATCCCCGGACGCAAAAATAGGAGAATCCTCTCACGCTAGGGTAACAACATCGCCAAAAGTCAGAAATCCCCAATGGGAGCTGCATAGTGAGCCAAGAGTGTTTCGCGGGCCTGTGCCGCCACCTGCCTAGAATGATCCAGGTCGGGGTCCATGACGTCATTGAAGTTCCCCCCTACAATATGCACAGACGAGGATGCCTTCATAAGTATTGTGGCCACCTTATCCAGGATGGGATCCTGCAATGGTGGGGGGCACATAAACATGAACTAGGGTGAACACCCGTTCTCCCCACATCCCGTAACCCCAATACAAGTGCCATTGGGATCAATCCATGTCCGGGTAACTTGAAACAGAGGGGTCTTCCTTATCAATACAGCCACTCCTCTGGATCCAGAAGTAAATCTCTCATTCACCAAAGTGGTGTATGCACCTCTACTAAGAAATGGGCAGTGAGTCCCTCTGAAATGCGTTCTGTGAAGTAAGACCACATCGGGCCTAAGTCTACGTATGTATTGTGTCACTAATCTCCGCTAGTTACTTCTCAGTCTTGCACACAACTCTAGCCTCTCTTTGCACTGGTCTTATACAGTTTCCTCTCTTAAGCTCTTTCCTGTTAACAAGAACACTGTATAAATGCTTCTTCTGATAAAGAATTTCAGAATGTCTTCCCTTTAAATGAGAGGTCTGTGCCACCTTTGGACTTGAATTTCACTGAGTGGCAGGTAAGGGATTCTTTTGTCTTCAATATGGAGCATTCTCCCTGGATAACAGAACAAGATGTCACAGAGAGATATAGAAGCACTAGGTTGTTCTCAGATATTTGTATATCAAGTAGTCCAATTTAAAGCGATACTGGCAGCCAGTGAAGTTATCTTACCTGCTACCTGTGCTTCCCTCGCCAATAACAGTAATCAAACAGCAGCTTTGTATACTCTCTGTAAGCAGTTGATAGAGCTCAGCCCACTCTATCATTTATCTTCAGATAGGTGAATCGTTATAGCTGCATGAGAGGTAAAGGGAGAACACTATCACTTGTTAACATCTCAATACAGTGTAACCAATGTGGTCACACAATAACCCACTCGACAACTTAATCTGAGTTTAGTATAGCCTTATAGCCCGCCGCCGAGGGCTATACCGGCTGTTAAAGGCCCTGATCCCGAGTGGCCTATAACGAGGGAGAGGGCCTTTAACAACCGGTATAGCCTGAGGCAGAAGGGCTATAAGGCTATTAGAACATTCCACCCACTAAGGGTAGAATGTTCTAAATTAAAAATGGAGAAACAAAAAGACAAACATTGGAATGTTGGAGCGCTGGGCTTATACCATCCATTATAAGCCCAGAGCAACTCCATTGTCTTCAATGGAGCTCCCAACATTCCAATGTTCTAATAGAGTTTAAATATAAATTTAGAAACAATTCAATACACACCAATCACATTAAGATCATATAGAAATACAGAAAGACTAAAATAAGTCAAAATCTTCTGAAGAGATTTACCCTATATAATACAAAGCAGACAACTAACTCTATGACGACGATAGAGATGATCAGGAAACATAATTGAGTATTAAATTGCATCAGATGATTTTCCTAAGTAATCATGAGCAAGCTATCTCTTCCTACACTACCTTAAAAGGGCAACCCTAAACTAAGAAGCATTTGGTAAAGGTGAAATCAGAAAGGTGTCAGCTCTCGGAGTCTTCAGTAGAGGCATTCCAACCATGGGTCAAGTAGCATAAAGCCACACAAGCAGAAGCATAGATCTGTTCTCAGTGACATCCTAAGATGACTCCCCTTTTCCCTCACTATGTTTTAGCATTAAAGATCAATTGCATTAAGGGTGGATAATCCCACGTGATCCTTGCTAGTGAATCTCTACCCGTACAAGTATCCTGCACTACTGGATACTTGCACCTCCTTTCCCACATCGATAAGTTGCAACTTCGGTCGTCCTTGGTCATTCATCTCCTCTTCCATGAGAACTCGCCTCGTTCATTACTGCACTTCTCCTTGCTAACTTCGTCTTCTCATACCTTGCTATCTAATGAAAACAAAACCCTTCTATGCCAACTAAAGAGGCTTTGTCCATACCTGCAGTGGAAACAAAATACAAGCAAAGGCATTCTGCATTGAAGGTAAAATACAAATTACATGTTATATTTTTAATGTGAGCATGAACTGAACTGGTTTCTTGAGGCCCACTCTAGTCAACTTTAACAGTGCACAGGGTAACAGAATATGTGCGCATTTTTACGTGCAAAATAAATGCAGCTTTTTAAGACACACATAAATTGTAAAAGATTACGAAGATGTCATTCTAAACGCACCTGCATAGGAATAATTCTTGTTATACGTATAAATGTTTAAACGTCGTTTACATATAAACATTCTGATTTATTAACCTCACAATGGAACACATTTTGTTAACTTCACTTGTCACATTATTATATAAATGTTACATAGGCCTTTATTAATCACGTTATATATACAAATTCTTCAAGTGAAGTACTTTAAATATGCGATACTCAAGGAGAATCTTATGTAAACCTGAGTATTATCTGCTTCTGAGTATTATTAATAATACTCATGTGAGTATCATTAAAAATGTGAGCTAAAGGATCTAGATACATATTAAATAGTGCAGGTGACAGCAGACAACCTTGAGGTACATCAAAATATGGAGAGATTTCCTGAGAGCTGGGTGGTACATTTCACCCTGCTCTACAGTCAGTCCACTGTAGCAAATGATGACTCTAATGCCATCAGATGGTTCAAGTTCTTCCTCTCCCAGCGAACCTGAAAGAGGCTCTGTGGGCCATTGCTTATTGTCTGGCAGCTAGTAGGCCACACCTCCCAAGAAGGATGTCGATCAGGACGGTATTAAACGAGGCTTATCTCGGACAGCTCCACAGGATGGATGCAACCATTTATTCCAGTACTGGTGCACTGAGTTGGGGTCGGGAGAATCAGAGGCAATTTAAGTTATTGGAAAGTGAGGTCCCAGAGAACGGATAAAAGATCTTTGTAGGTTTCTTAGTTTTTTTTAGTTTTTTTTATTGTGATTTCTTATGGAGTCTATGTTGCACCTGTGTGGGCTAAAAATGGCCTATGTGTGGCGTTCATGGGAGTCAGTACCTCTGTGACCAGTTGTGTTCATGAGAGTCAGTAGCTCTGTGACCATTTGCAAGGAAGAATTCGGAGGAGAATGGCGAGACCATCACCTGTTCACCAGTTAATACCTCAGGAAAGAAGGGAACCAGTAGGGGTCTCCCCTCAGGGAGAACAGTAAAGGCAAAGTCTCAAGGCAGTGAATGGGTAGTGTAACCTGTAATGCTGACACTCCTCATACTCTGTTCTACTTGACTAGAATGGAATAATTAGCTAGCCTTAACAACATGTGAAGACTCTAAACCTGATGTGTTACTATTTATATCGCAGGTAGCGAATAAAGGCGCCGATCAAAGACAGCCAATCTCCGCATTCTTTGCTTGAGCACCAGTGTACACCAAGATATTTGATTCAGCCCGAAATTTGTGCAATTAAATTTTGGGAAGAAACTGATTTGAAACAATGGCTCTTTTACACTGACTTCTTCACTTGGCAGATATTTTGTTTAAACAAGATGTTCGCAAATAAGGACCAGATATATCGAAGGGTTTTACTCATTCTGTGACTATGGGAAAATGTGTTCGTACATAAGGCCCTAAGTAACTATAGAAATTTCATTTTGAGACAGTCACCTCGATTTGTAGTACTCACTTGCAAATTATTTGGTATGTCAATCAACTATGCTCAGCCACCATGTTGAATTTCTCACCCTTAGTTTCACTTTGTCATTTTCTAGCCGTTCGTGTGCTGATCGATTGTGCATACTATAGTTAGTAAAAATGGGGGCAGTGTGGTTCCAACATTGTTGTTCTTGAGTTGCAAATTGAAAATGGCGACACATAAATGAAAATTTCGAGAAACACCTCTCTATATGCCATAAGATTTTGTTCCAGTGCAGTCTCTAGTACATCAGCCTCCCATATATGCCCACAAAGGGTGGTTCCATGATATTTTTTCAGGATATCCAAATGTTATAAATTTACATGTACTCAATTTATGAGGAACACGTTTAGATCGATAGGGGTGATCTTGAACATCTAGCTCAGGTCTGGTCATCCTGGACCTATGTGAAAGAGTGGTGTTTAAGAGTGAAAGGAAGACCAAGTCGGCTGGTAGAGTTCTGTAATGACGAGAGGATTCATTTTGATGACCAACTCTATCATAGAAATGTAAAAAGAGTCTGGGGAAAGCAGAGCTTCCTGTGGCCTCCTTAGCACCTGTGTTTTTGGTGGTCCTTGTTGCATCACTGGCTTTATATTGTGCTCTTTGAACTGTGAAGGATGTGTGCATTGGTGCCTGATATCAGTTTTCAGTTACAGGATATTTGATTGGATGTTGTGTGATTTGTTTCCATACAATCTCTGATCTTGTTTTACTTAGGCCTCAGGATCTGGTTGGTTCAGTTGGTTTCGCTCAAAATCTACAAAGGAAGAAGCAGCGCCTTTGCCGAAAGCAGTGCCCACTGGCGATTCTACCTCAGTATTAGACCCCAACCCGACAGCAGTGCAGGTAATAAGTTTACTAGAAAACAGATGAAGATAATTTCTATCATTTGGTTCATGATTTTGAAAATTAGCAAATTCCTAATGGTTGAAGGATTAGATCAGGTGACTTTATCTGCTAATATCAATTGTTTAAATAAGTGAATACATTCTTTCAGTGTACAGGAGCTGCAGAATGAGGAAGCTTCATTGGGACTTGTTGCTCCCTTCCCCAGAAGCAGGGAGAGCCCAAGTAATTCCTTTTTTATATACTTTACACTGCAGGTTATCGCACGCACGCACACACACGCACACACGCACACACACACACACACACACACACACACACACACACACACACACACACACACACACACACACACACACACACACACACACACACACACACACACACACACACACACACACACACACACACACACACACACACACACACACACACACACACACACACACACACACACACACACACACACACACACACCCCCCCCCCCCCCAAATCTCCTCAGTGTCAGGCCGACCTAGATAGATGTCTCTCTGTCTTAATGACCATAAACACATATGCACTGACCACAAGAGGAGCCTCTGGTTCACCAAAGAAACACTGACAACAAAATGTTCTTTCTGACAGATCAACTGGTTCAGTTTGGATTCCCCTCTCTCACCCTGTTGTTTAATAACTACATGATCCCTCTTGCCCAAAAACATTTTGCCCATGGTCTGCATTTTCAAATGTGTGTAGACGATGCATATCTGCTGAAAGGATCAGAAGATATTGATTGAGTAAAATTCTGTCTATGGGAGGCAAAACCCTGGATGTCCCAGAATTATTTATGTCTGAATACCTGAAAAACAGCGATCTTAATAATCAGTACTGATTAGCTCCGTTCATCAAGGTGAACATGGCCTACCTATGTACACATATCTGTGATATATATGGCTGTCTATTTCACCTGTTTAACATATCTAAAATAAGGCATTTTCTGAATATCACCAGCCATCTACGAATGGTGCAAGCTGTTGTAGTTTGAAGCTTTTTAACTGTTCCAGAGTCTGCCACAGTTTGTCTCAATATTACTGAGATAAGCTCCAGGCTGCTCAGAAACGCTCTGTTTGTGTTATTTTTAGTCTGAGCAAATGTGACCATGTATCTGAATATTGCAAAACCCTGGGATATCTACAGGTGACAAGGGCATTTGCATGTTTAGAAATCTATTTAAGGCTATGCTCCAAACTATTTGAGCGCACATTTTGTCTTGAGAAGCTCACTTTTTTGGAGATCCCATCTGGTAGATATCCCTAAATGCGAATCCTGCCTTTGTGGAGAAAAAGGAAGAGGGACAGGTCCTACCCCTTTCTCTAAGTTTTACCTACAGAAGTGAAGGAGGGCTTGGAATCCAACAGACTGTTAGTTAATCTTTCTCTATTACAGGGAAAAAGATAGCAGGCCCCTGCCCTGAATCCTCAGAATCTCATTGCACCATTTAATGTACATGTACACTGACCACGTTGGGGTGCATTAGACCTGGAATGCATACTTGCGTTGTAAAAGCACATATAAAAGAGTGATACACGTCACTGTTTCCAACATCACACGTGTACCAGAGTCTTCTTATTAGCTGCCTATTCTGTCTTGGAATGAGGAGGCAAACTAGTAGGAACTGCTAGTGTTAAACATTCAAATCTGTTATTTGCTTAACTTTGTTGATTATTGCTTTCAGCAGTTTTATATGTGAGCAGAAAAAAATGTGTGAGTTTCTTAATTAGCCTCTCTGATTTAAATTGTCTGTAATTCTATATATATCTGTTTTGGGTGTGATTTTATGTGTATTGTTGGATTTAGTATTGTTTGTATCTTGAGAGCTTAGAAGCTTGACATATTCCATCAAATCTCTGTATTAAAAATAAAAGAAACAAAACAAACAAACCAATGATACACCTGCATTAATACCATGCGAGAAGCTTCTCTGTGAGCAAAGAAGTGCTGACAGCAGAACAGGGAACTCTCACCAATCATAGAAAACTATAAACTCACAAGAGGTTGGCCACTTACTAAACATAAGGACATATAAATAGAGGTGCTTCTCACTCACCTGAGAGGCATACTTTGAAAGCAAGAGAGGAGGGCCTTCAATGAACATAGACATGCTAGCAGCAACATAGGGGACTCTCAGTTATAGAAACATGAAGGACAGCTCTCTGACTGACCACACAAACATTATTAAGTTCCCTCTCCATTTTTCTGGGAAAATTATTAAGCAGCTTGCAAACCGTGCCTGGGGGGAGCCTCATGCCTTTGCTCCTCGGTCTTTGGTCCAAAGCTTGCATGCAGAGATTGGCATTTACACTGCAGGGCAGAATGAAGAAACTGCAGATCATAAGGCGTCTTTAGATGGCAATGAGGCACTGGTAACACATGTAATAAATACAAATAAATACCCCCAATAACTTCCTGTCATTTAAGAAGTGGAATTATGATGGTCTTTTCTCTTTTATCAGGGGGTGACTCCACCCCTGGCCACACCACCAACAGCTGACAAAATGAGCTCGCCTCCATCCCCACAGAGTGCCCTGCTGTCGCAGTCTGCAAGGAACCCCTTCTCCAGGACTGCAGGTAAGTCTGACACCAAGAGCGCCTCCAAATGTTATCACCTGCCCTTCCTTTCCTATCTGATGTGCCTTGATAAGCGCTTCTCTCTCTTTGGAGCTGTGGCTGTAATGATTTATAAAGTGTGAGAAACACCAGAAACTCAGATGCTAAGTCTAGAGTTCACAGCCTTCTCTCTGCAGTCTATGTGTCAGGCCTTCCACTCTGAGGTGTGATCTGTCTCCTGTGATCTCTCTGAGGTGTGATGTGTCCCCTGTGATCTCTCTGAGGTGTGATGTGTCCCCTGTGATCTCTCTGAGGTGTGATTTGTCTGCTGTGCTCTCTCTGAGGTGTGATCTGTCTCCTGTGATCTCCTTGAGGTGTGATTTGTCCCCTGTGATCTCTCTGAGGTGTGATCTGTCTCCTGTGAACTCTCTGAGGTGTGATCTGTCACCTGTGATCTCTCTGAGGTGTGTCTTCTGCCTCCCCTGTTCGGATTGTAGCTTAGTCTGTGTCTGTTGCGTTTATCTCGAGATGCAAGCGGTGTCTTCTGCGTTCCTCTCTGGGGAGAAGCCTGTTTCTCAGGCCTGCATCTTTAAGGTTTAGCCTGTGTCTCCTACGCTGTTCTCTGTGGTCTAGCCGGTTTCTCCTTGTGGTACAGTCTTTGTCTCATGGTTTCTTCCCACGGGTGAAGCACGGGTTTCCCACATTCCTCTTTGGGGTGTAGCCTGTGTGTCCTGTGTTTTTCTCAGGTGTAGCCTGCGTCCGACTTTTCTATTTCTAGCTGCGTGCATAGCTTTTGGAGGCGTAAGCTGTATCACCTGAATTCCTCCTGTCTTTTCTGTGCCCCTTTCTTGGGTGTAACTTGTGTCTGCAGTGTACCCGTCTGGTGTGTAATCCGTATCTCCTGCAGTCCTGTTTGATAGTGTACCCTATCTCTCCTGCGTTCCTCTCTGAGACGTGGCCTTTGTTTCACACGCTCATCTCTGAGGTATAATATGTCTCAGGCCTTACTCATTGAGGTATAGCTTTGGCTCCTGCTTTTCTGTCTGAGAGGTAGTCAGTCTTTCCTGCATTCCTCTGCGCGGTTTAGCCTGTGCCTGTTGCGTTGCTCTCTGAGGTGTAATCTGTATTGTCTGTTTTCCTGTCTGAGGTTGCAGCCTCTGTCTTCTGCGTTCCTCCTAGAGGTATAGCTTGTGTCTCCGGCTGTCCTTTCTGATGTGTCTTTGTCCCTCCATTCTCCACTCCCATCTGAGTTGTATCCTATACCTCTTACTTTCCTCTGAGAGGTGTAGACTCTGCATTTTGCGTTCCTCTCCGGGCAGTAATCTGTGTCTCGTGTGTTCCTATCTGACCTGTATCTCCTGCATTCCTCTCTTAGGTGTAGCCTGTGTATTTTGTAGTGCTGGAGACGTATTCCAGCAAATGCAAAGCCTGCAAAATCTGCTTGGGAAATTTTGCAGTTGCACAGAATTTTGGTTGCTCTCTGCCCTCCCCCTTTCTCTATAAACCAGGGAGCCACCGCAAACTATCACCACCACATATTGGCGAAACTTCGCAGCTATGGGAACAAGCATTGGCATAGCCAATAGGTCTCGCCGATAGGACTTAATAAGTGTTTATCCATGCAGCACATTATCCTGAGTGCTGTTCCGCCAGGGACTGAAGAGCTATACCACAGCTTTCCAAACTTTTCATGTTGGTGACACACTTTTTCGACAATCATCATTTTGCGACACGGTAATGCAAGCGAGCGTAGCGAGCGAGCCCGAACCACCTAAGGGGGGTTCGGGGGGATTCTCCCCCCACGAAAAGTTTGAAAAAATAGTGGGCAAATGGTGCATTTTCAAGCAAATTTGAGAAAGCAGGAAGGTTAATAAAGCAATTGTGAATCTGTTCTAACAAAGACAGTGACTGGCAAAACTGGGTGTAAGGTTAGGTTTGTGCCTGAAACAAGAATATAATCATGCACACATTGACACATGCCCCAGTGATTTACGGCACAAAAAGGGCGGGTGCACGCACTGCCAACCCTTTCAACCATGCACAACGTCCGCCTGCTGCCTTGCTGAATATGAGTTATACAAAAATCCGTTCAGGAAGGGGAATTGTGAGTGGTAAAACAATCATGCAACTTATCAGCCGGTCTCTGCGCATTGAACTCAGGTGGGACCGTTTTCCTCAGCGCGCCAAAAGCCAACAGAAAATAAGACGAGTCATATGTTTTTCCATTCAGCACTTTGAGGTAAAATTAACTGCATATAAGAGATAAGGACAAATACATATATGTCATAGAAATTGTAAATATCAAAATGTATGGGGACACAACATATCTCACGAAAACCTTTCATTGATTTAAAAAAAAAAAATATATGGATTTCTAATGCAATCATAGTCTTGGATTTCAACATTTGGGAAGGACCAAATTATGTGGCAAGGGTGACTAAATTATGCAGCAAGAAAAGGCACATTTTTGTGGCAGTATTACTTCAATATTTTGTCATTTTCACCCATGTTAAGACTCTCTTCTGCTGTAGATACACATGGGTGCACCAGTTTAACACCCAAATACAGCGATAAGCGACTGAAAGATGACCAGTCAATCTTTGCGAGAGGTTTTCCAGTGTGCGGTAACATGAATGGTGAGATTTTCCGTAACTTTGTATCTATTTGAGCTAGGAAAATTTTTTTGTTAAGAAAACATGCTCTGTTTAATAAAACTTCGCCGAAGTAGTGTTTTGCGGAAAGGCAATATGCAAATGAGGGCCACTTTTTTAGCGTGCCCGGGCCGATTTTTAATCCCAATCCAACCCTGGGTACACGAGAGAAACGCAGACCTCAAGTCTCACACATTAAGAGTGAGACTCTTGTATTTGGAGTGTGTGTTCAGCTCTCAATACCGTTGAGGAACTCTGTGCAGCAATTTGCTGATGACTTATCAATAGTTCACAGGGAAGATTTTATACAAGTTCTAAATGAGAGAACAATGGTATTCAAGTCATGAGTGCAGCTGCAGACTCATCCATACTGGCTGCACATGGATATTGCAACACAAAAAGATGATGGACGGAATGCTGAACATTGTCAAACATTCACCACCAGTCACAGATCTGAGTTTTTTATTTAAAGACATCTAGTATTGTTTACTGCTGAGCAAAACAGCAACACAAGTGAAAATGATACAAGACTCACAGCCATCCCCCAACATTTGACATGTAGTAATAAGTTATTGTAGATCAAACCCCATAGAAAGAAATCATGTACATTATGTCTTAATACACCACAGCACCCGTAGCAGGAGTAACCTCACCTTGTCCTCAGAAGAAAAGTCTTGTTTCCCCCCCCCGTCCAACAAATTTAGTCAACAGCACCCCCCAGACCTGCAGATCATCTTCCACGTTATCATGTCTACATTTTACGGAGGCGTACTTCCTCCGCCACTGCCTACTCACACACATCCCTCTCCCAAACGTCGAGACTATGCCCACCCTGCCCCATCCAGGTAAATGCGACTCTCCTCTTTGCCAACAACAATAGCAAATGCAAAAAGTTTAATTCCATCTTTCTGCCTTTATGCTTTTTAATAGCGCCCAACAGGCAAACACCCGGGTCCAGCTCCATCTCAGCACCAATGACCGTGGCCACCTGCCTCACTACAGATTCCCAGGCAAGGTGCAGGAACGACGTCACCTGTGCCTGGCACCGGTAACAACTTTTAGGCCTACTGGGGTCAATCTGTGAGGCAGAACCGGACTGATATACATACGGTGCAAGAAATTAAAATGGATCAACTTAATACACTATGGAAGCAATCCCACCCCGGGGGGATGGCGGAGCCCTCCTTCAGGCCTCTTCATTCATGCCCTTTTGGATACCTCGTAGTGCTGCTCCACTGCTTTTGGAAGCTAAACGTATTGAAGCTTGTGTCATGTTATTTAAATATGCTATCTTTCTCTGATGTTTTTCCATGTTTATTATTTCCGTGTACATTTATTTATGTGCTTCACCACATTCGTCTGCTCAGTATCAGCTAGTCTGCAGACACTGGTCTACACTCTCTTCATGATTATCCATGCCTAAAACTCCCTCAGCAGTGCTGTGCACAACCTTACCTTCCACACGTTCTCCCATCACTAATTGTTGCACCCTTTCCGTTACTCTTAGCATACCCATGGCTATTTACTGTGTGCTCAATGGAATATATTAAGGCCACGCTTAGTACACAACCTCAGTCATGCTGTCTGCACTCTAACCCACACAGAACTCCCATCAGCCGGGTCACAAGTGCTCACCTCCCATCAGCAGATCCACACATGCTCGGCTGCGCACCCTCCCCCCACTATATAAGCTGGGCCATGTGCACTTCCCCTTTTGCCCCTATATAAGCTGGACTGCACATGCTTTCCCCTCTGCCCCTGTATAAGCCGGGCCAAACCCGCTTCCCCCTCCGCCCCTATATAAGTCGGGCTGTGCACGCTTACCCCTCTTCCCTCATATAAGCCGGGACGCACGCGCTTCCCCCTCCGCCCCTATATAAGCCGGGCCTTGCATGTTTCCCCCTCCGCTCCTATATAAGCCGAGCCACTCGTGCTCACCTATTCCGCCTGCTCCACAACACCAAGCTCATGTATGTTTCAGGGTACAGAATAGAGCATTTTCTCATGAAAAGGAGGAAAAAAGATGCCTGTACATTAAAAGGCAGCAGGGTACACACTACCAGACTTAAGGTTGGTTAGAAAAACACAAAATCAATGCAAAGAGGCTTTGTAGATCCATGCTAGTTTGCACACTCTCAGACTTGCTTTGCTAGTCTTAACCCATGCCACATGCAATATTAGCAGCACTCCATCCAGTCTGTGCCACGATCAGTGGACCAGTAAACCATCAGTCATTCTCAGCACACTTTCAGATATGTGTGTGCACCCCCTGCTCATATATGATTCACAGAACAGAAGCAGAGAACACTCTTATATGGGGGTTTGGGAAAGGACGGAAGATGCTTCTGGATGGGAGGAAACTGGAGACACACTAAAGGTCTTGGGGAAGGTTAGAGAGACAGAGAGATGGAAGATACTTTGAAGGAACTGTGCAGGAAGTTTGTGCGGGGAGTTCACAACGAAGAAAAACTTTGAATCTTGCTTGTTTGCTATGACCTTTGTTACGTGCAGCAGGAATTAACGCACACTGAAATGATCTAAAAGAGCTCTGCATTGATTGATCCACAGTTCAAAGCCACAGAAGCTGAGACTTAGGCCTACATTGCGTGCCTGCTAATTATAATTGGTAATTGAACTGAGTCTGTTCTGCAGTGACACAACTTGGGTCATGGTCTTTTATTAAAGGGCCCAGAGCTCCAGTACAACTTTTAATACTCCGTCATAGCACCTCGTTCATATTCTCAACTTGTGGCTACCAGATATCTCCTGTGGGGCCTGCAATTACTTCTGTCGCTCTTAAAACAGAGATTTGCTTAACTTGGTACCACATGGATTATCGCGTCATTTGCCAATCTCTTTGTTTCCGTGCATCTCGCATTGATTTTTCCCGAACTCCACATGGCGGCCGTAAAGGTGTAATAATAAAAACAACACATCAGGCAGAAAGGCGCGCTCTATGCCCTACCTCAGAACTTGAACACCCGTACTTGTGAGAAGGTCAAGAATGTCAATGCCTTAGGCCGCGGCCACCGGATTGTTCTCCGGGCCCGCTGTTTCCTCCTCGTCCCCGGGCTCTACAGACCGAACTGCGCATGTGCCGCACGCGGCGCGCACACGCTCGCCTAACGGTCTCCTCCTTTCTCCACGTACGTCTGGCATAGTCCCGGCGTCATCCCGCGACACACCCACCATTTGCAGGCGACACAGTACTGTGTCGGGACACAGAGTTTGGAAAGCTCTGAGCTATACAATTACTAGACACTGCCAATGCAGTCTAATTCAGGAGTACATGTTTGCCTCAGGAAACAATTCTGAACATATTTCACCATGTTGAAACGTGACATACTGGCTAAGTAACGAAACTTTTGTGACATAACATTGCATCCACAAAGTACCAGTACTTCCTTTTTCCAAAACAAATGTAGCAGTCTAAAAGGAACACTTCTCTTGTACCATAAAACAATACAGAAAGCAGCCGCAGTGTCATCACATTAGTGCAAAATATTAGCACATCACGAAACGCTTGGCGCACTAAACAGTTTGGCTTGGAAGGCCTGAGTGACTTGAAGAGGCTTAAGGATCAGCATAAAATTCTGAAAAACCATTAAATAAAATATGTGTGTAATTTAAAACTATTTTGGGCTTCATTGCCTCTCTGGCATTTTGCTGACTATGATGTGTGGCTACAACTGCTTTAGTTCACCAACACCAGGTGCTTTCTAAAAAGCAAGTAAAGCACTTTAAACGTGGTTTCTATGCGCAGTAATTGTTATGTCAAATGACCAGATATAAAAACTTGGAACACAAAGGACGAGGGGCCTTGAGTTGCCTGTCTTCCGTGTCCATTAACCAGTGTGTATGTATGCCCTACGTCTGGCCCTGCTTGTCGTTGCTGAACATACATATTGTTGAACTCCAAGGATTATCCTCTCCTCCGAGTACTCCCAAGTAGGACGTGTTATAGTGAGATTTCCATTGTGCGGAACAGAAGAAAAGATTTGGACCTTGATTTGTCTCTGCAGGGTTTGAAAGTGAATGTTAATGCAGTGAGGATTAAAAGTGCCGTGAGGGTCTCAGATGCAAGCTCTTAGCTGCATCTGAACCAAAAATAGGAACAATCCATCATAAAAGAGGGAAAAAGGAAATGTGACATCCATGCTGCCTCCGGTTACCAGTGGAAGAGCTTTACTAAATGGATGTGGGCTCCTCGACGTATGTACCCATGTACCCTCATCTTGTTTTATTTTAGTGAATAGTTTTTGCAATAGCGCCGAATAAAACCATGAGGGTGAGAGAGCGCTCTACAACGGGGGTTCATTGAAGTTATAAAATAAAGCAGTGGCGAATGGAAAAGGTGGTACACAAAAGTAGGCATCAGTCATTTACCAACCGGCACATTCATGGATCACACAATAGTTAAAGTAATGCTTTGATGCAGGAGACCTACAGCTTAACAACTATATACAGCAGTTGGGTAAAGACTGGGGTGAGGGAATAAACTAGACAGGAATTCACTGTGCTTAGTCAAGTGCACGTGCGTGCCCCACCAACACAGATTGTATCACACCCATTTCTCCAAGCCTCTCTGCTGTCCACATCACAAGGCATAGTACCCCGGCCAAGCATCTTTAGAATAAAGGTAACACTTTTCCAGTCCTAAAACACCGATGAGAAACATTTCCAGGTCTGTAATTAACTATTTAGCTGACTGGGAATCAGCCCGTCTTAAAGTGCGTTCATACTCACTGAGAACAGTAGGATGTAGAAGAAGACACAAGGGAAGTGTACACCGTGTTTGGAGAAGTCCTACAGTAACAACTGACTGGCACAGAGGCTCATGGCTCTGCAGCATATTATAGATACTCCATGAGGTGAACATACTTGCACTGAACTTTGAGGAGGTCACAGCAACAACAGTGTCAAATGTTGGGAATTTGTGCCACCACATTGTGTGTTGAGGACAGAGTTAGACTACGTTTATTAAATACAAAGAAAAAATATATTTTTTTCCAGGAAGGAGTGATGAAAGTGAAACTGCATCGAGAGGGAGACAGCGAACACATTAAAAACAGTCTCGCGACGCACACTACCATAAGAAAGCTATTGTTTTAGGTTGTTTTGAAGGTCGGTGACTTGGGAGAGCATAGGACGGCTCTTCTGTTCGTTACTCACGTTCCTGTTCGAGATTCGTTCTCCTACAGCCTGCTGTTCTCAGTGTGTAGTGTGGATTACACCCCTCTCTGTCTGCAGTAATGCGTGCATTGCACCATCTGCTATGTATATTTATAAGTGCTCTACAAGGATATGTTCTTAGCAAGCGCCACAGGAGCCAGCTTCATCTCAGAGACTGCTACGGGCTGCCGGAGTCTGCACGGCTTGAGTCTGGTCTGCAAAGGTGCCCCAGGTGTCTGCTCCCAACACCAGATTTTAATAACAGACCCCTTTGCTCCTACACCCTAAGCCCATTCAGACCCTCCAGGAGCTGCAGACCTTGCCCTCTCTCCACTCCAGAATATAAGCAGCTTCTGGAAAAAGTGGGAACTTCATTCACAACAAGAGGTTACAGGAGGGGAATCGCGACCTGCAGCTGGGAAGGCAATAAAACCAGTCGCGGCGGGCATGACTCGCGGGTGGGGGGGGGGCGGGAAGTCGCGCGGGGAGGGGGTCGCGTGGAGGGGGGCTTAATTTAATAAAAT
The DNA here is from genome assembly GCA_963921515.1 of Calotriton arnoldi. Taxonomy (NCBI): domain Eukaryota; kingdom Metazoa; phylum Chordata; class Amphibia; order Caudata; family Salamandridae; genus Calotriton; species Calotriton arnoldi. The sequence continues at coordinate 4,353,663 of CAWUFW010000206.1, forward strand.
AAAATAAATAAAAACTTACCTTCGCCTCCGGTCCCGCGTCACATTCCCTGCTCTCTCTCTGCTCACAGGAAGCAGAAGCAGGCAGTCTCCCTCTCCTCCCCTAAGCCAATCACAACGCTGCAATGGCAGCGTTGTGATTGGCTAGAACTCCGTCCATACAGGCGTCTATGGGGAGGCCGTTTTCTCCATGCAGGCTGCATTCAGCCTACATGGAGAAAACGGGAGAGTACTCATGACTGGTTTGGTCGGCCCTGGGGCCGACCAAACAGTCAGTGCCCATAACATTGGGCTAGCCACTCCTCCCGACCCGCCCACCCGCCCGCACCCAACCAAACCCTTCTGCTTTCTCGCAGGGCAAGAAGCAGAAATATAAAATGGTGTTTATATCATTATATGTTTCTGCTTCTCGCACTGCGAGAAAGGAGTGGAGCGACGCTCCTCCACCCATGTGGAGGAGCCGCCCCTGAATAAAACGCGAGTGCTTCGAGACGTGATATGTGATCTTAGCCAGCCAACCTCAAGCAGACAGAAGAGCTGCCAGAGGCAGGCGAGAAATGAACATATCCAGTCTGTAACAAGCAGTGATGAGGGAGTGTGTGGAAGGACGGAAGAGGCGCAAAGACCACTTGGGAGAGTGACTACAAAGTGAATGGAGGACGGGCGAGAGAAGAAAGGGTGGGAGCACGTAAACACATTGGGGCATATTATCAAGGGCTTTATCGCCCTATCAGCAAGCTGTCGCTAACAGGCGTTAGCGACAGCTTTCATGCGATAGCGGCCGGTTTACCCATCGCCTTGCATGCCAGCGATAATTATCGCTAATGACTTGCAAGGTAGGCGTTCCCAACCAAAAGCGACTGAAAACAGTCGCTAACCCTACTTCCCCCTATTAGCAAGGCAGGCGAAGCGATAAAATAAATCGCGCTAAACGCGTTTATCGCTAGATTTTAACACCTGCTACTGAGGATGACTTACCTGTTTGTAGTATAGGAGGTGGATTGTAAGGCTAAATCCACCATAGCGTTAATGCGAGAATATCGCTGGTTTTCCAATGGAGATAAACCTTGCTAATAGGGTGTTATCTCAGCGATAATTTCCAGCGATAGGCGGCGGTAAGAAAATACGCGCTAAGCGCGGTTAGCCATAAATATCGCAACTCCTTGATAATATGCCCCATTGTATTCAGTTGTCCCAATATTAGCGTGCTAAAAAGGGAGAGGGCGTGGCTCAGCGGTTATAGCTGCTGACCTTTGAGCTGGGGACCATTGTTCGAGCCTCGGCGTCGGTCCAACATTCTGAACAAAAAAAAAGTGCGGTTAGAAAAAAAAAAAAAAATCGTGTCATGCAGGCTGCTTTCCAAAAAATGTATTATAGCCTGAGCACTGTTAATGGCACGACCGCCATTTTTAAAGCAAAAAATATGAGATAAAACGTGGGTGCTGTACTGCTTAAAAAGTAAGCGGTTGCAGGTCAGCATGTCGAGCATGCTTTAGGAGGAAGTAATTTAAGAAAGTAGTGCTCACAGACTGTAAATAAAACGTAGAGACACACACACACGAGAAACAACACATGTAACGGGGGTGTCCTCATGGGAGGTTGCAAATGTAGACAAGGCAGTACTAAGGAGGGACTAGCAAGGCTATTAACGAATCAAAAGCCAACATTTACAAAGGACAATGACCCAAGCCAATTCAAAATATGGGCGGAGAGTGGGCGGAGCTTCAAGTCCATACCTCAATACAGCATGCCTCGCAGAGCAGCGCATGCGCTGCCCAGGCGCGACCTAAAAAGTGGTTTGTGACATTTTCCTACTTGCCCAGTTTGTTAAAAAAGAAATAAAAGCTCAAGGCCTAGTCTTTTGTGCTCCTCTCTGGGTTGTAACCTGTGTCTCTGGCATTCTGCTCTGGTGAGTATCCTCTGTCTGCTGCCTTCTCATCCGAGGTGTGCCCTGTTTCTCCTGCGTCTGATGCTTTACTAGCCTGTGTCTCTTGTATTTATTTCCGATGGAAATGAAGCCAGTCTTTCCTACATTGCTCTCTGAAGTGTAGCTTGGGCCACCTTGCCTTGTGCTGTGAGGTGTAGTCTAGATGTCCTTCCTTCCTCTCTTCATAGCTTGTGTGTACTGTTTACCAGTCCGATATCAAACCAGTGCCTCATGTCTTCCTACTGAGGTGTAACCTGCTTTATTTTTACAGACTGCCCCATCACTTGCTTTTTGAGAGTGTTGCATGTGACTTTTGCCTTCCTTTCTGATAGCTCCTTTGCTGTCTGCTGCCTTTTCATGTTGGGTGATTATTAATTTCATTCGATGTCCATATTAATACGGTTTCAAATTTCTTTCCACTTGTTTAGAGAATAGACCCTCATCAGATTGGCGGGACAGCAGGACCTCCCCACTTTCTCCGATGGTAAGTGGTCAGAAGCTGGAGGTGAAAACATTAGTAGATGCTCAAGGTGTGCGGGGACGGTCAGGTAAGCTTCCCTCGCATTCTGAACAGGCACAGAATGGCCAGCAGCAGTGCAAGTTTCCCTCACAGATTTAGACGAATTATAATAGGCAACAGCTCGGGAAATGTCCTTCAAACACAGCACAAGCATGGTGCAGACTGGAGCAGAACGACACAAACACCCACACCCATATGCACAGTGCAGATGTCCTTCACACCCAGAAGAAAAGCACATTCAGCAGCAATGTAAGTCAACCTTGCCAAGTTCCACGCATCAGGGGTTGGACTAACGCATTTTATTGCTGGTCTCCTCACTGCACTAAAATGCACTAGTCACGCATTTATACAACTCCCTGACCACCACCAGTGATGAGGCGCGCCTAGCACCTGTCAGACTGAACTGCATAATTACCAAGCAGCCTTCCAGGCAGCAACGTAATTGGGTTGCTCTGTCTGCTTTCTGTGACAAATGAAAACAATTCTTTGAGCTCAGGCACGATCTGATTAGCCTAGCATCGAGACACAGTGGGGGTGGGTGGCAGCTTTGCTTTTTTTCGTTACCTCCTCACAGTGGTGCTTACTTTGGAGAAGAATTGTGCTGGCTGTAGGATGTTTTTTTTCTGTGCCCGGCAGGCGGTCTCGAGTCCTGCCGGCAGGCCGCCAGGCTGGTGGGATGCAGACCACTCGAGCAAGATGCTTCTTTGATGGTGCAGCTCGAGGTCCTCTTGGGACCTAGAGCCTAAATGAGCCGAGTTTTCATAAGGGCCATGGACCTAATGGCTACAGCTGACGCCCATGCAATGTGGGAAACAGTTTGAATACGGCCTCGGCTCAACAGCCTGCAAATCCAAGTAAATCTCCATCTGCTAAAATATAAACTTGTACTCTGTGGCTGCTGTGAAACATTCTTTTATGCTTGGGTGCTGTTCGCGCTGTAGACTGCCAAACATGTGGATGCGTGGTACTTGGCAGTACTACCCACCAATATCAAAGCATCAACCTTAATGTGAGAAAGTGACAGCCATCTAGTGGCTGAATTGCACAGCGCAAATGAGACCCCACAGAAGCCTCTCTGCCCGAGCACACCGCGAACTCCGGCGCCTATATGTGCTCCATTACAACAACGCGGCTCAGTGGAATGAGAGGCTTGGGGAATAAAAGTATTTGCCTAGGATCACAACCGTTTTAAACCAGGAATCTGGGAACGATCACAGATCCCTCAGCTTCATGCTGTGCAACCCAGTCACCAGACGGGTATCTCCCTTCGACCTCAACAGCCAACATCTTGTAGTTACTGTCCAAAGGATTATACTAGAGCGTGGGTGCCAGGCGCAATCCACGTCCTAATAATAGTAAGTTTCACATAGCATGAACCTTCTCCATGTCGTAACACCATTCGGCGCACAAATCACCAAACCAAGTACAGCACCCACCTTTTGACAAAAGGAGGTCAAATGGCATAGACCGCGAGGCACCACAGGCACAAACAAGATTGCACTTGGAAACTCTGTAAACACTGTGCCCAAAAAGGCCTGGGCACCAACAACCACCCCCCCATCCCCCAACATTACCACAGAAGGGTCGTTTTTGTGCAGTCTTTTCAACGTGAATGAAGACACCAATGATACTCCTCTAGAAAGCGATGTCAGCATCAGGGCCACCAGTCCAAGTCACTACATCTTCTGATCACCACAACAAATAATAATAATCCATACTTGTAAAGCGCAAACATATCACCCCTTAAGTTTTCAAGGCGCTGGGGGCCGTCTGGGAGATTAAGTGAGCTATTGCCCAGATTTACATGATGTTGAGATGAGCTGCCGCCGGCGATCGAACTGTGATCCCCCCGCTCTGGAGTCAGCCACTCTGGGCGCTGCGCCACATCTCTCCTCCAAAGACTGCTTCGCCCATGCTAAGAATCTTCACACTGTCACTTGCCAATAAACCATGTAACAGTCTCGAGCTAGGCTTCCATGTCCTCCCCACCAGTTCCAATCCCAATTAAATGCTCAACATCCTTGCCCGCACAAGGCATACCCACCGACCTCACAACAAACCTCTCCCTATTTCCCTTTTGAAATTTGGCATATTCTGTTGACACACAAAATCAGGAAGAAGCATGCAATGGAGTGCACCTGTGATCCATGGAGGCCCAATCTGTGTGCAACCCCCACCAAGACATCAGCTGTAGTCTGTAGCAAAACATTACACCTCATAGTAAGGACAATCAAAATATTTCCAGCACACAAAAGAGATGGTGGACCCCAAAGGTGGGCCCACTCTGGGTGCATCACAACAATCCTTTTCTACCACTCCCTAAATCACGTGTGAGACATAAGAAGAAAAAACTTGCATCTGCTGTTGTTCATGCAATCTTTGCACCCTGAGGGCCAGCTCTGCTGTCCACAATGCAAGTGGCGAACCAGCAGGGGACTCCCATTGTTTCGTGCAGACCAGTGCCCTCAGCCACGTCTCTGCTGTTACAGATGTGAGCTCCAAAGATATGTAATGTAAGGGATAGGTCTGCTGTCTGATAAATGCAATGTGTGTGTCAGAGGGACAGGTATGTGCCTCACTTTCGGCAGCTGTCCACTCTGCAAGGGCCTGTGGGTGCTGTGAATGTCCGGATTGTGAGGGGCGGTGGGTGCCCCATTCAATGCTCACTCAGTACAGGCCTCGAGGTGCGACCCTCAGTCAGTGACAGACTTGTTTTTTGTTTAATACCATGGTTATGGCCATAATTATCTACAGTACAAAATCAAGCTAGAAAGGGGAATTTTGTTAGTGACCTTCCATTTCAAGAGTTTGCAGTAGTTTCACGGCCTTTTCTAGAACGACACATTACCCAAAAGAGAGAATTTGTGATATTTGTTTGTTTACATAGAACTGCATAGCCTGGTTTATTTGCGTTAATGTGTCACTCAAAGCGTCACTCATTTGGCAATGGAATGTCACTCATATGCAAAATGAAGCCATGGAAACGTCACACATAAGGAATTTGAAAACTTGGTAGCTATAGTAAGCTTCCCTGTTACCCCTAGTTCAGGAATAATAGGGTATTCCTTTCTGCCTCCACCGTAGACGGACATCGCTTGGGCTGTTTTTAGATTCCTGCTATGCAGTTCTTTCTTCAGTTTCCTTTCTTTGTCATTTCAGGACAGAGGACTAGATCCTGCAGTTACCAGCGGGGGCCTACCTCCACCATCAGCAGGGAGTGTTCCACTGTATAATCCTTCCCAGGTAGGAACTAGTCTCTACCTCTTGAGGTGGGTTGTTGACAGTATGACCTGATATTTGCTTGTAGCATCTCTCTGATGCAATAAGTGATACACCTTTTAGGATGGCCATGGACCTCTGAAATGCTGATACTAGTTGTATGGCGTGAATCGACATATGATATGGGCCAGTTGGGATTCTATGTACCTTTGTTGCCTGCTTTTGACACCAAAAGACACCCTGAATCCTATTCACCTTGTTGTCTGGTTTTCTGTAACCCAGGGGAGTTATAAAAACTTTTAGAAAGATTTCCAGAACATATTCATAAAAGGATTAGGAAGTTCTGGAGTCCTTTTAAATCAAGTTATGATATCAAGGTCATGTTTGTTAAAGTCAACCACAAAACTTAGAGCCACATGTATGTAGCTTTTTCTATGTACCAAACCCTATTTTGCAATTCTGTAATCTATTACCGAATCGCAAAATTGGTGTGTTAAGGCCGTCCCTTCCTAATAGCGACTCGCAGTGGTATGTATGAATGTTTTGCGAAGGAAACGTGGTTGCAAAAAAAATTGCTTTTTACCACCAAATTCAATTTGGTGGTAACCAATTCGCAAACGGGAAGTTGTTCGCAAGGGACCCCTTCCTCTTTATAAATGTATGCAAAAACTTTCTTTAAGAGCAGGCAGTGGTACCTCGGACCACTGCCTGCTCTTAAAAATTGAAAAGAAAACTTTTCAATTTTCTTTTTGAAATGCATCCTGTTTTCCTTTAAGGAAAACTGACTGCATTTAAAAACAAACAAACATTGCTTTATTTAAAAGCAAACACAGACATGGTGGTCTGCTGTCCCCTGCAGGCCACCATCCCTGTGTTTTTAGCGATTCCCAATGGGCCGCAAATGTCGACCTTCCTCATGAATATTAATGAGGTAGGTCAATTGCGACCCCATTGGGAATCTCTAAATGTGTCAAAGACACAGTACATAGCTGTTTGCGATTTCATAATAGCGAATCACAAAAATTCACTATTAGGAAATCGCAAACAGAAATGTTAGTGCATGTGGCCCTTAGTAACAAATTGGAAAAATGCACATAAAAAAAAGAAAAGGTGCACTTTTTCTTGGCTAATAACAAGTTCTTAGAGAAAAGTTACTGTTCCATTTTTAACGCATCTGTTTTGACCTCAGATGATTTTGACAGAGTGCTTTTTTATTGAAAGTTAACCACGTCATTCTTCCTTTCCCTCAATCTGATCATATTAAGCTGACATGTTAAATTTCTGTTCCAAAATTTATCATCTAAAAGCCATTTTTTTACTCCTAACAATTTTAGAAGATAAAATGTTCTTGTGTGGAGTGGCCACTGATCAGCCACTTTGTAGACTGCTGAGATGACTTACATTTTATTTCTCAGTCTTGGAACATATACTTCCAAATGATGGATATGCTGTTTTGTATGAAAGAAAAAAAATTGTATTAAGGCAAATATTTTTGATATAAAGATGCCACAAAAGGGTATTTATTTTCCACTTTTCTTTTATGATATTTGATAAATACTTAACCCTTCTATGAGATTTTCATTGTCACTGTCCTAACTTAAAATTAATTCTTCAGAAGACAGTGGTTTCTCAAATGCATTTTATTATGCTGCCATCTTGCTTTAGTTTTTCTTTGATTGAGTTATGTCAACTCCAAAAAATTAGAGTACCAAAGATGATGTATTGAGATATGTATGCATGCATAAGTGGGGTTAACAGATGCGTATATTTTAATTCTTTACTATTGGATCTTTCATAGATTCACATGCCTGAATCTTTCCCCATCGTCAAAGTGGGAGTCCCACGGTACCATAATAAAGCAGTATGTCTCATTATCATAGGCTAAAATGGTAATGAACAATCATTTTAATAGCCTATCTATGTCCTTTTAAAAAAGAACCAAACTTCAGCCACTCAGGCAATAGCAACCTCTAGAATACTCCCAAGTAATGCTAAATCCCTCAGATTTTCTACCGCACGTTGTGTGAAGGGAGTCCCCCTGAGCTCTACTCAGATTTCTTCAAATCAGTTTCTTGAAATTACTACTACTACTTCTACCATGTCTGAGTCATCCAAGAAAGGGCTCTTCAGGCCCTGCAAGACATGTGGAAAGAAAATGCTTCATGTGGATGATCCCCATCAGGAATGTCTGTACTGCCTCTACCCTCAGCACAAAGTAAAAGACTGTAAACTCTGTCATTTATTTCCACCAAAACCTTGAAGGACAGGGAGGGAATGCTTCTTCTCTGGCTTCAGAAAGTCAAGACAAGGAGATCTCCATCTTCTGAGGAGGATAGTGACACCTCTTCCATATATCAGAAGAGATCTCACAAGAGGGAAAGATCCCATGACCATGGGACGTCAGAGGAATGCAGAAAGGCCTTAGGAAATCCTATCACGGGTTTGCCAAAGGCAGCTCAAAGAAGGAGAAGTCAAAACAAACATCCTCAGAGAATGCCAGATCTGAGCCCAGTACTCCATCTTTAAAAACTGGAGCTCATCCTCCAAAACCTCCTTCAGAACCGTGAACGACGAAGCATAAAACTACTTTAAAACTCCAGTTGAAGGTAGTCTCACCATCGAGAACAACATCGTTGACGACGCTTACCACACTGTCGTCGACGATGGCATCGACGATATCGACAACGACAACGCCTTTCATTTCCACGCCAGCGTTGATCCCTTCAACAAAGATTTCATTGTTGACTCGGGCGACGGCCACTCTAATGCTTCATTCGACGACAGTGGCATCAACAATGACCCTGCCGATGAGACTAACACTGATGCCGCTTAAAGTCACTTGGCAACCTCAGCTGTCACTATCTACTTCTATTGGCTTGACAATGATGTGTCGACAGCACAGTTGACAACACTAAAAGTTTAAAAGACTTTACTCTCACTTCAGCATACCTCACCCAGCAAGGTATCTCCTCTTCCTCCAAGGCGTCTTCTGGACATGGAGAAGTCTGAGGAGACCTCCAAGCCATCTTCTGTATGTGGAGGAGACGGTTCCTCTTCCTCATCCTCTTCATCCTGCTATTTTACATGGACTTCGGATGAGCTATGGGCTGTCCCTTTTGGGACAGCCCATAGCCCATCAGAACTCCATCTAAAATACCAGGACGAAGAGGATGAGGAAGAGGATCAGTATTATGGGGAGTATTACAACCCACAGGCACGATATCCTGACAGGCCTAGACATTATGGTGAGCACTACCAGCATTATGTGGAATCACCTTCTAGTGAAGGTGCAGTTCAAGTGCCTATGTCTCTGTTTCATGACCTCCAGAAAATGTGTTGAAGGACTACCATAAGACGTTTCCTGACCCTCCACAAGAACAGTCCAATGTTCCGCCTCCACCTCCGTCTCCCAGAACACCAAGGCTTATTTTTCCACCGATAACACCCAGGATGATGCCTGCATCAAACATAGCAGCACCGTCTTGGAACGATCCATCGTCATCAGATGATGACAGGGAGAACTTCTGGACAACCAGCCCACCCATGACGAATGGGACGATTACCTAATTCCCACTCCATCACCTCCTGTACTGCAGCCTGTGTACATAGGAGGATTTCACAATTTGATGGAGAGGGCTGCAACAAGATTCCACCTGCCAATATCAGTCAAACAGTCTGCTTTCTCTATGATTTTAAAGAGCAAACAAGGAAATCGGTACAAGCTATCACCATAATAGATTACATATGGGAAGAGGGCACAAAGATTTTGAGGAATCCGGCAACTGTAGCAGCAGTTTTGCCACATATAGATAAAAAATACAAGGCTCCTGATGGCTCTCCTGCTTGCCTCATAGGGCATACCAAGCCAGACTCTGTAATTTCACAAGTGGCTCAACGCCATTCTAGGAACTCCTCCACTCCTATCTCTGCTCCACCAGACAAGGAGGGCAGGCGCTTGGATGGTATCGGCAAGAGATTCTCCTCCATGTCTGCCATCGCTGTTCATGCAGCCTACTCACTGGCCATCGTAGGTTGCTAAGACAGGCAGATGTGATCTGACATCAGCGCCCTCATCGATCTAGTGCCGGAAGACAGAGAATCAGAGGCAAGAAAGATCTTGCAAGAAAGTGAGCGCATGTCATCAGAGATCATAGACTGTGCAATAGACATAGCCTCCACCGACTTTCGGCAGCAAGCGGGAGTTGCAGTGTTGAGATGAAAAGGTTGGAAAAAAGGGACAACTTTCCGGCTAGAGGTGCAATCCAAAATCTTAGATAGGTCCTATGATGGAGAAAACCTTTTTGACAAACACAATGATGATTCTCTGTTAGCCATTGAGACAGGCACTTCTGTTTCGAGGAGCACGTCGAAGAGGATTCTGTGTACAGAGGAGGATACCAGCACTTCCAACAGTATTAGCCCTTCCAGTCACAATGTAGGTCCTCTTACCAACAGCAGCCCTATCGCCAGGCACCCCCATGGCATACAACAAACAAGGGCCTAAAAGGAAACAAACCATCCAGGGTCAAGACAACAGCTGCAAACAGTGACCTTGACCAGGTGCCGGCTATCCCCGACCTTTCAAAAGCTCTGGGTGCGAACATTACCAACTACCTCCACCAGTGGCGGCAAATAACATCAGACAGGTGAGTGTTAGACCTTGTTACCTATGGTCATACCCCAGATTTCGTCAAAAGACTGCCAATCACTCCACCAAAGGAAGCGCACCCACCCCGTCTTCACTTACTCAGGAAAGAAGCCCTCACCATGCTAGCCAAAGGAGAAATAGAAAATGTTTCCCATCCCCAGAAAGGAATGGGTTTCTACTCAAGTTTTTTCCTAATCAAAAAGAAAACAGTAACCCATCCTAGACCTCTGAAAAATAAACAAGTATCTATGCAAGCAATCCTTTGGCATGGTCACCCTCTCCGACATCCTGTATCTCCTAAACCACGGAGATCACATGACAACTCAGAATTTATAAGATGCGTACCTCCACATCCTCATACATCCCAAACATCACAAATACCTATGCTTCACTGTAGGCAGCACCCATTACCAATTCAAAGTCCTCCCATTTAGCCTCAAACCATCTCCCCACATTTTTACCAAATGCCTAGGCCCTGTGGTATCCTCTCTCAGGAAGGACGGTCATCAGGTATTCCCCTACCTCGACGACTGGTTGATAAAAGCACCAACGGCATCTCAAGCGTCCCAGGCCACAGAGGCTTGCCTAAAGTTGTTTCACAATTTAGGTCTCACTGTAAATTACCAGAAATCATCAACTAATCCATTCAAGAGGATAATCTTCTTGGGTGCAGCCTCAGATACAGTCCAGAACAAAGCTTTCTATCCCAGGACAGGCAACGACAGCTCAAGGAACTTACTCTCAAATTATCCAGAAAAAAGTCAATTTCAGTGCGTCTGTTCAAATTGCATCATGGCATGTCCTCAGCGATCAATCTGGTCCCACTCGCGCACCTGAAAATTAGACCATTTTAGGAAGAGCTACAAAAGCAATGTATTCAAACAGAAGGATTGTGTGAAGACCTTGTGAAGATCACAGCAGGCATGAAGAAAGCACTGGTCTGGTGGCCCCAGTCCTACCATCTGTCAAAGGGCCTCACCTTCTTATCTCAAATACCCAACTTCGTAATAACTACGGATGCCTCCCTAGAGGACTGGGGCGGTCATCTGCAGGACCTGCAAATTCAAAAAAAGTGGTCTCCGCTCCAGAAAAGCATGCATATAAATCGCCTGGAGCTCAAAGCCATCTATCTCAGTCTGCAAGTGTTCCTAACAAGGATATCAGGGTCTTCACTGCTAGTGCGCACAGACAATACCACCAGCATGCACTACCTGAACAAGCAAGGGGGCACAAGATCACTGACGCTTTCCAAAGAAGCCCAGGCAATCTGGGGCAGGGTAACAACTTACAAGATAACTCTGCGGGCCGAACACGTTCCCGGAACAAGCAATCTCTGAACAGACACGCTCAGCAGAACCAAGGACAGCTGTCACGAGTGGGAGTTGGATCAATCGGTATTGGACAGGATCATCTTTCTTTGGGGCAACCCAGCATTGGATGTCTTTGCAACAAGCGAAAACGACACATGCCAGTTCTATGAAAGTCAGTATCCACACATAGGGTCGTGGGGAAATGCCTTTTCGCTCAGACGGTCCGGGATCTATTCATAAGCTTTTTCTCCCATCCATATCATACCGAAGGTTCTCAGCAAAATGAAAGCAGAGCGCTGTTGCCTCCTTCTGATAGCCTCCAGATGGCCCAGACAACATTGGTACACAGAGCTTCTCCTACTATCGGAATCCAACCACATTCGCCTGTAAACATCCCGAACACTGTTGACGATAAGCCAAGGGTAAGTCTCATCCAGATCCGACTTCTCTCCACTTATGCGCTTTGCTCCTGAATTCCATGAATTCAGAAAGCTGAATATTCCTCAGGACTGCAGGGACATACTCTTGAAAACAAGGGCAAAAGCCACCACACAAACATATAAACTGAAATTGAAACGTTTCTGCTTATGGTGCCAGAAATCAAATCTGCATCACCTGAGCAGCTACTACCTCATGTTCTCTCGCTAGCTCAGTCTGGGTTGATGCATGCCTCTATCAAGGTACTACTCGCTGCAGTATCTAGATATAGGCGCTCCTCGCATTCACTCTCTTTGTGCTCGAGCAGAATCATCAAACAGTTCATGAAAGGATTATTCAGAGTTTTTCCTTCGGTAAGGACTCTTCCTCTGGACTGGCACCTGAACATAGTTCTAATTCAACTCATGAAGAGTCCATTCGAACCCATACACAGAGCAAACCTCACATTTCTCACATGGAAAGTCGCATTGTTGCTAGCATTCACTTCGGCCAGAAGGGTGAGTGAGATACAGGCTTTTACAACTCAAGAACCCTTCTTGCGCTTCATGGATGATTCTGTCATTCTCAGAACCAATCCAGAATTAATTCCTAAGGTGCCTTTTGACTTTCACCTTAATGAGCCTATAATATTACGGACTTTCTTCCCGAATTCTACCTCACCAGCAGAAAGGTCTCTCCATACACAACATATCAAAAGATGTCTAAAGTTCTATCTCCATCGCACTAAACAGCTGAGACAAACTGTTGGTTTCATATGGGCACACTCTTAAGGATGCTGCAGTCACAAAAGCAACCATCTCTCTATAGATCTCAGCTGTGATCCAGTTTTGCCACTCAAAGGAGGGCAGACCGCTCACAACAAAACCAGGGCACATTCAATGAGGGCAGTATCCACCTCAACTGCTTTGTTTGCGGAAGTGCCTCTAGAGAAAGTATGTTGTCCTGTGACCTGGCAGAGTGTGCATACATTAACGCAGCATTATTGCCTAGAATCGGCACAGCGCAGGGAATCAGCGGCTGGACAGGCTGTATTACGACACTTATTTCCTTAAGGTGAGCCTCTTTGGGTTTCATGTGTTTGATTCTGTATTTATGCAAATTTTAAGGGGTTATAAATATATGGATATAGATATGTAATATGTATATATCTAGATGGATATATGTGTATATGCATATATTTTTATTTTAAATTTCATAGGAAAATGTTATGTATATAATTCTACCCACCATCCGCTATTTGTGCTAATGCTATAAAGTATACAAATACAGTAACTGCTTGCTACTCTGATTCAAGCATGTAAATCTATGAAAGATCTAATACTGGAGAAGAAAATGAGTTACTTACCTGAAAATATGGTTGAACAGTATTGCTTATCTTTCATAGATTCACATGCAACTCACTCTCCTCCCTTGAAAGACTCCCCTTATAGCTTGGGATTTATTACCCACCTGTGCTTTGAAAATCTGAGAGATGCAGCCTCTCTTGGGAGTATTCTAGAGCAGGGGTCTCCAACCGGTCGATCGCGAGCTACTGGTAGCTCGTCAACAACCTGCCAATAGCTCGCATCCCGATGCCCGCTTTTGTACTCTATCATTGTCACTATGTTTATTTGTAGTCCTTTTTGGCCTCTTATTCGTTCTAGCAAAGTGGGTGACGTCAGCCCGGCATGAGCAGTGCATGATTCAATCAAGCTGAGACTCTCTGCCCTGCTGTGGCCTCAGAGGTACCACGGGCCTGTCACAGCGTGCATCACGGCAATAACTAAACAAGATCAAATCCTGAGTGACCATCACCCGGCAGGGCCCACACGTGATTCAGAAGGGCGGTGCCTTTCCTTTTATTTCTGGCAAGGCATGTCTGCCTGCCTACCATGACCACGCAGGGTGCGTGGACACTGGTGGCGGTAGCTTAAATTTGTTATTCCTGGTGCCAGCAGCTGCTAGGGTTAAGTGTCACCTTTTAACCATGTGGGACAGAGTAAGCCGCACTCTTTGGTGCCGCATAGATTAGGCATCGGAAGATATATGATTTAATCCTCCTGGGGCCACACTGGGAGACTATGGTTGCAGCCTGGTGAAAATAGGAAGAGCACTGACCTGAGCCCTCATTAAAAGACTCCTCTGCAGCCACCATAGACCTGCACTGCAGGCAGCATACAATCTGTGCACTCTCCTGAGCCCCAGGCCCAATCGAGAGAAAAGTCTCTGCAGCTTCTGCCTAGCGTGACGCCATCAGCAGAGTACCAGCATTGACTACTACCACAGAGGGATGACTGACGCCTGCAGTTAGCAGTGTCCTTGAATGATGCCACTCGACTTGCACCTGGCCCCTTCTGAGAAAGAGCCTCTGCCGTAAGCGCGAGCCAGCAGAGCAGCACAGCAAGCACCGCGAGTAAGACAAAAGTTATGGTAAGCCTACAAATAAACAACTGGGTGCACTTTGTGGGGAACCAAATAGGGATGTCAGATGTTTAGTTAATAACAAGTCTTAAATAGTTTGAAATACCTTGACCATGAGATGTAGTCTACATGTTTAATCCTTTCTGATTTACGCTTGGCCTGAGGACAAATATAGAGTTGTCTACTGTTGCACAGAGAGGCATATTCATCTATAAAACATTGTATACTTAGGAACAGCTAGCACACAGACAAAACAAATGATCTGTCAAATTTGGTAATGAGAATATTTGTCCAATTTGAGCCTTCATTTGAAACGTCTTGGGCAAAATGGTTTCAAGCTAGCCTGGCTGATGAGGGCTGTTAGCCCGAAACCGGTCCCAGAATGCTTGTTTCCGGTCCAGGGAAGACATGGCTTGGCAGTTCAGGCTGGACTGTTCCCATGAGGCACAGGGTCAAGGCTGATTTGCATATAGCTGTGTCTGAACTGGGGTGGCGAAGTGAGCTAAAGAATGATGATGGATTCAACCCAGATCTGTGACTGGGGGTGAGTGTCTGAAAAGTTTCAGCGCTCCGTCTATCATCTCCTTGTGTTTGCTTTGTTCGCCCTAAGTTGGCAGGGTATGCCCAGACGTGGGTCCCTTGCTCACTTTGCCACTGGATTCAAGCTAGCCTGGCTGATGAGGGCTGTTAGCCCGAAAACGGTCCCAGGATGCTTGTTTCCGGTCCAGGGAGGACCTGGCCTGGCAGTTCGGTCTGGACTGTTCCCATGGGGCACAGGGTCAAGACTGATTTGCATATGGCTGGGTCCAAACTGGGGTGGCGTAGTGGGCAAAAGAACGATGGATTTAATCCAGATCTTTTGACTGGGGGAGAATGTTCGCATTGTCAGCATTCCGTCCATCATTTGTTTGCTGTAACACTTTTCGCCCTAAGTGGGATGGGTATGCCCAGACGTGGGTCCCTTGCTCACTGCGCCACTGGATTCAAGCTAGCCTGGCTGAAGAAGGGTGACATACCCTGAAACCGGTCCCAGGATGCTTGTTTCCGGTCCAGGGAGGACCTGGTCTGGCAGTTCGGTCTGGACTGTTCCCATGGGGCACAGGGTCAAGACTGATTTGCATATGGCTGGGTCCAAACTGGGGTGGCGTAGTGAGCAAAAGAACGATGGATTTAACCCAGATCATTTGACTGGGGGAGAATGTTCGCATTGTCAGCATTCCTTCCATCATTTGTTTGCTGTGAGATTTTTGTACAGCGCACACCCCGAACTCAAGCATTTCAAGGTGCCATCATGTGTAATAATGAAAAAGAAGACATGATGTAATAATTGTGGGACACTGAAGTACTTACCTACATGGTCAGGTCAGCAAGCTACGCCATGTAGGGTGTGTGGTTGGAATGGTGTTGTTATTCTTTTGTGATCCTTTGTGGGAAGTGTTTCGTGTCATGGGTGATGACCACCGATGTGCATTTACCGTTTTATGGTATGGAACAGTGTGTTGGATGACAAGGCATGAGAGACAGATGTGCAATTTATTGTTTTCAGTATTCTGGTAGCTTTACACAGCTCTGCAGGACCCAATAATTTCTTATGATTGTAGTCTACTTAGCTGGTGACTGCAGAGGCCAGGATCACACAGTTTGTTGAAGAGGAAAGCCTAGATTATTGCTAGGTTTTCTGGTTTCAAGTTGTGCATTGCATACACTAAATGTGTAGCTCTTTCTCTGTAGAGGCCCTTCAGTCAATTAAGCTGGGCATGGGGGAACTCTGGGAACAATTCGCGAGTAGCTCTGCCTTTAGTAGCTCACAATGATTTTCACTGATCAGAAGTAGCTCTCACTACAGAAAAGGTTGGAGACCCCTGTTCTAGAGGGTGCTATTGCCTGATTGGCTGAAGTTTGTTTCTTTTTTAAAAGGACATAGATAGGCTACTAAAGTGATTGTTCATTGCCATTATAGCCTATGATAATGATACATACTGCCTTATTATGGTACAGTGGGATTCCCACTTCGATGATGGGGAATGATTCAAGCATGTGAATCTATGAAAGATGCTTATACTGGAGAACTACAGTTACAGGTGAGTAACTAATTTTCATACTTTTGTTATGAGCAGTATTTTCATGGTTGTTAGTTTGCAAAGTCATTTGAAAAGAACAAATATTTTTAATATTTAAAAGATGACACTAAATTAAATGCTGCCCTCATTGCTTTCCAATTTAAAAGAATTTGCAAAAACCTTTAGTAAATTATAAGATTAGCTGAATCATGTGTTATGCAAGAAAAAATGTATATTGAGGTTGTACCAGTGAAAAGGTGTTTTTGCTATGCCATAATAAGTTGAGTACACGTAATCTAAGTAGACCGCTTGGCAAAGGAGAGAAAGAAACCTATTAGACTATATTATTGCGAAGATGAGGGACAACATCTGTCTAAAAAGCACAGACATATTAAATGCAACAAAAAATCCAAAAAGGTTGATTTCTCATTAGAAAACATAGTCTAATGAAAGCTCTCTTTCTCTTTGCAGGTTTCCTCTGTGATTGGCAGCACTCATAATCGCCAATCGAAATTCTCTCAACGACGTTATCCGAAACAGTCTTAGCAAGAACAATGTTTTGGTTTTCACATACAATCTCCATCTGGGGTCATTTGCTTGGGGAGTGGTTCTTAGATTGACACTTTCTTCCCATCTCACACATTCCAGAGCTGAGCAGAAGTCGCAACTGAACAACCAACAAACCATCATGACACCCAGAACCTGGCGTGAGATCATCAGTCTGGGTTTAACTTAATCGGAGCTCTTACACTGGATCTCTGGAGATCGAAGAAAATTCATGCAAGCAGTGGATTATGTGGAGGCCTCAAGCTGGCCATGGTTAACCCGCTGGATGCATGTAACACTTCTGAACACAACATGTCCCTGGTGAAACTTGAACATGTCGGGAGCTACGTCTCGGAATGGTGCAGAGCCTTAAATCCCTCAAGTTTTCTTCCATCCACTATTGGCCATTTTTCTAGAAATGAGGCTCCTAAGAGGCATGGGGCCCCCAAGAAATGTTCCCCAAGGGGTGTTGTTGGTTCCGATTTGATTGATGTGTATGTGAAACCATTTCCACTTCTAGCACAGCGAAGGAATACATGTTTAAGCTGAGGATACTCAGTTATGTCTCATAATCACTGGCAACTTTGAGGGTGATATTCATTTCCTGGACAGACACTTCAAAGCTGTAAATAATCGACAACAAAGCAAAATATCCTGAAACTTAGAAAGCCCGAACTTATCCTGCAGGCTGTAAAGGCAAGCGTTTATAGCAGGGCTATGTAACAGAATTTCTAACATTCCTTCACTTTACTGACGTTTTTCAATTGATAATGATAACGCCGATTCTTATCTAATTATCTATAAGAACCTTCTGGTCGCCAAGATCTTTTTACCTGTTGAATAGTGTAAAGGAGAGAATCTCATCTGGTTATATAACAGCATTCATTTTGTCTGAAAGGACCACTGCCTCCGAATTCAAGTTTAAGAATTTATTATCGCCAAAAATAACTGGACATGCAAGCACCTCAACACGAGGTTAAAGAAATAGATGGGCACTAATACAAATAATAACCTACGCAGGAGTCTCATCCGACTCAGAATAAAGAGAATCGATAGTTCTAGAAGGATCAACCAAGCTATGATTGCTCCAATTTCTACGTTACTCTTCATTTATCTAAGCAAGCTTTAAATCAATTGCTGTCCCTACACTAGCACTTAGTGGCATCCCTACATAACGATTTTCCAAGGCAAGAGTGAATAAAAGGTGTCAGCTGTGAAGACTTCCTCAGAAGTGCAATCACATAATACCTAAGCTCAGCTCCTTCCTCAGGACACTCTTTGTCCTTCTCTCTGGTCTCCCCTACCTCTTCTCTGGCCTCCTCCCTCAGGGCACTATCCCTAATACAAAACCCCAAAACAATTGTACACGCCTTTGTCACGCCTCCTTGGCCAGGTCTTCTTTCTTGTACTTTTCCATCGAAACGGTTACTTCATCCTGGACGGTTGTGATGACCTTGAGTCCCAGGCACCTTCTCCGCTGAAAGTATCATCCCTAAATTCCATTGCACTCCCGTACCATGCCTCCCATCTCTCTAACTTTTGAAAACAAAGAGTTAGTCTTTTACTAACGAGACATGTGTCCTTGCACCTGCAACAAAAGATACGTTCAACAGAAACCTTCTACTGTGCTAATTAAATCTACCGTTTGTGCCCAGAGAGCCTTACAAGAGAATCTTTTCTCTTCCTACAAGATAAGCTAACATAAGAATAAACCAGGCCTTCCCTAAGCATATATGTAGTCAGGCCTTTACATATAACTTTTAAACACACCTTACTTTTCCCTATAAGCATTTTCATTACAATTCATATGCGAAAATGAATTACATGTGCAACTTGAATATGGTGCACGTTTAAACTACTACAATTGAATTACACACAAACTAACTTCTTTACGAAACATTACATTGAATAATTATCATAACACAATTATACTGCGTAGTTCACTTAATATTAGTGAACTATTCACTCTTACTAAACATGCATGGATATACAACTGAATATATACGAATATATGTCTGAGTACATGCGGGTGCGGACTACCAGTGATTATGATGCACCCCTACAATTCACAAGAACATTTCGCTCTATCAGTTCCCCCTTTGATGACTCCTGTCATCACATTTCATTCAACTCCCTTGGAGAAAGAACCGACCTAAACAGAACTCGTTGCCATTTTCCCTGATCTTAGTTTCTCCATGCTCTTGAGCCTCTGATATTGACTGTCCTGCAGCCTTGCCAATCTCATCTCATTTTCCCTCAAATCTCTCTTGACTCGGCCTGCTCGATACCACTTGTAGGCCTTGATCGAAACCCACAGACAAACCACACAAACCACCACAATAAGGAGGGGTCTCAGAACATACCCAAGGAATCCTTTTCCCAGATTTGCAACCCAACTTCCCACTTGACCAAAACCCTTGCCAACCTTTTCCCAAGCCCCCTCTTCAGTCAAATCCGCTATTTTTGTGTGGATCGTAGTGATGTTACTTATATATTTCTCCAGATCTTTGCTACGGTCTGGTATATAAGTGCAGCACTCTTGAACCTTCAACAATTTACAGACTCCGCCCTCTTTTGCCAACAAGACATCCAAAGCAAGGCGATTCTGCAAAACCATTGCCCTTATCGACAACATCTCTCCTTCCACCAGCACCAATGACTTTGCTGTATTCATTGAAAATTCATCCACCACAGTCGCTAATCTCCGGATTTTCACGTCATTCAAGACTACTCCCAGACTGGGTATCATAGCTCCAAAGATATCCCCCACAACGATTCCTGCACTTGCAGCTCTTCTCGCCCTTGAATGCTTCCCACTTTCTAGAAGTTCCAAATCCTCTGTATGGTAAATCTTTGGAAATATTATTGCCAAATAACATGTTCCATACCAATTTGCAGGCAACCTCACATAAGCATTCTTCCCACACACAAAATACACCGTTGGTATCACTTGTACAGGACCTTGAAGAAAATCTTTTGCCACATCTGCCATGGTGAAAACGTGATCACAAGTGCTTTGTCCCACTGCAACCTTTTCATAGTAAGTCTGATAACGCCTTATACACAACTTACCCCTCTGCTCTTTGTCTAACGCTATAGGACCATAGCTTCCCTTTGTCTTATGCAACTTTTCTTCATCTGTCCAATCAAGCCTGTGATGCCCCATGTCTCGTGACTGGGTCAGCTTTCTATACCTGTCCTCTACCTGATCTACAAACTTTTTCTCTACATCTGACAACGAGCAGGTCAGATTGTGTCTGTGAGCGAATGCTGTATCCAATTCCAAACTCGGTATGAAGAACTTCCTGAGTCTATCCTCGGTCTTATAATAGTCATACTTATTCAAATGCTTGTAAGCTGGGACTTCAGGAAGCACTGCGTCGAAATTGGAAAAGAAATACTCAAACTGATCTCTCTCATAAAATAAACTAAGCAAAAGACTACATGAAATTCCATAAGTCAGTGGAAGATGGTGATACCTAATACCCTCGTCCACTGAAGCAGGCAACTGCATACACACATAACAATCTTTCGCATCCATCACATCAACATACTCATATAGCAGCTTAGCATATGCATTAAGCTTAAAATCACTCCTAGACAAATCTATATGTAACCTACGACTTTCTTCTAATAGCAAAGCTCTGTCAGCTCCCATGTTTACCCCCTTTTGGCTAGGTGTAGTAGGTGTAGGTGTCCCTGGCACCCCCTGCACTTCTAGCTCATGCGAACCAGTATATGAGACTATGATTACTATGATTATAGAAACTATCACACTACTTATAAGTACGCCTACAATCCACTTAGATCTACGATTGGGATCTCCCGGCTCCATGGTTTCGAAAGTTCTCAAAAGTCTTGGTTATAGCAATGAACCCTGAAAAAGTCTCTGTGTCCTTTACTCGTGACTTGCTTAACCAGCTCGAGCAACCATGAAATCTCCGGATTTTCCCTTTTCGATCACAATCTTATTTACACAGTCCAGAAAAAGACTTCCCTAGTTTTCGTTCCTCTTCTGTGGAAAGTCCCTAAGTTTATTCTTCTTCCACCCGGACCTAGGTTATCTTCTTCTTTTAGACTTTTATTTACAGATTATAGTTGATCCACAATAAGATCCTCATTGAGCAGTTCCAGAACGTGATACAAAAGTTCAAGACGCAAGATTACCATTTCATGTGAAGGCGGCTCAAACCCAAAAGACGGAAATTCGAGTCGATGCAGAACCAAGTTTCGAACTTCACTCAGAAGCGGGGGATTCGGAACTGTGAGGGTCAGTGTTCCTTCTATTTCGAGCCCTGGCAACTGCAGCACCACCTTCACCACCACATTCGGGCTCCGGCGGACCACCAGCACTGACCTCAGCCTTCCCGTACTCACCACCCCCGGCATCAAACACTGTGTAAGTCCACTCAGGGGTAGAGTATCTGCGACAAGGTACTCTGGTTCTTTTCGACCTTCGCCGACTATCTTGAGCCTGGTCTTCGTCACTTGCCTCTGTTTCAGATGCTTCAGACACTGGGGCAAGGTCTCTTTCAGGTGCTAACTTCAGGTTCCGTCGCCTCTGTCTTTCAGGCCAACTTTCTTCACTTATGTTCGTTCGTCTGCCTTCCCCTGCTATACCCAGTGCACTACTTCCTCTTTCTGCTGAATCTGACTCTTCTCCGCCCACTGCACCGTTTCTGTCTTCGGTGTCGGAGTCAGGGTTCGAACTGTGGAAACCCCCTTCAGTTTGCTCTAGTGCACCACCAGCTGTGTCAGCGACCCTTACAGCTTGACTTGTCCTCTCATGTGGCCCTGCCACATCAGCTGGATTTTCATTTACGAGAGGAGCTGTTTCTTCCAAGGGTGCTGAAACTCTGCGGGTATGGGAGACATGCACCCAGTTCGGCAATCCTCCACACTTTACTGCTGTGTTCGTGATGAGTATCACCTGATACGGGCCACGCCAACGGGCTTCCAAGCAACTCTTCCTCACGTGTTTCCGGACAAGCACCCAATCTCCGGGACACAAATCACTCGAGGCTGGGACCACTGCTGCTTGCACCTGCTGGGATACAGAAAGGACCACATCAGATAGTCCTTTACAATAATCGAGAATCAAGTCATCAGTGATGCTTATCAAAGCTGTAGCTGGTACTGCCGGCAACCTCATTGCCCTTCCCATTAGTATCTCGTGGGGGGACAACCCGGTTTTCCTGTCTGGGACACTTCGCATGCTCATTAACACAAGCGGCAAAGCTTTGGGCCATTTCAGGGATGTCGAAGAACACATTTTTGCCATCCGGGCCTTCAAAGTTCCATTAACTTGTTCCACCATCCCAGAAGCCTCTGGTCTGTAACTACAGTGGAGTCTCTGGTCAATATTCAATGCAGCACAAAGTAACTTCATGATTTCACTGTGGAAGTGCCTTCCTCTATCAGATTCCAAAGAGGTTGGGATCCCGAACCTAGGGATAAGCTCCCTCAACAATAACTTAGCCACTGTGAGAGTGTCACACCTGCGTGTTGGGTAAGCCTCCACCCACCGTGAGAATACACACACCAGCACTAAAATGTACCTCAACCCATTACACTTAGGCATTTCCACGAAGTCTAGCTGTATCCTGTTGAAAGGCCCACCTGACCTCCCAATGTGACTCAATGTAACTACAGTTTTCTTTCCAGCGTTCATCTGCTGACACGTAACACACCTTTGACACACTGTTTCAGCCATCGCCCGAAATCGTGGGTTGTACCACGTCTGTCTAAACACCCTCATCATTGCATCTCTACCAAGGTGTGCCTGTCCATGTATCAGCCTTGCCATCGGACTCAACAGCTCTTCTGGTAATACGGCTCTCCCATCGCTGGATACCCACACATCCACATCTCCTCTCTCACAACCAGATTTGATCCATCCCTCTCTCTCCTGGTCTGAGACTTCGTCCTGCAATCGCTTAAGCTCTTCCCAAGTGTCTCCCATGGCCAACATTATGCTGAGCTCGGTTCTTTCTTGGCTCTCCCCTGCGTATCTATCTGTGAATATGCATCCTTGTTCTGCACAGAAACGGGCGACCTCGTCCGCGTAATTATTACCCAATGACACAAAGTCCTCCCCTTTCCCATGGGCGGAACACTTTACAACATCAATTTCCTTCGGATGCTGTAATGCATCCAACAGTTGTCTTACATATTCTCCATTCCGAATGGGTGAGCCAGATGATGTCAAAAATCCCCTCTGAGACCATAACTGCCCGAAGTCGTGCACCACACCAAACCCATATTGACTGTCAGTGTAAATCGTGATTCGAATTTGGTCAGCGGCCAAACAGGCACGGGTCAAGGCAATGATCTCAGCTACCTGCGCGGAGCGTACTCCTTCTAGGCAAGCAGCCTCAACCACTCCCGAAATGGTACACACAGCAAACGCTGCTCTCAATTGCCCAACACTGTCTCTTAAGCATGAACCATCGACAAAGAAAATTTCATCTGGGTCAGCCAACGGTTCATCGACAATGTCAGGTCTCGGTTTGGTGCAAAGTTCGGTCACATCAAGACAATCATGGTCCGCACAATCTTCATCATCTGCGTTCGGTGTAGGCATCAATGTCGCAGGGTTCAAGACAGAGCACCTTTTCAGAGTCACATTCTCTGCGGCAAGTATGACTTGCTCGTACCTCGTTAACCTATTGTTCGTTAGGTGCTGAGTCTTGGTCCTGGTCATTAATAACTCAACCGAGTGTGGCACATGTACCGTCAGTGGATGTCCCATTACAATGCTTTCACATCTTTCAATGCTGACACCTGTTGCAGCAACGGATCTTAGACATCCGGGCAACGCAGAAGCTACTGGATCTAGAGTAGCTGAGAAATAGGCAACTGGTCTACGGACACCTCCATGGTTCTGAGCTAAGACTGCTAATGCACATCCTTCCCTCTCATAACAGAACAATGAAAAGGCCTTGTTATAATCAGGCATCCCCAGTGCCGGAGCACTGCACAATTCCTCTCTCAGTTTCAGGAATGACATCAAGCACTCCTCGTCCCATGGTACCGGATCACTCACATCCTTGTGCGTAAGCCTCTGCAAAGGCTTTGCTCTCAAGGAGAAACTAGGAATCCACTGTCGACAGTAGCCGACCATTCCCAGGAACATCCTAACTTCTCTCTGTGTGGTGGGTACTGCCATACTCATTATTGCCTCAATTCGGTCTGGTGACACCTTCCTCTTGCCTTTTTCCAATCTGTGTCCCAAGTACTGTACCTCATTCAAACAGTACTGCAGCTTGTTTGGGGACACCTTATGTCCATTCTCTGCTAAGTGGTTCAACAGGGCTACAGTGTCAATTCTGCAAGCATCTTCTGTTTCTGAGGCAATGAGTAAATCGTCTATGTATTGCACGAGAACTGAGTTCTGCGGCAACACAAGGCTCTCAAGATTCTTTTTCAGGATCTGGTTAAAGATCGATGGACTTTCTGTATACCCTTGAGGGATACGACACCATGTTAACACGCGATTTTCCAGCCTGAATGCAAAAAGAAATTGGCTTTCCTCATGGAGCGGTATCGAAAAGAAGGCTTGACACAAGTCGATGACCGTAAACCACTCGGCTTCGCATGGGATCTGGAACAGTATTACTGAAGGATTCGGTACCACTGGACAACAAGGGACAACTATCGTGTTGACCTTTCGCAGGTCTTGCACGATCCTGTATTTCCCGCTCGGTTTCTGTAGTCCCATAATAGGTGAATTACAGGGGCTACCTCTGATCTCTTTTAGAATGCCCTTCTCAATGAAAGTCTCGATCACAGGTTTTATCCCTGCAATCGTTTCAGGCGACAAGTTGTATTGAGGTGTCCTGGGGAAATCGACATTTTGCTTCACCTCAATCCGCACTGGTTCAACCCCTCTGATTAGACCTATTTCATCGCCTGCGAAATCCCACACCACAGATGACACTGCGTCTCTCAAATCAGGTGGAAGTTCTTCCACTGTCACCATTGGGTACAGATCTATACATAGATGCTGATTTGTAACCTTAAAGTCGGCATCGTCATCTCTCGTCTGGACCTCCACTCCCTGTGGCGTACAATAAATCGTGCAGTTCAACTTGCACAATAGATCTCTTCCCAAGAGGCAAACTGGACTCGTATCACACACTACAAACTGATGTCTAGTTTGGAAGGAACCTATCTTTACTAAGATCGGTTCTGTCAATGGGCTGCTTATTCTTTTGTTCGCTACTCCAACAACCTGGATTGATTGTCCTGAGAGGGGTAGGTTAGGGACTACTGCTGATCTTACAGTAGACCGGGTAGCACCAGTATCAACCAAAAGTGTGGCAGGATGACCCTCAATATCTGCCTCCACAAAAGGTCCTCTCTGGTCTACCTCCAAGACCGCTCCAAGCGTGCAGTCTCCCCCCCCCTCAGGCACCGTCAGGATAAAGGGTCTGAGCTACTCTCGTCATAGTCTTCGAACAGGGGCATCTGTTGGTACGTTCGTATTCCTTGTGTAATCCTTGGAGCCTGGGGAACCTGGGCGTGAGAACTGTATATCCCCCTTTCATCGTCCTAGGCCTCGTCACTGTGTTAACTACCTCTTGCGCGGGTGCCTGAGCCCCTCTTCCTCTTCCTGCAACTGATTAACTGGGTTCAAAGGACACTCGCGTTTCCAATGTCCGACCTGGCGACAAAGATGACACGCAGTGGTCTTCTTCAGTGTGGCCACGTCCACTCCCGTCTTGGGGTCTATTGGTTTTCCCTTTCCCTGTCCTTGCCCATTCTAGTTCCCCTGGAAATTTCCTTGTTTTCTTCCTAAGGTCCCTCCATTAGACTGACCTTGTGCTGTCTGCATCTGGACAAGCATCAATTTGTCTTTTAGCTTCCGATGTTTCGATTCCACCTCATCACTACAGTATCTCGCATACCTCAAAATTTCATCTACCGGCTTGTTCTGCCAGCAGATCAAATGGTGCTGTATCATGAGACTGACTTCTGTTCTCAGACCCAGTACAAACTTTGAGACAAACTGTCCCATATCCTTGGGGTCTAACGTATCTAATCCACTATACTGTTTAAAAGCTTGCAGAAGTCTTTCGTAATATTCATGCACCGTTTCTTTGGGTTCTTGTACAGTCCGATCTATCTTAACCCAATCTATATCTTGAGGTGAAATCTTCAGTTTTAGCCATGTAATCACCTGCTCATATTTTTTCATTACTAGGGGTGATGGGCCATTTGTAACCGGCTCCCTTTCAGGTTCCGAAGTCGGCCACTCGACAGCGACTTTACAAGCTGTCCACAAATCTCCCGGTACCACTATGTCAAACAAGGTGTTCAAATCAATCCACAATACTTTTGAAATTTTTACAAACCGCTCAACCTGTTTGTACCACTCTACTGGTTTCTCCCTCAGCCGAGGAAAATCATTTGTAAATGCAGCCAAATCACCTCTATTCCACGGCACATGCACATACCCTCCATTCTGTACTTCCCGTAAAGGAAAATTTCCGACACCCGTCGCCCCCCTCCTGGAGGCGGCGTTTCCCCTCAGCTTTCTTTGCTAGTTTCTTCTTGGTCCACCTTTCTTCCCATTTGTCCAACAAAATCCATATTCTCATTCCTACAATCAGATCTCTGGTGTGTGTCCTTAATCCTGTGATTCTTTTCTCCTCCAGCTCCTGGTCACTGTATTGTAATCTATGCGGTCCTTGCAACGTTTTAGTTTTGTTCAGGTCTACCTCATATCTTTTGGCCAACGCCGTTAATTTTTCATGTGCTATTCTAGCTTTTCGAGTCACATCTTTTGCTACGAACAGCAACTCATCTGATCTATAAATTTCTATCCTTTCCAAAGGCAGACCCCGCTAATCATCTCGTCTACCTCTGCTTTCAACCTTACTACGTCTAGCAACCTTGCCTGTACTGCACTCCTCAGTACTTCTCGACAAGTTGAACCGTCCCGCTCATCACAGTCACTATTCTGTCCTTGTGACCTATTCCCTTCCATCATATTCCTGGAACTTGGTCTGTCTTCCGAGATGTTTTGTGCCCTATCTCCTGGCATCCTATCACTTTGGTTTGTTACTGTTGGTGTCCACATCCTCAAAGCTGACTTGGATTCGTGCAAAGACCTCGGTCTGACTGGTCTCTCATCCTCCTGTCTAAAGGAAGAGTCTGCAGTAGCCGGTAACGGCGTACTTGTCTCCAATGGTCTTGGGAAATGAACCACTCGTACTCCGAACCCATTCCCACTCTCACTGGTTATTTCTTCCCTCCCCATCTGTACGGAGCTCCCTTCTCTCACTCGGTCTGGGTCATATACCGGTACTATGGGGCCAATGGTAACCGGTACTGTCAAGGAGTCCGGTAACCTTGTGTTCCCAACAGGAGGCTGTGTTATCATAGACGTCGTTGCCCCTTCCGTTCCTGTGGAAATCCTTCCCACTACTCTCATGCTAGTCTGATTCTGGCTCTCATCAATTGTTACTGCTGGAGTCGGTTTTCCCTCTTCTGAGTCTGGATTAAATGGTGGTGGCCTCTCTGCCAACAACCTATCTAACAGGCTATCGTCTGTATCACTGTCGTCCTCATCGATTCTTGTAATCTTTCCATTTTGTATTAGCAGTGGGTATAACTTAGCTCCCTCAATCGTTTCCACTCTCCACCTTTTCTCCAGTGCATCCCACCTTGCATCTTGAAATGCCCTGACCGATTTCTTCACCCTTTCCTGGCTCTTGTCTTTCCTCCTATCGTACGCTCTAATCCACGCATGTAGCGCTTCAAACTGTGTTGGTCTAGGTAGTGGTCGTAAAGAAGCCATTATACTTTTTAGCTGGTACAACACCTCTAACCTGAAAGTACCATATCGTGGGAAAGTCAATTCTCCTTCTCCTTCTGTCATTTTATGCCAATTTTCAAGCCAAATTATAGTATGCAAACCTACATTCTTTGCCATATAATGTGCTGGCGTATCCTCGGGAGGAGCTTCCTCTCCTTCCCGAGTAACCACATGCCTATCACCTCTACAAAGTTCCCGTAAAACTTTAAAACATTTCATGATGAATCAACTTTGTATTTGCCCTCAAAATGTCAGCTTTTGCTTCCTGTTTTCAATCCACCAATGCCAGCGCGGCTCACACCAACCGGCCTATCGCAGCGCGGCACTTGTCTGACGTCACTTTTCCTCCGCTCGCAGCAGTTCCCCTCCTTTCTAATTCACTCGTTCTCTCCCGCACCTGTCCCGATCACACTCTGAAGTAATGTCCGTCCTACCGAACAATTACCTTTCTGACTGTCAGTCTTACCAATGACCGATCAGCCTCTTTAGCTTGTTGACCTCAATCTGGCAACCGTCTGTCCGCGAAACGACCGGACAATCGCCTCTAACACACTCGATAGGATTCAATCACTCGATGTTCTGCACACAATAACCTACGACCTGCGTCGGTTATTCACACACTCACACATATGTTCCCTATCTTCAGTGGGTCTGTCAATGACGTTTCGTGACCCCCACAACCTCTGGTCAACGCTCTCAACTCTGGGTGTGTTCTACACCACTCTAAATCTCCCGGTCCCGCGCGCGCTCACGGTCCGGTTCTCAATCACACACCTCTCGTTCCAACTCCGCAAGACATCACACAACAATAAAACACCGCAATCTACCAAACACCACTCTTTTCATACTCACTCTACCACGAACTGCTACTGCCGCCGCACCGTCACTCTCCGTCAGTTTTCAACGACCTCCGACATCCTTCTCCTACGGTCCACTGGATCTGCGTCACTCGGGCTCTATGGGGCAACTTAATCTCCTATCTTGCTCTAGATCTCCCCTTACCATCAAAGGTAACCATCCTACTCTGCTACCAACTGATAACGCCGATTCTTATCTAATTATCTATAAGAACCTTCTGGTCGCCAAGATCTTTTTACCTGTTGAATAGTGTAAAGGAGAGAATCTCATCTGGTTATATAACAGCATTCATTTTGTCTGAAAGGACCACTGACTCCGAATTCAAGTTTAAGAATTTATTATCGCCAAAAATAACTGGACATGCAAGCACCTCAACACGAGGTTAAAGAAATAGATGGGCACTAATACAAATAATAACCTACGCAGGAGTCTCATCCGACTCAGAATAAAGAGAATCGATAGTTCTAGAAGGATCAACCAAGCTATGATTGCTCCAATTTCTACGTTACTCTTCATTTATCTAAGCAAGCTTTAAATCAATTGCTGTCCCTACACTAGCACTTAGTGACATCCCTACATAACGATTTTCCAAGGCAAGAGTGAATAAAAGGTGTCAGCTGTGAAGACTTCCTCAGAAGTGCAATCACATAATACCTAAGCTCAGCTCCTTCCTCAGGACACTCTTTGTCCTTCTCTCTGGTCTCCCCTACCTCTTCTCTGGCCTCCTCCCTCAGGGCACTATCCCTAATACAAAACCCCAAAACAATTGTACACGCCTTTGTCACGCCTCCTTGGCCAGGTCTTCTTTCTTGTACTTTTCCATCGAAACGGTTACTTCATCCTGGACGGTTGTGATGACCTTGAGTCCCAGGCACCTTCTCCGCTGAAAGTATCATCCCTAAATTCCATTGCACTCCCCGTACCATGCCTCCCATCTCTCTAACTTTTGAAAACAAAGAGTTAGTCTTTTACTAACGAGACATGTGTCCTTGCACCTGCAACAAAAGATACGTTCAACAGAAACCTTCTACTGTGCTAATTAAATCTACCGTTTGTGCCCAGAGAGCCTTACAAGAGAATCTTTTCTCTTCCTACAAAATAAGCTAACATAAGAATAAACCAGGCCTTCCCTAAGAATATATGTAGTCAGGCCTTTACATATAACTTTTAAACACACCTTACTTTTCCCTATAAGCATTTTCATTACAATTCATATGCGAAAATGAATTACATGTGCAACTTGAATATGGTGCACGTTTAAACTACTACAATTGAATTACACACGAACTAACTTCTTTACGAAACATTACATTGAATAATTATCATAACACAATTATACTGCGTAGTTCACTTAATATTAGTGAACTATTCACTCTTACTAAACATGCATGGATATACAACTGAATATATACGAATATATGTCTGAGTACATGCGGGTGCGGACTACCAGTGATTATGATGCACCCCTACAATTCACAAGAACATTTCGCTCTATCAATAACAGTACTACTTCATTTCAGAGGAAATTAAGGATAAACTAGGACAAATGTACAATTTACCAGCTTCTACCACCCTGCAGAAATGGAGCTATATCTGTCCTGGTGCTATATCTGTCCTGGTGCCAATGGTGGTATCCTAGGTGACAGCCTGACATTAAATGTATCTACGACTTTCGCCTTAGTATCACTACCCATATGGCATGATGGAAATCTAAACTGGGAGATCACAGAGCTGCATGCATTGGAATCTGAGGATGTTGTTCTCACACATGAGCAGAGCAGACTTAATGTAATTCAGAAGGGATCTGGGAATTCACAGAGCAGCACACAAGTAAATCTGAGAGTGCATTCTCACTAGTAAGCAGAGCAGAGATATGATTAAAAATTGACCTGGGAGATCACAGAGCATGTATGGGAATCTGAGGGTGTCATTCTCACAGTGAAGAGAGCGGCGATTCTATCACTCTGAACTTATCTAGGAGATCAGCGAGCAACAGGGAAAGAAATCTGAGGGTGTCATCCTCACACAATGAGCAGAGCTACTAGAATTCGAATCTTATAATAATTTCTTGTTTTTATTCAGATAAAAACCATAAGCCTCTGGTTCAGTGATCCATGCAACCTCCCATGAGATGTAAACAAGTTTCTCAAAACTGTCTATACAGATTTAGATGTGAGCAATGACTAAATAATAAATACAGCTAATATCAGTTCAAAACTATATCACACTCTCTACCAGAGATGGAGTAGAACCATACATAGAAATTTCACTAAGAGATACTAATACCAGACTTGGAGACTGATTTTGACCCTGGGGATGCCATTAGTCCGACGGTCCCTACTCCATCTTACCATTGGAGTAAGTTTTCCAATGCCAGAAGCAGTGGGGACATCGCCATCGAAAAACTGATGTCCACCCGACTCAAAATAGAGCTGTCAGGCCGAGGGTTTGGTAGGCAGTGTGCTCCGTCACGCTCCTGGTGGAGTAACTTTTCCGCCAAACTCTAAAACAGGAATCAGATTTACTAAGTCCTTGCATTGCTAGTGCGTCACGCAAGGCGACGTAAGGCGACATAAGGGCATAAGTGATATTTACTAAGCCACACAAAGCCACCTTTTGTGGCTCTGCGTGGCATAGTAAATCCAGAGTAATGCACTGCAGCACAAATTGCTGCCTTGCATTGCTCTGCGTTAAGAAGGTGTTCCATGGGTGGAGTGTGAGCGTTCCCACGCATACACTCTTGGGGCCTTAATTACAAGCCCCTTGCGGCGCCCGTGCGTCACTTTTAATATGGGAAAAAGGGACATATCAGCGGCGCAAGTGGCTTGTAAATAAGCCCCATGGTTTCTAGCTCATTCTCACCTTTGCTAAGAGTAGTAAACCTAGGAATTTGTCAAAATGCTACGCCATCCCAACAGAGGTGTAAAGAGGGGAAATATGTGTATTTCTCCTCGTTATTTCCTCTTTCTACGTGTGCTGCATTCTGAAGCACACATAGAAAGAGGAAAATGCCTGTGAGGATTGTTTTTGTGAAGAAAGGTGTTCCTTCTTGCAAAAAAACAATCCTGCCTGTAACGCAGGCA
This sequence comes from Calotriton arnoldi, assembly GCA_963921515.1. Classification (NCBI taxonomy): domain Eukaryota; kingdom Metazoa; phylum Chordata; class Amphibia; order Caudata; family Salamandridae; genus Calotriton; species Calotriton arnoldi. Next base: position 4,385,491 of record CAWUFW010000206.1, read on the forward strand.
CCCTTGCACATTGGCGCAAGGGTGCCTGCGTTGGTGCTTGGCTGCACACAGTGCGCCAGCGCAGAGAGAGAGAGCAGGAATGCGCCATATCTTAGTAAATAGGGCACATTCCTGCTCTCTCTAGTTGACGCAGCGCAACAAGTTGTCTTGCTGCGTTGCTTTGCATCAAATGTTAGTAAATCTGGCCCCAGGTCTTTGTGCTGAATAAGGTATTGTTGCTGGTCAACTTAAGTCAGTGAAGAGGCTGAAGGGCTGGCATTTTAGAAAGTATGAGGGCCATTTGGAGTACGGCAAAATGTTTGCCTGTCATAAAACTGAAGATGCAACATTCCTCCAAGGTCTCGATTCTCCTACCCCATTTCACCCTCGGAGAAGCCTCAGCTGGCTGTGCCAGCCTCAACCTTTGATCTGGTGGGCTTTCTAATACAGAGCCACCAGATTATAATCACGGTTGCCTTACCCTAATTAGGGTGGGGTGATCGTCACTTATTTTCCCTACCCAGGATTGCCATGCGAGACATGATGGTGCTGCATAAGGAAATCGCACAATGGCTCAAACTTTCAGGGAGCAATCTTCCTGTACATTGGGCCGTTAATATATTGTTCTGCAAGAACAAACTCCTGCTTCAGAAGTTTGTTCTTGTAGAACAAAATACTTTGCAGAGAAGACGCATCAAACATGGCACCTGCTCAGCATAGGAACAGTGGCTTTACTGGAACTGCTGCATTGATGTCTTAATTGAAGGCTCAGATATCTCTGCCAGGTAGGTGAATATATCTAAATTGGGCAGGTGGGCTTCTACCAGGAGAGTGTAGGCATTAGTCTCTGCTGAACTGGCATGCCAGCGGAGATTATGGTCTAAATGTCCATGCAGATAACAAAGAACTAAAAATTGCCCACCTGTTATTTCTTTACCTAAGGTTTGAAAAAGCTAGGTGAGATCTTTTGAAACCGCCAATTAGGAAAGTAAGTCTCCTAAGATTACCAAACTGCTATGACTTTTGGTCAGCTGACTACGGAACCAGATATTCTTTACAAACTGGGTAGTTACTGCAGATGTGTACCAAGAATAAGAGACATGATTAATATTATATACTGTGATTTGGTATTTAATACCGTAAATTGAGAGCTGTAGATATGGGGTGAATGGTGGGTCTCCAACATTAAGTCTATCATAGATTTACATGATTGAATATTCCCCTTTGTCTGGCTGGGAATCCATAGTATACAGTGTCATAATAGAAGTGTACAATTAAACACTCTTTAGCATTGACACAGCCATCAACTATAGTCAGTGCATGTCATTGTATGACCCAAACCTTGGCCAATCATATGGGGAGACAGCGATCTATACCCTCCTCAGATGTTCTAGCTATCAGATTTCCTACTGCAAATCCGAGTGAAGGAATCCTCAGAACTTTGTTCCAGATTTGAATCTATTTTCTTCAGATTGGTGGTAGCTACTTAAGGAACAGTATGATTGACAAGACTCCCAAGTGCTTTGTGATTTCGAATTGCACTGCTTCCGGAAAAAGCAAAGTTTGTTTGGAAGATATGCATTCAAGATACGTCTTGTGCCTTCATCCTGACCAAGAGTTGTGACATTTGTGTCTACACTGCAAAGAAGGTGTTAGATAAACATAGGTCTTTAGTCTTATTAGTGGACCAGATATCTTCTCCTCTTGTCTGGCACCACCAAACAAAGGGGAGAATCATCTGGGTTTGATACCACACAGACAAATGTCATCTGAGTTGACTTCTGTGTTGAAAGGACAAAATAAACCACCCCTATGATTCAGTCTTATGGTGCATGACTGTCTGTGGATCCCATGCAAATTGTAAGTTACAGACAGCATTAAATGGCTGAGGTAGTCTTGCCAGCAGTATTCAGATGTTTGACAAGAGCCGGTCAGCAGTCTATTTTATATCTACTAGCGTTGTTGAATAATTTCTGAAAGGTACTGTTTGCACCTTACTTCTGGTTGCTCTGTTGAAGTCCTCGTGGAATCTTAACATTGTGTATGCAACTTTGATGGAAGCTCACTTTGAATGGTATTTCATTTCATCAAACATATGCTTAACAATTTTTTCCCTCAAGCAACCTCACCAGCATAGGTAACATTGCGTTCCCTAGATATTAAAAAATGTCTTAAATTGTATTTGGGCAGAACAAAAAGGTTTTGACAATTAGATACACTTTTATGGCTTTTGATGCCAATAAAGGTAGAACACTATGTAAACTAGACAGTTCCAGGTCCGATATCACAGAAGCATAATGGAGAATGAAAAGACAGTTGCCAGGAAGGATAATAGATCTTCCTCCATTGGCATGATAGCAATACCAGCGCTCTTTCTGGAGCATCAACGGAGAACACTTGCAGAGCGGCGACAGGGAGAGATATGCACACCATTAACAAGTACTACCTTTTGGATGTGAAATTCAGAATTGAATCTACAGTGGGACAGGCAGCACAGCCAAACCTGCTCGCTTATGGCGAGCCTTGTTACCACCAATCATTATTAATATTGATACTGCTGTGTAAATTTTGATTCAAACATTTGAGTCAATGAAAGATTCTGTAAAGGAGAAGAACAAAACTACTTACCTGTAACTGTATTTCTTTCATAGATTCACTTTACTGAAGCTCTGATATTTGTTATGGGAGCTTAGAGAAGCTGACAGTTGGGGCCTCTGCAGGGAGTTGAGCCCACTGTGACTCCTGATTGGCCAAAGTTTGGTTCATAAAAAGAGGTGGACTGATACCAATGTGTTGGGCTCGGCAGAAATCAGGACTAAACTAACAATGAAGAAGAGTCTAACCTCAACCAGGATAAGGTAATTCAGGAGGACGGGTTTAATATACACAAGTCAATACGTGAAGGTTTGAAAGGAAATGAACAAGGCAGAATTTGTGGGCTGAAACAGGTTGGATCATGCTGGGATCGAAACTGTGGAACTGAACTGGATAATGCCTGCAAATATAAAACTATAGAGACAAGATATAATACTGAACAATAAACAATAAGAAGGAAAGATGTGGTTCAACCAGAAGCACAATAGTCAAACTATCATAAATTTGGATCATCCTTGGAAAGTGCTCTCTCGGAGAGGAAAAGATCGTACAAAAGGCAGTGCCTGGTGGAGATCTCTACGTGTGCCATTCGCCTCCCACAAGTGTAGTGGAGTGCATTACTCTGCTCCCATAGAGGACTGGCCATTCTCTAAATGGGAATCTTAGTGCCATTGCATCCTTTCCTTCACATTTGGGCTTAACTTTAATTACGAGTTACTGTACAGTGCAGTAACACCCCACCACGTCTGCAATAGTGAGTTACAACCCCATGAAATGAAATGGGGAATAATTGTTTGAACCCGGTTTTACTGGGCATAAAATTGCATAGAATTTCCAGTTCCGTGTAGTTTATGGCTTCAATTTGACACCTGCTGTCAGCATGTGGTAAATGGCAGTAGGGTTTTCTCTTTCTGTGTGGATTGGGGGTGGAGGGAGAGAGGTGTGAGAGGGTAGTGGAGGGAAGATGATGATGAAGAAGTGTCTTGGCATGGGTGCCAGAGAAGGAGGTCAAGTTGAACCAGGGAACAGGCCTGGCTGCTGTTGCATGCAAAGCCTAAAGTGATTTTACCACCGTTATTTCCAACCGGTATTATTAGGTCCAGGGGTTCTGCACCTCTGAAAACTGGGTGTGAAAACACCAGCCATTTGGGATTGGACAGAGTGGGATTCCATATGATAATCTTGATCCACCTGACTACTGAGGGCCTAGGTAGCTGTAATTGGCCAAGGCCGGTGTCATAAGAAAAAGGATATATGCAGCACTTGTCACTTTAATTATTTGCAACGTTTGTGACCCGATAATAAATTAATTTAAATATTTTTCAACATTTATAAGCCGATGTCTGTATTAGATTGTACGTTTTTATGGTTTTTAACCGAACAAAACAAGAAATCTTGATATTTAGATCTAATGCGTGATATTACAGCATGCAAAGAAATCTGAAGCTGCCTTTCTCACACACGAGAGAGGAGAGATACCATAATTCAGAACTGATCTGGGAGATCAGAGAGAAGCACATGGATAACCCACAGCCCAATTTGAAGGAAAATTAGCCCCTCAGAAGACCATCAACACTATGTCAAAAATGAAGGGCTTCCAATAATCAAAAGTGACAGATAATTTTACAATAGTAAAAACATATTTTTAAATCAGGAATATGCTTGGTATTTTTTTGGGAAAGATGTACTGTTTTTACTGTTTTTACTGTTTGTATAATATTTCAATAAAGGATGGCTATGTAATGCAGTTTTGTGGTGATTATTCCCAGCTAGGAGTGTAATATTGCTCTTGTATGTTTTCAGAGGCAATGAAAATTAGGTTTGTTTTCTAACTTGCCCAAACCGTGTTTTTATTTTCCTGCTTGTGGGCACCGTAGTGTTACGAATGTGTTATGTATGAGGCATTCAGAGTGCAGTGTTAGAACCACAGTTAGAGAGTGCCCTGGGCCTGTGGCACCCCGCCATCAATGTTGCCCTGTGGGCGCACCTTTTAGTCCATAGTTACCGCCAACACCCCATCTCCCAAATGGCTGCTGCAGTCATGCAGCAGCAGTGCGAGCAGCTGTGCTGCTGCGTAATTGTAATTATGTAGCACTTACTGCCCCTGACAGGAGTCGAAGCGCTTTTCGTATGTGTTTTAGACATAAACTGGAGTACAGGCTGTGGTTGTAAAGCCTTTACTCATCAGCATATCCCTTCATTTATTGCCTGTGGCTCGTTGTAGGTGTAGCCCCAAGATGGACTGGTCGCCTGTGGCAAATGCACAGTCTTGGGGGCAGATTTACAAGCCCCGTGCGCCACTTTTGCGCCGCCGTTGCGTCACTTTTGTGACGCAGCGGCGGCGTAAAGCTAGCGCCATGCTGCGGGGGATTTACAACGTGACGCATCTAGGGAGATGCTTCACGTTGTAAAGCCCTGCGCCACATGAAACCTGCGTCAGGTTTCATGTGGGTGTTCCGGCGCAGGGTGGGCGTTCCGGTGCAGGGACGCCTCGGAAAAGTGCCTTAGTGAAATCTACAAGATTTCACTCAGTCACTTTTCCGACCCCGCTGCGTCAAAACCTTGCGCCTGCTTGAAGCAGGCGTAAGGCATGACGCACCATGTTGAGGATAGGCCAGGTTGGAACAGTGCTGGAGTTGCGTCGTGCCCACGACACAACTCCAGCACTGCGCCAACCTTACGCCGGCAGATGAGACATGCATCTGTTTATCTTTGCGCCATGATGCGCCGCATTGTAAATGCGGCGCATCTGTGGTGGCGCAAGGGTAAACTTGCGTCACGCATCTTTCCTGGCGCATCCCTGCTGATTTGCAGGGATGCGCCAGGAAACGTAAATCTGCCCCCATGGTGTGGAACAGCAAGGGGTGCAGATTCTGAGACACTGCACCTCATAGGAAGCTCTGTCTTCATTACGTATGAGGTAGGAAGTCCCTATGAAGTAGGAAGTTGACCCCCTGAGGCGATCACGGGCAAGAACTGTGGGAGTGCCAATGAGTGTCTTGCTGCTCCACCCTTCCTCGGACCTGGTCATGCATGGGAGGGGCAGATGCTGGTGTAACCAGTGGAGGATGTAAATTTGGCGCCTCAGGCCTCTCGTCCAAACTGGAGGCGCAGCTCCGTTCTTCTTCTGAGATGGGTATGTGATAGGGTAAGTTGCTTGTCTCCCCCTCGGGCCTCCTCTATAGGTACCTATAGGTATAGGGGGACCTGTGGCTTTGGAAGTGCAGGCTGAATCTTCTCTCTGTCAGTACTTTACGAACAGTCCCCGGCGCAGCACCACTGCTCACCTGTGGGACAAGCTGTGCGACCGGCCTGGCTGTCAGCAGGGTCTGCCAGCCAACGCCCATCTCTGCCTGGGGCAGTCCAGGGGACGCTGAGGTGAGCATCTTCTGTGGGGCAAGTGACGGATGATGAAGGGATCTTACTTCCTCCCAGGAGCTGGAGATTGCCTTCTGAGCCTAGCTGCGCTGAAGGCGGGCACATTCACCAGTACCTCTTCGTCCACTGAGGTTGAGAGCAGGGTTGGATTGGGATCAAAAACTGGCCCGGGCACCCTAAACAAAAAGTGGCCCTCCTTTGCGAATAGCGTCCTTTTTCAAAACACTGCTTCAGTGTTCTACGTGTTTTAAAAAGAAGGAGGGAGGTTTCCATAAAAGAGGCATGTTTTCTTACCTTCACTCCGATAAAAAAATACGCAAATGTTGCCAGGACTCTTTGTTTACCGATTAGTTCACAATGGTGAACCCCACCTGAATAAGTGAGGCCACTTCTGCTCAGGCCCCCAGGCCCTGTTCAATCTGCATACATTAATGGGCCAGCCCTGCAAGAGACCAGGAATGACACCTCCCCCCTTGGTAAAAGGGAGGTAATAGAGGCTCATCTGCCTCCAGAAAGACCGTTCAGGCCCCCACTGGGCCGGTGGTGGCATCTGAACAGCACAAACACAGCCCATATCAGCCACCACGCTGGCCAAAAAAGCGGCCCACAGCTGGATCTCGGATACCGGCCCATTGCCCGACTGCCCGCCTTACCAATCCGACCCTGGCTGAGAGCTGATGTGGGAAGTGTTATGTGCTCGGTAGCAGTGCGGTGGGTGCAAAAGCGCGTAGCAGTGATATGGATGGAAAAAGGACAACTACACCGGGTGGCCTCAACAGCACGAGCGGAACCAGTGGTTGCCTGTATTGTGGGGTCTACTGGTGGGCTTTTGACTGGAGGCAGGAATGCGGATATCAGCATGCCTCATCGTCACTCTTGAGCAGGATACAGGTGATGGAGCCAGACTCAGTGGCTCTTTTTTCCAGTGTCTGGACGTCTTCATGGAAGTGTGACTTTTATCTTGTGCCTTCTTTCATGTCTTTTTTTGGTGGAAGAATGGGGTAGAAAACTTCAGGATTTGGGTATTGAGAGATTTTTTAAGGCACGGGCCTCAATCGTTCAAGGGGCCCTCTGGGGAGCTCACCTGTGTGTATTTACACGTGTTAACCTTTAACTTATAATTCAATATTGTCAGGCAACATAGGGCTTGAATTAGCAAAATGTGTCAGAAAATTCAAAATTGCTCAAATAGGGGCCCTAAAAATATTTCTTGCTTGGAGCTACCAAAAATCCTTAAGATGACACTGAGGGTATCGTCCCTACACATGGGTCTCAGACGTTCACTGGGTGCACCACATGCAGTCACACCGTGGCAGCCCTTACTTTGGGCCCTTCTGGGAACTACCTTCCAGGCTCTCAGTGTCACAGCTCCCACTGGCGTCATAAGCCCTCCCCACGCACCCCGGTCAGTTGGGTTGCCACCTGACCAGTGTTTTAACGGCCTGGCTGGAATTTATATTTCAAAGCAATTAATAAAACTGAAAAACTGTCAAAATAATTTTTTTTGCCCTTTAAAACAAAAACATAAAAGAACAAACACAAGCTGAAATAACTTCAAAATTATTTCAGAACTGTCTTAACTTTTCCCTTTTGATTATTATAGCAAACAGAGTCAGAATGCGGTGTTTAAAAAGAGAATAAAAAGAGGGTTTTACATAAATTATTTTTAAAGTACCTGATGCTTGCCATAATCATAAAACATGAAAATAATTGCTAGTATTTATTTCTACGTAAGGTGGCAAACCTACCGGTCAGTGCCCAACAATCCGGTAGGTCAGCCTTGGGCCCTACTCTACATGTCAGAGGAGATAACAGGCCACTCATTCCTGCTGTGTGTGTCCCATTTCCTGGCCCAATCCCCAATTTTTTGAGGTGTGGGCCGGAGTCAGTAAAGTTTGACACAACACAATGTAGTAAGGGAAGTTGCTGCATTGCATTAAAGGGAGAGGGAAAAAATGCACCATATCTACTAAGATATTGCGCAGGTCTGCTCTCTCGTAGCACTAGTGCAATTCTGGCTGCCTAGCACCAATGTAGGCACCGTTTCCCTACAACACAAACCCCATGCAAATCAGGTAAACCCCATAATGGATTTTGCGTCGGGGCTACACCACAGAATTGGTGCAACCCCCCTGTGCAAAACCATCGTAAATCTGGCCTCAGGGCTCAAGGACCGCACAACACATCCAGGGGTATATTCACAAGAACGTGTGATAACTACCGCAAGAGTAGCGTAACGCAACTTTTATTATCGCAGCCCATCGCGGGAAAATAACCCTGTGTCAACGTGGAATTCACAACAAGGCGGTACCATGCGATAGACACCAGATAACGCGTCAAATGCCAGCGTGTAACACAACACCACGCCCAAAAAATGCGAAACGCGAGAAACCATGCGATGAGGCCAATCGCGGTTCAAAAAGCTGCGAAGAGCAGCCTCAGGCCTGCAACTCCCACGCGTCTGGCGGGCAATTGCACCATAAAAACCACAGGCACAACACACCAAAAACAAGCCAAAGCACGTAGCAACATCCATGCACCCTGACCCAGCGCAGAGGGCAACGCGAATCCCACAACCCCCACAGACCACCAGCAAGGAACAAGTGGGCCGGGGAAGGCCAAGGAGAAAATGGAGAGGAAGACGGGGTGCAGACCGCAGGAAAACAAGACCAAGGCCATGGAGGCGACAGAACACTACCAGCAAATGACCCACAAGCAGACCGCCTGGAATGCAGTCGCAGAGCCCAAGAGGCCAATCCAGGAGGCCAAGAGGCTCCGCCAGGACGTGACAACCTAAACCAGGCACAAACCCGCTGCCAACAGGAAGGCAGCAACGGCGACAGGAGGTGGCAGTCCAGCGACACAGGATTAGCAGGAGGAAAGCCAGGCCACAGTCATCAGTGTGGAGAGGGAGCAAGGAGTAGGGAGTACGGACACAGCTCGACAGGACCTGACACAACAACAACAGGGTGAGGATCCAACAGGGACTGGGGGGACGGGGGTGATGGGCACAATGCCACACATGCACCTCCCCTTCACAATGCAGAGGGACAAACAACACCTCCAGCAGGTCTGAACAGACAACCCATCAGTGATGCCCGAGACGAACACCACACCCCCGACGCCCTACAACAGCCCATGGACATCCCACACAACCCACCACCAGGACCAGGGCAGACAAGCTACTCAGAGGAGAACCCAGACCTTGCAACAGACCACACAGCATGAAGCACCCGCAATCACGGCTGCCTCACAACACGTCACTCACCCACACATGGCACGCCAATGCCAGGTGGCCGAACGCCAAAAGGAGGTGGCCCAACAGATGAGGGTGTTGCCTAACCCATGAAATGCGAAGTAGAACACATACGTGGGTGTCCAATACCCTTCAGGGACCACCTACAACCTACAAACGAGACCCACACCTCCACAGAGACACATGCACATATCATGTTGAACTGGCTACGGGCACGTGCACCCGGCCCCTTTATTGGCAGGGCCACATGTACAGTGACGAGCAAAACACACAAGATGATGGACGGAATGCTACACAATGGCAAACATTCACCCCCAGTCACAGATCTGGGTTTAATCCATCGTTATTTTGCTTCACCACGCCACCCCAGTTCAGACATAGCCATATGCAAATCAGTCTTGACCCTGTGCCTCATGGGAACAGTCCAGACCGAACTGCCAAGCCATGTCTTCCCTGGACCGGAATCAAGCATCCTAGGACCGGTTTCAGGCTATCAGCCTTCATCAGCCAGAATAGCTTGACTCCAGTGGCGTAGTGAGCACGGGACCCACGTCTGGGCATACCCTTCCCACATAGGGCGAAATGCAAAACACACAAGATGATGGACGGAATGCTACACAATGGCAAACATTCACCCCCAGTCACAGATCTGGGTTTAATCCATCGTTATTTTGCTTCACCACGCCACCCCAGTTCAGACATAGCCATATGCAAATCAGTCTTGACCCTGTGCCTCATGGGAACAGTCCAGACCGAACTGCCAAGCCATGTCTTCCCTGGACCGGAATCAAGCATCCTAGGTCCGGTTTCAGGCTATCAGCCTTCATCAGCCAGAATAGCTTGACTCCAGTGGCGTAGTGAGCACGGGACCCACGTCTGGGCATACCCTTCCCACATAGAGGCGAAATGCAAAACACACAAGATGATGGACGGAATGCTACACAATGGCAAACATTCACCCCCAGTCACAGATCTGGGTTTAATCCATCGTTATTTTGCTTCACCACGCCACCCCAGTTCAGACATAGCCATATGCAAATCAGTCTTGACCCTGTGCCTCATGGGAACAGTCCAGACCGAACTGCCAAGCCATGTCTTCCCTGGACCGGAATCAAACATCCTAGGACCGGTTTCAGGCTATCAGCCTTCATCAGCCAGAATAGCTTGACTCCAGTGGCGTAGTGAGCACGGGACCCACGTCTGGGCATACCCTTCCCACATAGGGCGAAATGCAAAACACACAAGATGATGGACGGAATGCTACACAATGGCAAACATTCACCCCCAGTCACAGATCTGGGTTTAATCCATCGTTATTTTGCTTCACCACGCCACCCCAGTTCAGACATAGCCATATGCAAATCAGTCTTGACCCTGTGCCTCTTGGGAACAGTCCAGACCGAACTGCCAAGCCATGTCTTCCCTGGACCAGAATCAAGCATCCTAGGACCGGTTTCAGGCTATCAGCCTTCATCAGCCAGAATAGCTTGACTACAGTGGCGTAGTGAGCACGGGACCCATGTCTGGGCATACCCTTCCCACATAGGGCGAAATGCAAAACACACAAGATGATGGACGGAATGCTACACAATGGCAAACATTCACCCCCAGTCACAGATCTGGGTTTAATCCATCGTTATTTTGCTTCACCACGCCACCCCAGTTCAGACATAGCCATATGCAAATCAGTCTTGACCCTGTGCCTCATGGGAACAGTCCAGACCGAACTGCCAAGCCATGTCTTCCCTGGACCGGAATCAAGCATCCTAGGACCGGTTTCAGGCTATCAGCCTTCATCAGCCAGAATAGCTTGACTCCAGTGGCGTAGTGAGCACGGGACCCACGTCTGGGCATACCCTTCCCACATAGGGCGAAATGCAAAACACACAAGATGATGGACGGAATGCTACACAATGGCAAACATTCACCCACAGTCACAGATCTGGGTTTAATCCATCGTTATTTTGCTTCACCACGCCACCCCAGTTCAGACATAGCCATATGCAAATCAGTCTTGACCCTGTGCCTCATGGGAACAGTCCAGACCGAACTGCCAAGCCATGTCTTCCCTGGACCGGAATCAAGCATCCTAGGACCGGTTTCAGGCTATCAGCCTTCATCAGCCAGAATAGCTTGACTCCAGTGGCGTAGTGAGCACGGGACCCACGTCTGGGCATACCCTTCCCACATAGGGCGAAATGCAAAACACACAAGATGATGGACGGAATGCTACACAATGGCAAACATTCACCCCCAGTCACAGATCTGGGTTTAATCCATCGTTATTTTGCTTCACCACGCCACCCCAGTTCAGACATAGCCATATGCAAATCAGTCTTGACCCTGTGCCTCATGGGAACAGTCCAGACCGAACTGCCAAGCCATGTCTTCCCTGGACCGGAATCAAGCATCCTAGGACCGGTTTCAGGCTATCAGCCTTCATCAGCCAGAATAGCTTGACTCCAGTGGCGTAGTGAGCACGGGACCCACGTCTGGGCATACCCTTCCCACATAGGGCGAAATGCAAAACACACAAGATGATGGACGGAATGCTACACAATGGCAAACATTCACCCCCAGTCACAGATCTGGGTTTAATCCATCGTTATTTTGCTTCACCACGCCACCCCAGTTCAGACATAGCCATATGCAAATCAGTCTTGACCCTGTGCCTCATGGGAACAGTCCAGACCGAACTGCCAAGCCATGTCTTCCCTGGACCGGAATCAAGCATCCTAGGACCGGTTTCAGGCTATCAGCCTTCATCAGCCAGAATAGCTTGACTCCAGTGGCGTAGTGAGCACGGGACCCACGTCTGGGCATACCCTTCCCACATAGGGCGAAATGCAAAACACACAAGATGATGGACGGAATGCTACACAAAGGCAAACATTCACCCCCAGTCAAGGATCACCTGTGACGCCTGTGCTGGATGTGTGTGGGGTGAGTATAAGCCAGCCCGCACGGAGTGCTTGGTGCTGCCAACAACCTGAAAAGTGGACACCAGTGTCATGGAAACAGAAAACACCAGCATAACAGAGTCAAATGCAGAGCAACATGGAGGGATCCGGAGTAAGGACAGAGGACACCCAATATTCAGTCAGGAGGTTCCGTGAATTGCAGTGCACTGAGTCACTGGCACCTGGAGTGCTGAGCAGAGTATCAGGCCGATGATGGCATCCACGACAGGTCTGAGCAAATCCGTAGGTCTGTCAGGACCACCCTTTCGACTCTGGCAGATTGCGGTTGGAGGTGGTCCTTGCGGTGGTGGCGTGTGCCTCCTGCGGTGATGTGACGTCCGGGCCGGTCAAGGCTCGATGCTATGTGTGGGCCATGGTGGCCCGCAGTTGAGGCCTGAGGATGCGGACAGCGCAGGGCCACAGACACATGGCGTTGATGACCCCAAGACCATCGCTGCAGAGGCCATTCATCGTCTCAGAAGAAGGTGTCCCAGACCTGACAAGTACACTGTTAGTGGCCCCGGATGCACTGCGGCCGGCAAAGGCACACAGCCACGGGACGGTGACATGGGGTGCAGTCAGATGGGCCATGCGACCTGAGCGGGTCCCCATCAATGTCCGAGGTGTATGTTGCGGAGGGTTCCAGGGGACAGTGGAAGGTGTCCTCCAGGGCATGATGCGGAAGGTCTGATGTCATCTGGAAGCAGCAAATGGAGGAGTGGAAAGCGCAAGCCTCGTTTGCACAAACAATCCGGGATTAGCTACATGAGGATGAAAACTAGCCCCTAGTCCACAGACTCAAACGCCACCAATGTATGACCAGTGAGTGTCCATGTATGTCGGGGAACAAACTTAGTGGCACAGGTGCTGTGAAGGGATGCAGTCTGCGATGATGCCGGTACACAGATGTGAACTCCAACATTGCCAAATCAAGACTCTGTGAGCTACTGGACCGCAGTGTAGGCCGGAGGCAGTGGTCAGCATGGGGCCACAGACAAGTGTTGTGTGCTTGTGATGCATTCGTTTGCTTCACTGAGAGCAGGGAGTTTAGTGATATCACCCCTGCAGTAGACATCCGGTCACTGCCATGGTGTAATCAAGACTCAGTTCTAAATGTGTGACCTACCTGACCGTGGTGTAGGCTTGAGGCAGCGGCCAGCACGGCCCATTCACCGAGTGTCGCCGGCATAGGTTGGACGGCCCCACCGGCCTGCGTAGTTCAGGTTCAGTGGCACCATGTGTTGCCGGCTGGCGTTGAACAGGGTTAGTGGCACCACGTGTTGCCGGCTGGCGTTGAACAGGGTTAGTGGCACCACGTGTTGCCGGCTGTGTGGCACCACGTTACGCAAGATGCCCATATGGAACTATGCCTCACTGATCGGGGGGGGGTCTGGTGCTGTGGCCGCTGGGCCTGATTTGGGGTCACTGCCATTCATGACTCAAGACACAGTATCATATGTGGGACCTACTGGTCCGAAGAGTAGGCCGGGGGCGGCAGTAGAGTACGTCAACGGAAAAGGAATGAAGCGGGCCGGTGTCGTGGCAGCCGTGATGGTCTGAGGTGGCTGCCAAGGTCTCGGGCTTGTGGCTTGTGCCGGCACATGGTGGGGCCTCCTTGACACACGCCGGTGTCGGAAGGTGATCAGTGTGGTCTGGCTGCGCAGGGGCTGGCCTGACGGGTTCGTGGACCAGCGTGCCGGAGTCCGGCAGGCGCACGGCATCTCAGGCAACTCCGCTCACAGGGATGGCGTCAGCCTCGTGGCGAGGTGGGAGGCGCCACCCTGGCAGAGACGTGGGTCTTTCCGGAAGTGGACCACGCCCAGGCCTACGTGGTTTTTATTCACACCCCTACGCTGGCGTGGCGTACGCCGGGCCATCCCACTCCGCTGACGCTTGGGGGGGGCGTAACAGGCAACATATCCGCGAGGTCCCCCACTGGCTGTGGTGACATGGTGGCGTCCACTACACTCCATACGCAAGCGGTGTATGTCGCCATGGATATGGGTGTGTTCTGCATACTGCGAGGTGTCCAGCACATCTCCGGCACTCTTGGCATTGTGTACTTTCCCAATCATGGTTCTACTGCATCCTTCACACATGCCTGGTTGCCACCTCTCCCCACTTTCGGCTAGTATGAGGCTGAGGTGCCATGCCGTTGCTGGCTCATTTTCTGGGCTTGCCCATGTGGACATTGTGAGTTGTTCTGTCGTGTCTGGTGGGTGGGCATATTGTTGTGCCTGTCGTATGTGATTTTGTGACGTGTGCATTGCCCGAGTTGTGAGTTGCATGGTTGTGGTGTTGAGGTGTGTGGGGTGTTCATTTGTATATTGCCAAGGGGCTGTACATTTCCCTTGTTGCCATCCTGGGAACGCTGGTTGATGATGGACTGTCGGAGGATGAAGGTATCATGCACACTGGCTGTGTATTTGAAGGCAACATTGTTGGAGGTTCCATGGTGTTCTGTTGTTGCCTGCACATTGGTGTGAGACGTGTGCTTCCTGTTGCGGTGATTGTGTGCTGTGTCACCAGGGGGCACTGGTAGTACATGTGTGCTGTGTGTTGCCCCCAACACGTGCGTGCATCCTGCTATGGCGTCTGGTCCTTGCTTGGTCTCCAGCGGATCCTGCGCATTGTGTTGTACGTATGGGGACTGGGGTACCAGGGTGATGGTGACGTCCAGGACAGGTGTGGGGGACTTGGATGTGGCTGGCTGTGGGACTCCTCCGACTCTGGCGGGTGTTGGATGGGGGGTCTCAGGGGCCAACAGGTGCAGCCACGCCATCAGCTTTGTGTTGGGTTGGATGTTGGTTGTCCGCTGTGTTTTTGCCGTAGGCCTGTTAGGCGATGATGGTCAGGATGCGTAGGTTGGTTGTCCCTTTCAGCCTGTAGTGGAAGGTGACATTGTCAGATGTTGGGTCTGTGCGGCTGGTACGTTTCCTGGGGTTCCGCTGTCTTTGTCTGCGCTGCGTCTGTGTTGGTCCGGGGGGGGAGGTGTTCCAGGTGTGGGATGGGGTCCTGGGGTGGTGGGGGTGGGTGTTGTGGCCCTCTTGGGTGTCCGGGCTGCATGATGTGTGGCTCCATGGCATCTGTTGCCCTTAGGTTGTGGCCCTGGGCTGTGCTCCCTTTTGTGGTGCTGGCTGCCGTCCGAGTTTACACCAGGTCAGAGCAGGTGTAGATTTCCTGGTGCTAACGCGCCTTATCGCCTGTTTTGTGTTTTTATCGTGGATGTGGCTGGTCGTTGTGAATGTTTAGGTGTGATGTTGTCTCTGCTTTTGTCATGGGAACGCCTACTCTGCATCTCATTAGCGATATTTGCGAGGGTCCTCTGTGGCGATGTTTTTTGCGGCTGCTATCGCGGGTAAACTGGTGCTGTGGGCTGTTAACACCGGCTTGTGAATGGGGGGGTAAATTTATCACGACTTTGGCTGTGATAAAGTGCCGTTAATTCGGCGATAGCTCCTTGTGAATATGCCCCCCAGTGTTCCTGGGCGGCACCTCCATATAAAAGCATAAGACGCAAGCCTGAAAGTCAAAAACAGCAGGTCCACCTTTGTTCCAGACACTCAGTGAAAGAACAGTGCAGGATCCACGAAAAGCAGTGGCTCTGGAACTAGAGCTGTGGCATTAGTGCTGCAGCAGGAATAATGAAATGTTTTACAGGAAATTAGTTTTGTTAAAGTAGTACATATGATAATGTATATACGAATCAGATTGCAAATATAAGGCCTGATGCTTTTATATGAAAACAAATTAGAATAATGTCAATCCTCACTGTGATATGTGCCATAGATCCTACAGATGTTTAAGTAAGTAGAAGAAATACAGGTTCAGCGGGAGCCTTTTTCTTTGTGATTGTTTGGGCGGTGCTGCAGCACCCCCAAATGCCCTGAACGGAAGTGAACAGGATAGTGACACAATTTATTTTGTCATCATGTAGATCTGTGATTTTCTCCTTTTCTTTCTGTGATGTGATGGCCTTCTGTTAAATGACCTTGTTAAAACCATTGCTTGAGTCCAAGAGCGGGAGAAAGGTGAAGGCTATGTGTATAAAACATAGCTTAGCACTCATAAATAAATGTTAGTTCTCTTCCTAAAGTGTACAATAGTTTCAAAATGTAACCAACATTGCAAGCACATAGGTGGTACATTTACTCTTAACAACGGATTTCTTGCAGAATCGAAGAAATGTAAACAAATTACTTTTATTTTGCTATGCACGATGCAACCAAATGTATTCTTAAAAGCCTATTTTTTAAGTCAGTCCTGATCAAATTGCATACCGTACTACTTGAAGACCGCAATGACCGTGATGAAGATTCCGCACTACTAAATTAAAGAGACTAAAGCCCTACAGATTCTTCGCACCCACCCATTTCTTTTTAGGGCGATCCCAAGTTTAATTTGATAGACTTTAAACGCTGTTACTCCACTTAGTAATCTTAATTGGAACACCTTTTTTCTACGCCTTGAAAAAGCCCAAGGCCGGCGCGCCACAGGGGGGCGAAACACGTGTAGGTTGTCCTACATTTGTTCTTCACTCTGGCTTACCAGAAAAACTTGGATAAAAATAAAAAATTGTCTGAAAAGACAACACCTTTACCCGTCTTGACTGTGGCTATTCAGATTACTTTAGACCAATATCAAAAGACTGACCCATAGGGGCAAAGAACTTTCCTCTTACTCACTCTTACCAGTTCTGTCCTTTCCTACCTCAGATTTCTATATTGATGGCTTAGGGCTCCCCATTTTTGTACATCTTGTTCTATAGAATTTACCCATTTTACCAAGACAGACACCACTGGGACCAAACCCTACCACAAGTTGTACTGTATACCCTACTATGTCACCTCATATGTTGATGCTATTCCCATACACTGAATTTTCTACACTCATGTTGTTCTTGGAACATCCACATCCTTTGTCAGAGTACATCATGTTCTGTCATGACATATCTCCAATGTATGTCAGTTTATGGTATCCTTTTATTTGTTATGTTAAGTTACGTTACTGCCGCAGACTTTTATATGTGGTATTTGTCTTTCTATGTGTTTGAAGTACAGTGGGCTGTGCACAGCAGGTACAGGAAACCACCATTGAATCAATTAATTCATGAATATATTTATTTATTGGCTCTCATCTTCTGAGTAAAAGCCCTTACCTGCACTTCCATTCATAACTAACTAATGTAATATATATAGCACACATTACCAACAAAATGGTCTCATGATTCAGTTCATGGTGTTGACATTGCTGAAATAGATTGACTTGATAGAAGTAGTGTCAAAAGAATTTGGCAGACAGGTTACTCTGTAAATAAATACACAAGAAGACAAATCAAAAATTAGAATGTAATAAATTTGAAAAACAGGCAGTTATGGAGAATTTAAAAAACATTTGGGTCCTAGGAACGGATGCTGAGAATCAGGGGAATATATCCTCGGACTCTGCTATTGGGTTTATCACCTCTAAGCCCTAAATGGGAACCTTAAACACCAAGAAGTGAAGGTGGAATTTTCATGTGAATCGAAAAGACAGAGGACAAAATACTTTTGTATATGTTGTATCATTTTTACGATAGA
Source organism: Calotriton arnoldi (assembly GCA_963921515.1). Lineage (NCBI taxonomy): Eukaryota > Metazoa > Chordata > Amphibia > Caudata > Salamandridae > Calotriton > Calotriton arnoldi. The sequence continues at coordinate 4,403,238 of CAWUFW010000206.1, forward strand.
CATTTCTTCTGATATTGACCGGGGATTCAAGTAGACACAATTTTCAACTCTTACCAACACTTTTTCTTTTGTCATTCATGGTTTCAATAGGTCACAAGTGTTTCTGATGGGAATGTAAACATTATTGGAACTGGAGAGGAATAATGCATCCAGGGCACTGTGGACAGACAGCATTGTCAAAATGATGATTCATTTATGAGATTCCATTTAGAACTACTTTAAAGCAGACTGTCTTGACGTGTGAAAAGGATAAAGATTTGACTCTAAAGCAAGCATTTAGGTTTTCTTTGCAAGTGGCTTCTAATTCCAATTGGTGCTGGTAACGTAAGTTACCAGCCGCATCAGAATTATATGTGTTCTACTTTCACAGGGAAACTCCGATTTCGGCTGATGAAAACAGCTGAAATCTCAGTCTGAAAGTCCAGGGAAAAATCAGGATTTATTTGGGGGAACAGGACCCAGGCTTACTGATTCCCTAGTAATTCCTCATTTCTTAGCAGACCATCCGAGTACAAATAAATTCCCAACTTCCGGGGGTACTGTTTCCCCCCACTATCGGTAACTCCACGGGTGGGAAAATCCTGCCAATTTTCCGGGCCTCTCCTAATGGTTGTTCTGATGTTTTATTAGTTCCAAGATCCCATTTCCATGGAGAATGGGTTCACTATGGATGACAAGATGCAAACATACCACAGACATACCATACTATACCCACATATTCAGAAATATGTGTTCAACACACTCAACTTAGCCCATTTTTTTCAAAAATAGTATGATGACTTCTCCCCACACTCTTCTGCAAAAGAACGTTAGCTGATGCACTAAAATTGTTTGTGATGTAGCATTGGGATTTGCCACTGTCCAGCAACCACACTCTGAAAAGAGTTTCAGCAGCACTTCCAAGAAGAGTGACTGCAGAATGACTCATTTTAAACAGGCTTTCCCATTTTCTGGCAAAGGATCAGATAGTCATGAGAGACATATATGTATTGGGGCTCAAAAATTCATCCAGTACTATAAACCTTCTCTGCAACCTCCAGCCAAAAGCCTGTAAAGGTATTAGTTGTCCCGTTCGCTCACCAACCCAACCAATCACATTACATCCGATAGTGCATCTGCCAAACACTGTTGGAATTGTGCCACAATTCCCACTAAATGCTCTTACATATAAAAAGGCTCATCACAGCACTAGGCTACAGTGGCCAACAGCACCACAGGATATTGCCCATCAAGCCCACCGGATAATGACAAAAGAGGTTGAGGTAAGATATCTGTTATGATAGCCCTTTAGGTGAATTCTTCTTTTTGTACGCCGTTTCCATCTATGCACCCAGGATATGGAACAGCATCCCCATATCCATTAGGACCACCCCAACACTGATCCAATTGAGGAAAGAGTTGAGGTATGACCTCTTTAAAGACAATACATCACAACTAGGGCTGCCAGTTTTCTGACCAAAAACTATTTATTTTCCTGTCTGTATTTATTTTTAAATTCACAAAAATACGAAAAATAGGTCTTCTTTGATGATTTTTTCCTACTGTCAATCATGATTGCCAGGTCAATAGATATACAGATTGAGAGGCAGGTGAGATGAAAAAGACAATAGATTTCCAAATTAAGGTTAATTAAGTGCAGATCTACAGCTATTTATGCTATTCTACGATGCAACTGTTTCCAGATAACGCTATTGCACTGTATACGGCTGAAACCTGTTGGACATTCAAATGCGAGTATACATTTATCAGTTAACTAAATGTGTAAAAACACCCATTGCAGCTTCATTCATACAGCAAACACAAAATAAAAATGGGTAAATACAGAAAAAAATGGGCAAAAAATAAATATGGATAAATACAGACGAAAAATTCAGAAAATTAAATACCATAAAACCAGGAGCCCAAATCACAATGCATTAACCGTCGACAACTCAGCTTCCTCTCCTATTACTCACTGACTGTAAGCTTGCCTTTGACAATGTACAGCGCTCCACTGCCTTTTGGCTAGGTTCATGCTATGGAAATAACATACACACATACTTAGAGAACTGTGCTACGTGTAGTACTTCTGGAAGGGCCTACTGAACCCTTACCATTCCAAGCTCAAAAAAATGGCTACAGAGAGAGTGGTCATAATAACATCTCTCACCACCGGTTTGTGTGACTTCAGGGATTTAGAACTAGTACAACTCAGTTATTTATTGGTTTGAATTATCTTTATCATTTTATGCTCTGCTATTAAAGGGGAAGACATTATCGCTTTAAGTGTAAATACTGAATTGCCTCTTGGGGCAGATTAATAGGCGTTATTAGAGTTTTCGGTTCGGGGGCTGGTGGGCAGAACCAACAAAGCAGTACATTTTCCAGCCTGATGTTTTTAGGTCAGGGTGGGAGGCGGGGTAGGAGCTTTAAGAGGTGTTGTTTAGCATCTATGATCGCATAGAATATCAATGTAAGTATTAGAATTTGTTGCCCAATGTGAAAGTTGATCCTACCTATGGAAGGTTCTAGTTGTATGGCACTATATCGAGATTGCTAATATCAACCAGCACAAATGTATCCACAACAGCTTTCAAGATCCGGATCCTCTTAAATTGCACACCCTGTTCTTTACAGACCGATGCCTCAAATAAGTCCCGGTTTTGCATGCTGGTAAGACAAAGTATCTTCAGACTGGGACTGTGTATATACAATATAACACAAGTCAAGTATGGATCTTTGTCTCCCACGGCACACCAAATAGGCTCGTAGAGACGCCAAGTATTCATTTAATAGTTACCAAGGGGCAGATTTACAAGCCCCTTGCGTCACTTTTACGCTGCCGTTGCGTCACTTTTGTGATGCAACGGCAGCGTAAAAAATGCGGCAAATTTACAACGTGACGCATCTAGGGAGATGCGTCACGTTGTAAAGCCCTGCGTGACATTATACCTGCGTCAGGTATAATGTATGCAGGGTGGGCGTTCCTACGCAGGAAAGCCTCGTAAAAGTGACGCAGTGAAATCTACACGATTTCACTGCGTGACTTTTAGGACGCCACTGCGTCAAAACCTTACGCCTGCTTGAAGCAGGCGTAAGGAGTGACGCAGTGTATTGGGAATAGGCCGCAACACGCATTGCTGGAGTTGCGTCGTGCTTGCGACACGACTCCAACAATGCGTTACTTTTCCGCCAACAGATGCGTCAGAATTTCTGACGCATCTGTCAATCCTTGCGCCGTTTAGTAAATACGGCACATCTATAGTGGCGCAAGGGTTTGTCACGTAGGCGCAGGGAAACTGACGCATCTATACAGATGCGTCAGTTTCTTGTAAATCTGCCCCCAAGTTTCTCTTGTCAATCAATAATACCAAACTGTTTTCTGAATCTTCATGATCCAGCCTTGTATATTTTGTTCCGTGATTTATTAAGCAGACTGAAATTCATCCATTACTGATTTATGAAAAAATTCCCAAAGCATTTCATGGAGAAGGATTCTTCCTCCAGGGGCCTCACATAAAGCATAGGGGCAGATTTACAAGCCCCTTGCGTCACTTTTACGCTGCCGTTGCGTCACTTTTGTGACGCATCGGCAGCGTAAAAAATGCGGCCTATTTACAACGTGACGCATCTAGGGAGATTCGTCACGTTGCAAAGCCCTGCGTCACATTATACCTGCGTCAGGTATAATGTATGCAGGGTGGGCGTTCCCACGCAGGAAGGCCTCGTAAAAGTGACGCAGTGAAATCTACAAGATTTCACTGCGCCACTTTTAGGACGCCACTGCGTCAAAACCTTACGCCTGCTTGAAGCAGGCGTAAGTAGTGACGCAGTGTAGTGGGAATAGGCCTCAACACGCTTTGCTGGAGTTGCATCGTGCTTGCGACACGACTCCAGCAATGCGTGACTTTTCCACCAGCAGATGCGTCAGAATTTCTGACGCATCTGTCAATCCTTGCGCCATAGTGCGCCATATTGTAAATACGGCGCATCTATGGTGGCGCAAGGGTTTCTGAGGGTGGCGCAGGGAAAGTGACGCATCTATACAGATGCGTCACTTTCTTGTAAATCTGCCCCATAGAGGGTAGACAAAATCATCAGAATTGCTTTTCAGGGGCGTAGCTACCATTGATGCAGCAGGTGCAGTGGCACCAGGGCCCAGAACTCCGATAGGCTGATTGGTTCCTGATATGTGCTGTATTTAACTACCTCAACATCAGTCAAAGGGACCATTTACCTTGCTTGCACTAGGGCCCATAACATCCTTACTAGCTACTGGTTCAATTCAGGCCTGTTAGACAGTTGTGCAGTGGGAGACACAATATTATGCAGCGCAGCACAGCAAGTGAAGTTGCTGCACTGCGTTGCATGAACACGAGAGAGCAGAACAGCCCCATATCTACAAAGATGTGTCACTATTCTGCTTTATCCCTGCGGTGGCGCACTCTATGCTGCCATGTGCCAATGCAGACAATCTTGCACCATAGTGCAAGGGCATATGCGTTGGGATTAGCATATTTTTTGTGCAATAAGGGGTCTTTTACTGAACAAAAACTGTGCTTTAAAGCATTCTCCTCTTTGTATCTGTACTGCATTCTGAAAAAATATGAAGAGAAATAAAAATATTTCTCCTTGTTACACCAGCCTCTGATAGGCCCAGGTCTTTGACACAAATCCATATCTACATGTCTTTGTAGATATGGACTTGCGTCGAAATCCATGGGTGGATGCACAGGAATGCCCATGCGCCACCCATTGAACGCCTCCTTGACGCACAGTAACAAAGGCAGTGCATTGCGCTACCTTGCGTTACTTTGATTTACAATCCAGCGCAAATCATAATTTGTGTTGGATTGTATATACCAGCCCAACACTTTGTGTCGGATCTACGTTAAAAAAGTAACACAAAACTGATGCAAAGTATTTGTAAATATGAGCCTAGAAGTACATTCTGGATGCCCCCAATTGATCATCACAGTAAGGTCTTATAAAAAGATTAGGTTTAAAAATTGGAGGTGACTTTCTTTACTTCGACTCTGAGCTTGTGCAGTACAGTCCATGCCGAGATAGGAGAAAAGATGGAACTGAATGTACATCTTGCTCATGTTGTGCTCTGAGACTTAAATCTGATTACATCCTTCCTCTTGAGGTTGTATGTTATGGGAAAAGTCTGTGCATGCATTGTCTTCCAATGTGGAATCATCTTTCTGCTGAGATGGTCCTTCCATTGTACTGGAGTTTAGCTGACTTTGGCATGTTGTACTGGGGAGAGTGCTGATGCTTGGTGTACTGAAAGGTGTTGTCAGAGGTATCGTTTCTAGTTGTTCATATTTAAGCTGAGACAAATCCCAAAACTGATGGTGAGTAGTGTTTGGGTTGGTGTAGACTTGAATAACAGATAATGGATTCACTAAACTGGTTAATCTGTATATAATATACTCTTATTTCTGTGATCTGAGAAAGACCAAACTGATTTGTAATAGAAATAGTATATGGACAGTGGCTGATCTAGTACACCTCTTGTATACTATGAAGATGAGAGTCGTGTTTGTACATTCCAATGACTTGAAAGTGAGAGCTAGGAACGTCCAAATAGCACAACAGATGTAAAAAATGTAAAAGTCTTATACTGCTCATAATGGCTAATGTCATAGAACATGTATTGATGTGATGATTGAATTGAAGGTTATTGCTGTAGATATATTTATAGAACATAGGAGTAATATGTATGGTCATGGGTTTTTTGTGTTTGTAAGAGAACAGCCCCACAAGTTAAGTTTCCCACTTGGAGCAATTAAATTGACAGCTGACAGCCAACTGGATCCTTCCATCAATGCATTATTGGTTTGTGGCAGCTTCATGATAATTCACAGGGACTCTTGGTCGTAGCGCATAATTTATGTTGTGATATGGTGCTACAGAGCAAGTTAACTACTGTCTGTTTTGTATCTTAGAAGAAGAACCCTGGAGAGGCTTTGGGCCCCAACACTTCAGGGCACTACCAACAATCCTTCCTGTGTCCCTGCCTGTAGCTTTGTATGTGGGTGTTTTGTCTGCTTTCTGTGCTTCAGATCTTGACATCTCAAGTTGTCTTATGTTGAGTTTCAAGATGCCTCCAGAACCCTTGTGTGGGATTATAGACTTTTAATTCCCAAATAGCGAACATATGTTCTCCGTGTTATGAAAAGGACCATTGGAATTGTGTGATTCAGCTTGTTGCAAATGGGTTCCACCCATTCCGTTAAACAGGATTTTTTTTGCTTTTGATCACTCAGTTTTTCAATCTTTACTGTGGGTGAGTCTTAGTGCCTGAGTTTCACTCATGGTAATGTCACAGTAATTGACTGAGTGTGTTTGCCGCCAGTGTCACCCTTTTAAGATAAGACCAATGTGGCACAGCTAGGGTAAGGGGCACTGGACTATTTACATGTGAACTTGTGTGCACACACGTGTGCGGGCCGCACGTGAAATACTACCTTCGTGCCCAGCCTGAAAGCTGCACACAGGTAACATGCCTGGGGCAGTTTTAAACTGCAAATTCGACATGTCAAAATAATCCCTTTTGACAGGCCTAAAACCTCCTTTTAAAGTTTAATAAGTCACCTCTGAGTAGGCCTTATTACTCATAAAGACAGAGGGCATTGAAATATCCCCAAAAGCTATTTTCACTGTAGCAAGGCTGCTTGCTTCCATATGGAAACGCTAGGCTACATTGTTACATTTAATAAATGCTAAATTAGGATTGGTAGCAGCTAGAGATATAATTCAAGGACTCACTTATATAGCTTTTCAAAATCCAATTTAATGGTTAAATCAACTTTTGTCTAGCTATTAAGGAACAGGCAGTAGCAGCCCATGGTGGGAGTGCTGCCGGGCGGTGACGTGGGGCGGGGGGTAGTAAAGTACGGAATTCGGCCGTATAGAGGTAAGTAGACATATAAATAAATAAAACGAATTTTGTTGCGCGCGCTGCATCGCTAAATGCGATGCAGCGCGTCGAAACGAAATTCGTTTTATTTATTTATATGTCTACTTACCTTTATACTTCCGTATTCCGTACTTTACTACCCCCCACCCTTCCCCTCCCCCGCCCCACGTCACCGCCCGGCAGCACTCCCAACACGGGCCGCTACTGGGAACCGGTACTTTTCAAAAGTTACCAGTTTCCAGCCTAAAGCCTCTAGAGGCTTTTCTGTAAGTGTTCAACTTTCACCTGGCTGCTGATGGCTTCCTTGTGGTGAGATGTGGATTTCTCCCAGCCAGAAGAAAAAAGGGCTTGGGTGTGAGGAGGTGCTGGCCTTCTCTTGACAGGATGGCTTGGGGGCTGTGCCCAAGGACTAGTTATACTTCAGAGATGTCTACCCTGCCGCAAGCAGATGAACCTGACACCAGGCTTACCCTCTTCCTTTGTCCCTCTAGCCAGCTTGGTACCAAACCCGGTGGGGGGTGGCGCTGCCCCACAGCTGGCTTGGAGTGGACACAAGGAAGGGTTTGCCCATTATTATAGCCACACCACTGGGTGGGCCCAGGAGTTCTGCCCAGGGGAAGAAGGGCCCTGCCATATTGGATTGTGCCAGAATGCTGTGCAGGAGGGTTGGGACAGGGGTAGAGAGATGAGTGGCATCTTAAGATTGACTAGGGGTGCCTGGCATCTATAACTTTCCACCCACACTTATAAATCCCTGCACAAGGGAGAGTCAGGGTGCAAGGCCCTGGACCTTGATGGTGACAGCACCAGAATCATGGACAGCTAGAATGAGAAGCACCTAGTGCCTTGCTAAGCACATTGTCTCCAACTGAACCCCAGGACTAGATGGGTCTCTCCAGGACCAGTGGTGCTGGCCCTCTAATGCCCCCTGAGGACCAGTTGGGGGAAGACCTGAACTCCAGTATCACCCTGCATGACTTGCAAGAAAGCCAGGAAGCTCTGGGACTTGGGAGTGCAGACAGGAGGGTACTCTGCTGGCTAGTAGCAGAGGGGCTGTGCAAGAACCCCCGATCAGCAGGAGAGGAGAAGCAGGAGTGGAGAAGACTGATTCAGAGAGCCAGTAAAACCAATTCCCTGTAACGTGGACCCTTTAGAGGCCAGCTAAAAATGCTCCTATTAGCTAGAGCTCGCCAAAGGATCAAAACAAACCAAAGAACTTCTAAATCAGGCCACCTGGGCCTGAGTAATGCATGGTTGGAGATTTTTCCATTGACCCCTTTTCAAAGACGTGAAACGAATGGTGTGGGACCCCACGGGGATGACGTAATGTTCGGCTTATTCGAAAGTTTCCAGGGAAGGGGCGTGTTTGGGGCCTCCTCCACAGACTTATTCCTTGCCCTGAGGACCTCATCCCCCGGACACTGAAGAAAAGCAGCGAACCGCTGGCAGGCTGCATTGCCACCCCCCGTCCAGTGTTTGGGGAGGTGCAAGCACGCTGGCCTACTGCTTTCTTGCAGGCATGTTAGACCTGGCATCATTGGCATGGGTTTCCCCTGTATTTTTGCCTTTACCTCCTGTTGTTTTGCTATGTGTTGGACTTTGTTTTGCTGGTCTAGATGCTTTGGGCACTTTGCCACTGCTGTTCAGTGCCAAAGTGCAAGTGCTCCCTTTGTAAATTGTTGTTATGGATTGGAGTTTCCATGATTGGTCTATTTGGTTTACTGTTAAGTCCCTAGTACAGGCCACTGTGTGTGCCCAGGGCCTGTAAATCAAATTCTGCTAGTAGGCTTGCAGCACTGATTGTGCCACCTACACAAGCAGCCTTGCAACAAGGTCTCAGGCATGCCATTGCGGTGCCTGTGTGCAGTCTAATACTGCCATGTCGACCTGGCAAGTGCACCCACTTGCCAAGCCCTAACCTTCCCTTTTCTTACATGTTAGTTATGTTATGTTATGTTATAGGCATTTCTAAAGCGCAGCGGTTACCCAAAGGTGTCCTGGCGCTAGCTACTATCCTCTGAGCGCTGAACGTGGTAGACTTATTTACATGTTAAAGAGCCAGGTTTTTTAATCCTTAGTCACCCCTAAGGTAGGCCCAAGGTACCCCTGTGGGCAGGGTGCAGTGTATGTGAAAGGTAGGACATGCCCTGATGTGTGTGGCATGTCCTGATAGTGAAATACTGCCAATTTCGTTTTTCACTATTGTAAGGCTATCTGTCCCCATTGGATAGAATGGGAAGTTTGCTCAGAACATCTTATGAACATTACTGCCCATGGGAACAAGATAGGAAAATAAAGTTTAATATGCCTGAACTCAGAATGTTAAGATGCATCTTTTAGTGAGGGTGATTTTTACAGTCTGGATTTGAAAATACCACTTTTAGAAAGTAGGAATTTTCTTGCCTAACCATCCAGTGTGCCTCTGCTAGGTTGTGTATTGACTGTCTGGCTTTGGAGTGACAGGGGCTGTGGATGTGCATTCTGTTCAGACAGCCACTTGGGGGTGTTAGGTGTGTCCTGCCTTTCCAGGGTGAGTGAGGGCTGGGCTGAATAGACCTGGGCTGCAGTCAGAGTAGGGGGAGGAGATTTCTTTCACACCTGAATGGGCCTGGTCTGCCAAGGACAATGCTGTCTCCACCTCCTTCCAGGAAGCTGCACCAGAGAGGACAGAACTGGTTTTTGCTGGGCAAAGAGCTTCTCTGCCACAGAGAACAAAGGATTTTGTATTATAAAAAGAGGGGCCCAGACCTCAGACTTTTAGATCACTTCTGGGAAATCAAGAAAAACCTTTGCCAAGGAGAATTGCTGGAGAAACTGAGGAGGAATACTGCCCCTGTGCTGTTTGCTGTCTGGGGTTGGCCTGCAGTGGCTACTTTCTGCCAAGGAAAAGGACTTTGCTGTGTGCTGTGTCCCCTGCTTGAGGAAGATCTCCAAGGGCTTGAAGAAGAGCTTGCCTCCTGTTCTGAAGTCTCCGGAACACAAAGACTTCACCCCCAGCTCCCCTGAACTTCCTTGCTGGGAGTTCTGACCTGCCAAGAGGTGTCTGTAGCTGTTCTGGGCCTCTGGAGGTTGTTTTGGCAGTTGGGAGCTGGAAAAGCAACGCAACGACGAGAAGCGTGGCGTATCCGTACCTGTTTCCGACGCATCGCCGAAGAAACTGACGCAGCACCTGCCCGCGGCTCGAGAAATCGCTGCACGCTGCATCGAGTGCACCGGTCTCTGAAGTCCGAGATCACTGCACCGATTCCGACGCAAGTCCTGCTGTGCGGCTACAAGAACCCACGCATCATCCCAGATCGTCGCATCCCATTGAGGCACCAGGTCTGTCGCATCGTAGGGGGATGCAGTAAGAAACCAACGCATCACCTCCCCACGCAGTAAGAAACCGGTGCATCACCTCCTCTCCGGTAAGGAACCGACGCATCACCTCCCCTGCGCAGCAGTAAGGAACCGACGCATCACCTCCCCCGGAGCAAGGAAACAACGCATCACCTTCCCTGAGTGTAAGGAACCGACGCATCACCTTCCCTCTGACCCTTTTTGTTTGTGTGCGTGACGCATCCAAGGTACTTTGTGTGAAAAGTGTTGCATCTACAATCTGCTTTGAACTGAACTGTATTCTAAGGGTGGACGGAGTACGCGGAGTGGCACTCCGCAGAGTTCCACGGAGTTAAAAAAAAACTCTGTGAAACTCTGCTCCACCCTCCCAAGTCCCACTCCCAATTTTTAAAAAAAGAAAAAAAAACACCTACCTGCTCTCTGGCGTCTCCGGGCTGCCCTCCTCCTTGCCGTGGTCTCTCCTCCTCACCGCCGTCCTCGTTGCCGGTCGCAAACCCCTACGTTTTACGTCTTGCATGGACTGCGCATGCGCAGTCCACGCAAGACGTACAACGTAGGGGTTTGCAGCGAGGACAAGGATGACGGTGAGGAAGAGAGACCACGGCGAGGAGGAGGAGGGCAGCCTGAGGACGCCAGAGAGCAGTTAAGTGTTTTTTTTTGTTTTTTTTTGTTTAGGCTGTGGCACAGGGGCTAATTCTGCTCCGCCACGGAGTCAGAGTTTTGCCTGAACTACGCGTTCCCAATGGAGCGCGGAGTTGGCAAAACTCCGCAAACTCCGCTGGTGGAGCGGAGTTCGCCGTCCGGGGTTGACTATTTCTACCATTTGAAAGTCATATTTTTATTACTGTATTGTGGATTTTTGTTGTTTGGTCTTCTTTGGTTTAGATAAAGATTACTTATTTTTCTAAACTGGTGTGGTGTCCATTTGTAGTGTTTTCACTGTATTACTGTATGCTTTACACACTGCCTCTGAGATAAGCCTGTCTGCTCGTGCCAAACTACCAAGGGGGTGAACAGGGGTTATTTTAGAAGTGTATCCCCCTTACCCTGACTAGGAAGAAGAGTCCCTACTTGGACAAAGTTACCTACCTCTGCCAACTAGAGACCCCCATTTCTAACCAGGCACAAGCGCAATGAATCGAGCATAGCTCCCACTGCGGTCAGGAGCCAAGAAGAATAATTTTTGGGAGCTGTGGGTGCCCTGGGTGGGACCGGGGCACATATTAAAGAGAACAAAAAAGAAAATGCCTGAGGCACAGCGCCACAAGCCGCTCATCTAACATGCACGGATTGCCAGCCTGGAGCACCCTATAGTGCCCTGCGCAGGCTTATTTGCATATTTTTCTTTCTCGTGGTGCCCCAAGGAGGGCAGAGGCACCACCAACATGATTAATATGTATTTTGAGGGGCTGCAGGACGTGCAGTCAGCCCTCCCCAAGAACATTTTGCAAAACTTACCCTAAGCTTCAGGATAGACTGAATCGATGAACCCCGAGTAGGTTTATGTGGAGTTCAAGTGTGCCTAAAGCTGGTTCTCTTATACAGAGGGTAATAAATGCAGGTGCTCCTTGTAGGTGGTGCTATGGGTGCATTTTAGGTAGCCTTACGAGTATAAAGAAAGACTCTAACACATTTTGTTTTGATTTGCAAGGTTCCCTTTTACTGACAATGATTATTGAGAAACTTTGCAATTTAAATATTTAAATATGGTTATTGAATCAATTGATATAATGGTGACTTTTAACAGTGATTATGTGGTGACCCATTGACAAAGCCAATAGGCTTGCCTAATATATATGTGATGAACCATTGACAATAGCCAGTAGGTTTGGTTCATATAAAATGACACCCCTTATATTGTGTTGTTGCATCTGGTTGGGGTAGGAGGGAGTACTGTGACTGTGGGGGTGATGACCAACTAGTGGTCAGATGTGATATAAGGGTGTTATCAAAGTCATTTCCATCTACCTGATGTATAGATCGGTAAATTATGGGTGTATAACAAATATACGTTTCCTTTTTCAAAGAAAAAGCACTAACTGGACAATGATTTATTGTGTGTGGTTGTTGCATGCCAGCGAATGGAGATTACTAGCCCACACCACCTCCCCTGAGTAGGCCTTGGACTGCTCTGCTTCGCCCTGAGATAGTTGAGTACTACAATGGGGTACTTGGTTCCCAGTAAGGAGACAATTGTGGACCTATAACTTGCGCAAGTTTTACATGCTACACAACTAACAACCCAATTTCTTAAACGGCTGCTGTGTCTTTTTCCACATAATTTTGAATTTACCACTTGCAAGAAAATCCACCATCTTCTACATAATTTGAAGATAGTTTCCAGCTCAAATGGATCAAAAGTTACTGAAAAACTGATTGAAACTTGTGGTACCTGTCAATTCAATGCAATTCAATTCAATGAATCTTTATTCGATCTTAAAAAGATCATAAAAGCACAGAGTAAAAACAATATAGTAAAACATATGAAATAAACGCAGTATCATAAATAATATTCGCAATTCATTCATGATTAGCTAAAACATTAAAATCACATCAATCCATCACATACAACAAATTGAATTAAAAGAGAGTATAAAACTGTCCCTCTAAACGCCTCAACTACCCTACTAGCTCCCCTCCATGGATTTTCTACTGAGAATAGCCATCTTAAGAAAACAACACATGTTATAACAGATATCATGGCTATTTAACATTCGAAGGAAGGTTAAGGCCACCCTACATTTCTAAAAGGCTAACTTTTTTTATGTGGTTTTAAGACAAAGCTGAAAAAACTTATGGTAGAAGCCACATAAAAATATAAAATGTATCAAAGATTGTTCCGCCTTACCATTGCAGGGACAGGGGGCAGCACGCTACCCCACGCATTAGCCCTATCATAAAAACATGCTAAACGCCATACCAACCCCGACCTGAATCTAAAAAGGAGAGATGTGTTAACTCTAGTGTAAGGTACATAGCAATATCGCCTGTCGCAAAAATTGAGTAATAATGGCAAATAGTATGTTTGCAAATAGCCTCCGGAATCCTCTGTGAGGAGGTGCATTCAGCAAACCTTTGCTTGACCACCCTTTTTTCGGTCTTAGTCATTAAACCAGGGGTACTAAACAAAACAGGAAGACCAGTATCAACCAGGGATTTACGGACATAGTTCAGCCAGGGAATGGAGAGCCCCTTATCCAGACTCAGACAGTCCTCAATAACTGCCCTATTGAAACTTGCCTCACTATTACTCCACACGCTTGACCAAAGCAGGAGGGGTGCCAGTTTAATACTATATGAAATGTACTCTAGGTTCAGTTCAGAGTGCAAAATAAAACTGGCACTCGAGAGCGGAAGGTTCACAAGTCTCTTACAGATCTAGGGGCATATTAGCAAGAAGAGGCGATAATCATCGCTAACCCTGCTTAGCGTGATTTTTTTTATCGCCGGCTATCGCTGGAATATATCGCCACGCTAACGCTGTATTAGCAACGATTAGCGCTATGGCGATGAATATTCCAGCGATAGCGAGGAAATGGGCCAACATCGCTGAAAAACCAGCGATGTTGCATGGAGAAGGGAGAACACCTTGCTGATACGACCCTGTGGTCGTATCAGCATAATCCACCCCCCATGTTAGGTATGGCTAACACCTGCTAATTGCAGGTGTTAAATAAATGGCGATGACCCCGGTTAGCGCGACTTTTCACGTCGCTAACTGGGGCCATGGCCACCTTGCTAATAGGCGATAGGCCTGTTAGCGAGTGTTTCCCAGGTTTGTTCGTCGGGAACGCCCACTTTGCATGTCATTAGCGATAAATATCGCTGACATGCAAAGCGGTAAAAAACGGGCGCTAATGCCCGCAAACTGTCGCTAACTGCTGTTAGAGACAGTTTGCTGATAGGGCGATATAAATATCACCGCTTTAGCGGCAAAAGTGCCGCTAAAGCGGCGATAGTGCCCTTGCTAATATGCCCCTATGTTTTCTTGTACTTGTATGGTAGCAGCATTATGCAATCCCCAAACCCCTGCTCCATATATGTGGTAAAGGGGACACATTGCATTTTGTACACTTGAATAAATGGGGAAATCGTGGACCTACCGTCCTCCTTAGCTAAATTAAAAAGGGAACCCGCTGCCCTTCCGAGTTTCCACCGGGCTGTATTTATTTGTATCTGCCAAGAATCACTTGAATCAGACACCAGTCCCAAATAGCAGAAATTTCCTAATGCACTAAGCTGTTTCTCGCCCAGTTTTAATACAGTCAAAGGTTTCCGACCAGGTCTGCAAGCCATAATGTGTGATTTCTCAATTTTCTTTTCATATCTAGGGTACTCATAAATGATACCAAAGAGTCCACCAAGCTACGCAGCGCACGAGGAGTTCTAGCCAACAATGCAGCGATGTCGGCGTATAATAAAGCTGGGGCAGCAGAGTTGGCAATTTTCTGCATTTCCCCATTTGCATTAGTTAAGGAGGCATTCATTTCATTAATGTACAAAATAAAAAGAAGTGGCGCCAACACACACCCCTGCTGTACTCCGCTGGCTAGTGGAAAGACGTCAAAATGTTCACCAGCCTGGCCGAATCGGACCCTGGTGCCCAAATTTTCATGAAGACCATACAAAAAATTGACTAAAGCAATATCAACCCCCTAATTTAATTAACATCAACTGCAATTTATTTCTGTTTACACAGTCAAAGGCGGTTGACAAGTCCATGAAGGCCAGGTACAGTGGGCAGCGCCTGGCGACGGTGTATTTACTCACTATCAGATGTAAATTCAAACACTGCTCCACTGTACCTAGCCCAGGACGGAAACCATACTGGCAAAAAGATAGTATTTTGTTATCAGTAGCCCATAACTGCAAAGGGTTGAAAATAACCCTCCCCAGTATCTTAACGGAGCTGTCCACCAGAGAAATTGGCCTATAATATTTTGGTGACCCCCTGTCACCTTTTTTAAAAATCGGCACTATCGTAGACAGAGACCCAGACTCTGTGATCTTTTTTTTTTTTGATAACCAAGTTTATTGATTTTGTAGAAAACCAACAAAAAACAACAGCACCAGCATTTTGTACACTTGACCATTCAAGGCAAATACAAAGAAACATCACAATAATAAAAAGACAATAATAAGGAGGACAAACATAAAGACAATGCTGCATCCGATCCCAACCCCAGGTGGACCCAGAGGGTATTAGTCCTCCACTACACCGACCCATTTGCCCCACATTCTACGAAATTTCTTCGGACAACCTCGTGCCTCGTACAAGGGTCGCTCCTGAGCAGCGCACCAGTCCACCCCCCTGCGCCAGCGTGTCATAGTGGGAGCAGTCATACCCAGCCAGTTGGCCGCAATGTCTCTTTTGGCCACCATCAATGCCGTGTTAAGGAAGAGCTTCTCAGCCCTGGATCCATCTAGACCCTTGGTGACGCCTAGGAGAACAGTCATAGGGTTAAGAGGAACCTCCCAGCCCAGAACCTCAGTAAGTTTCCCCGTTACGGACTCCCAGTAACATGTAATTACGGGGCAACGCCACACCATATAATAAAAATCAGCCTGTGGATGGGCACAGTGGGGACTGGAAGCATCAGATCGGAGTCCAGCGCGGAGTAGACGCTGCGGCGTAAGATAACCTGTATGAAGATAATATACTTGAACCAAGCGAAGCCTTGCTGAGGCCGTGACTGTCTTGGGCACCATCAGCGCGTCCCTCCAATCAGCGTCGTCAAAAGACCCAAGCCAACCCGCCCATCTGTCTCTGAGGTGTGAGAGTGTGTTCGGGGTATTATTGATAAGAGAACGATAAATGCAAGAGATTCCCCCCTTTCCCAAGTCACCGGTCATGGTCTGAGCTTCGGGCGGACTATATTCGGGCAGGGAGATGCCATCTGAAATGTGGGAGTGGAGGGCATGGCGTAGCTGGAGGTATCTGTAGAACTGAGAAGCGTGAAGGGAATAGCGTGCTTGTAGTTCTTGGAAGGTGCGGATGTGGCTGCCACCCCGGATGTCGCCCAGCAGGGAGATACCAATGAGGTCCCACGCTCTAAAGCCCGAGAGGTTGACAACCTCGCGGAGCCGTGTGCCGCACCACAGTGGGGTATGTTGGGTCAGTTTATCCGACCATTGGGTGTGGCGCAGAGCCGCTCGCCAGGCCAAAAGCACCCCGCGAGTGACCTCAGGCAGGGTTTGGGGGATAGTGCTCCCGTAGAGCATACCTTGAAGATTGGACAGGCCCAAGGTGTGTAATTCCAGGCAGTATGCCGGGTCAGACCAGCCACCATTAAACCAGTTGTGTACAGTGAGGAGCCGGGTTGCTAGATAATAAAGGTAAAGGTTCGTCATTCCCAGACCTCCGTCAAACGGCGGGATCCGGCACTGGGCAAGAGCCAATCGTGGCCTCCGACCCCCCCACAGGAACTTGACGGCCATGCTGTCGAGCTCTCGAAACCACGACAGCGGGAAGGAAAGGTGTGTATTCTGGAGCACGTAAAGGAACCTAGGCAGAACCATCATTTTAAATAAGGCTATCCTACCCAAAGGGTTCAGTGGCAGGGGTTGTCACCTAAGGAGGTCAGCCTGAGCCTTCTTCACTAAAGGGGTGACGTTAAGCGCCCACGCAAGGTCAGGGAGGAGGGCAATCCAAATCCCCAGATACTTGAAGGACTGTCGCCGAAGAGGTATCGTATACTGCCAGTCAAAGCATTCCCTCGATAGGTGAAGGGGGACCAGAACGGATTTAGCCGAATTCAAGCGGAGGCCGGATGTTCGCTTGAACAGATCCAGGGCCCGGAGGCATCGGGGCCCGACCGCGCCGGGCCTGCTAGGAATATTAGGACGTCGTCCGCATAGAGAGCGATCTTGTCTTCTTCTAAGCCAGGCCATCTCCAACCCATGAGGAGCCGGTCGGACCGTATAAGACAGGCAAAGGGCTACATCGCCAACGCGAATAAAAGGGGTGAAAGGGGGCACCCCTGTCTCGTACCTCTGCCAATAGGGAAGGGATCTGACAGGGCTCCATTGACCAGCACCTGGGCCCTAGGTTTACAATAAAGGGTCTTGACCAGGCCACGGAAGGGGGCCCCGAAACCCAAGGCCATCAAGACCTCCTCCAAGTAACGCCAGTCCACTGAGTCGAACGCTTTCTCGAAATCTATGAGAAGGAGGGATAGGTACGGGGCTAACTGTTGCCGATTCACTAAAGCAAGGTGGAGGCGTCGAAGACAATGCCGGGTTCCCCGGGAGGGCATAAACCCGCACTGGTCGGGATGAACCAGTTTGACCAAGTACGGTCGGATGCGATTAGCTAGGACCGAGGCAAAGATTTTGAGCTCCGAGTTAATGAGGGAAATAGGACGATAGTCGGGGCAGTGTCTCGAGGGGGGATGGAACTTCGGGATCACTATGATAGTGGCAGTATCCGTCTCAGGACGAAAGGAGCCCCGGTCAGACGCCTCCCGGTACACCTCTAAGAGGTGGGGAATCAACACCTCCCGGTAGGATGCATAAAACTCCCGCGAGAACCCGTCCGGCCCTGGCGTCTTGCCCGCAGCCAGGCACGAAATGGCATCACCAATCTCCTCCAGGGTAAGCGGGAGATCGAGGTCCTCCGCCTCGGACTCACTGAGACGTGGGAGGGAAAGGTGTTTGCGTTGGAGAAGCTCCGGAAGCGAAAGAGTGGGAAGCTGCTCAGAATACAGAGCAGCATAGCAAGTGGCAAAGCACTGGGCCACAGCAACGGGGGCTCGATGGCTCACTCCATCTGAGTGGAGCACTTCAGGGACGATGCGATTGGCCATGGGGTAGGTGGCCAGTCGGTGCAGGAGTTTCCCGTTTTTGTCTCCCCACCCGTATACCCGCGCCACGGAAGACCTCCACAGCAGTTTGGCCGCCTCCAGGGAGGTCTGCCTGATCTCATCCCTGAGGAACGCAAGCTTCCTGTCCTGGGCCTCGGAGCGTCCCTCCGGAGGCTGAGCCTCAAGCAGAGCAGCCTGGGCCTCCAGGAGTGTAGGATGGGAGTCCTGCTTCGTACGTTTGAGTTTGAGTTGGCCCTTGGCGAAGCTCCTAATGGTGGCCTTACCAGCCTCCCATAGGGTGCCAGGGGAGGGAACCGAGCCGTAGTTGTCAGTGAAATAATGGCGGAGCTCATCCCCCACCTGATCCCTGAAATCCTTATCCTGAAGGAACTAGGCGTTCAGCCGCCAGATCGGGCGCGAGGACGCAGGAAGACTGCCCAACCGTATTACTACCGGGGAGTGATCCGACAAACCCCTAGGAAGGATGTCGACATCCTGAATCGATCTACAGTCCGAGGCCGGCAAAAGAACGTAGTCTAGCCATGCGTGCGTGTGGTGGGAAGCCGACGTGTGGGTGTAGAGTCGAGTGGTCGGGTGCCAGAGTCCCCAAGTGTCTCCCAAACCCAGGGTGGCAGCCCAATTCGACAAGAGGGTAGATTGAGCAACTCTGGAGACCGAAGGTGCCGTGGCAGTGTCAAGGTCAGGGTCCATTACTGCGTTAAAGTCTCCCCCAATGATAATCAATCCCAGAGGCAGGGCGGTAACTAAAGTGGCAAGACGCTGAAGCGTGGAGTTCAGTAGGGAGGGGGGAGCGTATACAGTGAGCAAATTCAAAGGCCGATCCCCAAGACTCCCTTCCAAAAGAACAAAGCAGCCCGTCGGATCATGGGTTGCCCTACTCACCGCGAGTGGAAGGCCATGGCGCACCAAGACAGCCACCCCTCGTGAGCCCCGGCTGAAGCCGGAGTGCCAGACCCCGCAGTAGCCATAGCGTGCCAGGAAGGGGCAATGATTGCCCACCAGATGAGTCTCTTGGAGCATCAGTATGTCAATCATGTGGCACTCGGCATATCGCAGGACCGCTGTGCGCTTGACCTTATCCAGCAGTCCGTTAACATTCCAGGACATTACATGGAGCGACGCTCCATCAGTATGAGTGTCAGGCATATCGGAGACGGGCGCATGGTACTACACCTGGCTTAGGGGGCCAGCGAAGGCAGAATGATGCAGGTGCAAGGGATACGGAATGCCAGTCTACAGAAATGTGCCTTATGTGTTTGTTGTACAATTGGGAATGTGTGCTGGTGCAATAAACAAACGAAACAACAAAAACAAATTGGGACAACGGTCCCCCCTCCCAAACCCAACCCCCTCCCCCCTCCCTATACTTCGGGAACGGAAGCATCTGTCGCCCTAACAGTATAAACTAAGGGACCAAACTAAAACGTCTGGGAATGGGGAAGTGTGGAGGACCCCTCCTCACAATAGGATGTGCATGACAGTGTCCATCAGGAGAGAAAGTTATTAGGTGGCGAAGGTGCGGTCCCCATTCGCCAAGGCAGCTGCGTCTGGAGTCCAAAGGCGGAATCAAGCAGGGCCTGTGAGAAGCGTTGGGCTGCGAGAAAGATCTGTATCCGGGAGATCCAACAGCAGTGGGCGAGGTGAGGCACCCCCAGGGTCTGAGCGGCCCAAGGAGCCAGAGCGCCGCAGCGCAAGGCGGTCCCCGGAGTGCGCCTCAGATGCCAATGAGTGAGTGGGGCCTAACGGTGAGTCTGATCGTGCTCGTCTCTGAACCCGTCGCCTGCGTGATCGATTACGTTGTGGCCGAGGGGCCGGAGCAGGTCGACCCGCACCATCATCGGCAGCTGCAGGAGACAGAGTGCGAACAGGAAGCTTCAGGGGGCGTTCCTCCGTCGCCCATGCCCAGGCCGCCTCAGGGGAGTCAAAGAAGAGCATTTTATTCTGAAACACAACTCTCAGGCGAGCCGGGAAGAGGAGCCTGTATTGAATATTGAGAGCGCGCAATTCCTGCTTGACATCCCCGAATGAGTGACGATGACCCTGTACCTCACGGGTGTAGTCCGGGAAGATCATAATCGTCTGGTTTTCATACTTGAGGTGCTGTTGCTTACGGGCTTCGCTCAGCACAGAGTCTCTGTCTTTAAAGTTGAGGATCCGCATTATGATCGGCCAGGGGGGGGCGCTCCCGGCGGCGGCCTGGGCGCCAGTGAGCGATGTGCTCGTTCGATCGCAAACCATGAGGAGAGGGAACCCTCGGGCATCCATGAGCGCAGCCAGCGCTCCACGAAGTCCGCCGCCCGTCCCTGCTCCACTCCCTCTGGAAATCCCACCAGGCGGAGGGTATTACGACAGGATCTGTTCTCAGCATCCTCAGCCCGCCGGTGAAGCTCCTGGGTGTGGGATCGGAGGCGGACGACCTGTTCCTTGAGTTGCTGGACCTCGTCTTCCACGGTGGAGATACGGGATTCAGTTTCTTTGATCCGGGCCGTGGCGTTGCGGAGGTCCTGCCGGATGAGGGTCACGTCGACCCAGACTTCAGCTATCTTACCCGCCACGGAAATCTGAGAGGTCTGGATGGCTTGGAGGATAGTGGACAAGTCTGCGGCAGGGGGAGCTTCTCTGTCCACGGTTCCCCCAACTGCCCCGGAGTCCGTGGTTGTGAAGCGGTCCATCTTCGTTTGGGTGGCGGGGGTCTTCGGCACCCAATTTCTCCCCATGACTGTCGTCCGGCAAGGCAAGAGGTCCAAGTGGGGGGTCAGGTGTACAGGCGGGAACGAGAGGAGAAGAGGGGGGCTCCACCCCACAGCACCCCACCGCCCGACCGACGACCGAACCCTTCACCAGCTGGCCCCACTCGTGGTCCCAGGAGGAATGCAAGTGCGTCGGTGCGCACAGATGTGTCAAGGTCCGCACCACAGTTCGGAGGTCGGGCCAGTGAAGAAGGGGGACAAGGCACAGCCCGCAGGATGTGCAGGGGGAGAGGCAGCCAGGAAATGGGGCGAAGACACGGCGGCTGATACCCTCCCCAGGGGCTCTGTCCAGCAGAGCGGCAGCGGTTCGCCAAAAGGAGACCAGTCCCTCACATCACGCCGCTGCCCGACCCAGCGGCCGAGGCTCCCCCACACACCACTGGTACAGCAGAACGCAAGAGCCCGAGGGCCGCCTCAACCAACAGTGCCACCATCCAAAGAAGTTAAGCCGCAGAGGCCTCGGGACCCAGAAGGAGGGGGGGGGGAAAGCACTCCCCGCCGCCCGACCGACGGCCGGAACCCCCCACCACCCAGGAGCAAAAGGGGCCCTCAAACTCCTCACCTCTGTGACGCAGGATGTGCTCGCCTCCAAGCTATGCACTATCCCCCAGTGTGCAGCAGTCACTCGGGAGAGCGGCCGCAAGCTCCAACAGGGCCCCTGGTGGCGGCAATTCAGGTCTGAGAGGGCGGCGTGGGAGAAACGAGCTCATAGGAGGAAAGCACTCGCCCTCACCACCGCCGCCCGCCCAACAATCAAGGCCGTCGCCTCGCCAGGCCTCCGGGCACGGTCCAGGTCGCAGCCCCAGCAGCTCACGGAGGCCCCCACCGGGGCAGGGCAGCGTGGATGCGGCGGAAGGGACAACACCCGCCTCTCCTTGCCGCCGGCCGCAGGCAATCACCCACTGGGCCTCAGTCGCGGTAGCAGCGTTGCGGCGCGAGATCCGCCCCAGGAGACGCTGTGGGCAGGATCCCGCGACTCTCCCTGCAACCTTCGCCCAGCCGGGCACACACCACCGGTGGGAGGGGAAACACAGCGCCACCAACGCCGGCCGGGACATCACCACCGGACCCTCGGAATCACCGCACTGCAGGCACTTCAGGAGGAGCCCCGGGCAGGAAGACTAGCCGGGGAGCCGGGAAGCGGAGCCGCCATCTTGGGGACGCCGCGAGGCCAAGGTCTCTGCAGGGGCCACTCACGGCGCCCGGGCGCCACACAGACCGTCTCTGAAGGAGGCACAGGGCTCAGGACAGACAAGCAAGCTGCGTGGAAAGGTAGGTGCTCCTCGATGGCAGTGGATTCAAGAGCGGATGACGGAGGGGTCCGGAGCACTTCTAAAGTGCGACCGCCATCTTGACGCTCAGACTCTGTGATCTTATAACATAGGCAGTTGTTAAATAAATTCATGAATAAAGGTCCCCATAGATCAAAATTACATTTAAAAAAATCCATGGGGTTCCCCGCGCCTTACCACCGGCACTAGCTCAAATAGCAGTTTCAACTTCCTGCACAGTGATTTGCAGGGTGTTCGGGTGAAAGAGGAACTGTTGCAGTGGATCCTCGCCCTCTCTATCCCTCTCTAGATGGTATATACTAGTAAAATGCTTAACCCATTCCTGCCCAAAAATATTGGTATTCAGAAGATGATTCGGGGGTGGGGAGTGGGTGGGGGGCATCTCGGTGAGAAAGCATGTTTACTGTTCACCAAAATATCTTACTGCTGTTATGCGCAGCAGCGAGTTCAAGCATTTCCCAATTCTTATGAAACAATGCGCGCTTCCTTTCTTTAAAAGTCAATTTATACATCTTTCTAGCATCCCGAATCGCCACTACGTCCCTAGGAGACCCAGCTAGCGCCCTCCTTGGGTGCGATTAGCAGCTGAGCAATTCCTATCGAACCAACGCGGGTTGTCAGACACAGGTTTAAGAAGTTTCAATAAAGAATTCTTAATAATATCGCACAGTTTCAGGTAGTGGAAAAATAACTCATCCCTAGACCCATCAACTAAAAACCTAGAAAAACCGATAGGTTCTTTTTAAGAAGACCTTTAAATGTAGCTGTAAGATCTTTAAGATGCCACTCTATCCTTAAGCCATCATTAGTGTGCTTACTAATGTGGTCAAACATTGACGGTATTTTATCCCTGTCAAACGGAGGAACTCCCTCAACTAATAGGGCATTATGAACACTCCATTGGGGTTCTATATCAGTGCCATATAGGCACCACTGCAGGAAGCTTTTAAAGGCCAATATATAATCAATAGTTGATGCTTTACCCCTGCCTCTGTATGTTTGCTTATCCAGGCGGTGACTCTGAAAATAGTTAACCACATCCTCAAGGTCCAGTCTGGCAACTAAGCGCCATATGTACAAGGACTGGCGAAAACTATCGCTAACGTTAGTTAGCTGCAGTTTTCTTACCGTTGTGTACCGCTGAAAACTATTGCCATGTTAGCGACGTATTTACAAGCCATCGCTACATGGCGATAGCTTCAGGGATCGGCGGCAAAAACTGCCGCTAACATTAGCGTGATGGCGATAGGAATTCCGGCGTTAGCGGGCGAAAACCAACAAAAGGCCCATTAGCGGCAAAAAAGCGCACGTTAGTCAGCCCAACATGAGGTTTTTTTTACTCTATTGGAAAAAATAGTCTATCAGTCGACCTCCAATAGAAAATAGGCAAAAAAAACAATGAAATGCAGAATGGAGCAACCAGGGCCAAGTGCAGCACACATCAACAACCCCCTCAAGCCACCCAACATCCAGGATGACCAGGATGAGAGCTTGGATGCCTTGCTGGACCTGCGCCTGGAGCCTTGATGCCCCGCTGGACCTGCGTCTGGAGCCTGGGGTGGGATGCGGAGGAGCTGTGGAATCGATGAGCCGTGGCGGTAGACATTGAGGTGCGGTGATCGCCCGTACCTGGTGGTGAAGTCTGGCAGGTCGCATGGAGACAAGTTGCTGACCTGTGTGAAAAGACCGCCTTGAGCCCCTTGCAACTGTGAATGGTAGAGGCGCTCCT
Source organism: Calotriton arnoldi (assembly GCA_963921515.1). NCBI lineage: Eukaryota > Metazoa > Chordata > Amphibia > Caudata > Salamandridae > Calotriton > Calotriton arnoldi. The sequence continues at coordinate 4,427,078 of CAWUFW010000206.1, forward strand.
GTGCACCAACGTAGGGAGGTCTGCATCGCATACTACGATCCACCACTACACCGGGGTGCACGGAGGGGATTACCAACGGTGGGCAGCGCCTCTCTGCATCACAGGCCGGATGATGTTGCGCTGGATGGACGCTGTGGAGGGTGAGGCCCCTGAGCTGCGCCAAACTTGTGTGGCGGGAGCGCTGCAACTTCACGCCTAAGGGGGCCCTGCTGCATCAACTGCATCGGGAGGTTCACCAGTGGACTTGTCGGTGACTGCTGTACCCAGGCTTGTGAAATCCCACCTGGCTGAGGCTCCTGCTGGCTGAGTCACAGATTTGGAGAGAGTGCAGCGGATTGCGCCACAGTGTCAATGTCCAGGTAAGGAGAAGGTGGGACGCGTAGCGGAGGAGGCCCGGGGGTCGAGTCGCCCAGGCCTAGCACCTGTAGATGACGCACACCCAGTGGCGGCTCATCCGCTATAGCGGAAGAGCATCGCCCCACTGCTTTCAAGCAGTGCAAGAAGATGATGATAATTTCCTGATGTAATCGTGCTATGTTTCCTTTGCGGGCGGGAGGGTGGGTAGGGCTGCTCCACTCACGGAGCAGGGCAGGGGCGGAGTGGCATGCCCACTCAAGTGCGCAATGACTGTTTGGTCGGCCCACTCAGGCCGCCCAAAGCAGCCATGCGCACTGTCCTGTTCTCAATGCAGGCTGCATTACAGCCTGCATGGAGAACATGCCCACCCCTCCAGCCGCTGGCTGAACACCTTGTCCCGGCGCTAATGACCAATCTCAACGCCGCATTGCAGCGTTGTGATTGGCTTAGGGGAGGGAGCCTGGCTGCCTACTTCCTGTTCCTGGAAGCAGACTCAGGAGAGCAGGAGCAACGAAGACATGGGACCTTGCCTCGAGGTAAGATTTCTCGCATTTAAATATTTACAACACCCGCTCACACACACACCCCCGCGTCCACGCCCCATCCAGTGTCCTTTCCGGTGTTTCCCACCTCCCAGCTGTCCAGTCCCCACCACAGCACTTCTCAATGGCGGCCGCTGTCCGGCCATGCGCAACGGGCGTACCACTGGTGTGCCAAAGGTATATATGAAGTTACGACGCATACCATTACATCGCATTCCATTACAATGCATACTAATACTAGGCATATTGCAACAGTAGGGAAGGTGTTGGATAGTGGAGATGTAAATATTACTATTCCCACTTCAGTGAGTGCAACCCTAAAACTAACCCTTGCACCCCATAGCAAACCCTGAACCCTAAATTTCATCTTTGAGCCCCTAAAACACACACTAAAAATCATATTTGACCCAAATGCACACCCCAATTTTCATAATTGACACCAAAACACACCCCAAATTTCAAATTTTATGCCATAATACACCACAAATTTCATCTCCGACACCCGAAACCATACCCACCCTAAAACTTAAAAATATCCCATTACTGACCTCACAATGCCTTGTAATGGAATGCGATGTAAAGGCACCTGCGTTGTTGGGGTTGCGTTGTAAAGGCATTACGATGTAATGCCTACGTTGTAATGGATGTCTCCCGTGCCAAAGGCAAGCCATAGGCAAGCCCGTCTGCGTCCGTCTGCCCCTGGAACGCGCTCAGCAACAAGCACCCTTCCTCTCGGACACTCCAACGCTACGACGCCAGCACCCTCCTCGCCATCAACCCTGGACGCCACACCGCCTGTCAGGACCAACTTCTGTTCCGGACCGGACATTGCCATCACCATCACTTACGGCTACTAAATCACCCGCAAGGACCACCCCGACCATCCAGGAGGAGGCATTGCCATCACCTACAGAAGCACACTCCGATTGACCACGCACTCTAATGACCCAACGGTGACCATGGAACACCTCAACTTCCAGATCCGGACCAACCCCAAGCCCATCCTCTACGGCACCCTCATCTGCAGGCCCCCTGGGCCATGGACCCCCATTCTCCGATACCATTGTAGACCTCATTGCACCCCAGGCTCTCCCATCCACCGACGACATCCTACTTGGTGAACTCAAGTTCCACCTGGACAACCCCAGTGACCAGAACACCGCCCCCTCCTGGGGTAGCTCCCCAACATCAGACTCAAGCAGCTAGTCACCGCAGCAAGCAACATACCAGGACACACGGTCGAGCACGTCTCCTCCGCCAGCGTGAACTTCAACTACAGCCACACCACTGGACTCTCCTGGACCGACCATCATTGTATACATCACGTCTTCACCATCCCCACCGTACACCACCGCCAACATCGCCCCCCCTAACAGATGGATCAAGGCCACTAAAGAACATCTCGTCAACTCCCTCAGCACCACCACTCCGCCAACGCTTACAGACGATGATACCGCAGCGCGCAACCGCCACCGATGGATCTCCAACTGCGCCGACACCCTGGCACCCCTCAAGAACGGCACTGCGTCAGTAGTGAAAAGTGTTGCAACGCTGTCTTGTCGCAGCGCTGCAGCACTTTTCATGACTGAGGCCCAGGAATGCGCACTATCGTATTGATGGTGCGCATTCCTGCCCTGTAGTTTTGTTGCAGGGCAGCGCAGCAACATTGCTTTCAGCGCTGTCCAGCACCAAAACCTGCTGAAAAGAGGCCCCAAGTGTTATCTCCATTTTTAAGACCAGCTATTTTCTGGTCTTAAAAAAACTGCCTCTAACTGCAGTTAGCGGCAGTTTTTTTGGTCCTCCAAAGATCAGGAATCCCCTTGTAAATATCGCAAAGTGGGGTTAGCGGCCGTTTTTGCACGGGAACGCCTCCCTTGCATGTCATTATCGCTAACAGAAGTGGCGATCTTTAGAATGGACGTTTTCGCCGGAAACCTGCCGCTAACAGAGGTTAGCGGCAGCTTGTACATAAGGCGATAAAAATCTCGCCGCAAAACCGTTGGAAAAGTGCCGCTAAGGCAGCGTTAACTCCTTGTACATATGCCCCTAAGTCCCTCAATTCCAACCCCCTGGCATTCCACACTGCAATGTCCGAACCAGCGCTTCAAGAGCCCAGTTCTACAGATTTGTCTCCCATCTTTTCATTTAAATCCCCACAAATTAAGATTCGCGTTTGGGAGAGGTTACCCTTTCCTAAGGGGTTCAGGGCCGCAATAAATTCAAATAGCTCATGAAACAGACTACTATAGAACTTAGAGAAATCATTATTATAAAAATGAACTAAATAAAAACTAAAAAAGCTCTTACAATCACGAATAAGCAAAGCCTGATAAGCGGGGCTACTCGTGTTCATAGTTGACACTTTAAGCCTAAAATTGAGCTTAATCCAAATAGCGAGGCCACCTTTGGCTCTTCCGTGAGGAGAAGCAATAGCCAAGCAGGAATAACACGAGAAACTATTACATACAATAGGTGATAAGACCCAGGTTTCCTAAAAAGCAACAAGATCATAATTGTTTATAAAAGAAATCCAGTCCAAGTCGGAGATCTTGCATTTTAGCCCCGCCACATTCCAGCTAATCAGAGCAAATCGATTGAAGCCACTTATATCTTCCACAAACTGCTCCCTCACTAAAGCTCCACCAGGCAGAATAATACTAGGTATTGATAAGTGATTATTGGCTGTATTGACCATAATAACAGAAGCACAGCAGTCACATCACTATTCACTTGCTGAGCCTCCACACCAGGATATCCCAGAATTGATTCTCTGGAACTAACACATACATGCAGATTCTGGGGGCCTGTACAACTAATAACACAGGGGCATATTATCAAGGGCTTTATCGCCGCTTTAGCGGCACTTTTTGCCGCTAAAGCGGCGATATTTTTATCGCCCTATTAGCAAGCTGTCGCTAACAGGCGTTAGCGACAGCTTTTAGGCGTTAGCGGCCGGTTTTACCATCGCCTTGCATGTCAGCGATAATTATCGCTAATGACATGCAAGGTAGGCGTTCCCCACTAAAAGCGACTGAAAACAGTCGCTAACACAACTAACCCCTATTAGCAAGGCAGGCGATGCGATAAAATAATTCGCGCTAAGCGCGTTTATCGCTAGATTTTATCACCTGCTAGTGAGGATGACTTACCTGTTTAAAGTATAGGAGGTGGATTCTAATGCTGAATCCACCTTAGCGTTAATGCGAGAATATCGCTGGTTCCCAGCGATATTCTCGCATTTTGTCGCTATCGCTGGAAATTTTATCGCTATGGAGATAAACCTTACTAATAGGGTGTTATCTCAGCGATAATTTCCAGCGATAGGCGGCGTTAAAAAAAAAACGCGCTAGGCGCGGTTAGCGATAAATATCGCACTTCCTTGATAATATGCCCCACAATTTCTTAAATGGCTGCTGTGTCTTTTTCCGCATAATTTTGAATTTACACACTTGCAACAAAATCCACCATATTCTGCAAAATTTGAAGATAGGGTCAAGCCCAAACGGATCAAAAGTTACTGAAAAACTGATTGAAACTTTTAGTACCTGTCATGTTGGGAAAATACTAGAACCTAGGCCCGCTGGACAGTGAACACCACTTCCTGTGGGGAGATGGAGAAAGGCAGAAAGTGAAGGGAACGAAGGGTCGGTCCAGTAAGGGATATCATAGAGACAGCATTGGTGGAAATCCCGCCGCAGCAGCGGAACAAATGTTGTGGAAAGGGCACAAGTAATAAGAACAGATTACCAAAGTATCTGTCTGTCTGGTTACTTACCAGTCACCTGCACACCCTTTGTAAATGTTAACTAGTCATCTTTGAGGTGATGACCGCTGCACCCTAATGTTAAACCCGTATTAATGTGGTGAAACTGTTGTTGTGTGTGAAAATGACAAAATAGTGAAATACTGCCATCAAAAGTGCTACATTACGCGGCATAATTTGTCCCTTCGTGTCACATGATTCAGTCAACCATGTCGCATAAAAGTGGTCCTCAATTACTCCAAGATTCCAGAGACCCTGGTTATCAACAAGGAAAGAAGTTGGACTGTCTGGCTGTCGCTAGTCTCCTGCCATCCCCTCCTTCCCAGCAGGCCTGGCGGCTAACACGCCTCCCTGCTCCTCGGGTCATTTGTCACCACACAGAGGCTTCCACGACTCTGATGGGGTCCGTTCATCACCGCCAATCACAAGTAACCAGGCGACAGGCGCGAGAGGGGCCATGATGGAGAAGTGGAGGAAAGAAAGTGAGGCGGCCTCGGATATCAAGGATCCAGAACATAGTGCCAATATCGGCAACAATCAGTTCTCATACAGCAACATACATAAATAAACACAACACCTTTTTTAGTGGAGAAATTTGCTGCAGGTTTATTTGCATAACCAATATGCCAACATGGTGGGTTATCTTACGGGCGATCCCAGGGCAGGCCAGCCCCTATGCCGCCTGCCCGTCTGATGAGCCAAATTGCACTGTGGCCGTCGCCAATCGGTGGTTACCAATTATTGGGAGAGGCCACCTCTCCCATCAGTGGACCGCCAGTCCACTCCCTTACTCACGCCCCCCAACAGGTGGGCGGAGCGTTTCAGGCAGCCCCCGGTTGCTCAGACCCACAACCGCCCGTAGGACTAACGGGGCGCCGTAGTTCTTCCAGGGGACCCGCTAAGACATCCCTGGGTATCCTTGGCTTAGCACCTTTGTTGTGCTGCTGCAATATAGTACCCTTCTGTACCTTGCAGACTCTGGATCGCCCTGTAACTCCTCCTGCAACACAAAACAATAAGTTAGATTCTTCCACTCCCCGTACTACCCTTTGGCCGTCCGCAGAGTAAGCGGTAGGGTGGGAAACAGCGAGACGGGTAGCGGTCAAGAGACCGTACAGTGGGCGGGGGAAGGCTTTTGTACCCCTGTCCCCCTCCACGGCCGGAAGTGACGCGGCCAGCAGACCCCCTGGTCCCTAGCCCAGGGAGCCTAGTCAGCAGACTTCTGTGCCTTCCTGTGGCACTAAGGCGGCCGCCCTGTTGGAGGGTCCCCTACGTGGCCCCCCTGGGCAGCCTTGGCATAGTGCCAATATCGGCAACAATCAGTTCTCATACAGCAACATACATAAATAAACCACACAACACCTTTTTTAGTGGAGAAATTTGCTGCAGGTTTATTTGCATAACCAATATGCCAACATGGTGGGTTATCTTACGGGCGATCCCAGGGCAGGCCAGCCCCTATGCCGCCTGCCTGTCTGATGAGCCAAATTGCACCGTGGCCGTCGCCAATCGGTGGTTACCAATTATTGGGAGAGGCCACCTCTCCCATCAGTGGACCGCCAGTCCACTCCCTTACTCACGCCCCCCAACAGGTGGGCGGAGCGTTTCAGGCAGCCCCCGGTTGCTCAGACCTACAACCGCCCGTAGGACTAACGGGGCGCCGTAGTTCTTCCAGGGGACCCGCTAAGACATCCCTGGGTATCCTTGGCTTAGCACCCTTGTTGTGCTGCTGCAATATAGTACCCTTCTGTACCTTGCAGACTCTGGATCGCCCTGTAACTCCTCCACAGCTCTGGGGGTGGCCACCGTCACCACCAGGGCCCCCCACCAAGGCAGATATTCCTACCTACAGCCTGTTGCTTCCAAGGCCTCCCCAGGCCCAGCAAAATTAAGTCCATGCCTACCCTTGAGAGGTGAATCCCATCCACTTCCCAGCATCCAGTAGACTTGGCATGAAGAAAACCATGACTGATGAAGCCAAATCCCCAATGCTCCGTGAATTTACGCCTGGCGCTGTTCACTCTCCTACGTGATATCTCAATGGCGTCTCCAGATCGGGCTCCTTGCCAAACTGGGCAAGGTAAAATTTAAGCCCACCACAGTTCACATGCCCCAAGCTGATTACTCAACTGACACATGATGTCCCTCATGTCTTGGAGCAGTACTCTCCTCCCCAGAGTCGTCAGGTCATTCCCTCCCAAGTGTATGACCAGAATAGGAGGTGGACCGCTCCCTCCCCCAAGTATCTGCTGCAGCTTCCTCATCAGCTCGCTCCAGCGCATACCTGGGTAACCTAGCCACGTTATCTCTGTGACCTAGGTTCCTGGTAAATAAAGAGATGTTGTGTTTGAAAACCATAATTGTTGTAGCGTTTATATTCTAATAATCTACAATTGCACAACAACACCACATCACTGCAACATCATTTGTCAATCCGGGCCAAAACCGTACACCTTTAAGCACCTGACTGTCGGTTGCAACATGGTACCTAAGGGTCCTCTCGCCATATCCTTCAGCTCAAGGCCTTAAAAATCGTTTGTAGCATTGCGACTCCCAGCGCCCTACCTGCTTAATTCGCTCTGGCGGCATCCCTGATAGGAAGGTTGTGGCAGCCGCCCCAATCCTGAAGGAGTGGCTGCTGAATCTCTTGTCTCCCCTGTCTGTCCTGCCAATTGCAAGCATGCCTGCATGATGTGGTCTACTTGAAACTTTGTAACCGGAGACCCGTTGGGCCAAAGCACACTTGTTGGATGACAAATTCCACAACCTGCATGGCTGCCAGCCAAGGCTAAAGGGCGGGAGAAGTTGCACATGTTTATTGTTACTCAACTCAGAGGTACTCGATATATCGACCTCAGGAGGATGAAATGCTAAGTGAACCTACCAGGATCGGAACCTGTGACCAGAGGTCGGACCCAAGCCCCTTACAGTTCTACCGCTCCACATGCCTGTGAACTTGTCTCCCAGGGCAGACTTCAAGCACCTGACCCATACTTGGGCATGCCTGAACTAGAAACCCACATCTAAAAAGGCCTGCCAACCGGCAACCACCAAAATTGCAGTCCGAATGATTGCTGACAACTCCCAAGGAAAATTGCTTAACTGGAGCAACTGGTAACATGCAATCAATTTAACCATAATTATGGCTGCAGAATGTGCTCTCGTAGTTGTCCGTATTAGTGCTCCCTCCCCTCCATATCAGTGCTATCAAGGCAACCCGCACCCTCCTGGGAATGGCCCGCTCACGCCCCAGCTGGCAGAAGGTGCCTATTCGTGAGTAGCCCATAACCTTACGTATTTTACCAACGGTATACCAGGATTATGCTGAAACCTACTGCTGAGTGCGCGTTGTACAATCCCAGGTATGCCTATCTTTGCCTATTCTGTTTCTGTCTGCACAGTTTGATAACAAGGGAAAAGACAGGCTAGACCAAGCATGAATGTATAGAGTTATTACAGGACATCTAACACTAAATCAGGCGACATAGTGCTTGATTATTATCAAAAATATATTTTTATTTTATATATTGTTTCATCATTCTTTTCTTTAAATATCACAAAAATATGATTCTATATATTTAATAGTCACAATATATCAACAACATATATTCACAATGCATTAACAACATATAACACAAATCACATAGATTATAGATTAAAACAAACACTGTGCTGATATAAATTGATACAGTATCCTTTCTTTTATGTTTCCAATAGAGTCCAGATCAACATGGACAGAAAGGTACCTGCACGCTATCACAGAAGGACCGCGTTTTGTTAGCACACGATGCCCTGAGCACATTGAACATAATCCGGTTGGTCATATAGGGACCACATACAGAGCAATATATCGGTGACTGCACCTAATCTTCAAGCAATATCAACACATCCTAGAGATGTACCAACCTTATTCATAATATTGAATGGTTTCAAACGGATATCCATTACAAAATAAGACTCAGGGACTCTGTGCTTTTTATCAAGCATAAACAAGGAAATTGATTTGACTTCTTAGTCCAATTAAATCAAATAGTGAAAGTTGAGACGGTGTCCTGAGGAAGGCAACTTGCCGAAACGCGCGTAGTCTCATCTACCGCCGACCCCCCCTTTCTGTCCATGTTGATCTGGACTCTATTGGAAACATAAAAGAAAGGATACTGTATCAATTTATATCAGCACAGTGTTTGTTTTAATCTATAATCTATGTGATTTGTGTTATATGTTGTTAATGCATTGTGAATATATGTTGTTGATATATTGTGACTATTAAATATATAGAATCATATTTTTGTGATATTTAAAGAAAAGAATGATGAAACAATATATAAAAAAATATATATATATATATATATATTTTTGATAATAATCAAGCACTATGTCGCCTGATTTAGTGTTAGATGTCCTGTAATAACTCTATACATTCATGCTTGGTCTAGCCTGTCTTTTCCCTTGATACATTTTCCCTACTAGCTAGCAAGTATACATTGTTAATGTAGGGGTCCCCACATTTTTTCAAACTACTGCACAGTTTGATAACCCTGCCAGCCCCAAACCCAGGCGAAATAAAAGGAAGCTATACCGCTGCCCGTGTGCGTCGCTGCTGGTGCTAATGATGGTCCAGTAAGCACCGGTAAACTAGATGCTGTACTATAGCAATAGAGGGCCATTGCAGCACTTTATTAAAGTCCATGGCTAACCTACTCACAGTATGGCAGAGACTAGAGAGGCTGTAAATTTAATGCCCATTGAGATGATCAATAGACCCCACAGGGAGTGATCCTGTGTACTGAGGTAGCAACCACCAACACCACCACTCCCCGCATGAGACTCAGTCCAGGTTTACTTTGCCCTGTGCAGTAGTGTAGCCACCATTCGCCGGCATCTAACCTGTGCAGTGTCCTGTTCTGTCCTGTTCAGTCCCCCTCATGTGCTTCCACTGGGCACCTCTGCCTGATGTGCGTGACCTAAGACAGTCCCCTTGCATGGCGGTCTGCCAGAGAGACAATCCAACAAATGCCCCAAAAAGTACCACTACTTGCCTTCAATCGATTCTTGCCTGGCATTCCTTCATGCCCAGAATACTCAGCGGTAATGCTTCTACTCGGTCAAAAGACCTGGCCACACATCAAACCCACTGAGACAAGGTGTGGTCCGTTACCCTGCCCCAAGCTCTGCGGAAACAACAAATGAGCAGGATCTGACATAAAGAGGAGATCCCCAGTTGCACTTGAAAATTGTTGTACTGCCCAACCCGATCTGCCCCTTTGAAAGATACCCCAACCGCTTGGATTTGAGCCTCACCAAGCACGACCTTTTATCCTGGACCTACCTCCAACATGACATGTATTTTAGCGCGCTGTCACCCTAGGGGTCTGCTGGCTCTGACAGAGCAGTGACAAGGTGAAGCCTGCTAACCTGCCCCCAAACTCAGCGGGACACCCCCATGTGCGAGCTTGCCACAAACGTCTGTAAAAGCATGCTAACCCCTAGCATGTTTGACTTCCCTTTGCTCAAGGGGGGGGGGGGCGGCCAGTCCTGTCTGGAGGTGTGTGTATTGGACGACCAGTGTCCTGGAAGTACCTATGATTACAGTACATTAGTCACTACTTCATGGTACCTGGTGTGTTTAATAAAACTAATAACAGGTCTAACAAATCCATCAGGCATCCTCCGTTTACTTTAGGGATGTTGGATTGAGGGGATCCTGTGAAATCTGGAAGATATCTCCCTTGGCATGCCATCCCTTTAGCACAACATTTACAGCTCCTAGGCATGTCACTTAAATCATCTTGAATGTGTTTAAAGCTAATTAGTTTGAGTTCTGCTCTTGGCAACATCCCTTCTAACCCACCGGTTGGGTAACCACTCCTGTTTGTTTCTTGTACAAGGGTCCCCAATGACCTGGCACTGTGTAAGGGAACACAGATTTCCCGTGCACCTAGCCATGGGCCTTCTACTGCGTGTGACCCCCGTTGATGTGTTTTAGACTGTTGCTCTGTGTGAGCTGTGACATCTCTGACTTTATTTATTTAACTGCAATTTGTGCTGGATATGAGAGGAGCTGCCTTACCACAGATGATGGCACATGTAGTGCGAGGCTCGGTCGCCTCCCTCCATTAAAATCCCAGATGAAAGGTGCCCCTAGTGTGAGATGCGATACCAATAAGACTGGCCGCAGCATGTCTCCCGCCCAACTGGGTGTTCCAAGTACTGCTGCACCCCACGTAATTGTGCTGGAGGAGGCACCCAACGCCCCATTAGTTAGTATCCCTGCATAACAGACACGGACTACTAATACACTAAGCAAAGTGATCTAAAGTATTGCCATGCTATCCCACAACAGAAGGCCAGAACCCTCCTTATTCTTCCCTCACGCATAGCTTGCGGGGTTGCGCACGCACTCCCACTGTTCAGTCACATGACTGTGACACCTACCACACACATTGCCAAGGGCGCTGCTTGAGAGACGAGCGTCCCACAGCAGCATGTTCTACAGGCCATATGTTTGCTGCCGAGCACGAGATTCCCCGCCCGCTCAGTGTCAGACTCAAACAGAGGACCCATCAACGTCGGCCAGTGACTCCAAGGCAGAATACCCCTAGTGGCCAAAGCAAACATTAGCTTGTGTGTATTGGTAGGCCCCGACTCGCAGTACCTAGTTATCCTGCTAACATTGAAAATCCCTACTGCCTTCGGACCTAGCCCGCGCTATATGAAATTGCGAATAAGGTAAACAATACAGACGCACTCCAGCGCAAGGACAGGGCACGCTGGTAACACTCCTACCAGGGTCACCACTCAGGCAGCCGATGCCCCGCTACATTGGTGCTGGAAGAGCGCATGCTGCGTAGTGCAGAGAGTCAGAAGACGCTAGCCTGCGGTTCCCTGAGGAGGCACTGGCTCATATGTAGATGGGACGGGAGCAGTCGTTGTCTGTGTACTCCGCCCCCCGTACCTACATATCTCCCTGCTAGCTGCGCAAATCATTAGTGGTGGGTAGTGCGCAGGCATCCCGCCAAACACAGGCTTCGGCTCTACCACCACCCTACAAAGCACATTGTAACCTTTTCAATTGATAAAACCCGACTTACCCGCAGTGCCACCTTTCATCGCTGTAGCTGTAACTTCCAAGACTCGTCACTTATATCACTTTACACTCTCACCATCCGGGTGCCGCACTGACTCACGCTTTGTCTGAGGGTTCGCCCTGCCCGTGAGCCGCTGCCCCGTGCCAGGCACACGGCCCCTGATCCGCTCTGCCAGAAGGACACCGCAGGCGGCAGAATACCGGGCTAGCAAAGACAATATAATTCCTTACTCTGCAAAAACATAGACTAAAAGTGGCAGTGAAAGGAGGGCAGTGTTTTAAATAATAAACTGTGTTGGGTTCTTATAGAATCCGCAGAGGTTACCAAAATGCCGCCAAACCGGAAATTCCCCTGCCTGTGAAACACGAGGCTTGTCTGAGGCAACTAATTAGTCGGAAAACAAGCAAACCTCATCGCCGGGCACTGGAAAGCGCCTGCTCCGAAGACAAAGCAACTTGAAATTACCCGCAATGTAGGGCCCGGCCGGGGACCCGACAGGCCACAAGGCAGTGCCCCATGGCCACACCAGGAACTCACACAATAGTTCGGCCTGACCTGTCCCCGCGCCGGCAATAACCAAGGGATCACCCCTCCTTCCCTGGCCAAGAGACATTGGCGGACACAACCAACGGACCCCTCACCGTGTGTGATTGTCCGACTCGGGCTCAGAAGTGGGCGCCAGTGCACAACACCACCAGGCGCCCTTGCTAAAGAGGCCCATAAGTTCCCAGTATGTGCCAACCTCAGAAGCCTGCAATCTAAAGCGCTTCTTGACAGTCAGAGGCTGTGTTTCACCCCGGTTGCCGCACTGACTCACGCAGGTTTGACTCGGGGTTTCGAATACTCTGTGGTGCAAATAATATATCCGTGCGCCAAACCAACCGACAACGCCGCTATTTTCTGGGAGGCCACGGGTACTGCACAGCGCTAAGGAGGAGCACTCTAAGAGAAATTTCCCGCGCGGACACCACACGACTGAAAGTCATGCTCTGCCCATGAGCCGCTGCACCGGGCCAGCGAGCCACAAGACCGCTCGATCGCAAGCCACCCAGCATGGGGCTGAAAACCAAGCCAGGCAAAGACAACGTACTTAAATACTGTGCTCAGGTATCCCTAAACGAAGATTTGAAACCTGGGAGCAAAAAGGCGAGAAGTTATCTGCGGTCATCCCCTCCATCAAGGGTAAGGTGGGGCCAGGGGAGGAACGTCTCGGAAGAGAGCACCAGCCCCCGCCGTGGATGCTTTTGCTCAGAGGGGCGCCGGATTCTATAAAGTTGGGCCATAAGTGCATAGACCTGCGCCCTCTGCAGCCTTACGAGCACGTGAAAATAAGAGGGGCCGCGTTGCACTTCCAGTGCAAACACTTTGAATATGGAGGCAGCGACTAGGTCCCCCCCAATTCGTGCCCTTCCCCTAGGGATGTGGGAGCGAGCCCCGCAAGACCACCGTTCCTCTCGACCCCGACAGAGGCAAACACAAACAGAGGCAGCAAAGGGGTATCACTGGTAATTCTAGGATTCCGTCGAGCACGGAGCAACAACATCAGGCGCTCCACTGCACCCCCTTTACCAATGTCCGTCGACGCCGACCTACACAGTGTAGCCAGGCCCAAGCCGCCAGGCTCTCCTGACCCCCAACCAAAGCGCCAAACAGTCCGAGAACCACTCCAGGGAGGGACAGAGGCCACATGCCGACACTCCCGCTGGGCCCTCCACCATGTGCATCACACGGGCCGTAGAGGAAACCTGAAGCACGGAGACGTGCCCGGCGCCCACCAGGGTCCCAGGAAAAGAAGGAAGCCAGGACACAAGAGGCACGCTGCGAATCGTCCGCGCCCAAGCACACCGTTCAACTGCACTTCTCTTCGCCTGTGCCAAGACCTTTGTTCACACCACAGCCCTGTGTGTGTGATTCTGTTCCTGATAAGTAGCAGCACGAGCCGTACAGGAAGACAGGAGATCATTCAATCCCACCGCAGCTGTGACTGACCCTGATCCGGCCCCCAGTGACTCCTGCCGAAGCCAGACACATTCGCAGCGCACACACCCTCTGCAGTATGTTCCCCGCACCATGGCAAGCGCACACCTGCTGCGCACCCGCTGCCCCATGCCAGGGCGCTTGAATCTGTGAAGCCGCGATGGGTCACAGCCCCGGGCAGCCGAGGCCTCAACGCCGCACTCTCTCCATGCCGCGGCAACGCTAACCTGGGCACAGAGGCTGCCCTTCCCCCAAGGGGACACCGCCAGGAGGAGGAGTAACGGGGCCCAGCACACACCTCGAACACTGACCCCTGCTGCTGAAACAGCACCCCGACTCACCTGGAGTCCGGAGAAACACACCACTCCCGTCCTCTACTCGCGGAGCTAACCCGAGGTGAGCCCCATTAACCCGGCACCCCCAGTACCGTCGAGTCACATGGTGGGGCTCGTCCGAATCCTACCCGGCACTCAAACAAAACCCGGACCTGTCTGCCCTGCAAATGGAGGAAACATGCCGATGCACCTATAAGCATTCCGACAACAGGACACGCCAGCGGCACAACAAACGCCCCACCGGACCCTGACTGATTGCCGTTGCCCACGGGCGCTCCTCCTGGCTGCTAAACCGAACGCGACCATTCGTGAAAGCAAGGGTCGAATTGTGGACCCTAAACTCCACAAACACGGACGCCCAACACCAGTAGGGGAGGGGCGACTACCGTCTACCATGGCCCTGCCAGGCCCACCGATGCGAACCATGCACCCCTCCCTTGTGCAGGGAGGGGCGTATGGGGGAGGATAAGCTGACACTCCATCCTAAACCCTCCCCCAGACGCGACCACGAGAATGCGGTGCCTGTTGCAGCGGCCCCTCTCCGCATAAACTCTCCCATATGGGGCTGGCCCCCACCGCGGGAAGTAGGGGCCCCGACTCTCCAACCACAGGGAGGGCGCTTCCGAGTGTGCTTGGATGAAGGGGATTCTTCACTGCATCGTGCCCAACACCCGTGGGAGCCTGTGCCCCCGACGGGGCTGCGAATCAACTTTAATTCAACACCAGACGGGAGGCCCGACAACTTGCCCTGGAGTTGCAGCGCAACCATCACGCACAAAACTCACCGCAACAACGGCAAAACGCCATCTCGACCTGGACCTGACGTGCCTGCCAGCGTGTCTGGTGAAGGACAAAAAGACATTGCGGGCATCCCGACGCAACCAAACAGCGAGACGGGTAGCGGTCAAGAGACCGTACAGTGGGCGGGGGAAGGCTTTTGTACCCCTGTCCCCCTCCCACGGCCGGAAGTGACGCGGCCAGCAGACCCCCTGGTCCCTAGCCCAGGGAGCCTAGTCAGCAGACTTCTGTGCCTTCCTGTGGCACTAAGGCGGCCGCCCTGTTGGAGGGTCCCCTACGTGGCCCCCCTGGGCAGCCTTGGCATTAATCGTGCTGCGCTTTTTTTTCCTTTAATTTTTAATCCTTGCTGTTTTGTGCACGAAACTTTCTCCATTTTCTTTCATCAGACATTTGAACTTTTATAATTATATTCATTAGGAGAGCTGTAAGTTGGGAACAGCAATGTTTAGAACAGAATTGAAGGGTAATGGCCGAACTGCGTGTAGTCTTAATGAAGGCACAGAGTGCTGCGGGCCAGGATTGGGGTGCACAGCACTTCCAGAGTTACTTTTGGTGGAAGCCTTGGAACAGCCCTGGCTGTTGTAAAGCGGGACTGAGGTGTACTGGCAGAGCTGTGTGAGGCCTACTGGCATAGCAGTGAGTGACGCAGGGTGCGATTACGATGTTTAGGAAAAGATGCGGGTCATTACAGGACTAGCAGGGGCAGTCAGGGTTGAGCTGGTGTGGATCTTAGGCCTGGGGTAGCAGTGGACACAGGGGGTCTGACTGAAACGACGCCCATTTGAGGAGCTGCGTGTTGTTCCGCTACTATACAAGGCAGGGCTTTAAGTGGGAGGAAAAAACTGGGGGGTCTCTCAAAGGGGCGTGGTCAATGTTATTACGGGGGTGGCTTCAAAACACATAAGCTAAAAGTCTGTGCTTAGCATAGTGTGATGCCCGACTTGTATGTTGCTGTTTCTGTCATTGCATCCAGATATATAATACAGCAAGTAGCGAGTCTCTTTGAAGTTACCTCAGAGGCACTGAAGGGTGGCACTGCTGCAGAGCTAAGTTTTTTTTTTCACCCTGATGGTGAGGGGAAAAAAGGGAGAGCCCGATAGGGACCAGTCTCAGCACCTGCTTTTTAGAACTGCCGGTGCTGAGCACCGGCAGGACCCGGCCCACTTAAAGCGCTGCAAGCAGGAGACGCTGCACGTTAGGATAGAGGTGCATCAGCAGAGCTGGGCGAGGGTCCCAGTATTGGAATAAGAGGAAGTGCTGCGGGTTGGGGAGATCCCTTCGCCGAGCTGGGTGTGAGTGCCAGGACTGGAAAGCAGGATTCGGCGCAGGGCGTTATTGAGGTCCATCGACGGAGGTCTCCAGTTCTGGAGTACCGAAAGGAGTTGCAGGTCCGCGGTGAGGTGCTTCGGCGGAGCCGTGTGCAGGTGTCGATATGGAATTCCAAGGCAGGTAGGGGGCGCTGGGGTGCAGTGCCTTGTCACGCAGCGCCTCGATGCTCGGATAATTTCTGAGGCGCTCAATGTACATATTTCCTCAGTATGTGGGTACGGCAGACAGTGCTCCGCGCGCCTCCCTCGGGCTGGAGCCTGGCGCTGCCGTCTTGTGCTTGCGATAAAATATTGATTAGGGAATTAGAAACGTGAAATGATTTAGGAGGGTCTCGCTGCAGAAGGTAATGTACTGTGCTGGCTGCCCTCAGAGCCATCCGTCAGCTGTCAGGGAGACTGACAGGGCCGGCGCTGCGCTCCCCGAGGGGGGCAGCAGTCTGTTCTGGGAGAGGCGGGGTGCACCGCCGAGCTGCAGGCCGAGAGGTTCGGTCTGGCACCCCAAGGGGGTCTGTGAGGATGGAGAAGAGACACCCGGGCACCCACCTGTCACTCCGGCTTGTCAGGGAAACAGAGTTTGCTTCACACCTTACAACTCACTCACGAGGAAGTGGACACGTGTCGTCGCCACTCTCTACAGACCAGTAGTAAAAGGGGTGCTTCATGACAAGCTCAGGTACATTGCCAGAGCTGTGTGCGACCCCCCAGTTATGTGGCGCACCGAGGGTGCTATACGCCCCCGTGCAAGCAAAGAATGTGGCATCTGCCCCCTGTCGGTAAGATGCAGCTATAATCAGGGTCAGGGCCGGACTGGGAACCTAAAGCAGCCGTGACAATGCGGACCAGCCCCCTGCTGCTTTTGTTACTGGGGGCGATATAGCAGCACCGCTGCAAAACCAGCCCCTAGTAACAAAAACAGCCCCCACCGCTGCAAAATCGGCCCCACCCTTCCAGCCTCCCAGGGAAACGCCCGATGCCTGCTACGGCCAGTCCGGCCCTGATCAGGGTGCAGTAGTGACGTTTCGCAGGCGTTGGCCCCAGTGCCACTGCACCTGCTTCACTATTGATAGCTCGCCCCTACTCCAGTTCAGCCACAAGAGGGATCCAGGATTGAGGTACACTGACAGAGCTGTGCGCAACTTAAGACCACGTACTGTGAATAGTAAGTGTAATGTAAGTGAATAGTCCCGGAGTTCATGAATGAGGTAAGTCTTCAGAGGGGCGTGTCCCAATGTGCTCAAGTACTGAAGCCGGTATTAGGACTCAGATGGCCTGGGGGGCTGGGGCTGCATCCCTCTGCCTCACCACAAGTGGAGCGGGACCCGGGAGGACATCCTCGGCTGCCGAGCTAGCCGCGTGCCAGGCCCTGCCACCAGCGAGCCCCTTCTTTGGCCTCGATAGCCCCTAACTGCCCATCTCCTCTCCACCGCCATCAGCAAATGGAAAATCAATAAGTGATTTTCTGGCGGAAGGAGCTCATTGCGCTTGTATCGGGAAGCCAATGGCCTCTGACAGCCATATCCCTGTGGCGCGTCCGAGGAGACGGCCATCTCCTCAGCCATTAATGTCCTGGCGCGCCCATGAGTGCCTGCGCCGCAGGGCGCCCTGGAGGAGGCGGGCCCGTGCAAGAGACAGCCTGTCCCGTCAGGGCATGACGTCCATCATATTAGGATTGCGCAGCGTTTGGTAATTGAAGTTTTACAAATTATATTTATATATATACAGACCCTCAATGGAGTATGGAGGTCCATGGAGAGACTTGCGCCAGGCCCCAGCTCATCCACATATCTCGTGAGGAATGCATACATAAAAGTTTAGTGTTTACTTCGCAGAACTCTCCCTCAAGTTACACCCCTCTCTTTGTTACCTGCTGCAGACAGCAGAGCTATCCCTCAGGTTACACCGATCTTGCAGACAGCGCAGGTATCCTGAAATTGCTGGCACCAGCTGCAGTCAACAGAAGTCTCTCTCAGGTTACACTGTTCTTAGCGGCCGCAGAGAGCAGAGCTATCGCTCAGGTTATAATATGTTATGTTACTGGCTACTCACACAGCGCAGGGTTTGCCAGTTACTTGGCTTTTGGAGTCTTTGTGCAGACATTGGTCTGCGGATGTATTGTAACTGAACTCAGACAAGACGGAAGTCCTCATCCTGGGCTCATCACCCTCCGCCTGGGACGACTCCTGGTGGCCCCCGGCCCTGGGCACCGCGCCCAAGCCAACGGACCACGCACGCAACCTGGGCTTCATCCTGGACTCCTCCCTGTCGATGACCAGACAAGTCAACGCCGTCTCATCTTCATGCTTCAACACCCTGCGCATGCTCCGCAAGATCTTCAGATGGATCCCCACTGAAACCAGGAAGACCGTCACCCAGGCACTCGTCACCAGCCGACTGGACTATGGGAACACCCTCTACGCCGGAACCACAGCCAAACTTCAAAAAAGACTCCAGCGCATCCAGAACGCCTCCGCACGACTCATCCTGGACATCCCCCGACACAGCCACATCACCGGACACCTGAAAGACCTGCACTGGCTCCCCGTCAGCAAGAGAATCACGTTCAGACTCCTCACCCACGCACACAAGGCCCTCCACGACCTGGGCCCAAAGTACCTCAACGACCGCATGACCTTCTACACGCCCACACGCCAGCTACGATCAACCAGCCACGCCCTCGCCACCGTACCACGCATCCGCAGAACCACCGCCGGAGGAAGATCCTTCTCCTACCTGGCAGCCAAGACCTGGAACTCCCTCCCCACTCACCTTCGGCGAACCCAGGACAATCTCTCCTTCAGGAAGCAGCTCAAGACCTGGCTGTTCGAGCAGTAACTTACCCCCTCCCCCAGCGCCTTGAGACCCTCCCGGGTGAGTAGCGCGCTCTATAAATGCCGTGATTGATTGATTGATTGTAATTGCATTTATATAGCGCTTACTACCCCTGACGAGGCGTAGAAGCGCTTTTTTGGGCGAATAGCATGCTACTTCGGAACCCATAAAGGATTAGTGTTGAGTTAGCATAGTAAAATATGAAAGTAATTTGAGTGGTGGATAGGTTAGTCAATTATTGGATTCAGAAGGATAGCGGAGGGATAGAAGAGGGAAAAAGGTTTGCATTTATATAGCGCTTGTTACCCCTGATGGGGTGTTAAAGCGATTTTTTCGCGAGTAGCACGCTACTCCGGAACCCATAAAGGATTAGTGGTGAATTAGTATAGTGAAATATGAAAGTAGTTTGAGTGGTGGATATTAGTCAGTTATTTGGATTGAGAAGGACAGTGGAGGGATAGAAGAGGGAAAAAAGGTTAGCATTTATGTAGCGCTTGTTACACCTAATGGGGTGTTGAAGTACTGTCGTGGCGAGTAGCACGCTACTCCGGAACCCATAAGGATTAGTGTTGAATTAGTATAGTGAAATATGAAAGTAATTTGAGTGGTGGATATTAGTCAGTTATTTGGATTGAGAAGGATAGCGGAGGGATAGAAGAGGGAAAAAAGGTTTGCATTTATGTAGCGCTTGTTACCCCAAATGGGGTGTTGAAGCACTTTCTTGGCGAGTAGCACGCTACTCCGGAACCCATGAGGATTAGTGGTGAATTAGTATAGTGAAATATGAAAGTAATTTGAGTGGTGGGTATTAATCAGTTATTTGGATTGAGAAGGATAGCGGAGGGATAGAAGAGGGAAAAGGTTTGTATTTATATAGCGCTTGTTACCCCTGATGGGGTGTTGAAGCGCGTTTTTCTTTTTTTTGGCGAGTAGCACGATAGCCCGGAACCCATTAAAGGATTAGTGTTGAATTAGTATAGTGAAATATGTAAGTAATTTGAGTGGTGGATGTTAGTCAGTTATTTGGATTGAGAAGGGTAGCAGAGGGATAGAAGAGGGACAAAGGTTTGCATATATAGAGCGCTTGTTACCCCTAATGGGGTGTTGAAGCACTTTTTCAACGAGTAGCACACTACTCTGTAACCCATAAAGGATTAGTGGTGAATTAGTATAGTGAAATATGAAATTTGAGAAGTGGACATGTTAGTCTGTTATTTCGATTGAAAAGGATAGTGGTGGGATAGAAGAGTGAAGGCTTTAGACTTTGTTCTTTTTTTTTGCGGAGGTCATAGCAGTAGTGGGAGGGTTGGGATGAGTAAAAAGGGATGTGAAGGGGAAGAGTCAGAGGGAAGAGTTTAGAAAGGCTTGTTTTGGGGGATCAGTATAGTAAAAGAGGTGTCAGGTGGTGCAAGGAGGGGTAGAGTTGGGGAGAGTCTAGAAAGGGCTATTTTCGGGATCATAGTAGTGGTATGGGGTTTGGGATGAATGAGAGAGTGGAGGTAGTGGATATATTGATAGAGGTATAGGGTGAGAAATAGGCTAGTGCATTGGAAAGAGTAGTAGAAAGAGGTTTGTGATGAGTCAGAGAGTTGAGGTAGAAGATATATTGAGAGAGGTATAGGGTGAAAATAGGGTAGTGCATTGGATATGCTGAATTAGAAGAAAGTAATAAATATATAGATCCATAAGTACATGGAAAGTTTATAGATGCATAAAGGAAGTAAGTATATGTAGATTAAAGATATTGATAGAGGTATAGGGTGAGAAATTGAGTAGTGCATATAATATATATATTTTTTTTGGAGGAAAGTAATAAATATATAGATCCAAGTACATGGAAGGTATATAGATGCATAAAGGAAGTAAGTATAAGTAGATTAAAGATGCATTCGATAAACTCTGGTTTTGAAGTGTTGTACTTAAAAATGTATTTATTTATTTTACATAATTATTCTACATGTTAATACAAAGCAATACACATATATAGGTACATATCTATAGTACAAATAAATGCTTATATACAGAGGGATATGCTGTATATTTCTGTTTGCATATGGTGCTTATATGGGGAAGTGCCAATTCTTGAGTAGTTTTCTGAAGATAAGGTGGTTGTCGGTGGATCTTATGTTGGGGGTAAAGAGTTCCATATTTTGGCTGCTTGAACAGAGAAGGATGTGCCACCCATGTTTTTTTTCTTGTATCTTGGGATTTTGAGGCGAGGTGCCACTCTAGAGCAAAGGTTCCTATGATGAATGTGTTTGGTGATTTTATTCCTGATGAAGAGCGGTCCCATTCCATGTATGGCTTTGTGGGTGATACAAAGCAGCTTGAATGTGGATCTTCTGGCAACCGGTAACCAATGCAGGACTTTCAAGGCAGGGGAGATGTGGTCTCGCGGTTTGATATGCAAGAGTAGTCTGGCAGCCGAGTTCTAAATCCGTTGTAGTCTTTTCATAGTCGTTAAAGGTGATCCGTAGTAGAGGCTATTGGCGTAATCGAGTTTGGACAGAACAAGGGAGATGGTAGCTTGGACCTTTTGAAGGAAGTGACCCGATTTGGGCCACCCGGGTCACTCACGACCACCTCTCAGCCTTCCATACAAATGAAGAGTCGGTCAGACAGTCGAGAATACAAACCAAGTATATTTATTCAGATACACTCGAGCAGAGCCCAGTCTGCCCAGTCTCTGTGGATTGCTGCAGAGGGACTGACATCAGCAAACATGGTGATACATTATGTACGATTCAGAACTAATGAAGGCATGCCCAGACTGGAAATTTCCAGTTGGAGACAGCTAGACAAAGAAAGTACAGAAGGATGAGTTTCGATCCTGAGACCGGGCACACACTATCTCTATGCCAAGGTCATTCTGCCTGTGCCTACCGCTGGACTGGTGGGAGCAGGCCTCTATCTAGTGGGAAAGGTATGCGCTTATAAGTACAGTGTATTCATTAGTACAGCAAGGCCCAACCTTGGAGAAATGAAAACTGCCAAAGCTGCTTTAAGCAGAAACAGAGAAAAATTAGTTTCGATCATGGCTCAAAATGGCGGCCAAACATAAAATGGTGCTGCGAATGCTAACTTAAGACGTACAATACATAAGTAACACAGCTAAGACATTTTTATTCCAACAGACCCTCCTTTTAGCAGACGCTAACAATTTTATGTTACTATCAAGAAACATATAACATGTTGTAAGGATAAGAAACATCACTATAAGCTGGTACTTGCATAATCAGTATTCAAAGACACCCTCATCGATCTGCATCATGTCCTCAATGTACTTCTGCAACATGATCGCAGCACTAGTATCATGAACTGATATTTTCTGTTTAGGGGTGAGAGCATTTACACAATAGGTGCAACAAGCCGGGAGACAGTGTATACAGAGTTAACATGTAAAAATAATACTAGCAACCACAATCAAAAAGATGAGGATCTTTCAACCCCATGTTGTTAGCGTGTCCCAAAACCACCCCGACAGAGTCCAAGTACCTGTTTCTTGGTGTATCTCAGCTGATAGCCTATGTAATTTCTGTATGGCTGAATAAACATTTGGAGCGTTATCAGGTATGTAAACGCAACAGCTGCTGCCAATGACGCGTCAGGCCCCTCCCCGATGTGCAAGGATGACGTCTAACACCATCCTGTTCTGCAAAGTGACTAATCTCGTAGCATGGAGTTCAGTAGTGATATTTGCCATTATCCCCGCAGTTGTATTGATAACCCCTTCAACAACTCTTGTTAACTGACGAATTTGAAGGCTATTAGCCATGGGACCCCAATAAGGTAATAGGCCCTTCAAAGCATCCCCGAATTGCTGTGCAGTCGTGTCAGTCTGATCTATATCTTTCGTATCAACAACCCTCTTGACTTGGGGCAAGTATGTACTCCTACGCTGCAGCTGATGATCTTTATGATAATTGGACGGGGCAACATACACAGGGGGAAGGAGGAAAGAGAGGTAACATCTGCCTGACCATCCCCTCGGAAGCCAGACATGAGCTTGGGATCCACAGACAAAATAGACATTATGGGGTAGGATCAAAGGCGGACTATTAATCGTTCTCAGGCTGTAGGTGAAATTGCATTTACTCTCCCCCACCTTTACCTCCCCAGTCCCCTGGACACAGAAACTAGCTGTTGTGTTGACCACGGACACCGGCATCGGTTTGTCCTTAGTAATATTGCGAGCTTGGAAAGATTGAAAATACTCAGAGGTGTTGAACCTTTGGAAATCAGCCATTTCCATTCGAAGCCATGTTTCGTTCTTCACTTTTTCACATGTGCTCATACAGGATTTTGGGGACAATCTGCCGGTCCTATGGGAGTAAACCCGTGATGAAAACGTATATACTCTACCACAGTGCGAGAATCAGCAGGTGTCATAACCAGAGTAGAGAGTTGGAAATGGTAGTGCACTATAATGAACAATTCAAACCAACCTTCACAGCTACCAATGTATGACAATGGCATGGACAACAAATTGTCGCTCTTATGAGTAACTGAGGGGAGCAATCCACAAACCCAACAATTAGTTCTATTGGATACATTATGGGCTTGATGCAACATTTGTATAAATACATTGTCTGTGTAAGACTTTCTATCCTCTTCTTTGTGAGGGGCCAAAGTAACAAAAATGTGCTCAGGGGGAGTGGGCGTTGTACCAACCAAGGAATGTACAGGATACTTCTCCTCCAAAAACCAGGATATTCCAAGTATTATTATTAGTGTAATCACAACAATTAATATGCAAACTATTTTACTATTTGTTGACCAACCCTGCGCTAAGCGCGGTGGTACAAATTGCTGTTCCTCCTCCTCAATAGGTCGACCAAACGGATGCATTATGAAGCAAGAAGAGGAATGCAACAAAACTGATAGCAAAGGTAAGTGTTCCCAGCGTCCTTCAGAGCCTCACTGGTACAGGCTCCTATTGTTCATCAATGTTGGCGCTCTTGAGCACCGGCGGTAGAGCTTGCTCAGTCCTAAGCTCACGATGAATCCCACATCACACAGGATAATGTACCCCCCTCCTAGGGAGCACGTTCGATCTATCCTGTCCAATGTCAGAACAGTGCACCAATCTCACAACACCCTGAACTAACACCGTTGGTACTATGGCAAAGTACACCCTAACTTGCACAGTCCATCCCTGGCTAATCTGACTTCTCCTTTGGTGCACTATTCCTCAGCTGAGGATGCAAATTGTACCTGGTGACTCCAGGCATAGAGGGGTCAACAAACAGCGGCTCCTTAATAGCTCGAATTTCCAGAGGGACCGCTGCATTTAGCACTTCATCATTCTCCGCATCCATTTGGGTCCATGTAAGTGCTGCATCGCTGAAGGTGATGAACTGAGGCACCTTCTCACACTCAGTGTCCCCAATGGCATCCCTCAACCACTGATCATAGGGCAAGGGTATCCCACGGAAGTGGCTGGTGTGAATCCAATTCTTTCTGCCGGCGACTTTCACAGCGGTTCGGGTGGCCAGAAGGACCTGTTCAGGTCCTTTCCAGCAGGGCTCCAAGCTCTTCTTCCACTGAAAGTTCTTGACTAGGATGAAGTCACCAGGCCGAATGTCATGTCCGGGCCCTTCTGGAGTGGGTGGAAGGGACTCGCGGACCTGTTCGTGAATAGAACCCAAATTTTCAGTTAACTGGCATAGATAGTCTGTTAAAATCGGATACTCAATATCTGAGAACCTACGAGGGCGGGGGACGCCCCAGACATCGCCGGGCATCCAAACACGACCTCGTAGGGTGACAATACTGTTCTAGAATGTGCTGTTGTTCTTGTCGACAAAAGAGCTAATGGTAAAGCATCTGGCTACTGTAACCCTGTCGTCGCCTGAATCTTTGCCAACTTCAGTTTGAGAGTACCATTGTACTTCTCAACCAAACCTGCTGACTGTGGGTGATTTGCAGCATGAAACTTCTGTTTTATGTGCAAACCATCACCGATTAACTGAATGACCTTGGCATTAAAGTGACTTCCGTTATCACTCCAGATCAAACGGGGCAAGCCAAAACGAGGAAAGAACTCCTGCAGGAGTACCTTTGCAGTCGTAATGGCCGTATTGTCTTTAGTGGGGTACGCCTCAACCCATTTACTGAATGCACAAACAACCACCAACACATACTTCAAATTATTGACCCTCTCTAGCTCAATATAATCCATCTGGAGGACCTCAAAAGGGAAAGTGGGAGGTGCAAAATTACCAGGTGGTGTAGGGGTACCCTTCCCAGGCTTGTGCATCATGCACACCATGCAGTATTTCACTAATTGTGCAGCAGTTCTTGACATTTTATCATTCTGCCATACAGGATCTAACAATTAGCAAATGCCCTTAGCACTGATATGGGCTGTGCCATGAGCCATCGTGACCACAGGGAGAACATACACATCTGGCAACATCCATCTCTGCTTCCCTGACTTGTCAATCCAACATCCCTCATCATTCAATTGTGCTGTACTTTCTTGCCACACTGCTAATTCCTCCACTGTGGCCTCACTCTGAATCTCCTTCACGCTCTCAAGTGTATCCTCAAACATGGTGACCTCGGGCACCCACCTAGCGGGACCTGCTACGAACATTCTCTTCATCCTAGTCCGGGCTGTTTCCTTGGCTGTCTGGGCTGCAAAAGCGTGCCCTTTACCTACATCATCAGTAACTTTCCTATGGGTGCTACACCTCACTAGTGCCACTTTCTTAGGGAGTGTCAAAGCGAACAGAAGCCTATACATAAGATGACCTTGCTGGATCTTTGTGCCATGGGAAGTAAGGAACCCTCTCTCTGCCTAGAGTCGCCCAAAATTATGGGCGACTGCAAAAGCGTACTGGCTGTCAGTATAAATATTGACAACCAGTCCCTCACTCAATTCACAGGCTTGAATAAGGGCAATGAGCTCTGCAGCTTGGGCTGACTGATAGGGAACTCGTGATGTCTCAACTACCGTAAGCAGCGTAGTAATAGCGTACGCAGCAATTGTAGTGCCATGTGATAATTTAAAGCAAGAGCCATCGACATATAGTTCCCCTTGAGGATCAGATAAGGGAACATCAGTCAGGTCTACCCATCCTTTCATCTCTTCTTCCATCCGGAAGATACACAATCGTGTATGTCAATCTCCTCATTCTCAGAAGGGAGGGGTAGTAACGTGGCTGGGTTCAGAGTGGCACATCATTTAATCGTAATGTGTTTGGCGAACAGCGTTAGCTCATAACCTGTCAGACGTGCACTGGTGAGGTGCTGTGTCTTTGTCTTATTCAACAATGTATCCACAGCATGGGGTACCATGACTGTGAGGTCAGTATCAAGTACGAGTCCAGCCGATTGTCTTATTGAGACAGCCACGGCCACGACCGCTCTTATACCACTTGG
Source organism: Calotriton arnoldi (assembly GCA_963921515.1). Classification (NCBI taxonomy): domain Eukaryota; kingdom Metazoa; phylum Chordata; class Amphibia; order Caudata; family Salamandridae; genus Calotriton; species Calotriton arnoldi. The sequence continues at coordinate 4,453,481 of CAWUFW010000206.1, forward strand.
GAGGGCTCGTGCGACAGGGTCAAGCACAGCAGAGAAATGAGCACACAGCCGTTGCTTATCTCTGAATTTTTGTGTTAAAACAGAAAGCGCGCAACCGGCCATCTCATGGACGTACAACACAAACTGCTTAGCATAGACGGGGGTGCCAAGTACTGGAGCCGAACAAAGCGCAGTTTTCAATTGCTCAAAAGACTGCTGACATTCAGGCGTCCAGGGCAGGGGTTCATGCACATCTTTTAGTGTCAGAGCAAGCAGGGGCTTAATTAACAGTGAATAGCTAGGTATCCACTGCCTGCAATAGGAAGTGATACCTATGAAAGCGCGCACATCCTTCTGAGTTTGCGGAACAGGCATTTTAACAATGGTACTGATGCGCTCAGGGGTCAATCTCCTACCCTCCTTCGACAGTAGGTGACCTAAATAGGTGACCTCCTGTCGACATTACTGAAATTGGGACAGGGATACTTTATGGCCATGCTGAGCTAAATGTATCAACAATTTAACCATACTGTCTCTGCAACCTTGTTCTGTATCCGAGGCAATGAGCAAGTCATCGACATACTGAAGCAATACATTACCTGTAGAGAGCGACAAGGAATCCAGTTGACCTTTCAATGCCTGACTGTAGATACTCGGACTCTCTGTATAGCCTTGAGGAGCACGACAGAATCTAAAGCTTCTACCAGCTAGGGTGAACCCAAACAGATACCTGCTGTCAGGATGAATGGGAATACTGAAGAACGCATTTTTCAAATCAATGACAGAAAAGAATGTAGCAGAAGAAGGGATCATTGTCAAAAGAGTGGTAATGTCAGGAACCACCGGAAACTGGGAAATCACTATTTTATTAACTGCACGCAAGTCAATCACAAAGCGATAAACATCTGCATGGTCATCAAAGGAACCTGAAGGCGTCCGTTTGAGAATGGGAAGAATAGGGCTATTAAAAATATTAGCAGTCATCTCCTCAACCGCTCCTTTCTCAATCAAATCCTGTACAATTTGCAATAAAGCTTGCTCACCTGCCTGCGGTATTTTATACTGAGGGATGCGAGGTAAGATAGCATTGTCTTTAACTCGGATCGAAACTGGCGAGATCTGTAACAGTCCCACATCTGTGTCACCTGTCGCCCAGAGAGTTGGCGGCACGCCTTTAAACTCTGCAGGAAGAGGCGCATCTTTGGACAGGCACTTCGTACCGTGCACTACATCTGGACCCATCATCATGTAAACACCTGCCGGGGAGCAATAAATAGTAGCATGCAATTTCTTCAACAAGTTCAAACCCATCAAATTCTCTCCACAATTAGACGTCAGCAAGAATGGTGAGTCCACAGTGAAAGTACCAATAGTCAACGCAAGGGGTTTTGAAATGGGGCTCACAACCGGTACACCAAAAAAACCTACCGAAACATTATTATGGCCAGACAGCCGCCCCAGGGACCAAGGAACGAGAAATAGAACTGTTCGTTGCACCTGTATCCACCAAAAACTCCTTAGCCGAGCCATGCACATCCGCACTAACATACGGACCGCGTTGATCTACAGGTATCGGAACTGGTCCCTCACTCTGTTCTTGGCTGTCCTAGCTGTAAGACACCCCTGTCACCTCATCCATGTCATAATCATCATGATAATACTGTCCTCCCCGAGGGTCATCAAAATAATTTTGATCAGAACGACCCTGCGAAGCCACAGCATTCTGAGCCCTGTCCTGACCACCAGCTCCACGACCCTGTCCAGGAGAACCTCGACCTCTCGGGACCGCCACCTTTTGCAAAAGCACAGGACACTCGCTACCCCAGTGTCCCTCCTCTTTGCAATACGCACACTGATTCGGCCCCAAAGGCATGGTATTTAGCGGCCTGCTAGTGCGTGGAAGCTGTCGGGCCGAACCACCAAGTCCTCTACTGTTTCCCCTAGAAGCCTGCTGCAACAACACCTTCGTCTTCAAATCCTTGTGCTTCTTCTCTGTCCTCTCTTTATCCTCATTTTCCCTATGTTCATAATACTGCGCCATATTCAAAAGAACAGAAGGGGAAGACGTAGACCAGGTGCTCTCGGAAGCCTGCAATTGGGTCGCAATCTCAGGAAGCAAATTGGAAACAAATCTATTGACAAACAATCGAACACCACCTTTGATCGACAAATCCTGTCCACTATAATCTAGAAACACATCTTCAAACCGAGTGAAAAAATCAGACACGCTCACATCTTTCTTCTGACGACAAGCCGATAACTTGTCCCAATCAACTTTTCTCAGAGGAATAAGAGAATGCATATACGTAATGATACGGCCGGGCAAAGCAAGTATCTCTGGTCTAGGCTTATCACCTGGCTTCCGTTCCTGATCCCATACTTTAAGTTGATCCCACGTACCACCCAATTCTGCAGTATAATACTGTGTATGTACTTGTCTCCAAATATCAACCGGAACTAGTAAACCAAAAAACATTTCAATATCAGCAAGTGTCATTACTGTTGAAGAGGCAGCTTCAGTCAACTCTTTATAATAAGCAGTGGGATTCTTCCTAGGGTCAGGTAACTGAGTCTTAAGAGACAAAATTTCACTCCTTTTCCATGAAGTATAAACCCATTGTTCTTGGAAACGGGCCGCTGCTCCTGGCCTAGTAACAACATTGTGCTGATCTTTTAGCTCTGGGATTTCAGGGTGATAGATAGGATGGACCTCCCGCATTGGAAACTGAGATACCGGGGTGGGGCTCTTCTCAAGCAGTCTACCCCGATAAGCAACCAACGTCGCAACATAACCAAAAACTTGACAAGGCGCCATATCAGTAACATATACATGATCCTTAATATCATATAAAATCTGCGGTGCTGCATCGTTGAAACACTGCTCCCAAAGACCGATCAAAGTAGCAGACATATGCTTAAGGGCATGCTGTTGTAAAAAAGGCTCATAATCTTTCATCACACTCCACACATCCTCCACACCATAAATGGGGTTTCGGGCCCACTGCGCAGCCTGATTAGCCACTACCTTTTTCTCTGCATCTCCCATCTCCGATCGCACATACGGACCCATTCACTCTTTAGACTTCGTCCAGTCTCTATCCTCAAATCCACGTACTGGTGTCCCACTACTTGGTAATGTCGGGGGATGGAAGAACACAGTGGGAGTAGAAACAGAAGTAGCAGGCACCAGCATCGCTGTCGGCTGCATAGCAGGTGTAAGAGCTGGCGAAAGGGACGCTGAAACAATAGGGGTGGCCAGAGTACTAACAGTCACAGTTGCCACAGACGGCGAGGAGAAAGAAAGGACAGGAGGTGCCGTGGCCAAAGCAGTCCGATCAACAGTAACAGAAGCAGAAAGAGCAGAGGCAGAAGAATCGGTTGGCTGGGGCTGTGAGGGAAGAGCGGGATATATCCTGTGCGGGGCATATGGGGGTGGGGGTCGAGTATCTAACAATTCTTCCACAAACGTATTGTTTCCTTCTTGGGTCACATAAGATTTATCAATATTCAATCAAAACCTCCTATCTTCACATTCAATCTGTATCTCTTGTTTCTCCTTATCATGTGCGACAGCTTTCTGAGTCAATGTTTGCATTCTCCCCTCCCGGGCCTCTTTCTCTGCTTTCATTCGCCTCTGTTTAGCCTCTTTTTGCCACGTTTGAAGAGAATCAAACATAGACTGCCTACTTCTTCTTCCAAACAACTTCTCCTGAAAAAACCCAATTTTTTGTTTATCAAAAGTGCCCGTCAACGGCCACTGCAAATCGGCATTGTCCCTCGTATATTTGTGCCATAGCGTACTAAACATAATAGGGCCAAGGCCATGCTTCATATACATATCAAAGTTCGGAGTGCCTTCTGGAGGCGCTGGCTGACTTTCTTCCAGTCGAGCATCAGCAGAACAACAACGACAACAAGAAATCAAAAGCCGGCTCATTCCAGGCATTTTCAAAAGTGGGTGAAATTCGTTAAGTTGCCTGGCAAAGTGTTCACAAACACTTTGTACCAAAATCGGTCCTCAGACTGTGCCAAATACAAACCAAAATGGTATCATATCCACAAAAAAAACAAAAACAAACTCACCTGGTGCACACAGGTCAAACAAATTTATTCTCCACTGCCGACTCTTCAGACCAAATGGTCAGATCCAAGGGTTTCACCGTTCAGGACCCCAGTCGGGATGACCACTGGGCGAGGCACCATCTGGCTGGGCAGAAGGGGCAGCTGCGAGCAAACAATGCTCCTCGTACAGGGATCCCTGATCCGTCCGTCCAATCCGACGATGGCCCGACCTCCCCACCCGTCCGCGGGACAGGATGGGTCACCCGATGGAGTCTCTGTTCGGGCGCCAACTGAAGGAAGTGACCCGATTTGGGCCACCCGGGTCACTCGCGACCACCTCTCAGCCTTCCATAGAAATGAAGAGTCGGTCAGACAGTAGAGAATACAAACCAAGTATATTTATTCAGATACACTCGAGCGGAGCCCAGTCTTCCCAGTCCCTGTGGATTGGTGCAGAGGGACTGACATCAGCAAACATGGTGATACATTATGTACGATTCAGAACCAATGAAGGAACGCCCAGACTGGAAATTTCCAGTTGGAGGCAGCTAGACAAAGAAAGTACAGAAGGATGAGTTTCGATCCTGAGACCGGGCACACACTATCTCTATGCCAAGGTCGTTCTGCCTGTGCCTACCGCTGGACTGGTGGGAGCAGGCCTGTATCTAGTGTGAAAGGAATGCGCTAATAAGTACAATGTATTCATTAGTACAGCAAGGCACAACCTGGGAGAAACAAAAACTACCAAAGCTGCTTTAAGCAGAGACAGAGAAAAATTAGTTTTTATCATGGCTCAAAATGGCGGCCAAACATAAAATGGTGCAGCAAATGCTAACTTAAGACGTACAATACATAAGTAACACAGCTAAGACATTTCTATTCCAACACTTGTGTGGGAATCCCAAATGAGGGAAGATTTGTTGCAGAGTTTTTATAGTAACAAAGCTTGATCTTGCTAGTTTGTCCACCTGGGCATTCATCGATAGCTTGGAGTCCATGGTCATTCCGAGGTTTCTTACTTCCTTCGATACTTTAGGCGGTGATCCCAGTTCATCAGGCCAGGCGGCAAGCGGGTCATAATGTTTCCAATCGCCACACGTGAGTATTTCCGTTTTGGAAGCATTGAATTTGAGATGGCTCCAAGTCATCCATTGATCCACGGCTCTGAGACAACTGAAAATTGGTGAGTTTCCAATGTCTTTGGGGCATTCCAGTTGAAGGAGTAATTGCGTGTCATCTGCATAGTTATAACACGTGAGTTGAAATTGATTGATCAGTTCCAGTAATGACTTCATGTAGATGTTAAAAAGCATGGGCAAGATGATAGAGCCTTGAGGGACCCCAGCTTTTGTGGAGTACGGTTTGGACGAGGAAGGTGGGGTATGGATGACATTAGTTCTGTTTTGAAGGTTGGACGTGATCCAGTCTGAAGCAGTCCCCTCTATGCCGGCTTCGTAGAGTCTTTGTATTAGAGTGTCATGGTCAACCATGTCAAAGACAGCTGAGAGGTCCAAGAGGAGTAGTGCAGCAACCCCGTTGCGGTCAACTGTGTTCTTCAGGTCATCTCAGATGGCAAGGAGGGCAGATTCTGTGCCTCTTCCCGGACGAAATCCTGTTTGGAAGTCTGAAAGTATGGCATTCTCTTCAATGAATTGTGACATCTGGGCGAACGCTGCTCTTTCTATCAGTTTTCCCAGGAAAGGTCCATTAGTAATGAGTCTGTAGTTGTCAGGGTTCAGCGGGTCCAAGTTTGTTTTCTTCAGTAAAGGGCCTATGTATGACTTTTTGAGTTCTTCTGGAAATATTCCGGTAGTTAAGGAATTGTTGATGATTTTTCTTACTGGAGTGGCAGCAGAGGTTGTTAGAAGAATACTCTTGATGTTTGTGGTGGACATGGGTCAGAAGGGCTGCCGGCAGGCCTGCTTGCTTTGACCAGGTCCATAAATTCATCGTGTGAAATGTGTTGGAAGGAACGGAGAGGCTGAGTTAGAGTATTCTTGGATTGTTGTTTTGTAAAAGGGTTAGTGCTTGTGCTTTGTCTCTGTTTTAAGTACGAGTCCAACGTGTCTGCTTTGTCTGTGTAATGATTTGCCAGTTTGTCAGTGAAATCTTGAGTAACGGGATGAGTTCCGTTTAGGCATTTGGTTTACGAAATTCATTGAGTATTTTATAAATTCTTTATTTGCACATTTAGCACTTTGAATTCTGTCTGAATAGTACTTTTTCTTTGCTTTTTTGATAGCTGACTTGTATAATCTGTTAATTTTCTGTAGGTGAAGTTTGTCTTGTTTGTTTTTTGTTTTGAGCCAGGCACGTTGCAGCTTTCTAATTTGTAGTTTTATGTCTTTTATCTCTGTATTTCTCCAAGGTGCTTGTTTTCTTTTGTTCTGTTGTGTGGTTTTGAGTGGTATCAGGATATCAAAAGCTTCCTGTAGCCACTCATATAGTTTTTAACAGAATTTATTGTTTCCAGATCCGTACTGGATGTTAGTTGTGTTTCTAAGTGTTCCAAATTGAGTTTGTTCCACGGTCGATAGGTGGATGCACGTAAGGTGGTTTTAGGTGAGTCGCTTAGTGTTGTTTTATGTTTGAAAGCAAGCAAATGGTGGTCTGACCATGTGACTGGAGTTATAGTTTGAAAGGTAACTTGTTCGGTATTAGCAAAAATGACATCTAGGATATGTCCAGCAATGTGTGGGGGTTTGTGGACAATCTGATGCAGGTTCAGTGCATCTAGGCCAGTGATTATTGTTTTTGGATGGGGCATATTGGGTTTGTCAAACCAAATGTTGAGGTCACCCAGAACGCATAGGTTTGAGTGTATTGTTATCAGGTTTGAAACTGTGTCTAGAAGTGCTTCTGGGAATGTCGCCTTGTAAGGTGGAGGTCTGTAAAGGAGCAGGAAGTTACAGGAGGAAGACGGTGTAGGATTGCATCTTGTTAGAAGAGCCTCACAATTCTTTATGGAGATGTCGTCAACTTTAGTGATATGTAATGTTTGCTTGAACACAACAGCTAGACCATCTCCTTTTTTGCCTATACGATTTTGGGTGATCGTTTGATAGTCTAGAGGAATGGCTTCATGCAGGACTGGAGCCATATCATCTCCCAACCATGATTCAGTTATGAATAGTATGTCTGGTTTTGCATCGGTGAGAAGGTCGTAGATGTGATGTTTGTTTTTAGAGAGCGATCAAGCATTTATTAGTAGACAGTTTAGAGAATGTGTTTTGCTCATAGTGAGACTTTGTTTTGTAGAAGAGTGATCAGTATTGTATGGGTTAGTAGCCGGTGTGTTTTTAGTGCTGGTATTAGCTGTGTGAGGATACCAATCGTGTAGCTGTTCTGTAATGTGCTCCTTGTCCAGCCGGCTAAGAAGGCATTTTGATGGGTCTGCATGCGTAGGTGGGGGGGATGGTATCTGAGAGTGAGTTGGTGTGCTGTGTTTTTTTTGTGGTGTAACCTTGTTGTGCAGTAGACATGGAGAAGCAAAGTTGTGATGTGTGGCACGTTGTTTATATTGTTTGCGTTTGTTTAGGGCGGAAGGTGTATGAGTCAGTGGTGGTGGTTCAGCATGTGGGTCATGTAGTAAGGTTCTAAATTGTCCAATGGATGAGAGGCAGTTGGAAGAGAGTTGCTGTGTTGTTGTATGTGTGTTAGGTGTGGTGGAAGAGAGAAAGCTTGGCATTGAAGTTTGTTCATTTGTGTAGTTTGAAAGGTGGGTGTATGATTGTATTTTGTGACTGTAAGTATTATGAGGTGTTGTGTTTGCGAGATTTTGTTGTGCTGATGTGCATGATATGTTTTGTTTTTGAGGAGTAGTGAAAAGAGGTGCTGATGTATTTGTTTTATGAGATTTATTTGTTTGTATAGTATTGTTTGTGAGTGGAAGTTGTAAGGTAAAGGGGGCGGTGATGTGTTTGTGAGTAGAGTGTATGTTGTGTGTAGGAGGGGATGAAGTAGATTTTAGACTGTTTGTTTGAGACCTGTTTGCTGCAAGTGTTAAAATGTGTGGCGCTGTGGCATGTAAGTGTTGTGTTGTTGTGTTATTGTGGTAGAAAGAAGAAGAGGTTATTGGAAGGCTGAGTATGGGTTTGTTAATGATAAAAAGGGGTCTGTTAGGAATAATTAGAGTGGGGAGTGTGTGTCTGTGTGGGTTGTAGTTACGTATGGTATGGATTTTGGTTGTGTTAATGATGAGTGGATTTGTTGGAGGTATAGGATAGAGTTGTGTACTGTTTGTAGGTGATGGTGGAAATGTGTGGTTGCTGGGATGGAAGGGTGTATAGATGTGGTTTGTGTGGTTTTATAGTATAAGCTGGTGCATTGCTTTGTGCATAGGGTTTGTTTGTAGTATGTGTGTGGTGTACATTTGTTGTGAATGTGTTACTCTGTTTGTGGATGTGGATGGTGTGGGGTGGGTATTACTGAATGGGAAAATGGGCAGCATTTCTGGCCCTAGTCCCGACCAGTCTTGAACAGGCTCAAACAGGCAACTGCCCTTGTCCTCTCCGCCCTTAACCTCGACGCCCGGGCTGAGACGACCTAAGCCTTGACCTATTATAGCCTTAGTAGTCAAGTGACCCCTTCAGCCAATGGGATCCCTAGCCCTAATCCCTATCCAATCACAACATTAGCCCAAATATCTAGAACCAATAGGAGACCAGGACCTTACAGCCAATCTGAGCCCTGGTCCAAGAAGTCAATCAGGTGCAAAAACCCTAATCTCTATGTCCAATAGAGGCCCTAGCCCTAGCAGTAGTCCCAACCCTAATCCCAGCAACCAATAAAAAGCCCAACCCTAGTCTTAGTCACACACCTAATCCAGCAACCAATCACATAAGAAGCCCTAGTCCCTACTTCAAATAGAAATCCTATCGCTAGCCCTAGTCCCAACCCTACATTGATTGAGTCACAGACACAGAAACCAATCAGAACCCTCAAATACCCAACCAATGAGAACACTAACCCTAATCCAATAGAAACACCAGATACAACCACCAATCAGTGCACACATGTACCAACCAATAGCAGACTATATAAGGTCCCAGCGACCTCAGACAATGTTTGCTGGCCAGGGAGTTGGAAGCTGCTCCTCTATTCAGAATCTCCTAGGAGACAGACAGGCTCAATCCACAATTTGAACTTCTGCAGGTAAGGGCCTAACAAACTTTGTCATCTAACAATACTGTTTTTATCAAACTTTACTCACTCTCCTAGACAATAAACGAGTGCTCAATCCCTATAAAACACAGCTTAAACAGCTCACAGCAGATTACTGCTGTCTCAGAGCACCCTCTGTTTACTCTCTGATGCAGAATATCCCTGTTGCTGGGGGGGGAGGGAGGGCTCTGGTTTCACTCACTTGCTAACACAAAATGGGAGCTGGGGGTGGATTGCTCAACATACAGGTCTGAGCACAGAGCCAGGGAGAAATTAGGAGGGGAAACAGAGGGCCATATGTACAAGGACTGGCGAAAACTATCGCTAACGTTAGTTAGCGGCAGTTTTCTCACCGCCGTGTACTGCTGAAAACTATCGCCATGTTAGCGACGAATTTACAAGCCGTCGCTACATGGCGATAGCTTCAGGGATCGGCGTCGAAAACTGCCGCTAACACTAGCGTGATGGCGATAGGAATTAAGGCGTTAGCAGGCAAAAACCAACGAAAGGCCCATTAGCGGCAAAAAAACGCACGTTAGTCAGCCCAACGTGAGTTTTTTTGGCCTCTTTTGGAAAAAATAGCCTATCAGTCGCCCTCCAATAGAAAATAGGCAAAAAAAACAATGAAATGCAGGATGGAGCAGCCAGGGCCAAGTGCAGCACACATCAACAACCCCCTCAAGCCACCCAACATCCAGGATGACCAGAATGAGAGCCTGGATGCCTCGCAGGACCTGCGCCTGGAGCCTGGATGCCTCACTGGACCTGCGCCTGGAGCCTGGTTGCCTGGATGCCTGGCTGCGCCTGCACCTGGAGCCTGGATGCCTCGCTGGACCTGCGTCTGGAGCCCGGATGCCTCGCTGGACCTGCGTCTGGAGCCTGGATGCCTCGCTGGACCTGCGTCTGGAGCCTGTATGTCTCGCTGGACCTGCATCTGGAGCCTGGATGCCTCGCTGGACCTGCGTCTGGAGCCTGGATGCCTCGCTGGACCTGCATTTGGAGCCTGGAGTGGGATGCGGAGGAGCTGTGGAGTCGATGAGCCGCAGCGGTAGACATTGAGGCGCGGCGATCGCCCGTACCTGGTTGTGAAGTCTGGCAGGTCGCATGGAGACACGTTGCTGACCTGTGTGAGAAGACCGCCTTGAGCCCTTTTGGAGCTGTGAATGGTAGAGGCGCTCCTGCGCACCAACGTAGGGAAGTCTGCATCGCATACTACGATCCACCACTACACCGGGGTGCACGGAGGGGTTACCAACGGTGGGCGGCGCCTCTCTGCATCACAGGCTGGATGATGTTGCGCTGGCCGGACGCTGTGGAGGGTGAGGCCCCTGAGCTGCGCCGAACTTGTGTGGCGGGAGCGCTGCAACTTCACGCCTAAGGGGGCCCTGCTGCATCAACTGCATCGGGAGGTTCACCAGCGGACTTGTCGGCGACTGCTGTACCCAGGCTTGTGAAATTCCACCTGGCTGAGGCTCCTGCTGGCTGAGTCACAGATTTGGAGAGAGTGCAGCGGATTGCACCACAATGTCAATGTCCAGGTAAGGAGAGGGTGGGACGCGTAGCAGAAGAGGCCCGGGGTTCGAGTCGCCCAGGCCTAGCACCTGTAGATGATGCCCCCCCAGTGGCGGCTCATCCGCTATGGCGGAAGAGCTTCGCCCTACTGCTTTCAAGCAGTGCAAGAAGAGGAAAAATCATCACATGATGATAACTTCCTGATGTAATCGTGCTATGTTTCCTTTGCGGGCGGGAGGGTGTGTAGGGCTGCTCCACTCACGGAGCAGGACAGGGGCGGAGTGGCATGCCCACTCGAGTGCGCAATGACTGTTTGGTCGGCCCACTCAGGCCGCCCAAAGCAGTCATGCGCACTGTCCTGTTCGCAATGCAGGCTGCATTACACCCTGCATGGAGAACATGCCCACCCCTCCAGCCTCTGGCTGAACGCCTTGTCCTGGCGACAATGACCAATCCCAATGCCGCATTGCAGTGTTGATATTGGCTTAGGGGAGGGAACCTGGTTGCCTACTTCCTGTTCCTGGAAGCAGACTCAGGAGAGCAGGAACAACGAAGACACGGGACCTGACCTCGAGGTAAGATTTCTCTCATTTAAATATTTACAACACCCGCTCACACACACCGCCCCCCGCATCCACACCCCATCCAGTGTCCTTTCCGGCGTTTCTCCCACCTCCCAGCTGTCCAGTCCCCCCCGCAGCACTTCTCAATGACGGCCGCTGTGCGGCCATGCGCAGCGGGCGTACCACTGGTGTGCCAAAGGTATATATGAAGTTAAGAAGCATACCATTACATCGCACTCCATTACAATGCATACTAATACTAGGCATATTGCAACAGTAGGGAAGGTGTTGGAAAGCGGAGATGTAAATATTACTATTCCCACTTCAGTGAGTGCAACCCTAAAAGGAACCCTTGCACCCCAAAGCAAACCCTGAACCCTAAAATTCATCTTTAAGCCCCCAAAACACACCCTAAAAATCATATTTGACTCAAATGCACACCCCAATTTTCATAATTGACCCCAAAACACACCCCAAAATTCAAATTTAACCCCATAAAACACCCCAAATTTAATCTCCGACACCTAAAACCCATACCCACCCTAAAATGTAAAAATATCCCATTACTGACCTCACAATGCGTTGTAATGGAATGAGATGTAAATGCACCTGCGTTGTTGGGGTTGCGTTGTAAAGGCATTATGATGTAATGCCTGCGTTGTAATGGATGTCTCCCTTGCCAAAGGTAAGCCATAGGCAAGCCCGCCTGCGTCCGTCTGCCCCTGGACCGCGCTCAGCACCAAGGACCCTTCCTCTCGGACACTCCCCCACAATGACGCCAGCCCCCTCCTCGCCATCAACCCTGGACGCCACATCGCCTGCCAGGACCAACATCTGCTCTGGACCGGACATCACCATCACTGACGGCTACTAAATCACCCGCAAGGACCACCCAGACCGTCCAGGAGGAGGCATTGCCATCACCTACAGAAGCACACTCCGACTGACCACGCACTCTAATGACCCAACGGTGACCATGGAACACCTCAACTTCCAGATCCGGACCAACCCCAAGCCCATCCTCTGCGGCACCCTGATCTGCAGGCCCCCCGGACCATGGACCCCCATTCTCCAATACCATTGTAGACCTCATTGCACCCCAGGCTGTCCCATCCCCCAACGACATCCTACTCGGTGAACTCAAGTTCCACCTGGACAACCCCAGTGACCAGAACACCTTCCTGGGGAAGCTCGCCAACATCAGACTCAAGCAGCTAGTCACCGCAGCAAGCCACATAGCAGACACACGGTCGAGCACGTCTCCTCCGCCAGCGTGAACTTCAACTACAGACACACCACCGGACTCTCCTGGACCGACCATCATTGTATACATCACGTCTTCACCATGCCCACCGCCATCATCGCCCCCCCTCGCAGCTGGATCAAGGCCACCGAAGAACGTCTCATCAACTCCCTCAGCATTACCACTCCGCCAACGCTTACAGACGATGACACCGCAGCGAGCAACCGCCACCGATGGATCTCCAACTGTGCCAACACCCTGGCACCCCTCAAGAACAGCACTGCGTCAGTACCTTACGCCTACCTGATGGCAGGCGTAAGGGTGACGCAGTGCCACAGGGATAGGCTGGCCCCATGCATTGCTGGAGTTGCGTCATGGTTGTGATACGACTGCAGCAATACGTGACTTTAGCGCAGACAGATATGTCAGGATTCCAGAAGTATCTGTCATTACTTGCGTCATGGAGCGCTGTCCAGTGAATACAGCACATCCATGGTGTCGCAAGAAGGGGGTAGTGAAAAGTGTTGCAACGCTGTCTTGTCGCAGGGCTGCAACACTTTTCATGACTGAGGCCCAGCAATGCGCACTATCTTATTGATGGTGGGCATTCCTGCCCAGAAGTTTTGTTGCAGGGAAGCGCAGAAACATTGCTTGCAGCGCTGTCCAGGACCAAAACCTGCTGAAAAGAGGCCCCAAGTGTTATCTCCATCTTTAAGACCAGCTATTTTCTGGTCTCAAAAACTGCCTCTAACTGCAGTTAGCGGCAGTTTTTTGGTCCTCCAAAGTTCAGGAATCCCCTTGTAAATATCGCAAAGTGGGGTTAGAGGCCGTTTTTGCACGGGGACGCCTACCTTGCATGTCATTATCGCTAACAGAAGTGGCGATCTTTAGAATGGACGTTTTCGCCGGAAAACTGCCGCTAACAGAGGTTAGCGGCAGCTTGTACATAAGGCGATAAAAATCTTGCTGCAAAACCGTCAGAAAAGTGCCACTAAGGCGGCGTTAACTCCTTGTACATATGCCCCAGAGAGTCACAGGGAATGAGAGGGGAAAAAAAACTACAGATTTTCGACTGCAAATCCCACAATTCAACAGGTTAAATGATCACAGTCACGGACAAGTAAAAACCACAAATTTAAACACAAAACAGGTGAGGAATTATGCAATCACGGGCAGGTTAAAACTACAATTTTTAAACTGTAACAACCACAAGCAGAGCAGTTATAAAAATGATGCAATCACGGGTAGGGAAAATCGCTTTTTTTTAAATCAATTTATAAAAGAGACAGTACTAGTCTGCCTCCTTACCACCTCCTGGACTTTGGCACTTCAAGGATTGTGTTCTCCACTGGGTGAATTCTTCCCCGCACCATATTGGTGTGGGTGAGCGCTTTGTAACGTGGATTATCCTTAAACGGGTGTTGTTGGACTTGGCCCTTTTTGCAGGGTTATCCTCAAACTTTTTGCTTCTCCCTCCTATTTTTATCCTGACCTGTGTTTGTTAGCTAAAGGACTCTGGGCGCTTTACCACTGCTAACCAGTGCTAAAATGCATATGCTCTCTGTATACATTGTGTTTATGGATTGGTGTTTCCATGATCGGCTATTTGATTTGCTGGTAAGTCCCTAGTAAAGTGCACTGAGTGTGACAGGGCCTGTAAATCAAATGCTACTAGTGGGCCTGCAGCACTGATTGTGCCACCCACATGAGTAGCCCTCTAAAGGTATCTCAGACCTGCAACTGAAGTGTCTGTGCGCAGTTTGTTAACTGCCATGTCGACTTGGCAAGTGCACCCACTTGCCAGGCCCCAACCTTCCCTTTTCTTACATGTAAGGCACCCATATGGTAGGCCCAAGGTACCCCCATGGGCAGGGTGCAGTGAATGTGAAAGGTAGGACATGTACTAGTGTGATATATCCTGATAGTGAAATACTGCCAATTTCGTTTTTCACTATTTGAAGTCTATCTTGCCCCATAGGATAGAATTGGAAATGCTTTGTAACATCTTAAAAGTATAACTTCCCATTGGGACAAGATAGAGAAATAAAGTTTAGGCTCTCTGAACTCAGAATGTAATAACACATCTTTTAGTAAAGATGGTTTTTAAATTGTGTGTTGGAAAATGCCACTTTTAGAAAGTAGGCATTTTCTTGTTTAACCATTCTGCGTGCCTCTGCCTGTTTGTGTATTGACTGTCTGGTATTGAAGTGACGGGGGCTGGGGATGTGCATTCACTGTAGACAGCCACTGGGGGGGGGGGGTTGAGGTGTGCTCGGCCCTTCCTGGATGACTCAGAGCTGAGCTGAATAGGGCTTGGCTGCATTTAGAGTAGTGGGAGGAGATTTCGTTGCACCTGAATAGGGCCTGTCTCCCTTGCACAATGCTGTCTCCACCCCCTGTGGTCATACTGTACCAGTGAGGACAGAACTGGTTTGGACTTGGCTCAGTGACCCTTGCACAAAGAGAACAAAGACAAAATGGGGTATAAGTAGTAGACCTTAAACCCTAGAACTTTAGACTACTTCTGGAATCAAGAGGAACCTTTGCCAAGGAGAAGAGCAGGAGAAACTGAGGAGAAGTACTGCCCCTTTGCTGTGTGTCTGTGGTCGGCCTGCAGTAGCTGTTTCTGCCAAGGAAAGGAGAAGGACTTTGCTGTATGCTGTGTCACCTGCTTGAAGGAGATCTCCAAGGGCTTGAGTAGAGCTTGCCTCCTGTTAAGAAGTCTCAGGGACACAAAAGACTTCCTGCAAATCTGCTGGTGCTGCTGGACTCTGCCATCTGTGAGTCCTACCCTTGCCTGAGCTGCCTCCTTCCAGTTACAGGGCCTCAGAGGTGGGTTTTGCAGCTAATCTCTGCAAGAACCGGCGCGAAGCATCACGAAAGCCGCGCAAAGTCTCTCGGAACCGATGCTGGATGGCGCGAAGCCTCGCCGAGTCCCGCCGGGCGACGCGAAGCCTCGCCACGCAGCCCCAATCATGACGCCGGACCGCATGAAGCCTCGCAAAGCGTTGCATCACCTCCGGTGTGTCACGCATCATACCTGTGCACCAAGTTTTTCCGCGCATCACCCGCAGACCAAAGTCGTCTTTGATTTCGACGCCTCACTTCCCCCTACAGTCCGGACTCGACGCATCACTTCTCCTGTGTGCAGCAGAACTGTTGCCTCGCCTCCCCAAGGACTCTGGAACTGACGCATCGCTGTGTTTTCCAACGCTTCCTTTCTCTGCGGCTATTTGGCCTTGTGAATCTTGATGCATCTACAGGTACTTTGGTGTAAAATCACGCATCCATAGTTTTCTATGGACCAAGTTGTTTGAAATGTTTTCAAAGTCATATTCTTATTACATGTATGTTGGATTTTTGTCGTTTTGGTCTTTTTGAGTTTAGATAAAGATACGTTATTTTTCCTAAACTGGTGTGGTGTCCATTTGTGGTGTTATCACTGTATTGCTGTGTGTTTTGAGTACAAATACTTTACACATTGCCTTTGGGATAAGTCTGTCTGCTCGTGCCAAGCTACCCAGGGGGTGAGCGGGGGTTATCTAAAGTGTGTATCCCCCTTACCCTGACTAGAAGCAAGGGTCCCCATTTGAACAAAGGTACCTACCTCTGCCAACTAGAGACCCCCATTTCTAACAGGTGTTCTTTAAGGGTGGTGGATCAGGTGACCTGCTGACTTCACCAGTGTGGATGGTGAGTATGTGGTTGCTTGCCTCTGCGTGGTGGTTCAAGCCTTGAGGTCCTTCGCTTCACCCATGTCAGCTATGGCAGTGTTGTCGTGTCAGGGCACAGGATCTTGGGCACTTCTTAACGTTGTTCTAGAAATCTGAGGCCCAGATTTCCTATGATTTTGTGTCAGGGTTGCATCCCTTTTATGGCAGAGCTCCAGGCAAAATCATTTTTTGCTTTTGCAAAATTATGCAAAGCCACTTTGCTTGGCTTTGCGCGGTTAGGTAATTACAAAGTAACTCAGCGCATAGCATTGCCTTGCTTTACTTTGCGTTGGGTAGGAGAATGGGCATTCCCATGCATCTGGTTGTATGACAGAGGCGTGCATGGCTAAACTGCGTGTGCCTCTACCATACAGTCCGAACAACTAATGCGTCTCAACAACGCATTCCTTTAACACCCATGCCTTTACCACGCAATTGCGTGGTAAATGCATGACTGGTAAAGGGATTTGTGGTAAAGTTCACACTCTAGCCCCTCTGCCCTGAGTCCTAAAACCTGGCCATTTTTATGGTTTGTTAAGATCTTGTCACTAACTTTACCCTCCACACAATCTTGCACCTCTCGTTCAATGCTCAAATCCATCCTGGTCACAAGAAATTTGTTCTTAACCCCCTCAAATTGAATGCTTCCAAAACGGAAATACTCACATTATGACCCGCTCTCCATGTGGCCTGATGATCTAGAAACACCGCCTAAAGTATTGAAGGAAGTAAGAAACCTCAGAATGACCATGGACGCCAAGCTATCAATGAATGCTCAAGTAGACAAACTAGCAAGATCAAGCTTTGTTACTATAAAAACTATGCAACGAATCTTCCCCCATTTGGGATTTCCACACAAGGTCCAGGCTACCATCTCCCTTGTTCTGTCCAAACTCAGTAACACCAAAAGCCTCTACCACGGATCACCTTTAACAACCATGAAAAGACTACAACGGATTCAGAACTCGGCTGCCAGACTATTCTTACATATAAAACCGCAAGGCCACATCTCCCCTGCCTTGAAAGCCCTGCATTGGTTACCGGTTGCCAGAAGATTCACATTCAAGCTGCTTTGTATCACCCACAAAGTGATACATGGAATGGGACCACTCTTCATCAGGAATAAAATCACCAAACACATTCAACAAAGGAACCTCCGCTCTAGAGTGGCACCTCGCCTCAAAATCCCAAGGTACAAGAAAAAAAACATGGGTGGCACATTCTTCTGTGTTGAACTTCCAACCACTTTATCTTCAGAAAACTACTCAAGAATTGGCTCTTCACATAACCACCATACACAAACAGAAATATACAGCATATCCCGCTGTATATAAGCATTTATTTGTACTATATATATATGTACCTATATATGTGTATTGCTTTTTATAAACATGTAGAATAATTATGTTTTAAAAAAAATATAGATATTAATTAGTTCTGCATAACAAATGTACACATTACGGATAGTTACATTATTCTATGTTTTTAACATGTATATAAGTGACTGCATAAATAAGTAAATCTTTTATTATAACTATTAATCTAGAATTGCTTCACCATTGAATTACAAAAAAAACAAAACAAATAAAATTAATTTAAGATACAACACTTGAAAGCTGGAGTTTATTCAATGCATCCTTAATCTACATATACTACCTTCTTGTATGCATCTATATACCTTCCATGTACTTATGGATCTATATATGTATTACTTTTCTTCTAATTCAGTATATCCAATGCACTACCCTATTTCTCACAGTATACTGCTCTCAACATATCCTCTACCTCAACTCTCTGACTCATCTCAAACCTCTTTCTACTACTCTTTCCAATGCACTACCCTATTTCTCACCCTATACCTCTATCTATATATCCTCTACCTCCACTCTCTCATTCATTCCAAACCCATACCACTACTATGATCCCCAAAATAACAATTTCTAGACTCTTCCATCCTCTACCCCTCCTTGCATCATCTCATACCTCTTTTACTGTTCCTATCTTCCAAAACGAGCCTTTCAAAACACTTCCCTCTGACTCCTTTCCCTCCACCTCCCTTTTACTCATCCAAAGCCTCCTCCTACTGCGATGAGCTCCAAAACAAAAAACAAAAACAAAAAAGTTCTAAATCCTTCCCTCTTCTATCCCTCCACTATCCTTTTCAATCCAAATAACTGACTAACATATCCACCACTCAAGTTAATTTCATATTTCACTATACTAATCCACCACTAATCCTATATGGATTCCGGAGTAGCGTGCTACTCGCCGAATAAGCACTTCAACACCTCATCAGGGGTAACACATAAACAAACAGCGGCTGACCAAAGGTTCAGCACATCTAATCCCAAGTGTATATGAATATTTAAAGTTCTGTGGAAACGGCGGACGGTGTATCGTATCACGGATACTTTCCCTTTGACCTGCTACCCGTATCACGGGGTTTACCGACATAGGACTGATTGGCCTCAACTTATATTTGTATGTATACTACTTTGCAGCCCTGATGAAGTTCCATCTGTGGAACGAAACGCGTTGGCTGATGTTCAACTTTTACTATTAACAACATTAAAGAAACAATTTTGGAGACATTTGGAGAGAATTGACTCTATTTTGGTGCACCTTCCCCGTTTGTACAAAAACCCCCCAAATAACTGACTAACATATCCACCACTCAAATTGCTTTCATATTTCACTAAACTAATTCACAACTAATCCTTTATGGGTTTCGGAGTAGCGTGCTACTCGCCGAAAAAGAGCTTCAACACCCCATCAGGGGTAACAAGCGCTATATAAATGCAAACCTTTTTCCCTCTTCTATCCCTCCACTATCCTTCTCAATCCAAATAACTGACTAACATATCCACCACTCAAATTAATTTCAACTTTTCACTATACTAATTCACCACTAATCCTTTATGGGTTCCGGAGTAGCCAAAAAAGCGCTTTGACGCCTCGTCAGGGGTAGTAAGCGCTATATAAATGCAATTATAATACAATGCAATACATTTGATTTAAGAGTGCCAGTTCTTTTCAGGAGCAAACAGGTAATCTGAATAGTGAGTGTCAGGCAGTGCTTAATTTGTAAAAAACTAAGTGCCAGGGCCCTCCTCAGGAGGTCACTGCAGCTTGCACCACCCATTGCCCTGCCAGCCCGGCCAATGCAGTACCACCACAACTACTAACCATCACACTACTACAAGTGTGACAGTTCAGGCTATTCCAGGGCCCCAAAGCTATGAGAATGACTTGGGCAGCAGGCATAAGTCCTTTTAAATGTTTATTTAATTATTAAACAACTGTTGTGTGCTAAATTTTTAACTTAGACAAACAGCGCCACCAGGTGGCAGAGTCAGAAGTACTGGTGTTGCCAATTAAGTGACGGTGCTGAGCAACGGAAACCACCGGCTCAAATTAAGCACTGGTGCCAGGACTTTTACATTTCGATTTGAAGCACTGCCTATGGTAATGTCCCTGTGTTGTTGTGTGTGGTATTTTTCTGCAAGTGTCGCTCGGTTTTGAGACCTATTGTCCCGTCGGCTTTTTGTGACAGAAAATCTCAGTAAATGTTTACTTCAAAAACCACACTGAATGAACAATTCTTAAGGCCTCTTTATGGCCAAAATGCAATTTTTTGTAAGTTAAAAATCATATGCTGACATTTGGATATTGACCTATTTGACTGAATATGAAGTGAATACTTGCTTGCTAGTATTTGACTGCACTTATCACCTCAAGTGACTATTCACTTGCTAGAAGCATAGATTCTCGAAAGAAACACATTTTGCAGACATAATATTTTTTGCTATTTTGACATGTTTCGATCGGAACAGTCGATTGGCTCTCTTACTGCGTCAGGCACTTTATCCACTAATATATCTTACTTTAATTGTAGCTGTAGCTGCTGACATTTAAGTGACAAAAAACGTATGCAGCAGGTGCAATAATGTAGTGATGTTTCTTACTCGTATTGGAATGTAGCCCAATGTACGAAGCCATTTTTGGATAGGTCGTATTGCAAAATCAGGACCGGTTGCAAAAAGCTGGTACTCAGGGACTCATTTATGGGATTTTGGCGTACGGCAGCGCAGCAAGCCGCCTTGCTGCGCTGCCCTACGTCAAAGTGAAAGGGCAGGAAAGCATAGTATTTATCTAATAAGGTGCATTTCTGTCCTTTCACCCTGCACTGGAGCCGTTTCAGCAGCCTAGCGCCAATGCAGGCTTTGTCGGCAGGATTGTTTTTGTGCAGGAAGGGGCACCTTCCAGCACAAAAACAATCCCAGGAGTCTTTTTCCTCTTTCTATGTGTGCTGCAGAATGCAACACACATGGAAAGAGGAAAAAACGAGGAGAAATAAAGTTATTTCTCCTCGTTGAGCCTCCCCTGGGGTGGCGTAAGGTTTTGGTACATCCCCAGGTTTATTTGGTTTTGTACATCTGGGGAAGTGTCAAAATTCATGTGTGTTGCGTGGAAAAACCCACCGCAACATCCATGGAACGCCTCCCTAGTGCAGAGTAGGGCAACGCAGCGATTTGCGCTGCCTTGCCTTACTCCATATCTAGTCAACTCCCAAAGTGAATTTGCAAGACCGTATAAATATGATTTTGTAGTTTGTGCCGCCTGAGCGTCACAAAAAGTGACATCGAGCAGCAATAAGGCTCGTAAATATGCTCCTCAATTTGTAACCATTTTACGACCTTAGTACATTGGTCTCAGAGACTTGTACATTTCACGCTAATTACAGCACCTGGAGATTATCCACTGAGTTATCTTACAGGGACTGGAGCCTGCGATGTGTAGATAACAACAGACACATGCTGCAGGTGCAGTACCCGACTGAGCTCAAATACAGACATTGAAACCTATCATACAGATCACTTTCTCACAGTAGTCGCATTAATCTGTTGGGCTATTTTACTGGCTTGGTTTTGTATTCATCTTTTCTTTGGTTTTTTTCTACAAGCAGGGCCTAAGTGTGCAAGGCTTTTGGGTCCCAGAAAGACTTTAGTTTAATTCTGTGTAGTACACACACATACCCCACCAACAGAACTCCAACTCCTCGGCGCTGAAGGAGATATCTGCGCCAGAAAAAGGTTCAGCCATTTTATGGCCCATGGGTGCTTGTGCACATTTGCGGATCTGCAGCCACTTTTTGGTGATTTACACGATTGATCATCAGTTTTTCCACATGCCTTCTGTTGTGATTAGTGCAGAGACGCATGGTGCATTTTATATCGGTGTCCAATTTATAAAGTTGTGCCTCAATTAGAATGCCATATTCTCATTGAGGGGAATATTTATCAGAGGATTGCGTCACGTTTGCACCACGCAAAGTGGTACATGTGTGACGCAAGGCTCTTAGTCAGATTTATGAAGCCACGCAAAGCAATATTGTATGGCTTTAAGGGGCCTCATGAATCTTGAGTAAGGCAATGCAGCTCAAATCGCTGCGTTGCCTCACTCTGCGCAAGGGAGGCGTTCCATGGGCATTGCAGTGAGTGTTCCCATGCAACTCCCATGAGTTTTGACGCATTCCCAGATTTACAAGGCGTTGTAAACCTGGGATTGCGTCAAAACCGTACGCCTCCCCAGGGCAAGCGTAACGAGGAGAAATAGCTTTATTTCTCCTCGTTTTTTTCCTCTCACACATAGAAGAAGGAAAACGCCTCTGTGGATTGTTTTCGTGCAGGAAGGTGCCCCTTCTTGCATGAATACAAACCTGCCTACAACACAGGCCTTTCACCCTTGCACCTTGAGGCACAATACACCAAGGCCATTAGAATTACACAGCAATGGCGAACCAAATTATGCGGCATGATTGACTAAATTATGAGGCAAGAAAAACTCATGCGTGATGCAAAATGTGGCATATTCTCTGGCAGTATTACTTCACTATGTTGTCTGTCATTATAGCTTACATTAATACTGTCTGGGAAAATGTTTCACCTCATTTGGGCCAGTTAAACACCTGACAACAGCAATCAGCAACAAAAGGTGATCAGGTGATCTTTGCCAAGAGGTCTGCCACCGTATGGCACCACATGTGGCTCTTTTAGTAACTTATGTTCTGTTTAAGCTAGAAACTATTTTTCTTTTATTGAGATCTGTAAAGTATGTAGCAGATGGTGGGTTATGTGGCAAGTGCGATAAATCTATATTTAGAAAATATAGAAAGACAAACGGTTCTGGAGGGGATTTTGCCATATATTGACAATTTGTAACAAGCGGAGTGTGCTGGTGTGAATCACAGACTTTGAGCAATCCGTTGCTTTGGTGCCCGACACCTTTGCCTGTAGTTAGTTTCACACTTAACGTACATATATTTATTTATGAAAGATGTACATATAATATACGCGACTTGCAGTCCATGTATAAAAACTGTACAATTTTCTGATTACTATTTTGTTCTGGCATCACTCCCACTTCTTAAATTGTACAAAAAAAAACAAAACATAAGTGCAGGAGCCCAGAGTTTTTCTTAGACGTCTGGCGCTGCTAAATGCCAGGGCTGCTGTATACCAAGGCTGCATAGTCTTGATTCCACGTTATGCCTCTTTCTTCCACTACACTACTCTTCCTGTCTCTTTATCTCAGTCTTGCAGGTCCTCATTCATTGCTGCCGAATGCCAGCAGTGGGGACCGGCACGGATCCGGGGTGGCGGGGCGGGGGAGGGGTGTGGGGGGGGGGGGTTGGAGGAGGAAGGGGAATGTAAAAAATAAACAAAAAAAAACACTTACCTTGTCGCCACGTCCCGCGTCTCTGCTCTGTCTCTCTTCCGTGGGACTCCGGCTGAACAGCAACCCGGAAGCACACCCAGGCTCCCCTCACCAATCATGATGCTGCAATGCAGCGTTGTGATTGGCAAGCACCCAGGCTCCCCTGACCAACCACAACGCTGCAATGCAGCGTTGTGATTGGTCTGAGCGCTGTGGTTCGGCGCTCAGCCAGGGAATGGGGGCCTGGGCATGTTCTCCGGGCAGGCTGTAATGCAGCCTGCTCGGAGAACATGCAAAGTGCACATGTGGCCAAGCATTTATGCGCACTTGGAGTGGGCAAACAACTCCTCCCCTGCCCTGCTCTGAGAGCAGAGCAGCCCCGCCTGCCCGCAAAGCAGCTGGAAACAATAACATGATAATAACAACAAGTTATTATCATTTTATTTTTCCTATCCTCACACTGCTTAAAAGCAGTGGGGCGACGCTCCTCCGCCTTAGCCACAGTAAAAGAGACTGATTTGGCTGCACCTCATGCCTGCGCCTTCCACCACCCTACACTTCCTCTCACTTTATCTCACACATTGTCATATGCACTTCCTTGTGTTGTCGCTGTTATCCTAGCTTTCTCTTCCTCTTTCTTTCTTCCTTTTCTGCCTTTCTCTCACTAGCTCTGGGTTAAAGTCTGAAGCTGAAAAATAGTCAAAGTCCCCGAGTCACAACGTGCGAGCAAGTGTCTGTCTGCACTCTTCAACCCACGCATTTAATCAACATCCTTAAAATATGTTTGTGTCAAACAACAAGCTGTGTGTATTTTATTTTACAGTACACAGATATTCTACAAACCAGCACCTGGAGCAACTCTTGCACCAGAAGGAGAAGGTAGACAAGGATTTAATGGGGTTCGGATGGATAGTAATTGTGGTACCATCCATTATAAGGAATAAAATATCCCCTAACGTACATTAAGGAGTTCCTCTGAGTCCTGTGACCCAATAATGGAACTCGTCCTGCTGCATTGTACCTGTATTCATACATGGAACTACCTGTTGATTGGCAATATCCTTATAATGTACAGTATGGACAACTTTATCCAGGACCTTTGGAACTATGCGATTCTGCGGCCACAGCTTTTTTCATATAATTATGGATTTGCAGCACTTGCCACATAATCCATCCTCTGTTGTATAATCCACAGATTGTAACCAAAACAACTAATTTGTTTCTAGCTCAAATGGATCAAAAGTTACAAAAAATGTTGTGACATATGTCCGCATGCAGGGGAAGGCCCTTTCATAGAGGTTAACTGATCATATTTCAGTTGCTTATTTCTGTATTTGATTGTTAAACTTGTACTAATGAGGTGAAATATTTGCCCAGACAGTATTACTATGTGTAAAAATTGCTAAATAATGAAGTAATACTATAAAAAAAGTCCTACATTATGCAGCATAATTTACCTTTTCTAGCATATGATTTAGTCAATCCTGCTGCATAATTGGTGCTCCCATGCCACATAATTCCAGTGACCCTGACTTTTTACATATAAAGGGCAGGCCTGATCACATAGGAAATTGGGCACCTTATATTTACAATGAAAGAGAGAATGCACATAAGTTCAGAGCAGAAATAAGGCCAACTCATAGAGGCACAGATGTTGTTTACTGCCCCTTGCAAGGGAGAGGCATGTCTTGAACACGAGTTTCCTTAACAAGCTCGACGCATTTTCCTGAAAGTTCCATAGGCAAGCTATCTCCATCCAGGGTGAGCAATACCAGGGTAATAGCGTATGCCCCTGCCATACTGATGCTGTGGGGCTTTTTTTGCCATTTTAAAGGCCACGAAAGACCGGGTCACACCTGACTTTTAACTGTATTTGACGTGGATTGTGATCAATGAATGATATGTTGGTGCTGCATGCCTCACAAAAGCTTCAAGGTGCTTGAGACAGTGTGATATATCCGGCTCAGAGAGACAATAAGCGGGAGGAGCAGGCAGGGAACTTGAAGCCTGAATCCTCTTTGCGTGAGGAGAATCTTTGGATCCTGTGAGGTGATCTTGTGGTCAATGATTCCAAGATAGACACAAATGCGCATAGTTCACAACTTTGGTTTCTTCGTGAAGTCACAAAGTTTTCACACTTTGTACATGTTTGCCTCTGAGTATTCTATGTACAACATTTAGTTTGTGCAGGGTTAATCGGTGTTTCTCTTGCTATACTCACTGTTCACGACATCAGTAAAGGTCAAAACTATCATTCTAGTTCCAGTCTAAAGAGCATCTTCCCCCCAAATATTCCAAGAGGCTTATTTAGTATTCCAACTCTAGTCCTTGAATATTTTGGTGAAATTTATAAATTCCCTAAGTATTTTTAGGAATGGTAGAAAAGTAGTCATTTTGAATGGCAGAAAGTGCTGCCCAGAGGGCACAGCTCAGGGCAAAAAACTAGGAATACCGTAAATGCTGCACAGTGCTTAATTTGAGCTGGTGGTTTCTGGTGCTCGGCACCGGCACTTAATTGTCAGCACTGGCGCTTGTGACAGTCTGCCACAAGGTGGCGCTGTTTGGCTAATTTAGAGATGACCAAGACAATGTTGCCAATGTGCACTCTCACTTAAAAAGTGTGATAAACAAAGTTCAGCAAGTTAATCGCAATACAATGTGCATCCGCGCCTAGTGCCTAGTCCAGAGGCAACTGGTGAATAATTGTGTGCAAGTCTGTAGGAGGACCAACCTTCCCACTGGCGGGAGCACAAATCAAGTAACAAAATAAATTGTTATCACTTATTTGTATCAAGTTGTGATCCAGTTAATACATTTTGATGCAAAACCATTCTCAGGTTTCAAAAGGAATTTTTATTCTTGATCATTCCTTCATTAACAGGATAATTTACTTCCACAGTGATATATTCCATCAAATGTTATTCTTCCATAATATAATCAACAACCCAATGCATTTCGGGTCAAGAACACGACCCTTCATCAGGGGTCATCCTTCAAGGTTCTAGAAAAGAAGAGAACAGGGGTCTAAACTCCACACAGTCCATAATAATTGCCTTCTAACATCAAACAATTACCCAAGTCGACATCAACATAAACACTTCACCATAACACTATCACGTGAATGCTCGTAAGTAGCAGTGAGAAGTGTCGGCTTTCGTGTGAACCACGCCGCCTAAAAGTGCGTTAAATACTCGCTATAACGTAACGTCCCGAATAGTGCATAAAGCAAATGTAAAAATCTGATACAATGTATAAGACAGATTACACGAGACTCCAACGTTCCGTATCTTCCATGTAACTAAGACACGCTCGAGTGCGCGGCTTCTAAACAATGCTAGAATACACCCGTGATAATCAGAGATACACCCGTGGTGGCTGTAACTGCGCAACGCGTATTGTAAAATTACTCATGATATCATGCATCGTGAAAACAAACGAATAGCAAGGCTGTTGCTTACCGAGGTACCGCCGACCGCAAAGTCACGAACTGCGGAAAATAAATACCGGACGGAAATGACGTGGCTATTTAAACCCACTTCAGCTCAGCGTATCTTAAAGGTACACATCAAACGTG
Organism: Calotriton arnoldi; assembly: GCA_963921515.1. NCBI lineage: Eukaryota > Metazoa > Chordata > Amphibia > Caudata > Salamandridae > Calotriton > Calotriton arnoldi. The sequence continues at coordinate 4,480,007 of CAWUFW010000206.1, forward strand.
CCGTGTTATATGAACGAGCCAAATATACGAAAAAGCTGTGCAGTAAGAAACAATATATAATTGAAGTGTGACGCGCTTTTACCAAATCGGAGGGTCAGACACCAATCTAACCGGTATATCATTCCATACGGTGATAACCAGAACGAACAGTTGCCAATAAAGTTACGCTTTAATCACATGATGTGCAGGTCCCGGGATGAACACCTTCAAAAAACAGGATCATATTCAGAAACGAACGGATCTAAATAAAGTTATGGGGAACTTGAAATACACACAGTCATTGCTTACGCAAAAAGAATCAAGTGACTCAACCTGTCTTAAATGAACTAAGCCAACCTACGAAAGCAGCCTCAACAAACTACAATAGATATACCCCATGTGATAAGCCCAAAAATCTATGTACATTAATCTGAAAGTGCGGTGAAGCATTTTTGATGTCAAACTCAGTGGCAATATTCAAGACAAAGATAAATGAAAATAAATTAGAAAAATAAACAAGATAAAAGGCATATAATACAGTATCTCAGTAAACATCAATTATAGTCACAAAAAGCAATTAAATTCGAGTCTATCATTCAACACTTGCGGTTGCATGGCTTGTAGTTTTTTCGTCCAAAAAAACTCAGCTCTTGCTAGCATTTTTTGGGGGTCAGTTCCGTGTTGCGGTTGCAACGCTTCCAAGATGGTAAATTGGAGTTGTGCTATGTTGTGTCTTGCCTCCATCCAATGAGTGGCTACAGTGGATTTTGCGGATTGAGTTCTAATGTTACTCTTGTGTTCACCCACTCGCACTTTGACTTTTCTTTCAGTTTTTCCCACGTGAATTTTTCCATATGGGCATTTCAAGGCATATATAACATTTGACGTGTCACACGTGCTCGAATGTTGCAATTTGATTTTTGTGCCTTTAGTGGGATGTACAAACAAGTTTCCAACCATCACATTATTGCAGTGTACACAGTTCCTGCATTTTTGCATGCCTTTGTGATCTCTCTTCGCTAGTTTTTGTTCTTGTTCTTTGGAAAGCAATTCTTTCAAATTATGTGATCGTTGCATTGCAAAAGTGGGGCGCAGTGGAAACAAATGTTGAAAATCCGGCTCAGTCTGGATAATCTTCCAATATTTCATGATGATGGATTTTATCAGGTTTGATTGCATCGAGTGCTTCAAGACAAAAATAATAGGGTTGGACTGTTTAGGTTCTGTGCGACGTAATAAAGATTCTCTAGTGAGTTTGGAAACTCTTTCGATGGCATTACTAATTACTTTTTTTGGGTAACCCCGTTGCTGGTATTTCCTAGTGAATCTTTCAATAGTAGCTTCAGCTTCTTCAGGATCTGACGTGATTCGTTTTAATCTGATAAATTGAGAGTACGGAAGGTGTCGTTTTAATGTATTTTGATGGAAACTCTTATAGTGTAAAGAGTTGTTTCTGTCTGTGGCTTTGGTGAAAACGCTTGTTGTAATTCTTCCAGACTCAATTTGAATGAGTACATCCAAGAATGTGATATGTTGTGCATCTATTTGATGCGTGAACTTAATATGGTTGTGAATTTGATTAAGAGCAATGATGTTATCTTCCAAACTCATGACTTCCCCTTTCCAAATAATCAAGATATCATCTATATATCGTTTTTATAAAACGAGATGTTGTATCCAATTTTGATTAGTCAGAATGTGTTCATATTCCAGTTTAGCCATGAATATGTTGGCATTTGAAGGGGCACCGGCAAAGCCCATTGAAGTTCCATTGTTTTGGGCATAATACTCTCCCTGCCATTCAAAATAGCTGTGGTATAATGCGAATTGCAGAAGTTCCAAAAGCAACACTTTCTCAGCTCCAATTTCGTCTTGTTTTAATAGAGCCCATTCTGTAGCTTCTAAACCATCAGAATGTGGTATCGAAGTATATAGAGCGGTCACATCAATCGTGCAAAGATGCCAGTTATCCATGCCATCTGTATTGAGATCTCTTAATAAATTCAATAATGATGTGGTGTCTTTGATGTAAGTTTGCCATTGTTGTACTATGGGCTGCAAAAACTAATCCAAATACCTTCCAATCGGTTCGGATAATGAACCGCAAGCTGACACAATGGGACGAAAAGGTGGTCTCTCCATGTTCTTGTGAATTTTAGGGAGCATATAAATTTTTGGACGTCTTGGATGAACAGTGTACAAATAATTCTTAGTGTTGGTGTTAATCCATCCCATTTCCAATGCATGAGTTAAGATCTGCAGGAGAACCTTCTGGTAAGCCAGAGTCGGATCATAATCGAGTTTGATGTAAGTATCTGTGTCTTGAATATGTGTCATTACGCTATGTTCATAGAACTCGGTATCCATGACAACCAACGCTCCCCCTTTATCTGCTTTTTGAAAGGTCAATTGCTTATTGTTAGCTAGCTGTTTTAATGTACTCCATTCTTTAGTTGTAAAGTTGACTCGTTTGTTTTTGCAATACTCAATGCGATTAAGATCGGCTTTCACGAGTCTCTCAAAAGCATCTATAGATTTGTGGGAGATTGGTGCACAAAAAACACTTTTAGGTTTAAATTCTTTCAGATCAGATTGTTGTTGAGCATCAAAGGGTGTTTCAATGGTGCTGAAAAAATGCTTAAGTCTTAAGATTCTAGTGAACTTAAAGAGAGCAATTTCCGTCTCAGCCATATTACTGCTATATGCTGGTACATATGATGTTCCTTTATTCAAAACTGCTATTTGAGCGCTGGATAATGCAACTTTAGAAATATTAATCATTAAGTTATTTTCGTTTTGCTCTGCGTTGACCTCATGTCTGAATCTAGGTCTGGTCCTTTTGCCCCTCCTTGTTTTTGCACGTTTTTGTCCGGTGGCTGATTGGATGCTGGTCTGATGGATAAAAAATTAGCCTTAGATGTATGAGTTCCTCCTGAGGTTGATTCTGTTTGTGACGCAATGTGACCATTTTTGTCAACTGGTGGTCGGTGCTGAGCGATATCAGATTCAGATACCACGCTCTTCTGTGATGAGACAGATGTGGGTTGTTTTTGCCATTTTCGTTGATTGTAAATTTCGGCCCATGTGTAGACCTCGTCTAGCTTATAGTCAATAGTGTCTCTTCGGAATTTTTTGATTTTACGATCATGAATCTCCTTGGCGTATTTATCAAGTTTATTGTTGAGATCTTTTAGAAGATTATCCCAATTTTCAGGAGTTTTATTGGATATCTCATTCTTAATGGTTTGAATTATTTCTTCTAAGGATTTGAGAATGTTTGATAATTCCTCTATAATCAATAAAATCAAATCCAAAGAGCATTTGTTCAGAATCTGATACCATCTCTCCATGAAAGTTTTGTTAGTTTTACACAGCATAGGTTTTAATGCAATTCATAACCCTCTGGGAATTCTTTTGGCCTTGTAGTACTGTATGAGGGTGGTAGCATGGAGCCTTTGGTTGATTTCTTTTTTACTCAAATATTCCAATTGTTTAAGCAATTGTGTTACTGTAGATACATTAGGACTGTAGAGCTTGGCCTCCTGTACCAAACCATAGATTTCAGTAGTGGCTGCTAAAGTATCCGCTTTATTGGTGGTCAAGAGTGCTATTTCTTCTAACGACATTTTGTTTCTGGTGCACGCTTGGAAGAGCAGCGGACAAAATTTGTGAATATCAAGACAATGTTGCCAATGTACACTCTCACTTAAAAAGTGTGATAAACAAAGTTCAACCATATTAAGTTCACGCACCAAATTGATGCACAACGTATCACATTCTTGGATGTACTCATTCAAATTGACTCTGGAAGAATTACAACAAGCGTTTTCACCAAAGCCACAGACAGAAACAACTCTTTACACTATAAAAGTTTCCATCAAAATATATTAAAACAACACCTTCCGTACTCTCAATTTATCAGATAAAAACGAATCCCGTCAGATCCTGAAGAAGCTGAAGCTACTATTGAAAGATTCACTAGGAAATACCAGCAACGGGGTTACCCAAAAAAAGTAATTAGTAATGCCATCGAAAGAGTTTCCAAACTCACTAGAGAATCTTTATTACGTCGCACAGAACCTAAACAGTCCAACCCTATTATTTTTGTCTTGAAGCACTCGATGCAATCAAACCTGATCAAATCCATCATCATGAAATATTGGAAGATTATCCAGACTGAGCCGGATTTTCAACATTTGTTTCCACCGCGCCCCACTTTTGCAATGCAACGATCTTTGGAAAAAGAACAAGAACAAAAACTAGCGAAGAGAGATCACAAAGGCATGCAAAAATGCAGGAACTGTGTACACTGCAATAATGTGATGGTTGGAAACTTGTTTGTACATCCCACTAAAGGCACAAAAATCAAATTGCAACATTCGAGCACGTGTGACACATCAAATGTTATATATGCCTTGAAATGCCCATGTGGAAAAATTCACGTGGGAAAAACTGAAAGAAAAGTCAATGTGCGAGTGGGTGAACACAAGAGTAACATTAGAACTCAATCCGCAAAATCCACTGTAGCCACTCATTGGATGGAGGCAAGACACAACATAGCACAACTCCAATTTACCATCTTGGAAGCATTGCAAACGCAACAAGGAACTGACCCCCAAAAAATGCTAGCAAGAGCTGAGTTTTTTTGGACAAAAAAACTACAAGCCATGCAACCGCAAGGGTTTAATGATAGACTCAAATTTAATAGCTTTTTGTGACTGTAATTGATGTTTAAAGAGATACTGTATTATATGCCTTTTATCTTGTTTATTTTTCTAATTTATTTTCATTTATCTTTGTCTTGAATATTGCCACTGAGTTTGACATCAGAAATGTTTCACCGCACTTTCAGATTAATGTACATAGATTTTTTGGCTTATCACATGGGGTATATCTATTGTAGTTTGTTGAGGCTGCTTTCGTAGGTTGGCTTAGTTCATTTAAGACAGGTTGAGTCACTTGATTCTTTTTGCGTAAGCAATGACTGTGTGTATTTCAAGTTCCCAATAACATTATTTAGATCCGTTCGTTTCTGAATGTGATCCTGTTTTTTGAAGGTGTTCATCCCGGGTCCTGCACATCACGTGATTCAAGCGTAACTTTATTGGTAACTGTTCGTTCTGGTTATCACCGTATGGAATTATATACCGATCAGATCGGTGTCTGACCCTCCGATTTGGTAAAAGCGCGTCACACTTCAATTATATATTGTTTCTTACTGCACAGCGTTTTCGTATATTTGGCTCGTTCATATAACACGGCACGTTTGCTCTGTACCTTTAAGATACGCTGAGCTGAAGTGGGTTTAAATAGCCACGTCATTTCCGTCCGGTATTCATTTTCCGCAGTTCGTGACTTTGCGGTCGGCGGGACCTCGGTAAGCAACGGCCTTGCTATTCGTTTGTTTTCACGATGCATGATATCACGAGTAATTTTACAATACGCGTTGCGCACTTACAGCTACTACGGGTGTATCTCTGATTATCACGGGTGTATACTAGCATTGTTTAGAAGCCGCGCACTCAAGCGTGTCTTAGTTACATGGAAGATACGGGACGTTGGAGTCTCGTGGAATCTGTCTTATACATTGTATCAGATTTTTACATTTGCTTTATGCACTATTCGGGACGTTACGTTATAGCGAGTATTTAACGCACTTTTAGGCGGCGTGGTTCACACGAAAGCCGACACTTCTCACTGCTACTTACGAGCATTCACGTGATAGTGTTATGGCGAAGTGTTTGTGTTGATGTCGACTAGGGTAATTGTTTGATGTTAGAAGGCAATTATTATGGACTGTGTGGAGTTTAGACCCCTGTTCTCTTCTTTTCTAGAACCTTGAAGGATGACCCCTGATGAAGGGTCGTGTTCTTGACCCGAAATGCATTGGGTTGTTGATTATGTTATGGAAGAATAACATTTGATGGAATATATCACTGTGGAAGTAAATTATGCCGTTAATGAAGGAATGATCAAGAATAAAAATTCCTTTTGAAAGCTGAGAATGGTTTCGCATCAAAATGTATTAACTGGATCACAACTTGATACAAATAAGTGATAACAATTTATTTTGTTACTTGATTTGTGCTCCCGCCAGTGGGATGGTTGGTCCTCCTACAGACTTGCACACAATAATTTAGAGTTGACCACAACAACAGCTAATTATTAACCTGCCGCTCATGCCATTCCTATAGCTTTGGGTGCCTGAAATAGTCAGAATTGTCACATTTGTAGGAATTTAATTTTAGTAGTTGGGTTGTTACTGTCACAGGCAGCGCTGGTAGGAGCAATAGGTGGCGTAAGCTGCAGTGGCCTCTTGACGAGAGCCCTGGCACTTATTTTGTTACAAATTGAGAACTGATGTTGCACCATGGAAAGTCCCCGGCTAGAAAATGTTTCAAGAAGCTATGTGGCCTGTGTTCGGTCCCCAAAATATGCTGCTACTTTTAACTTGTAGCTGAAATAAATTGCCTTCTCCCCCACAGTGCACAAATTGGTTGAAGGAGCAAAACGCCAGTTTTCTCGTCATACAATCAGGGGCATATTTATAAGCCCCTGTGCGTGGCTCTTGCACCACGCAACGTGGTGCAGGACCTACATAACTTAAAAATTTGATTTATGAAACCACGCAAAAGACCACCTAGCTTGGCCCTGAATGGCTTCATAAATCTTTAGTAATGCAAAGTAGCACAAATCACTGCGTTGCTTTACTCTTCACCAGGAAGGCGTTTCCATGGGTGTTGTGTGGGTGTTCCCATGCAACATCCATCGATTTTGATGCATTCCCAGATTTACAAGAAGTTGTAGACCTGGGAATGTGCCAAAAACCTATGCCTCCCCAGGTGAGGAGTAACACAGAGAAAGATCTTTATTTCTCCTTGTTTTCCTCTTTTTATGTGTGGTGCAGAATGCACTGTATTGCTTTAAATACAGCGCATTCCTGCCCTTTCCCTGTCAAACAGTGCTGCGCAGCAAGGTGAGTTGCTCCACTGCACTGCGTGACTTGGCCATAAATATGGCCTTAAGTGCGCGTGTCATACAATAAGTGCACGTGTTTTCCAACCTACCTGTTGTGAGTCTTTTCATTTGTTTTCAGAAGAATTAAGGGCAAGTTACGCTAACAGCAAATTTCAGAACAAATGTTACGTCAGACCAAAAAATCTCTCATGACTGTAGCCAAAGTCACATATTTGCAAGCCTCTGATGTCTGGCCAAGCGTACCACAGCCCTCGTCGCCTTCCTGGCAGTGGCAGCTGCAAGCATTCTGCCTTCCTTTGCACCCCAAGAGAGGCAGCTGCCTCACTGAGAGCGCACAGGAGGTGGAGGAGGGATTTTGCCGATCAGCTGTCAGGCTCCGCAGATGTTCTGAGCTGAATCATAGTGAGCTGTGAACGCTCTAGAGAAATACTCAAGAAAGTGTTGATTATGGTGCCCCAGCTGCTCACCCCTCGCTCCCCTGCTTTGCAAACAGCACCTCAGTGCTCGAGGTTGTCAAGAAAAGTCAAGGCGCTGACGAAATGTCAGCGGGACTGTGTAGGGGTCGACTCAACAGAATATCCTGGCACAAATGCCGGGCTAGACTGGGTGCCAAAAACAGCCCTGGCAAAAATGTTCAAACCAGCCCTGCTCCCTTCCTCCTCATTCTCCCCTCTCTGCTATGTTAAGTGGATTTGTGCAACGTGTTAATCACCTGTGAGGGTATCCAGGTGCTTGAGCTTGGTGTGTAGGCCCTTGGCCCAGCAATGTTAGTAGAAGAGCCAGGTCTTCAAACTCTTGCGGAATTCGAGAAGCAACGTGGAGGCTTTGATGTGTTGGGGGAGGTCGTTCCACTAGACGGAATTCTGCGGAGTTGCAGAAAAACTCAGTGGAATTCCACGGAGTTCCGCAAGCGGACGTAGTATTGCTCTGCCACCCCTAAACTGACCCGAGGCCTTAGGTGTAGTGCCTCGCCTTTTGTTTTTTAAGTTTACTGCATCAGCTGTCATGTGAGGGATTGGACCGAAGACCAAGGAACACATAACTGAGGGCACCCACCCGACCCAATTACGTCAAACAACGGGGATCTGGCGCTACTGTGGTTCTTCTCGCTCTCCTGCCGCTCGTGCTGCTACTTTGGACCCCGCTGGTGAGCGGGGACAACTGCAAGCCTACATGGGAATCATTCTCTGGAGTCTTGTGTCAGGGAGCTCTGTGCCCTGAGAGGCTCGTTAAGGTAATCTGAAACAACATTTCCCATGAAAGGACTGGAGCTGATGCTGGAGAGCAATCATTGCTAAGTCTGTTAAACACCACATATACCCCTGACAGTTGGTCCGATGGCAAGAAACATTTATTCCACAGTGCCACACTTTCCCGTTGCCTTATGAAGTAACTGTAGCTTTGGCGTTGCTGACACTCCTGCCAGGAGTGCCATTATGATTCATGACCAATAAAATAACAAGGTACACAGGAGCTGATCGACTGAACGTTACGTACGTGAATGGAAATTGTTGGGAAGCCACAAGACGGAAGTGGAGTGGGCGCGCTCTAAATAGACCGTTTGGCAAGTGTTTTGTGTCATATAACCAAAAGATATTTAAATAAACAAATCATAAAAAGAATGTGATATTTATTGTGCTTTCTTGAGCCGCATATTACAAAATACAACATTGTACTTGTAAACATGTTTCCAACTTACTTTCGACACTGCTACTCATGATTGGGAAAATATATTCATAAACAAATGGGGCTGACAGTGAAAACTGCTTGATATTTAATAATTTGGAGGTGTTTACTTAAATTGTGATTGCTTTGGCAATACCTGACTCCATTCCAAGATGGTGGCTAATACAGGCGTGTTGGAAGGTCGGCCGAGGTAGATAGAACTTTGCCACACTTCCCGTGCAGGTCCTAGTGTTGCCGGCTGATGGGGGTTAAGCAAGAGGTTTTCCAGAAGAGGAATGCAGGAGAGTATGATTCCAGACCCTTAAGATCTAGAAGAGGAGAGAGGTAGGCATGGCCCACTTTTATTACCTATTAGGGACGGGCAACAGCGATGGCGTGTATTGAACTTTAGCCATTTTAGAGGCCACAATAGGAATTAGGGGCGAGAGTGCTGGCGAACTCCGGTTCGCCGGCGGCCAGCGGAGTTTTTTGTAGAACTCCGCCCTCCGAACGGAGCGTGGAGTTGCCGAAACTCCGTGAACTCTGTCGGTGGAGACACTTGTGATGAGGGTTTGTGTGACGGTACATCTGGTGTTTTGGGGCAGCCATTTGAAGATCTTGTGTAGCAGGCTTAGGATGTGAAAGCAGGAGGAGCTAACTGCTTTTATTTGCGCTGTCATGTTGAAATTATCATCCAGGGTGATCCCTAGGGTTCTGGCGTGGTTGGTGGGTTTTGGTGTGGATCCTACCTCTGATGGCCACCAGGTAGAGTCCCTGGGGGAGTTCCTATCTCCAAGGGCACCCTCACGTGCCTGCCATATTTACCTTGGGAAGCTGGAGTAAGCGACAGCTGCCAGGGGTGCCCAAGCCCTCAAAACTGGCCTACAGATGTCCAGTGGAGAAAGCAGGCAGTCTGGGTATGCTAGTGGCGTAATGAAACTTGAGGGGGCCCCCCTGCAAAATACATGAGGCCCCCCGCCACACTCCAGCACCAGTCAGGAGCTCTCAGGTCAGAAGCTCTCACTGGCTGTGCACAGTTGCTGAAGGGAGCCCCCTGGAGCTCGGGCCCCCGCACCGCAGGGGCTATCATTGCGCCACTGAGGCCTGCATAAAAGTGTGAGTTTTTTGAGGCCTGACGTAAATCATATTCAAGATTGCAGTGGATTGAAGTGAGTCTGTTCAGGTCTCATTCAACCTGCATTAAAATATAAAATACTGTGCCTCATGAGTAACAGGCTTGTTTAGAGGGTGGCTGATCGGATCTCTGTCACAATTGAATGTCCAGGAGGACATATCACAAGTGTATTATAGCCTATGGCACTTGTAATGTGGCGGATGGGATATCTGTCACTCCAAATAAGGCCCTAAGCATTTCTGTCAAAAGAACCTTGGACAGAGGATATTGAGGGATGTCCAGATTTGGAGTACAAAGGCCAGATCTATGCTATATTTTCTATGTTGTGCATCAGATAATTGAATTTACATTGACTGTTAATGGGAAGTGCTTATGCATTCTAACTGGTAAGCCTGAAAATCTGGCATGGATCTGGCCCTGGAAGCCAACCTTTAATAACCCTGATCTTCTTCTTCACTCAGTACTCACCAGCCTCAAAATTCTGCACATATTTCCTGGTCAGTGTCACTGCTCTCACGCGCAGTTCCACCATTGAGGGACTGCCCTCTGAGCCCGGAGCTTCCGTGCCAGGTAGGTGTTTGAGGCTCTCCTCCACCCGCAGGTTCCTGCCTGCGCCTCATCCCTTGTGGTCCAGTGGATGAGCATTCTGCTCTTCTGCTGTTCCGCTCTCTTTTTGCTCTTTCACTTTCTGCTCTTTCTCTTTTTGCTCTCCCATTTTCTCTTTTGCCCCCTCTTTCTATTTTGATCCTTGTTCTATTTTTGCCTCCTTTTCTCCTGCGCTCTCCACCGCTGCTGCCCCGCAGCCCCTCCCCCTCCAGCCTGTCCTTCCCACTCCCGCCTCCCAGCTGACCGCCCTCCCCCTGACCCCTACTTAATGGCGGCTGCTGCGCGGCAAGAGGAGCACGACCACTGACCTTCCTGATCAGTGTCACTGCTCTCCCCCGTGCAGCTCCACCGTAGAGGGACTGCCCTCTGAGCCCAGAGCTTCTGTGCCAGGTAGGTGTTCGAGGCCCTCCTCCACCCGCAGACTCCTGCCTGCGCCTCATCCCTGGTGGTCCAGTGGAAGAGCACTCTGCTCTTCTGCTGTTTCGCTCCGTGCCCTCTGTACCCTTTTTTCTCTTTCTGCTCTCTCTCTTTTTTGCTCTCCTTTTTAGGTCTCGCCTAGCGTTGCAGCGCATGCGCTGCTCGCTCTGCGAGATCTATTGTCGTCGGTGTTCTGTCGGGTTTCTTTGGAAGTGGGGTGGAAGCTCCACCCATGCTTTTGATTGGCGCGTGTCATAAACGCTCGCTTTTCATTGCAAGTGAGGCTTGTTTGTTCCCTCCCTGTCCCCCTTTTGCCTCGCCCACCCGGACTGGAGATTTTGCACGGCGTTTCATGCTTTCATGTATATATTGCTTCCGTATTATTATCCACATATACTTTCAGTGACAATAGCAGCAAAGCTGCATTTCTGGTACGTAATGTTTTGACACTATATGGCGTATATTGTATGTTGTTCGCTTTTACAATCAGCGGCGCAACGTTCGTCATAATAATGTTTTACATCTTTATTTTTCGCCTTCACTTTATAAACAGTGGCTCGACGTTTTAAAATGCGGCACTTATAGCTCTCCATAGCGCATGTCGTTTAACCGACCTCAGCGTTTCATTTTCTACGTGGCTTTAACATTTACATATCGCTTTCACTTTTACAAACCGCAGACCGTTTTATTTGTTTTGTTAGTGTGTGGCTTCTAAATACCGCCTATGCTGTGGTATCCCACTTATTAGCTCTCCATGGCCCATGCCGTTTAACCAACCTCGGCGTTTCATTTTTAGATAGATATTGCTTTCACTTTCAGAAGTCGCGGACCTTTTTATTTCTTTTGCTAGTGTGTGACTTCTAACGTTCGTGGAAAATATGTTTTGCAGCTTTATTTTGATTCCACTTTCACAACCTGCGGCGCTGCGTTATCCTCTAGATCATAGCGTCTATGCTGTGGTATACCAGTTGTTAGCTCTCCATGGTGCATGTCGGTAACCCAACCTGAGCGTTTCATTTTTTTTTAGATACGTGCAAAATTGTAATTACAATGCCAATAACTCTAACTCTAACTGATGCGAGACCTGTTGCATTGCAAATGCTTGTTCTCTTTTGCCCCTCTTTCTATATTGATCCTTGTTCTATTTTTGCGTCCTTTTCTCCCGCGCTTCCCGCTGCTGCTGCCCCCGCGGCCCCTCCCCCATCCAGGGTGTCCTTCCCACTCCCACCTCCCAGCTGACCACTCTCCCCTGACCCCTACTTAATGGCAGCTGCTGTGCAGCCACGCCGCACCAAAGGCAAGCCCATCTGTGCCCATCCGCAACCCGACTGCGACCAGTGCCAGGGACCCTGGTGCTGCGACCCGCCGCTGTTACGACCCTAGCACCCTCCACACTCTCAACCCCGGATGAGCAACAACTGCCAGCTGTCGACGCCGAACAACATCCAAGGCCCGATCTCCTGCCAACACTGCCGCTGCACCTTCACCCACCTCTGGACCCCAGCAGCAGACCCCAGCCCACAGGACGCCACCGCACACAAACCTCTGAACTGTATCCTCCTCAACGTGCGCTTCCTGCACAGACATTCCATAGAAATTTGGGACCTCCTCAACACTCACACGCCGGATGTCGCCTTCCTCACAGAGACTCAGACCAACGCCAACTCCGCACCCGACATCACAACCGCCATCCCCGACGGATGCAAGATCTTGAGGAAAGACCGCCCCACCCGTTGCCATCATCATCCACCACAAAAGCTCCCTCCACATGACAACCACCGACCCGGATGATGCCTCGGCCCCCATGGAACATCTTCATTTCCAGATCCAGACCAACCTTAAAATGACCCTCCGCTGAACCCTCATCTGCAGACAGCCTGGCCCCCGTGGTCCGTTCACCAACATCATTGCTGACCTCATCGCACCCCACGCCCTTGCCTCCACAAACTACATACTACTCGGAGACCTACACTTCCACCTGGACAACCACAACGACCCCAACACCACCGCCCTCCTAGAGAACCTCACCAACATAGGACTGAAGCAACTTGTCACCGCCCCACGCACACAGCAAGACACACACTCGATGCCATCTTTGCAGGAGGAAACAGCCTCTCCTACATCCACACCACGGAACTGCTCTGGACGGACCACCACTGCCTCCACTTCTCCTTTAGAAAACCCCCCACACACAGGCACGCGCGCCGCCTCCCCCGCAGAAGCTGGAACAAAGTCACCGAAGAACATCTCATCTCCGCCCTCACCAGCACTCCACCTCCAACGACGCCAGACACCAACGCCAAGTCAGGCAACCTCCACCGATGGATCACCAACTGCCCGAAACACTTGCCCCCCTCTAGAAAGCTACAGGACGACACAACAAGAAAGCAAGCTGGTTCACCATGGCTTTCCAAGAATCCAAGCGCTCCTGCCGATGACTTGAAAAGACATGGAGAAACCGCAAAACCACTGAAACACGCACCGCATACAGAACAGCCACCACAGCACACCACCAACTCATCAAATCCACAAAGAACTTCCTCCAAGACAGAATCCTCTCCAACGCCCACAACTTCAAGGAACTCTTCTCCATCATACAGGAATTTGCCAAACCTGGCAGCGAAACAACAGATGTCCTAGCCTCCCAAGACCTCTGCAACAGACTCAGCTCCTTCTTTCACCTCAAGATCAAGACGCTCTATGACAACTTCGACAACCAAGACCTCTGCACCGCCTCAACCCCCACCACCAGCGACGCCACCCAACAGACCGTACTCACTTGGACCCCGCTCACGACAGAAGACACCTTAAAGACCATGAAGAGCATCCACTCTGGAGCACCCTCAGATCCCTGTCCACCCCACATCTTCCACAGAGCCACCACAGTCATCGCACCCGAGCTACGTTGGACGATCAACTGCTCCCTCGAGACCGCCACATTCCCCGATGACTGGAAGCATGCCAAAGTCAAGCCCCTCTCTAAGAAACCCTCCGCAGACCTGACAGACCTCAAAAACGTCAGGCCTATTTCTCTGCTTCCATTTGCAGCCAAGGTCACTGAAAAAGCGTCAACACCCAGCTAGCAAACTTCATCGAAGCCAACAACGTCCTAAACATCTCCCAATCCGGATTCCGCAGCAATCACAGCACCGAGACCGCCCTTCTCGCCGCCACTGATGACATCCATGACCTCCTCGACCAGGGCCAAATGGCAGCCCTCATCCTCCTGGACCTATCAGCAGCCTTCGACACCATCTCCCACCGCACACTAGCCACCAGACTCCACGATGCCGGCATCCGAGGAAAGGCCCTAGACTGGATACGCTCATTCCTCGCAGGCAGAACACAGAGTCAGACTCCTGCATTACCTCTCAGAACCGACGGAGATCAGATGCGGAGTACCCCAGGGATCCTCCCTCAGCCCCACCCTCTTCAACATCTACATGGCTCCCCTCGCAACCATCGTCATAAACCACGGACTCAACGTCGTCTCCTATGCCGATGACACCCAGCTCACCCTCTCCCTCACCAAAGAACCCAACATCACCAGGCACAACTTCCAAGAAGGGATGAAAGCCGTTGCAACCTGGATGAAGAACAGCTGCCTGAAACTCAACTGAGAGAAAACAGAAGTCCTCATCCTTGGCTCTACCCCCTCAGCTTGGGACAACACCTGGTGGCCCCCTATCTTTGGAAACCCGCCCACCCCGACAGACCATGCACGTAACCTTGGCATCATACTGGACTCATTGCTCACTATGAACCGCCAGATCAATGCCGTTTCCTCGACCTGCTTCAACACCCTCCACATACTCAGAAAAACAGTCAAATGGATCCCTCCAAATCCAGAAAAACGGTCACACATGCCCTCTTCACTAGCAGACTGGACTATGGCAATGCCCTCTATGCTGGAATCAACAAAAAACTCCTCTGCAAGCTCCAGACCATCCAGAACGCCGCAGCCAGACTAATCCTCGACATCCCCCGGAACAACTACATCACCCAATACCTCATGACCTCCTGGCTCCCCATCAAAAGAAGAATAACATTCAAGCTGCTCACGCATGCATACAAGGCCATCCACAACTTCGAACCAGAATACCTTAACAACAGTCTCTCCTTCCACGCCCCAAAGAGAAACCTCCGATCAGCTGACCTCTCCCTGGCCACCGTCCCACGCTTCTACAGGAGCAGAGCAGGTGGGCGGGTGAGTAGAATGCTTAACAAACCCCTGATTGATTGATTGAAAAATGCGTCCCTGTCTGATCCTCCAACCATCACCATCCAAAGGTAAGCTTCACTTGTCCCCATGGAGATTGTAGTGAACCCAAAGTCATCCCTCCCCTACCCGAGCATCTTTGAATTTTAAACCCAAACACCATTGCTCCAGCACCCCACGAAGCACCACTGCTCAAAAGTAGGTTGAGCCTGCCACCCATGAGGTATATGGCAGATCCCCAGCCACCTCCCCATACTGCGAGCATGATTGAATACTCTGCCAAGCACTACTGGCACTGCACCCCCAGCACCCCAAAATAAGGTAGGCACCAAAGAGGCATGTGGTGGGCCCCTAGCCATTCCTCCCCACACCCTGAGTACCACTATCCCTCTCAAAATTGGGAAACGGCATGAGCAACTCTGGCAGAGTCACGTGTGCCGTTCCAATGCAAGCACAACCACGCTTGACATAACCACACATATGCTTTAACCATGCACATGCGTGGTTTAGGCAATGCACGGTCTAGATGCTAAGATGGGCGGACCCAGGAACAGGAACAGGGAGTAATTTAGGTGCTCTTACACAAAGTTTATGCTGTTGTGATCCTGGACATCCCTTGCATGGGTGCTATTAGACCCATATCACATGAGCAATCCAACTTCAACTTGTGTATTCCGTTTGGGTTTCTGTGTTTTTTTTTCTCTTTCTCTTCTTTTTGCAATATAGTTGGCTTTCTTTGGGATTTTAATTGAGTCAAGATTGCTTTTATAAGACGTTTCTAAAATGAAGCCCATATATTTAATTTTTTGTTGTTGTAAAGTTGTGATTTTGAACCTGTGCATTCATGTTTCATCCTCCTTTTACCATTTCAGTTCCTTTGCGTTAACAGCATTCCTTGTTTTAGGTCTCTCTAACTGACAGCTATGTCAAAAGATCTCTTATGGACCACCCCAAAAACGTACAGTCGGCTTTGGCCTGTCCGTTGTTTACCTTTGATTAGCTTTCTTGTCACTCGCATTTACTTACTTCTTATTCAATGGCTTTCCTTCTTCTTGTGCTTGTCCCTTGCCAGGAATATGGCTTCTATACCATCCTTTTGATTTGATGACTTGTATTCTTCCATTTTTCAGTACTACAATCATGTGCATGTGTTTTCACTGCTCTCGCCTTCCTGTGCTGCTTCCTCTCTTAAATCCCTGTTCCCCTGAGCTTTCTGTTATGATCCTGCTCATCCATTGGTGCCCAAAGTCCTCCATGCCTGATTTGTATTTGTTCAAATCCCCCACCTACAAGCTTCTTGTTGCTCTCCAGTTCCCTGTTGGTCCCTTGTGTGACTAAACCTCTTGAGCCTCCCTCAATCCCCTCCCACCAGCCGCCACTTGGCAACATTCACTTTCTACCCGCCACCCCTGCCCGATTCCCCATGCCTCTTACACTGCTATCCCACTCCTTCCCCACCCTTCCACATTGCATTGTTTTTTTTTCACTTTGTTTTTTTTTGGGATGGTCCTGTAGCTGCAATATCCAACCAACCTGACCCTTTTTACGAAACACAATTTTGCGCTAATTGAACTTTTTTTTTATCACTGTTTCAAGATTGGCACCTGCCATCTTAGAGTGGTAAATTAAAAAAACATATGTTTGCATCGTGAAGCATATGTGTCATTGCAACTTTTTGCAGTATCAGCAAAAAGCGTTTTTTTTACCTCTTGTTGCGGATGCCGAAGATCGACATAAACACTGGCGAAGTCAATAGATCTTCATTAGCAGCCAATGGTGAGAGCAACTAGCTTTGCCAAAAAGGCTTCATGTTTTTTTCTCAGTTGACTTAACCTGTGTTTGTGGCTCTGTTTCCAACTTTTTTTATGTTTTCAATTCTTCTGAGCCATCCATGTTCCATTCCAACTTTGTTTCAATTTTTTGTGGTGTTGGTACTGGCTTTTAAATCAGATTTTCATTACAAATGTTTACTAATGTTTCCCCCCAATTGAGTTGGGTTACTTTAGAGAAGACATTATATTTTGAAATCACATTTTCACTAAACATTGTTACACAACCTTATTTTTCCCCCAGTTGCTTTTTTTCACTATTGAAGGACATGAAATAATATGCAAAATATTTGCATGCCAGTCCAAAGTGAGTGCACCACCCACCCACACAGGGCTCAAATGTACCTAGATGGATCCTACAAATGCACCACCTAACTGTGAAGAACTTTAGGCTTCCTAGGGCACAACCAGCCACAACACAGAGACACCATGGAGAAATTCATGTAGCCTGTGAAGGCCATGAAGAAGTGATCATATTTGGCTACCCAAATAACAACAGACACACAATTGATGGACGGAATGCAGAACAAATCAAAACATTCACCCCCAGTCAAGAGATCTGGGTTAAATCCATCTTTCTTTTGCTCACCATGCCACCCCAGTTTAGACCTGGCCATATGCAAATCAGTCTTGACCCTGTGCCTCATGGGAACAGTCCAGCCTGAACTGCCATGCCAGGTCCTCCCTGGACCAGAAACAAGCATCCTAGGACCGGTTTCGGGGGTTTCATTTTCACTCGCGGTGCCACCGAGAGCCGCCATTTTTGGCAGTGCGCTCTCTAGTTTTTGTGGCTGCTTGGGATACTTAAATGCGCGCTACGCGGACGCGGGTGCCTTATGGGGTTTTCTGCCTGTTGCTCCGCAATTGCTGAATTTGCTCTCGTCATATTGCTATTTTGCACTGACTTCTGACTTGCACATTAAATTTTAAAAAGAATTTTAACCTTTTTAACATCGCTCACTTTGCTTTGTATTGAATTTGATTGCCGTTGTTAACTTACTTCCTGTTCACTCGCGGTGCCACCGAGAGCCGCCATTTTTGGCAGTACTCTCTCTAGTTTTTGTGGCTGCTTGGGATACTTAAATGCGCGCTGCGCGGATGCGCTTAAGGCAAGCCCGTCTGCGCCCGTCAGCGTCCCGGAAGCGGCCAGCGCCAGCCATGCTGCTCGCCGGGTTCCAGGACCAGAGGGTAGATTGTGTTATACTAGGGATGCCCTACGGGCCCTCGATCCCCACACTTGCCTCCATTTAGGTAACTGGGAGGTTCTTGCTGGGACTAATAATGTTTGTCCAACCTGCGGTTTTAAGCTGAGTTTGGGTTTTGTTGCCTCGGACCAAGCCTGCATTTCCCCCATTAAGGCAGCCTTGATTAATGTTCGCTCCCTTAGGAAACACCATTTGGATGTTTTTGACCTCCTCGAGGACAGTTCTCTTGATCTTTTGTTCTTGACTGAAACTTGGCTTGATACTACGTCCGACCCTATTGTCACCTTTGCCACGCCTGAGGGCTATAAGATCTCTAGAGCTTACCGCCCAGAGGGGAGAGGGGGCGGAGTGGCCATCATTTATAAGAACATGTGGGACCTTCGCAGGGGGGATGCCACCTCGTGGGGAGGCTGTGAGGCCCTGGACTTTAGCATCCGCTTCTCAGCTCACTTTACTCTGGGAGGCTCTCTGATTTTTAGGCCCCCTGGCCCGGTGGGTCCTTTTCTTCAGGCCTGTGGAGACGCTGTAATGTCCAGGGCCGTGAGATTTTCTCACTATATGGTCCTGGGTGATCTTAATATCCATCTCGATCAGGCTGATACTAAGGACTCGCGCAACTTCCTGGACATCTTACATTTGGCTCAACTTGATCAGCAGGTTAGCCTTCCCACACATCAGGCTGGCAATATATTGGACCCTATTTGTACCAACTTTCCCATCTTGTTAAGGGATCCATGCCCGGTTCTATGGTCGGATCACCTTTTAACTCATTTCTTGTGGGAAGTGTCCAATGCCGAGCCTTTAACGCGATCATATTGCAAACCAGCCTTTGGTAAAATTGATCCACTTGAGCTTAATTGGGCCCTGGAAGCTTCTAGGCCTATTCTCTCGGGGGATCTTGAGGATTGTCTGGTTGGATTCACTAGCTGGGTCTCTAATGCAGTGGACATGCTAGTCCCACAACGCTCTACGAGGCTGTCCAGGAAATCTCCCTCCAAACCTTGGTTCAGCCTAGACCTAAAAGCACTCAAACATGAATGCAAGATTCTTGAGCATGCGTGGCGCCGTAGTGAATATTGCTCGGTAGCTAAGCAGAAGCTCAGAGCTAAGCAAAAAATCTACTACGAAGCCATAACGTTGGCCAAAAGGCAATTCTACTCAGCCCGTATCGACTCGGCCAGAAACAATGCTAAAGAAATCTTTGCTATTGTTCAAAGTTTTACGTCCCCTTCGGCCCAAGCTAGTGTGTCTCCATCTTCAGTCACATGGTGCAACACTCTTTCTTGCTTCTTTATGGAAAAGATTCGTACTATACAGGCGGCTTTTTCCTCCCGTGACAACGGTCCTGGGACAACTTCTGTGTTTCAATCTGTTGATCTTGACCATTCCTTGCATGCGTTTAGGCCTGTGGACTTGCCTGATTCCCTTAGAATTCTTAAGGGTTTAAAGTCTGGCTCGCCCTCGGACCCTTGCCCTGCCAGACTACTGGCAGCAGCAGCAGAGATCACTAACGCAGAAGTGAATAGCATTATCAACATGTCCCTTCAGGAAGCCGTCGTACCACAGGCTTGGAAGCAGGTCAAAAGTTTGTCACTTTTAAAAAAGCCGTCATTGGACCCCCTTAGTCCAGGGAATTATCGTCCTATTTCCCTCTTACCTGCTCTGGCCAAGGTGTGTGAGAAGGTGGTGAATAAACAGCTCACTGAGTTTATTGATAGGGAGGGTCTTTTGCATCCAGCCCAATCAGGGTTTCGGGCTTCTCATAGTACCGAATCGGCCCTGGTTGAGGTTTCGGAGGCCATCCGTGAGTGTTTGGACGCCGGCGGGAGGGCAGCATTAATCTTGCTGGACCTCTCGGCGGCGTTCGACACGGTCCCTCACTCACTACTCCTTGCGCGACTTGCCAGGATTGGTGTGTCGGGTTCTGTCTGGGGCTGGCTCAGGTCCTTCCTGGAAGGGCGGGTCCAGCAGATTTGGCTCCCACCGTCCTCCTCCTCCCCTCAGGCAGTGACAGCGGGAGTCCCCCAGGGGTCCTCCCCTACTCCCCTTCTTTTTAATATCTATGTCACACCTCTAATATATCTGGCTGAGGGCTTAGGGGCCAAGGTGATGGCTTATGCCGATGACACCCAGCTGCTTTTCACCTGGGACAAAAATGCGGACTCTGTTCTCTCGGTCCAACATTGTCTCTCTTCTATTTTTAAATGGCTGGCGGCTGCACAACTTAAGTGCAATGAAGAGAAATCTGAGATCCTCCTCTTTGGGAAATTTCCTTCCAACTTCCGGGATTCTCTCTGGCCACCTGAGTTCCCCTCGCCCACCTCCACAGGGAAGCCCGCCAAGAATCTAGGGGTGTGGTTTGATGAGACTCTTTCCTTCTCGACACATATCAAGAAGTTGGCCGGCAACTGTTTCGGTCTTCTCAAAACCCTAAGGAAATTCTTTCCTCTCCTACCCCAGGCGGCGAGGGAAACGGTTACTTGTGCACTGATTTTGTCTCGGCTGGACTATGCCAATGCTCTTTACATTGGCATCCCGGGCAATCTGTTGAAAAAGCTCCAGGTTGTCCAAAATACGGCAGCCAGACTTCTTCTGGGCATTTCCGCCAGGAACAGCGTGCGCCATCATTTGCGCTCACTACACTGGCTCCCCGTGACTGAAAGAGTAAAATTCAAATCGCTGGTTCTGGCCCACCGTGCTCTTCATGGCAGTGGCCCTTCCTACTTGCAGAAACGCTTCTCCTTTTATGTTCCATCTCGACCTCTGCGATCTATGTCCCTACGTTTCGCCCAGGTCCCTCGTTTTAAATACCAGAGGCTAGGAGGCAGCTCTTTTGCTCGGAAGGCTGCTGTTGCTTGGTATGCCCTTCCTCTTGCCTTACGTAATATTCAGGACCCAGTGGCTTTCAAGAAGAACTTGAAAACACACCTCTTTGTTTAAAGTCCATTTCCTCACCCTGCAAGGCACCGCCCGGGACACTCGTGAGTATCTGTGCGTGTTACAAATTTATGTAACATAACATCAGCCAGGATAGCTTGAATCCAGTGGCACAGTGAGCCCGGGACCCACGTCTGGGCATACCCGGCGCACTTAGGGCGAGGAAGCAAAAGACACACAATTGATGGACGGAATGCAGAACAAATCAAAACATTCACTCCCAGTCAAGAGATCTGGGTTAAATCCATCATTCTTTTGCTCACCATGCCATCCCAGTTTAGACCCGACCATATGCAAATCAATCTTGACCCTCTGCCTCATGGGAACAGTCCAGCCCGAACTGCAAAGCCAGCTCCTCCCTAGACCAGAAACAAGCATCCTAGGACCGGTTTCGGGGTTTCACCCCTCATCAGCCAGGATAGCTTGAATCCAGTGGCACAGTGAGCCCGGGAACCACATCTGGGCATGCCCGGCGCACTTAGGGTGAGGAAGCAAAAGAGACACAATTGATGGACGGAATGCAGAACAAATCAAAACATTCACCCCCAGTCAAGAGATCTGGGTTAAATCCATCATTCTTTTGCTCACCATGCCACCTCAGTTTAGACCCGGCCATATGCAAATCAGTCTTGACCCTGTGCCTCATGGGAACAGTCCAGCCCGAACTGCCAAGCCAGGTCCTCCCTGGACCGGAAACAAGCATCCTAGGACCGGTTTCGGGGTTTCACCCCCTCATCAGCCAGGCTAGCTTAAATCCAGTGGCACAGTGAGCCCGGGACCCACGTCTGGGCATACCCGGCGCACTTAGGGTGAGGAAGCAAAAGACACACAATTGATGGACGGAATGCAGAACAAATCAAAACATTCACCCCCCAGTCAAGAGATCTGGGTTAAATCCATCATTTGTTTGCTCACCATGCCACCCCAGTTTAGGTGAATGTTTTCACTTTGGTTTTTTTGGGGATGGAATTAATAAGTGAGAGAGTTAACGTCTGTACAGCACTGAACATTCTACTGAGCAAATAAGTGAATTAATAAGTGAGAGTGTTAACGTCTGTACAGCACTGAACATACTACTGAGGAAAAATGCCCACCCTGTGTTGCACATATTCCTCCATAAGCAAGTACGAAATGATGGTATAATCCCTGGAAGACATCAGCTTCAAGGATAACCTGAGAAAAGTAACAGCAAGATCAAAAGATCAGCTTCATATTTGACGAGGCATCTGATGTTGAGACACCTTGTACTGAATGTTTTACTTGCCGTGGTCTCATCACAGGGTGGCTGTCCAATCTAGACCCACCTAGACCCACCTAGCAGTCAAGGTTTTCCTCCTTTATTTCATCAATGGAACTGTAGCACAAGCAGGTGTGTGGGTGTTTACGGATTACAACATTGCCTTTCAGGTCATTATTAACTTTAACGTGGACAATGCTGTGTACATTATACTCAAGACAAATAACATTGTATTGGAAAATCTATCTACCAACTTAGTGTGCATCACCTGCTTGGCATACATCATGAACCTTCTTGGAGAGTCATTCCGGAGGCCTTTTGTGAAGCTAAGTGCTTTTCTGCTGTACTTCTCATGACTCTTCCACATGGCTGGTAGCAGAAAGCGATGGTACATGCACTACCTTGAGCGGCCCCCTGGAATGAAACCGTGGCTGGCACCTGGGCCTTGTAGTGCCTGGTAGAATTCTTGGTTTGCTGATGTTCAGTACCAGTACAACTATGCCTGGTTTGTTGATTCTGAGATGCAACTCAGTAGGTCTCCCCAATCCCATTGAAAATCTATAGAGTATTCTGAACAGTGATACCAAGAACTGCATTAAGGTTCAGTTGGATATTGTGGCAGACAAATGTCAAAACATTTCAAGTCTGATGGACCCATTCAAGAGTCAGACACCAGTGACAATGAAGGAGCATGATTATCTGGAGGACCTCCATATGAACTTAACAAGCAATTGACTACTCACTCTGGAGTCCCTGTGGCTATTCATTGATACTACTGCAAGACTGCCAGGGTGAAATTGACTATCACTAAGAAAAAACAGATAACGGCACAACTCAATGATATGCCCGAAAAGTCCTTCGAAAAGGTGGGCAAGTATGCAGGTGATTCCCAACCAGGTATGGATGTCTTATAAAAAGTGATTCTGTTTAGTACTGTGTGGCTCCGAAGACAAGAGCACATTTTCAGTCATCCCTGGTTTGAACGCGGTTCCTGATGAGGTGCTTCGCCTCTACTTTGAACAGTAGGGCCAGAAGCAATTCATGCATCAGTTTCAGAACTTATTGACACTGACCTCTTTTGGGGTGGAATGGCTCACTGCATGCCAGTTGTTTCACAGGTGGCAGCTGTGTACAAGGACTCTGTGACTAGTTCGGCAGATACTAAAAGGAGTAACACCATCGATACAATTATTTTTTGGCAGATGTTGCTTGCTCAAGGAGCAGTCCATTGATACACTGGTGGTTTTACATTACAATTGGCAGCAGGAAATTGGACTAGAATTGGGCTGCACAGAAGAATTTGAACAAAAAAGCCAATATGAAGAACTGTGAACACAAATTCTTTAAACAATGTCTTGGTGTAGACTTGCATGTTTTTGACATACCTTACTGAAATAAGTACACTGTGTCTGTTGCTAAAAGTATGCTAAATTAAAGACTTGTAGCAAAAGAAAGTGCTGCAAAATCTCCACTTTGATGTTGCACAATTTGCTAATCTTTGCCACTATGTCCTGGGGTCTCTGTTTGACTGCAATTGCAATCAATTGGGGGCCATATGATGGCTGTCTAATTGTAGTTTGCCCTCCCAGGCTTGGTGTTTTTGTGTACTACTCCTTTTTTACCAGTGCTTATTTGAGGCAGTGGTTTCCAGTGCTTGGCACTGGCACTTAATTGCCAACAGCACAGGTATGACAGTCTACCACATGGTGGCGCTGCTCATCTAATTTATAGATGAAAAGAACAGAGGTTGTTTATGAATACAATATATATAAAAAAATTACTTATACCTACCTCTCTACCCATTCCTTTAGGTATGGGGACCTTGAATAATCTGAGCTGACGCACTTGCAAGCAAGAGAGTTGTTTTGGTGCCGTCATTGGCAGCGATGACAGGGGCAATGGGTGGTGCAAGTTGCAATGGCCTCCTGGCCAGGGCCCGGCACTTATTATTTTACAAATTAAGCACTGCTTTTTACAAGTATATTGCTTCAGACCTTCTGCAAAACACCGTTATTGATGCATATGGCACCCCTAGTGTGGGGAGCCATAGGGAAGCTCCGCTATGTATAGAAAAAGCAATGAACCAGTGCCTTAGGCCAGCAACTGCCACAAAACTCGTGACAGAACCTGTGGTTTTGTTTTAGCAGGGAAAGAGTTAACTATACAGTAAAAAGAGAAAACCCGTACTGTCCCTAAAATCTGCCCTATTCAACAGATATCCCGTGTTCAATACACAAGTGTGCGTGCAGTGAAAAGCTGTGCTAAGCCACCATACTCATTAGCATCTTAATTATATTTTAGCACCTCTCCTGCTCAGTTTACTTTCAATACTGTCATTGAACACTTATGATACTGTCAGCTATTCGAAAGAAGAAACGTTCTTCCATCTCCCTTGAAATCCCTTCTCTGACAAAGGTAACACGATGTAGATTTTAAGCTGCAGCTTCTCTTTCATTTTTGGAGTTAACCTGCACACGCTGATGGGCAGACATGGTCACCTACTTTACTAATGTTCAAGTAACTATTTGGATAGGAACAAACCACATCTCCCATTTGACAATGGTTGAGTCCAGGGCTTTAAGTGGGATGAAAAAACTGGGGGGGGGGGGGGTCTCTCAAAGGGGCGTGACCTAAGTAATTAAGTGCGTGGCTTACAGACACATTGGGTAAAAATCTGTGCTTAGCATAGTGTGCCCCCAGACTTGTATTTTGCTGTTTCTGTCATTGCATCCAGATAAAGGATACAACAAGTAACATCATACCTACAACAAGTCAGGGCTATTGGCTTTGTCAATGGTTGTTAGTTGCATAGGATAAATAAGCAGCAACTATGGCTTGCATATAATATTGAAAAAGCTTCCACTTAAAGCCCTGGTGACACCACGACAATGTTGCTGCTCCTTAGTTTCAAAAGGGAAATCCAGAGAGAAAATGACTCTCTTTAAAGGATTTCCCTTCCCCTACAATGCTCACCTGGCATGACGTCATGCCATAACTTCTCCACTAGTGAGAAGTGAGCAGTGTGAGCACGTGCACATCGATGTGCCTGCTGTCACTGCAGTCCGGAAAAAAACGGACCGCTTGTGCCAGGGCAGAAAACAGAGCCCGATAGGGACCTGTTTCGAGGCCCCCTTTAAAAAACTGCCGGTGCTCAGCACCGGTGAGACCTGGCCCACTTAAAGCCTTGGTTGAGTCAATGCGTCATGAACAAAGCCCCCCCACCCCCTAAGCGACTCAATGGATCACGAGTAAGCCTGGGCGTAGTTCGCGAAGTAGCGCTACGCGAAGCTACGCAAAGTGCAGTTCGCACTACGCGAGCTACGCGTAGCACTACGCGAACTGCGTAGTGCACTGTTCGCAATGATTGCACAGTGCCGGATGCTTGTCCGCACTGTGCAATCATTGAAAACGGCATCTTGCACAGTGCGAGCTGTCTTTTACTGCCGCTCGAGTAGATTTTAACTCGAGCGGCAGCTTTCTCAACGCGGACTGGTAGTTTCTCATCGCGAGCTGTCGCGAGCATACGCGACCACTCGCAATGAGAAACCTGACCTCCCCGCGTTGAGAATCTCGCCGGGAGGTTTATTTTCCACGCTCGCGATCGGCAACTTGATGTTGCTGATCGCGAACGAGGAAAAAGTCTCGCCGGGATGTCATTTTGCTTGCTCGCGGTCGCCAACTTGACGTTGAGGACCGCGAGCAAGCAAAAAATGACCGCTGCACTACGCTACGCGTGTTTGCACTGTGCTACGTGCAATTCGCGTTGTGCGAAGTAGCGCAAACTTCGCAAACTACGCGAGCGTAGCGTAGTGCTTTGCCCAGGGTTAATCACGAGCCATTATCTGTGTATCTGTGGCCAGTCCTCTCTCTTTCTCTATTTCAAAACGTCAGCGCACAGCACGCCTCTCTCTTGGCTAATCCACTTTAGCTACACATTGAGTAAGCGAGCGCACCGAGGCCTCAGTGGGTGTCGCCTTTTACCAGGCCCAAGTCTCTTAGGCAAAATAATCCCCACAGGCCAGATTAACAGTAACTGTTCGATTTGCAGAATGAAAATTACAAGTATAAAAAGCTCTTTATTTGAGTGGCAATTTGGATGCCGGGTCCTCTCTACAGAACGGCTGTACATGTAAATACAGTAACAAGTTCAAATCCTCACTGCTGACCACCAATGTTAGAAATGGGGGTCTCTAGTTGGCAGAGGTAGGTACCTTTTTCCAAATAGGGACCCTTGCTTCTAGTCAGGGTAAGGGGATACACACTTTAGATAACCCCTGCTCACCCCCTTGGTAGCTTGGCACGAGCAGACAGGCTTATCCCAAAGGCAATGTGTAAAGTATTTGTACCAACACTCACAGTAACACAGTGATAACACCTTGGCCTTGCGTGGCTTGATAAATGTAACTTAAGAGTTAAATCGCTCTTGCACCCCGTTGCGTGGCGCAAGGGCGATGCAACTCTTTGATAAAACTGCCCTTAAAATCACACAACTATGCAAGCAATGACAAACAAAAATGCACATCCCAGGCTGGAGACCTCAGATAATTTATGGCGTAGAATGGGTCATTTAGAATTTAGCGGAATGGTAGAACATGATAATATTAGACCCACTAGTGTGGTTAGTTAACAACTTCTACACAACTCTTTGGCTTTTAAACCAAACGCTTATCTTGAAATTGAACTGGATCTGAATTGTGTGCATATTTTGTTGATCAAAGCAATTTTATTCAATCGTCCTTACAATTTTCATATATACGTCAGTGACATCATTGCATCTAGGTAGAAGACCCTTCGTGAGGGGACTCATATATTGAACATATTTTAATCAAGCAACCAGATCTTAAAAATGTTCTTTATCTACACTTTTCAAAATATGATTATTTAATGAAGACTATAAGACGAACAATGATCATGTTAGTTTCATATCGCATTTTACAACAACTCTAAGTGGTCATATAAAGTGGAAGCGAGAAAGCACATTGTCTTAATAATAAATTGGGTGTAGCTCTGTGTAACAGTTTTAACTGCCTGCTATCCATGGTGTCGCGAAGGAGGCATACTCCACATAATGGTAGTGAGTATTGCCTCCCCATAATTTTGCAGTTCTTCTGCCCCGCTAAGCTCAAAGTTTCACCCACCTCATTTACACTCGGATAAACAGCAGATCCACTGCTGGCGGAAGTTCCACCAGCTGCTAGTTAATGGCGGCGACATTTCCACCACAAGAGATGTTATGTTTTGAAGCATTTGGTGGTCTGCCCTATTTAGGAGTGTCACTGTGATGTATATTTTTGCTTCCACCGCTCTTACCTGAACCGGCCGTGCCTGGTAACAACATGGTGGCAGGCTCGCCAGTCATTTTTGCTGAAAGTGCATCTTCCATGTCTCCCAATGCACTTTTGGCACAGAGATCCCCACCAGGCAGGCGGGGAACTCTAAATATGGCAGACGGGGAACGCTAAGGGACTTATTTAGCGTCACTTTTGAACCACATAAAGTGGTAAATGCATGACGCAGGGCTCTCATAAAAAATTGTGTGGCTTTGAGTGGCCTCATAATTCATGAGTAGGGCGACACAGTGCAAATCTTTGCGTCACTTTACTCTGCACCCGGGAGGCATTCCATGGGCTTTGCTGTAGGTTTTCCCGCTCAACACCCATGAAATTTTACACTGCCCCAGATTTACAACATTATGTCAAATCTAGTGGCTTAATAGACAAATTTTCCCATGGTAGGGGCCTGTGTTTGACCTCATGGTCACAGGTTCAAATCCTGGCGGGTCCCAGTTTCATCCTTCTGAGGTTGATAAAATGAGTACCATTGAATTGGGTGACAATAAACATCTGTTATTCGGCGCCAAGATACCCTTTGCGGTGAACGTGCGCTTTACAAATACACATGATGACTAAATCTGAGGAAGTGTCAAATCCGTATGCCTCCCACGGTGAGGAGAAATAGACTAATTTTTCCTCTTTCCATGTGTGCTGCATTCTGCAGCACACATGGAAAGAGGAAAACACCTCATAGGATTGTTTTTGTGCAGGAAGGTGCCCCTTCCTGCACCAAAAACAATCCTGCCATAGTGCAAGGGTGCCTACGTTGGTGCTAGGCTGCCAATACAGTGCCAGCACAGGCAGAAATAACAGGAATGCACTGTATTGCTTATTCCTGCCCTTTCACTTTGGTGTAGGGCTGCGCTACCCGACGCCAAAATACCATAAATGAGGCCCTAAATATGACAGGCAGGAGCAGTGGCAAGGCAGCGGTGTAACAATATATGAGGGGGTCCCCCTGCGAAGTACAAGGAGCCCCGCCCATGACCCAGTCAGGAGCTCTCAGGTCAGGAACCCACCGCCCGTGCACAGTGCCGGATGGGGCTCACCCTAAACTGCGGGGACTGCGTGGGGGCAAAGTAAATGGTAAATTCTCATTTATTTTTAAATGAAGATATATATATATATATTTTTTTTTACCAGAGATGCAATACATTGGCAGTACGGATAACTTCCGACTAGGTAAATAGTAGGTGAAATGGTTTTATTGAATCATATACATATGT
The DNA here is from genome assembly GCA_963921515.1 of Calotriton arnoldi. NCBI lineage: Eukaryota > Metazoa > Chordata > Amphibia > Caudata > Salamandridae > Calotriton > Calotriton arnoldi. The sequence goes on from CAWUFW010000206.1 coordinate 4,508,773, forward strand.
TGTTCTTATACCATAAGAGGCATAATCTCAGATCAATTTAAAGTAGGGAATTTGAATCAGATTCCTGTTTTTATTGGAAATGCTGAAATCTTTGTAGTTTAATATTAAACTTTGTAATTAGTTTCCTGTCCTGAGTATGGTTATAAAGGTTTGTAAGTTTGGACCAATTACAAATTAATTTAATAAATTTGGGGCCAGATGTACGACCATGTCATTTAGCGACTCGCAAATTGCGCTCAATTGCGAGTCGCAATTTGCGAGTCGCTAAATGACATGTACAACATTGTCTGAGATACTGTTAGCGATTCCTAATGGACTCGCAAATTGCATGCCTCATGCATATTAATGAGGCACTCGGAATTTGCGACCCCATTAGGAATGGCTGGCCCTCCCAGGTATGGTGGCCTGCTGGGCTCAGCAGACCTCCATGTCTGGGACTGCTTTTAAATAAAGCTGTTTTTTTTTTAAATGCAGCCCGTTTTCCTTAAAGGAAAACGGGCTGCATTTAAAAAAAGAAAAATTAAACGTTTTCATTTCATTTTTTAAGGGCAGGTAGTGCCTGCCCCTAAAAAATATTTTCCCCTGCATTTGGGACCCCTTCCCATTTGCGAGTGCTTTACCACCCTCTTAAAGAGGGCGGTAAATTGCGAGTGTTTTGCGACCCCAATTGCAGTCACAAAACATTCTTACACAGGCCTCTGACTCGCTATTAGGAAGGGATGCCCTTGGAATGCCCCTTCCTAATAGCGACTCGCAATTCCTATTTAGTGAGTTGCAAAAAAATTGTGACTCGCTAAATAGGGTTTGTACATGGCCCTATTAGATTTTGCATGCGCAAACGGGTCGCAAACCCGTTTGCGCATGCAAAATAGGGTCGTACATCTGGCTCTTGAACTCAAATCTGAATACAGTAATGTGGCAGCTATTAGGTCACTAGTGAACAATGGTTACATACAGAAATGGTAAAATATGTTTAGTGGTGAATGGAGTGTTAGTTGAGATCAGAGCAGAAGGGGTGAGTTGGCATAAAGACTTGTGAGTGGAAGTGAAGGATGAGTAGGGAAAGAGAGCTTACAAGAGAGGGACAGGGAGGGGCAACCGAGAGGTCTCATTTGGAGAGGTAAGAAAGATTAAGAATGGTCAGACTGAGAAATTGGGAAGGTCTGTGTAGGACCTGGCATCTTTTGGGGTGTTTCCGCTGACTTTTTGCTTTCTGACCTCCCGGATTTGACTCTGTTTTTGCTGGTTTTAGTGTCTCTGCGCACTTTCTCACTGCTGTTCAGTGTTAAAGTGCAAGTGCTCCTATTGTAAATTGCATTATGGATTGGTGTTTCTATGATTGGCATATTTGATTTACTTGTAAGTCCCTAGTAAAGTGCCCTGTGAGTGACAGGGCCTGTAAATCAAATGCTGTTAGTGGGCCTACAGCACTGATTGTGCCACCCACACGGGCAGCCTCACAAAAGGGTTCTCAGACCTGACACTGCGTACAGTTTTTACTGCCATGTCGACTTGGTAAGTGCATCCACTTATAAACATAGGGCTATGGGGAAGTGACCCCTAATGCCCAGAGGGTTGAGAGGATTCCATACTGGAGTATAACCTCCCAAGTCAAGATATTTTATCACAAAAAATACTCCTATAGATTAACTGATGGTTAACATAAAAACTGTGTTACCTAAATACGATAGGGAGGTGTCTATGTGAAGATATAGAACTGCAGACACCCAAGGGTGCGCAAGGAAGCAATTCCTTTTTGTTTAGTTACCCTCACACACCCTAGTGGTGTCATGCTTCATCATCGGGTCACCCCAACGCCTATAAGTTGGGGTGGGCTCAACCACAGTGTTGGGAAGCTCTTTGGAAAGTGAAGACCAGGGGGATTATAGATAAAAATCCTCCGACAGGCCCCGGTTTCCCTTTATTATTGGGTCTGTCAGGGATATTAAAAATAATTAAAAAGAAATGGGTCAATGGGAGTGATAATGGTCCTATGACCCTATTGCCAACATGTTTCAGTCCTGGGATGGCCGTAAAGGTCCTGGACTTTCTTCAGGGCAGAGGTCGTCCTCCCTGGGAACAACAGTGAAAGGGGAGTCCCTATCCTGTGAACGAAAAAAAGGGCAGAGTAGCTGCTCCTTTTGTATAAATAACAGATGATTAATCTGTTATACGCAGTCCTTCATCTCTGAAAAACACAAGAAACAAAACAAACACCATATCGTTTCCATTGCATAAACATCATTTGTGTAGTTATTAACACCCCTAATTAGGTGCGTCAACTGTGACCCAACATTTAAATAAATGCCAGGTGAGTGTGCAAATGGAAATTCTCATTTACATCATACTCATGCCATACACAATTATATCTGTAACATAATAGTGCTATGTGGCAGATAAATGTGCGGTGGCGATTTTACTCGCATACTGACATTATCAGCATGCCAGTGTGTGTACTTATTCCAAAGTGAAAATATCGCGTGACAGTCTATAAGAACAGCACTAGGCTGCTATCAAGCAGTGTACTATTGTGCAGGTATATACTCGCATCTTTGCTTTAAAAATACTAATCATAATACAAGCATCCATTTTCTTACCCATTTTGCGGAGAAAAACTGTGTCACAGGGGCCCGCTAGGCGTGATGGAATAGCCCTGTAGTCACACTCTGTTGTATTGTTTGGGGGTGGGGAGAAGATGAAGTATACCGGAAGTTTTTTAGTCAGGGCAAACAGTCTGTGTTTAGCAAAGTAACACGACTAAACCTGTTGTAACCACCTGTCACCCCCTACTTACTTCTTCAAGGGTCCTATCCCGCCTGTGTACCTACTTGGTCCGAGTCCCCGGCTTTCGCTCTTCACTGCCGTTGAACAGGGATATAAATACCTTTATTTTAGCGGGAAAACCTCAATTGAGTGTCACGCCCATGGTATACTCAAGTGCCGTTAGGCACGTAGATGCGTGTGTGATGTGCCATAGAGGATCATGGGATTTGAAGTCTTTTTACAAAATGATGTCTCGATCCGAAAAATTGGTTCGCATTGGTGTTAGATTTACCGAAGAAGCCTCGATGTAGGACTGACTTAACAACGTAATTCTAATATCGTGACACACTTAAATTTACATATGTGTCATACAATATCTACATACGGGTGGGAGTTTGTTGGCAGATTAAAGAAAACAAATTCTCATGCTCGGAAATCAGTGTATAATTAAGATGACAAGCAAGATGTCAGTGTCATGATGGAAGGGGATAATGGGAACAATAGTTCCTTTGCATTTAGATGGAACTCGAGCAGTGAAGTTTTAGTCTATTATACTAGTGTGTATAAATGAGTATTTAGAAATGGTCACTTTATACATTTTAATCAGAAAGGAAAAACCAAAAGACTATCCAAAGATACTGTTCATATAGCATCTCCATTTGTCATAACAAGAGAGATAGCAGAGATGATATGTAGCTCAGTAATGTTTATTTATTTAGCTGATTCCAAGGTATAGAATCATTCAGACCAATTTCATATGTCTTCAGACGATACACCCATCGTTGTTCCCGTTCTAGAAGTCTATTCGTCAGATTGCCTGAGCCTTTCACTTTCTCTATAACTGTCCACCGTATGTCAGTGTCTTTATGTTGTTTTTCTTTATAGTGTGCTGTCAATTTAGTTGCGGTCACTGCTCGCCTTATTGTGCTTCTATGTTCACTAATGCGAACTTTGACCTTGCGACTAGTCATACCGATATAGCTCAAATTGCATGGGCACTTGATGAGGTAGACTACTGATTCTGAATTACAATTAGTATGGGATCTTTGTTCCCATGGAAAGTGTAGGCCTAAATCAAGGCTTTTAGTATGTTCTGTAAAGGGGCACACTACACATGAACCACATGGAAAATGACCTAACACAGGTGGGTTATTCCACAATGTAAGTTGAACATTGTTTACATTTTTGAACGTGTCAGTGTGAACTAGAGTGTCTCTCAAGCTTTTATTCTTTTTGAATGAGAACATGGGTTTTTCATAAGGGAGTCTATTTGAAGTGAGAATGGGCCATTTCTTGTTGATGATTTTCTTCACCTCATTGGAAGAGGAATTAAACGTGGTTACACAAATTATTTGATCAAGTGGGGTCTTTTGATGGGACTCTAGAAGTGCAGCTCTTGGAGTGTTACGAGCTCTTTTACTAGCTTTTTCTATAATCTTGTTCGGATATTTTCTCTGTCTAAGTTTGGTGGTGAGAATTGCAGCTTCTTTTTTATAGTCTTTCAAATCTGAGCAATTTCTCCGTACTCTCAAGAACTGGCCTACCGGAAGATTCTCCCTGAGAGAGCGTGGGTGCGCACTGTCAAATCTTAATAAACTGTTCCTGTCAGTGGGCTTTGTATATAGTGAGCTTAACAGAGTACCGCCAGCTGCTCTCAGTGTAATATCTAAAAAGGAAATCTTTTCTCTATCCATATTCATAGTGAATCGTAGATGGGGATTTAAACAATTAATCCAATTCATGAAGCTATTGAGAGTCGAAACTTCTCCCTTCCAGATGAGAAGTACATCATCAATATATCTGTACCATTTGTATATATTAGTAGTATAAGCATTTGCCGTCCAAATATATTGATCTTCAAAGTGACCCATATACAGGCAGGCTAAACTGGGGGCAAAGGTACTGCCCATTGAAGTTCCGTGTATCTGAAGATACAACTGGTCCTCAAATTTGAAAAAGTTTTCTGTAAGGGCTAACCGAATCAAAGTGATAACCCACTCAATAGGAGCTGTCCACTGCCATTCTTCTTGTTTTAGAATATCCTCTATTACTTTGATACTTTCTTCCTGAGGGATACTTGTATACAATGCTTCCACATCAAGGCATACCAAAATGTTTTCCTGTGGGTCATATTCTATGTCTGTCAAAAGATTAAATAGATGTTTTGTATCTTGTACGTATGAAATTATGCGTGTAACCAGAGGTCGTAGGAACCAGTCAGCATATTTCGATAAAGGTTCAAGAATAGATCCAATTCCAGATACAATAGGTCTTCCTGGGGGTGGTATCCTGCCTTTATGGATCTTAGGTATTGTGTAGAACAGAGGTGTTCTTGGATCATCTTGGTTGAGAAAATCATGCTCCTTTTTGGTGATCCACTCTTTTTCAAGGGCATCTGTCGTCAATGTTGATATCGTGGTTTTTATCCGTTGGGTTGGGTCCCTATTAATCTTTTTGTAATATTTGGTATCTGCCAAGAGATCAAAGCAAGCTGTTCTGTATGCATTAGTCTTCTGAATAACAGTTGCACCGCCCTTATCTGCTGGTTTTATAATTATATCAGATCTGGTTTTTAAGGTTTCGAGGGCTGTACGTTCCTTGGTGCTCAAATTATTGAAGGTGTCTCTTTATGGTTGTAATTGTTCAATTTCTTTGATTACTGCTTCCTCGAAGGCCATCACCTCTGGGGGCATTGTTGATGTTGGAGGAAGAAACGTGGACTTTAATTTAAGGTTGGTATAGCTGTCATCATTATCTTGTCTTTCTTTATCCATAAAGAAAGTCTTGAGGCGGATCTTCCTGAAGAATTCACTTAGTTCACATCTTAGACGGAATTTATCCATGTAGGTAGTTGGAACAAAACCTAGTCCTTTGTCCAGGATCGCCTTCTCCTCTGTCGTCAAGACTACGTCTGTTAAGTTGACGATTAGTCCCTCATTGTGCTCGTGCTCGGCTGTGGTTGACCTCTGGTATGGCTCCGTGTGTTGATTGGGGTCCTGTCGTCTTCCCACTGGACCCCCTTGTTCCCACGTCTTCCTCGTTTGCCTCTTCTTCCGCCCTGTCCTAAAAAATGTTGGTTAAATTCAGGCTGATAGTAGGGTCCAATAGGGTATTGTGGTGGTCCATGGAATGGAGCTGGGCCAAATGGGCCAGGCCATGGATACATCTGTGGTTGTACAAATCTTTGGTTAAAACCCCTCTTCGAGGTCTCCTTTGTTTTCCTCTCCTGCTTCTGTTAGATCCATCACTGGACCACTCTTCTTGTTCCGAGTCGGAAGATGCCGACTGACCACTATAAGAAGATCCTGAGTCCGAGTGTTCATAACCCTTATAGTCATCTTTTATATAGGGGTACACCCTCTCATGACTAAACTTCTTCAGGTCTTTTTGTAACTTACTGATTTTATTTTGCATTAGATAGTCCTTATGTTCACTTATTTCTTTGTTTACCTCTTCAAGTTTTTTCTTATAGAGAGTCAGCTTAATTTCTGTAATCAAGCAATCTTCGCTGGTTTTGATTTTGATTACTAATGCTTCAGATAAGCGTTTAGCCGTATTAATAATGAGGATCAACCAGTCGCGTGAACATCGCCACGCGATCAGTGACCACTCTTTTTGAATTGGGGGTCATCTAAGAATATTCTTGGGGCATTGGTGACTAGTAGTCCATTTGGTGCTGCGTTTCCACGGAGATATTCTGTCATAATGGCACCATGTAATAAGATTCTCATCTGGCATCGCTTCAGTTCTTTCAACTCGTCCCAATTTTGTGCTTGGGTAAGGCTCTGACTGATATTGGTATCAGGTAACAGGGATGGCCCTGCCAAAATGGCAGATGCAATGTCATCTGTGTAGCCTAAACCCAATTGTTCTGCCATGATAATGTCGGATGATAATGGATGCAAAAGCTACAATAAACAGTATGTAATGCTGTAAGTGACTGTAAACGCTAGTATTATTCACTAATTAAAGTACCATTATTGAAATTCAGAATGAGTTCTGAATTATACCCTACAGCTGTACGCTGCGCAACATACGTATAAACATAGGGCTATGGGGAAGTGACCCCTAATGCCCAGAGGGTTGAGAGGATTCCATACTGGAGTATAACCTCCCAAGTCAAGATATTTTATCACAAAAAATACTCCTATAGATTAACTGATGGTTAACATAAAAACTGTGTTACCTAAATACGATAGGGAGGTGTCTATGTGAAGATCTAGAACTGCAGACACCCAAGGGTGCGCAAGGAAGCAATTCCTTTTTGTTTAGTTACCCTCACACACCCTAGTGGTGTCATGCTTCATCATCGGGTCACCCCAACGCCTATAAGTTGGGGTGGGCTCAACCACAGTGTTGGGAAGCTCTTTGGAAAGTGAAGACCAGGGGGATTATAGATAAAAATCCTCCGACAGGCCCCGGTTTCCCTTTATTATTGGGTCTGTCAGGGATATTAAAAATAATTAAAAAGAAATGGGTCAATGGGAGTGATAATGGTCCTATGACCCTATTGCCAACATGTTTCAGTCCTGGGATGGCCGTAAAGGTCCTGGACTTTCTTCAGGGCAGAGGTCGTCCTCCCTGGGAACAACAGTGAAAGGGGAGTCCCTATCCTGTGAACGAAAAAAAGGGCAGAGTAGCTGCTCCTTTTGTATAAATAACAGATGATTAATCTGTTATACGCAGTCCTTCATCTCTGAAAAACACAAGAAACAAAACAAACACCATATCGTTTCCATTGCATAAACATCATTTGTGTAGTTATTAACACCCCTAATTAGGTGCGTCAACTGTGACCCAACATTTAAATAAATGCCAGGTGAGTGTGCAAATGGAAATTCTCATTTACATCATACTCATGCCATACACAATTATATCTGTAACATAATAGTGCTATGTGGCAGATAAATGTGCGGTGGCGATTTTACTCGCATACTGACATTATCAGCATGCCAGTGTGTGTACTTATTCCAAAGTGAAAATATCGCGTGACAGTCTATAAGAACAGCACTAGGCTGCTATCAAGCAGTGTACTATTGTGCAGGTATATACTCGCATCTTTGCTTTAAAAATACTAATCATAATACAAGCATCCATTTTCTTACCCATTTTGCGGAGAAAAACTGTGTCACAGGGGCCCGCTAGGCGTGATGGAATAGCCCTGTAGTCACACTCTGTTGTATTGTTTGGGGGTGGGGAGAAGATGAAGTATACCGGAAGTTTTTTAGTCAGGGCAAACAGTCTGTGTTTAGCAAAGTAACACGACTAAACCTGTTGTAACCACCTGTCACCCCCCTACTTACTTCTTCAAGGGTCCTATCCCGCCTGTGTACCTACTTGGTCCGAGTCCCCGGCTTTCGCTCTTCACTGCCGTTGAACAGGGATATAAATACCTTTATTTTAGCGGGAAAACCTCAATTGAGTGTCACGCCCATGGTATACTCAAGTGCCGTTAGGCACGTAGATGCGTGTGTGATGTGCCATAGAGGATCATGGGATTTGAAGTCTTTTTACAAAATGATGTCTCGATCCGAAAAATTGGTTCGCATTGGTGTTAGATTTACCGAAGAAGCCTCGATGTAGGGCTGACTCAACAACGTAATTCTAATATCGTGACACACTTAAATTTACATATGTGTCATACAATATCTACATACGGGTGGGAGTTTGTTGGCAGATTAAAGAAAACAAATTCTCATGCTCGGAAATCAGTGTATAATTAAGATGACAAGCAAGATGTCAGTGTCATGATGGAAGGGGATAATGGGAACAATAGTTCCTTTGCATTTAGATGGAACTCGAGCAGTAAAGTTTTAGTCTATTATACTAGTGTGTATAAATGAGTATTTAGAAATGGTCACTTTATACATTTTAATCAGAAAGGAAAAACCAAAAGACTATCCAAAGATACTGTTCATATAGCATCTCCATTTGTCATAACAAGAGAGATAGCAGAGATGATATGTAGCTCAGTAATGTTTATTTATTTAGCTGATTCCAAGGTATAGAATCATTCAGACCAATTTCATATGTCTTCAGACGATACACCCATCGTTGTTCTCGTTCTAGAAGTCTATTCGTCAGATTGCCTGAGCCTTTCACTTTCTCTATAACTGTCCACCGTATGTCAGTGTCTTTATGTTGTTTTTCTTTATAGTGTGCTGTCAATTTAGTTGCGGTCACTGCTCGCCTTATTGTGCTTCTATGTTCACTAATGCGAACTTTGACCTTGCGACTAGTCATACCGATATAGCTCAAATTGCATGGGCACTTGATGAGGTAGACTACTGATTCTGAATTACAATTAGTATGGGATCTTTGTTCCCATGGAAAGTGTAGGCCTAAATCAAGGCTTTTAGTATGTTCTGTAAAGGGGCACACTACACATGAACCACATGGAAAATGACCTAACACAGGTGGGTTATTCCACAATGTAAGTTGAACATTGTTTACATTTTTGAACGTGTCAGTGTGAACTAGAGTGTCTCTCAAGCTTTTATTCTTTTTGAATGAGAACATGGGTTTTTCATAAGGGAGTCTATTTGAAGTGAGAATGGGCCATTTCTTGTTGATGATTTTCTTCACCTCATTGGAAGAGGAATTAAACGTGGTTACACAAATTATTTGATCAAGTGGGGTCTTTTGATGGGACTCTAGAAGTGCAGCTCTTGGAGTGTTACGAGCTCTTTTACTAGCTTTTTCTATAATCTTGTTCGGATATTTTCTCTGTCTAAGTTTGGTGGTGAGAATTGCAGCTTCTTTTTTATAGTCTTTCAAATCTGAGCAATTTCTCCGTACTCTCAAGAACTGGCCTACCGGAAGATTCTCCCTGAGAGAGCGTGGGTGCGCACTGTCAAATCTTAATAAACTGTTCCTGTCAGTGGGCTTTGTATATAGTGAGCTTAACAGAGTACCGCCAGCTGCTCTCAGTGTAATATCTAAAAAGGAAATCTTTTCTCTATCCATATTCATAGTGAATCGTAGATGGGGATTTAAACAATTAATCCAATTCATGAAGCTATTGAGAGTCGAAACTTCTCCCTTCCAGATGAGAAGTACATCATCAATATATCTGTACCATTTGTATATATTAGTAGTATAAGCATTTGCCGTCCAAATATATTGATCTTCAAAGTGACCCATATACAGGCAGGCTAAACTGGGGGCAAAGGTACTGCCCATTGAAGTTCCGTGTATCTGAAGATACAACTGGTCCTCAAATTTGAAAAAGTTTTCTGTAAGGGCTAACCGAATCAAAGTGATAACCCACTCAATAGGAGCTGTCCACTGCCATTCTTCTTGTTTTAGAATATCCTCTATTACTTTGATACTTTCTTCCTGAGGGATACTTGTATACAATGCTTCCACATCAAGGCATACCAAAATGTTTTCCTGTGGGTCATATTCTATGTCTGTCAAAAGATTAAATAGATGTTTTGTATCTTGTACGTATGAAATTATGCGTGTAACCAGAGGTCGTAGGAACCAGTCAGCATATTTCGATAAAGGTTCAAGAATAGATCCAATTCCAGATACAATAGGTCTTCCTGGGGGTGGTATCCTGCCTTTATGGATCTTAGGTATTGTGTAGAACAGAGGTGTTCTTGGATCATCTTGGTTGAGAAAATCATGCTCCTTTTTGGTGATCCACTCTTTTTCAAGGGCATCTGTCGTCAATGTTGATATCGTGGTTTTTATCCGTTGGGTTGGGTCCCTATTAATCTTTTTGTAATATTTGGTATCTGCCAAGAGATCAAAGCAAGCTGTTCTGTATGCATTAGTCTTCTGAATAACAGTTGCACCGCCCTTATCTGCTGGTTTTATAATTATATCAGATCTGGTTTTTAAGGTTTCGAGGGCTGTACGTTCCTTGGTGCTCAAATTATTGAAGGTGTCTCTTTTTGGTTGTAATTGTTCAATTTCTTTGATTACTGCTTCCTCGAAGGCCATCACCTCTGGGGGCATTGTTGATGTTGGAGGAAGAAACGTGGACTTTAATTTAAGGTTGGTATAGCTGTCATCATTATCTTGTCTTTCTTTATCCATAAAGAAAGTCTTGAGGCGGATCTTCCTGAAGAATTCACTTAGTTCACATCTTAGACGGAATTTATCCATGTAGGTAGTTGGAACAAAACCTAGTCCTTTGTCCAGGATCGCCTTCTCCTCTGTCGTCAAGACTACGTCTGTTAAGTTGACGATTAGTCCCTCATTGTGCTCGTGCTCGGCTGTGGTTGACCTCTGGTATGGCTCCGTGTGTTGATTGGGGTCCTGTCGTCTTCCCACTGGACCCCCTTGTTCCCACGTCTTCCTCGTTTGCCTCTTCTTCCGCCCTGTCCTAAAAAATGTTGGTTAAATTCAGGCTGATAGTAGGGTCCAATAGGGTATTGTGGTGGTCCATGGAATGGAGCTGGGCCAAATGGGCCAGGCCATGGATACATCTGTGGTTGTACAAATCTTTGGTTAAAACCCCTCTTCGAGGTCTCCTTTGTTTTCCTCTCCTGCTTCTGTTAGATCCATCACTGGACCACTCTTCTTGTTCCGAGTCGGAAGATGCCGACTGACCACTATAAGAAGATCCTGAGTCCGAGTGTTCATAACCCTTATAGTCATCTTTTATATAGGGGTACACCCTCTCATGACTAAACTTCTTCAGGTCTTTTTGTAACTTACTGATTTTATTTTGCATTAGATAGTCCTTATGTTCACTTATTTCTTTGTTTACCTCTTCAAGTTTTTTCTTATAGAGAGTCAGCTTAATTTCTGTAATCAAGCAATCTTCGCTGGTTTTGATTTTGATTACTAATGCTTCAGATAAGCGTTTAGCCGTATTAATAATGAGGATCAACCAGTCGCGTGAACATCGCCACGCGATCAGTGACCACTCTTTTTTGAATTGGGGGTCATCTAAGAATATTCTTGGGGCATTGGTGACTAGTAGTCCATTTGGTGCTGCGTTTCCACGGAGATATTCTGTCATAATGGCACCATGTAATAAGATTCTCATCTGGCATCGCTTCAGTTCTTTCAACTCGTCCCAATTTTGTGCTTGGGTAAGGCTCTGACTGATATTGGTATCAGGTAACAGGGATGGCCCTGCCAAAATGGCAGATGCAATGTCATCTGTGTAGCCTAAACCCAATTGTTCTGCCATGATAATGTCGGATGATAATGGATGCAAAAGCTACAATAAACAGTATGTAATGCTGTACGTGACTGTAAACGCTAGTATTATTCACTAATTAAAGTACCATTATTGAAATTCAGAATGAGTTCTGAATTATACCCTACAGCTGTACGCTGCGCAACATACGTATAAACATAGGGCTATGGGGAAGTGACCCCTAATGCCCAGAGGGTTGAGAGGATTCCATACTGGAGTATAACCTCCCAAGTCAAGATATTTTATCACAAAAAATACTCCTATAGATTAACTGATGGTTAACATAAAAACTGTGTTACCTAAATACGATAGGGAGGTGTCTATGTGAAGATCTAGAACTGCAGACACCCAAGGGTGCGCAAGGAAGCAATTCCTTTTTGTTTAGTTACCCTCACACACCCTAGTGGTGTCATGCTTCATCATCGGGTCACCCCAACGCCTATAAGTTGGGGTGGGCTCAACCACAGTGTTGGGAAGCTCTTTGGAAAGTGAAGACCAGGGGGATTATAGATAAAAATCCTCCGACAGGCCCCGGTTTCCCTTTATTATTGGGTCTGTCAGGGATATTAAAAATAATTAAAAAGAAATGGGTCAATGGGAGTGATAATGGTCCTATGACCCTATTGCCAACATGTTTCAGTCCTGGGATGGCCGTAAAGGTCCTGGACTTTCTTCAGGGCAGAGGTCGTCCTCCCTGGGAACAACAGTGAAAGGGGAGTCCCTATCCTGTGAACGAAAAAAAGGGCAGAGTAGCTGCTCCTTTTGTATAAATAACAGATGATTAATCTGTTATACGCAGTCCTTCATCTCTGAAAAACACAAGAAACAAAACAAACACCATATCGTTTCCATTGCATAAACATCATTTGTGTAGTTATTAACACCCCTAATTAGGTGCGTCAACTGTGACCCAACATTTAAATAAATGCCAGGTGAGTGTGCAAATGGAAATTCTCATTTACATCATACTCATGCCATACACAATTATATCTGTAACATAATAGTGCTATGTGGCAGATAAATGTGCGGTGGCGATTTTACTCGCATACTGACATTATCAGCATGCCAGTGTGTGTACTTATTCCAAAGTGAAAATATCGCGTGACAGTCTATAAGAACAGCACTAGGCTGCTATCAAGCAGTGTACTATTGTGCAGGTATATACTCGCATCTTTGCTTTAAAAATACTAATCATAATACAAGCATCCATTTTCTTACCCATTTTGCGGAGAAAAACTGTGTCACAGGGGCCCGCTAGGCGTGATGGAATAGCCCTGTAGTCACACTCTGTTGTATTGTTTGGGGGTGGGGAGAAGATGAAGTATACCGGAAGTTTTTTAGTCAGGGCAAACAGTCTGTGTTTAGCAAAGTAACACGACTAAACCTGTTGTAACCACCTGTCACCCCCCTACTTACTTCTTCAAGGGTCCTATCCCGCCTGTGTACCTACTTGGTCCGAGTCCCCGGCTTTCGCTCTTCACTGCCGTTGAACAGGGATATAAATACCTTTATTTTAGCGGGAAAACCTCAATTGAGTGTCACGCCCATGGTATACTCAAGTGCCGTTAGGCACGTAGATGCGTGTGTGATGTGCCATAGAGGATCATGGGATTTGAAGTCTTTTTACAAAATGATGTCTCGATCCGAAAAATTGGTTCGCATTGGTGTTAGATTTACCGAAGAAGCCTCGATGTAGGGCTGACTCAACAACGTAATTCTAATATCGTGACACACTTAAATTTACATATGTGTCATACAATATCTACATACGGGTGGGAGTTTGTTGGCAGATTAAAGAAAACAAATTCTCATGCTCGGAAATCAGTGTATAATTAAGATGACAAGCAAGATGTCAGTGTCATGATGGAAGGGGATAATGGGAACAATAGTTCCTTTGCATTTAGATGGAACTCGAGCAGTAAAGTTTTAGTCTATTATACTAGTGTGTATAAATGAGTATTTAGAAATGGTCACTTTATACATTTTAATCAGAAAGGAAAAACCAAAAGACTATCCAAAGATACTGTTCATATAGCATCTCCATTTGTCATAACAAGAGAGATAGCAGAGATGATATGTAGCTCAGTAATGTTTATTTATTTAGCTGATTCCAAGGTATAGAATCATTCAGACCAATTTCATATGTCTTCAGACGATACACCCATCGTTGTTCCCGTTCTAGAAGTCTATTCGTCAGATTGCCTGAGCCTTTCACTTTCTCTATAACTGTCCACCGTATGTCAGTGTCTTTATGTTGTTTTTCTTTATAGTGTGCTGTCAATTTAGTTGCGGTCACTGCTCGCCTTATTGTGCTTCTATGTTCACTAATGCGAACTTTGACCTTGCGACTAGTCATACCGATATAGCTCAAATTGCATGGGCACTTGATGAGGTAGACTACTGATTCTGAATTACAATTAGTATGGGATCTTTGTTCCCATGGAAAGTGTAGGCCTAAATCAAGGCTTTTAGTATGTTCTGTAAAGGGGCACACTACACATGAACCACATGGAAAATGACCTAACACAGGTGGGTTATTCCACAATGTAAGTTGAACATTGTTTACATTTTTGAACGTGTCAGTGTGAACTAGAGTGTCTCTCAAGCTTTTATTCTTTTTGAATGAGAACATGGGTTTTTCATAAGGGAGTCTATTTGAAGTGAGAATGGGCCATTTCTTGTTGATGATTTTCTTCACCTCATTGGAAGAGGAATTAAACGTGGTTACACAAATTATTTGATCAAGTGGGGTCTTTTGATGGGACTCTAGAAGTGCAGCTCTTGGAGTGTTACGAGCTCTTTTACTAGCTTTTTCTATAATCTTGTTCGGATATTTTCTCTGTCTAAGTTTGGTGGTGAGAATTGCAGCTTCTTTTTTATAGTCTTTCAAATCTGAGCAATTTCTCCGTACTCTCAAGAACTGGCCTACCGGAAGATTCTCCCTGAGAGAGCGTGGGTGCGCACTGTCAAATCTTAATAAACTGTTCCTGTCAGTGGGCTTTGTATATAGTGAGCTTAACAGAGTACCGCCAGCTGCTCTCAGTGTAATATCTAAAAAGGAAATCTTTTCTCTATCCATATTCATAGTGAATCGTAGATGGGGATTTAAACAATTAATCCAATTCATGAAGCTATTGAGAGTCGAAACTTCTCCCTTCCAGATGAGAAGTACATCATCAATATATCTGTACCATTTGTATATATTAGTAGTATAAGCATTTGCCGTCCAAATATATTGATCTTCAAAGTGACCCATATACAGGCAGGCTAAACTGGGGGCAAAGGTACTGCCCATTGAAGTTCCGTGTATCTGAAGATACAACTGGTCCTCAAATTTGAAAAAGTTTTCTGTAAGGGCTAACCGAATCAAAGTGATAACCCACTCAATAGGAGCTGTCCACTGCCATTCTTCTTGTTTTAGAATATCCTCTATTACTTTGATACTTTCTTCCTGAGGGATACTTGTATACAATGCTTCCACATCAAGGCATACCAAAATGTTTTCCTGTGGGTCATATTCTATGTCTGTCAAAAGATTAAATAGATGTTTTGTATCTTGTACGTATGAAATTATGCGTGTAACCAGAGGTCGTAGGAACCAGTCAGCATATTTCGATAAAGGTTCAAGAATAGATCCAATTCCAGATACAATAGGTCTTCCTGGGGGTGGTATCCTGCCTTTATGGATCTTAGGTATTGTGTAGAACAGAGGTGTTCTTGGATCATCTTGGTTGAGAAAATCATGCTCCTTTTTGGTGATCCACTCTTTTTCAAGGGCATCTGTCGTCAATGTTGATATCGTGGTTTTTATCCGTTGGGTTGGGTCCCTATTAATCTTTTTGTAATATTTGGTATCTGCCAAGAGATCAAAGCAAGCTGTTCTGTATGCATTAGTCTTCTGAATAACAGTTGCACCGCCCTTATCTGCTGGTTTTATAATTATATCAGATCTGGTTTTTAAGGTTTCGAGGGCTGTACGTTCCTTGGTGCTCAAATTATTGAAGGTGTCTCTTTTTGGTTGTAATTGTTCAATTTCTTTGATTACTGCTTCCTCGAAGGCCATCACCTCTGGGGGCATTGTTGATGTTGGAGGAAGAAACGTGGACTTTAATTTAAGGTTGGTATAGCTGTCATCATTATCTTGTCTTTCTTTATCCATAAAGAAAGTCTTGAGGCGGATCTTCCTGAAGAATTCACTTAGTTCACATCTTAGACGGAATTTATCCATGTAGGTAGTTGGAACAAAACCTAGTCCTTTGTCCAGGATCGCCTTCTCCTCTGTCGTCAAGACTACGTCTGTTAAGTTGACGATTAGTCCCTCATTGTGCTCGTGCTCGGCTGTGGTTGACCTCTGGTATGGCTCCGTGTGTTGATTGGGGTCCTGTCGTCTTCCCACTGGACCCCCTTGTTCCCACGTCTTCCTCGTTTGCCTCTTCTTCCGCCCTGTCCTAAAAAATGTTGGTTAAATTCAGGCTGATAGTAGGGTCCAATAGGGTATTGTGGTGGTCCATGGAATGGAGCTGGGCCAAATGGGCCAGGCCATGGATACATCTGTGGTTGTACAAATCTTTGGTTAAAACCCCTCTTCGAGGTCTCCTTTGTTTTCCTCTCCTGCTTCTGTTAGATCCATCACTGGACCACTCTTCTTGTTCCGAGTCGGAAGATGCCGACTGACCACTATAAGAAGATCCTGAGTCCGAGTGTTCATAACCCTTATAGTCATCTTTTATATAGGGGTACACCCTCTCATGACTAAACTTCTTCAGGTCTTTTTGTAACTTACTGATTTTATTTTGCATTAGATAGTCCTTATGTTCACTTATTTCTTTGTTTACCTCTTCAAGTTTTTTCTTATAGAGAGTCAGCTTAATTTCTGTAATCAAGCAATCTTCGCTGGTTTTGATTTTGATTACTAATGCTTCAGATAAGCGTTTAGCCGTATTAATAATGAGGATCAACCAGTCGCGTGAACATCGCCACGCGATCAGTGACCACTCTTTTTTGAATTGGGGGTCATCTAAGAATATTCTTGGGGCATTGGTGACTAGTAGTCCATTTGGTGCTGCGTTTCCACGGAGATATTCTGTCATAATGGCACCATGTAATAAGATTCTCATCTGGCATCGCTTCAGTTCTTTCAACTCGTCCCAATTTTGTGCTTGGGTAAGGCTCTGACTGATATTGGTATCAGGTAACAGGGATGGCCCTGCCAAAATGGCAGATGCAATGTCATCTGTGTAGCCTAAACCCAATTGTTCTGCCATGATAATGTCGGATGATAATGGATGCAAAAGCTACAATAAACAGTATGTAATGCTGTACGTGACTGTAAACGCTAGTATTATTCACTAATTAAAGTACCATTATTGAAATTCAGAATGAGTTCTGAATTATACCCTACAGCTGTACGCTGCGCAACATACGTATAAACATAGGGCTATGGGGAAGTGACCCCTAATGCCCAGAGGGTTGAGAGGATTCCATACTGGAGTATAACCTCCCAAGTCAAGATATTTTATCACAAAAAATACTCCTATAGATTAACTGATGGTTAACATAAAAACTGTGTTACCTAAATACGATAGGGAGGTGTCTATGTGAAGATATAGAACTGCAGACACCCAAGGGTGCGCAAGGAAGCAATTCCTTTTTGTTTAGTTACCCTCACACACCCTAGTGGTGTCATGCTTCATCATCGGGTCACCCCAACGCCTATAAGTTGGGGTGGGCTCTAACCACAGTGTTGGGAAGCTCTTTGGAAAGTGAAGACCAGGGGGATTATAGATAAAAATCCTCCGACAGGCCCCGGTTTCCCTTTATTATTGGGTCTGTCAGGGATATTAAAAATAATTAAAAAGAAATGGGTCAATGGGAGTGATAATGGTCCTATGACCCTATTGCCAACATGTTTCAGTCCTGGGATGGCCGTAAAGGTCCTGGACTTTCTTCAGGGCAGAGGTCGTCCTCCCTGGGAACAACAGTGAAAGGGAGTCCCTATCCTGTGAACGAAAAAAAGGGCAGAGTAGCTGCTCCTTTGTATAAATAACAGATGATTAATCTGTTATACGCAGTCCTTCATCTCTGAAAAACACAAGAAACAAAACAAACACCATATCGTTTCCATTGCATAAACATCATTTGTGTAGTTATTAACACCCCTAATTAGGTGCGTCAACTGTGACCCAACATTTAAATAAATGCCAGGTGAGTGTGCAAATGGAAATTCTCATTTACATCATACTCATGCCATACACAATTATATCTGTAACATAATAGTGCTATGTGGCAGATAAATGTGCGGTGGCGATTTTACTCGCATACTGACATTATCAGCATGCCAGTGTGTGTACTTATTCCAAAGTGAAAATATCGCGTGACAGTCTATAAGAACAGCACTAGGCTGCTATCAAGCAGTGTACTATTGTGCAGGTATATACTCGCATCTTTGCTTTAAAAATACTAATCATAATACAAGCATCCATTTTCTTACCCATTTTGCGGAGAAAAACTGTGTCACAGGGGCCCGCTAGGCGTGATGGAATAGCCCTGTAGTCACACTCTGTTGTATTGTTTGGGGGTGGGGAGAAGATGAAGTATACCGGAAGTTTTTTAGTCAGGGCAAACAGTCTGTGTTTAGCAAAGTAACACGACTAAACCTGTTGTAACCACCTGTCACCCCCTACTTACTTCTTCAAGGGTCCTATCCCGCCTGTGTACCTACTTGGTCCGAGTCCCCGGCTTTCGCTCTTCACTGCCGTTGAACAGGGATATAAATACCTTTATTTTAGCGGGAAAACCTCAATTGAGTGTCACGCCCATGGTATACTCAAGTGCCGTTAGGCACGTAGATGCGTGTGTGATGTGCCATAGAGGATCATGGGATTTGAAGTCTTTTTACAAAATGATGTCTCGATCCGAAAAATTGGTTCGCATTGGTGTTAGATTTACCGAAGAAGCCTCGATGTAGGACTGACTTAACAACGTAATTCTAATATCGTGACACACTTAAATTTACATATGTGTCATACAATATCTACATACGGGTGGGAGTTTGTTGGCAGATTAAAGAAAACAAATTCTCATGCTCGGAAATCAGTGTATAATTAAGATGACAAGCAAGATGTCAGTGTCATGATGGAAGGGGATAATGGGAACAATAGTTCCTTTGCATTTAGATGGAACTCGAGCAGTGAAGTTTTAGTCTATTATACTAGTGTGTATAAATGAGTATTTAGAAATGGTCACTTTATACATTTTAATCAGAAAGGAAAAACCAAAAGACTATCCAAAGATACTGTTCATATAGCATCTCCATTTGTCATAACAAGAGAGATAGCAGAGATGATATGTAGCTCAGTAATGTTTATTTATTTAGCTGATTCCAAGGTATAGAATCATTCAGACCAATTTCATATGTCTTCAGACGATACA
This sequence comes from Calotriton arnoldi, assembly GCA_963921515.1. NCBI lineage: Eukaryota > Metazoa > Chordata > Amphibia > Caudata > Salamandridae > Calotriton > Calotriton arnoldi. The sequence goes on from CAWUFW010000206.1 coordinate 4,528,127, forward strand.
CCCATCGTTGTTCCCGTTCTAGAAGTCTATTCGTCAGATTGCCTGAGCCTTTCACTTTCTCTATAACTGTCCACCGTATGTCAGTGTCTTTATGTTGTTTTTCTTTATAGTGTGCTGTCAATTTAGTTGCGGTCACTGCTCGCCTTATTGTGCTTCTATGTTCACTAATGCGAACTTTGACCTTGCGACTAGTCATACCGATATAGCTCAAATTGCATGGGCACTTGATGAGGTAGACTACTGATTCTGAATTACAATTAGTATGGGATCTTTGTTCCCATGGAAAGTGTAGGCCTAAATCAAGGCTTTTAGTATGTTCTGTAAAGGGGCACACTACACATGAACCACATGGAAAATGACCTAACACAGGTGGGTTATTCCACAATGTAAGTTGAACATTGTTTACATTTTTGAACGTGTCAGTGTGAACTAGAGTGTCTCTCAAGCTTTTATTCTTTTTGAATGAGAACATGGGTTTTTCATAAGGGAGTCTATTTGAAGTGAGAATGGGCCATTTCTTGTTGATGATTTTCTTCACCTCATTGGAAGAGGAATTAAACGTGGTTACACAAATTATTTGATCAAGTGGGGTCTTTTGATGGGACTCTAGAAGTGCAGCTCTTGGAGTGTTACGAGCTCTTTTACTAGCTTTTTCTATAATCTTGTTCGGATATTTTCTCTGTCTAAGTTTGGTGGTGAGAATTGCAGCTTCTTTTTATAGTCTTTCAAATCTGAGCAATTTCTCCGTACTCTCAAGAACTGGCCTACCGGAAGATTCTCCCTGAGAGAGCGTGGGTGCGCACTGTCAAATCTTAATAAACTGTTGTGTTTTCTTTAATCTGCCAACAAACTCCCACCCGTATGTAGATATTGTATGACACATATGTAAATTTAAGTGTGTCACGATATTAGAATTACGTTGTTAAGTCAGTCCTACATCGAGGCTTCTTCGGTAAATCTAACACCAATGCGAACCAATTTTTCGGATCGAGACATCATTTTGTAAAAAGACTTCAAATCCCATGATCCTCTATGGCACATCACACACGCATCTACGTGCCTAACGGCACTTGAGTATACCATGGGCGTGACACTCAATTGAGGTTTTCCCGCTAAAATAAAGGTATTTATATCCCTGTTCAACGGCAGTGAAGAGCGAAAGCCGGGGACTCGGACCAAGTAGGTACACAGGCGGGATAGGACCCTTGAAGAAGTAAGTAGGGGGGTGACAGGTGGTTACAACAGGTTTAGTCGTGTTACTTTGCTAAACACAGACTGTTTGCCCTGACTAAAAAACTTCCGGTATACTTCATCTTCTCCCCACCCCCAAACAATACAACAGAGTGTGACTACAGGGCTATTCCATCACGCCTAGCGGGCCCCTGTGACACAGTTTTTCTCCGCAAAATGGGTAAGAAAATGGATGCTTGTATTATGATTAGTATTTTTAAAGCAAAGATGCGAGTATATACCTGCACAATAGTACACTGCTTGATAGCAGCCTAGTGCTGTTCTTATAGACTGTCACGCGATATTTTCACTTTGGAATAAGTACACACACTGGCATGCTGATAATGTCAGTATGCGAGTAAAATCGCCACCGCACATTTATCTGCCACATAGCACTATTATGTTACAGATATAATTGTGTATGGCATGAGTATGATGTAAATGAGAATTTCCATTTGCACACTCACCTGGCATTTATTTAAATGTTGGGTCACAGTTGACGCACCTAATTAGGGGTGTTAATAACTACACAAATGATGTTTATGCAATGGAAACGATATGGTGTTTGTTTTGTTTCTTGTGTTTTTCAGAGATGAAGGACTGCGTATAACAGATTAATCATCTGTTATTTATACAAAGGGAGCAGCTACTCTGCCCTTTTTTCGTTCACAGGATAGGGACTCCCCTTTCACTGTTGTTCCCAGGGAGGACGACCTCTGCCCTGAAGAAAGTCCAGGACCTTTACGGCCATCCCAGGACTGAAACATGTTGGCAATAGGGTCATAGGACCATTATCACTCCCATTGACCCATTTCTTTTTAATTATTTTTAATATCCCTGACAGACCCAATAATAAAGGGAAACCGGGGCCTGTCGGAGGATTTTTATCTATAATCCCCCTGGTCTTCACTTTCCAAAGAGCTTCCCAACACTGTGGTTGGAGCCCACCCCAACTTATAGGCGTTGGGGTGACCCGATGATGAAGCATGACACCACTAGGGTGTGTGAGGGTAACTAAACAAAAAGGAATTGCTTCCTTGCGCACCCTTGGGTGTCTGCAGTTCTATATCTTCACATAGACACCTCCCTATCGTATTTAGGTAACACAGTTTTTATGTTAACCATCAGTTAATCTATAGGAGTATTTTTTGTGATAAAATAAAAAAAAAAAAGTGCATCCACTTGCCAAGCCCTAAACCTTCCCTTTTATTACATGTGAGTCACCCCTAAGGTAGGCCCAAGGTACCACTATGGGCAGAGTGCAGTGTATGTGAAAGGTAGGACATGTCCTGGTGTGTGTGACATGTCCTGATAGTGAACTACAGTGTACTTCGTTTTTCACTGTTGAAAAACCATCTCTCCCATAGGATAGAATGGGGAATACTTGGTAACATTTTACGAGTATATCTTCCCATTGGGACAAGATAGAGAATGGAGTTTAGTATGCCTGAACTCACAATCTAGAAATGCATCTTTTAGTAAAGATGATTTTTATGTTCTGTGTTTGAAAATACCACTTTTAGAAAGTAGGTATTTTCTTGCTTAGCAATCCTGTGTGCCTCTGCTGGGTTGTGGATTGACTGTCTGGCTTTGGAGTGACAGGGGCTGGGGATGTGCATTCTCTTCATACAGCCACTGGGGGGTCGAGGTATGTCCTGCCTTTCCGGGATGAGTCAGGGCTGGGCTGAATAGAACTGGGACGCATTTAGAGTAGTGGGAGGAGATTTCCTTGCACCTGCTGTCTTCACCTCCTGCCGGGAAGCTGGGCCAGAGAGGACCAAACTGGTTTGGACTGAGCACAGACACTCTCTGCCCAAGAGAACAAAGAGAAACTGAGTATAAATATTGGGGCCCAGACCCCAGAGCTTTAGAACTCGTTTGGATCATGGAACCTGCCAAGAAGAAAAGCTGGAAGAACTGCCAGGAAGAGTACTGCCCTGTTGCTGTGTTGTTGCTTTCTTGGGTTGGCCTGCAGTTGCTGCTTCTGCCTTGGGCAGTGAAAGGACTGGACTGAACTTTCTTCACTTATCGCTGAGTATCTCCAAGGGCTTGAAATAGAGTGTGCCTCCTGTTCACAAAGTCTCAGGGACAGCAAAGACTTCACTTACCTCTGGGTACCGCCTCTGGAACCATGGGTTTCAGTTGTCACAGACGGGGAAAGCAGCCAACACCGTCACCGACACCGCTGCTGGCTCCGTGTCTTAAAGGCACTGCAGAAGGCACCACCCCACTTCGCACCACAACCCTGGTCTCACTGACGATGATGACAGCTGCCGCCACAGAGCCGCTGCTTGCACCGCGACGTGTGGGCACCGCACTCCGCACCGCTTCGCTTCACTCCGCCGTCCTGGTCTCACCGACGACGTCGCTGCACGCTGACCTCTGACCGCACAGTGGTTTGGGGGCACCGCTCGTAAGTGATACAAAGCACCGCCCCGTCCCACACCGCCACCTGGGCCAACCGACGCCAGCTCCCATCAACCGGCACTGTCCCTTGCACCGTGACCTGTCGGCACTGCAACGAGCACCGCTTCACTCCGCACCACAGCCCTGGTCTCACCAACAGCGCTGAACGACCGTCACCGAGCCGTTGCCTGCACTTGAGGGCACCGCACGCCGCACAGCTATGCTTCGCATAGCAACCGCGATGGTTGCCACGACCAGCCCGCACCGACACGGTCGGCCGGAACCAAAGGTACTGTTTATGAGTCTGTTGACACTAACACCGGTTCGCACCGGCGCGGTCGGCTGGAACTGTTGGATTCTGTTCTTCAAGGAACTGCATTTTAAAGTTAATCTTGCAAAGTGCAAATTATTGATTACTGTATGTTGGTCTTTTATCGTTTTGGTCTTGTTTGCACAGATGCATATTGGTTATTTTTCTGAAACTGCTCTGGTGTCCTTTTGTAGTGTTTTCACTGTATTACTGTTGGTTATGTGCAAATGCTTTACACACTGTCTCTGAGATAAGCCTGACTGATCGTGCCAAGCTACCAAGGGGTTGAGCAGGGGTTATTTCAGTAGTGTATCTCCCTTATCCTGACTAGAAGGAAGGGTCCGTATTTGGACAAAGGTGCAAACCATTGCCAACTAGAGATCCCCATTTCTAACAGTCTGAGATTTAGCAAAACTATGATACAAATAGGAAGAGATGGTCTGCAAAAGAAATGGTTCGAAGAAGAAAGGTGGGACTGAGTGAAGAGCGAGCCCTCGGAGGTCAGGGCTGAGAAGGAGAAAAGAGAAAAACGATGCATGAGAGGCATGAGATGGCGTATGATTATTATTTATTAGTCTTTTGATTTTGGTTAAAGTGCTTTTTGAAGGTATTCGTCATTTAATCCTGCTTCTGCTACTTTCAGAGATGTATTTAAAAGAGTAATTCATCAATTTATAGAATGTAGCCAGTCCAATAGTACACCATCTTGGTTCAGTTATGCCTACAGAAGAGTAGTAGCAAATCGGTTTCCTTTTTAATACTACACCATGCCCCCCATATAATGCATCATATTTATATTACCAAATAGAATACTTCAATAGGAAAGTCTTATTTTGGGCTAAAGATGGGCGTAGATTCCATTGGTGCTGTAGGTGCAGTGGCACCGGTGCACAGAGGCCTTAAGGAGCCCACTGAACTCTAATTATTGCTGTATTTCACAGTTCAAACAGCAGCCTGTGGGACCTCTTCTCTTCCTTGCGCTAGGGCCCATGACTCACTGGCTAAGTCACAGACTGGAGACGTATATTTCTGCTGGGTGTTCCCTTCCGTACATTTGGTCACATATACACACAATACTACCGCTTTTCATTAGTGTCTTCCATCAGCCTCACACTCATAGCATTCAGTCAGTAACCGAGCGGTGTATATATATATATATATATATATATATATATATATATATATATATATATATATATATATATATATATATAAATCACCACAGTTTAGTACTTTATTTCACTCGCTCTCTACAATACGGTACGTGTACATCATTGTATATTCAGATTGATGACATAATACTATGTATATTTTCAGAAGATTTTAAAAAATGACAAGTATTTGTATTAAGACTTGTACCCACAGTGAAATTAAATTCCACCCTAATTAATTCTTCTGGGGTCAATTTATGAAGATGGAAATACATACAAAGAATGTTTACCTTGATGGCGTGTTGGCAAGCAGTTACAAGTTCCATGCCACAGACCTTTGTGGTTGACTGAGGAGCAAACAGAGTTAGCATTCAACAAAACAATTCAAATTGTGTGACCCATTCGGCCACACAATAAGGAGCAGGAGTCGGTAAGTAAAGTCAAGGGGTTCATTACAAGTCAGTAGTCAATTCAAATCAATGCAAATTAAGCATTGCTTGGATACAGAATTCAAAAAGTCGTTAGTCAATAAAGTAAGTCCACTTCAACAGCATCAGTATGTGACAAGCACAGCCACATACGTACAACTGGCAAAGTCTTAAAGTCACCTAAATAGGGCTCCAAGTTTAGATTGAAGATGATTTAGAATGAAAAATCTCAAGGAAATTTGAGAAATGGCATAATAAAGTAGGAAGGTGTCAGTACAGCGAGGCTTTCAGTAGAAAATCTCTGCAAGGAAACAAGTGTTTAGCATATAGCTTACACTCTCAAGGATAGGGCAAGCAGAGAGGTCTGTACCTCTCAAAGTCTAAGCACTAACAGTGCATACATTACTTAAAACATACATTCTCATAGTTCGATCCTCACACTACCCTTCCATTGCAATTCACCTGCACAGTGGCAACATATCCAAATCTTCCCATCCCACTAAACCTGGACATTTACATGACCTTGGATAGAACACTGTTGCTGATATACGATGAATAGACAACTTGTCCAATTCATTAGCTCTTCACGACTCTGCCAAGACTTTCTTCTCAGACCTTGCTATCACTAATAGATGATACTCCTTTCTCTAGCTAAAGAAGGCTTGAAATTGCAAATTCAGGCCTCCCTAAATTAGGATGGTTAACACTAAAATGTACACTTCAATTACAAGGTTATATGTGCACATATAACTTCAAAATAAATGCAGCAATGTAAATGTAACTTAAGTGAATGTTCATGCTTACATTTTGAAATATATGTCCAAATAAATGCAACATAACTTGAGACATAAGTGTAAGTATGTATTAGAACTACATTGTGATCATGGTTAAGCTAAACATTAATGTCCACACGTTTGTGAATCTCTAGTTTCTACAGTGAATGCAATTCAGCAATATAGTTGAATCCTTCACTTGTCATTAATAAAGTTAGACATACAGAATATATGACGCTAATTGCACATAACTATTGCACTTCTGTGATGTGTAAGGGTGGAGCTAAAATTGCGCTGCTCCAACCTCAATGGTTTCTACAAATGGCCTCTTATCTGGCAGCCATATTGCGGCCCCATATACTAATAGTGGTACAATCTTTGTTTTGAGGGCTTTACTGTCCATCAAATCTCTTTCAGGCACCGTCCATTGCCAGAGCACATTCTTTGCTGTATTTGTATGTGCATCTTAAAGCAGACAACCATTGAAGAGGAAAAAAAGAATTCTTTTACTAATACCTGCATCACTACCAGTCACCATCAATGAGCATTCTTGAACGTTTCTTTATTTGATGACGTTTGCTGGGGGTTTGAGTTCTATTGCGATATCACTCACCCAATGGTCCTTTTAAAAGTTGGTCCATCCAGATTTTTAGGAGCATGCCCCGTTTTACTCTCTTTGGTTAACCTTGCCATATGCTATATTTATGGTGAGTTGGGCTTCTTGCCAAATATCCAGATTTATGTTTTGTTCTTATTTCTCATAAGTGAGTTACTTTCAGCACGTGTTGAAATTACATTGAGGGAAAGTTTCACTTTCAATACTGTCATCAGAATAAGCTCTGCTACCAGTGATGGTGGCCATCCCTAGCTTTGGTGGAAATAGATGTCTTACAATGACGTGTAGTTTAAAAAAAGTATAATTTGCTTATTATTGATTGCAGTGAAATCGGCGCCCCCATCATGCTTAATTTTGCCCACAGGAGAATTTTGCTCAAAGGTCTTGGAGTAATCAGGAAATGTGTAGCACAGTGGTTGTGATTGGCCCTCCACACACCACTATGAAATGGACCAAAAGAGGCATTCTAGCGAGAGGTGGGATGGGAGAGAGGCTGTGTAAGAGAGTTGAAAATGAGCTGCCTTCATTCTTGATGGCAAATCTAAACATTTTCTTCTACAGGTATTTCCAGTCCAGATCTCGATCACTCCTGTTCTCTCCCACTTGTTTGCTCCCATTCTGTCCCTTCTTTCACTTTCTACCTCTCTACCACGCTTTCCTCCAATCCCCTCCTCCTTTCCTTCCTCTTGCTCTCCCCAGGGTCAGAGTGATATGTAATGGCAAAGGGGTGATATGTTTGCAATTTGCAAATCGCGTCAGATACATCTTAATTTCCACCCAGTGACTCCCACCTCCCATCCTTTAGCCATCTTTACTTCCATGCACACCTGCTTCCTCTCTTTTCCGCACTGACTCAGCTTTATTTCCACTGTTGTTCCCCGTTGTGGCTCTGTAGCGAGTGTACCCCCGCCCTGACCTCACGGGCAGCAAGACCCTGGCTCTTTGTTAATCTTTTATTAGGCCTCAGTGCACCTAGCACTCCTGGTGTACCCTGAAGACCCACTGTAAAACACTCTGCGACCTAGACCCGGGCTCTGCGGTTTTGAGAGACACTGGGGCATATTTACAAGGAAATGTCGGTGCGCGGAGCTGTGCCAAATTTGGCAGCGCTGCACTCCGACATTTCCAAAACGCAGGGATGTGCTGTATTTACAACAATACAACACACCACTGTGTTTTCACTAGCACTGACGCTAAAATTAGAACCATAGTGCAAGGGTGTCTGCTTTGCAGGGAATGATTGTTTATGTGCAGGAAGGTGTCCTTTCCTGCACATAAACAATCATTAATAGTGTTTTACTCTTTCTATGTGTGCCACAGAATGCAGCACACATAGAAAAAGCAAAAACAAGGAGAAATAAACGTATTTCTCCTTGGTGCACCATTTTAATACCTGTTATTAAATGGCGTTAGTTTTTGGTGCTGCCTCAGATTTACACATCATTGTAAACCTGGGGCAGCATCAAAATGCAATGGGTGTTGTGGTGGAACGCCCACAGCAAACCCATTGAATACCCCTTTCACACAAAGTGATGCGTGTAAAGGGGCAGTATTTACAAGGCAGTGTTAAGCCACTGAAAGTGGCTTAGCACTGCTTTGTAAATATGGAGAAGGGCATAGCGCAACCAGAATGTCGCTAAAAGTGATGTTCTGCTGGCGCTATCCACTTCTAAATACACCCCACTGTGTGCACCCATACTTTATGAGCCTGTCTGCTGTTGGCTCACTGGGGTGTGCAGGACTGACAGCAGTGGCAGTAGAAAGATTGTAATGGCAGAACAGGCCTTTTAACCTGCACCTGTGCGGGGAGACCAGCCTAAGAGATTCTGCTGTTCACAGAGATCCACCATTATCCTTGCAAAGGGATTCTTCGCTTCATCCATTTGTAATGTGAATACAACCTGTGTCCGTACATGACACACGTGTACTTAGGTGTGTGTAAATGGTGCATAGGATGGATGATTAGAAGGAGATTGCCAGATAGCAGATGGAGATTGCAGGGCTCTCCCAAAACATTTCTGAGTCCTTGCTAGTGCACCCGACTCGAGGGTGTGGAGGGTTTGAGATAGAGGGTCCTTCTGAAATGTAGGGAAAGCTCCTGTCCTTTCCTGCATCTTTGTTCCCTAGATGTTCTACCACAATTGTTAATTCTCTTAACCCACTTAAGCTAAGCCTCTTCCTTCTTTGTGCTCTTGTTTTGGGCCTCACGGGAGACTCGCAGCGCCACCACCCTTCCTGCTAATATGTGAAAACAAAGACTATGGTTGGACCATTCTGGAAGGAATAAGTAAAAGGCAAGAACTGCCCTAAACTGGTTCGAAAGCCGGGCCTTTGGAAGACACAATCACTGTCTGAAACTGGATAAGGTGCGAAGATTTCCCTACACCAGAACCTAGGGTCTAACACAAGTGGAGACTAAGAAACTCTGTGCTCCAGAGTTGGAGTCACTGCCCGTCAACAACCCTCCACAAGGTTCACGATCAGGAATCTGGAAGTTCTGCAACTTGTCAGGAAGAGTGCTGCCATGAGGGAAGGAGCTGACTGACTGCTGAGGAGAAATACTATAGGTCTCCAAGCATGAGGAAGACGCTGCTTAGAAACTAACAGAACTGTGAGCAGCTGAGGCGGGAAGAACTGAAAGCTGCGTGCTGCGGCCCAGGGAAGATCTGCACTGCTGAGTCAGCTGGTGATACCTTGAGATGCTAGTTATCCTGAAGAGTGCCAGAGAAACCGGAGTGCCTGAGGTGGCAGAGTGCTCACAATGTGTGCTAACGCAACCATAGGCCTGCTTGGAAGAGTCATAGCACCTGTGACGTCCCGAATGCAGTCGGTGGACACAAGAGAAAGAACAAGAGTGCCTCGACAGTTTTGGCTCTTGACCAGTTACCGTGACCAGCAGTGGCTTCAATATTCGTTGGATCCCCTTTGGCAAGGGATGAGCTCTTCACTTAGCTGGTTTTTGTTCCCTCCAGTGAAGATTCACTGGACTGTATCATATCTTGTAGAGTTTGCCTCCCTTCTTCTCCAGAGGCCCCGTTGCCCTACTTTCTCTCAACGAAGGTGTGCACATATTCCCAGTGATCTGCCATTACCTTGGAAAAGGTTAACCGCAGACCATGGCAATGTCAGATGGGCTGGGGCAGACTTAGCATAAACTCGCTTGGGGGCCATGTGGATGACACTGGATCAGCACCATTTAAATCAAAAGGGACACTGTTCCAAATGGAGGGTGCGAAATGTCACCCAGTCAGTGAGAGAGAGTAAAAGGAATAGAATCGAAGGTCAGGAGAGAGGGAGAAGAAAGAGAAAGAGGCAGAGGTTCATCCCCGGTATCAAGGATCCAATCCCGAAGGGGAGGGCCAAGTCTAGCCTCTTAGTAGCCCTCACACACCCCGAAGGATGTCATGCTTCATCATCGGGCTTTTTTGCTCCTCGTCAGGCCGGCGCTGCAATGCCCGACGGTCCCCAGAAGGGTCACTTTCACGGAGATCTTTTAAGAGAAAAGCCGTAAGGTGAATGCGGGTGTGTGGGGTGGATCCAGTGAAAAAAGTGCAAAAGTGCGTGCAGAGGTGGTGGCTAAAAATACCTACAAGGAAGTTCTTTAATAGCGTGGTGCCCCTGGTAGATTAAAAAACCCGAAGGTTGGTGAGTTACTATAAGGCCTAATGTGCCCGTGTAACTTGACAAAAGGTCGACATGTTTCACGCCTGGTAGTCTGGATGATCAATGGCGTTTCTTCAGGACCTAACTAGTGTGAGGGATGTGCACTAAAAGAAGGGTTCCAGAAATAGGAATGGTAACCCACGTGAATCAAAGGTGGCTTGGGGTTCACCACAGGGAGAGTTTCCCTAATTAGTGGTATGGAAATCTCAGACAGTAGATTTACCCAAGCAATGGTAGTACCTGAATAGGGATGACAAAGAGAAACAAAAAGAAAAAAGGAAAATCGTGTGTCAGAGGTGTCACGGTAAACATCCTGGTAAGTTCTGTGCACCTGACACGTGATAGCAAACCATACAATACGTCCAAACCAGAACCCATTCATACGGCTATGGCCACTGCTCATAGGTCATGCGCGGGCGACCTAGTCCCTGCCAACACCCAAAGGTTCCCGCCAGGAGACACATACGTGCGCCATGCCACGATGCATAGCGTAGAGGGTGGTCAAGGCATCCGTTGTGGTCCGCATGTCTCCCAGGGGTGAGGCGTTAATTGGTCACCCGAAAAAGGCAAATGAGTGTCCCGCTCAGGTACGCATAGTGAACCACCTGATGCGCTGCCTCAGTGGGGGGTGTGTCGATGTATCGATCCCCTTCCAACTGAGGAACGTGTCACCGGTGATGGTACAGCAGTAATGTGAGGTCTAGAGGAGGACGACCCCACTACATGGGCGGCTGGCTTAAAAATGCATAAAGACGCCAGTTGAACATTGATTATAGATGTGGGCAGGGCCCTGCGTACCCTCGCTTCAACCGGGAACAGTCTCCCTAGGCTATTGACCGCCGGGTGCCCGCACCCTATTTGCTAAATGGAGACAGACAGTAAGAGAACATTAAATTATTAAAACCGGGAAGAAGCGGGGGGTTACACAGGTCGCATGGAGACGGACTGTCCATAGCACTCTGTTGTACTCACGGTTACGTCGGGTGCCGGCTCTTCAGCACCTACCCTCTCCTAGCGGTCGCCTGCAATCACTGTGTGCGACGCCTCCGTGTAGTTTAAGTAGCTACTAGGGTGGCTGCTGAAGACGTGCCCTACTTCCTGACTGGTCTACGTGCGGTGACGCATCAGAGTGCATACGCGCTTGCTCAGCGGGAAAGTGTCTCGGAAGAGAGCGCGAAAGCTCTGTGAACGCAACTCTCTCGCGCATGCGTGTAACGATGAGGTGCCCCGGTGCCCGATTACAATGAAGTGAAATACGTGAGGTATTGGGACTAGCTATTTTCGAGTGTGTCCAAAAGTGAGGCGGAGCACACGAGGTCCATAACATCGTACCAAGGATATGCAGGGCCATGATGACAGTACTGTAAATGGTCTAGAAAAAGATGGCATTATACGCCAGTCAATGTGTGTCCCTCAGTGTAAATGACCTGTATGTTGTACTAAGGGCGAATGTGTGTGACCTGGATATCTGAGAAAAGCCACATTTCTCCTGGGCTTTGGCAGCAACCATTTGCCTGTCATGGGCGGATATAGAGTGGTGTATCTGTCTCAGTACAGTGGCAGGACGCCGGACAACAACATCAGAGACAAACCAGGAGCATGACACACCAAAGACTCTAATTGTCAACCTTTCAAAGAGGGTACTGAGCGAAGCAGAGACCTCAGCCCTTGAACTAGGCCTAGGCTTCGTCCCCACGCCGAAGGAAGACAAGTTCAGAATGAACCAAGAACTCCATCAACTGTTCAGGAAGATACGTCTTCAAGCATTTTTCCAAGGGAACCCCACACCGGAACAACAAGACTCAGGTCTTAGAAAGCCATCTAAATTTACACCTACTACCGTTATGGTCCCGAGTGAAATCTTAACATTTGAGAAAGCAGTACTTAAGGAGGCCAACGACCTGGAACGGGGCACTACATTCTGTAATCTACCGAACAAACTACGCCGGGCTCTAGACTCACTGAAGGAGGATGGAACCATCATTATCAAACCAGCGGACAAAGGAGGTGCCACGGTGCTCTTGAATTTAGATGATTATGAAACTGAATGTGACAAGCAACTGAACAACACCAAATACTATCGGAAAGTGGATGTGGACCCGACGGAACAACTATCCAAACGTATCCGCATTTTGGTTAATGAAGCAAGCGTAGAAGGTTGGTTCTCCCGCCAAGAAGCGTCTTTCCTGGTGAACGACAACCCCAGGATGCCATACTTCTACGTCTTACCGAAGATACACAAAGGAGTGTTCCCACCTCCAGGTCGACCGATAGTCTCCGGGATCAATTCACTTCTGGAACCCCTGAGCAAATTTAGCGACCATTTATTTCCTTCGCCCCTTGGTCCAGGCAACCCCCGCATACCTGAAGGACACACAGGATGTACTCAACTTGATTGAGGCCATCAATGAGGATAACACCGAACCCATTGACTTTCTTTTAACTCTGGATGTGGAAGCACTTTATACCAATATTCCCCAGGATGCCACCATTGAGGTCGTGGGACGCCTCCTCCAGGAATCAGACTTGGAGTCCGATACCCCAGCAGACTTCATCATCGACCTGATCACCATAGCCCTGAAACACAACTTTTTTATGTACAAAACATCTATCTTCCACCAGATACAGGGCACGAGCATGGGAAGCACCTTTGCGCCGAGCCTGGCTGGGCTCTACATGGCATCTTTTGAGGCGGAAAATATCTTCTCTGATGACAACCCATACAAGGACAACCTCATCACGTGGAAGAGGTACATAGACGATGTCCTTATACTGTGGAGAGGATCTAGGACCTCCTGTGTTTCCTTTATGGAATGGATCAATGGACTCAAACATCTTCGGTTCACGGGCACGATCAGCGACTCCACCATCCCATTTCTAGACCTGAAGGTCATCCTCGAAGTAGGCATTATTAGGACCACACTACACAGAAAGGGCACCGATTGCAACAGTCTCCTTGACTTCAGGAGCTACCACCCGAAGGCATTGCGTGAGAATCTTCCATACGGCCAGTTCCTGCGGATAAGACGCAACTGCACTACCACTCAGGATTTTGAAACTGAGGCCAATCTCCTGGAGGGGAACCTTCTGGACAGACACTACCCAAATAAGGTTGTGAGGAATGCAAGAAAACGAGCCAGGAATAACAACAGACAAGCCCTCCTTGAAACCAAAGCAAAAGAAACAAACAACATCCTCACGTGCGTCACCACCTTTACACCTTTATCCAACAAACTGAAGAACATCATCAGACGGAATTGGAGGATTCTTAACTCTGACTCACTGGACATGGAACAACCACGTTTTGCATTCAAAAGAACGGCGAACCTAAGGGACACCCTGGTTAACACACGTCCCATTGACAGGAGGAAGAACACCCCAGAAGTCACACTCTGGAACTTACCACCCGTATCGGGACATTCCCATGTGGTTTTTGTAGTGCCTGCTCCACCACCACCCAGACGAAGACACTGAGTCTTGGCAATTTCACCTGGGAACAACGGGGGCACTCTAATTGCAACACCAAGAACTGCATTTATCTCATCACGTGCCCATGCGACCTGAGATACGTCGGCATGACTACACGCCCGGTTAAGACACGCATAAGTGAACATAAGAGCACCAAACGGCGCGGCAGGACGGCAACGAAATTGACCAACCACTATCTGGAAGTGGGTCATAGCTGCGAACAACTAACCTGGACAGTCTTAGAGTTCAGACCCACGTGGAGTACACAGGCCCTCCTATGTCGAGAACAACGCTGGGTGTTTCGTCTGCATACCCAAACTCAGGGACTGAACGATGACATTCCTTGGGTGGAATTATAGCCCTGGGTACACTGAGACAGATACACCACTCTATATCCGCCCATGACAGGCAAATGGTTGCTGCCAAAGCCCAGGAGAAATGTGGCTTTTCTCAGATATCCAGGTCACACACATTCGCCCTTAGTACAACATACAGGTCATTTACACTGAGGGACACACATTGACTGGCGTATAATGCCATCTTTTTCTAGGACATTTACAGTACTGTCATCATGGCCCTGCATATCCTTGGTACGATGTTATGGACCTCGTGTGCTCCGCCTCACTTTTGGACACACTCAAAAATAGCTAGTCCCAATACCTCACGTATTTCACTTCATTGTAATCGGGCACCGGGGCACCTCATCGTTACACGCATGCGCGAGAGAGTTGCGTTCACAGAGCTTTCGCGCTCTCTTCCGAGACACTTTCCCGCTGAGCAAGCGCGAATGCACTCTGACGCGCCACTGCACGTAGACCAGTCAGGAAGTAGGGCACGTCTTCAGCAGCCACCCTAGTAGCTACTTAAACTACACGGAGGCGTCGCACACAGTGATTGCAGGCGACCGCTAGGAGAGGGTAGGTGCTGAAGAGCTGGCACCCGACGTAACCGTGAGTACAACAGAGTGCTATGGACAGTCTGTCTCCATGCGACCTGTGTAATCCCCCGCATCTTCCCGGTTTTAATAATTTAATGTTCTCTTACTGTCTGTCTCCATTTAGCAAATAGGGTGCAGGCACCCGGCGGTCAATAGCCTAGGAAGACTGTTCCCGGTTGAAGCGAGGGTAAGCAGGGCCCTGCCCACATCTATAATCAATGTTCAACTGGCGTCTTTATGCATTTTTAAGCCAGCCGCCCATGTAGTGGGGTCGTCCTCCTCTAGACCTCACATTACTGCTGTACCATCACCGGTGACACGTTCCTCAGTTGGAAGGGGATCGATACATCGACACACCCCCCACTGAGGCAGCGCATCAGGTGGTTCACTATGCGTACCTGAGCGGGACTCTCATTTGCCTTTTTCGGGTGACCAATTAACGCCTCACCCCTGGGAGACATGCGGACCACAACGGATGCCTTGACCACCCTCTACGCTATGCGTCGTGGCATGGCGCACGTATGTGTCTCCTGGTGGGAACCTTTGGGTGTTGGCAGGGACTAGGTCGCCCGCGCATGACCTATGAGCAGTGGCCATAGCCGTATGAATGTGTTCTGGTTTGGACGTATTGTATGGTTTGCTATCACGTGTCAGGTGCACAGAACTTACCAGGATGTTTACCGTGACACCTCCATCACACGATTTTCCTTTTTTCTTTTTGTTTCTCTTTGTCATCCCTATTCAGGTACTACCATTGCTTGGGTAAATCTACTGTCTGAGATTTCCATACCACTAATTAGGGAAACTCTCCCTGTGGTGAACCCCAAGCCACCTTTGATTCACGTGGGTTACCATTCCTATTTCTGGAACCCTTCTTTTAGTGCACATCTCTCACACTAGTTAGGTCCTGAAGAAACGCCATTGATCATCCAGACTACCAGGCGTGAAACATGTCGACCTTTTGTCAAGTTACACGGGCACATTAGGCCTTATAGTAACTCACCAACCTTCGGGTTTTTTAATCTACCAGGGGCACCACGCTATTAAAGAACTTCCTTGTGGATACCCCTAGGAATTTATAGCCACCACCTCTGCACGCACTTTTACACTTTTTTCACTGGATCCACCCCACACACCCGCATTCACCTTACGGCTTTTCTCTTAAAAGATCTCCGTGAAAGTGACCCTTCGGGGGACCGTTGGGCATTGCAGCGCCGGCCTGACGAGGAGCAAAAAAGCCCGATGATGAAACATGACATCCTTCGGGGTGTGTGAGGGCTACTAAGAGGCTAGACTTGGCCCTCCCCTTCGGGATTGGATCCTTGATACCGGGGATGAACCTCTGCCTCTTTCTCTTTCTTCTCCCTCTCTCCTGACCTTCGAATCTATTCTTTTTACTCTCTCTCACTGACTGGGTGACATTTCGCACCCTCCATTTGGAACAGTGTCCCTTTTGATTTAAATGGTCATTTGTGGAGCACGGACACTGGACCACAATAGGCTCCTGGTCCCCCCTCTTCTTTTGCAAACCTACTGGATCAGCACCTACACCAGCAGCTGTAGGCTCGTCCTGCAGAGACTGAAAGTCACCCAGTAAGGTACAGTGCAAAGACCAGCACATGTCCTGGAGAGCTGTTTTTGAAAGTCATTATGCTCCATTCAACTGCTATTTATTCAGGAGGGGTGGATGGGAACCCCAAACAACAACCTTCATTCTTTTCCCCTGTGAAGACATGGGTTGGGATTTTTACTGAAAATAGGGATACCTGTCTCACAGGAGCATCTTAAGTCAGCTGACTGCCCCTCGCACTGTTAGAATTAGCCTCATTTATTGTATAGTGTAATATTGTCATCTGAACTTCTGTGCTCAGTATTGTGCAGTGTGGTAGAGGTAAAGAACTTTTTCTCCTGTGTAAAACATTGGCTGGACAATAATTTATTGATTAGACTTAAATTCTTCATTGAGTTCTGAGTCTCTAACCACACACCACCTCCCTGAGTAAGCCTTGGAATGCTCAACACTACTATGCTGAGGATCAAGTGCTAAGGTTGGTGTTAAGTTCTCAGTTTTGGCTCAATAGCAAGGAAAGGTCCCAGGACACAGAGGCAAATGGCTCTAATTGTTACAATCTGGTCCCAGTAATCCTTGTCTGCCCTTGGACGCTAGAAAGATTTCCCACATCCATTCAACGCCTCCCATTTGCACTGGTCTTTAGTCACATTTCACACCTGCTTCATGCCACTGTTCACCATCTTTACCTCCATACAGTGCCTTCCTCTTTCAATTTTCTATCTTTAAATCCATTCGATGACAGCCTCCTCCCATTACCACACAGTTACTTACATTTTAGACTGCCCTTCTTCCAATTTTCACTCATTGTTACTTCAATTTAACAAATCCCTTCTTCCATTTTTCACACATTGTTACTTCCATTCAACACCTATATCCTCCCATCCTTCACCCATCATTATTTCCATTCAACACCTGCCTCCATCCATACGTAACACTTAATTCCTTCCATTCGTTGCCTGGCTCCTTCCATTCTTCAGCCATGGTTACTTCTATTCAATGCTTGTCTCATTCCATTCTTTGCTCATCGTTACTTTCATTAAATGCCTCCCGCCTTCCATTTTTCAACCATGCAAGGGCAACTGCTGGCAAATAAAAAGGAAGCGGCGCATCAGAAAAAGATGGAAGACAGTACCACCTTCAAGACAGCACTCAACCAGTACCACTGTTTCCTGGAAGAAACAAAGAAGAACCTCCTAACAGACCGCATTGAAGCCAGCACAAACCACAGCAAGGAACTCTTTGCCATCGTGGAGTAGTTCTTCATTCCCGCAGCCGCAGAGAATGACATTACACCCTCCCAAGAACTGTGTGACACTCTGGCGGACTTCTTCCACAACAAGATCTCAGCCATCTATAAAAACTTTGAATCCCTTCCCCCGGCTGCCGACAGTATCAACCTGCTCACACCCACAAACACAAACCCTGCACACCTGCTCACCCACTGGGCCCTTCTCACCACTCAAGCCTTAATCAAGACACAATTAGAAAATCACAAACTGACTTTTTGGGACATTTGGCCCATGGTGCTTGTAGGCATGTGTAAGCAATGAAACCTTGTGAAGCAGAGGGATATAAGTTTTGGATCTAACTAACTCATTTGTACAGATCAGGAAATTCTTGATGTTTAATAGCATAAAGTGTATTATGCATGGAACGTGTGAATACAAATCTTGTGTATTTTGTGTACATAGAGCCCTATGTGTTTTATACAATGCAGCTATTATTAATGTGTGGATATTACACTGCTCATCATTGCTCCTGCCCACCAACAATATAGCTTCATTGAATGCTTACATATTGTGTAAAGAGATGTGATGAAAACCTTGAATTATGATGGAGGGTGTCTCTGGCCATTTAGTTACCAAAAAAGAGTACACCACGTAGCTTTAAGCTTATTTTTTTTTAATTCCACAGGCAAGTCCTTTTATTACGAGGAGTAAAATGACAGAACTTTTAGACTGGGAAAGGACGTAGTAAGGAACGAGGCCTAGTGGAGAGAGAAGAAAAGTAGTAAGTAGTGAAGTACTGTAGTGAGTGGAGGGTTAAGGAGAAGGGTCTTGTAGAGCCAGCTAGGAAGGTGTACAGAACTAAGCCTTGTAGAGAGAGGTGGGAAGGGAAATTAAGTAAGGCCTTTTAGTCAGAGACTGGGAGGAGTAAAGTGCTAAGGCTTGTAGAGAACGGTGGGAAGGAGTAAAGAGCTAAACCTTGTAGAGAGAAGTGGGAAGGAGTAAGAAGAAAGGCCTTGTAGAGAGAGAGATGGGAAGGAGTGAAGCGCTAAGCCTTGTAGATAGAGGTGAAAAGAAGTACAAAGCAAGCCTGTGTAGATAGCTGTGGGTAGGAGTAAAGAGATAAGCCTTGTCGAGAGAGGTGGGAAGGAGTATGAAGCAAGGCCTATTAGAGAGAGTTGGGAGGAAATAAAGAGCTCAGGCTTATAGAGAGCAGCAGGAAGGAGTAAGAAGTAAGTTATTGTAGGGAGTGGTAGGGGTAGGTTTGAAGCTATTTCTTATAGAGAAAGGTGGAGAGGAGTAAAGTGATAAACCTTGTAGAGAGGTGGGAAGGAGTACAGAGGTAAGCTTTGTAGAGAATTCGGAAGGAGTAAGTGGAAGGCTTAAACTAACGGTAATGGGCCTTCTAAAGAAAGACATTGATGAGAAACGGTTATGAGAGATGATTTGAAGAAAAGTGTTGGACGGAGTAGGAGATAGAAGCAGGGGCGGCTCCTCCTCAGGAGTGGAGGAGTGTCGCCCTGCCTGCTACGAGCGCAGCAGGCAAACACAAATAAATAAAATGTCAAGTCAATGCCATTTTATTTATTTGCCACTGCACCGGCTTGCGCTGTGTACAACGCGAAGGTGGGGGCTGGGCTGAATCCTGCAAATAAATGCAGGATTACAACACTGGTCTATAGTGCGCATGACGGATTGGCCGACTGTCTTGCTACGGCAGGACATGGGGAAACGCAGGGCTGCACCATATTGTTGAAATTATGGTGCAACCTAGCGTTTCAGAAGTGGCAGAGCGCGGCATTAAGCCAAGGAGGCTAACGCCACGCTCCGCCACTTCTATTGTAAATATGTCAGTTAGAAGAGCCCCAGGCCAATATTTTTCAAAGCTCCAGGCAAAATTATGTTTTGACCTCTGAATGCGTCTGCTCCCTTTCCTCTACCAGAAAGGTAATTTGAATCCTTTAATTGCAATCTGCCAACTCTTATCAGCATATATGGTGGAACCATAAAGCAGCCGCATACAATGGCCTTAACACATCATCAACACGGTCCTCCGTTGCCCCCCCAAACCCCTGCGTCACATAGCTGACAAATGAGCCCACAAAGTCACTGCACCCGAATCCAAACCTCTAGCACTTTTGCTATATCACACCTTAGATCGAAAGATAACTCACACGCAGCTCTGCCAATGCACCTCAACAATGACAGGAAGTATCAGTGCCAGTACCAATGCAGGAAAATATTTACCTTTATAACAACGGTCTAGGTATTTAACAAAAAACAGTTTGTGCTGTAAGGCACAAGATGTTATTTAAAAAAAAAAAAAAAACAGGAGTGGAGGAAGTCTCCCTCAAACTTGTTTCACCGTGCCAAGAATATCATTTCTTTCCAGCGGCTGAAATCATAACATCACTTAAGGAGTTGTGTTCCTAGTGTTATTGTGAGCCATGAATCACAAATTGTCTATTGTGAGCTGCAGTGCGGCGCCTTGTTGACGGAGGGGTCCAGGGTATCTCGCCCCAGTCGCACTCCTCTGGTGACAGTAGTTTGAGAGTGGCCGTGTATGGAGGGGCCTGGAGAGAGATGCCCCGTACAGAGGGGCTTGTGAGAGTTTTTTCTGGCCTGGATGTGAGGGAGGCGACGATGAGCCCCCTTTCTGCACCTCACGGATTCAAATCAGTCCCGCCTCCCTCTTAAATTCTCTGTTGCCCTGGGACAGCTTACCCCGGCTCCTCGCTCCTCAGGCCGCTGATGGAGCAGCCGCGAGCGGGAAACGAGTCTTTCCCAGGCGGCGCGAGGGTCGGCGCGGCCGCGCGCGCCATGAATCATTGAAGCCGCGGCTTTGCCTGGGAGCCTGGTCGAAGGCCTTCCTTCGCATGAGAGCCGTCTGACGGTTCTGGAAGCCAGGGACCGAGACAGATACAGTCTGGAGAGAAAATCGATTCACTAAACGGCACTTACTGTGCCGAAGAAAGGGGTTAGGAGACACATAGGCACAGTGAATGTACACAAATAACTGCAGGGCGCTCCACAATGTGATATCCGATTAAATGCACTCTCATCTGGTATGTTAACGAATGCCCATACAGGGGCAGACGTGTTGAAATTCAAACTTAAATCCGTTGTCCAAATTCCGCCTATGCGAGCATCCCCGACCCTTCAGTTTGACAAAGGCTGACTTCTCCATTTGAGAGACTTCCAAATGATGCCTCATGGTGCATTTTACAACACAATTTTCCTAACACAAAACTGTGCCTCCTACAACCGCTTGTCCTTTTGGTAAACAGGTGAATTATATCAAAAACTAATTACCTGTCAACTTTTCCCCAGATATTAGCCATTTTCCAATGTTTAGGCATTGTTTAGACATTGTTTTTAAATTTGGTAAATAATGCCTGTCAGACCCCGTTCGGGAGTGGGGGGTTGGGGGGTAGGGTGGGGGGGCTGGTTGTCATGGGGAAGGCAGGGGCCTCTGGGCCTTAACCGTAGGATCAGGGCTCGCTGAAGTGATGGAGAATCTTTTTTGCCCCCTACTCCCCATGACATGACCTTCTCCATGGATTCCCGCACTGACACCCTCCAATTTGACCCCTCATCTCTCCATAACCCCTCTTTCACATGCTTTTCATTTGTTTCATAGCGTTATCATACAAGTGTAAGGTTTTGGAACACATTACATCACACAAACATTATATGGAGACAAAGAATGTGTAAATCAGTCTATAGAAATGTTACATAAGACAAGGAGGATTACAAGGTGTCTTCCATAGTAGTAGGCAGTGTATTTTAAGTGTTTGGTCTGGAGAAGCGCAAACACAGGCTTTAAAACATACCACAGTGGTTGGGGATGGCTTTACTAATAATGCATTTCTATCCAAACTAACCCTTTAGAGCAACATTAGGATAATGAAAGGCTGTGGAAATACATAACGTGCTAACCTATATCATGCAGTTTACATGCAGCTATTTGGCAGTTCATAGGTCACTGTTTATATAAGTATTTTAACTTATGAACTGCAAGTAACAAAAGTATGTCTGTGACAAAAGCAGCAACCCACTGTGAGATCCACATAAAATACAGTTCTGTGAGCTGCATGGCACACGGTCTTTGCAGCAGGCACATTAATCCTCTGCGCTACCTTATGTGTAAAGCTCCCAATAGGCATAACTCCGATCTCTCTCCAGCAGGACCATTAATCACCAGAGTTATCTGACATTTTCAGAACTGGGTGGTGAGGCAGGAGGGGGGGTGTCGATTATAATAAATAAATAAACTTACCTTCTCCGCCGCGCTGCCTCTCCCGCCGCCGCATGTCTGTCCTCCGTCCTGGGAGGAAGGTCTGCTGGAAGCAGCGGAAGCACCCAGGCTTCCGGACTCTCCCAGCCAATCACAACGCTGCAGGAGCAGCGTTGTGATTGGTCTGAGCATCCTGTTTGGACGCTCTGGCAGTGCCTGGGAGCCCAGGCATGTTCTCCATGGGGCTGTGCAACACAGCTTAATGGAGAACATGCCAAGTGCGCATGATGGTTTGGCCGGCCCTAGAGGGCCGACCAAACCGTCATGTGCACTTAGAGAAGTGCAAACCACTCCTCCCCTGCTCTGGCGTCGGAGCCTAGCCCTGCCCCGACTCCCGTATAGAAATATAAAATGATAATAACGTCCTGTTATTATCATTTTCTTTTTCTTTTTTTCACTGCCGAAATAGCAATGGGGCAACACTCCTCTGCCTTAGCGGAGGAGCCGCCACTGGACATTTTCTTTCTGTTGCCAGGAAACTGCTGGACACACAAGGAACTCTTCAGCAGCTGCTTTGAAACGCATAAGTTATTTCTACACAAAGCGCCTCCATCCCCCTGGGTTCAGCGCTAGGTGGGGCTGCACCTGCCACACCGCCCTAAAGTCGGACCTGCATAGGAGTTGAGGTTGTTTACCACTGAGGTACAGGGCTCGTCCTACTATGACTCTGTAAACTTGTCAAAACAAAACACTCAGGTACAGTTCAATCATCCACAGTTTACAGTGTGCTCAGTCTCAAGCTTCACTCCTTCGTCGGATGGAAGAGCGCCTCCAAGGTTTTTTCAGGCCTGCTTTTGGAAATGACTATCTTTTTTACGGTGTTCCCTCAGTTTTTTGCCTCGACTATGTCTTTGTTAGCCCTGTGCACTTTACCCCTGCTAAGCAGAGGTAAAGTTCTTGTGCTCCCCTTTCAAACATGATGACATTGATATACACCTGATTGGCACATTAAACTTACCTATAAGTGCCTAGTATATGATACAAAGTGTACCCTGGCCCTGTAAGTTAAATGTCACCAGTGGGCAGCAGCACCACTTGTGCCTCCCACTGTAGTGACACAGTAATGTAGTGTAGCTCCTATTTCCCTAATAGGCTCTGCGCATTGGAATAATATATCCTATAGGTTTGACATAGGACTAAGGTCAGTATGTCCCTATCGAGTATATTAAACTTAATTACTTGTGCCAGCTAGCTCAGAGGCCACTAGAAACTCCTTGGATAACAAGAAGGGAGTAGTTTCTGGCAGCCGCAAAACATGACCACTTTGTTTCCCTTTAGAATCAGAACGTGTCCCAGAGTCGTGGAAACAATAGATAACTATTTCACTCAGCTCAATCGTGCATGCTTAGTTTTCTCCAAGTTACACAGAAAGAACAGACGGGCGTTTCAATAAAAGATTTATTGAACAGTCTTGTTTCTGGTGTAAGTAAAATGTGCTGTTACGATCACAAGACAGTATGCGAGATAAATAATGTACAGTGTGAGCAGTAGAAATAAATAATACTGCGATAGCATTATCTTTTAGTACATATGCCTTTACATAAATAACACAGACTAAAAATGCGAGTACTCATACGATGGGTTTCTAATCTAGTTCTACCCCAATGTACCTAACCTAACCTAGGTGTACGAAGAGGTATGAAGTAGGTGAAGTATTCCTTACTATGGTATACTAAGAGTATGTTAAGCATAGTATGCCTAGTATGCCAAGTATGCCAAGAGTCCCTCTAGGTTCTTGTCAGCTCCATACCTGAAGAATGAGAGAGGTAGGAATCTCTTTGCCAGACTCGAACTCCAACACCCCGCAAGGGAAGTCAGATCACTGGAAGCTGGACTCTCTGCGTGCAGGGATGACATCGTCTTCTCAGTGCGTCAGGCCGGGAAACGGGCTCCTCTGAAGTCGAGGTCTCCTCTAGTTTACAAGGGCTAGGGAAGGTATATTTATACCTGAGAGGTACCTCAGAATGTTAGCATTAACGTGGATCGGACAGCGGAAGACGTCATGAATGAACCCCTAAGGAATAATGGTTCATGCATAATATATGAGTCCTTGAAGAAATCAATAGTCCTGGGCTAGGGAAACTCCCGCAGCCTAAGGGTCTGTTCTTCATGAACTCGTTGTGACGTTAGGGTGGACGGATGTCAGAAACCATGCCTGTATTTGGAGTGCACGGTTTAATGCCTAAAAAAGGGCTGGGATTTTATGCCTATATAAGGGCAGGGCGAATTGTGCCTATATAAGGACATGATACTGGAAAGCCCGTTTATGGACACCCTAAGAGGAATACAACACCCACTCCACTTTCGTGTGTACGATAATACTAAAATGCTGAACATTTAAAATGCTAAACATTAAATGGAGTACCGCATATTAAAAATATTTCTTAAAAGCATTAAAAAACATAGTAAAAAATGCAAAAGGTACTGTACATTTGAAGCAAATGCTTTTCATTTCAGGCATAAAGTTCGAAAATAAATGCAATTGGAATGAAATAAGCAGTAATATTTACATGTGACAGAAAATGATCAATAAGTTGTTCAAAAATCAAAGTCATTTCATGTCATGAAAATTAATGAACTGTTTTAGACACACAAGATGACTAAGTGTCCGTGGAAGTACCGTGAAGTCTGTATTATAAGGCTAGTTCTACTTTAAGCAGATTGTAGTGCCATTTTCGTTCCAAGTTTTTTTGTTTTTTTTTTAAAATGAAGGCCAAATTGTTACTGCATCTCTGGAACACTGTATGCTGAATCAGAGTCAGTTTACGGGTCTGGTGTAAACATGAGATCATCTATTTCTATAGACAAAACATCATCCACTGTAGTTGGTGTCAGTTGGAACACCTCGTGTAGTAGATTAATTGCACAGAGATGAGAAGCATCGCCTCCAGCATAGGTTGCCGCAGCAATGTTCGCGTCCGTTGTTACCTGTGTGCCTGTAGATCTTTCTCGTACCTCAGCAGGAGCTGGAAGCGTCTGTGAGATCTCAATGAATGCTGACATCAGGATTGGTAGCCTCTGGGGACAACACAGAGCATGGACCGTTATCGGGACCAGCAGAGTATCGACATCCGTTGGCGTAGATGATGGAAATGTTAGACAGGTGTCCAACACGCATTCTTCACCGCATAGCAGGCATCGTAAAACAGGTAAGATGCAATCTTGCCAGATTGGTCTGAATGACAGGAACCACGTGGTATTAAGTTCCCGTAGACGAGTCATGCCCAAAAGCTGTACTATTCGCTCACGGCACTTTCGTTCAAGGAGAGCTTTCTCCATTTCGCTCGGAGTGATGTCTGCGAATAGGCTGGCCATAGCGCAATAGCAGGAAGAGAAATAGAATTCCGGCAACAAGTGCTAGAATTAATGGTCTGCCACCAAACACCGAATGTTCAAAGTTCGGGATGATTCCGAGTATTGCCTGGAAAGGTGCTAACAGACCGGAGCAGATGCTCTTAAATACATGTACAATTCCGGTTGTATCAGACATATTGAAGATACGTCCTATCATTTCTACGAAATGTATAGGGCAGTTTGTACGTATTAAAGTCTGTATCTCAGCCGAAGTCCTTGCTACTTGTAGATCATAGGTTTCTTTGGCCGAGGTCAAAGGCACTGTTTGCTGTAAAAGCATGGCTTTCATTCTGCTCAAAGTATCAAATCTTATAAAAGAGACGTTCAGCGAAGGCCATAGAGGCGACTCCCTGACTGTGTCTATTGGGGCAAACAATACTTGCATACAGCAAGTGACCCTGGAGTTGACCGTTACTAGATATGGGATGCCTGGCAGCATGCCGCAGCAACTCTGATCATTCAACATGAGGTAACTCCCATTAGAAAGTTGTCCAAACGTTGGATTAATCACAGCAGCTGGTGTACCCTGCTGATGGCAAGACAAATTTGCCACAGAACCATTACAAGCCCCGTGTAAAGAAATGTCCTGACATATAAGCGAACCGCTCAGTGCACGTTTACAGTGTGTACCGCTCAAAAACACTTCACGATCCCCACTCCAACATCTATATGTATACGGTAAATCCCAAGATGTCTTAATGTATTCCTTACCCAACCTTTCATATTTGCCTGCTTGCATTTGTCTGAGGCAATACTGAAACTGAAAAGTAGTCACAGGTAATGTTATTTTGCCATGAATAAGCCATTCTGTAGCTGGTTTTTCTGCCACTGTGAATGGTAATTTTTCCAGTTTTTCAATGCTCAGCACTGTATACCTTGCTCCTCTTTGTGCCAATTCGATCTGTTTATCAGTGAGATTGTATTCTGCAAACAGAGCCGTTGTGTTGATAAAACGCCAAGGCACATAACCCGCTCACAAAGATTGCAGCGTCCAGCTTAATAACACAATAGAACGTAATTGAGACTGGCCTTGTTGTAACATCGCCAAATCTTGTTCTAGTATGTCGATAGCAGAGGATACAATGCCATCCAATGAATATATTCTGGAGGACAAAGTTGTTAACCCATTGTCGACCACAGAGAGTGTTTTCTCTAAATTAATACGATCAAGTTCACGTATTCGTTCTGCGGCCTCCATCTGTGATACTTTCCATGCTTCATTATAGGCAGCATAAATGCCGGCATATATGAAACGTTTTTGACGCGGTTTTCTTGGTCCAAGCAAGAATTCCCTAAGGTCTGCGTCCATTTTAAGTAAGGTTAAGTGTTGTTTCACATCCTGTAGTGTAGACTTATGCAGCCAATCGAGGCATAATTTTCCTACACTGTATGTTGTTACTACCCCCGGATGTTGTCTTTGGACGTATCTTGGGTCTGGCCTATGAATAGTAAAGCCCTGAGTTTTATTCAGGAATCTTTCCTGACAGTTATTCGTGTCTGTGGGCCAGATCAACCATTTTTTCCAATTAGGATTAGATCTGTTGAGTTGTAGTATATTGTCAACTGTCACCACTGCCTGTGTATCGTTATCACTTGCAGGTGCTGGTACAGAAGGTGTGTTCATCTCCTTGATCTTGGCTAATCCAAGACAAGATGTTTGTTGGATGGTTTCATTCAAAAACATTATTTGTTCAGGGATGATACAGGCTCTAAATAAAGCTTCTATCCCCTGCACTTGCCAATCTTTAGTACCCCAGACAGTTTTTGTGTCTATTGTGTCTTTCCAAAAGTCGAAACCCTGTCTAGACAGTTGGGCATTAAATAATGCAGAATAAATCTGTTTTGTATTTGTTAACATAATTTTCAGTCCTGTCTTGTTTACATTTTTATAGTAAAACATTTCTGGATTAGATGTATTGTATCCTGAAAAATATGGAAACTTGCTAGCAAATGTTTTTGAACTACCTTTAGGTGGTGTAGGACAATGCTCCCATTGGTTAAACATAAACACATTTCTTGGATATGCAGATTTATGCAAATAATGATGACCATAGTGGTTATAACAATACAGTTGTTCATAGTCTGATGAACCCTCTAAATATTCATTTTTAGAAAATGCAGCAGATTTTTCTAGGTCATACATTATGTCGTTAACAGTCTCAAAGTCCCAATCATCAGAATAGGTACTGGACGAAATTAGATCACTTAGTGAAATTTTAAACAAATGTGGAATGTTCAATTGTTCCGTCGGGCCGAAGATGTCAAAATCTGTTTTGTCCCACACTATACCATCCTGTATAGGAACAGCTGTGATGTTCACTGATGACATGTCTCTTGCTTCACGATGGGAGGATTTATGAGGTTTCAAAAGTACGTTCACGCCTTTTCTTTCAGTATTCACATGGATGTATCTGCCACTTATAAGCACGCTCACAGTTGTAACTAAAGCTAGCCAGAGCAGGAAAACAAAAAGTCCAGATATAATCCAGAGTTCAATCCATGGAGAAACCAAATAAGTCTTTTTCAGAAAGTGAAGAAAGTCTTGTACTTGCTGCTTGAATTTGAATGATGCTGGCGTCGTTTCAGGTTCACTCGGATCTTCTGAGAACGTATCAAAGTTAATGAAATAGCCAGAAGCAGTTCTATCAATTGTTGGAATTGCATCACGATTTGTAGCAATCACTGGAACCAGTTCATCACTTGCTACATTGGTGTAGACAGGTGTATTTGGACGAACTGTTACTTGGTGTTCAAGAGGGATGAGTTCCATAGCGTTGTTGCTTAGTCCTCCATCTGTTACAGCTGAATTCTCGATTGTTATCAGTCTTTCAGTCTGAACCTCTTGGATAGTAGCGAGAGGAGTGCGTCTGCTACTAGGTCGGAGTCCACGAGGCCTACTATTTAGTATTGGCCACATACTGTGGTTTGATCAGGTCGATGGACACAAATCTTTTCTCCTTTCTTTCAGCAAGGGGCGGCAGAAGTATTGTTCTTGTTCCTTGAACTGCTAGGACAGGTACTGGTTGTCTGTAAGAAGGTCCAAATTCCTTCTTGTCCGCAATCTTTTCTCTGACTAGATCCCCAACTTTTGGAATCCAGACAGGCCTTGCTGGAACCGCCGATTTTTCCCCAGTGGTGGTTGGCTGTAGGAATACGTTGCTTTGTTTCGTTCTTAACTCATTCAGTTCCTGTAAAACAGCCAAACGATCTTTGATATCAAACGGTTTATTTTCCACCACTGTGCCTACGTGTTCAAGGTCTGGTACCCACATTCTTGTCCCGAATAGGACCTCATATGGAGTGACCCCCCCTAGAGAACTTCTTGGCAGATTGTTCAATGAGCGTTGGACCCCATTAAGGTGTTTGACCCACCCATCACCCGAACCTAATACCCTAGCTGTTATAGACTGCTTTATGTCCCGGTTTTTCCTTTCCACAACCGAATTTCCCTCAGGATGGAATGGAGAGGAGTACCGCAATGCAACGCCCAGACTGGCCATGGCTTCTTTGTAAGCCCGAGAGCTAAACGCAGGACCCTGGTCAGAATGTAGCGTGCCTATTGCGTATGTGCCGATAAAGACTCGCAAATCTTTTATAACAGTTCGAGCGTCAGCCGAGCATTGAGGCCATATCCATAGGAACCTAGATTCATTATTTGTGGGAATGCCTTTGTCCAGTAGGACGCAGGTGCGTAGATAGTCTAATGCTGTCTAACAATGGTGTCTGTACTGGGTTGCCGCATTCGCAGCATGGTGTCTGGTGGCTCTCTCGCTGTAATTTACAGTCTAAGCAGTTGTTGATGAATATGTGAATTTCTGTATTCATTCCAGGCCACCAGTACATCTCTTTTAACGTCAAAATTGTTTTAGAGATCCCTTGATGTGACAGACCCTCCCCAAATGTGTTTCATAAATCAAGGCTGCTCTACGTTCCATGTTTGGGATTACCCTATCCCCCACTCCAGGGATTCGAGCAAAAGGAACGTTGTTTGCATCAATTACATAAGAGTACTTGAGTGGAAACTTTTTGGTAACGCTGCACTGCTGCCTTTGCTTGAAGCATTGACAGCCAACATTATCTCACCGTCTATTTTTGTTTTTGAACGAGTGATCGCAGCTACGGAAGCCGTCTGCACAGCCCCCTTTGCGGCTTCATCAGCTAATGAATTCCCTGCAACGTGAACGCCATCACGTTGATGACTCAGTGTGTGGATCACGTGAGCCTTTGGTAGTTCGTTTTTCTACTGAACTACTTGTTCCCAAAGCGTTTTGTGCTTTATTGTGCCACCTTTCGCATCTTTGAAACCATTTTCAAGCCAGTTTTGTATATATTCATTATACGACTGAACACAGTAAAAGGAATCGCACACTATTAGTGTGGGGAATTCTCGATCTGTACTTTCAAGTGCCAGTTTGAATGCTTGTAGTTCAGCTCGCTGAGCTGTACAATCTCCTAGAGATTGAGTTTTTGTGACCATAGGTCTGAAGATGCCATTTCGCATGCGACCTTTAACGATTGCACACGCTGCACTGTAAGCTTGCTTACTCCCTATTGCGGGTTGTGCGGATCCGTCAGTGTAAATTATGAATTCGTACTGATCGAGAGGCAGAATTTCAGTAGGCAGAGGACATTCTTGTTCATACTGCAGGAATGCTTGTGTTTTTAAATCAGGATCAAAAACATATTCAACATCTGTTGCAGCAAGAGAATTAACCCATTGTATCCATCTTGGATGTAATGCTTTAGCATTTGGAATGCTTGCTTTTGTGACCGCTTCTAAAGCTGGTACCGGGGTTACGACAATAATGCGTTTCCCTTGGGCTAAGGCTCTTTCTTTTGCTACAGCGGTTTGCACTGCTGTCAGAATTTTTTCAGTTGAACTGAAGCGCATTTCCGCTTGTGTGTACAAATGAGATTTGTATGCGATTGGTATTTTCTCACCCTCATTGAAGGTTAAGTAGGTGAATCCGCATTGACCCGAAATTATTCGGATAACCAAATTGCGTTGACTTACGCGTGTTTGTAAGTGATTTGTTGCTAACATGTTAGCCTGGAGTGAACGCAAGATTTCTGTGTGTTCCTGTGTCCAGTTTCTGATCGAAAAATCAGGTTTGATTAATGCGTAGAGAGGTTTAACCCTTTCTGCGTAATTTAGAATGTATGTTCTTCCAAAGTTTAGGAAACCCAGGATGGATTGTAAGTTTTTTAGCGTTTTTGGAGGTTGGAGCAGCGCACACTTTTCTAAAAAGTTAGCTGCCAAGCTCTTGCCTTCACTTGAAAGCTCATATCCTAGAAATAGGACATTGAGATGGGCAATTCTGGACTTTTTAAAGTTGAACTTGTAGCCCTCAGAGGCGAAACCCAGTATAATGGTGCTCACCCTGTTCAAGTGTTTTTCCAGGTCATCGTCTGTCAGATAGATATCATCGACATTGGACAATGCCTCATTGTCATAAATTTGTAGTAACTCCGTTACCCTCGCTGAGAATAAACCTGGGCTGTTCTTGAACCCTTGTGGGAGTCGACAAAAGTGACGCTGGGTCCCCATTATGGAGAATGCTGTTAAGTACCTGCTTTCAGGTGCTATGTTTTGACAAAAGAAACCATTTGAGATGTCTAATGTTGTTTTATATTTTTTACGCACAATGTTATTCATTAATGCTGTGCTATGTGCATTTTGCACTGCAAATGTTTTAGAACAAGTGTTTAGGTGTCTGTAGTCCAAAACTAGACGATATGTATTGTCTGGTTTGGAGACAGGAAACAAAGGATTGTTCATTGACGAGGTGCATGTTTCAATCACCCCTTGATATTCAAGTTGATCTAAGATCTCCCTGACCTGTTTTTTAGCTTCTTGCTTTATTGGGTACTGCCGTTGTGCAGTTGGTTCATGTTTCAGATGTATTTTATGGTGAGGTGAGTCCTCATCCCATCCTACATGATTTTTATATAATGCTGGGGCCTGGGCCACTGCCCATTTCCTGGCATATGTATATCTTAGGTGAATTGGAATATGGTTGGAGAAGGCAGGCATAATAATGTCCTCGCCATGTGGGCACTCCCTGACAAATTGTGGTGGCCAGTCTTTTTCTGCTAGAAGTATGTCATAGCCCTTTGATAGTCTTTCCCAAAAAAGTGCTTTCACCTGTCTAGGTTTGTCTCCCTCCATCCGGAGAGTTATTTCATATAACTTTTGTGGAGTACTAACCCTGGTGTCTACAGTCTCTACTTTAATGTACTCATTCAAGTCCACTATCTCCAGAAGTTCCTTCAGGTTCTGGCGAGCTATTGTGACTTCTGCTGCACTGTCCAGCATTGTCTGAGTCCATTCTCCGTTCTTGAGTTGTGTTCTCAGTATTCTCGGCATGTCTGATCTTTAGACCTGCTACTCTCTTTTTGGAGAATTGAGGTTTTGCTTTAGTTTTTGGAGCGTGTTTGTCGCCTTTCGATTTCACGCGTTCTTCTCTATGTTCCGATCGTCCTCTTCTTTCCGAAGTCTGTGATGAGATCTGAAAGGGATGAGAGGAACGTGTATCAGTATCTTGATACCTGTCAGGCTTTCTCAAATTATCCCTATTCCTGAGGTTATACCTCCTTTCAGAGGGCTCCTTTCGAGGAGACCTACCTCGGGATTGAGAACGTTTCTCATTTGAATTTGTTTATTAGTCTCCCACTTCTTTTTAGAAGATGTAGGAGTTTGTTTAATAGAGTCCTTCTCAGGACTTTCAGATAGCTTCGGCTTCACTGGTCGTCCACCCAAACTATCTCTGCCTAATTCTGCATAAGATTGTTCAATTATTCTGGGTAGCTCAGTTTGATGTTCTGTAACATCAAATTCCCTTAATTTTTGGCGGATCGCCACTGCTGCTGCCTCCCCTTTAATATTAGATAATATTATTGTTGAGACCTGGTCGAAATTTTTCAGTAACTTCATACCTAAATTTAGAGCAGGCTCTGCCCCGTATTCGTTTTGAATTTGTTTCAGGACATCAGGTATTACTGCAATTGACGGAATGCCATGTGTTTTAGTATAGATGGCAGCAAAGACTGAGCCCCATGTGGTGCAGTCTTCCAGTTGTGGTGTGATCCCCATTGGTAAACTGATTGTCAGTATTCTGTGTTTCTCATACGGGCTAGTATTTGGAAATACTGCTTCGATTTGAGTAATTTTTTGAGCTATCCAGAATGGAATTTGCTCACGTTTTGTGGGCATTTTACCCATGACTGCGTATAGAGTCTGTGGTGTAATTTTTAGTGTATTCCCCTGTTGGGGAGTTGGATTTGGAATTGTTAATGGTTGCTGGACTGTAAAAGTCCGCATGACATATTGGACCAATTGTCTGTAGATTTTTATTAACTCTGTGAGTTGAGTAAGTAAATCCTCGTCTGACATCTCTTCAATGTCAGGATGAGGTGTGTAGCCGGCTAGAATCGGCCATGTTGCTCCTGGTCTACCTAGTGGACCAAGCCTAGTAATGTTTTTGTGATGTTTTAGGGCGCCTTTAAACCAGAGCTGATGCTCCTGGTATGTTAATGGAATTTCAATATCCTCGAAAGGAATGTATTCCTCTGGTGGATCATCTTCTTTGTAGAAGTGAAACATGTGTGTTACTGAATTGGATTCAGGAAATATTACCCATGAATAGAATACCTCTGTCTGAAAGGATTCGTGTGCCTCTATCACGAAAACTGCTCTACCGCCTCTTGGTGGTAGGCCATGTTTTATAAGTTTTAGAGTGATGGCTCTTCTTAAGTTTGGATGGATGTCTATAACACCCTCCTCGGTTTCATTTAAACCTGTAATGTTAAAAACTGCTGCTTGGGCTGGATCAGCCGCAGCTTCACCGTTTCCGGCCTCAGTGTCGGAGCCAGGCATTTTGTTGTTTGAAAAATGTAGAACAAGTTTCAAGGAAACAAAGATAAGGTGCACAATATTTTGGAACACTGTATCCTTCAACGTTGAGCAAACCAAACAGCTAATATATAGGGTGTTTCCCTATGTAGCCGTGGTGGATACTTAACCCTGCCCACTCCAGACGTCTTTTGGAGTATATGGGTAGGGGTCTCTGAGAGAAAAAGCACGGCTGAGTTACTCAGTATCTAACGTTGAATTACCGCCTTACCAAACCGTTGGGCGCCATGTAGTGTAGCTCCTATTTCCCTAATAGGCTCTGCGCATTGGAATAATATATCCTATAGGTTTGACATAGGACTAAGGTCAGTATGTCCCTATCGAGTATATTAAACTTAATTACTTGTGCCAGCTAGCTCAGAGGCCACTAGAAACTCCTTGGATAACAAGAAGGGAGTAGTTCTGGCAGCCGCAAAACATGACCACTTTGTTTCCCTTTAGAATCAGAACGTGTCCCAGAGTCGTGGAAACAATAGATAACTATTTCACTCAGCTCAATCGTGCATGCTTAGTTTTCTCCAAGTTACACAGAAAGAACAGACGGGCGTTTCAATAAAAGATTTATTGAACAGTCTTGTTTCTGGTGTAAGTAAAATGTGCTGTTACGATCACAAGACAGTATGCGAGATAAATAATGTACAGTGTGAGCAGTAGAAATAAATAATACTGCGATAGCATTATCTTTTAGTACATATGCCTTTACATAAATAACACAGACTAAAAATGCGAGTACTCATACGATGCATTTCTAATCTAGTTCTACCCCAATGTACCTAACCTAACCTAGGTGTAGGGAGAGGTATGAAGTAGGTGAAGTATTCCTTACTATGGTATACTAAGAGTATGTTAAGCCTAGTATGCCTAGAATGCCAAGTATGCCAAGAGTCCCTCTAGGTTCTTGTCAGCTCCATACCTGAAGAATGAGAGAGGTAGGAATCTCTTTGCCAGACTCGAACTCCAACACCCCGCAAGGGAAGTCAGATCACTGGAAGCTGGACTCTCTGCGTGCAGGGATGACAGCGTCTTCTCAGTGCGTCAGGCCGGGAAACGGGCTCCTCTGAAGTCGAGGTCTCCTCTAGTTTACAAGGGCTAGGGAAGGTATATTTATACCTGAGAGGTACCTCAGAATGTTAGCATTGACGTGGATCGGACAGCGGAAGACGTCATGAATGAACCCCTAAGGAATAATGGTTCATGCATAATATATGAGTCCTTGAAGAAATCAATAGTCCTGGGCTAGGGAAACTCCCGCAGCCTAAGGGTCTGTTCTTCATGAACTCGTTGTGACGTTAGGGTGGACGGATGTCAGAAACCATGCCTGTATTTGGAGTGCACGGTTTAATGCCTAAATAAGGGCTGGGATTTTATGCCTATATAAGGGCAGGGCGAATTGTGCCTATATAAGGACATGATACTGGAAAGCCCGTTTATGGACACCCTAAGAGGAATACAACAGTAAAACCCGACCCCATTCTTGGCATTGTTGCTTGGTAACACAGTTTAAAAATGCCAATTCAACCTGCCAAAATAAACCCTTTTAGCAGGCTTAAACCTTCCTCTTAAACATTAATAAGCCCCCCCTAAAGCAGGTACATCATATTCAATAGTAGGACATTTAAATGGTTAATGTTATACATGCCCTTACAGTGGAAAAGCCTTAAAGCTAATTTCATCATGGCAAGGCTGGCTGCGGAAAACCCTGGATTACATTATTCCACTTTATAATGCAAATTTTGGATTGGTAAAAGCTAGATAAATATTTCAAGGACTCTGTCAGAAATGGGGGTCTCTAGTTGGCGGTGGCTTGCACCATGTCCAAGTAGGGACCCTTATTCTTGTCAGGGTAAGGGTATTACACAGCTAAGATAACCCTTTATCACCCCCTTGGTAGCTTGGCACGAGCAGTCAGGCTTATCTCAGAGGCAATGTGTTAAGCATTTGTACATACACACACAGTAACACAGTGAAAACACTACGAAAGTACACCACACAAGTTTAGTAAAATAATCAATATTTAGCTGAATCATAAAAGACCAAAACAACTAAAATCCAACACACACAAGCAAAGATATCACTTTTAAAAGGTTCAAAACAGTTCAGCCCATAGGAAACTATGGATGTGTCACTTTTATGACAAAGTATCTCGGATGCTTCAAAATCAAAGACGAAAACAGGCGCTGGGGAGATGAAGCACCGGAAAACAAAACAGTGCGTCGATTCCTTACTCACAGTGGAGGTGATCCGTCGATTCCTTACTGCCAGGGGAGGTGATGCGTCGATTCCTTACTGCTGTGCAGGGGAGCTGATGAGCTGATTCCTTACTGACAGGGGAAGTGATGCGTCGATTCCTTACTGTGAGGGGATGTGATTCGTCGGTTTCTGGAAACACGACCTCGGTTCCTTACCGCTGGGCTACATTGATGAAGAACTTGATGCACAGGTGCAATGCGTTAAAAATACGGATGCGCTGGGGTTGATGCGGTGGGTGCAAAACAGGCACTGCATTGATTTCTATCCAAAGTAACAAAGTTTTCAAAAGAAATTATTTTTTGCTGGCAAATAAATATGTACATTTTCTTATTCAGAGATGACTAAGAAAAGTAATTCTATTACAACATGTAATTCTATATTATCGTCAGTACAAAACCTTAACAAGACTATTGCAGAAACCTCTATTCACGTCACACAACTTTGTTTCTCTTTCTTTTAATCTTTTAAATTTTTCCAATTTTTACTAAGCTAAGAGGCTTAAATAAACATATTGCTAATCAAAAAATTATCATGTTGATTTCAAATCATGTCATTTTTATCTCTAGTTGTTTATGAGGTTGATTTAAAAAGATAATGTCGGCATAGTAATAGCTGTATAAGAAATTCCATGTCTAAAGACCGAGGGGCCTATTAGCAATAACCGGCGATAATTATCGCTAAGCGCACTTAGCGCTAGGATAATTATCGCCGGCTATCGCCGGTTTCTATCGCGGAGATAGCGTGCTATCAGCAACGCTTATCTCCAATGCGATAGAAACCCCTGCTGTCGCTGGAAAACAGTGCGATTATCGCTGGAAATCCAGCGATAATCGCACTGTGACCGGCGATAGCTTGCTGATAGGGCAAGGGGATTTAGCCATGTAATCCACCTCCCATTGGATTACATGGCTAAGTCAGGTTTGGACCAGGTGTAAAAATAAGCGCTAATAGTGTTTAGCGCTGGTTTCTTTATCGCCTTGCTGGCCTCCCTAATAGGCGATAGCGATGTTAGCGACTATTTCCAGTCGCTGCCAGGTTGGGAACGCCTACTTTGCATGTCATTAGCGATAAATATCGCTGGCATGCAAAGTGGCACCCAACCCGGTCGCTATCGCCTAAAAGCTGTCGCTAACAGCTGTTAGCGACAGCTTGCTAATAGGGCGGAAAAAAAATCGCCGCTAAAGCGGCAAAAAGTGCCGCTAAAGCCGCGATAAGGCCCTTAGTAATATGCCCCCAAATCTTTTCTATTTCTACTACAATTAACATTCAAATTTGTACCATTTGTAAATTGTTATTTCTAAACCTTAAACTTTATATAATGTTGGAATAGAGACACTGTAAAAGGTTTGCTCAAATTACGGAGCGCAATATTGCTAGAATGCTTGATTTTAACATGTTTTGGGTCACAATGTCTAATTGAGTAAAAAGATTTCTGCCACAGTGAATGTTCTATCATCCTGCTTAATTTTGCATTGCAACTATAGTTCATGAACTAGAGGTTTCTGCAATAGTCTTGTTGAGGTTTTGGACTGACGATAATATAGAATGACATGTTGTAATAGAATTACATTTGTAAGTCATCTCTGAATAAGAAAATGTACATATTTATTTATTTGCCAGCCCAAAAAAATTTTTCTCTTGAAATCTTTATTGTTACTTTGGATAGAATA
Organism: Calotriton arnoldi; assembly: GCA_963921515.1. Classification (NCBI taxonomy): domain Eukaryota; kingdom Metazoa; phylum Chordata; class Amphibia; order Caudata; family Salamandridae; genus Calotriton; species Calotriton arnoldi. The sequence goes on from CAWUFW010000206.1 coordinate 4,565,391, forward strand.
TCTTTTTCAGAAAGTCTGTTTTCCCTTTTCTTTACCCTCTCATGTCGGGACACATTTTATTACTCCGCCCGATTTCACGTAACCTCTATACTATGGCGCACTCGCGTTTGGTTCACCGATGGTACTAGCACGAAATTGGTTCGCGAAAAGCCTTTGCTTCGGGAACACCAAGGTTAGTACAACCAGTTAATATTATTTGTTCTTATCATTATTAGTATCACCATTAGAATCGATGGTTAATTGTGTTACATAGGGAAGAAACCCTCGATGGGAGACTCAGTAGTGCACATGGTGTGCAGACCAGAGGTTCTAGATATTTTATAATTTGTATGACAGGGGCCAGGGTGGAATCCCTTCACCAAGTGCACACTAAGAGATATACATAAAAAAAGATTGTTTAGATAGTTTCTGATAACTGAAGAGTACAAAACAAGTGCATCACGACCAACGTTTACTACTGAAACAGTTATTTTCTACCCAAGGTTGTAGCTGCACCAACCAAAAACGTCATTTGACTACATAGCACATCTCACTGAGAACAAGGCAGAGACTGAAGCATACACAACAACAGAAGCCAATGAGATTTATAACTTTATACGTGAATTCAGGACATTCGATGTAACCACCGGCTCAACAACACAGCAAATACGTCAACTGGAATATTTGCAGAGGAGGGAAACGAATCAGAGGTTACATGCAACCACTTTAATTCAATACCACAAAACAAGTAGGATACCTAGGGGTCTTCGTTTGGCTATAAAACCCATGATGTTCAAATTAAACAGGAAATTTATGGATAAGTGGTATGCCATACTTAATAAATGTTCTCTAGACCTCATACTACTCATAGTGGGAGAACTCTTCCAGGTACTACCGGGCCTGGAGGAAGAAATTACGGAACTCAGGAACACATTGGAACATCATATGGAAGCGAATGATTGGGCTACAACTCTGACAGATATTGATAAAAAACTAGATGCCTACGCTAAAGAAATTCATGAACTGAAAATTCGGAAATTCAAGAGAGACACAGTTGATTACAACTTGGACGAAATCTACACATGGGCAGAGGTTTACACGCAACTGAGGGGCTTCAGGAGGCAGAATAATACATCATCTGAAGAGAGTACAGCTTCTGTCAGCGAAACTCAAATTAACCGTCCACCACTAGTGGAGCATCCATCATTTACCAGCCACAATCTCAAGTGATCCATCGGCCTCAAAGGCAACTTTTTTAGAGATAAGCCCCGCGGCAAACAACCAGCCTGCGCCAGTAGTATCTCAAGCATCAGATGTAGCAAAACACTGGTGAGGTCACAGATTCAACAAAAAGCGTAGCATCTTCAAGGAGACAGAAGAAACACTAGTGGTTAACATTTCATCAGTGATTTTAACTACATCAGAGATATCAGTCTTGAATAAAGGCACGTCGTTTGTTCTAACCTTTCATACCAATGCCCTGGCTAATGAGATAGCACTATACAAATTTACGAGAAAACTACGCATACGTTATTTTTTTGAGAAGTTGGAAAAGACTTTCACCGAACAAGTTGAACCGAGATACTTAGAATTCAATCCTAAGAGCATGTCATTTCTCCAATTTCCCACAAAACGATTGACACTTTTGAGGCACTGGTTAAAAAAGATTTGAAAAAACTGGTGAACCATTCATCAAAGATGACTAACTTGACGAATGATAAAAAATCTGCCCTACGGGCTTTGAGAAATAATGAGCTCTTGACATTTCTACCAGCGGACAAGGGTGGGGACTTAGTGGTCATGGACCGTTCCTTCTATACACGAAAGATGGAAGAACATGTGAAGGATGACATGACATATTTACCATTACCATAAGATCCCACATCAGCATTTTTGGAAGTTATGTCCTCAATATTAACAAGAGCTTTGGAGATGGAATGGATAAGTGAAAAAACGAAACAATTCTTACTTACAGAGTACCAAGGCGACCCAGATTGTACATGCTTTCTAAGATACACAAAGATCTTCACGACCCCCCTTTTAGACCCATTGTCTCAGGGTGTGGGTCGATTCATGAACCACTAGGCCACTATTTGGATTATTTTTTGCAACCAGTGGTACAAGCGAGTCCATCTTATTTACAAGATACAACTCACCTATTGAAGTTGTTAAGAGATGTTTCAATTTCTCAACCTGAAGAAATTTGGTTGTGTACTGTGTATGTCATAGCCCTGTATACCTCAATCCCACATGAAGAAGGATTGGAAGCCACAGAGTTGGCACTGCTTAGATCACCAGAAATGAAAGCGAATAAAATATTTTTACTAGAATTGTTACACTTTTTTCTTTATCATTATTATTTTTATTGGGATCAAACTTACTATCTTCAGATTAATGGAACATCAATGGGATTCTCAGGAGCTCCTAGCTATGCCAATCTTTTCATGTTTAAATTTGAAACAGAACATATTCTTAGTAAAGAAAACTGGACCCAGAAACTCATTATGTATCGACGATACATTGACGACATCCTCCTCATTTGGAGAGGCCATAAACAAGACCTAGAGAATTTGCTGGAAGATCTTAATTTAAAGATCCCTAGGATAAAGTTCACACACAGAATTGAAAAACCATTATCACCTATTTGGATGTTGAAATCATGATTACCGAGACATGCTTTCAAACAAAGGTTTTTAAAAAAAGCTACTGACAGAAATATTGCGTTACTCTACAGCAGTTTTCATCCGCCGTCTCTCAAACAACATCTTCCATTTTCACAATTTACAAGGATAAAACACATTACATCGGATACAGAAGAATGCATATCAACAATAGAGTCTTTCAAAATGCAATTTTTACAACGAGGATATCCAGAAGAGGTATTAGATCGAACAATACAACGAGTACAACAACTCGATCGAGCAAACTCATGGAAAAACATGTAAAAGAAAAAAAGAACTGGGAGGTTTTCGTATCTACATTTTCCACTATGTCATCGGTCATCAGTTGCATAATTTTAAAACGATGGGAGCTACTTCAAACTGAACTGGACTTTGGAGGATTGTTTGTCAACCCCCGAGTATTACAAAAGAACTAATAATTTAAGGGAATTATTATCAACGCCGAAGAAAATAAATGATGCCGTGCACAAAGGAGTGAGAAGATTTAACAACTGTACTCATTGTAATAATGTACTAGTGGGAAAGACCATCTCTCACCAATGGACAGGAAAGGAGATTAAACTCAATCACTCAGCGGATTGCAACACACAGTTTGTCATTTACATTATTAAATGCCTGTGCTGGCTTTTATATATAGGCAAGACCGAGAGAAACATCAGAACTAGGATTATTGAACACAAGAGCCATATACGAACTAAAACGTTGCACTCACCATTGGCTGTTCACTGGAATGAAAAAAAAACATACAATTGCTCAACTACGTTTTACTGTTCTTGAAGTCATTACTCAACATCATGATAGAAACCAGGCGAGGTTCTTTGCTCAACATGAATCCTATTGGATTAGATACTTGGACATATTGAACCCCAAAGGTTTGAATGATAAATTGGAATGATCATGTTTCCTTTGAGTTTTTCATAAGAGTAAGAGTATAGGATCTTCTTTTTACAGTCTTCTGATTGACAAATGTTCCACCACTCTATTTACGTCACACAACTTTGTTTCTCTTTCTTTTAATCTTTTTAATTTTTTGATTTTTCCAATTTTTACAAAACTAAGAGGCTTAAAGAAGCATATTGCTAATCAAAAAATTATCATGTTGATTTCAAATCATGTCATTTTTATCTCTAGTTGTTTATGAGGTTGATTTAAAAAGATAATGTCGGCATATTAATAACTGTATAAGAAATTCCATGTCTAACGACCACATTTTTTCTATTTCTACTACAATTAACATTCACATTTGTACAATTTGTAAATTGTTATTTCTAAACCTTAAACTTTATATAATGTTGGAATAGAGACACTGTAAAAGGTTTGCTCAAATTACCGAGCGCAATATTGCCAGAATGCTTGATTTTAACATGTTTTGGGTCACAATGTCTAATTGAGTGAAAAGATTTCTGCCACAGTGAATGTTCTATCATCCTGCTTAATTTTGCTTTGCAACTATAGTTCATGAACTAGAGGTTTCTGCAATAGTCTTGTTAAGGTTTTGGACTGACGATAATATAGAATGACATGTAATAAAATTACTTTTGTAAGTCCTCTCTGAATAAGAAAATGTACATATTTATTTGCCAGCAATTTTTTTTTCTCTTGAAAACTTTATTGTTATTGTTACTTTTGTTAGAATATCTTTTTCAGAAAGTCTGTTTTCCCTTTTCTTTACCCTCTCACGTCGGGACATATTTTTTACTCTGGACGATTTCACGTAACCTCTATACTATGGCGCACTCGTGTTTGGTTCACCGATGGTCCTAGCACGAAATTGGTTCGCAAAAAGCCTTTGCTTCGGAAACACCAAGGTTAGTACAACCAGAGAGTTTGCAATTCTGACGAACTGGATACTTTAGCAACAGCGCTCTGGATTAGACTTATTGACCGGACTCGGTATCATTTTCTGATTGTGTTTTTCTTTGGCTTCTTCATTTATTTTTTATCAGCCAGGATTCAGGATGTTTTAGAACTACGGCTTCAGGCTCACTATACTTGTTGAACTAAGATTGCAAAAAGGTTAGAGAGTGGTTTCTTGTTCCGACATATTAACAGCATGACATAAGTTTCTCACCCGCTCATATATCATGTGGTTACACGATTTCAAGATCACATGGTTACTATACATTTTCTGCATGAAGGAGAGCACTTTTGGTCATTTTAGTTTTGTACGACGTATAACTTATCAGATTCATGTGTCTTTGGTGATACAAGTTTAATTGGTAGATGGAGTGAATAGGAGTTTGAAATGGGCTAGGCTCTATGATCTTTTTATTTTTTACCATCATTCATGGCTTTGACTATAAGCATATTCTTCGAATCACATTGGTTCTTGATCTAGTGATGTCACTCACAATATGAGGTTATAAATTGTAAAATATCAGTTGATTTTTATATTTTCATGGTGTAAATGATGCATTTTGTTTGTAGATACCCCTGATGAAGGGCCGTGTAGTGGCCCAAAATGCATTGGGTTGAAATGATTTGCCAATCTTCAAGAAAATAAATGAACACCATTCAATTGGATGAATTATCAACAACTATGTTGTCTTCGCAGCACTCTATTCGACTATTATAATTTGATGTGTACACACTGAATGTTCTAACAGCTGCATACCTAGTTAATATTACTTGTTCTTATCATTATTAGTATCACCATTAGAATCAATGGTTAATTGTGTTACATAGGGAAGAAACCCTCGATGGGGACTCAGTAGTGCACATGGTGTCTAGACCAGAGGGTCTAGATATTTTTTAATTTGTATGACAGGGGCCAGGGTGGAACACTTTCTAAAAGTAGCCTTTTCAAACATGCAATTTAAAAACCAACTTCACTAAAAGTTGTATTTTTAAATTGTGAGTTCAGGGACCCCAAACTCCGAATTCCCATCTCTTCTCAATTGAAAGTTACACTTGTCAGATGTTACAAGGCAGCTCCAATGATGACCTATGGGAGAGATAGTCCTTGCAATTGTGAAAAACGAAATTGGCAGTATTCCACTATCAGGACATGTAAAACACACCAGTATATGTCCGACCTTTCACATACACTGCACCCTGCCAATGGGGCTACCTTGGGCCTACCTTAGGGGTGCTGTCCATGTAGAAAAAGGCAAGGTTTGGGCCTGGCAAGTGGGTGCATTTGCCAGGTCAACATGGCAGTTCCAAACTGCACACACAGATGCTGCAGTGGCAGGCCTTAGCCATGGTTGCAGGGCTACTCATGGAGGTGGCACAATCAGTGCTGCAGGCCCACTAGTAGCATTTGAATTACAGGCCCTTGGCACACACAGTGCACTTTACTTGGGGCTTACCAGTAAATCAAATATGCCAATCATGGATAACCAATCATAATCGCAATTTAGAGAATATTCACTTCAGCACATATCAGCAGTGGTAAAGTGCCCAGAGCTCAAAAACCAGCAAAAACAAAATGCAACACACCGTCAAAAATAGGAGGTCAGAAGCAAAAAAAACAGGGGAGAAGCTTGCCAAAGATGCCAGGTCTAACAGACTCTTTTTAAAAGTTAGACAAAATCCAATGTGATGGTAAGATTGAATTTTATCTAACTACTAAGGAAAAGGTATTTTAGAAAAATGTCCTTTACCCTGCCAAAAGCCTCTAAGGCCTTCCAGTAAGTTTTCCAACTGTCACTGGGCAGCTGATGGCTATCTTGAAGTGAGGTGTGAATTGCTCCCAGAACAGGGATAAAGGGCCTTGTATGTGGGCAGGTGTTGTCCGTCCCTTGGCAGGATGGCCTGGGAGCTGTACATAGGCATTTGATTAACTTCAAAGGAGGCTTGCAGTATTACAGGCAGATGTAGCTCACACCTGAGCCTGTCACCTCTATTGTCCTTCTAGTCAGGCTGGCACCAATCTCTGTGGGAGGGGGAGCTGCCCCAAAACTGGTTAAGAGTCAGTACAAGGAAGGGGTTGCCCATTTCCATACCCACACCTCTGGGTGGGCATTGGGAGCTCTGACCAGGGGAATAAAGGCTCTGCATGTTAGATTTAGGGAGAGAAGGGGCACTGTGGGATAGTTTACAGTAAAATACACAGGAAGTGCTGCAAAAGTGGTAGGTGGGTAGGGTTACCCATGTGAGCTTTTACCCCATCGGTTAGGGAGTGGCCAGGAGTTGCTCCTACACGCAGGCTGATGCCAGGTATACATATGGCACCCATAGTACCCTTTTCAGAACACTGCTGGACCTGAGGAAGATTAGGAAGAGGACTGCCCTGCTGTCTGAAGTCCTGAGAAGACTGGAGCTGCTTTCCTTGTGTGCAGGACCCCGGAAGTGACTCCATGGCTCATAAGGCTGACCTCCTGTTTGAGCTACAGGGACACAAATACTTCAAAGAGGCCTTTTTCTTGCATTCAACAGCTGACAAGTTCCAACTGGACCTGACTGGTCTTTGCTGGAGTGAGTCTTGACTTCCCAGTGTTATCCCCAAGGTCCTGGAGCCTTGGCTGTGGTCAAAGTGTACTTTTCCCTGCTAAACCCTAAAACCTGGGACATATAAACTTTTTGTCAACTTTTTGCCTAGAGAACCGCAGAGAGACAGGGACCAGCCTGCTCATCCTATCCAATGAAGGTGCATTGCCGCTGGGCCTGAGCTCATCATAGCTCCAGCTACGTTCTTCTCTGCAGCAGCAAATTCTTTTCAGCAGGCCCTGTCGATGACGGAATCTATCAGTGTCAAGCCCTCTTTGGCTACAGCCTGCAGCCTGGCACGGCTGAAGAAATCTGACTTCCAGAAACGTTTCTAAGTCCGAACGTAGAACGCTTCACCGGTGGCATTGTCGAAGGGGATCCAATTGCGCAGAAGACTTCTTGGGTGAAAAACGCGAACTTTTCCCACTCTGAGCTTTTCTTGCCTTCATTGATGGCTTCACAGAGACCATGTCCTCTCTCCACTGTCGACGAGATCCTTCTTGGCTTTATCCTGCTGCCTCGCACTGCTGAAGGCTTTCTACCTCCAATAAAGTTTCCAAGTGTGAAGGTAACTTTTTGACTGGGACAAACCTGGTCCCTGCATCCAACTCGCGCTCCATCATGGTCAGCCTTAACTTTCACCTTAATATCTGTCAAGTGCAACCAGGTGCCTGTGGTTGGTGCTTAACATTTAGGCATTATATTTTAATTCAGATTCTTATATCTGGTTTCCTTTATTGGATTTTTGTAATTTTGGTGTTATTTTATTTCTTAAAATAGTCTCTAGTCTTCTAAATTGGTTTGGGTTTTTTCTTGTGTGGTGCTTTGACTTTATTACTGTTTAAGCACTGGACAAAAACTTTATACAATGCCTCTAAAGTAAAGATTGTTTGCTCTCTGCCATAGCTACCAGAGGGTTAAGCTTAGGTTTATTTAGTGACTTTTGTGATTCAACCTGTCAAAGGGTTGTGAAGAGCATTGGTGCACCTGCAATTTTGGGTTGAGTTCTGCAGCATGCCCAGACAGCCTTTCTTTTGCAGTGGTCTGGATGGAACAACTCTGCCATGACTGAAGATTGGCAGCCCTGAAGAAGATGCAATCTCGACCAGACCATAGGTAGGAGCGGTCCCAGGTGGGTTAATCTGCAATCCGCAGTTGTAGCCCACATATATGTGTCGACTGGACAGCAGGTGTAGCCCCCAAATGGACTTTCAGCATTTCAGTAGGCATAGCCACACACAGGCTTTCAGCAATTTGGTAGATGAAGGCCTGCAGCTACTTGGGACATATTGGATCTTGCTCCTTCCAGGACTATCTCTCCTCCTGCAGGGCAAAGCAGACTTCTCTCAGGAGACAGGGAGGCAGGCTTCTAGGCACTTCAGAACAGGTACACAGTCCCTCCAGCAATATATCTAGTGCTCAAGAGTCTGACTCCCAGAGGGAAGGAGACTGGCTGTCAGACAGACACCAGTCTTGGTGGCACAGTAGCTTTTTGAGTTCTCTGTGGAGCACTCCCTTCCTTTGTCATAAAGGACTTGTAACTGAAACAAAGCTGGGCAGTTTTGATCCCATATTTATATACAACATTCAGCAAGAGATGTGTGCCCACTGTCTCAAACTGTAGAACTGGTTTGTGGTGGTCCTTTCCAGGCAATTTTCCAGACGGCCTTTGTGTAGAGTGACACTTCTTCAAGCAGGGTTGTCTCCATCCTGGAGCACGCAAAGAAGTGGCACAAAGAGGTGTGAGGTTTCTGCACCGGGCTGCCATCAGCCCAACTAAAGGATTAATCATGAAAGGACAAAAGGTTATGCCTCACCTAAGGGCTTCCTCAGCCTTCACAACGAGTCGGCAGTCCTACCACTGACCCTTACCATCCACCAAATGGCAGTGTTCAAATAAAATAATCAGCATCTTCTTGCTAGCTAAAAGGCCTTACAGTACCTCCTCCAGTCCCCTCACTTCAGTGTCCAGGTCTCCTCCCTCCGGCTATAGTAATATAAGGAATACACTTCCACTGTCTGGGAGTATAGTCGTCACCCTCCATCTTGCTCTATGCCAGACCAGGGGCATACAAAATGAATCCCACTGGCATCCATTACTCTGGCTTATTCAAACACCATGCATGCGCTACACTGTCCACACACAAACACACACTCACACACATACACACACACACACAACTGACACACACATACAACCACATGCCTTACACACAGTTGGGATGTTATTGCAAAAAAGCTAGGCAAACACATAGAAGCACAACTGTACATGGATGGGACGCCAGGCATCCTCTGTAGTGCTGCCAACAGCTACTTATGGACTGAACTCATACCAGGGAAAGTAGTCCCTTGTCAAAGGTGAGGGCACACTTAGTGCAACCTCCCAGGCCGCAGGATAAGTCCAGGACCTCTCGTAACCAGGAACAGTCCTAGGCCTCTGTATTCAGACTTAGATTAGCGTGAGGCCAGTGTCAAACTAAAAATTAAGATACACACAGGCACTCAGGTCAGGGCAGGGAAACATGCCCATTTACCATGCAGGCAACTTTCCGGTTCCAACAATCCCAGTTTCCATATTATACTGGTTTTGTCTCGAACGTCCAGCATTTCATTTTTATCAAATACATGTGTTTTCTCCCCAAATTCCAGTTTGTTATTTTATGAAAATGTAACCATTTTGTCTTCAAAGTTCTAGAGTACACTCATTTTATTCCCAAATCCACTTGTGATTTGCATAAAATACTTTCATTCACTTCTGTTCCACTTGTACAAAAAGCGCCTAATAGTCACTGGCAACACCTTTATAGGCTCAGATTCACTTGCATACGTGCATATGACACTATCATGTGAGGGATATTCTTGGCAGGGAAGCCCATAGCACATCCCAGATACCAGCCACATGCCAAGGATGTCGACCTCATGCCAAGAATGTTCATTGTATGCCAAGGGGGGTCCATATGCCAATGGTTGCCATATAGCATGGATCATCACAATGTGTCTGGGATGCCCACCACATGCTAGGGATCATGACTACATTCATGGGATGTGCTCTGTCTGCAACGAATGCCCACCCTTTGCCAAGTCAGGCATCATGTGCAAGGGAGGGCCACTGTATGCCAAGCGAAGGCCACCTCAGAAAAAGAATGGCCTTCATATACTGTGGATAGTGCCAGAGAAGCTTGACAACGACAGGGTATTCAAGGAGATATACTTAGTAGCAAAGTCATTAGTTGAAACTAGAGGTCACACAAACTGCAGGAAACAGGATCTGGCTGCAGAAGAGAGACAAAGGGGCATATTTACAAGGGCTTATCGCCACAGGAACGCCACTTTTTGTGACGATCCTGTGCTGATGATCCCTTCGCCTTATTTACAAGGCAGCGTTAAACCACAATAAGTGTAAATATGTAAATAAGACCCCCTTTCATGTTACACTTAGTGTGAAAGGGGCAGGTAATGGGTGTTGCGGTGGGCGTTCCGTCTCAGCACCCATTGATTTTGATGCTGCCCACTATTTACAAGGGTAGTGTAAATATGGAGCAGCGCCAAACATACCTGATCTTAACATGGCGAAACGAGGAGAAATGTTTAATTTCTACTCATTTTTGCTGTTTCTATGTGTGCTGCTTTGTGCAGCACATACAGAAACCGCAAATCACCATGACTGAACCTTTATGTGCAAAAATGGCGATTTGTAACTTCTATGCGTGCAGCACACATAGGAGTTACATATCACCATTAGCGATTGTTTTTGTTCAGGAAGGGACACCTTCCTGCACATAAACAATTGTAATTGTAATTGAATTTATATAGCGCTTACTACCCCTGATGAGGCTTTGAAAAGCTTTACTGCGGTTAGCACGCTACTTCGGAACCCAAGGTTAGTGGTTAGTCCAGTGGTTATTGTTGTTTATTGGGATTAGTTGTGTGCTCTCAAGAAAAGTTGCATCCATTCACTCCAGTTACTTTGTGATATAATAATACCAGTTAGGTGCGATCATTAGTGGGGCCTATGTTGTTTCAGGTGAATGGTTGGTGGGATAGATAGGCTTGCAGAGATTAGTTAATGTTAGTTTACAGGAATAGGAATTTAAAGACGAGAGATTGTGATCTATGAAATGAGGTATCAGCCAATATCAGAATTACAATAAGAAGGACTAGGGCAGACAGGCATGAGACTGAGAGGAGGCTATAGTCAGAAACAGAAACATGCGGAGGATGGAAGGTAAGACGAGGGACACTCTGAAGGAAGAATGGAGAGGAATTAAGAGAGAGTAAATCAATGTCAATTTTTCATGCATGGTTTGGGAGTATAGTGGGAGAAGGCTTTCTAAGTTAGCAAGTAGTCCAAGAATGTAAGCTGTAGAGTAAAATTATACATAGTGCTTCATATCTGGGGCAGACAGCTTAAATATGTGATTTCGAGTAAATACGTCATTCGGACATTAAGGGGCATATTTACGATGGAAGTGACGGAGCACGGCGTGAGCCTTCTTGGCTTAATGCAGCGCTCCGCCACTTCTGAAACGCAGGGCCGCCGCATATTTACAACAATATGGTGCAGACCTGTGTTTCTCCCTGCACTGGCACTAAATTTAGCTGCCTAGCACCAATGCCTGCACCCTTGCACCTGGTGCAAGGGTACTTGCGTTGCAGGGGAAGATTGTTTATGTGCCGGAAGGTGTCTCTTCCTGCACATAAACAATCTTTAAATGCCATTTTGTAACTTCTATGTGTGCTGCCTAATGCAGCACACATAGAAGTTGCAAAACACCATTTTTTTTAATGATTGTTTATGTGCAGGAAGGGACACCTTCCTGCACATAAACAATCAATGGCGTTTTGTGGTTTCAATGTATGCTGCATTGAGGAGAAATTAAACATTTCTCCTCGTTTCGCCAGGATAAGACCAGGTTTTCCCTGGTCATAATTTTGGCGCTACCCCATATTTACGCTACCCTTGTAAATATTGGGCAGCGTCAAAATGAATGGGTGTTGCGGTGGAACGCCCACCGCAACACCCATTGCCCTCTCCTCTCACGCTAAGTATAGCGTGAAAGGGTGCCTTATTTACAAAGCAGCGTTAAGCCACGTTAAGTGGCTTAACACTGCCTTGTAAATAAGGCAAAGCCCCTATCGCCACCACAAACGGCCAAAAAAGTGACGTTGTGGTGGCGATAGGGGCTTGTAAATATGCCCCTAAGAGCCCTAGCCTGTTGCGTGCCAAGCCTAGGACAGTCCTCTTAGGCATAGTCTGGAGTATCCTACCCTTGGTACAGGGTATGTACGCTGCACAAGGGGAGCTGGCGCAGAAATAGAGAAGTTCATATTTAAATGTCTTCCGTTACTATTCTGTAAATAGAAGGTTTTTTTCCCTCACACACTAAAAATTTGTTAATTTATCACTGGCTGAGTGTCTTGCCAATGCGCAAACAGATTATAGCCTCCTTTGTCACCTAATCTTGTCCAAGTGTATGTTGTGTGTGTGTGTGTGAATATTGTAGCATGTGCGGTATATGTGTTAGCGAAGCAGCATGATGAATGCCTGTGGGTCCCATTTGGATGTCCCAGTCGTTTCTGTGCACAGGGTGGGGGTGAAGTTGTTTTCACAGACAGCGGAGGTGTATCAGGATGCAGGAGGGAGGAGACAGACAGTGAGGTGAGGACAAAACAGACATGGCTCCTATAGAAACTCAATTAGGTGCACTGTCACTTGGTAGATGGTGGGGAGATGGGGCTGCTGGCAGTTGTTCACGGTGAAAAGCATCCTTTAGGTGAGACCAGCCCTTTTCTTTCTTTCCTGATCACTGTCTTTGCAGCTGTTCATAGCCAGAATCAAATGGTTCACACCTCTTTGTGCCTCTGTTGTGGGTGCTCCAGGCTGTGAAGAGCATCACCCCACACAAAGGCTGTGTCTACAGAACTGCATAGAGAAGTGCTTGAAAAGGAAGCCATCCCAAACCAGTTTTCTTGCCTGCTCCTCTTGTTTTGATACTTTTAAAATCCTTGTCTCCATCATACCTCAGAACTACAAATAAACGTGCTTCACTTTCAACCCCCTCAGTCCCTAAATGTGTACAGCCCACCCACAGGCACTCCATTCTGCCAGACGAGCCCGCAGACATCAATACTCATAAAAAAAAAAAAAAAAAAAAAATTAGCAACAGGTTAATGAAATAGTAAATAAAATCATATTGAACAACGAGCCCATGTCCTATATAAGCTTTTCTCACTTTCACTGCACATTTCTCACGTTCATTGCGCTTTTCTCCCTTTCACTGCCCTGTAAAAAAGCCGCGGATTAAACCTCAGATATATTTAGAATGTTCTATAATTGCAGAACCACAATTAAAGTGTGTGCCGGTAACAGAGCAAGAAAAGTAGTGCCAGGACTAAGTAACGGTACAAATAAATAAAATAAAATCAGAATGGTGTTTGTCTGCAAACTAAACCACGATAACGACTAAATACAACTTGCGGTGGGTCAAATATAACATTTTATAAAGATAAACATAACGGTGTTTGGAAAATAAATTATTCCCTAGGATACCTGCTAGGTTACTGTGCCCTGTATAATGGTCCAGTTTGTTGAACATTCTGTTAATTATTACTTTAAATACGTTCGTTTTTAAGTTGCCCATGGATGATAAATGCACGCATCAAAAAATATGTTTTTCTTTTAAAATTGATTTATAGCTCTCCAGACCACAAACTGGTTTTCAGGATTTGAGGCATTATTAACTCATAACGTCCCACTGGTGTCAAGGAAAAGGACCCACCACGCCGAACATCAGTTCCCTTTAAAAGTACTCTGATATTAACCATACACAGGGTATTGCCTGCTGAACTGGTCATGTAGTTGCTGTGTAGGAAATAACGGACTGCTAGCCGTATACATTCGGAGGTAGAGCCCTTGTCTTAAATGGGGTATTTGGTGTACATAACGAGCTAAACAAGCAATATGGAGCAGCTGGCGACCCTGGCCAAGAAATACAATAAGAACACTACAGATAAAAAGGTTATAGACAACTCGGACTGGGCACGAAAAGCCAATAACGCCTCTGGCCGGTGTCAATATGGTCTCTCCTGGGCCGAGATGTTAAACAGGTTAATATTAAAATAAGTGTCAATCACTATCTGCACATGTATTACTAACCAATAACTGCCCGTTCGTTTACTCCAAGTAAGGATGATTTTAAATGGCATAACGCGCATTGGCAAAAGTTTGAACATAACATTGTAATCATTTTAACCCTTGCATTCAAAATTATAGCACCTTAAAATGACCTCGGCTCCTTACCCGCTGTGCTCCGTAATGATCTTCTCCGTCCGGTGTCAGTAAAACCTGAGCCAGACGGGCCGGCTACAGAGGAAGACCTGAGCCTGCAACTCCCGTCCAGAGCCCCCTGTCCTCCTGTGTCGTCCCCATCCTGGGGTAAGGGCTGTAGAGGTCCGCCGGGCCCTGGCGGTCCAGACACTTACTATATATTTCCAACTTCCCTACCCACCGGTAGTGAATGAATAAGTATGGGATATTTGAGTGAGAGGATGATAGCCTCCTTGCCTGCTATCCTGAGATCAAAACTGTCCTTCCATTAGCAAAAGGAACAAATGATGGACGGAATGCTGAACAATGCAAACATTTACCCCCAGTCACAAGGATCTGGGTTTAATCCATCGTTCTTTAGCTCACTACGCCACCCCAGTTTGGACCCAGCCATATGCATATCAGTCTTGACCCTGCTCCCCATGGGAACAGTCCAGCCCGAACTGCCAGGCGAGGTCCTCCCTGGACCACAAACAAGCATCCTGGGACCGGTTTCGGGGCAGACTGAGGAGGGCTGAGGAGGGCTCTGCTCACACCTCCCTACTATTATCTACTGCAAACTACACAAAGAATCTGTAGTAAATGTTTTGAATGCTTTCCTAGAAAGCGCAGGACTAATCCCATTAAGCAACAACAACAATGGATTACCACTAACCTTGTGTTTCCAGAGCAGGGTGCTGCGTTCAGATTCACTGGCTGTCAAACAGAGACCCCGCGATGGAAAAATGGAGTAGGGGACAATCTTTGTACTCAAAGGGTAATTACATACAGTGAAGGACCAGAGACTTGAAGACCATCCCGTATAACAATTTATGGTGGTTTGGTTTCGGCAAAGTGAGAGTCTAAAATATTCCAGATTGGTCTGTTGTGAGCACGGCCGGACTGGGAAGAGAAACCAGCCCTGGCAATTCCACTCGGCCGCCCCCCCTTGGGGGGCATTGTGGCACTGAAAAGCTCTAGTTGCGAGCACTGCTGCCACTTTTATTTTGTTACTGGGGGGAATATTGCAGCACTGCTGCAAAACTGGCCCTCACTGACAAAACCGGCCCCCATGGCTGCCAAACCGGCTCCCACCCCTCCGGCCCACCAGGAAATGCCCGGTGCCCGCCACGGCCAGTCCGGCCCTGGTTCTGAGGCTTCAATGGAGAAAGCTGTACGGAAATATTATCTGCCCCTCTGATGTATGATATTCATCCCCTCCATGCAACTAATGATATCTTCGAGTTGTTTTTCCAATTGCTAACAATGTTTTTTGCACCCTAGTGTTAAAAATTGTGATTGTAATTGGATTTATATAAATCAAGGAGGTATCTGTCATTATCATTATTAATGCAAGGGTCCTAAAGCCCTGTATTAAAGTAGGTACAATCATCTTCTGGTTGAATACCAAATAGGGTTGTAATGAAACTAAATATTTTTGGCCAGAATGGCTTGACTATACAGCCGTATTGGTAAGTTTCCCATTCGGTGCTGCAATACCAACATATTGGGTTGTCTCTTAATTTCATTTCGTGCAGTCAGCAAGGTGTCCGGTAGTATCTTTGTAATAGCTACAATTTGGTTACTGCTAATACAGAGGTCATTTTTTGTCTGATTATTGTTTTCCAGACATTTCCAGGACCTGGGTGCCCTTTTCCTCCTAGAGGCAATCAGCTGGAGGTAGCAACAGCAGTGGGCTCACGATTCCAGGCAAAAACTTCCAGCCAGAAAGAAGGGACAAAATGCAGGCTGGATATCCATCATGAACCCCTTGTGACCCAAAACACAGCTGATGTGCCAATATTTTGGGTGAGTTTAATTATCATCCCACATTATTAAATGGATATGCCTTCAACAAGGAAAATTCAAATACATTCTAAAACTATAGCTAGAAAATTGCCATTGTGTGACAACCATCCACCTTTTCATGGTGGACTGATGTTTATTCCAGTTTGCAACAAAGTGGTGGCCCCTGAAACACCCAATCATTATCACGGCTCTTGGATCCGATTGTCTACTGACTGAAAACCCTCGTCTTAATGGACAATAAAGGCATTTGAGTTCTGCTAGAGTGGCCTTAGCCCTCTCACTGGTCTGAAGCCAAATGAAGTTCTGCGAACTACTCGAGTAATGTCAAAGTACTCTAATAACATAACATATGTATTTGCAAATCTCACGTTCACACCCGACAGGGAATCTTGGTGCTGAATAACCGATGTTTAATGTTACCCAACTCAATGGTACTCCTTTTATTGACCTCAGAAAGGATGAGAGGCTTAGTGGACCCACCGGTATTTGAACCTGTGACCATGAAGTCAAACACACGACCCTGCAGTTGATGCATTAGTCCACTAAACCACCAGAATTGTTTTGTGATCTCCCGGCCCAGGATCTTGCAGAGTTAAAGAACAAACTTCAGTCAGAAGTATTCGCAGTACTTTGTCAGGCATTATCAAGCACTCAATTGTGTGAAAAGCACGAATGTACAGGAACTGTTCTTTCTAAAGTACTGCTGTCCCTTGGTGGTGTAGAGAACCACAACCAAGATCCTGGCACGATGCACAGAACAGGCCCAAAGTAGCAGCATTCAAAAAGAGCAACCATCCTGATATAAGGTTGAATTTCTCAACTGAATTATACATTATTGGTACCAACCCTTCACACCCTCTCTCCTCAACAACCTCCAGGAGAGAACAAGTGTGGACCAACTCATTCACCATTAAGGACCTTGAGGTACAGAACCCCAACCTTTTTCCCTGTAATATCAATTTCATTATATAACAGTATGCCTACTGTATGACTACATAACATCCCCTCACAAACAATATGATGTCGTTCTTTAAAGGCATATTAAACAGTTTGTTCTTTTTCCTTTTTTATGAACAATGGGGTACAAGCCCCTATCGCCACCACAGCGTCACTTTTCAGGACGTTGTGGTGGCGATAGGGGCTTCGCCTTATTTGCAAGGCAGCGTTAAGCCATTAACGTGGCTTAACGCTGGCTTAACGCTGCCTTGTAAATAAGGCACCCTTTCACGCTATACTTAACATGAAAGGGGTGGGCAATGGGTGTTGTGGTGGGCGTTCCACCGCAACACCCGTTGATTTTGACGCTTCCCCATATTTACAAGGGTGGCGTAAATATGGGGCAGCGCCAAAATTAAGACCAAGGAAAACTTGGTCTTACTCCAGCGCAATGAGGAGAAATTTTAATTTCTTCTTGTTTTTGCTATTTCCATGTGTGCTGCTTTGTGCAACAACATGGAAACGGCAAAACACAATTGATTGTTTACGTGCAGGAAGGTGTCCCTTACTGCGCATAAACGATCATAAAAAAAATTACGTTTTGCACCTTCTATGTGTGCTGCATTAAGAAGCACACATATGGTGCAACCCTGCGTTTCAGAAGTTTCATAGTGCGGTGTTAAGCTAAGGAGGCTAACGCCGCCATCCGCCACTTCTATTGTAAATATGCCCCAATGTGTTAAATGAGAATACTGGTAGGGACAACAGTGCAGACACTCTCTCACAGACTGTAGACCACACATGTAAATATCTCCTACATGGATGACCACCCATCGAATCCAACAGCATAGGATGCTCCCACCACAGGATTATCAGAGTAGACTCAGCACAGCAACTGTGTG
The DNA here is from genome assembly GCA_963921515.1 of Calotriton arnoldi. Lineage (NCBI taxonomy): Eukaryota > Metazoa > Chordata > Amphibia > Caudata > Salamandridae > Calotriton > Calotriton arnoldi. The sequence goes on from CAWUFW010000206.1 coordinate 4,583,435, forward strand.
GAGGATGCATGCTGGGGCTGTATTAAAATACAATAAAATAAGACAATCATTCCCTCAACGCAGCAGGCACCTGAGTTTAGCACCAGCGCTAGGGAAAACACAGGGATGTGAGGTACCATTGTAATTACGGCGCATCCCTGCGTTTTCAGAATGGCGGATCGTGGCGTTAGCATTTTTTGCTTAATGCCATGCTTCGCCATTCGTTTCTAAATATGCCCCAAAGTGCAAGACAGGAACAAAGCAAGGCTACAGGCCAGCTGCGGCCCGTGCAGGTAAGAGCGATGGGGCAGTGGGGCCGGGTGGAGGGGGATTTCGACAGACGACAGCAAGGGAAAATTTATTATTTATTTAATTTTCCCTCATGGTCATCTGTCGAATACCCCCCAACCCGGCCCCACCGCTCTTACCTGCATGGGCCGCAGCTGCTACAGGCTACCAAGATTTGCTAAGAGTAAGCTGTAGGCTGGGTCTCATGTAGATTAACAAATTCGCTTTATTGATTAAATGCATCTCTGTGCTCAAATGGGAGTGCAGGCATGTGCTCACTCTTGCTCTCCCAGCAAGACCCTTGTTTCTGGAGTCTTAGCGGAAGCATAGCATGAGTGTAGATCTGCTCACATTCTAGGAACTCTGTTGAGATTTGCAGTATCGGCTACAAGAGGGGGATAATCCGACAGCGCCTGCGCATAGCTAGGCATCGTTATGGTTCCCTTACACATATAACTTCATGCTTGTCTATCCTCCCCTGAAAGGCTAATTAATAAATACAATTATGGGAAATGCCTAGTAGGACTTTGTTTTTCCCTGCAGGGCTAAATAAATCATTAAAAAGATATATTTTGCAGGGCCATAGCCAGCCAATCAGGGTTAAAAAAAGAAAACAAAATAAAAAAACTTTGTGCTGTAACGTTTCGTGCATGGGCCAGCCAACTTGGCATAGACCAGAAATGGCAATATCTGCTGACATTTCACTACACTGGGGTATATCTGTTCTTGTGAGTAGAAAACCATAGCATATGTGGTCAGACCTGACCAAAGGGCATAGACCTGCACATATGAGATCACACCAGGCTAATAGTGAGTACAAGTATCCATGTGAGCACAGAAGGTCAATATCCGATCATGTCAGGCTATACCTGTGCATATGAGGCTATACCTACACTTCCAGGACCTGTCCTGCGTATATGGAGCTATCCCTGCGAATAGACGTGATTCAGAGATAACAAGAGCTTCAACCTTTACATATGAGGAAAAAGCTGTGTACATTGGGCTATGTATGCATCTACATCAAGGGCCATGCATGAGCATATGAACAATGCCTGGGCATAAGTGCTATACAATAGCACATGGGACCAGGCCTGGTTGTATGAGACTAAGTATGAGCCTATGGGTGAAATCAGTGGATATGGGGATATTCCTGGACATATGTAGCTGTTGTTAGGCCACGCTTTTCGGAGTAGTTTGGTCTATAACTGTTCATATGCAGCTATACCAGCCTACATGGGAATATATTTGAGTATATGGATCAATGCTTGAGCATAAGGGCTATCTATACATGTGGATATGGGGGTAAACCTAAATTTATGGGGCAACACCAGTGCATATGGGCTAACACGGATCACTTAATGAGGAAAGACGTAGACTCAGAATAACAGAACGAAAATGGAGACAAACGCCGTCTTCCCCCACTTAAAACAACTAAGAATGACCAGAAAAACCTACAATAAAAGCACACTTAAATCAAAAAAATAATTTTCTAAAAATGAACTTGAAAACGCAAAGAACAGACCGAGGAAAGTCTTCGATCTACTAAAAGATCAATCTAACAAATTAGCCAAATCTGCCCTATTAACATCTAAATCAGACCTGAATTGTGAAGATTTTTCAACATTCTTTACTGACAAAGCCAGCTCATTGGAGAGAGAACTCAAGAATAACGCAGAAAAAGCCTCAAACCTAAGGAGTGAACAAGGGAGGAACCCGCCCTACCGACTCAAGTAATACCCAAAAATAATGCCCTTTGGTCAACCTTCAAACTATATGATCATCATGAAATTACCAAAACTTTACTTTCTCTGAAACCAAATAATCATTACAATGACCCGCTACCATCTAAATGCTGGCCCACCTGCAACCACATGGTCATCCTCTACTGGACTAAGATAATTAATGAATCGCTTATCAAGGATCAATTCCGGACTGCCTAAAAACAGGCCAGGTGGTCCCTCTCCTAAAAAAACCTACGGAGAACCCATCGGACCCTAACAACTTTCGTCCGGTAACAACCATTTCCCTACTAGCCAAAGTACTTGAAAAATGTGCGCACAATCAATTAAGCCAACACATTACTGAACTCAAGCTACTTAATGACTGCCAATCAGGGTTCAGACCAAACCACAGTACGGAAACAGCAATCCTTCACATAGTAGATGACGCGCTGCGAGCCCTCGACCGTAATGAAACCTGTCTCCTGATCCTTCTAGACCTATCATCTGCATTTGACACAGTAAACCATCCCAAATTATTAGAGCGCCTGGAAAATAGGATGGGCTTATCAGGAACTGTACTAAAATGGTTCCACTCCTTCCTAGAGAACAGATCGCAAAGATTCCTAGTAGACAACAAGCTATCACCACCATCTCCGATTCAAATTGGTGTCCCACAAGGATCAACTCTATCCCCTTCATTATTTAACCTTTACATCGAACCATTAACTGAAGTACTACTTAAGGCCAACATTTCGTATCACATGTACGCTGACGACACCCAGCTATATATGAAGATATCATCTCCGGAAGAGATCAACACTATGAACCATGCACTCCAGAAAACCGTTGAATGGCTAGCTGACAATCATCTTAAGCTCAACTCACAAAAAACCGAATTCCTTCTGATCTCCCCTCCTAAAAGCTCAGCCAAGAGCAAAGAATGGACCAAGATGATCACAGCACTAAACGATACCCCGACTATAGTTGACTCATGCAAAAAGAACAAGACTCAACCAAATCCCTGGGTATCACACTGGACAAAGAACTAAACATGCGAGCACACATCAACACAATGGCAAAAAACGCTTGTTTTCATCTGAATTACCTCAGGAAACTGAAGCCACTCATCAATCCCGGTGATCTGAAAATGGCAGTACAAGCACTGGTCATATCAAGAATTGAATATGGATGTGCAACCCTATCAGGACTCCCTAAGATCTCATCTGCACCGCTAAAAGCTTGTCTCAATGCAGCAACTAGACTTATAACTGGAACAAGGAAATACGACCACATCACTCCTCATCTGAAAGCGCTCAACTGGCTACCATACGAAGCCAGAATAGAGCTAAAATTTGCTTGTATCACTCACAAGGCAATACACCACAAAACTCCACATTACCTTGCTCTTAAAATTACGCTATCCAGCGGCACTAGACCATCGAGAGGATCGGAGGATTTTCTACTGAAACCAGCATTCTTCCATAAGAAAAAAACCTACGATAGGGCATTCACTGGAGCAGCACCAAGGATTTGGAATTCGCTCCCACCGAATATCAGAAGAATCACCTATGCTCCTCGATTCAAAAAGGAGGCTAAGTCATTTCTGATGGGTAAATATCTCCCATAACGACCAACAGAGACGTCGAAGTCATTATGGAAAGGGGCTGTCAATACAGCGCTCCTATCTCAGATGTTCAACTTAACTATTGAGAGCAGGAATACTACCCTGGTAGGCACTGAACAAAGAATCGGTTCACCTCCCGATGCAAGATACTGGCATGAACTGAGCGTGAATGGCTAGCCTCTACTCATAAAATGAAGGACGACAAGACAATTTTGAATGTAATCTAATGATATCTAACGATTTCTATTATTCCTCACTATATTCTTTTTGTATGGATAATTATTTGACAATGTTAGCGGAACACATAGACATGTTCTTAACCTGAAAGAATTGGATATCTGCTGATATCGAAGTGGTTCGAAATGTAAAGCGCTCTGACACCCAACGCAGGGTCTGGTTCGCGCTATAGAAAACACTGAATAAATAAAATAAATAAATAAATAACACTGCGCACAAGAGTCACGACAAGGGGCAGTGCCCAAGTATGTGGTGGCTCCGCTGAAACACAGAGATCTCTGTCTGTCTGACAGGAATCTCTACATTTGGGGAGCAGCCCTTTGTTAGGGAAGCAGTGGTGATAGACTCCGGTGACCAGCACTTAATGTGAGCCCTTGGTTCCAGATGGGGCACTCACTTTTGCTGACCAGCACTTATTTTTTCTTATCCGACTTTCATCCAGAGCAAGAGAGAGAAAAACACAAAAGGAGGAAAGAAAGATGAATAGATACATACAAAAACAGTGACAAGGGAAAAAACAGGGAGATAAAGCGTGGTGAATGTCTGGTGGTGGATGAAAGAGGCTTGAGGTGGAATCAGCACTACACAGCCTTGGTAGTCAGCACCCCTGATATTCATACTGCTAGTTGCTGGCTTCTGAGCAATAGGCCCCAGAAGTTACTGTTAAAAATTAAGCATTGCTGGTGACCTGGTAGACCGCCTGCCTGGGTCTAAACGATCCCAATGGTATTAGAGGCCTACATACAGCTTACAGCTCTTGGTTTGTTCAGCTGACTTTAGAGATCAGGGAATCAAAATCTCACAGTATAACTCCAAATTCTGAGTGTCCAAGAAAAGTAAAAATGGGCTTTGTGGAGGATACACAAAATTAGAGGAACTCCTCCCGTTTCCACAGATGACTCTATATTATGTAATTTTACTATACCGATGCATATGTGGCTGTACAAATTTTGCATATGCTAACAGTGGCATGACTGCATGCTATGCGTTGTACACCTTGTCTGTGCTGTGCATAAGGCATGGCTGTAAGCCAAGCTCTTCATGTACTGCTCACCGGCAAGACTGCTGGGGATGCATTGCTGCAGGCCATTTCCTGTGTAGAGCAGGCCTAGTATGTACAGTGCAAACAGCATTGCCAGAGACCATTTTACGTATTGGCTAGGCACTGTTTGTACTGCAAATAAGGTATGGGCGAAGGTTATGCTCCATACTCATTACTACAGCCAAGTTCAGGGTGATTCAGGCCCAGTGTGTACAGCACGCATGGTGTGGCACAGTTGTATTCACAGTTGAATATTATTATATCAAGACTGATAATATTGATCTACAATAATAGCATATCCATTACAGCAACCCACCACTACATTAAAAGGTAAGTATATAATTACTACTGTCATTTCATTATACTAACCTTGGGAGGTAAGTTTAAGTAGAAAAACTAATAGTTATTATACGCTTTCCTTACAATGTATTGGCAGGCCAAAGTACTGGATACAGTATAATTTCCTTGTGACATATCACATGATATTTTGACCCCAAACCTCTGTGCATAGTAGAACCCTTACACACAAGGATGTATGTAAAGCAATGCTCTATGCCTCTTACATCAAAGGCATTGACTCATATCTCTGTCTACTAAGCCCAGTATGTACAGTGCACATAATGTGTCATGGGAGTAGGACATACCCTATGCCATAGGCAATAAGGGTATGGTGCCAGAAAGAAGTAACATTGTACTTTGGATCCAATGGGATCAATATTCTCTTTCGTCTCTCACCGTATGCACCAATGACCACATAGTAAGAGAATATGAGCTCCAGTGGTAGAAATAGGGAAAGGTGGATGGAATAAGAGCAAAAACAGACTTTTGACAGACCCACTCTGACTCGTCACTTCTTCTGGCAGTGACAACTGCAAGTTCAAGTTGGAATCTAAAGACAATGGAATGTTGTTTAGTAACCTTCCATGACAGTCCTGCATATATTTCTAACAGACAAAGGATATACCTTGCTATAGCTCTGTGTATCCATCTGTCTTTGTTCTTATATAAAACCTGCTATTCCTGAAACTAAAGTATAAAAAGGTTGAGTGTCTTCATATATGTTCATCAACTTCTTTCCTATTGATAAAATACCTACCTCAAGCTTCATGACTATGCTTAACGACAATAGCTTAACTTCTACTTGGCTCTTGTGCCACTGCGAAAAAGTAATTAACAGGTGTGGGAGCGAGAATCATATACATTAAATTTCTGGTTTACAATGATTTCAGACTAATCGTCGTTCGCTCAGGCCAACGGACCTTGGCCGTTGTTGCGAAGGGAGAGACTCTAATTATCAATCAATACAGTCATTAATTAAAAGTAATCAATATTAGGTGTAAGTCAATTAAGAGATTTAATAGTGTTTTAAAGAGTTTTATTAGAGTATCTTTCGTAAATTCTTTATTTGGCAATTTAATTCATCATCAATATCAAATAAGGTTAGTAGCAATTGTTTAAGCATAAATCAATAATAAGCGTGTTCCATAAAGGAAAGACATCACTATTCTAAAATAATTGAGCAGAGAGTCAATTAGAACTTATAAAGAACTCTGGGCTGTGAGAGCATGCATAAAGCTTCAGTTAATCAATTTAAAGCTTTAAGAGAAATCAAAGGAAACGCCTCATGAAGAGAAGTTGAGGAAATTTAGTGGGCCAAAGTCTGCAATTAGTGAGTCAACAGGAGAGAAGTCAGATAGGGAGAGTCGGTCAGCAGCATCAAATCTGAACTAGTCTAGAAACACCAACCTATATAACAACACCTTTTGCTAGTAGCTGCAACAATATATGTCCGCTGTCTCCTCTCGTCCAATCACTGTCCAAGGCTCGCCTGTGAACCGGATCACACCTCTCCATATCTCCCTTAGGACAAAGAACCTAAACATTTTGCTGTGAATTGTTGCAACTAATATCGAACGCTGTCCGGCTCTGCTGTGGGTAGAGCTTTTCCAAGTATACTTATAATGGGATATCCTTCAAACTAAAGCAACTTATGCAGAGAATGAAACACTCGTCAGGAAAATATAAACATTTTACCTTGACATAACCTGAAAAGGAATTACGATTTACTTCAAGGGGTCACAATTGAAAAAATACAGCTGACTCTTCATATGAAGTTGCGCATCTTCCAATTAAACTAAACTTTTAATCAAACTTTAACAATACATTGCTTATTTTAATCAGAAAAATTTCTAGAAAAGATGTGAATAATGTTATAAAATGTTAAACTTATTATGAAGGCATCTTTTAGTGAAGGTCAAGAGTACACGTTCTTGTTACATCTTTTCGTCATGATCAAATTTTATCAAAGTTCCAATGCTAATATTTTCTAAGTAAGCAGCATTCAATATTGCATTAAAGCTAAGGCCTAATGCGTGTAAGTGTGGCAGCAGGGTACATTTTTAGTTTTTCTAAACATTTACTTTTATTTTATTTTACGCGTTTTAGCTTCTGCACATTCCTTAAATGCATTTTAATAAACATTTTATGTAAATGCTCTATTACAGGCATTAATATTCTGTGGCTCCTATTGGTAGCAATACATGTATAATTTTCTAAGAACTCTTAATATGTTATGCATAATCATTATACATATCATGTAAAATCATATCTTGACATGAGAATTCTCATTGTTCCGTCACAAGATCCAATCCCAAATTTAAGTGCCAAACGTCTTAAGCAATTTTCAAAGTCAAATGTTCTAAATCGCTCAGAGTTTGTATCTCTACAAGACTTGGCTTTTCGGAATTCCGTATGCACAAACTGTCCTTCAGCAAACTCTCAATGAAGTAATTCATTTTGTAAAACGAAATCCTGAATCCAAGTAGTGGAGTCCTACCTGGTGCAACATTGTAGCATGATTGCCCAGCAAAGGTGTAGTGAAGCATGAGGTAAGTTATACCCAATACCCCAAGATGTCCGCCGCCATTTTCAGACAACATGAGAGTTCAAGGACTGCTGGCAAATGTCATTTGTTACTGGACTGCATTGCATAATGCGTTCACTACATATACAAAGCATCACCCCAGGCACTCTCTGAACATTGCAAGCCTTTCGCTCTCTGATAAGGACTTGGTGTGAGCAGGTTTGGAGTATTACATTCACTCACTCATTCACTCACTCATCCCCCTCTTGTTATTTTCTCTAAGCTAATGTACCTAATGTGTGATTTGTGACCTATACTATGCTGTAGTGACTGATAAAGATTATCTTGTGAATAGTGAGGATAATTAGACCTGCTGTGAAGGCAAGAGTTCCACAGCAGGGAACCGGAAATGACATCAATTATGGCAGTGCTGTATATTGCCATAATTGATGTCATGCACATCTCATTGGTGATGGTATTGATGATTTCATCTGTAACACCATGGATGGGATCATGCGTTGAGTAGCAGGGTGGCACTTAAGATTCAAGGGGTACCTTAACTGGCTAATTTTAGAGGTTGCAGGGCATCGGGTTATTGCCACTTCAACTGAAGTTTTTTCACTCACTTAAATATATTACTTAGGTGTTCATAGTCATTCTCGCGTTATGGTTGTGATGCTTAGTCCACAGCGAAAGCATTATAAATAGCTAATAACTTTTCCTAAAATCAAAGAATTTGCAGTAAAAATGTAGTCAATCTATCTACGAATCAAACTTTAAAAGTTTGTGCAGATTGATCAAGGGGAATGTAGGAAAGTTGAAAATTATGTGGTATGGATGCGCACCCTTACCATGCAATATTATCACAATGCCTCAAAGATGAATCTTGGATTCACAACAATCCTTAGCTCAGTCCTGGTAGTGTGGCAAAGAGCAGTCAGGCATTACTGGGGAACATGTGCTAAGTATTTTACAGTACCGTAAGGGTTCATAAGTAATTGACAAGACTCGAGAAAAATACAGAACCAATTCATAAAACTAGAGTATTTTTTAATGTAAATTTAGACACCAAAATGAACTAAATAGCATACATATAACCAGAGTTATGGATTTTCGCAGCATTAGAAAATAATTGCATTTAAAAGTGCAGACATTTAACATTGCGGTCAATGGGAAAATCTGCTAGTGACAATCGGTCACTTAGGGGTCGAGTTACGTTGCACCCTCACAGGGTAGGTTCTTGGGGTCCCAGGACTTGGGTCCAACAGTCAGTTCAATTTTACCTAACCCATGGAGTTCGGGTGCAGTGGTTGTCCTGGCTGTCAGTGGTCTTTAAATGGGAGTCACGCCCAAGCTGCTTTCACATAGGGATGATGCCACCATAAAGGGGATGCAAATACACAAGAGCAGGGTAATTGCTGATGTTGGTCACAGGTGTTGTGAAGTGCCCTTTTAATGTAGCGTCGAGTTAAGGGGTCAGTTATCCAACTGGTAATCAACAAGCCAGTGATAAAAGTAATGAAAAGGAACTTTGATGTCTTGCTGTCTAGGGGAGTGCGGTAGTGGCTTGTAACTTAAGTGAAAGCCAGACTACAACTCCCAGAATGCACTTCACCATTAACTTTTGGGCAATTGCTCGGAGGGCCTGATGGCCAGTGATTTTTTAGATGCAGAGCGTCGTTTTACCTGCACTTTGCAGGGGACTGGTCCCACCAATCCAAGGAACTCTGAGAGTAATTCTGACTTTCACAGGGGTCCCTCACTTAGGGAATGTCAAGTTTTGGCCAAAGACAAGGGTTGTTCACTCAGTTCCAAGTCTGTTGCCTCAGGGACACAATATCCATCTTTTGCTTTGTGCTGGTGGGCAAAGTCCTGATGTCTGTGACACAGGTCTCCTCTTGATCCATATTTGAAGTAGATGGTTCGGATCTGAGGTTCTGGTGTCAGGGGGTCCCTTAAATCCTAGATTTAGGGGTGTGGGAGCTAGTAGACAATAGGCAGCTAGTCCCTGCAGCTAGTCCGCCCCTGAGATTACTACATCCGGTGGTGTGAGTCACCCTTTCTGCCAGGAGCCTAATATGTTGGCCCTCCTATAGATGGCAGAAATTAACTTTAGGTGTACAAATCAGGATGCTCACGCTGGAGGTGTGGCCAGCTTTCCTGGAAATGTAATTCTCCTGCATAGCTAATTTCCACCTTGCCAGGGTTCAAGCACGCCTGGGGCAAGGGGGAGGGCTGTGTCCTTCTTCAGGGGAAAGCCCAGGTGCATATCAGAGGTGGTGCTGCTTTTGAAGCTCACCGCTCTGATGTGTCACTTCACTAGCCTACTTGGGAGGGGGGAGGTGTGATCTCCTTCCTACCCAAGCCTTTGTTCTGATTCCTGGGAGTGCTCACACTGCCTGGCAGGAGGTCAGAAACCTGTCTTGGTGGCAGCTGGGGCAGGAAAACCTGGGCTTGCCAGCCAAAGCACGTCATCTAGGGTAACCAGGTGGGCAACCACTAAGTGGCCACCTGGGTGCATGCTAGTCTTCCCTTGGCACCAGATCCATGTCAGGGAAGAGAAGGCGTGTTGTTTGACACCAAAGTCGACATATTTAGGTTGTACCATAATGGAGCTAGCAACCCGGGTATGCCTGGATGAAAGTCCCATGTTATCCTACGGAACGCCTGTCACTTCTAGTGTACTTTAGTGGTAAAGCCACTATAGAGACATTTAAGCTTGCACTTACATGTCTATACTCTTAATATACTGCACCCTGCCTCTGGCACAAGGGACCTTCTCTAGGGGTGACTGACATATACTTAAGAGCAGTGCTGTGACCCTTTCACACATGGTGAGGACAAAGTCGGAATGGAGCAGTAAACACTGTTCCTGCGGTCTACAATGGCAGGTCAGCTGCCATCTGTTTACCTGGGTCACTCAGAGTGGCACAGCCAGTGCTGCAGGCCCTGAGTACCCCTTTACCACCCATGCCCTGGGTACCACAGTACCACTTACCAGGGACTTTTAAGGAGGTACGGCCTCTGTCAATTGGGGATGCCAATTGCAAATGTCAGTTTTAGGGAGAGAGCACTGGCACTGGAGCCTAGTTAGCAGGCTTCAGTGCACTGTCAGAGTCAAAAACCAGCATCTACAAGTCCAAATGGGGACAAAAAGTGGAGGGACATCTGCAAAAAGTGCTGTTTTCTTTTCTTACAGGGAACAAAAGTAAAAGAGGGGGTCCTCAAAGTCACCATTTATACCCCCAAAGAAATGCTTTCTCTCTGTCACAGAAAAACTGCATGGCAGACTTATACCAACCTTGACATGAAAATGGAGCTTGGGAAAGAATGAAATTGTTTTTTTGTTGGGGTGCATGATAGTTCTGTTATTTTTGAGAAATTCGAAAAAAGAAAAAATTATGATGTAGAATGTTGACAGTTCAGATGGCAAACTCTAACAGGCAGGGTCGTGGTCTAAATTTTGAAAACTTAAAATGAATCTGATTGGTCAAGAGTCTATTCCTACTGTTGATCATTTCACATTTTGACAACCACTTGGACCAATCTACGAATAACCATTATCTGATGGGCTGAGGTAGCCTGAATATTTTTGATCCATCCGCCATTACAAGATGGAAGTGGTGGTTGTGTAGCCGGCTTGCAAACTTGCATTCCAGGAAAAATTGGAGTCGTAGGTCAAAGGGAGTACACCCTAATTACATAGAGTGTGAGGGCCGTTAGAAATCCATTCAACCCGAAAAACCACGTGGCCAGTGGCGTAGGAAGGGGGGGTGTGGTGGGTGTGGGCCGCCCCAGGTGTCATCACTGAGGGGGGTGACAAAATGGCAAAAATATGTGTTTTAAACACATATTTTTACCATTTTGTCAAGCCGGGGGTGACAAGAAATCACTGATGGGGGTGTCAAAATGGCAAAAATATGTGTTTTAAACACATATTTTTGCCATTTTGTCACGCCGGGGGTGACAAGAAACTTTCCGCACCGGGTACCACCTGACCTTGCTACGCCACTGCACGTGGCTGACTGAAATGTGCCATAACATGTTGGGATTCACAATCTTGAGAGCCACTCTGTGCTTTGTGAACTAGTTCCTGCACTTGTTTGAAGGAGCAAAAAATATATACTGAGGACATTGCCCCCTCTGATGACAGTAAGTCAAGACGCAAGGAAGGGAAAATGTAACCACTATGCACTTTGTATGGCACCTTAATTCATACTTTTGCACTTTGAATTGCTTGTTAGCATAGGAAGATAAAAACGGAAATCTGATGGATTTGGTTTTTTTGAGTTTATGAATATTTAAATGACTTTTTAAGAGAACCTTACTGGGGCTGCCACTTTGAATAGCCTAGCGAGAAGAGCTTGTTATAAAAAAAATACTTTTTTTTTTTTATTCTGTGGTAAAATAGGGTTAAAGTGGCTTCCTGGATCCACTTCTCCCAATAGCGCAAGTTCTAAAAAACACAATCATAGGCGCTTGCAACAGTTACGGCCCAGAACCCAAGAATATGCTATTATAACTATGTAATTATGTATTTTTATTAATTAATTTCTTAGGAGGCATATACAGCATGGCTGCGAGTGTAAGTTAGAATTTGATTATCCACCTCCTCTTTGTTAGTGTTTGATGGGTAAGTTACATAAGGTTTGCAACTCTAGATTAGCCAAGGTGGCTAAAGGGATCCAATCAACGTCATCATTCATTAAGGTGCATGTTTGTTACCATGCAGGGTCCTTTTCCGTTACAACAGTTTTTTTGTGAGTGTGTGTAGGATGTGCATATAGTTTCTAAGAAAACACCAAGAAATTATCTCATAAAGAGCAAACTGGTTTTAAGGTGTGAAAAATAGGTACCTAAAGCACCAATTATTTACAACAATGTCATTGTTTTTACTCAGTTCTCTGACTGAATAAAAATCAAGGAAGTGCGATGTGTTTTGTTGCACTTACAGAAAGCACACAGAGTCACCAAATTACTGGTCAGTTGTGCCTTTGACACAGTCGACCATCCCACCCTCATATGCACCTTGGAGTCTCAAATGTGATTCACGGGCAACACCTGTCATTGGTTCTGCTTATACCTATCCAACCAGCACCAGTTTGTTCTCATTGGCACAAAAGATCACTGTCACCTGCAGAATTCCCCAAGAGTCCATACTGCCCCCGTTCAAGTAAACATCTACATGGAGCTGCTAGGTGATCTACTCACAGAGAACAGTATCAAGATTCACCAATATGCTGATCATAGACAACTGTAGGTAAAAGTCTCCTCTGCTTAAGACATCCAATGCCTCCACACTGCCTGCACGTCATCAAGACCTGCATGGCCAGTGCCTAACTGAAGCTCAACCCAAACAAGACACAATTCCTGCTATTTGCCAAGAACAACAAACAGGAGACAATACAACCCTGGCTCAAAGACATGAACCATGACAGCTTCAAAATCCAACTTCACCCAATGCCAAATCACTTAGATTCACAGTGCACACTAACTTCACCTTCAAGGGGCACCTTCCCAGAAAAAAACAAAGAAGACCTGGTACCATCTCTCTCTTCTAAGGTAAGGGAAACTGTTTCTTCTAGAAAGCAACATCAGAACTGCTGTTTAAATCCTCATACTCACATCTGGATGGTGGTAACACCCTGCTCCATGGCCTGCCAGAAATCCCATTGGCACCCCTATGGGCATCCTACATGCAGCCTCACATCTTATACAGGGCCTGAAAAAAAAGGATCACATGGCAACCATCCCGATGAAAATACATTGGCTCCACTTGCCGGTCCACACCATCTTCAAAACAAGTTTCATCATTTACAAAACCAATATGTCCAGCACCTCTGATTTTTTTTGCAGACAAGCACACATTTTTGGTGGTTCTCGGCAGACCCGCAGCAAGGCCACTATCAGACTGCAGACCAAAAAGTGTAAAAAAGAAAAAACAAGGAAGCAGGCCTTTTATCTCTGCGCCCAGGAACTGGAACAACATTACCCTGTCGGTCAGGACCACCCCAACGCTGCTTCAATTTAGGAAAGAGTTGAAGGCACACCTCTTTAAAAAATAGTACACCAAAATGCATTAACCATCGATAAACCAGTTATCTGTCCTACCATTCATTGACTTTATGCTTGTCTTTGACCCTGTACAGCACTCCATTGCCTTTTGGCTAGGTTTGTGCTATAGAATTACCTCATACATACATACATACATGCATTCATACATGGCAAGCTGTGCCAAGCACAGAATTCTAGGTCACAAGTGTTGTATCACACCCTTATTTACATAGGACCTGCCACTTGAAAAACATTTGCCACACCCTTTTAGAGCCCACAAGCACCAACATTTTTTCATCCCACTTAAAGGACTGGATACAGGTTCTAGAAGAGAACCAAGTGCGGAAATATTTAGGAGTCCTGGTGAAGGTATGCAACCTCTGTGGATCTTAGGCATAGGTACAAATATGCGGTGACATGCATTTGGTTTTGGAAAAAGACAGCTAAGAGAAAAAGAATGGTACTGGCTGCTTTCCCCAGGGATCTACTCAAATGTGTTATTACCACTAGAGCGGAAGCATATTTTTTGATGTGCAAGCAAGGCTAGTTTGAGGAAGTGGATCGATCCTCCAAGGTGCTTGCATGCCAAGGACAAACCAATTATATAGGCTCTATCATATATTCCCTATTTACAATTTTTTATAAGAATGTCTGGGCAGATTCTTGCAGGTATACACAGACATGCACTAGAGGATTTTTGAGAATTATGTAAGTCCCTAAAAATGTGCAACATGTTCTTGAAAAATTGTAGGCCCTATTAGTAGCGGGACAAAGTACTCGCTGGTTCTTAAAGCCGCCCACCATGTCTTTCTTTGATGATATCTAGCATGCCTTATACTTTTTACCTAGTGAAAACAATTATGCCCACTGGGGGTATTTCATGCAGGTGAAGGGATCTTCAGTAGTGAAGTCTAGGCTCCAATGGAGAAAGAGTGCATGCAAAGTGTACTCTCACTCATACCAGCCTATAGTTGGTGGCAACTGAATTCTAGTCCAATGGCATAGAACTCCTATTCTGAGTCACAGGAGGGCAAAGGCCTCCCCTGTAAAATGTGTAAAGCCCCCATTAGTGTAATTCTTATCCCCCCCCCCCAGTGGGATGTTGTGTGCAAGGTATTTTGTGAGTTGGGCCAATTGCTTTTGAGACCATGAACAAGGTAGAAGGTGTTCAATGATTACAAAGTGCTTGACTTTCAAAGCACAAAAAAGGTAGTTCCCTTTCACTTGTGTCTGGTAAGATTAAAGCTATTACAGCTGCATTAGCTGATACAAGATCTACACAGATATCATGCAATTGTTATCCCATCATTGACATATTGGCAGGGTTGCAAACTCTAATTGGTGTCTTGGTGGAAAGTCTGAGGAGTCTTAGTACTATACCAGTAGTACAATCAGACACTAGGCCCCCTACAGGGGACCTAGAGTAGCTTTCCATAGGAACACCCGTTACAACTATGCCCCAATCTGATGTAGAGGGACATCACGGTCTAAGGGCTCTGGCTATTCCCCCTTCCAGGAACAACCTGTGGATGTCAATTAAACCCCTTTCCAGTACAAAACCCCCTGCAGAGCCTATGGGGGTGTTCAAAGCTTGGACAAGGAAACAGAAGAAAGAGCGGCATAAGAGCTCGAAGGCTCTGTGTCTGTAGCTCTGTCAAGTTCTCTCACAGCTTCAAGAACTAACACCAAAGTTTACCCAACTTTGCATGCAGTAAAGTGGGCATCACTTTTTATTCTACCAAGTGCTGTGGGTGCCACTCTCCACTCTACCTCTCCAATTCCTCTCCCTTTACACAGCCTTAACTCACAAATCCCATGTATTCGGACATTCTTCAAACTCCCCCTAACTCTGCAACAGCTGAATCACAAGCTGCATCAGCCTCACAGTCAGGTCCGAACTGGGAATGCAAACCAGCCCTGACAATTACGTCTGACCGGCCCCTGGGGGTGGGGTCGGGGGGGGCTGGTGGGAAACACGGAAACACTGCTGCTGAGCTTTTGCTACAGGGGGGCGATATTGCAGCACTGGTGTAAAACCGGCCACCAATAGCAAAAACGGCCTCCACCAGTCCAAAACTGGCCGCACCTTTCCAAGCCACCGGGAAAACGCACAATGCCCGCTACGGCGAGTCTGGCCCTGCTCACAGTCAATTTCAGCACGTAGAGAAGGTACTGCATATTCAACAGGTACCCAGGAATTCCAGGCCGCTGCTGATTCACAACTTGGCAAGCCACCACATTACTGCTATCATCTGGGGAACCGCCAATCTCTTGTAAATTACAACCACCAGCTTCTTACATAAGGAAACTCAAGTCAGTGAAGAGCTGAACCGTGCAGAAGTAGGCAGAGTTAAGCATCTAGTGACATCGCGGATAGCTTTGCTCCCTCAGGAGACCTGCTCCTGCATGCTTACCTCCTACTCTCCTTGGAGAGCCAACACTAGTGCCTCAGATGCCCGGCAACATCTATGGAGCACTACGGAGCCACAGCTCCACATGCTTCTCCTTATTCCAGAATAGAAGACAAGGGGGCAACAGGACATACTAGAGGAAATATTCAAAACTTCTAAATCACTTACCAGAACTCCATCCAGTTGCCTCAGAGGATATGGTGTCATGGGATTTGTGATTCCTGACAAAGAGTTTGTGAGAGTCTCATGGAGGAGCGAAGATGATTTAGAGAGGGTCATGATAAACAAGGACACACAACTGTGTTGGGGGATCATTTTACCCATGCTCACTCAAGTTGAGTATCTTGGCCCTTTTAGAAATACTTCTATAGTGATCTCACATACAAGTAACAAAACCCGATTGTTTAAAAAAAATCATATAGGTGCATCCAAGCCTCTACAGGTATTCAATGATGTAATAATAAATTGTACAAAGAGATCAGAGAGACACGTCTCTTTCTGAAAACATGTTTTCCAATCCCAGCAGCTCAGGGAGTATTGGGGCTGGCTGGCAACAACCCTTAACCAAGGATCAACATCACAGAGGTAGCAATGAGATCACACCCATTCAGAGGACTTTTAAGGGTTTTTTCACAGCCTTTGTCATGTCTCTCAGACTAACAGGCAAACCTTTTCTCTGTTATCCTGGAATGTTGCAAGCCTGTCTCAGATATTGCAAGATGTGGATTCTTGATCTTTTCCTGCTCAGAATGACTTTATATGTACTCGAGAAACTTATCTCTTTGAGCCGCCTGTTTTTCCAGGGTATCTTACTTTCCATGTAAATGCTATGAAAGGTACTCTTTGGGGCAGGGCAGAGGGGGACCTTTGTGTCTTCATCTCGAATACACTGGACTGTAACTCCATCGGTATTGACATGGGCAATGATAACATTCAGGTAATTCTAATCACCCTAAAAGAGGACAGGAGTCCTGCTTTTCTATGAGTTGGGCGGTACGGCTTTGTGAAGACCGCTGCTGGACCGCCGAGACCGCCAGCACACTGCCAGGTTCATGGTCGGGGAAAGGCAGCCGCCATAGCGTGCTACAGGGGAGCTGCACAGTCATGCATACTACAAGTTGCCTGATCCACAATCAGACCGCGGCGGTCCGACCGCCTGCTTCACGGTGGCGATGACGAAGGATTTGAGGTGCATTCCGATATGGATTCCTTTCTCCAGGTCCCTCCTTCACAGCAGGATCTTCACCCCTAGGATTATGAACCTGTTTGCGGCGATCTGCAGGTGAGTCCTTTTCAAACAATATATCCACTGTCAGGACTGCCAACATATGCGGTGAACCCCGGTAATAGGTTTATGGTATCTTTCCACATATATCATGTATATGTGTGCATCCGACACATATGCAGTTGAAACGCAAACACAGGCATCGATATATTTGTGAAAAGTACTTACCACCAGCAGAAAAATCCCCACCTACACACCGCTGGCCCCGTGGTCAACTTGTAATGCGGCAGTATTTGGACTGCTAGCACCGTGGGCTGCTGGGGGGGCAGATGCAGTCCTACGGCGGTCAGACCGCCAAACTCATAAGAAGGTCCTAAGTCCTCTCAAAGGACCAATGCAGGTACCCACCAGTGATCTGACTTGGGTCTCGAAGCGGAGAGTGTTGTCCATCCATATGCCTAGGTTCTTTATGACCGGTTTGGGCTTGGGAGGAGGCCCAAGAACTTCCGGCCACCAGTGGTTTCCCCAAGTCTGGGTGTGTCTTTCCAGCAGGAGCCCTTGGAGACGCCATGTTTTAGAATTTTCTGTTGCGATGTGAACGGAGGGGATATTACTTGGAAAGAGCGATCTATCAAAAAAAAAAAAAACGCGAACCAGGACAGAGCAGTCCCTCTTATCCCTATGTTATGTAGTCAGTCAATAATAAGTCAGTCAGTAAACTTTATTTTGCTGCTTTTCCTTAGCATAAAAGTACATTTAGAAATTAAACATCATATTTCCAATTCATTTACCCCCTCAAAAGAGAGAAGGGACTCATTAATCAATGACAGGATCATAAAACCTAGGCTAGACGCTAAAATGTGATAATAAAATACCTGTCTTGAAACATACAAGTATACCATAAAATTCATTTAAAATCCTTTACAATCTACATGAGCATTAAAATTGACTTGAGAAAAGCAACACTGATAGAACAGAATGTACTACCATTACATATAAACACCAAAAAACATACATATAAGTAAAGTGCATACGTTTCTTAAAAATGTAGATACAAAGTAAGTGCACCAGTATTACCATCCACTTTAGTAACCCTTTGTAACAGAGCACGTTTTCAGAGCCCTAGGCACTACCAGATGTAAGATGCAACAGCCTGACAGAGGGCCTTCAAGCAGCAGTAGGAAGGAAAGGGCTGGTCTGCACTGTCTGATATTAAACCTGCTCATGAGAGGGACTATACATTTCTTCCTAGGGGACCTATGAAATATACAAAAGACCATGATGCGCAAATTGGTTTGGGTAGAGGTTCCATCACATTGACACAGCTCTAGTTCCCACAAAGCACGAAAACCCATTATTAACGGTAAGTAATTAAGGCGGAATCTTGAAAGCATAAAGCAATGCTGCAAGTTCTGGATTGTGGACAGATATGGTTGCAAACCAAGATAAGAAGGGAGTGTACTGAAAGAAATAGCTGCAGTTGTATTCCTGTTAGCCTCCATTTTTTGAGACGTAGCTTTAGCTAAAAATGTCTCCTTCAGCTTCGTCTTGCTGAGTGCCAAACAGGAGTTTGGGGGACTAAACAATTCTGGGAACCCTATTTCCTCTGGAGTCCTCTTAATGTATGAAATCCATAGTATCTCTAGAGCGAACTGTAATTTTAGACAGTCTCCAGTGTCTGTTGGTTTAGCAGTATGGTGTCCCTTCTCCAGATCGAATGCCAAAGAAACAGTGGAGTTAACTTAATTTTGTCTATGATATAGGGAAATCCCAGCTCATCGTGACCCATGACGGTGGAACTGCTAACTGCGTGGAACTGCTAAAATCTTTTTTATAAAGGCATCCTTGACACTCATAGGCATCCACCATTCCCCAAATAGCTGCCCATAAGTGGGTATTGCCACCGATTTTGATGCATAGATGTTCAACAACTCGCATAGGTTCTCACCCCTAGTTTCTTACTAAAATTAAACAGAGCCAGAATTGTCTTGTAGTCACTGGAGGAGCACCTTATGTGAGACCGTGTCAAAAGCGGTGCTCAAATCTAAAAGAATAAGAGCCGATAAGTTCCCTTAATCTGAGGAATTTCGAAGTGCCTCCGACACCGCTAGGAGTGCAGATTCTGTGCTGTGAGAAGGCCTAAAGCCATTTTGGGTGGTATCCAGAATCTGATTCTCCTCTAAAAACTTTTTCAGTAAGCTATTAGCATGTTTCTCTACTACTTTAGCTAAAAAGGGTAGGAGCGAGATTGGGCGATAGTTTTCTGGTTTGGCCGGATCAAGGGAAGGTTTCTTCAATAGGGACATTCATTTAGCATGTTTCCGTGCACTGGGTATCATAGCGAAAGTCAAAGAAAGGTTGGCAATTTTTAAGAAGGATGAGAGCATAAAATCATGATTCTTTAAAATAAGATCTGGCCTAAGTGGGTACTGAGGGGAGCATGAATTAACTTGAATGCAAAGGGCCTTTAGGGAAGCAATACCAAGTAGGGTGAATTTGAATGAGGGAGAGTTGGGCCGAGCAAGAGTGCGTGTGAAAAGACTGGTCTTCCTTAGGTCGGCCATTTTGGTGGGGCCACCAGTTCAATTCTGTTAGCGGTCTAGTTGACCTTCACATACAACCGGAGACAAAAGTCAATGAGTATAAAAAGAGCACTGATGTGCGGACACGCTACCATGTCTATTGGTATTACTGACGATACTAACACTTTACCGGGGCTTTTCCCTCTTTTTTTTGAAACCTCATATTTTAACTGTGTCATCTGTGTTTTTAAAAAATCTGCATATTTGCATTGCATTTGAATTTTAATCAAGGAGAGTTGGGCCGAGAAAGGGCGTATGTGAAAAGACTGGTCTTCCTTAGGTTGGCCATTTTGGTGGGGTGCCAGTTTGTTGCTGTTAGAAGTCTAGTTGGATACCACATGCCAAACTCCTGAAACGGCTTCAACGCATCCAGAACGCTTCTGCGCGCCTGATCCTCGACCTCCCTCGCCGCAGCCACATCACACCCCACCTGAGAGACCTGCACTGGCTCCCCGTCAACAAGAGGATCACCTTCAAGCTCCTCACCCACGCACACAAGGCACTCCACAACACCGGACCAGTGTACCTCAACAGACGACTCAGCTTCTACACCTCCACCCGCCAGCTCCGATCCGCCGACCTTGCCCTCGCCACAGTCCCCCGCATCCGAAGAGCGACCTCCGGCGGCAGATCATTCTCCCACCTCGCCGCCAAGACCTGGAACACCCTCCCCATTCACCTACGGCAGACCCAAGACCTGCTGTCCTTCAGAAGACTCCTCAAAACCTGGCTTTTCGAGCAGTAGCAGCACCTCCTACCCCCAGCGCCTTGAGACCCTCACGGGTAAGTAGTGCGCTTTACAAATGCGATGATTGATTGATTGATTGATGCTACAACAGACTCGAGTCAACGAGTATAAAAAGAGCACTGATGTGCGGACACTGTAAGAAAACTGGGCTTTTTGCAGATGCCCCCCACTTTTGGCCCCAATTTAACCAGTAGATGCTGTTTTTTAAATCTGACAGTGCAATGGAGCCTGCTGAATTTCGAAGTGCCTCTGACACCTCTAGGAGTGCAGATTCTGTGCAGTGAGAAGGCCTAATGCCATTTTGGGTGGTATCCAGAATTTGATTCTCCTCTAAAAACTTTGTCAGTAAGCTATTAGCATGTTTCTCTACTACTGTAGCTAAAAAGGGTAGGAGCAAGATAGGGCGTTAGTTTTCTGGTTTGGCCGGATCAAGGGAAGGTTTCTTCAATAGGGACATTACTTTAGCATGTTTCCGTGCACTGGGTATCATAGCGAAAGTCAAAGAATGGTTGGCAATTTTTAAGAAGGCTGAAAGCATAAAATCTTGATTCTTTAAATAAGATCTCGCCTAAATGGGTACTGAGGGGAGCCTGAATTAACTTGAATGCAAAGGGCCTTTAGGGAAGCAATATCAAGTAGGGTGAATTTGAATGAGGGAGAGTTGGGCGAGCAGGGGCGTGTGTGAAAAGACTGGTCTTCCTTAGGTCGGCCATTTTGGTGGGGCCACCAGTTCAATCTGTATGTTTGCATTGCATTGCTGACCAGTCCTTAGAGCCTGTGCTTTTTCCCCAAAACTGTTATGTGTGAATTGATTATCCCAATTGGCAGGGACTTTACCCCCCTTATACGTCCCTAGTATATGGTACCAGGGGTACCCAGGGCATAAGTGGTAAAGGGATCCCCACGGCTGCAGCACGGTTTTGTGCCACCATGAGTGACCCAAGTAAACTACTAATAGCAGCCCTGCCATTGCAGACTGCAAGAGCAGTGCAAACTGCTTGAACTCGACTGTGTCCTCACCAGGTGTGGCACAGTCAATACACTATTTCTAATATATGTTAGGCACCCCTAAGGAAGGCCTCCAGAGGCCAGGAGGCAGGGTGGATTACATTAAAGGTGAGGGCATATAAGTGCAAGCCTAGATGTCCCTATAGTGGCATTCCCCATAGGAAACAACTATAAGTGTTGGCATTCCATAGGATAACATGGTCTGCCACCTGGGCCTTCCCGAGGTTGGAAGCTCCATTATGGTACTGTAGAAATGTGCCATGTTTGGTATCAAACAATGTGCCTTCTCACCCGTGACATTAATCTCGTGTCCTGGGTAATGTGGCATGCACCCTGGTGGCTACCTTTGAGGTCGCCCACCTGGTTGCCCCAGCTTCTCTGTGCTCTGGCTGGAAAGTCTGCACTTCTCTCATTTGTTGCAGACAAGACAGAATTCTGACCTCCTACCTGGCAGTGTGATCACTCCCAGGAGTCAGGAACAAAGGCTTGGACAGAAAGGAGATCACACCACCCTCCTCTCAAGCAGGCTAGAGAAGTGGTACATCAAGGCGGTGAGCTTTAAGGGCTACACCGCCTCTGATATGCATCAGGGCGGACTCCCAGTGGAGAAAACAGCCCTTCCCCTGCCCCAGGCACATTTGCACATGGACAGGCGAGAAATTGGTTAGTCAAGGATGTGTACACCCCAGATGGCTAGCAACACCTCCAGGGTCAGAAGCCTGGTCGGTACACTAAAAGTAGATTTCTTCCATCTTTAGGAGTGGCAAAGTATAGGGTTCTAGGTAGAAAGGGTGGCTTACACCCCCGGATGTGGTCTACGAAGGGGCGGATTAGCTGCAAAGACTAGCAGCCCATTGGCTACTTGCTCCCACACTCCTAACTCCCCTAAATGTAGGATTTAAGGGACACCCCTGACACCACCACCTTAGTTCTGATCCAAATTGCATCAAAGAGGACACAGAAGGGACATGTGTCATCGACAACAGGAACTTGCACAAACATAGAGAAGGATACTCTGAACCTGTGGAAACACTTTTTGGAACTATAGTAATGAGGCTCGTCCCATGCTGTAGGTGGGTTCCCCCAGACTGAAGGACCCTAAGAGAGCCAGAAGCAAACTCAGACTCCCTTGGTTTAGAGGGACTAGTCCCTTGCAAACCGCAGGTAAAACGACGCTCAGGAACTGAAGAATCACTGCCATCGGGCCCTCCGAGGGATCGGCCGAATACAGACAGGCTTGTGCATCGTGGGAACTGTAGTCCGGCCTTCCACGAAGTTTCAAGCTGCTACCGCACTTTCCTGGATCTCCAGACGTCAAAGAAGCTCCCTGTTGAGCCTACCGCTGCCAAGGCTTGTTGGTCACCAATCTGGGAACCAACCCCTTAACTCGATGCTGCATCAAGAGGGCTTTCTACAATACCTGCGACCGACGTCTGCAATGACCCCACTCTTCTGCCTTTGTATCTTGTTTACAGCAGCACAGTGTAAAGTAGTAGAAGCAGCTCTCCTGTAGCTCCCAGTCAGCGCCAGGGAAGCCAGGACAACTCTGCATCCAGACTCCACAGGCCAGATAAAGCTGAACTGACTGTCGCGGCTTGGTCCTGGGACCCGCATCACCTTCACCCTGCAAGTGTACAACGCAATTGACCTGCAAGTAACTGATTTTCACTAGTGGTTTTTCCCATTGACCGCAATGTTAAATTTTTTCTGCATTATTTTGTATTCATTTTCTATTACTTCTAAAATGTATAACTCTGGTGGTAGGTATGTATGCATTCCCATTCGTTTTGGTGTCTAAATTAAGGTAAAAATACACTCTATTCTTATAAATTGGTGTCGGATTTCTCTTGAGTCGTGTCAATTCCTTATCGTTCATGTTGGTACTCTGAAGTGATTAACACATGATCCTCTAGTAAAGCCTGACTGCTCTTTGCCACACTACCAGGACTGAGCTAAGGATTTGTTAGTGTGAGTCCAAGGACCATCTTTGGGGTATTGTGCTAGTATTACATAGTGAGGACTAATCCCTACACCACATAATACTCCACTTGCTTACAGATTCGTTACCATTTCTATTGGTATTACTAACAATACTAGCAGTTTACTGGGGCTTTCCCCTCTTTTTTTCTGAAAGATGGTATTTTAACTGTGCCATCTGTGTTTTCAAAAAGATCTGTATATTTGTTCTGCATTTGAATTTGAATCAGGTAGAGTTGGGCTGAGCAGGGGTGTGTGTGAAAAGACTGGTCTTTCTTGGGTCGGCCATTTTGGTGGGGCTGGCAGTTCATTTCTGTTAGCGGTCTAGTTGGCTGCCACATGCTACCGCAGACTCGAGTCAATGAGTATAAAAAGGGCACTGATGCGCGGACGGGCCGAAGGCAAGCCTGTCTGCTCACGTCCATGCCAGACTATGCTAGGGGCCAGGAACTCTGCTTCTTCCATGAGAAGTTGGATAGTTTACTCGCCATCCCAGCTACTTTTTCTTTAAGTCAAGTCCCACACAATGGTTCATATTTAGAGGCCCCTATTGCCACAGGAACATCACTTTTAAAGACGTTCCTGTGGCGATACAGGCTTCACCTTACCTTCAAGGCAGTGTTAAGCCACTTAACATGGCTTAACACTGCCTTATAAATAAGGCACCCTTTCACGCTATACTTAGCGTGAAAGGGGTGGACAATGGGTGTTGCCGTGGGCGTTCCGCCACAACACCCAATGAACGCTGCCCCCATCTACTAGGTTGGTGTAAATAGGAGGCAGCGTCAAAATTAAGACCAGGAAAACCTGGTCTTACACTGGCGCAACGAGGAGAAATGTTTCATTTCTCATCGTTTTTGCTGTTTATATGTGTGCTGTATGTGCAGCACACAAGAAACAGCAAAACGCCATTAATGATTGTTTATGTGCAGGAAGGTGTACCTTCTTGCAGATATACAATTATTAGAGTAATGGCGATTTGCAACTTTTATGTATGCTGCACAATGCAGCACACATAGAAGTTACAAATTGCCATTCAAGATTGTTTTTGTGCAGGAAGAGACACCTTCCTGCACATAAACAATCATTCCCCCCAACGCAGGCACCCTTGCACTATGGTGCAAGGGTGCCTGCATTGGCGCTAGGCAGCTGAAATTAGCGCCAGCTCAGGGGGAAACGCAGGGCTGCACTGTATTGTTGTAAATATGGTGCAGCCCTGCACCGTATTGTTGTAAATACAATGCAGAAGTGGCGGAGCAGGGCGTTAAGCCAAGAAGGCTAACGCTGTGCTCCCTCACTTCTTTTTTCGAATATGCCCCAATGTTTATCTACACTCTTGGGTCATGAGGAAAGACGTTTACAAGCGCAACAAATGTGGTTTTGGCCCAAACACAAGTTGTCTTACCGCGGCCGCAGGTTAGGACAAGAGCACTCGCCCCACCTCTTTTAAACTGTTTAACATTAAGT
The DNA here is from genome assembly GCA_963921515.1 of Calotriton arnoldi. Classification (NCBI taxonomy): domain Eukaryota; kingdom Metazoa; phylum Chordata; class Amphibia; order Caudata; family Salamandridae; genus Calotriton; species Calotriton arnoldi. The sequence goes on from CAWUFW010000206.1 coordinate 4,608,661, forward strand.
GCCACTCACTAGTACGTCCTCATGCCGATAATTTTGATTTTATCCAAGACCACCTACCTGATGTGCTATTTCTTATGGAAATCTGGCTAGGGCAATCCACAGTGGCAGAGCCGGCACTAGCGTTACCTCCCGGCTACAGTATTAAAAGATACAATAGGGCCAGCGGTAGAGGGCGCGGCATAGCGATTATGTGCAAAATGCCTATGGGTTGTAGTTTGGTGCTGTGCATGAACCAGGAAAGGGAAAGTGCCTGGTTTAAAACTTCTTTTAATAAAAACGTTACCTTTGCAGTGCTGTTAATATACCGAACCTTGGGCCCGTCCAAAGTTTTCAGAGAAGCACTTATAGACTATCCTGCTCCATTAGTCATTAAGCATTCGAACTTTAATATCTTTGGTGATCAGAACTTACACTTTGACTCAACCAATGACAGCGAGGTTTGCAATTTTCTGGATGACTTAGCATCCTTGCAATTGTCTGAAATAATGGTGGAAGCGACTCACTCTGCAGGTCACCTTCTAGACCCAGTCTTCTCTAATCTATGCAATTTATGTGTATCCACTCCTTGGCCCAAGACCTGGACAGAATAATGTATGATACCCATAAACATTAACCTCGCAACGCAGAAAACACCACTGTTGCCAATACTATCATGAAGAAACAATAGCAGAGACTGGATCTGTTGGAATTTGGTAATTACATTTAGACTAATAGCCCCCAGTTAGATTCCAATGTGGAAGACACTGAAGCCAAGGTAAAGCTTTGGCTTACTTCGGGTATTTACCTTTTTATTCGTGCTCGTCAAGGTCAGGTAAAAAAAAACCTTGGCCACACGGTTTAATGATACTCTTGTTACAGAAAAAATTGCTGTAAAGTGCTTGAGCGTGCTTGGAGGAAGACAGATGATACTCTTGCCAAAGTACAATACATTAGAGCCGTAAAAACGTGCCACAAAATGGTCAGGAAAGCTCGGGTTGAGTTCATTTTTAATAAAATTCGCAACAGTATGAATCAGGCGAAAGAAATATTTTCCCCTGTCAATAGTTTAATGAAACCAGTAACATCTGCTGAGCCAATTGAGGCTTCTAATAATTACTGTAACAAACTAGCAGACTTCTTTGTCGAGAAGGTCAACGGCATCTATTCGCACTTTTCGCCGAGCAACATACCTGATACAATGGACCACATATACGTATGAGAGGACCTATCACTTAGGGCTGAATTGAATGAAAATGCCAACTCTAAATTCCCAAGCAGGCTGGTAATGCAACAGAACATTACTTTTTAGGTTTATGCAGTCAAAAGAAAAGAACTAGAATATGTACTGGACGCAAGATAGGTGCGAAGGCCACATCCTGTGTGCGGTACATGCAAGGCATGGTAGCACACCAAGTCATGCATAGTTTGAAGGAATCAGTCCTGGACACAGGTCTTCAGTGAAGGCCATGTTCTTTTCCAAGGGTACTGCGGACAAGGGTACTGGAGACAGCCATCACCAAAACTAGAAAGGCACAGAGTGAGTATAGAGGACAGAAGCAAAAGATAGAAAAGATAGAGGTGCAGAAGAAAGTGGGGAAAGTGGTGGGACAAAGAACATGCAACAATTCGCAAAGCCAGTAGGTCTTGCTTCTAACCGAAAATGCTTTGTCAATCAATCAATCATGGTTTATACAGCGCGACTACATACCTGTGAGGGTCTCAAGGCGCTGGGGGGGGGGGGGCTGCTGATCCGTCTGGGTGCTGGGGTTCAGTCGAAGAGTCAGGTCTTGAGATCCTTCCTGAATTGGGTCAGCAATGGGGCTTGCCTGAGGTGGAGAGGCAGGGTGTTCCAGGTCTTGGTGGGTAGGTGGGAGAAGGATCTTCCTCCGGTCCTGGTCTTGCAGATCTGTGGGATGGTGGCCAGGCCAGTTGGGTGGAACGGAGGTGTATGGTGAGTCGTGGAAGCTGTTTCTGGTGGCTGTGGGTTCATTGGTGAGGGAGAGGATCAGCTGGGTGTCGTCAGCGTAGGAGACGATGTTGAGCCCGTGGTTCCTGACGATGACTGTGAGTGGGGCCATGTAGACGTTGAAGAGGGTGGGGCTCAGGGAGGAGCCCTGGGGCGGAGTCCGCAGCTGATTACTGTGGGCTCTGAGAGGAACGGTGGTAGTTTGACTAGCTGTGTTCGACCGGTGAGGAAGGAGCAAATCCAGTCCAGGGCTTTCTCACGGATTTGTCAGACATACTTCCATTCTGGTGTACAAAACCAATAGGAACAAGAGGAAATATATTGTCTGATATTGTGTCAAAAATATTGTCACTGCCAAAATATTGTGACAAGAACATCTAAGATAAGAATATCATTTTTTTAGATAAAATATCGTTTTAAGAATATTGTTGTATTTAATATTGTTTACATTGATATTGTTGTAATTAAAATCGTTTTTTTCATTAATTCAATATATTAGTTAGTATTAATTTTAGGTGTTAGTATTGTTAGTATGTTTGCTAATATTCATTTAAAATATAATATGTAGTTTTAAGTGTGTAATTGCAGGATTTTACTTAATTAGTAATTTATAATGTAGTTGCAAGTTTTTGGATTATTAGAGGAATAGGGTAGGAAGTTAAAAAAGTATAATTAATTAAATGTTAATGTAAATTTTTTATTGTTTATTAAATATTTAATCGAATCTTCATTATGTAAATTATTTTAATTGTTAAGATTAATTTGTTAATTTTAATATATATTTTAAATAAAAAATATTTAATAATTTATATTTTCATAGTGGGTTATTGGGTTTGTAGAGGAATAGGGAGGGGATTTAATTAAGTAATAATTTATTTAATTTTAATGTAAATTTTTATTGCAGATTGCATATTAAAAATATATATTTTTGTAAATTATTTATTTGTTATTTTGTTTCTTAAATTTCATTTGCAAACCATAATGTATATTTTAACTTTTATAATGTTTTTAGATAATTGTATTTTAGTAATGGGCTGTAGGGTTTGCTGGGGAATAGGGTGAAAAGTTACTGAAATTATATATCTGTTTAAAGTATTTGTTAATCTTAATTATTTTTTAATTGATAATTAATTTTAGTATATGTTTAATTGTTCATTTATGTAAATTATTTGTTGTATGTGGAGCATGTGTTAATTTATGATAGTGTTTGTAAAATATATGTTTTATTTTGTATTTATTTAATTGTAATTGTTTTATTTAAGTAATATCTTCATTTAAACATTATTTTATTTATTATTTTTTGGGGTGTTTGTGGTTTTTTTGGGTTGTTGGGAGGGAAGTGAACTTAATTTTACGGTATTTTTTTATTCATTTGTATTTTTAAAGTTTATATAGTATGCATTCTTTTAAATAAAATATGAAATAAACTTTACTGTTTTTATGTATGCAAATGTTTTCCAGAAACTAAATATGAGTTGGAATTGTTTATGTAGTCCAGATCTTTCCCATACTGTTGCTTACACTGGAATGGGAATAGTAAATTTGACACCTCTAAAGTTCAACACTTTCCCTCTATTCCTTACACTGGAGTGGGGTTAGTAAATGTAACCCCTCCGAAGGCTAACACTTTCATTTCAGTTTTTTAGACTGCTGTGGAAATAGCAAATTTGCCTTCTCCGAAGTCCAACACTTTCACCTACTGCTGCTTACACTGGAGTGGGAATAGTAAATCTAACCCCTATGAAGTCCGATATTTTCCCTACTGTTGTTTAAACTGGAGTGGGAATAGTAAATCTAATCCTTCCGAAATCCAATAATTGCCCTACTGTTGCTTAGTTGAATGGTAAAAACAACCCCTCCAAAGTCCAGCGCTTTCCCACCTGTTGCCTAGATTGGAGTGGGGAGAGTAAAATCTAACCCCTCCAAAATCCAACACTTTCCCTATTGTTGCTTAGACCAGAAGGGAAAAGTAAATCTATCCCGTCCAAAGTCCAACACTTTCACTACGCATGCTTGGACTGGAGTGGGAAGAATAATTTCAACCATCAGAAATCTAGCACTTTCCCTACTGTTGTTTAGACTGGAGTGGGAATAGCAAATCTAACCCCTCCAAAGTCCAATGTTTTTCCTTCTGTTGTTTAGACTGAAGGGGGAATAATAAATGTATATCTTCGAAGTCCAACACTTTCTCTACTGTTGCTTACACTTGAGTGGTAATAGGAGGGGTGCTAAAACTGGGTGTGCGGGAGGTGCTGCAGCACCCACAGAACACCCTTGCAGGACTTCAAAAAGGAGAGTGATCAGTAAAGATGCCTTTCATTTTGTTTTACTCTTGTAGCATTTGCTGTGCACTCAAAGAAAGAGGTTAAATGTCAGGCAATGTCTTCTGACAAACTATGTTTATAATTTGTTTAACACAGAGACTGGTATTAACTTTTGGCGTCTCTTCCTGAAAAATTTGTGAATTTTGCACCAAGTGACAATCTTCCTGGGGTACAGAATGTGTGAAAAGAGAAAGCTGCAGTATATAATTTTGTTTTAACACACAGCAATATTGGAATACTTGTAAATGAACTTTGCATATATATTTCGAAATATATCAGCAGCAAGTAAAGATCAAATGTCTACTGAATACACACCAAGTCACAAATTGGAAAAATATATAGTTGCAAATGAGAGATTTGTTTTTCCATAATTCTGCAGTGTGATGAAAACAAAGATTTTAATAGGATCAAAACAAACTGAGCCACTTTACTTGTGTGATAAATATGCGCAGAAAACACATTTCCATGTGTTGTTTGTGTGCCATATAGGCTGAGGAATAAAACTGCAGGCCTGATGCAAATGTTAATGCCAATTCAAGAAGAGATTTCAATGGAAAATGTGCTCTCTCTAAATGGCAGTACTCCCTCCACCGCTCCATGTTTTACTCCCATTTTTGGTACAATGTGCTACAAAATGCACAACTGGACACGTACAGCAACTTTACCATTCTCCTACTGAATAGTCGTGGCTCATTTGCTACACCTCACATAGTGCTTTAATTGTTCACAAAACCTGTGACTTCAAGGACATAACATAGATGGAAGTACCCCCTACTCTGAAAATTGTTCTAACACGTCTCGGGAATAGTAAATGTAACCGTCCGAAGTCCAACACTTTCCCTACTGTTGATTAGATTGGGATGGGAATGCGAAATCTAACCCCTCTGAAGTCCAACACTGTACCTAATGTTGGTTAGATTGGAGTAGAAATACTAAATTTAACTCCTCTGAAGTTCAGTACATTCCCTTCTGTTGCTTAGATTGGAGTGAGAATAGTAAATCTAACCCTTCAGCAGTCCAACGCTTTCCCAATGTTAGAGTGGATTTATATTCTTTTTTATTTAGTTGTTTGATTTTTTTTTATACTATTTTGCTTTCTAAAATGTTTATATTATTTTTAGAAAAATGCATTCTTTAACTATTTTTTATATTTATTACATTACTTGAATTGATATTTTTAAATATATATATTTTTTTAGAGTTACTGTTAATAATATATTACTATTTTAAACATTTAACACATTGTCATTAGTTTTTAAAAATGAATGTGTATATTATTTGTATATTTAGTGTAAAGTATTAAATAAAACTATTTTTATTTTGTTATTTTAATATTTAAATTAGGTTACATACTTTTATTGGTTGTTATTTTACTGTTAGTCTTTAAAATAAAAATATTCAAACAATTTTTTAGTTAGTGTATATTTGTAAAGTATATATAGTTATATGTATACATACCCATATATGCATGTTATAATAAATAAACTATCAAAACTTTATTTTAAATTATGTTATTTTTAACTTATTAACTATTCTAAACAAATTACTTTAAAATGTATATATATATATTTTTTAAAACATATTCTTACCGTTTTTTGCTTGACATTCTCGATCAGAATATTTTTGTCATTTTCATTATAAAGATATCAACACAATAATTTTGTAAATGATATTTTTGACGATATTCATGTCAGTTGATATTTTTGTTCACGATATTGTGTCATACAACCAACATTCTATCACTCATTCATGCACTCATACATTCATTTATCCACCCACTGACTCATTCTGGCATTCGCCTATATACCCATTCTCAATGAAATAGACACCAAACTCAACAGGCATATGCAAGAGAAATTAAAAGAATAATATTAAAGTGGGTGGCCTTGTCAGCTGTCAGAGGAGCTGTAAGATGCTCAAAAAAAGGGAAAAGAAGAGGGAAAGCAATGAAAGGGGACCCCTAAATGAAAAATAGAAAAACTAAATGTTTGGACCAACAGCCCAGGCACTTAAGGAAGAGGTGCACATGTGATCAGGAAAATGTCATCACTCACATGGCAATAGAACCAATTGCATAAATAGGCCACCCCATTGTCCAATTCACTATGCTGTCATGGGAAGAAGCAGAATGTGAATGACACTTGAACAGATAGAACAGGGCTGACTCAAAGACCCTCTATGTATCTATATCTAAGTTGAATTCTTTATTTGTTTATCACAAGGGCCTAGCAGACAACTGCACCTGCCAGACCAGCTGAAAAAAATCTATACAAGGATTATCACAGTGCAAATCTTGAACCCCCTGTGCTTGTCAAAGGAAGTAACCAACACCAAAATCCTGTGTACCACAATAATTTGTGAGATTCCATGATATAAAATACCTCGCAACAGGCTTTAACACAGTGCAATAACAGTCCACTCTTAAAGGCCTATTGGCTTTAACATATAATTTGCACAATAAAGGAGTCACACCTCCTGTCCTTGTTGTAATTTCTCTTCAGACATAGGGCCTGTTTACGATGCGGTTAGGAAAATCTTCCCGTTCGAATCGGTATGGAAATGGTTTCCAACTGACTCGGATCGGGAGAGTCCGACCGACCGAGTATGATGCATCCGGATGCTTCCAGATACGATTTGGTTGGACTCCCATTGACTTCTATGGGAGCCTATGTTCCTAAACGCATCGTAATCTGGCCCTCGGTCAGGAAGACACGTTCCTGATCCAATTCGGAAGGAGCAAATGCCGTTAGGAGGCCCTCCTAACCGCATCGTAATCGGGCCCTAGGTGGGAATGCTTTCCTAACGGCATCGTAATCGGGCCCATAATGTTTCCTAATGAAAAAATAGGGCCTATAGCCTTTATCATTGGCTCATCATCATTTCCAACTCAGGCCTATTATAGTGAGCATAAGCTTTCTCACAAGGCAGCCATCAGGCAAACAGTCAGAACAATTACGAGGACATATAAAATAAAATTACAATTGAACAAAACAATATCCAACCCCTCCTAAGAAAGTTGTACAAGGATTATCAGAGTGCAAATCTTTAACACCAAGGCAGTGCTTAATTTAAGCATTTTGTTTCCTGTGCTCGGCACTGGCACTTAATTCTCAACTCCGGCCCTAATGACAGTCCACCACTTGGTGGAGCGGTCTGTCTAATTTTAAGATGAGCACAACAACAGTACTTAATAATTCAATGTACATTAAAAATGAATAATACCTCTCAGCCATGCCTTTCTAATAGCTTTGGGTGGCATGGAATTGTCCGAATTGTCATTATTGTAGAAGTGCAATGGTTAGTAGTTGTGTTGTTACTGTCATTGGCAGTGGCGGCAGTGGCAATGGGTGGTAAAAGGCGCTGTGGGCTTCTGAGAAGGGCCCTGGCATTTACCTTTTTATGAAGTAAGCACTGCACCAAGGGTTTATCTGAGAGGCTAAGAACACCAAAATACCCTTGCTCACTAACTTAGGGCCTGATTAGTATGGTGGTTTGACCGCCACCGACAGGCCGTCGGTTGCAGTCCGACCGCCATCCAGCATAGCGGTCTAACCATCATGCGGATTACAATTTCCCTTTCCGACGGCCTGTCCATGGCGGTCCAACTGCCATTAAAAGGCTGTCCCTGGGGGCCCCTAGCAGGGCCCTCATTTCCTGTGGGCCTCCGCTATGAGGACCGGGGGCACCGGTGGTGCATCCCCAAACATCCCTGCCCCGTGTGCCAGGCACCACATGGTGCCTGGCACACAGGCATGGATGTTTCAAAACATCCCCTTTTCACTGCGGCTTGTGCTGTGGCCCTTTTCTGGGCCGTAACACAAGCCGCAATGGAAAAGGGGATGTTTCCGACCGCCTACACGGCGGTCGAATCTTAATTTGGTGGGTGGAACCGCCAACTAGATGTCAGTCAGTTTCCAACCCACTGAGATGTCCGACCACCATGGTAATTAGGCCCATAATCTGTGACATTCCATGTCACAAAATCTCAGTCTACAGCATTCAACACAGTGCACTAATGAACCACTCATAAAAGCCTATTGGCTTTATCAAATTTGTTTCAAAATAAGTCTGACAGACCTACTACCTTAGTCGTAACTTTACAGATCAGTTCTACGCCGTGTGACATAGCTTCCTAATGAACAAATCAAGCCTATAGCGTTCATTATTGACTTGTCACCAAAACCTGCTGAGGCTGCCTGTATTGGGCATCAGCAAGCAACCATCTGGCATCCAGTCATAAATTTACAAATATATACATAATTACAGTTTACAAAATAATACACAAACCCTGTGAAAATAGCTTAACAGTACTATCACATTGGAAATATTCAAATCCAAGTGTTTGTGAGAGGGGTAACCAGCATCAAAGCCATTGCTACTATGGTAATCTCTGAGATTCCATGCTAAATCGTATCTAACTACACTCTTTAACACAGTGTAAAGACAACCACCCTTAAAGGCCTATTATCTTAAACATACGCTTTTCACAATAAATAAGGCAGGCCTACTGCCTTTGTCGCATCTTTTCATAATAAACAGGTCAGACCTATAGCCTTATTCACTGGCTTGTCATCATAACCAACTAGTCTTGTTGCATTAGCTTTCCCACAAAGCAAAAAGTGCAATACAAACACAATTTTCAGTTGACACACCAAGCTTTTGCCCTTTAAAAAACCATTACTCTAGTCAATCAACATTTTGGTAGAGCCAAAGCTCCCCTCTCAGTAGTGCTTCTTAAAGCTCTTTTTCTGTTGATCCCATATGGCCTGGCAACAGCTTTCCTATCACGCCAGACATAAAAAGGATCATGAAAGAGGTAGGGAAAGGGAGGCAGAATGGGAAGACTTTAGTGTGACAGTAGCACCAAGATATTGAGATTGACAGAGTGAAGCCAGAGTAAAGGTAAGGAGAGATCAAGAGAAAAAGGGAGTGGAAGGACAGAAGAGGAAAAAATGTAGAGAGGCAGAGTCAGGGCGAGAGGTAGATGGAGACAGGGGAAGAAAAAAATAGAAAAGTTTTGGAAAGAGGGCGAGAGAGTGATAGCAGAGAAAGAAAGCCAGAGAGAGAGGGATGCAGATAGAGAATGGGAGAAGAAAGAGCAAAAGAAGTATAGAGAAACAAAGAGAAGAAGAAAGAAGAAAGGGGGAGAGCAGTAGAAAGAGAGTGGGTAATAGAGGGGAAGTAGGGAAGAAAAGGGCAGAGTGAGAGAAAATCATAGAAAGTGAAAGAGAAAGCAAAAGAGCAGAGAGAGAGAGAGAGAGAGATCAAAAGAGGAAAAAGGCAGAGAAAGCAGAAGAGTTAGAAGAGGGAGAAAGAGAGCTTTGGATGACAGCCAGATCATAGCAGAATGTGAGAGAAGGGAGAGAAATCTGCATGGTGCTAACGGAGTGGAATTAACTAGGGTGAGACTTTGCAGTTTAATGATAATGTGTTAAAAGCTTTTGCTTGTGTCTCATTAACACATCTAACTCATCCCTTTTATATCTCGTGTGCTCTGGGGCAATTATGTGGCTCACCAGCAGACTACACCAACAGTATGCTGTGCTCAGCACAGAGAGGTGGCACAAACAGGTGAACCCTCCAGTAGGGCCGTGGAAAGAATCTGTATGTATTCACATAGTTGTTCTATACACCACCAACATACTGTCTTTCATCTGCTTCAGAGGGCTTTGGAACAACATAGGCCTACAAATCTTCAGCACACATGGCAAAATCCATAAAATATAGACAGTGGCAGAAGGCAAAGCATGCTCTATGCACTTTCTGGGCAATTAAAATTCTACTAATAATGTTAGTAGATAGGGTTTTGGGTCAAAACGTATGGGTGGTTGATGGGAACCTCCATGTACCACCAATGTAACGCCCCCTTGACGCAAAGCAGCTCTTCCCTTTTGTGAAGCAATCAGAGCATAAAATGTTTCTAAATCTGGGTCCAAATCTTCATTTATTTATTAACTGTGTTTATGTCAGAAAGTTTTGCGGGGCCCCGGTCCACAAACTTACCTGTTTCATAGTTTTAAAAAATATACTGTAGGGAAAAAGGACACATGGCAGGTCCAGCATCTGGTGCATTCTAGTGGTATTAACCAAATAAGTTGCCTCAGCATTAATAAATATGGACGTCTGGCTTGAAATCTCCCCTCCCGAATCACCCACCCCCCACTGCTGGTAAATACCAGCCACCACTGATTTAATGAGAAAGGTTACACCACCTGGCCCTTGATTTGGAGAGACCAAAGTGAAGCAAGGGTTTGTTCATGATAGATAGCCCCGGGCCAGGTGTACCCATGCCGAAGGCTCTGGTTCAGCTGATGCCCTCCTTGTGCCTTGTTCTTAGCAGCAAAGCCATTATTTTGGCATCGGCTCAGCTATCCTTACATTTCCTCATCCCACTCTAGATATTTCCACCCAAGCATTTGGCAAAGGATTCTATGTCAGGATTTTTTTTTACTAAGTAATGGGCATGCATGGGTGGTGCTGAATATACACTTGGGGGTCACTTACAGTTTGGTGTCATGGGAGAGGTGCCAAGATAGAAATGACAAGTGGCATCCGCCAAAAGTAATTGCATTTATTTTGAAGGAGCACACCAGAAAAATATATATCATTATTTTTCTTTTAACTCAATTCTGTACAACTTGGTGCAGTATAATAATTTGAATGACTGCATGAATTGTGAATATTTTGGCCGGAGACCAGTTGCTTTAATTTTGTTGTTTTTAACTGCAAAATCTGTTGTTTATGTTCATGGAATGCAGGGGCGGCCGGTAAGTTTTGGAGGGAGGGGGGCGGACGGGACACACACACACGCACACATACACATAACACTCACAACCATGCATTCACACACACGCGCGCACACACACAAACACATTCATTCACAACACTCTTTCCCACACATTCATACATAAACACACGCACGCAAGCACCAAACAATAATTTAAAAGGAAAACAAAACACACACTTACCTGCAGCCAGCTCTGCTCTGCCTCGGCGGTTCTAGAAGGCTTGGGACTACTGCCTTCACTCGTTGGTCAGCCAATGACGGAAGGCAGCAGTTCCAACGTCATCACAGAGTGGGATGAGGTCAGTGAGACTACTGACCCCACCCCACTCTGTGATGAAGTGTCACTGATAAACACTCGAACCTTGGCGCTTAAAACTGAAGCGCCCAGGTGCGAGGCAATCAGTGACACTGCCCCACGTCACTGAGGGGAGGGCTTCAGGAACCTTTGCTGAGCTGAGAACGTCACACCCACAGGAGCTGTGACTTTCTCAGCCCAGCAAAGTTCAGTTCAGGCAGCCAGGAGACAGTGCTAAATGCGCATGTCTGGCTCCTGGCTGCCTGAACTGAAAGTGAACAGTGTCTGTCAGGCTGACCTTTGTTCAGCCTGACAGACACTGTTTGTACGGGACAGAAGGTGGAGGGGCGTGGCTCCTCCTCCCAAATAGACCGGCCGCGCCTGATGGAATGCACTATATCGTTTTCTAGGCCGCACTGAGCTGGCACTTGATAAAGGCTCTTCGGGAGTCGATGTGCATCACCTTTTGACATCGAATTAAATCTTTTCATCACTGCAACGGAGTGCCTTGCCATTCTTCCTTTTGTTGTGGCATTGCTGATGGGTCCTACAGCCTGTTTTTTTAGTACCATTACCCCATTTTCTCGTTACCGGTACCCAGAAGCCCATTGGGCTAAAAGGGCTTTAGTTCCCACCTCCCCACCTCCTACCCCGTCGTCTTCACAGCCCGGGCTCCTGCCGCATGCACATTCATTCTTATTATATATTTTAACACTAAAGATTAAAAAATGAAGGTTAGGTAACTTATGTAGTATTTCTATAAATGCAATGCACCAAGTCTTTCTTTTTTTAAACTCATTTTATGGATCCTCGTAGCTGTTGCCAATTCTCGGTCAAATAAGGGGTCTGCTGGTTCTATTGCAGACATTCAATACTAAAACAACACATTTAATACAAACATATGCTATTGCAATTTCTATAAGGGTATCACTGCCTGTGTGTGGGTATGTGAATGGATTTGTGAGTGACTGTGAGACTGACTATATGGGTGTGTAAGTGGTTGGGTGGGTTTATAAGTGGGTGTGTGAGTGGGTCTGTGAGTGGGTGTATGAGTGGTTTTGTGGGTCTGTGAGTGGGTGTATGTGTGGCTGTATTGGTGTGTGAGTGGGTGTGTGAGCAGTTGTGGGGATTTGTAAGTGAGTGTGAGAGTGGGTGTATAAGTGTGTGGTGAGTGGCTGTGTGGGGTCTGCCTGTTATATTGCAAACATTGAATACTAAAACAGCAACACATTTAATACAAACATATGCTATTGCAATTTCTATAAGCATATCACTGCCTGTGTGTGGGTGTGTGAGTGGCTGTATGAGTGACTGTGTGTGAGTGGGTGCGTGAGTGGTTGGGTGGGTTTGTAAGTGGGTGAGTGAGTGTGTAGCGTGTCTGTGAGTGGGTGTATGAGTGGTTTTATAGGTCTGTGAGTGGGTGTGTGAGTGGCTGTATGGGTGTGTGAGTGGTTGTGTGGGTGTGTAAGTGGATGTGTGAGTGGGTGTGTGAGTGGGTGTGTGAGTGGCTGTGTGGATCTGTGAGTGGGTGTATGTGTTTTTTAATATTGGGATCTGGGTCTGTGGTTCCGGGTGGATTTGTGGATCTGGGCAGATCCAGGTGGATCCACGGATCCTCTTGCACTAAAAAACATTTTAGACAATTTCTTGCTCATGAGGGGTCCCTTACAGACCCTTTCATTAGTACCACGAGGTCACGGTACCTCTACCCTCTACCCTCACCCCTTCTATCACTTTTACATTTTATTTTCCCCCTGGTAAATGAGTCCCAATGCACAAAATGGTTTCTGCAACTTTACTCTCAGGTTGCGGACGGCCAATCACGGCAGTGCTGTTGGTGCGTCGATCCATGGATTCACAGAGGATCTCCGTCTCTGGATATACATAAATCTTTTTACTTGACTAACTTCAAAACTATTGAACAGACTGACCCCAAATTAAAAAAACAAACACTTTCTGCACCAAGATCGAGGTTTCTGCCAAATTTGCTGTAATTCCGTTCAGTGGTTTGGGCTATAGTCGTGTCTAAAATCCCTACGAGAAATTGCATGGGGAAAACGTGTTTTGGGGCCCCCCATTTTCTCGGCCCCTGTTTGATGGTTTCACCCTGAAACTTTCCAGACATCAGCTGAAAATTCCGTGAAGATTCGTCAAACAGTGCCGAAGTTATTAGCAAAACAGAAAACACTCTTCCTATGGAAACTTAGGGGGTCATTACGATGACGGACGGACTTCAGTCCGTCCGCCATCGTATCGTATTTGGGACCGCCCGCCTACAAGGCGACGGTCCCACAGGGCAAATTACAATGCAACCGCCACGGTGGTAGTCGCATTGCCCATGTTTTGTATTGCGGCGGGTGCTGTGCTCTGCAGCAACCACCGCAAGACAAAACAGACACCCCACACATATCCCTGCACTATGTGGCAGGCATCATGCAGTGCCTACCACATGGTGTAGGGATATGTAGGGGGCACAGTGCCTATGTCCCTGGCTCAGGGGGTTAGGGGGGCCCACTACGGGCCCCCAAATCCATTTCCGCCTGCCGTTTTGCAGTGGGTTGACCGCCGCAGAACGACCGGCAGAAAGGGATATTGTAATCCCTATGGCGGTGCCTGACAGGCACCGCTGCCATCCTGGGACTACAGGGAGGTCCGACAGGCGGTCGGATACAGACCGCCTGTCGGGACCGTGGCGGTCGGAGTTTCCGACTGCTACCCTTCCAGAAGCCATTATAATATGGCGGACGGTGATCTCTGTTCTGATGGCGCAGAGACCGCCACCGACAGCCTGTCGGTGGTGGTCTCCATGCCATCGTATTCAGGCCCTAAGTCCTAACTATAACTACCTACTGTTGACCACCAGTAGAATATATATGTGCATATATTATTATTGGCCTCATGTTAGCTAATATCACAAAGCATTGTGGAACATGTGGTTAGAGAGAAAATCATTTTCACCCTTATGGGTGTCGCACTCTCAATTATTAATACAATTCCATTACTCCCTGTGGGCTGCAGTCTTTGTCATGATGCAACTTATCAAAGCCCCCTTCGGCGTTTCCGTCACTAAAAGTACAAGGACACTCGGGCCCACTTTCCTTTCAGCAGCTGTGCTGGCTTCACAGTCGGACCACCATTTTAAATCAATGTAAAGGTTTGTTCAGAAAGATAAAGTCTGCACTCTCACTGAGATCTCAGGGCTGTGACAATAACTGAAATTACTGGTACTGGCATTCCGCCTTACGCGTTTCAGATGCAATCCATCCTTGATCACTGGCTGCCGCTTGATAAAGTGCAACATTCAGCTCCAAAACCACCATTTAACTGGCAACATCCTTTAATTGGCCTCCTGTGAAGGGTAAAAAGTACAAGGTGCAGAACTATTTATCCCAGGATGAACTATAAAGTAAAAACCCATTTGGGAAACCCACCACAGGGCACAATGGAGTAATGTGCAAGTGGCAAGTAATCTGCAACAATTTTTTAAGCCTGTCGAGCATTCTTCTGCTTATTTCCTGTGATCAAGAACTGTGTGTATTTCGAAACGCGAAAGGAAAGCATGGACATTATTTAATTTCACACCAGAAATGTGTTTGCCTAATTGACTAAATACCTGAATTGAGGGTGCTCTTCATTCTTCGTACACACTTTTATATGCAAACAAGGATGCCAATTACCCTGTGGCGCGCCATTTTGCTAGCATCCACAGGAGTAACAGGGCATTACTACAGTTCTTCTGTTTAGACCATGTACCCAACGACATCAGGGGGGGAGACAGGGAGAAGAAACTACGACGTCTGGAGTCGAGATACATCATCGATCTCCAGACCAAGTCCCCGAATGGTTTGAATGGTGGAGAAGAGCTAATAACTCATCTGTGAACTGAGCATTGAGTATGCATGAGTGTCTACTGTAGGATAGAGGGACTACACAATTGAAACATGCAGCGCTAGATTGAGAGAAATGAATAATACTAGCCCATCTAGGGCAGTATTCGATGGCAAGTCAAATAAATTAGGAACTGTCCCCAAAGCCCATCCAGGACGTAATAATAAATGTATGTGAAAAAACACACTGAAGGACAGTCTTCTTGCCAACAATATCAATAGCTGGTGTGAGAGGCCAGGTTATATATATAGCCATAAGAGATTTCTTTATGTGGCAATATAGTGGGTGCATGTTGCAGTGAAGATTAGATCCATTGTCCGCACTCAAACATGTGATAAGCATCGATAGGCAATAAAAATGTAATTTATGCCGTTTATTTTGATAAAATGTTTATGACTATTAATAATAATTGCATTTATTATTAATGAATCAAAAATGTATTGAGGGGGATTACGAGTGTTTAATAAGACTTGTAAATATATTTATTTGAAAATATGCACATTCGCACACTCTAAGATGGCGCTGGAGTTTCATGAAATGAATTGTCCTTCTTTAGTTGTGTTTAATTTGAAACTTTATTTAGATGTTGACTTCGATGGCGCGCGTCAAACACTGATGAAGGCTGAGGCTGAAACGCGTTTGTTTTCATTTGCTGTGCACGAATAAATCTTTAAGCAGATTTTCACCAACGAGAGTGCTGGTCCTTACTGTTGAAAGACAGTGAAGCGTGAGATATATATATATATATATATATATATATATATATATATATCCACCAAATCCTCTTTCCAGAAGAAAACGGTCCGCACTCATGCAGGTTATGCGATTTTTATTTCCTTATCTCCTTCGTTACAGGTGAAACAAAAGATCTACGCGTTTCGGTATTACAAATACCTTGCTCACGATCAACAGGTTGCTTGTTGTTCCTACACTTATGTGTTTAAATTTCTATGACATCATTTCCTGCTGGTTACTGCAAGCATCCCTGTGAATTATGGGAGATGTAGTTTTCCAAGTTTAATTAAAAAAAGGGGGCATTTTTAACAGATTTCAATAAGGTTATTACTTTTCTCTACTTGATTAATGTATTTTTAAATCAATATTACTATAGTTAGTCAAACTAATATGCCTGGTAAGTTCTTCAATACAAGGCCTTTCATTTTTATACAAATACATTTTGCCTATATATCATTAAATCCCTCTGATGGGAAAAGTTACGCTAAATGTTCTCGTATTTTCTTCAATAATGAAATCCTTTTATTTCTTTTCTTTCTTTGTTACCTTTATCGTTAATGTTCCTTATTACCCTTATACTTTGTTCCCTTTCCATTCATTCTTCTTTGAGAAGCTTTAGTCATGAGACTATAGATGTATGTATAATTCTTCCGACTGGTTCAGGCCATGAGGTGTCAAAGTACGTTGCTTCAGGATATGTCTTGATTCCTTCTGTCGCAAGATCTTTTCGCGGTTTCCGCCTCGGTCATTTTTTGGTACAGTTTCAATCCCATAGAATTTAAGCTGTTTCCAGTCACTTTGATGATACAGTTCCATATGCTTAGCCATTGCATTTGTTTTATCCTTGTTTATGGTAGCTCTTACATGTTCCATTATGCGTTTTTTCAATTCACAAATGGTGCTTCCAATATATTTTAAAGGACACGGGCACTCCATTACATACACAGTGAATTGTGTTTTGCACGTGATCAATTCTCTAATTACCCATGTCTTATTATTTTCCATTTTGATTTCCTTCATGGGCTTCGCAATTTGACACATTTTGCATGAGTAGCATTTGACAAAACCTTTTGTTTTTATCCATGATGATTCCTTTCTTTTTCCCTTGTAATGACTGTGAATCAGGTGATCCTTCAGATTTTTTGCTCGGCGATGTGTAATGGTTGGATGCTTTCCAACTATTTCTTTTACCGTTGTATCCAACTGCAGGATTTTCCAATTTTTTTGCAGGATTTTTGAAACTTCCTTACTTTCTTGGGAATAGTCAGTTATCAATCTGATTGGTTCTTTCTTTCCTGTGTTTTCTTTAGTTTTGGGAATAAGACATTCTTCCCTTGTTTTTTGATTCGTTCTTTCCCAACACCCTTTGATCACTCCCGGGTTATATTTCCTTCTTTTAAATCTTGCAGCTGTTTCAGTGCTGTGTTTTTGCCATTCACTTTCTTCACTGCAGATCCTTCGGAGCCTTAAAAACTCCCCATAGGGGATGCTGGTATATATATATATATATTTCCACTGAAAAAAACCATAGGTTTCAGGGACCATACAGTTAGAAATTAGCATTTAAAAAACCTTGGAAATTCACTGAAAAAACCACAGGTTTCAGGGACGTTATAGTTAGTTGGACATTTCACTCGTATAAAACCAGAGAAATTCGGCCATTATAGTTAGTAGAGCTAACTATAACTTGCACCCCCGCAACACTGCTGATGACATCACATATTACATCACTCATGATATGGTCAGTGACATCACTGATGACATCACTGATGACATCATCCAGTGACTGAGTGTTTCTGAAAAGTTTAAGAATGTTATCTATATATACGCCAAGGTGTATTGATGAATGAGTGGGTGCATGAGTGTCTGTATGGATGACTTTGTAGGTGCGTGACTGACTGTATAAGTGAGTGATTAAACGTGTCTTAGTGAATGCATGGGTGAGTGACTAATCTGTGTGAATGTCTGTATCAGTATGTCAGTTGGTGTGTAAGTGTGTGCATAGGTTGGTGAGTAGCTACATGAGTGTCTATATGGGTTAATGATTGGTTGTCTGAGTACCTGTGTGGGTGCCTGAGTGTCTGTGTGGGTGGGTGGGGGGTGTGTGACTCCCTGCATGGATGTGTGAGTGGGTGATTCACTGGGTGTATGGGTTCATGAGTGCATCTGTGATGGGCTGTATGCGTGGGTGAGTGTGTGTGTAGACCTATGAATCACAAAGCTAGATCAAAGCTGCACCACTTTAGAATACACAAATCCTTATGAGTAATATCAATCAATCGTGCGCGACTTGAAACAGTATCTTCTTTATTTTTCTTTCTTTACAAAGCAAACACAGCCAACGCGTTTCGTCCTGTTACGCAGGACTTCTTCAGGGCATTTTTCGATTTCAATAATACCAGATGAAATGATCCAAATGGTGCTAGGCTCATGAGCCAATCCCGTATTCAAAGAATTATTGATCTCAAATTGTCACAACGAGGTCTGACAAAATTCAAGGATGAAACGTATCACAGGAAGTCTCCAGATAACGATGGTCTTGTTGTAATAAATGATTTAATGTGACATGGTAACCACACATATATTGTCCGAGCTCCTAATATTTAGGACAGCACTTCAGCGCAGCGATTACGCCCGACCCGAAGTCAAACATGGTCCTCCAGCCCGTCTATGAATCAGTGAGTGGGTATGTACTAACTGGTATTGGTGTGTCTATGGTTTCGAGAATGTTAGTCTGTATTTTTGAGTAGGTGTATGAAACATTATATTAGGGTGTGAGGAGGTGCATCAGATATTAAGTGGATGATGTCATCAGTGATGTCATTTGAGATGTCATCAGTGATGTCACTGACCATGTCATGAGTGATGTAATATGTGATGTCATCAGCAGTGCATTGCGGGGCGCGAGTTATAGTTAGCTCTACTAACTATAATGGCTGAATTTCTCTGGTTTCATACGAGTGAAATGCCTAACTAACTATAACGTCCCTGAAACCTATGGTTTTTTCAGTGAATTTCTAAGGTTTTTTAAATGCTAATTTCTAACTATAACGTCCCTGAAACCTATGTTTTTTTCCTGAGGCCATTATTGACCCCGGGGACCCCATCCCCCGGGGCATTGCCTCTTTTTAAATTTTTTTAAAATTAATGTTACAGGAGGGGGGCCACGTGGCCCCCCTTCCCTGGGCCACTTCTGGCCCCGGGGACCCCATCCCCTGGGGCCTGGCCTCTTTGTTGGGGACCGCGGGAGGAGCCCCAATGCCCCTGCGGTCCCAGCCGGCTCCCCGCCTCCTGCGGGAGCTGGCATTGCTTTTGGACAAGGGGAGCTGCTGACATGCAGCTCGCCTTGTCCAAAAGCAGATCTGCTTCACTTCATGGAAGGGAGAGCAGGTTTCCTGCTCTCGCTTCCATGAAGCGAAGCAGTGTTTGCAATGACAGGGCGGGAGCCCTGCTCCCGCCCTGCCATTGCAAACTGCAATGTCCTGGGGGTGGGCACCCCGGGACATTGCTGGAACAGGCCCTGGGGGGTGGCGGTCCCCAGGGCCATGAAGGGCTCCTGGAGGGGGGCCGCGCAGCCCCCCACCCAACATGTATATAGCAGGGGTATATACGGGGGTCCGCAACGGACCCTCGTATTTACATAATCCATGCCCCGGGGAGGTGGTGGTCCCCGGGGCAGTGTGGAGCTTAATCAAAATAATTGAAGTCCCGGGGAGGTGGCGGTCCCCGGGGCATGTTGGGGGGGCAGGAGCCCCCCCACGCATTTTATTAAAAGCCCTGAGGAGGTGGCGGTCCCCAGGGCTGTGGGGGGCCGCATGCCCCGTGCATAAATGATAAAGCCCCAGGGAGGTGGTGGTCCCCAGGGCTGCGCGGGCCCCCGTGGGCCCCTGCTACATAAATCAGGATTGCCCCCGGGACCTGGCCCACCCGGGGGTTTTAAAAAAACAAAGCGCGGGAGACCGTGCTTCGTTTTTTTTACTTTTTGGCCGGATTCGCGCACCCAATGCGACTCCGGACAAATATTTCTTTTAAAAAAATGCTTTTTTTGGCCCCCTGACCAGGCCTAGGGGGTCAGGGTGTTTTTACCCTGCCCCCTTTTCTTGTTTTTCATTGTTTTTCTCACCTTTTTTCCTGTGGCTTGGTACCGAGTCACAAGATGGCTGCCAACACTTTCTGGTTTGAAGTGTTGGCAGCCAATCAGAAACAAGCTCGTGGTCGGGAGGGTTCAGCCAATCAGATCTCACAATTCTCAAATATCGATATCTGTAAATCTTTAAATATCTCAAAAACTACTGAATGGATCTACACCATTTAAAGAAAAGCATGCTTTCTGGACCAAAAGCTACCTTTGTGCCAAATTTGGTGTAATTCCGTTCAGCAGTTCAGGCTGTAGCCGTGTCTAAAGTTTCCTATGGAAATTAACATGGAGAAAACACGTTTTGGGACCCCCTTTTTTCTCTGCCCCCGCTTGACGAATCACCCCGAAACTTTCAAGACAGCAGCTGACCTGAGCGGGCCAAAAGTTTTGAAAATTTCGTGACGATTCGTCAAACGGCGCCAAAGTTATTAGCAAATCAAAAAACGCTTTTCCTATGGAAACTAGGTTCTAACTATAACTACCTACTGGCTACCACCAGTAGGTAATATATATATATATATCCACAAACGAGTGTCCCTTCCGTAACCCTGGGCCCGTGAGAGGTGGCGCGCTATGCCAGCGGGACACGCCGGACATTCAATCAATAAAGTCCATCCAAATAAAGCGCACTATCAGGCATCTAGCAGATCAAGAGAAATTTAATCGGAACCAATTAAATTTCTCTTGACTTGCTAGATGCCTGAGAGTGTGCTTTATTTGGAAGGAGTTTATTGATATATATCTATATATATATATATATTGGTTGCAAACAAAGAATCCTCGATTTGGTGATGCACTCCAAGCCGGATTCATTAAAGGCAAGCAAACATTTCTGACCTTGGATATTTCTCTCTGCCTGACGCGTTTCGGAGTTACAAACTCCTTGGTCACAGGCCTTCAAGTACCGATGCAGTTATAAAAAGAGCACTCTTACCAGCATGTTATTTATTACGTCCTTTAATTGGAAACATGTAAGTTCAGTAAAGTACTGCATGCTGGGAATTGTAGTGCATAGTGCATTTTTCTTTCAGTAGATTTTAGCGTGTCCTTTGCAAGTTATTCCTTTAGTGGGTACTGCATTCTCATACCGATTAACTGTATTGTTTCAGCCCTCCAGTGGGCCTCCGTGATCAGAAATGCTCCGTAATTAAGCCATCCGGTTTCCCAACATGGAGACTTCGAACAGTTCTGTGTCTCCCTGGCCCCCTTGTTCATCTTGTGGGGTGGTGCAGCGCCACGGCCGGTTAGCCGTAAATATTGGTTGCAAACAAAGAATCCTCGATTTGGTGATGCACTCCAAGCCGGATTCATTAAAGGCAAGCAAACATTTCTGGTCACAGGCCTTCAAGTACCGATGCAGTTATAAAAAGGGCACTCTTACCAGCATGTACTGAACTTACCTGTTTCCAATTAAAGGACGTAATAAATAACATGGTGGTAAGAGTGCCCTTTTTATAACTGCATCAGTAAGGCAGAGAGAAATATCCAAGGTCAGAAATGTTTGCTTGCCTTTAATGAATCCAGCTTGGAGTGCATCACCAAATCGAGGATTCTTTGTTTGCAATATATATGTATATCTATATATATCTATCTATATATATCTCTATATATCTCTCTCTCTCTATATATATATATATATATATATATATTATCTACTGGCGGTCGCCAGTAGATAGTTATAGTTACAACCTATTATCCATAGGAAATCCGCGACATTCTATTTGAGATAACTCTCTTGCCGGTTGACGTATCTTCGCGAAATTTTCAAACTTTGTGGCCCGCTCCGGTCCGCTCCTTCCCTGAAAGTCTCGGGAGATTCGTCAAACGGGGGCCGAGAAAAAGGGGGTCCCAAAACGCGTTTTCCCCATGCATTTTCCATAGGAAACTTTAGACACGGCTACAGCCCGAACTGCTGAACGGAATTACACCAAATTTGGCAAAGAGGTAGTTCTTGGTTCAGAAAGAACCCTTTTGTTAAATGGTGTAAATCCGTTCAGTAGTTGCTGAGAAAATGAAAAGTAAAAAAGATAGTGATATCTATGGCCGAGTAGGGTCCGCGTGCCCTCCCGATCACGAGCTGCATGCTAATTGGCTGTCAGCTGGCTGTCAACATTCCGATTCAGGAAATGTTGGCAGCCATTTTGTCCCTCGGTAGAACCGAGGGACAGAAACAAGTGCGCAAAGCGCACAAAGGGGGCAGGGTAGAAACACCCTGACCCCCTAGGTTTTCTCAGGGGGTCCCACAAGGACCCCCTGGGCAAAAAAAAAAAAAGTTTTTAAAAAAATCGGCAGGATGCGCTCAGGGTGCGCGAATCCTGCCGAAAAAAAACGAAGCGCGGTCTCCCGCGCTTCGATTGCATTTGCCCCCGGGTGGCCCAAGTCCCGGGGGCATGGTGAGGGGTTAAATTTATGTGTGGGGGCCTCAAGGGCCCCCAAGCCCGAGGGACCGCCACCCCCGGGGCTTTCTTTTGAAAATGGTGCAGGAGGGCTCTGAGCCCTCCCGCAGCCCGGGGACCACCACCTCCCGGGGCTTTTTTTTATAATTGAAAAACCTGTGTGGGGGGCTCCAGCCCCCACACGCCCGAGACCGCCACCTCCCCGGGGCACTAAACATTTAAATATGGGGGTCCGTTACGGACTCCAGAGCCCGGGGACCACCACCTCCCGGGGCTGTGACCTGAATGGGAGGGGGGCCGCACGGCCCCCTCCTGGAGCCCTTGATGTCCCTGGGGACCACCACCCCCAGGGCCGGCTCCTGCAGTGTCCCGGGGTGCCTACCCCCGGGACACTGCTGTTTGCAATGACAGGACGGAGCCTCGCGGCTCCCGTCCTGTCATTGCAAACTGCTTTGGATATTGGAAGAGAGAGCAGGAAACCTGCTCTCTCTTCCAATATCCAAAGCACATTGCTTTTCCACATGGGGAGCTGCATCTTAGCAGCTCCCCATGTGGAAAAGCAATGCAAGGGACGCGGGGAGCCGGCGGGACTGTGGGGGGCTTGGGGACCCCCCCACAGTCCCCAACGAGAGGGCCAGCCCCGGGGGATGGGGTCCCGGGGCAAGTAGTGGCCCGGGAGGGGGCCACGCGGCCCCCCTCCCCAAAGTTTAAAAAATAAAAAAAAGGGTATGGCCGGCCCCGGGGATGGGGTCCCCGGGGCCTTAAATGGCCAGAGGAGGGGGGCCACGCAGCCCCCTCCAAAGAATAAAAATAAAAATAGAGGCCATGCCCCGGGGATGGGGTCCCCGGGGCCAATACAGGCCCAGGGAAGGGGGCCACGCGGCCCCCTTCCCGTTTTTATCTTAATTTTTAATTTAAAAAAAGGGGTAAGGCCCTGGGGGATGGGGTCCCCAGGGCCCAAAAACAGGAAAAAGGAAGGGGGGCCACACAGCCCCCCTTCAGGGGAAAACATTTTTTTTTTTTTTTTAAACCGATCGGGCCCGCAGGCCCCGCCCCTTCCTTCACCACTCTGCAAACACGCCCCTGGCGCGTTTGCAGAGGGAAACAATTCCCCTTGAATACTGGGGGTCCCTGGGGGCCAACTAGCCCACCAGGAACCTCCAGTATGCACCAGGGGCTGCGTTGCAGAGAGGTGTACAGAGGCCACGCCCCTTTTTACACCTCTCTGCAACGCAGCTCTGTGGCGCTTTTGGAGGTATATGGTGGGCTAGTTGGACTCCGGGGACCCTCAGGATTCAAGGGGACTTAATCCCCCAACTTAAAACGCGCCACGGGTCGCGTTTGCACAGTGGTGAAGGGAGGGCGGGGCTTCAGGTGACATGTGTGCAAACAGGCCCCGTGGCGCGTTTTAAGATGGGGAATTAAATCCCCTTCAATCCTGAGGGTCCCTGGGGGCCAACTAGCCCAACAGGTACATCCAGAAAGCGCCACAGAGCTGCGTTGCAGAGAGGTGTAAAAAGGGGTGTGGCCTCTCTACACGTCTCTGCAACGCAGCCCCTGGCGCATATTGGAGGTTCCTGGTGGGCTAGTTGGCCCCTAGGGACCCTCAGGATTCAAGGGGACTTAATCCCCCAACCTAAAACGCGCCACGGGGCGCGTTTGCACAGATGTCACCTCAGGCCCCGCCCCCTCCCTTCACCATTGTGCAAATATTCTTCTAAAATCATCCGAAATACGAATTCCGATTTACTCACCTGTTATAAGGAGAGACCTCAGTGCTGCATCTTTCAGCCCAGTACTGGTCCTGAAAAGTAATTTTAACCGTACTTACCAGTAACTTGAATTTCCTTCCATAGGATATCATTGCCTGCTTTTTGCTGAAAAAGTTTCTAAGTGTTGATTTTTGAAACATACAAATATTCCTCTAAAATCAGCCGAAATACGAATTCCGATTTAATCACCTGTTATAAGGAGAGACCTCAGTGCTGTATCTTTCAGCCCAGTACTGGTCCTGAAAAGTAATTTTAACCGTACTTACCAGTAACTTGAATTTCCTTCCATAGGCTAACATTGACTGGTTTCACTTGGAAATTCTTCTAAGTGTGGAGTTTTGGAACTTTAAAATATTCCTCTAAAATCAGCCAAAATATGAATTCCGATTTACTCACCTGTTATCAGGAGAGACCTCAGTGCTGCATCTTTCAGCCCAGTACTGATCCTCAAAAGTAATTTTAACCGTACTTACCAGTAACTTGAATTTCCTTCCATAGGCTAACATTGACTGGTTTCACTTGGAAATTCTTCTAAGTGTTGATTTTTGAAACATACAAATATTCCTCTAAAATCAGCCGAAATCCGAATTCTGATTTACTCACCTGTTATCAGGAGAGACCTCAGTGCTGCATCTTTCAGCCCAGTACTGGTCCTGAAAAGTAATTTTAACCGTACTTACCGGTAACTTGAATTTCCTTCATAGGCTAACATTGACTGGTTTCACTTGGAAATTCTTCTAAGTGTGGAGTTTTGGAACTTTATAATATTCCTCTAAAATCAACCAAAGTACGAATTCCAATTTACTCACCTGTTATCAGGAGAGAACCCAGTGCTGCATCTTTTAGCCCAGCACTGACCCTGAAAAGTAATTTTAACCGTACTTACCAGTAACTTATATTTTCTTCCATAGGAATCCATTGTCTGGTTTTCAGCAGAAAAGTTTCAAAGTGTCGATTTTCACAAACTACAAATATTCCTAAAAAATCGCCTGTATGACTTAAACGCATTCTTTCAACTGTTTACAGGAGATGCACCAGTGCTGGATCCAGGATCCAACACTGAGTAAGAAAAAGTAACGATAACAGTTTTTACCTTCTAAGTGAATTTCCTTCCATAGGATAACATTGGTGATTCTATGAGAAAAAGTTTCTGTGTCAACTTTTAAAGTACAATAATATTCCTTAAAAATCACGACTGTAACCAAAACGCTTTTACTCAACTGTTTACAGGAGATGTCCCAGGACTGAATCTAGGATCCAGTCCTGTGGTTAGAAAAGTAATCCATAAAGTAACTAATTGCATTTAACTAGAAATTCACATTGAGCTGAATGTTGCATTGTGTTTGAAAATGTGTTGCCCATTGCAACAACTGTAACTACTGTACTTAAAAGTGTATTGCCTATGTGCAAAGTATTTAAACTAAAGTAATTCATTCTGAGAAAGTATTTTTTGTAATGTAATGTATAATGTAATTACAATGTAATTTAAAAAATAAAATATGTAAAAAAAAATTGTTTCTAAAAATGTAGTAAATTAGTATGAAAAAAATTTATATAACAATTAATACATTTAAAAATTGTCATTTACAAAACCTTTGAAATTCACTGAAAAAACCGTAGGTTTCAGACATGTTATAGTTACAAATTAGCATTTAAAAAACCTTTGAAATTCACTGGAAAAACCATAGGTTTCAGGGACGTTATAGTTACAAATTAGCATTTAAAAAACCTTTGAAATTCACTGAAAAAACCATAGGTTTTAGGGACAGTTATAGTTAGTTGGACATTGCACTCGTACAAAACCCGTGAAATTCCCCTGTTATAGTTAGTCCAGCTAACTATAACTCGCGCCCGCAATGCACTGCTGATGACGTCACATATTACATCACTCATGACATGGTCAGTGACATCACTGATGACATCACTGATGACATCTCAAATGACATCACTGATGACATCATCCACGTGATAATCTCATGCACCTCCTCACACCCTAATATAACCTTTGATACACCCACTCTAAATTACAGACTGCCATTCGCAAAACCATAGACACTCCAACACCAATAACTACATACCCACTCACTGATTCTTAGGTCTACGCACACATCCACTCACTCACCCGTACAGTCACTCATACTTACGGTCACTCAGTACAGGACTATCATATGCACTCATACTCCTTTATAGACACTCAAACACCGCCACTCATCCATAGAGGTACTCACACACCTAGTCAGTCATGCAAATAATTAAACACACTACCATTTACTCACCTATACAGTTATACACACACCAGCTCACTTACTCATACAAATACTAGCACATTCTTACGCTCTTATACAATCACTGATACAAGCACACACTCATCCATACAGCCACTATCACAATCACTCACTCTCGCTTATAGCTATTTATATACTCCAACACACATATATACTGCCTTTCACATATGTAGTTACTCACACATGTACCACTGGGACATACATTCACTCACTAACACACTCTTACACACACTTACCCACCCATACAGTCTATCACAGATGCACTCTTGAAACCATCCACCCAGTGAATCACCCACTCACACATCTATGCACAGAGTCGCACACACCCCTCCCACACAAACACTCAGGCACCCATACAGATACTCAGACAAGCATTCAATAACTCATATAGACACTCATGTAGCTATTCACAAACACATGCAGCCATTTACACAGCAACAGACAGACGGATACAGACATTCACCCAGTTTAGTCACTAACCCATGCATTCAGTAAGATACGTTAAATCACTCACTTATACAGTCAGTCACGCACCTACTAAATCATCCATACAGACACTTACACACCCACTCATTCTTCAATACGTCTTTTCCTATATATATTAAAAATATTTAAACTTTACAGAAACACACAGTCACTGGATGATGTCATTTGAGATGTCATCAGTGATGTCATCAGTGATGTCACTGACCATGTCATGAGTGATGTAATATGTGACGTCATCAGCAGTGCATTGCGGGGCGCGAGTTATAGTTAGCTGGACTAACTATAACGGGGAATTTCATGGGTTTTGTATGAGTGCAATGTCCAACTAACTATAACTGTCCCTAAAACCTATGGTTTTTTCAGTGAATTTCAAAGGTTTTTAAATGCTAATTTGTAACTATAACGTCCCTGAAACCTATGGTTTTTCCAGTGAATATATATATAGATAGATATATATATATATATCCAAGATCCTCGTCTACTTCACTCTCCTTCAGGGAGAATAACGAGTGCTGCCCCAGGCTTTCTGCAAATTTGTTTATTGTTTACTCCACCATAACGCGTTTCGGCCGTTACCGGCCTTGATCACATGACAACGCTGGCTACATAGATCACCCTTTTTAAAGTGACAGTGCTTCATTAACCAGATGATGGAAATAAACAACATACTTAAAACAAAGTACCTGATATCTGCACCAATGCATTATTGTAAAAGGTATAAATACACTTAATAACCATGTTGTATGCAAATAACATTCCCTTCTATGGTTACATGCTGTGCAAAATAATACTTTGTTTATTGCCGGATAAATTTATTGCTCCAATGCATTGTATATCCTATCGATCGTTTTCCACTTATACATTTGGTTTACAAAATCTTGTCGTGCTCTCGCCCCCAATTTATAATCACCCCAATATTCACTTTTTCCAAGCAATTTGACCTTTGCTATATTGATGTTTCAATGTCTAAATCATTGCTGTGTATATAGTGACTGGTACACGACATTTGATCCAAAATTAAATTAATTAAATATCTGATAGGTCTAAACAGCGTAGAAAATAACAGTACTAATACATTTATAATATATCTACCTGCTAATATCCAATCACTTATTTGAACGATAGACTAGGGGGTCGATTCCGATCTCGGCCGGTAGGGCACCGAATCGGATTCGGCTTAACCGGATCCGATTCGGAGCCCTATTTCCCGACCGATTCGTACGTGCGTCCGGGCGAGCGAGTACGATGCGAGCGCTCGCGAAATCGCCGTCCGACTCGTTCGCAGAACCCGACCGCTCCGACCGACTCGCACGGGGACGACTCGCACCGCGCAATGGAGACGTTCCCCGGCCGGGTAAGTACGATGCGCACCTCGAGCAGTCCGACCGACTCGCGCAGTCCGGCTCCAAGGAGCTGTCGGAGCCGCACTTTGGGGGTCCATGTCGGACCCCCCTGTAAGCATAGCCGCGCGAGTCGCACACAGGGCACGTGCATGTACGGCGCGACCCGCATCGACGCGAACCCGCTGTAGGGGGCGCCCTTGTTCGCGTCGTGCCCATTGAGTCAATGGGAGCCCGTGTACGTGTCGTATGACTGGCTCCCATTGACTTCAATGGGAGTCCGACCGAATCGAGTCCGATAGCATACGGACGCATCGTATTCGTTCGGTCGGGCTGCTAGGGTCCGATTCGGTCGGAAATCTCTCCGGGTCCGGCTCGGTCGGGGAGATTTCCGGCCTGAATCGGAATCGGCCCCTAGATGTGCAAACTAGCAAATACTGAAAAAAGTGACAAAGTGCTCAACTCCTCATTGTAGTGCAAATAAATCTAAAGTGCTATGTGCTACATACTCAATATCACCAGCAGCATCTATTTTGACATAATGTCCTAATGCTCTACCGGTGATAAAGTCTAAAGTGCAAGAAGTATAAAGCTGACTAGAGGTCCAATTCATTGATATATATCACATCACCCAATTAATTCATTATTTATAAATACATATATAAATATATAAATATAAGTATAAATACCATCCAACTATCTAAGACGCATAAAAACTCAAAATTGAACAATTCCAAAATTGAAAAATTCCAAAAGTTCCAAAAGTCAGAAGCTGCCAAATCCTATTTCATCTCATCATAAAGTGCATATAAATAGATAAAGATACAATTAATCATCTAAAATCCATTATAAAATATGTCACTAAAATGAGAGAATCCTACCAACATATTGCATACATTTTAGCTTGAGTTTTAGAGATATGTATGCAGATCCTCGCTCGTGTTCAGGCCCCCTGGGTGCTTGGTGTCTAGCTCCAGTATATAGCGGGTCTCTAGACGTCTAAGCTTAACTTCCCGGTTGGCACCTCTTTTTTGGGGTGGTATCGCATCAATAACATAATACTTTAGATGTTTAAGATTGCTATTATGACATTCTTTAAAATGTCTCGCAACCGGGTAGCTCGAGTCATTATTGACAATGGGCCTTATGTGTTGTAGGATCCTCTTATGAGCAGCTAACTTAGTACTGCCTATGTACTGGAGATTACAACTACATTCCAGCACATATACTGCATGGTCTGTTTTACAAGTTAAATGTTGATTAATTGCCTACGTTTTGTTATTAAATGCTGTTTGGTATGAAGTTTTGTTTAAACCATACTGGCAGGCTTTGCAGCTTGAACATTTGTAAAAACCTTTTCTGGCTGTCAACCAGGTCCCCAAGTCCTGATCCTCTGGGCTACTCTTAACTAGTGCATTACCCATCGATGCAGTCTTTCTATATGTAATGGCTGTTTTTTTCGGTAAAAGGCTGCCTATTACAGGGTCATCCAACACTATAGGCCAATTAAGCCTTATGATAGCCCTAAGTTGTTTCTCTTGTCTTGAATAAGAGAGAATCAATCTGGTAAGTTCGTTAGCCACATCCAATGTGCCACTTGTTGTACCTCAGGCATTTGTGTTGTATTGAAGCAAATCATCTCTGGCTCGCTTCCTAGACTTAGTGATTGCAGCATCTATAATCTCAGATTTATACCCTCTCGCTAGAAAGCGTGCCCGACTTTCTGATTGTTTGACAAAGGAATCCTCCTTCTCACTACAAATCCGTCTTATCCTAAGCATTTCCCCGTACGGAATGCTTTGTATAAGGTGCGGGGTATGCGAGCTAGATGCATGCAACACTGTATTTCCGGCTGTTTGTTTACGATACAATGATGTGGTCAATTTGCTGTTAACAATCTGGACCTGTACATCCAAAAATGTCACCCTTTCATTACTAATGGATGAAGTAAAGTTCAAGTTGACATCATTGACATTGATTTGTGTAATAAACTCTGCTGCACTTTGCTCAGTGCCACACCATACAATAAACAAATCGTCAATAAATCTTAACCAGGAAATTATCCTTTCATTGTAAATATGCTCAAATTGTTTTCTGAGGACCAGCTCCTCCCACCAGCCCATGAACAAACATGCATAGCTGGTGGAGAAGCTGGCCCCCATTGCCACCCCTTGTATTTGCTGGTGCATCTGATTTTTAAAGAGAAACAAGTTATTTTCCAAGCAAAATGACAACATACTAATCAACATTTTGTTGTGTTGAGCATATTTTAACGGTCTAGTAGCCAAAAAATGCTCCACAGCTCTGATGCCATCATGATTTCTTATACATGTATACAACGAAGACACATCCAGAGCTATTAACAGATATTCAGCCTTCCAATGTATGTCTTTTACCTTACGCAGGAAGTCGCCTGTATCGGACACATAGGATCTTAAGTTTTTAACATGATCTTGCAAAAAATCAATCAATCAGTCAATGTTTTTAACATGATCTTGCAAAAAATCAATCAATCAGTCAATGTATCTTGACATATTCTCTAAGGGCCCATCACATGCTGCTATTATGGGCCTGTATGCAAAAAGGGGTATGAAGTTCCTCAAAGCAAGCAACAAAAAGAGGAAATACTGTGAGGTGTGGGTAGTGTGAAGGTCGCTACATGCCTAGTCAAGGATAAAGGCAAGCTAAGGGGGGAAACCCCTTGGTGGAACTAGGGCTCTCACACACCCAGCAAGCTAGGTGTCATGCTTCATCATATGAGCCTGCCCCTCGTCCAGTCGGCGCTGCAATACCGGACGGGCTCCCGAACCGGGGCTCTTTAGCGGGGATCTTCTGTTCCTGCCGGTGGGTGCAGTGGGGGTGAGAGGCCTAATGTGTGTAGACGTGAAAGGGAAGTGGATTAAAACAGGTCAGTTAATCCTAGCCATAATTTAATTCATAAGGTAAACTGCCTGATTAAAAATATATAGAGAGGGGCAGTGCACTAGATGTAATGTGTCTAGTCATATAGTCCTACTCTCAGATGATCGACATGTTTCGTGCCTCTAATGTCAGGGGGATCTGGGCACTTCCTCAGGATCAGAGTGAAAAACTATCTACACTACGTGGTCAAGTGACATCTACCTACCACGTGTTCAGGTCAGTGACCTGTAAAACAAACAAAAGATAAACCTCAATTAATCACAAGGTCTCATTGGCACTTGTATATTATCGTATCTCATCAGCCTATAAAACAAAAACAAAAACAAAAAGAAAGAGGAAGAACCTTATTACAGGTACTACTGTGTACTTTAACAGGTTTGTATGAATATTAATTTTTTTTTAATAAAAATGCACTAGTCTCACCATGTTGTTCTCATGAAACTATTATAAAACATAGTGTGGTCCGATAGTGCATAGTAATAAAGTCAAAACATATAAGCACCCATGGTCGCGCCTGATGAACTGATAGGTAGTGGAGAGAGTTCAAAGACTCACCTATCCTGCTGACTAGAGTTGCTAGCAACAGTGCCGGCGGTCATAAAATGGACACCGTGGTGGGTCCTAAAAAAGCAAGCCAAAGAATGGACGTTATGGCTGACAGAGAATAGACAGCCAAAGACAGGAAGACAGAGGGCCAAGAGGGGTCAAACCAGCATTCAGATGCTGCAAGGAAATCAAGCTAACCCCGTGTGGTAGCCCATAATACTAGAAGGTCGGAGGCCCCCAGGGCAAAACGTGTCTACGTGGAAACGTAGGGCATCCAAGAAATAGCCTAGCTCAGACAACTGTCTCTCAGAGGTAGTGGTGCCGGGATAGTGTTTGACCCAGGGCAAAACATCTCTCGAAGACAGCGACAGGCATTTAAAGGAATCTAGATGCTCTACTGTAAATGATAATGCCGGTATGGAGCATGAAGATCGGCGTTAGGGGACCACACGGGCAGCTGAGATCAAAGGCTGCAACTAAATTGGCTTACCTCAACATTGGTGCGATCCGAGGTCCTTGGTAGTCACAGTTCGCACTAAGAAAGTACTCACCCGCGTGTGGCCACGCCAAGCCTGCGACCTACCCTGCCGCCGGAACCGGGATGGTAACTGGTTGTCGGACTGCCCAACGGATAAGGCAGTCGCTCGCTCGGCAGTGGGTGGAGTCACGCGAAAAAGTGTAATCTCGCGCCACTGGGCAGGGTTCGTAAGTGCCTACTAGGAGGACTAGAAAATAAGGCGGCCATGTTAGAACGGACCGGAAGAGAAGGGAAAGAGCGCTGAAAGTGGTAAAGCGCCTATTCTTACTCGATTGATACAAGAATTATTTAAATATAGCCAGTCATATCATAGTAGAAATTAAATAAATATAAAGATTATAACCAACTTGGAATATATATACACACAACCCACCATGTCAGTAAAGCCAGCCTCTAATCATAACAAAAAACATAGACTGGTTGTCAAATGCTCTGGAGCTAGGGCCGTCGCTTGTTCAGTGGTGGATAAGGTCGCGCGAAAGTGTGTGATCATCACGTGACTACGGGGGGAGGGGCGCTGGTAATGTCTAATCGAGAGACTGGAAAAGTAGGGTGGGCAAGTTGGAACGGACCAACAATATGGTGAAGGAGCGCTATAGTTGGTAAGGCGCCTATTCCGCTCAATAAATGCAGAAGATAACCAGTCAGGTTGTCACAGAAATTAAAGGAATACATAAAGATATGTATAAATAAATATATCTATATTAATATACAACATGTGGGTGAGGACAACCTACTACCATGACAGGATACCTTGCAGGAAGCATTTAGGGATTGGAGGGTGCAAGGGGGCAAAGG
This sequence comes from Calotriton arnoldi, assembly GCA_963921515.1. Lineage (NCBI taxonomy): Eukaryota > Metazoa > Chordata > Amphibia > Caudata > Salamandridae > Calotriton > Calotriton arnoldi. The sequence continues at coordinate 4,641,856 of CAWUFW010000206.1, forward strand.
AATAAAACCACTAGAGGGCAACTAGTGAACTTATTAGGGGCATAATCAGAACTCTGTGTGTTACACTGCACCCGGTGTTTGGCATTGCTAGCTCCTTCTTCCTCACAAGTAAAACCTGTGAGTGAACCTCCGATCATTCATGGCTTTGTTCCATGGCTGATCGCCACCTGTATCTGTCTATTGGTGCCTGAATTACAACTTGTAGTTAACACCCAAGGATCCTAAGGTGAGGTGCAGAGGGGGAACAAAAATAGCATGAAATCACTACACACAGATAATCAATTAGATAATACAGGTCTAAGTGTGCATCCTCCCATATGGTTAGTGTACATAATGGTGGCTCAATAATGTCTAGATGAGTGAACCCCATGGGATGTCATCATTCAGCCCCTCAGTATGTGTAGACAGTCTCAGCACCCACCTCTGCTCGATTTTAAATAGTGCTGATTGAGAAATCTGTGGGTGTGCTTCCAACACAATCCAATGCAGTGAGTCTGGGGGGTGTGGTATCTCTTTGAAATGTCTGTATAGTCTTGTGGTGATTCTTTGGCAACGTATGTTGCTCCTGTGTTCGGTTATTCTGGTTTTGACTGTCCGCATGGTCATCCCTATATACTTCAAGCCACAGGGGCAGGTGATCATGTATATGCATTGCTTGGTGTTACAATTGGTGTGTTTGTTCAGGGACCATTTGAAATTAGTCAATAGGCAAACCTCTTTGGTTGCAGCAGTGAATTGGCACACTGTGCAGGAGCCACAAGGGTGATGTCCTTTCACTGCTGGAAGACCCCACATGTTCCTTTGTGAGTTGGTCGTATGCTGTTTGGGTCTTGTGTGTATTAGAATGTCTCTGAGATTACGAGTTCTTTTGTATGCAAACCTTGGCTTAGGTATTTGTAGGTCACCAGTGCCGAGAATGCCCCAATGTTTCAAAATGATCTTTTTGGTTCTAGCTGAATTAGGTGTGAACGATGTCACACATGTTAGTATATCCGTCATAGGTTTTGGATGTACCTCAAGCAGGGCTTCTCTGGGGTTATTTCTTGCTCTTTTCATTGAGTCATTGAGTATTTTTACAGGGTAGCCTCTGACTTTAAGATTGGTCGCCAAAACAGCTGCTTCTCTCCTGTAATCAGTGACCATCTTACAATTGCGTCTAATGCGCAAAAACTGACCGAAAGGTAGATTATCTTTTAGTGTTTTTGGATGGTGACTTTTGTATAGGAGTAAGCTGTTGCGATCAGTGGGTTTCCTATATAGGGTTGTGGTAAGTGTACCCTCACTCAATATAACATTGAGATCAAGAAATGGAACAGTCGTTTCTGAAATAGTGTGGGAAAATTTTAGAAAATCATTCTGGTTGTTTATCCACTCCACAAATTCTTCACATATAGTGCGGGGACCATGCCAGAATATGAGGATGTCATCTATGAAACGTTTCCATAGTATCAGATTGTTGTGGTAAGGGTTGTTGTTATTATTGACCACATCCTTTTCAAATGCTGCCATATAGAGGCAGGCCACACTGGGAGCAAATGTACTGCCCATCGAAGTGCCCTGGCTTTGATGGTATAGTTGTTGTTTAAACTCAAAGAAATTCTCAGTCAAAGCCAGGGTAGCGCACTCCATGATAAAGGAGATAGGTGTTGGTGATGACCACTCTAAAGAGCTTAAAGCTGACTCTACAACTGTCAATGTAACTCCTTGAGGGATGTTCGTATATAAGGCCTCAACGTCGAGGGTGATCAAGAGGTCAATCTCATCGATGTTCTCTGTTTCTTCAATAATTCGGAGGATATCCGTTGTATCCCTTACATACGAAGGTGTTTCCCTCACCAATGGCTGTAGAAAATGGTCACAGAACTTAGAAAGTGTCTCGAGTAATGACCCAATGCCAGAAACAATAGGATGACCAGGAACCGGGGTAATGCCCTTATGTATCTTAGGTAGAGTATAGAAGTACGGAACCTTAGGTTCCTTGGCAATCAGAAAATTAGATTCTTTGTGACTAATCCAGCCATTGGTCTCAGCTTCGTATACCATCGTGGAGATGGCAGTGGTCAAGCGTGTTGTAGGGTCGACTGTAATAGGGGTGTAATACCTATTATTGGAGAGTTGACGTCTACATTCTGCGTCATAGTCAGCAGTGGATTGGACTACTGTAGCCCCACCCTTATCAGCCTGTTTTATCATTATGGTTGAATCTTCTGCAAGCCCCTTAGCTATCAAAGACTCAGCATTCGAGAAGTTGTGGAAGGAACAGCGATCATGGGGTAGCGCTAATTCCTTGAGTACTGCCTGTTCAAAAGCTAGTACCTCGATGGGGACCATGCTATTGTTTGGTGTAAACGAGGATGGGTTCCTCAGTCCAGAGTCATCTTGTTCAATGGGTAGTCTGTCCTGGAAGTACGACCTCAGTCGTATTTTCCGGAATAGATTTTGCACCTCACAAAGTTCCCTAAACTTGTCCTCCCTAGGGGTAGGGACAAAACTTAGGCCCATCTGCAACACGGCCTTCTCCGATTCAGTGAGGATGCGTTGCGACAGATTGACCACTAATTCCTCTTGCCTTGTGTTTTGCTCCGGGTGTCCATGCCTCCCGTGGGCTGGTCCTGCCATTGGACCTGCTTCTGATTTCCTTTTCTGTTGCGCCCTCTTCCTCTGCCCCAACCTCTGTCTAAAAAAGAGGAGCTATTATGGGCCTGCCTGGTGGCTTGTGTAAGTTCTTGTGAACTTTTGGAATGAAGTAGATCACAGGGATGGTAGGGTGCTCTTTCTTCAAATATTTATATTCTTCCAAATTGAGTAAGCCCAGGCTCTTCCATGCTAGAAGTTTTGCAAAAAATAGATCCTGTGTGCCTTTGAATGTTTGGAGCGAACTTTTCCTGTAACATTCTGGATTGTTAAGCTGAGAGGATGCTTCATCCATATAATCTTGCAAGGGCCGCAACACAATGTTCCCTCCCTTGTCAGAATTTCTGACTACAACTTGCTTCTCTTTCTTGAGTTTGTCAATGAGTTGGTAATATTTTCTTTCCTTGTGAGTGATTTTCTTTTTTGCTTTATTGATGCCCATATTGAACTTTTTAATTTGCGCAACCACTTGCTCGTTGAATACATCCAGGGAATCGCATGGCATGATCGGGATGAACTTGGATTTGTTTTTGAATGGGGTGTCCGGTTTGACGCAGGTTTCTTGTGTTGGTGATTCAGCACCTTGACAACATATTTGATTTTCTTGTCCCATGGCACTTCTTTCCGAGACCCCATTGCCCTGCTCCAAATCATACAAGTCCCGTAACAAACCATAATCTGCCACTGTCAGATTGGAAAGGATTGAGGCATTAGTTGTTGGTGTAATATTTTCCATTTATTTGAATGAGTTTGGAGCTGATGGTATTTCTTTAATTTGAGCTTTCTAATGAATTTATATATATCTGCTCGGGTCTGTGTATAATTAAAATTGGTCTCCGGGCTGTAGGATAGTCCCAGGGAGAACAACTGCTGTTCTGCTGCTTCGAGGTCTATGTCAGCTAAATTGATAATGGTATTTGCACCAATGGGGGTAGCAAGGAGATGTGGCATCACCTCTACTTGCGTTTCCATTGCCCCTGCCCGCGTGCTGGTCTCTAGGTGCCTGCATTTTCTGCAGGCCTGCCTTCTTTCCCTTCTTCTCTGGGTACTTCGCTTTTTGCAGGTCTGCTGTTTCTTGGACGCAGTGTTTCCCGTCTGCTTCTCCTTAAAAAATCCAACTCTTCCCCCAAGGTCAGTCTGATGGCACTTTGGTCAGGCCTTTTCCCTGTTACTTCTGACTCCGATTCACTTTTGAGCGCTGAACTTAATTCCGATGCCGATGTGGTCTCTACCTGATGTTGATTTTTATCCGTTGGATGAGACAATTGCATCCGTTTGCTGGCAGTGGCATTCCTCAAAGAATCATATTTACGGGCGAAGGAGAAAATCTGCCCATTGGCATAGTCTTCCTTATCCCTTTTAAACTTATAAATTTTCCTTGTTTTTATTTTTTCTTCTTCTTTGTGCAGCCTAGACATTATTTCGTCATGCAGCTTCTGTCTTTGTTGGGAGTCTCCTTGTACCTTGATTTCCTCATTGAGAACGTCTATTTTAAGCTGGAGATCGACTCTATAACTGTCGGCATATTTAAACAATATTTGTACCAGCTTACGAGAGGACTCTAGGTTACACTCCGCCCACTCAGCCATCATCCGGGGGTTTGGCGTCTCATAACTCGGGGCGATCATGATCCTAAGGCCCCTGGGGATTCTTCCCACATCCAGGTACTTTTGGAGTGACTTAGACTCCCACCATTTTGACTGTTCTTGGCTCATACGTTTTTCAAGTATGCGGTAATTGTCCTTCAGCCCTTTTGCCCCTCCACTCGCTTCCTCATTAGCACTTTTACTAGTATCTTGCTGTTCCGGGGGAGAGTCCGAGAACATCTCCTCTGCGACAGTTATATATATATGTGACCATATTTGGAACAATGTTGGGGTATTTAAAAAGTTGGGCTGTATAACAGTATGCTGAATCATGAAGCAGCTATATAGCCTATGATTGCCCCCACTTGTATGTGTATATGTGTATATATATTAATTGTCGTCAATGTTAATGTCCCACTGATGCTAGATCAATTGAATGTTTTGGATAAATGTTTCAGGCACTTGTCACTTTATTCACGAGGTTTTAAAAAAACAAAATAAGTTACAAAAGGAAACTAGAAGTGAAGTAGTACTTTTGCACGTATCACTTTAATAGATAATGTTGCACTGTCACTTTAATTTTTAACTCCAGCAACATGTATAAATGAATTTTATAATGGCGACGGCAGAAGGTTTGACAAAGACCGCGGCTGCAGTTGAAATGCGTTACCTGTTGTGAGCCACAATTAGGTCGGTTCAAAAAGTGAACCCGTGCGTGCTGGAGCTTGTTTGTATTCTGGAAACAGGCACGTTGAGGGGGGATACATATATATATATATATATATATATATATATATATATATATATATATATATATATTACCTACTGGCGGTTGCCAGTAGGTAGTTATAGTTAGGACCACGTTTCCGTAGGAAAAGCATTTTTGATGTGCTTATAACTTTGGCGTCGTTTGACGAATCTTTACGAAATTTTCCAAAAAGTTCCTCTTTTCAGGTCAGCTCCTATCCTAAACGTTTGGGGGGGATTCATCAAGGGGGGGCTAAGAAAAAAGGGGGGTCCCAAAACATGTTTTCTCCATGCAATTTCCATAGGAAATTTTAGACCAGGCTACAGGTCAAACTGCTGAACGGAATTACGCCAAATTTGGCACAGAGAAAGGTCTTGGTCCAGAAAGCACGCTTTTGTTTAAATCGGGTAAATCCGTTCAGTAGTTTTAGAGAAATATCAAATTTTCCAGATATCGATATTTAAGAATTCTGACATCTGATTGGCTGAGGCGTTACGAGCACGAGCTTCCGGCTCATTGGCTGCGAACTGTTGAAACTAGGAAGTGTTGGCAGCCATTTTGTGATTCAGTCCGTCAGCTCACAACTCTCCCTCTACAAGGCATCAGGTCCGTAGTTCTACCTCTGCGAGGCAACACAAAAATATACTGCAGCTCTGTCTGTGTGAGACACCCCTTTCACGGTCCCTCTCCCCACATCACCAGCTCGCGGCTATGCCTTTAGAAGCCAGTCCGTCGGCTCGCAGCTCTGCGACTGCGAGCTGTGAGCCATTTTGTGACTCAGTCCGTCAGCTCGCATCTCTCCCTCTAAAAGGCATCGGATCCGTAATTCTACCTCTGCGAGGCAATACTGAAAATATCCCGCAGGTCTGTCTGTGCGAGATACTCCTTTTACGCTCCCTCTCCCCACATCATCAGCTCGCGGCTATGCCTTCAGAAGCCAGTCCGTCGGCTCGCAGCTCTGTGTCTGCGAGCCGTCGGGCCCGCAGCTCTACCTCTGTGAGCCACCTCGTTAGCTTGTAGCTGTGTCTGTGCTAGCAGGCCCGTCGGCCCGTTACTCTCCCTCTGCGAGTTAGCCCGTCGGGTTGCAGCTCGGAGGGCTCGCAGCTGTATCTCTGCGAGCCAGCCCGTTAACTGATAGCTGTGTGTCTGCTAGCAGGCCTGTTGGCCCGTTGGTCTCCCTCTGCGAGTCAGGCCACAGCTCTCCCTCTGTGAGCCAGTACGGTGCTGTGCTTTTGCGAGCCAACGGCTTGTAGGTCTCCCTCTGCAAGCTGAGCCCACGGGCCGCAGCTCTTCCTCTGAGAGCCTGCCCGACGGCCCGCAGGTGTCCCTCTGCTAGCCGAACCGCAGCTGACACTCTGCGAGCCGAAATTGGGAATATAAGGCGGCTCTAAAAAGAGTTAATCCAAAGAGAGGGAACAATGGGCTTTTGGTAAGGTCCAGCGTTCATGCCCTAGACTGTCAAAAGGAAAAAGGGTACGAAGTTCCTTGGTGCCTTAAAAATCTTGGTCACAGACCTAGTTATATTCACATGAGGCAGGTTAACCTGTCAGTTGAGTACTGGGAGGAGAGGAATTCCTCCTTTCGGAACTAGTGCCCTCACACACCCAGCAAGCTAGGTGTCATGCTTCATCATATGGGCCTGCTCCTCGTCGGGTCGGCGCTGCAATACCCGACGGGCACCCATAAAGGGGCTCTTTATCGGAGATCTTTTGTTCCTTGCCGTTTTGGTGCCGTGGGTGTGAGGGCCCTAGTGTGTTTGGATGTAGTAGTGAGTAGGATGATTAAAACAGGTCAGGGGTCCTATGGAACCAATTTTATTCTAGCAGGGTCCCTGCCTGATTAAAAAGGGGGGGAGAGGCGACTATCTGACTATAATGGGTCACGATAAGGGCGCTCTACTCCTGGTGGGTCAACATGTTTCTCGCCTATTTGTCTGGGGGATCAGTGGCGATTCTTCAGGACCTTAATGTGAAACTTATCTACACCCAGTGGTACGGTGAGAACCTACCTACCACTTAGTGGATCTGCGGGAAAAGTGCCCGCGAGTTCAATGGGCAACCTAATCGCTATTTAGTAAGTGCCTCATCAATTCCAGCGGGCTCTGGACACATTGGACCCGGGTCCAGCGGTGCGGGGTAGGTCTACCACTCGGTTTCTACTTGAACCAGACACATATCTCCAATGTGTCCAGAGCCCGCTGGAATTGATGAGGCACTTACTAAATAGCGATTGGGTTGCCCATTGAACTTGCGGGCACTTTTCCCGCAGATCCACTAAGTGGTAGGTAGGTTCTCACCGTACCACTGGGTGTAGATAAGTTTCACATTAAGGTCCTGAAGAATCGCCACTGATCCCCCAGACAAATAGACGAGAAACATGTTGACCCACCAGGAGTAGAGCGCCCTTATCGTGACCCAGTATAGTCAGATAGTCGCCTCTCCACCCCCTTTTTAATCAGGCAGGGACCCTGCTAGAATAAAATTGGTTCCATAGGACCCTGACCTGTTTTAATCATCCTACTCACTACTACATCCAAACACACTAGGGCCCTCACACCCACGGCACCAAAACAGCAAGGAACAAAAGATCTCCGATAAAGAGACCCTTTATGGATGCCCGTCGGGTATTGCAGCGCCGACCCGACGAGGAGCAGGCCCATATGATGAAGCATGACACCTAGCTTGCTGGGTGTGTGAGGGCACTAGATCCGAAAGGAGGAATTCCTCTCCTCCCACTACTCAACTGACAGGTTAACCTGCCTCATGTGAATATAACTAGGTCTCTGACCAAGATTTTTAAGGCACCAAGGAACTTCGTACCCTTCTTCCTTTTGGCTCTAAAAAGAGCCCTTGTGTTTATTAGTTGGAGCTACATGTAAGTGCGAATGCACAGCTTCAGGTTAATCAGGAAAACTCGGTTTCCCTCATCTGTGAAGTGTACTCCATCACTTCTGTAGATATCAGCCATATCAAAACATATGCTGTTGTTGTAAATCGACCCCATTCTATGGTCTCTGAGGTATGCTGACACAGCTTTGTTGACATTCTTCCTAGATTTTTCAATCTTATGACAAAATTGGTTTCACCATTCCCACTTCTGTCTTTGGCATATATTGGATTATACAAAGACAGTTTGAGGCAAAAGTAACATCAATTGTCCAAAGGTGTCCTTCATAAGCATTTCCAAACCTACCCCAGTCAATGTGCCTAGGTCGTTACCACCACAGTGTACAATCATGAGATCAGGGTGTTGGAGATGCAAACAGGTTTTAACCAAAGGGAGCAATTGGTGCCACTTCAATCCTCTCTGTGCAAACCATTTAATGTGCACATTTTGTAAACCTAGGTCTAAGTCAATACGTCTCTGTTCTGCATACCTCTTGCACCAGAAAACATAGCTATGTCCTACAATCCACACTAGCATTTTGAAGGTATGGCTAGAAGATATGGATAAATGTCTGTAGCGCTTGCAGTCCGTTCGTAGAATAAGAGATATGTTTAAACATGGAGAACAACTTTTTTTTTACATACAAAACGTTAACCGATTGGGAGATGAAATGTATTGTGTCCTAAAAAGTAGGGTGTATATTAGTTTTTATGAAAAGCATCTTTGCGATTGGTTAATAAAAAAGCAGTTTATACGTGGAGTACATATTATAGGATGAAATTTGCTCAGCTCAACCACACCTGCTAATTGTATTTGGAAGGTACAGTTCAAACTTGAAAGAATGGTGAACTTTTGACCTCCACGTGCCGTTAAATGTTGGAGAAAATGTTGCAAAAAAAAATATTGGTAGGTTTAAAAAAATGATGAACTTTTAACCTGCACGTGTCGTAGAATGTTCTAGAAAGTGTTGATACAATACCTTGAACTTTTCACCTGTATGTGTCCTTAAAAAAACTGTTTATATGGAAAGTTCAAAAATAACCAATAAAGAGAGGTTTTGCAATCTAAAAAAAATAAGGAACTATTCTGATTTGTTCTTTACATGTATTTATGTGTGGAGCAACAGGGAAATTGTGCCATTACTGGTTCCATTCTTGATGAAAGCGGTGCATTACATGTACTGTGTGACAAGAAAAGAATTGCATGCGTTTGTGACATTTGAAATCTGCATACCAACTACGAAGGTAAATTAGAAATTAAGAAGGTGTGTTATGTGTTTTGTAGTAGTGGTTAAGTATTTGAGACGATATTTTTAACTTTCAAAGTGAATGACAACAGATGCAATGGAGCCAACGATCATGCAGCTCGGACACCCAACACTGCTCCCACACCCCTGCCACCAGCCCCTTGTCCGCCATCCCCCTTCACCTCCCCCCACACAAACAAATGTGACAGCAACCTTAGGAAATCTGGAACGTAACAAATTGGCTGATGTCGCACAATTATAGTAAAGAAGATGCATGTGAGGTTGGACAAATAAGAATCTCAGTCATCTATGGATTTACATATAAAATATTTTATTTAAACAAAACAACAAAATAAAAGTAGGTACAGGTATGGCGTGTCATCCCTCAACAATTTGTGAATCACAGCCTGCAAGACAAAAAGAAAGATAAGATTGTGCGTCATGCGTCCATGAAAGGAGAGAGAGAGAGAAAGAGAGAAAGAGTGAGAGAGAGGAAGAGACAGAGAAAGAAAGAGTGAGACAGAGAGGAAGACAGAGAAAGAGAGAAAAAGTGAGAGAGAGAGGAAGAGAGAAAGAGAGAAAGAGTGAGATACAAGGAAGAGAGAGAGAAAGAGAGAAACAGTGTGAGAGAGAGAAAGAGTGAGACAGAGAGGAAGAGAGAGAGAAAGAAAGAATGAGAGAGAGAGGAAAAGACATAGAAAGAGAGAAAGAGTGTGAGAGAGAGAAAGGAAGAGATAGAGAGTGAGAGAGAGAGAGAAGAGTGTGAGTGACAGAAAGGAAGAGATGGAGAGGGAGAGTGAGTGTTGACACTGTGGAGAAAATCCTCACAGCTCACCTTTCTGCCACCGGTGTGTCTCCAACCACGTGCCGGGACATAGTGCAGTCTTCAAGTTTAGTCATCTGAAACATAGTATAGAATCAGTAATGGCAGAGTACATACAACTGCACACGCCTAATTCTCTGTTTCGCCCCTGCGCACCCAGGCTGCTGCACCCCATCGACTCCCGCCGCCCAGAGGTGTCTGCCCGCCTCTGCACACCCAGGCTGCCGTACCCCATCCACTCCCACTGCCCAGAGGTATCTGCCCGCGGCTGTGCACCCAGGCTGGTGCACCCCATCCAGTCCCACTGCCCGGAGATGACTGCCCGTTCCTGTGCACCCAGACTGCTGCATCCCATCCACTCCCACTGCCTAGAGGTGTCTGCCCGCTCCTGTGCACCCAGGCTGCTGCACCCCATCCACTCCCACTGCTCGGAGGTGCCTGCCCGCTCTTGTGCACCCAGGGTGCTGCACACTATCCACTCCCACCGCCCAGAGGTGACTGCTCGCTGCTGAGGAAACAAACCTCTCTGCTCACTTTCCGCCACCGGCGTGTGTCTAAGAGGGTCCACCACGTGCCGAAGCAACCTCCTCAGGCGTTGCGTACACGCGGTCAAGCCGAGCTCACAATTCAAAGTGGGTGTTGATTGCAGGATGGCCACGCATCATCGCAGGCTGCACACGCGCTCAGCTCTGGTGGCACTAACTCAGTGGAACTGAAGTCATCGCCTCGTGGCGGGAGGTCCGTGTCGGGGGTGGTCGTCAATCTGTGAATCACAGCCTGCTAGACAAAAAGCAAGATAAGATTGTGCGTCATGCATCCATCAAAGGAGAGAGAGAGAGAGAAAGAGCAAAAGAGTGAGAGAGAGGAAGAGACAGAGAAAGAAAGAGTGAGACAGAGAGGAAGACAGAGAAAGAGATAAAGAGTGAGAGAGAGAGGAAGAGAGAGAGAAAGAGAGAAAGAGTGAGATACAAGGAAGAAAGAGAGAAACAGTGTGAGAGAGAGGTAGAGAGAGAGAGAAAGAGTGAGACAGAGAGGAAGAGAGAGAGAAAGAAAGAATGAGAGAGAGGAAAAGACATAGAAAGAGAGAAAGAGTGTGAGAGAGAGAAAGGAAGAGATAGAGAGTGAGAGAGAGAGAAAGAGTGTGAGTGACAGAAAGGAAGAGATGGAGAGGAAGAGTGAGTGTTGACACTGTGGAGAAAATCCTCACAGCTCACCTTTCTGCCACCGGTGTGTCTCCAACCACGTGCCGGGACATAGTGCAGTCTTCAAGTTTAGTCATCTGAAACATAGTATAGAATCAGTAATGGCAGAGTATTGTATTGTATTGTAATTGCATTTATATAGCGCTTACTACCCCTGACGAGGCGTCGAAGCGCTTTTTTGGCGAGTAGCACGCTACTCCGGGACCCATAGAGGATTAGTGTTGAATTAGTATAGTGAAACATACAAGTAAATTTTAAGTGGTGGATAGGTTTAGTCAGTTATTTGGATTCGGAAGGATAGCAGAAGGATAGCAGAAGGATAGAAGAGGGAAAAAAAGGTTTGTATTTATATACCGCTTGTTACCCCTGATGGGGTGTTGAAGCACGCTACTCCGGAAACCCATAAAGGATTAGTGCTGAATTAGTATGGTGAAATATGAAAGTAATTTGAGTGGTGGGTATTAGTCAGGTATTTGGAGTGAGAAGGGTAGCGGAGGGATAAAAAGTGAAGAAAGGTTTGCATTCATGTAGCACCTGTTACCCCTGATGGGTGTTGAAGCGCTTTTCTGGCGAGTAGGACGCTACTCCGGAACCCATAAAGGATTAGTGTTGAATTAGTATAGTGAAACATGCAAGTCAATTTTAAGTGGTGGATAGGTTTAGTCAGTTATTTGGATTCGGAAGGATAGCAGAAGGATAGAAGAGGGAAAAAAAGGTTTGTATTTATATAGCGCTTGTTACCCCTGAATGGGGTGTGGAAGCACGCTACTCCGGAAACCCATAAAGGATTAGTGCTGAATTAGTATGGTGAAATATGAAAGTAATTTGAGTGGTGGGTATTAGTTATTTGGAGTGAGAAGGGTAGCGGAGGGATAAAAAGGGAAGAAAGGTTTGCATTCATGTAGCACCTGTTACCCCTGATGGGTGTTGAAGCGCTTTTCTGGCGAGTAGGACGCTACTCCGGAACCCATAAAGGATTAGTGTTGAAAATTAGTATAGTGAAGTATGAAGTAATTTGAGTGCTGGATATGTTATTCAGTTATTTGGATAGAGAAGGGTAGGTTGAGGGATAGAAGAGGGAAAGAGGTTTGTATTTATATAGCGCTTGCTACCCCTTGATGGGGTTTTGAAGCGCTTTATTGGCGAGTAGCACGCTAGTCTGGAACCCATAAGGATTACTGTTGAATTAGTATGGCCAAACATGAAAGTAATTTGAGTGATGGATATGTTAGTCAGTTATTTGGTTTGAGAAGGGTTGGGGAGGGTTAGAAAGGGAAAAAGGTTTGCGTTTATATAGCGCTGGTAACCCTGATGGGGTGTTGAAACGCTTCATTGGCGAGTAGCACGCTCCTTTGGAACCCATAAAGGATTAGTGGTGAATTTGTATAGTGGAATATGGAAATTGAGAAGTGAACGTGTTAGTCTGTTATTTTGATTGAAAAGGAAAGTGGAGGGACAGAAGAGTGAGATTTTTTTTTTTTTAAATTAATTAATTTATTTTTGGGAGGTCATAGCAGTAGGAGGAGGCTTTTGGATGAGTAAAAAGGGGTTTTTGAGGGGAAGAGTCAGAGGGGAGAGTTTATAAAGGTTTGTTTTGGGGGATTGGTATAGTAAAAGAGGTGTCAGATGATGCAAGGAGGGTAGAGTAGGAGAGAGTCTAGAAAGGGTTATTTTGGGATCATAGTAGTGGTATGGGGTTTGGGATAAATTAGAGAGTGGATGTAGAGGATATATTGATAGATGTATAGGGTGAGAGATAGGGTAGTGCATTGGAAAGAGTAGTAGAAAGAAGTTTGAGATGAGTCAGAAGGTTGGGCCAGAGGATATATTGAGAGAAGTATAGGCTTAGAAATAGGGTAGTGCATTTGAAATGCTAAATTAGAAGAAAGTGATAAATATATAGATCCATGAGTACATTGAAAGTATATAGATGCATAAAGGAGGTAAGTATATATAGATTAAAGATATTGATAGAGGTACAGGATGAGAAATAGGGAAGTGCATTGGATATGCTTTTTCAGGAGAAAGGTAACAGACACACAGATCCAAGTACATGGAAGGTACATAGATGCACAATGGAAGTAAGTACATGTAGACCAAAGATGATTTTTATTTATTTATTTATTTACAACAACATAATTATTCTACATGTTTATACAAAGCAATACACAAAGATAGGTACATATCTATAGTGAAAATAAATGCTTATATACAGAGGAATATGCTGTAAATTTCTGTTTGCGTATGGTGCTTATGTGGGGAAGAGCCAATTCTTGAGTAGTTTTCTGAAGATAAGGTGGTTGTCGGTGGATCTTATGTTGGGGGTAAAGAGTTCCATAGTTTGGCTGCTTGAACAGAGAAGGATGTGCCACCCATGGTTTTTTTCTTGTATCTTGGGATTTTGAGGTGAGATGCCCCTTTAGAGCGTAGGTTCCTTTGTTGAATGTGTTTGGTGATTTTATTCCTGATGAAGAGCGGTCCCATCCCATGTATTGCTTTGTGGGTGATACAAAGGAGCTTGAACGTGGATCTTCTGGCAACCGGTAACCAATGCAGGGCTTTCAAGGCAGGTGAGATGTGGTCTTGCGGTTTGATATGCAAGAGTAGTCTGGCAGCCGAGTTCTGAATCCATTGTAGTCTTTTCATGGTTGTTAAAGGTGATCCGTGGTAGAGGCTATTGGAGTAATCGAGTTTGGACAGAACAAGAGAGATGGTAGCTTGGACCTTGTGTGGAAATCCCAAATGAGGAAAAATTCGTCGCAGCGTTTTCATAGTGACAAAGCTTGATTTTGTTAGTTTGTCCACTTGGGCATTCATCGACAGCTTGGAGTCCATGGTTATTCCGAGGTTTCTTACTTCCTTCGATAATTTAGGTGGTGATCCCAGTTCATCAGGCCAGGCGGCGAGCGGGTCGTAATGTTTCCAAATGCCACACGTGAGTATTTCCGTTTTTGAAGCATTCAATTTGAGATGGCTCCAAGTCATCCACTGATCCACGGCTCTGAGACAACTGAAAATTGGGCATTTTTCAATGTCTTTGGGGCATTCCAGTTGAAGGAGTATTTGCGTGTCATCTGCATAGTTATAGCACGTGAGGTGAAATTGATTGATCAGTACCGGTAATGACTTCATGTAGATGTTGAAAAGCATGGGCGAGATGATAGAACCTTGAGGGACCCCTGCTTTTGTGGAGTATGGTTTGGACGAGAAAGGTGGGGTATGGATGACATTAGTTCTGTTTCGAAGGTAGGACGCGATCCAGTCTAGAGCAGTTCCCTCTATGCCGGCTTCATAGAGTCTTTGTTTCAGAGTGTCATGGTCAACCGTGTCAAAGGCAGCCGAGAGGTCCAAGAGGAGTAGCGCAGCAACCCCGCTGTGGTCAACTGTATTCTTCAGGTCATCCCAGATGGCAAGGGGGGCAGATTCAGTGCCTCTTCCCGGACGGAATCCTGTTTGGAAGTCTGAGAGTATGTCATTCTCTTCAATGAATTGTGACATCAGGGCGAACGCTGCTCTTTCTATCAGTTTGCCCAGGAAAGGTCCATTTGTAATGGGTCTGTAGTTGTCAGGGTTCAGCGGGTCCAAATTTGTTTTCTTCAGTAAAGGGCGTATGTGTGATTTTTTGAGTTCTTCTGGAAATATTCCGCTAGTTAAGGAATCGTTGATGATTCTTCTTACTGGAGTGGCAGCAGAGGTTGTTAAAAGAATTGTCTTGAAAGTTTGTGGTGTACAGGGGTCAGAAGGGCTGCCGGCAGGCCTGCTTGCTTTGACCAGGTCCATAAATTCATTGTGTGAGATGTGTTGGAAGGGACGGAGAGGCTGGGTTAGAGTATTCTTGGATTGTTGTTTTGTACAGGGGTTGGTGCTGGTGCTTTGTTTCTGTTTTAAGTACGAGTCCAATGTGTCTGCTTTATCTGTGTAATGATTTGCCAGTTTGTCTGTGAAATCTTGAGTAACAGGAAGAGTTCCTTCTAGGCAATTTGGTTTGCGAAAATCATTGAGTATTTTATAGAATTCTTTATTTGCACATTTAGCATTTTGAATTCTGTCTGAATAGTACCTTTTCTTGGCTTTTTTGATAGCTGACTTGTATAATCAGTTAATTTTTTGTAGGTGAAGTTTGTCTTGTTTGGCGTTTGTTTTGAGCCAGGTACGTTGCAGCTTTCTAATTTGTTGTTTTATGTCTTTTATTTCCAAGTTTTTCCAAGGCGCTTTTTTTCTTTTGTGCGGTTGTGTGGTTTTGAGTGGTATCAGGATGTCAAAAGCTTCATATAGATTTTGAACCGAAGTTATTGTTTCCAGATTTGTACTTGATGTTAGTTGTGTTTCTAAGTGTTCCAAATTGAGTTTGTTCCATGGCCGAAAGGTGGATGGATGTAAGCTTGTTTTAGGTGAGTCCCTTAGTGTTGTTTTATGTTGGAAAGCAAGCAAGTGGTGGTCTGACCATGTGACTGGAGTTATAGTTTGAAAGGTAACTAGTTCAGTATTAGCAAAAATGACATCTAGGATATGTCCAGCGATGTGTGTGGGTTTGTGGACAATCTGATACAGGTTCAGTGCGTCTAGGCCAGTGATTGTTTTTGGATGGGTCATATTGGGTTTGTCAAACCAACTGTTGAGGTCACCCAGAACGCATAAGTTGGAGTGTATTGTTATCAGGTTTGAAACTGTGTCTAGAAGTGCGTCTGAGAATGTCGCCTTGCTAGGTGGAGGTCTGTAAAGGAGCAGGAAGTTACAGGATGAAGACGGTGTAGTATTGCATCTTGTTAGAAGAGCCTCACAATTCTTTATGGAGATGTCATCAACTTTAGTGATATGTAATGTTTGCCTGAACACAACAGCTAGACCACCTCCTTTTTTGCCTATACGATTTTGGGTGATCGTTTGATAGCCTAGAGGAATGGATTCATGCAGGACTGGAGCCATATCATCTCCCAACCATGATTCAGTTATGAATAGTATGTCTGGTTTTGGATCTGTGAGAAGGTCGTACATGTGATGTTTGTTTTTAGAGAGGGATCGAGCATTTATTAGTAGACAGTTTAGAGAATGGCCTTTGGTGATAGTGAGACTTTGTTTTGTAGAAGAGTGATCAGTATTGTGTGTGTTTGTAGCTGGTGTGTTTTTAGTGCTGGGATTAGCTGTATTAGGATAGCAATTGTGTAGCTGTTCTGTATCATGTTCCTCATCCAGCATGCTAAGAAGGCATTTTGATGGGTCTGCGTGTGTATGTGGTGGAGATGGTGTTTGAGAGTGAGTTGGTGTGCTATGTTGTTTTCGTGGTGTAACATTGTTGTGCAGTAGACATGGGGAAGCAAAGTTGTGAGGTGTGGCACGTCGCTTATGTTGTCTGTGTGTGTTTATGGTGGAAGGTGTATGAGTCAGGGGTGGTGGTGCAGCATGTGGGTCATGTAGTAAGGTTCTAAATTGTCCAATGGATGAGAGGCGGTTAGAAGAGAGTTGCTGTGTTGCTGTATCTGTGTTCGGTGTGTTGGAAAGAGAAAGCTTGGCATTGGAGTTTGTTCCTTTGTGTGGTTTGAAAGGTGGGTGTATGTTTGTATTTTATGATGGTATGTATTTTGACGTGTTGCGCTTTGAAGATCTTGTTGTGCTGGTGTGTGTGATATGTTTTGTTTTTGAGGAGTAGTGAAAAGGGGTGCTGGTGTATTTGTTTCATGCAATGGATTTGGTTGTATAGTATTGTTTGTGAGAGGAGGTTGTAAGGTAGAGGGGGTGGTGATGTGTTTATGAGTAGAGTGTATGTTGTGTGTAGGAGGGAATGAAGTAGAGGTGAGAGTGTTTGTCTTAGACTGGTTTGTTGCAGGAGTTAAAAATGGAAGCAATCATGGGCAGGAAAAATCACAAATTTGAACACAAAACAGGCAATTAAATATGCAATCACAGGCAGGTTAAAACTATAATTTTAAACTGTAACAACCACAGGCAAAGACAGTAATCACAGATAGGGAAAATCGTTTTTTTAACTCTTTTAGGAAAGAGCCAGCACTTGTCTGCCTCCTTACCACTTCCTGGACTCTGCTCACTGCAATCTGGGGCACAGGTTGGCTGCAACTCACAAGATGGAGGAGAATGATTTGGGGTGCACCCAGCAAAGCCTTAAGGGGCCAGGTCAGGTGTGAGGGGAGAGCTCAGAGTTGCCTAGGAGCTGAATAGCCAATCCCCAGTCCTAGGTCTGCTGGCCTGGGGGTGGGGGTGGGGGCTGGGACTGGGGAGCTGCTTCTCTTGTTCAGAATCTCCTAGGAGACAGACAGGCTCAATCCACACTTTGGACTTCTGCAGGTAAGGGCCTAACTTGTCCTCTGAAAATAGTGTTTGTATAAAACTTTACTCTCTCTCCTGGACAAAAAACGAAGAGCACAGTCCCTATTAAACACAGTTTAAACAGCACACAGAAGATCACTGCTGCCTCAGAGCACACTCTGATGTAGAATATCCCTGTTGCTGGGGGGGGGGGGCTGTTTCACTGACTTGTTAACACAAAATGGTGGCTGGGGGTGCACTGTTTAACATACAGGTCTTAGCACAGAGACAAGGGGAAATTTGGAGGGAAAACTGATAGTCACCGGGAATGAGAGGGAAAAACTACAGAGATTTAGGACTGCAAATCCCACAATTCAACACTTTAAATGGAAGCAATCATGGGCAGGAAAAACCACAAATTTGAACACAAAACAGGTAATTAAATATGCAATCACGGGCAGGTTAAAACTACAATTTTAAACTGTAACAACCACAGGCAAAGACAGTAATCACAGATAGGGAAAATCGTTTTTTAACTCTTTTAGGAAAGAGACAGCACTAGTCTGCCTCCTTACCACTTCCTGGACTCTGCTCACTGCAATCTGGGGCACAGGTAGGCTGCAACTCACAAGATGGAGGAGAATGATTTGGGGTGCACCCAGCAAAGCCTTAAGGGGCCTGGGCAGGTGTGAGGGGAGGGCTCAGAGTTGCCTAGGAGCTGAATAGCCAATCCCCAGTCCTAGGTCTGCTGGCCTGGGGGTGGGGGCTGGGACTGGGGAGCTGCTTCTCTTGTTCAGAATCTCCTAGGAGACAGACAGGCTCAATCCACATTTTGGACTTCTGCAGGTAAGGGCCTAACTTGTCCTCTGAAAATAGTGTTTGTATAAAACTTTACTCCCTCTCCTGGACAAAAACGAAGTGCACAGTCCCTATTAAACACAGTTTAAACAGCACACAGAAGATCACTGCTGCCTCAGAGCACACTCTGATGTAGAATATCTTGTTGCTGGGGGGGGGGGCTGATTTCACTGACTTGTTAACACAAAATGGTGGCTGGGGGTGCACTGTTTAACATACAGGTCCTAGCACTGAGACGAGGGGAAATTTGGAGGGAAAACTGATAGTCACCGGGAATGAGAGGGAAAAACTACAGAGATTTAGGACTGCAAATCCCACAATTCAACACTTTAAATGGAAGCAATCATGGGCAGGAAAAACCACAAATTTGAACACAAAACACGTAATTAAATATGCAATCACGAGCAGGTTAAAACTACAATTTTAAACTGTAACAACCACAGGCAAAGACAGTAATCACAGATAGGGAAAATCGTTTTTTAACTCTTTTAGGAAAGAGACAGCACTAGTCTGCCTCCTTACCACTTCCTGGACTCTGCTCACTGCAATCTGGGGCACAGGTAGGCTGCAACTCACAAGATGGAGGAGAATGATTTGGGGTGCACCCAGCAAAGCCTTAAGGGGCCTGGGCAGGTGTGAGGGTAGGGCTCAGAGTTGCCTAGGAGCTGAATAGCCAATCCCCAGTCCTAGGTCTGCTGGCCTGGGGGTGGGGGCTGGGACTGGGGAGCTGCTTCTCTTGTTCAGAATCTCCTAGGAGACAGACAGGCTCAATCCACACTTTGGACTTCTGCAGGTAAGGGCCTAACTTGTCCTCTGAAAATAGTGTTTGTATAAAACTTTACTCCCTCTCCTGGACAAAAAACAGAAGTGCACAGTCCCTATTAAAGACAGTTTAAACAGCACACAGAAGATCACTGCTGCCTCAGAGCACACTCTGATGTAGAATATCCCTGTTGCTGGGGGAGTCTGGTTTCACTGACTTGTTAACACAAAATGGTGGCTGGGGGTGCACTGTTTAACATACAGGTCTTAGCACAGAGACAAGGGGAAATTTGGAGGGAAAACTGATAGTCACCGGGAATGAGAGGGAAAAACTACAGAGATTTAGGACTGCAAATCCCACAATTCAACACTTTAAATGGAAGCAATCATGGGCAGGAAAAACCACAAATTTGAACACAAAACAGGAAATTAAATATGCAATCACGGGCAGGTTAAAACTACAATTTTAAACTGTAACAACCACAGGCAAAGACAGTAATCACAGATAGGGAAAATCGTTTTTTAACTCTTTTAGGAAAGAGACAGCACTAGTCTGCCTCCTTACCACTTCCTGGACTCTGCTCACTGCAATCTGGGGCACAGGTAGGCTGCAACTCACAAGATGGAGGAGAATGATTTGTGGTGCACCCAGCAAAGCCTTAAGGGGCCTGGGCAGGTGTGAGGGGAGGGCTCAGAGTTGCCTAGGAGCTGAATAGCCAATCCCCAGTCCTAGGTCTGCTGGCCTGGGGGTGGGGGCTGGGACTGGGGAGCTGCTTCTCTTGTTCAGAATCTCCTAGGAGATAGACAGGCTCAATCCACACTTTGGACGTCTGCAGGTAAGGGCCTAACTTGTCCTCTGAAAATTGTGTTTGTATAAAACTTTACTCCCTCTCCTGGACAAAAAACGAAGTGCACAGTCCCTATTAAACACAGTTTAAACAGCACACAGAAGATCACTGCTGCCTCAGAGCACACTCTGATGTAGAATATCCCTGTTGCTGGGGGGGGCTGGTTTCACTGACTTGTTAACACAAAATGGTGGCTGGGGGTGCACTGTTTAACATGCAGGTCTTAGCACAGAGACAAGAGGAAATTTGGAGGGAAAACTGATAGTCACCGGGAATGAGAGGGAAAAACTACAGAGATTTAGGACTGCAAATCCCACAATTCAACACTTTAAATGGAAGCAATCATGGGCAGGAAAAACCACAAATTTGAACACAAAACAGGTAATTAAATATGCAATCACGGGCAGGTTAAAACTACAATTTTAAACTGTAACAACCACAGGCAAAGACAGTAATCACAGATAGGGAAAATCATTTTTTAACTCTTTTAGGAAAGAGACAGCACTAGTCTGCCTCCTTACCACTTCCTGGACTCTGCTCACTGCAATCTGGGGCACAGGTAGGCTGCAACTCACAAGATGGAGGAGAGTGATTTGGGGTGCACCCAGCAAAGCCTTAAGGGGCCTGGGCAGGTGTGAGGGGAGGGCTCAGAGTTGCCTAGGAGCTGAATAGCCAATCTCCAGTCCTAGGTCTGCTGGCCTGGGGGTGGGGGCTGGGACTGGGGAGCTGCTTCTCTTGTTCAGAATCTCCTAGGAGACAGGACAGGCTCAATCCACACTTTGGACTTCTGCAGGTAAGGGCCTAACTTGTCCTCTGAAAATAGTGTTTGTATAAAACTTTACTCCCTCTCCTGGACAAAAAACGAAGTGCACAGTCCCTATTAAACACAGTTTAAACAGCACACAGAAGATCACTGCTGCCTCAGAGCACACTCTGATGTAGAATATCCCTGTTGCTGGGGGGGGGCTGGTTTCACTGACTTGTTAACACAAAATGGTGGCTGGGGGTGCACTGTTTAACATACAGGTCTTAGCACAGAGACGAGGGGAAATTTGGAGGGAAAACTGATAGTCACCGGGAATGAGAGGGAAAAACTACAGAGATTTAGAACTGCAAATCCCACAATTCAACACTTTAAACGGAAGCAATCATGGGCAGGAAAAACCACAAATTTGAACACAAAACAGGTAATTAAATATGCAATCACGGGCAGGTTAAAACTACAATTTTAAACTGTAACAACCACAGGCAAAGACAGTAATCACAGATAGGGAAAATCGTTTTTTAACTCTTTTAGGAAAGAGACAGCACTAGTCTGCCTCCTTACCACTTCCTGGACTCTGCTCACTGCAATCTGGGGCACAGGTAGGCTGCAACTCACAAGATGGACGAGAATGATTTGGGGTGCACCCAGCAAAGCCTTAAGGGGCCTGGGCAGGTGTGAGGGGAGGGCTCAGAGTTGCCTAGGAGCTGAATAGCCAATCCCCAGTCCTAGGTCTGCTGGCCTGGGGGTGGGGGCTGGGACTGGGGAGCTGCTTCTCTTGTTCAGAATCTCCTAGGAGACAGACAGGCTCAATCCACACTTTGGACTTCTGCAGGTAAGGGCCTAACTTGTCTTCTGAAAATAGTGTTTGTATAAAACTTTACTCCCTCTCCTGGACAAAAAACGAAGTGCACAGTCCCTATTAAACACAGTTTAAACAGCACACAGAAGATCACTGCTGCCTCGGAGCACACTCTGATGTAGAATATCCCTGTTGCGGGGGGGGGGAGGGGGCTGGTTTCACTGACTTGTTAACACAAAATGGTGGCTGTGGGTGCACTGTTTAACATACAGGTCTTAGCACAGAGACGAGGGGAAATTTGGAGGGAAAACTGATAGTCACCGGGAATGAGAGGGAAAAACTACAGAGATTTAGGACTGCAAATCCCACAATTCAACACTTTAAATGGAAGCAATCATGGGCAGGAAAAACGCAAATTTGAACACAAAACAGGTAATTAAATATGCAATCACGGGCAGGTTAAAAATACAATTTTAAACTGTAACAACCAGAGAGCAAAGACAGTAATCACAGATAGGGAAAATTGTTTTTTAACTCTTTTAGGAAAGAGACAGCACTAGTCTGCCTCCTTATCACTTCCTGGACTCTGCTCACTGCAATCTGGGGCACAGGTAGGCTGCAACTCACAAGATGGAGGAGAATGATTTGGGGTGCACCCAGCAAAGCCTTAAGGGGCCTGGGCAGGTGTGAGGAGGGCTCAGAGTTGCCTAGGAGCTGAATAGCCAATCCCCAGTCCTAGGTCTGCTGGCCTGGGGGTGGGGGCTGGGACTGGGGAGCTGCTTCTCTTGTTCAGAATCTCCTAGGAGACAGACAGGCTCAATCCACACTTTGGACTTCTGCAGGTAAGGGCCTAACTTGTCCTCTGAAAATAGTGTTTGTATAAAACTTTACTCCCTCTCCTGGACAAAAAACGAAGTGCACAGTCCCTATTAAACACAGTTTAAACAGCACACAGAAGATCACTGCTGCCTCAGAGCACACTCTGATGTAGAATATCCCTGTTGCTGGGGGAGGGGGGAGGGGCTGGTTTCACTGACTTGTTAACACAAAATGGTGGCTGTGGGTGCACTGTTTAACATACAGGTCTTAGCACAGAGACGAGGGGAAATTTGGAGGGAAAACTGATAGTCACCGGGAATGAGAGGGAAAAACTACAGAGATTTACGACTGCAAATCCCACAATTCAACACTTTAAATGGAAGCAATCATGGGCAGGAAAAAACACAAATTTGAACACAAAACAGGTAATTAAATATGCAATCACGGGCAGGTTAAAAATACAATTTTAAACTGTAACAACCAGAGGCAAAGACAGTAATCACAGATAGGGAAAATTGTTTTTTAACTCTTTTAGGAAAGAGACAGCACTAGTCTGCCTCCTTACCACTTCCTGGACTCTGCTCACTGCAATCTGGGGCACAGGTAGGCTGCAACTCACAAGATGGAGGAGAATGATTTGGGGTGCACCCAGCAAAGCCTTAAGGGGCCTGGGCAGGTGTGAGGGGAGGGCTCAGAGTTGCCTAGGAGCTGAATAGCCAATCCCCAGTCCTAGGTCTGCTGGCCTGGGGGTGGGGGCTGGGACTGGGGAGCTGCTTCTCTTGTTCAGAATCTCCTAGGAGACAGACAGGCTCAATCCACACTTTGGACTTCTGCAGGTAAGGGCCTAACTTGTCCTCTGAAAATAGTGTTTGTATAAAACTTTACTCCCTCGCCTGGAAAAAAAACGAAGTGCACAGTCCCTATTAAACACAGTTTAAACAGCACACAGAAGATCACTGCTGCCTCAGAGCACACTGATGTAGAATATCCCTGTTGCTGGGGGGGGGGGCTGGTTTCACTGACTTGTTAACACAAAATGGTGGCTGGGGGTGCACTGTTTAACATACAGGTCTTAGCACTGAGACGAGGGGAAATTTGGAGGGAAAACTGATAGTCACCGGGAATGAGAGGGAAAAACTACAGAGATTTAGGACTGCAAATCCCACAATTCAACACTTTAAATGTAAGCAATCATGGGCAGGAAAAACCACAAATTTGAACACAAAACACGTAATTAAATATGCAATCACGAGCAGGTTAAAACTACAATTTTAAACTGTAACAACCACAGGCAAAGACAGTAATCACAGATAGGGAAAATCGTTTTTTTAACTCTTTTAGGAAAGAGACAGCACTAGTCTGCCTCCTTACCACTTCCTGGACTCTGCTCACTGCAATCTGGGGCACAGGTAGGCTGCAACTCACAAGATGGAGGAGAATGATTTGGGGTGCACCCAGCAAAGCCTTAAGGGGCCTGGGCAGGTGTGAGGGGAGGGCTCAGAGTTGCCTAGGAGCTGAATAGCCAATCCCCAGTCCTAGGTCTGCTGGCCTGGGGGTGGGGGCTGGGACTGGGGAGCTGCTTCTCTTGTTCAGAATCTCCTAGGAGACAGACAGGCTCAATCCACACTTTGGACTTCTGCAGGTAAGGGCCTAACTTGTCCTCTGAAAATAGTGTTTGTATAAAACTTTACTCCCTCTCCTGGACAAAAAACGAAGTGCACAGTCCCTATTAAACACAGTTTAAACAGCACACAGAAGATCACTGCTGCCTCAGAGCACACTCTGATGTAGAATATCCCTGTTGCTGGGGGGGGGGGCTGGTTTCACTGACTTGTTAACACAAAATGGTGGCTGGGGGTGCACTGTTTAACATACAGGTCTTAGCACAGAGACGAGGGGAAATTTGGAGGGAAAACTGATAGTCACCGGGAATGAGAGGGAAAAACTACAGAGATTTAGGACTGCAAATCCCACAATTCAACACTTTAAATGGAAGCAATCATGGGCAGGAAAAACCACAAATTTGAACACAAAACACGTAATTAAATATGCAATCACGAGCAGGTTAAAACTACAATTTTAAACTGTAACAACCACAGGCAAAGACAGTAATCACAGATAGGGAAAATCGTTTTTTAACTCTTTTGGGAAAGAGACAGCACTAGTCTGCCTCCTTACCACTTCCTGGACTCTGCTCACTGCAATCTGGGGCACAGGTAGGCTGCAACTCACAAGATGGAGGAGAATGATTTGGGGTGCACCCAGCAAAGCCTTAAGGGGCCTGGGCAGGTGTGAGGGAGGGCTCAGAGTTGCCTAGGAGCTGAATAGCCAATCCCCAGTCCTAGGTCTGCTGGCCTGGGGGTGGGGGCTGGGACTGGGGAGCTGCTTCTCTTGTTCAGAATCTCCTAGGAGACAGGCTCAATCCACACTTTGGACTTCTGCAGGTAAGGGCCTAACTTGTCCTCTGAAAATAGTGTTTGTATAAAACTTTACTCCCTCTCCTGGACAAAAAACGAAGTGCACAGTCCCTATTAAACACAGTTTAAACAGCACACAGAAGATCACTGCTGCCTCAGAGCACACTCTGATGTAGAATATCCCTGTTGCTGGGGGGGGGGGCTGGTTTCACTGACTTGTTAACACAAAATGGTGGCTGGGGGTGCACTGTTTAACATACAGGTCTTAGCACAGAGACACGGGGAAATTTGGAGGGAAAACTGATAGTCACCGGGAATGAGAGGGAAAAACGACAGAGATTTAGGACTGCAAATCCCACAATTCAACACTTTAAATGGAAGCACTCATGGGCAGGAAAAACCACAAATTTGAACACAAAACAGGAAATTAAATATGCAATCACGGGCAGGTTAAAACTACAATTTTAAACTGTAACAACCACAGGCAAAGACAGTAATCACAGATAGGGAAAATCGTTTTTTAACTCTTTTAGGAAAGAGACAGCACTAGTCTGCCTCCTTACCACTTCCTGGACTCTGCTCACTGCAATCTGGGGCACGGGTAGGCTGCAACTCACAAGATGGAGGAGAATGATTTGGGGTGCACCCAGCAAAGCCTTAAGGGGCCTGGGCAGGTGTGAGGGGAGGGCTCAGAGTTGCCTAGGAGCTGAATAGCCAATCTCCAGTCCTAGGTCTGCTGGCCTGGGTGTGGGGGCTGGGACTGGGGAGCTGCTTCTCTTGTTCAGAATCTCCTAGGAGACAGACAGGCTCAATCCACACTTTGGACTTCTGCAGGTAAGGGCCTAACTTGTCCTCTGAAAATAGTGTTTGTATAAAACTTTACTCCCTCTCCTGGACAAAAAACGAAGTGCACAGTCCCTATTAAACACAGTTTAAACAGCACACAGAAGATCACTGCTGCCTCAGAGCACACTCTGATGTAGAATATCCCTGTTGCTGGGTGGGGGGGCTGGTTTCACTGACTTGTTAACACAAAATGGTGGCTGGGGGTGCACTGTTTAACATACAGGTCTTAGCACAGAGACGAGGGGAAATTTGGAGGGAAAACTGATAGTCACCGGGAATGAGAGGAAAAACTACAGAGATTTAGGACTGCAAATCCCACAATTCAACACTTTAAATGGAAGCAATCATGGGCAGGAAAAACCACAAATTTGAACACAAAACACGTAATTAAATATGCAATCACGAGCAGGTTAAAACTACAATTTTAAACTATAACAACCACAGGCAAAGACAGTAATCACAGATAGGGAAAATCGTTTTTTTAACTCTTTTAGGAAAGAGACAGCACTAGTCTGCCTCCTTACCACTTCCTGGACTCTGCTCACTGCAATCTGGGGCACAAGTAGGCTGCAACTCACAAGATGGAGGAGAATGATTTGGGGTGCACCCAGCAAAGCCTTAAGGGGCCTGGGCAGGTGTGAGGGGAGGGCTCAGAGTTGCCTAGGAGCTGAATAGCCAATCCCCAGTCCTAGGTCTGCTGGCCTGGGGGTGGGGGCTGGGACTGGGGAGCTGCTTCTCTTGTTCAGAATCTCCTATGAGACAGACAGGCTCAATCCACACTTTGGACTTCTGCAGGTAAGGGCCTAACTTGTCCTCTGAAAATAGTGTTTGTATAAAACTTTACTCCCTCTCCTGGACAAAAAACGAAGTGCACAGTCCCTATTAAACACAGTTTAAACAGCACACAGAAGATCACTGCTGCCTCAGAGCACACTGATGTAGAATATCCCTGTTGCTGGGGGGGGGGGCTGGTTTCACTGACTTGTTAACACAAAATGGTGGCTGGGGGTGCACTGTTTAACATACAGGTCTTAGCACAAAGACGAGGGGAAATTTGGAGGGAAAACTGATAGTCACTGGGAATGAGAGGGAAAAACTACAGAGATTTAGGACTGCAAATCCCACAATTCAACACTTTAAATGGAAGCAATCATGGGCAGGAAAAACCACAAATTTGAACACAAAACACGTAATTAAATATGCAATCACGAGCAGGTTAAAACTACAATTTTAAACTGTAACAACCACAGGCAAAGACAGTAATCACAGATAGGGAAAATCGTTTTTTTAACTCTTTTAGGAAAGAGACAGCACTAGTCTGCCTCCTTACCACTTCCTGGACTCTTCTCACTGCAATCTGGGGCACAGGTAGGCTGCAACTCACAAGATGGAGGAGAATGATTTGGGGTGCACCCAGCAAAGCCTTAAGGGGCCTGGGCAGGTGTGAGGGGAGGGCTCAGAGTTGCCTAGGAGCTGAATAGCCAATCCCCAGTCCTAGGTCTGCTGGCCTGGGGGTGGGGGCTGGGACTGGGGAGCTGCTTCTCTTGTTCAGAATCTCCTAGGAGACAGACAGGCTCAATCCACACTTTGGACTTCTGCAGGTAAGGGCCTAACTTGTCCTCTGAAAGTAGTGTTTGTATAAAACTTTACTCCCTCTCCTGGACAAAAAACGAAGTGCACAGTCCCTATTAAACACAGTTTAAACAGCACACAGAAGATCACTGCTGCCTCAGAGCACACTCTGATGTAGAATATCCCTGTTGCTGGGGGGGGGCTGGTTTCACTGACTTGTTAACACAAAATGGTGGCTGGGGGTGCACTGTTTAACATACAGGTCTTAGCACAGAGACAAGGGGAAATTTGGAGGGAAAACTGATAGTCACCGGGAATGAGAAGAAAAACTACAGAGATTTAGGACTGCAAATCCCACAATTCAACACTTTAAATGGAAGCAATCATGGGCAGGAAAAACCACAAATTTGAACACAAAACAGGAAATTAAATATGCAATCACGGGCAGGTTAAAACTACAATTTTAAACTGTAACAACCACAGGCAAAGACAGTAATCACAGATAGGGAAAATCGTTTTTTAACTCTTTTAGGAAAGAGACAGCACTAGTCTGCCTCCTTACCACTTCCTGGACTCTGCTCACTGCAATCTGGGGCACAGGTAGGCTGCAACTCACAAGATGGAGGAGAATGATTTGGGGTGCACCCAGCAAAGCCTTAAGGGGCCTGGGCAGGTGTGAGGGGAGAGCTCAGAGTTGCCTAGGAGCTGAATAGCCAATCCCCAGTCCTAGGTCTGCTGGCCTGGGGGTGGGGGCTGGGACTGGGGAGCTGCTTCTCTTGTTCAGAATCTCCTAGGAGACAGACAGGCTCAATCCACACTTTGGACTTCTGCAGGTAAGGGCCTAACTTGTCCTCTGAAAATAGTGTTTGTATAAAACTTTACTCCCTCTCCTGGACAAAAAACGAAGTGCACAGTCCCTATTAAACACAGTGTAAACAGCACACAGAAGATCACTGCTGCCTCAGAGCACACTCTGATGTAGAATATCCCTGTTGCTGGGGGGGGGGCTGGTTTCACTGACTTGTTAACACAAAATGGTGGCTGGGGGTGCACTGTTTAACATACAGGTCTTAGTACAGAGACAAGGGGAAATTTGGCGCGAAAACTGATAGTCACCGGGAATGAGAGGGAAAAACTACAGAGATTTAGGACTGCAAATCCCACAATTCAACACTTTAAATGGAAGCAATCATGGGCAGGAAAAACCACAAATTTGAACACAAAACAGGTAATTAAATGTGCAATCACGGGCAGGTTAAAACTACAATTTTAAACTGTAACAACCACAGGCAAAGACAGTAATCACAGATAGGTAAAATCGTTTTTTAACTCTTTTAGGAAAGAGACAGCACTAGTCTGCCTCCTTACCACTTCCTGGACTCTGCTCACTGCAATCTGGGACACAGGTAGGCTGCAACTCACAAGATGGAGGAGAATGATTTGGGGTGCACCCAGCAAAGCCTTAAGGGGCCTGGGCAGGTGTGAGGGGAGGGCTCAGAGTTGCCTAGGAGCTGAATAGCCAATCTCCAGTCCTATGTCTGCTGGCCTGGGGGTGGGGGCTGGGACTGGGGAGCTGCTTCTCTTGTTCAGAATCTCCTAGGAGACAGACAGGCTCAATCCACACTTTGGACTTCTGCAGGTAAGGGCCTAACTTGTCCTCTGAAAATAGTGTTTGTTTAAAACTTTACTCCCTCTCCTGGATAAAAAACGAAGTGCACAGTCCCTATTAAACACAGTTTAAACAGCACACAGTACATACAACTGCACACGCCTAATTCTCTGTTTCGCCCCTGCGCACCCAGGCTGCTGCACCCCATCGACTCCCGCCGCCCAGAGGTGTCTGCCCGCCTCTGCGCACCCAAGGCTGCTGTACCCCATCCACTCCCACTGCCCAGAGGTGTCTGCCCGCTGCTGTGCACCCAGGCTGGTGCACCCCATCCAGTCCCACTGCCCGGAGGTGACTGCCCGTTCCTGCGCACCCAGACTGCTGCATCCCATCCACTCCTACTGCCTAGAGGTGTCTGCCCGCTCCTGTGCACGCAGGCTGCTGCACCCCATCCACTCCCACTGCTCGGAGGTGTCTGCCCGCTCTTGTGCACCCAGGGTGCTGCACACTATCCACTCCCACCGCCCAGAGGTGACTGCTCGCTGCTGCGGAAACAAGCCTCTCTGCTCACCTTCCGCCACTGGCGTGTGTCTAAGAGGGTCCACCACGTGACGAAGCAAGCTCCTCAGGCATTGCGTACATGCAGTCAAGCCGAGCTCACAATTCAAAGTGGGTGTTGATTGCAGGATGGCCACGCATCATCGCAGGCTGCACACGCGCTCAGCTCTGGTGGCACTAACTCAGTGGAACTGAAGTCATCGCCTCGTGGCGGGAGGTCCGTGTCGGGGGGGTCGTCAATCTGTGAATCACAGCCTGCTAGACAAAAAGCAAGATAACATTGTGCGTCATGCGTCCATCAAAGGAGAGAGAGAGAGAGAAGAGTGACAGAGAGGAAGAGAGAGAAAAAGAAAGAAAGAGTGAGAGGTAGACAGAGAGAAAGAGTGAGAGAGAGAGGGAAGCGAGAGAGAAACAGTGAGAGAGAGGAAGAGAGAGAGAAAGAGAGAAACAGTGTGAGAAAGAGGAAGAGAGAAGCAGAGGAAGAGTGAGAAAGAGAGGTAGAGAGAGAGAAAGAAAAAAACAGTGTGAGAGAGAGGAAGAGATAGAGTGAGAGAGAGAGGAAGAGAGAGAGAAAGAGTGTGAGGGAGAGAAAGGAAGAGATGGAGAGGGACAGTGAGTGCCCACACTGTGGACAAAACCCTCACAGCTCACCTTTCCGTCACAGGTGTGTCTCCAACCACGTGCCGGGACATAGTGGAGCCCTCAAGCTTACTCATCTGAAATGTAGTATGGAATCAGTAATGGCAGAGTGCATACAACTGCACACGCCTAATTCTCTGTCCTGCCTTTCTGCATCCAGGCTGCTGCACCCCATCCACTTCCACTGCCCAGAGGTGTCTGCTTGCCGCTGCGCACCCAGGCTGCTGCACCCCATCCACTTCCACTGCCCAGAGGTGTCTGCCGGCTGCTACGCACCCAGGCAGCTGCACCCCATCCACTCCCACTGTCCGGAGGTGACTGTCCGCCGCTGCGCACCCAGGCTGCTGCACCCCATCCACTCCCACTGCCCGGAGGTCACTGCCCGCCGCTGCGCTAACAAGCCTCTCTGCTCACCTTTCGCAACCTGCGTGTAGAAAAGAGGGCCTACCACGTGCCGCTGCAAGCCCCAAGCCCAGGGCCCGCGGACACGGCACCCTGCATATCATGCAGCCCCGCTCCGCAGGCCACCAGGTCTCACATTTGGTGCTGGGTCTTGATTTCGCCATGGCAGAGGACATACCAGTACACCAGGCTTTTCATCGCAGGCTGCACACCCGCTCAGCCCTTGCGGTGCCACTAACTCTGTGACCAGCGAGGCGACGCCACGTGGCGGAAGGCCTGTGCTGTCTGATGGCTCAGGCCTACACTGCGGTCCAGCAGGGCACACAAAACCTGAGCTGTCCAGACCGCCGGGACGGGCCATCACTGCAGGCTGCACACCCGCTCAGCAGTTACGTACCCGTACCTCAGTGGACCGAAAGTCACTGTCCCGTGCCGGTGTGCCTGTGCTGGCCGCAGTGCATCCGGTGCGAGCAACTCTGAAATGGCGTCGAGCACGTGCGCCCGGTCTTTTTTATTGGCAGGGTCACGTGTCCTGTGACGCCTGTGCTGGATGGGTGTGGTGTGGGTGTATACTAGCCGTGAGGGAGTGGCTGTGGCATACTGACAACTAGGGTGTGACCAGCAGATCACTGCAATGAAAATCTGGGCCATGTAGCGTTGTTGTCCTTCCCTGTAAGCGTAAGCGGAGTGGGCTGGCCTATGGGCATGGCTCCGTCCTGGGCTGTATGAGGAATCAACTGATGCGGGTGTCCCTGTTGTAGTGCTGACGTCACCCGGGTCGCAAGCGCCAATGTGTCACTCTGTGAGCCAAGTCCCACAACATGGCCAACATGGAAGGTACGGGGAATCACTGACCCTACATTCATCCATAGTTCCACACATGAAAGATGGTGGACATGACACATCTGTGTGGATATGAATGTTTATTGCACATTCAGTGGAGTGTTGCAGCTGTAGCAATACAGGGCCATGCAAAGTTCAAGTTTCAGTTTTTGGCACATGGAGGGCAGCCAATTAGAGCCAAGCTTGTGTTCGGTGTTAGGCTGCGCCAACATATGTACTTATACAATTACTCCGCCAATCCCCAAGCACTTATAAATTCACTATGCACTCTCCTTGCAGTACTCTAATGATCCAGTCTCTACGTACGTACTTGTACAATGACCGAGAGAAAGTTACATAACCGAAGTTTTCCCCACTGCCAGAGGTAACATGGTTGCATACGCTGTCCACAGCACAATGTAATGTGGTAGGGCCCAGGGGCGGCATCTTGCATACATAATGAACACAGGGACACAGATAGATAGTGGAACTGGGTACGGGCACGTGCGCTCGACTCATTTTTATTACCAGGGTCACATGTCCAGTGACGTCTGTGCCGGATGCGTGTGGGGTGAGTGTAAGCCAGCCCTCCGGGAATGGTTGGTGCTGGCAACAAGTACAACAGTAATCATTGGATCAGACACACAGATTCAATCATAAAGGGTCAATGATTTGTGCTGCACTAAGGTAGGGGCAACAGATGTGAAATAATACACACATGA
The DNA here is from genome assembly GCA_963921515.1 of Calotriton arnoldi. Classification (NCBI taxonomy): domain Eukaryota; kingdom Metazoa; phylum Chordata; class Amphibia; order Caudata; family Salamandridae; genus Calotriton; species Calotriton arnoldi. Next base: position 4,673,678 of record CAWUFW010000206.1, read on the forward strand.
TTGTATCGTAAAGGGTCCATGACTTGTGGTACACTGAGGTAGGGGCAGCAGATGTGAAATTATACACAAAACATTGTATCATAAAGGGTCCATGAGTTGTGCTGCACTGAGATAGGGGCATCAGAAGCATTCAGCGTGTGTGCAGCCAGCGATGATGCGTGGTGCGGGCGAGCGCACTGGGAGCAATGTCTGTTGCCTACTGGACTGAGTCATCTGCAATCGCGACTCGATGTGAATTGTGAGCCCTGCTATCCGCAGTGTAGATCGAAGGCAGTAGTCAGCACAGACATCGAAGAATGCTTTTAGTCACTTCCTGTTTACAAAATTCGAGGACATAGAGTACAATTCTCTCTGCAATAAATAAATCATGTCTCAATTTAAATTGTGAGCTCTGCTAACCGCAGTGTAGGTGTATGGAACAAAAGATGAAACATTTATGGAATACACTGTCAAAATATGTAGGTTTCAGGGACGTTATAGTTAGTTGCCTACTGGACTCTGAAATTAATGAATGAAGACTGAATTTGAATTGTGAGCCCTGCTGAGCACAGTGTAGGCCGGAGGCAGCGGTCAGGAAGGGCCTACAGCCACGTGGCGTTGACTTGAGCTGCATACAGTTAGTGGTAGGTGTGGCGCTCAGCGTGTGCGCAGCCAGCGATGATGCAATGTCTCTTGCCTATTGGACTGCGTCATCTGCAATCGCGACTCGATCTGAATTGTGAGCCCTGCTGACCGCAGTGTAGGCCGGAGGCAGTGGTCAGGAAGAGCCCAGAGCCACATGGCGTTGACTTGAGCTGCATAGAGTTAGTGGTAGGTGTGGTGCTCAGCGTGTGCGCAGCCAGCGATCATGCAATGTCTGTTGCCTACTGGACTGCGTCATCTGCAATCGCGACTCGATCTGAATTGTGAGCCCTGCTGACCGCAGTGTAGGCCGTAGGCAGTGGTCAGGAAGAGTCCACAGCCACGTGGCGTTGACTTGAGCTGCATAGAGTTAGTGGAAGGTGTGGCGCTCAGCATGTGCGCAGCCAGCGATGATGCAATGTCTCTTGCCTACTGGACTGCGTCATCTGCAATCGCGACTCGATCTGAATTGTGAGCCCTGCTGACCACAGTGTAGATCGAAGGCAGTAGTCAGCACAGACATCAATGAATGCTTTTTGTCACTTCCTCTTGACCAAATTCGAGGACATAGAGTACAATTCTGTCTGCAATTAATAAATCAAGACTGAATTCAAATTGTGAGCTCTGCTGTCCGCAGTGTAGACTGCCATTCAGTGTTCCTTTGGACTTGCAAGATGAATTTGGTCATTGTACTAAAGCTATAACTGATATAAAACAAGTTCTTGAAGCAAGGATACTAAAAGGATATTATGTAGGTTTTAGGGACGTAGTTCTTAGTTGCCTACTGGACTCTGCAATTAATGAATCAAGAGTCAATTTTAAATGTGAGCCCTGATGACCGCAGTGTAGGCCGGAGGCAGCGGTCAGCAAGGGCCCACAGCCACGTGGCGTTGAGTTGAGCTGCACAGTTAGTGTCACCTGAAGCAACCAGCGTGTGTGGAGCCTGCGATGATGCGTGGTCCGGGCGGGCCGCACTGGTAGCAATGTCTTTTGCCTAATGAATTCTGTCTTAATAAGTCCACGTGGCGTTGACTTGTGGTGCACTGAGTTAGTGGCACCTGAAGCAGTCAGTGTGTGCGCAGTCTGCGATGATGCGTGGTCCGGGCGGGCCGCACTGGGATCAATGTCTCTTCCCTACTGGAGTGCGTCATCTGCAATCGCGACTCGATCTGAATTGTGAGCCCTGCTGTCCGCAGTGTAGATCGAAGGCAGTAGTCTGTACAGACATAAGTCTGTGGTGCTCTGCTGCTGGGTTCGCAGGGGGCCTGTGTCGAGGAGTCCGGTGGTCACGGCGGAGGCCTCGTGGCAGGGTGAGGGCTGCCGCCCTGGCAGACGCTTTGGCCTTCCCACAAGTGAACCACGCCCAGAGCCCCAGCCTATTTATTCATACTCCTACGCTGGAGTGGTGTACGTTGGACCAGCACACTCCGCTTCCGCTTCCAGGGGGGGGCAACACAGCTACATGACCGAGATCTTCCCCACTGCCTGAGGTAACATGGTTGCGTCTATTGTCCACAACACTACAAGCACCAGCAGTATATGTCCACATGGAGAGGTTTGTGCTCTGCATAGTGAGGTCTGTCCACCACATCACAGCTACACTTGGTATTGTGTGCATTTTTATTGATGGGTGACTTGCGTCCTTCAGACATACTTGGTTGCCACATCTCCCAAGATTCAGCTATTGTGTGGCGGAGGGACCATGCCGTTTTTGGAAGGTCCGCTGTCCTGTTCTGCGCTGCCTCGGTGGTAGTAGGGAGGGGTGTGGTCCGGGGAGGAGGTCCTGAGGGTGATGGCAGTGGGTGTTGTGGCCTTCTTGGGTGTCGGAGCTGCATGGTCAGTAGCTCTATGACATGTGTTGGTCTTCAGATGTGGTTCTGGGCTGGGCTCCCTTTCACACTGTAGGTAGTCATCCTGCTTTACACCAGTAAAAGGCAGATGTTAAATTCCTACTGCTAACGCAGCTTATTGCCTGTTTTTGGATCGCACCCCAGATTTGGCTGCTCGTTGAAAATATCGGGAAGTGGTGTTTTCGTGTTATTTTTGCATGGGAACGCCTACTCTGCATATTATTAGTGTTAGTTGTCGCTCTCATTTGTGGCAATTTTTTTTGCGGAAGCTATTGTTGGAAAACTGGCGATATCGGCTGTTTTCACTAGGTTGAGAATGGAATGATAATTTAAAATCACTGAAAAAACCATAGGTTTAATGAACATTATAATTAGAAATTAGCATTTAAAAAACATTTGAAATTCACTGAAAAAACCATAGGTTTCAGGCACATTATAGTTAGAAATTAGCATTTAAAAAACCTTAGAAATTCACTGAAAAAACCATAGGTTTCAGGGACGTTATAGTTAGAAATTAGCATTTAAAAAACCTTTGAAATTCACTGAAAAAACCATAGGTTTCAGGGACGTTATAGTTAGCTGGACATTTCACTCGTACAAAACCATAGAAATTCCACTGTTATAGTTAGTTCAACTAACTATAACTCGCGCCCCGCAATGCACTGCTGATGACATCACATATTACATCATTCATGACATGGTCAGTGACATCACTGATGACATCACTGATGACATCTCAAATGACATCTCAAATGACATCACTGATGACATCACTGATGACATCATCCAGTGAATGTGTTTTTCTTTAAAGTTTAAATATGTATTATATATATACCAAGGTGTATTGAAGAATGAGTGGGTGTATAAGTGTCTGGATGGAGGATTTAGTAGGTGTGTGACTGACTGTTTAACTGAGTTATTACATGTGTCTTACTGAATGCATGGGTTAGTGACTAAACTGTGTGAATGTCTATATCAGTCTGTTTGCTGTTGTATAAGCTGCTGCATGGGTTGGTCAGTAGCTACATGAGTGTCTATATGGGTTATTAATTGGTTGCCAGAGTATTTGTATGGGTGCCTGAGTGTGTGTGTGGGTGCGTGGGAGGTGTGTGACTCTGTGCATACATGTTTGAGTGGTTGATTCACTGGGTGTATGGGTTCAAGAGTGCATGTGGAAACAGCTGTATGCGTGTGTGAGTGTGTGTATGGGTGTGTTAGTGAGTGAATGGATGTCTCAGTGGTACATGTCCAACTAACTACATATGTAAAAGACAGTGTATGTGAGAGTTGGAGTATATAAATGACTATACGTGAGAGTTAGTGATTGTGAGAGTGGCTGTATGGATGAGTGTGTACTTGTATCAGTGATTGTATATGAGAGTAATTATGCGTTTCTTTCTGTTTGAATAAGTGATGTGTTGTGTGTATAACTGTATAGGTCAGTAAATGGAAGTGTGATTGATTATTTGCATGACTGACTAGGTGTGTGAGTAACTCTGGATGAGTGCTGGTGTGTGAGTGTCTGTGTAGGTGTATGAGTGCATATGATAGTGTTGTATTGATGAGTGACTGCATGTATGAGTGATTGTATGGGTGAATGAGTGGATGAGTGTGTAGACCTAAGAACCAGTGATTAGATATGTAGTAAGTGGTATTGGTGTGTCTATGGTTTCAAAAATGGTATTCTGTTTTTTGGAGTGGGTGTATCAAAGGTTATATTAGGGTGTGAGAAGGTGCATCAGATTGGCACATGGATGATGTCATCAGTGATGTCATTTGAGATGTCATCAGTGATGTCATCAGTGTTGTCACTGACCATGCCATGAATGATGTAATATGTGATGTCATCAGCAGTGCATTGCGGGGGCGCGAGTTATAGTTAGCTGAACTAACTATAACAGTGGAATTTCTATGGTTTTGTACGAGTGAAATGTCCAGCTAACTATAACGTCTCTGAAACCTATGGTTTTTTCAGTGAATATATATATATATAGATATATATATATAAATATATATATATATATATATATATATATGTATATATATATGTATATATATATATACACATACACACATATGGTGGTCATGGTGGGGTGGGTGCAAAGCCAAAAACCATGCGCACCGGGGTTGGCCACCTGTGGAAGTCTAGGCGCAAGGTCTGGTCAAGCCCACCAGCCAACCCCTAATGTATGTTAGATGTAGGTTCGGGGAGAGGGACCTTGCAAATAATCTTCACTGTGTATGTCTAAGGTCTGCGCATAGTTGTTGCTGTCTCCTTGTGGAGGGTGGGTGCAGACCCTGGCCACAGAGTCAAACTTGTCCTACATATGATCATGTTCAATGGAGGTTTGATGCCTGGAGAAGGTTGGTGCCGGGCTCTGCCGTTGGCTATGACTGAGATATCACAAGTGATATTATCAAACATGTCATTAAACATGGCATGATTGATGTAATGTGTGAGGTCAAAGGCAGCACATGAAGAAGGGAGGGTGAGTTATAGTTACTTCACTAAACTATACCTAGCATATTGCAGTGTTTTTTTTTTTTTACAATTAGCATGTGTTTTATTCCAATACCCAACTATAGCATCACTTTATAGTTATTTGTTTCAGTAAAACTTTGGGTTTTTCTTAGCATAGTTTAAGGAATTGGCACCTACCCTAAATCTAACATAACTTTAACCTTTGTTTTTGCAGTGAATATGTTTGTGTGTATTTATATATGTATATATTCAATGTTAAAAAAAGGTTAATGTGACGTTATATTTATGTCAAAATGTTAGTAACAACGTAACGTTTAAAAAAAAAACACTGAAATTCACCAGTTATAGTTACCTCTAGCAACTATTACTCTTCCCTAAGGTAAATATAACACACGCCCCCCATGCACAGTGTTGTAATCAATGATATTATTTCAAATGTTGTAATGATGTTATAAATGATGTCATGGAACATGTCATGAGTGATGTATTATTTGGGGAAATTAGCAGTGCATGGTGAGGACGTGAGTTATAGATATGTATATTCATAACTTTAAAGGCAAAAGCACTGAACAAATTCTCAACCATGACTGTAAAATCCCTAAGGCAATCCATGCCAGCAAAGCAGTTGAACTTTACATTTCGCATGCTTTACTTCATCCCTAAGAATATTTCCAAAAGTTGTGTTTCTGTAGTTTTATTTCCATGCTACACATGACTGTTGTATAATACATATTGTGAACTGAGTTGCCTCCAGGTGTCTTGGTGAGGAGTTCAGATTGTGGAGGAGTGTTCATGACTGGCACGATTGAGAGCCCTGAGGCGAAAGACAGTACGCAATTCTCACGTTAGCTGCCTGCAAGTGAGTCAATAAGAAGTTCAGGCTAAATGCACATGCAATCTTTGGCCTCTCCGCAGAGCGCACAGATTGATGATCACATAAATGAAAGCAGCACTACACGTGTGCAGCAGGATACTGGGTCATAACCAGTTGTGTATGCCCGTCAGGGTGAGGTGAGGCCATGGCTGTAGGGTCCCTCTTATCCCCAGATCTATTTTTTCCTGCTTATTAGTACATACTTTAAACAGTAAATGGTAGAAGAAAACACCTTAAAATGTGTTCAAGAGAGGCCTTTATGACCCTTGGCTGATAATTAAAATAAACAAAGACAGAAAGGCCATGCTAAAAATGAATACAGGCAATTTCATATAAAGTTCAACTTAAGAATCAAGTCTGGGACTTTTCAGAATCTTAAAAAGTAAAAAGATGACTGCTATTTTTCTCTGGGAAAGATGGCAACCCTAGCTCTAATGAGCATTTAGAGAGCTAATATTATGTATTTATAACAAAAGTGTGGTACACCTGAACAACGTCTTGATGGAATCAAAGCTGTGAAACTGAAAGTATTTGCAACAGTGGATATTGCCATAAATGAAGAAATGAGGGAGCTTGATAACCAAAAAAAGTCTCCCAAGATGACTGCCTGAGGAAACAGAGCCCAAATATACCCTATCCCCAAAATGTAGCCCAAATGTAGCCCAATAATAGATGTGTGCAAAATGCTTAGGTTACTCATACATGCAAAAAGACCGGATATAGGCGGGAGACTCCCGATTTTTAAAGCCCAAAATAGTTTCTCCTGCCTAAAATTGCCTGTGGTTCAATGTTAATGGGGAAAATGAATACTTCTGTTATGTTTTCACTGTCTCCCTCTTTCCTGTTCCAAAATTTTGCTATGTATGGTAACTCGTGCAACAAATAGTCAAGTGATCAATTGGATAAAAAAACACATAAAAATAGCAACTAGTTTAAAAGCCCTTTTTCACTATTTGAGAACTCAGAAAATGCGTACTCATTTTAGCTTTCTAGAACACTAACCATAATTTCAATGAAAAAAATCCTTCATTTTATTAATTTTTAAAGGAAATGCTTTAGGTTTTGCAGTTTTGATTCCATCAAGATGACTTCAGGCATGCCATACTTTTGTCACATATACAGAGCGTAAACACTCTAGTTGTTTATTAGAACACTATGAGGAGGGAGGAGGGAGGTTGCAGAGGCATGGACTTGGACAACGGAGAGCAGGGGGAAGGAAGTGGGGCAGGGGTAGAAAGCTCACCATGCCGGGCAAGGCTGAGTGGCAGCTGTAGCACAACAGACCACGCATTGAAGTTGGAAGGGGCAGTGGCAGAGCAAAGGACCGTGGAGGGCAGGAGGGAAGTAGGCAGGAGCAGCAAGCTAATCATGCAGGAGAGGTGACAAAGGATGTGGAAACACAATGAACCATGGAGGACAGGAGGGAGGGGCATTGCCACCCCAACGGACCACACAGGGCTGGAGTAAGGGGGCATGAGCATGGACTCGGACAACAGAGGGCAGAGGGAGGAGGCAGGGTCAAGCAGACAAAGCTAACCACAGAGGGCAGGCAGAAGGGGCATTGGCAACATATTGGATAATGCAGCGCAGGAAGGAGAGGCAGTGGCACCACAAAAGACCATGAAGGGAGGAGGGATGAGATAGGGCCATAGACTTGGACACTTGAGGGCTGGACGGAAGGTGACAGGGGCAGCATGTTGACCAGGTAGGGAAGGCAGCAGGGGTAGTGGCAGCAAAATAGACCACACATTCAGTGGCAGCACAACACACCATAAAGGGCAAGGGCAAGGGGACGCACACAGACAACGGAGAGCAAGGGGAGGGGACAGGGGCAGTAAGCTGCCCACGCAGGGCAGGTGGGAGGGGCAGTGGCAGTACTACCAACCATAGAGAGCAGGAGAAAGGGGGTAGGGGCATGCACACAGACAACGGAGGGCAGGGGGAAGGAAAGCAAGGGCAGCAGGTTGACAACACAGGGCTGGTAGGAGAGGTAGTGGCAGCACAGTTAACCATAGAAGGCAGATGGTTAAGTGCAGGGGATGCCAACGGATCATGGTGGGCAGGAGGGAGGGGATAGTGGCACAGACTCGCATAACTGAGGGTAGAGGGACTCAGGCAATAGAAGATAGGTGAGGGGGAGGACAAAGGCAGCAAGCTGACAATGATAGGTAGGTGGGAAGAGCAGTGGCTGCACAGCGGACCACCAAGGGCAGGCAGAAGGGGCGTGGCAGCTCAATGCGCCATAGAGGGCAGAGGCGAGGTAGCAGAGGCTTGTACACAGCCAATTGAGGGCAACGTAAAGGAAGGCAGGGACAGGGGCAACAAGCTGACCATGCAGGGCAGACAGGAGGGGCAGCACAACAAACTATGCAGAGCTAACGGAAGTGGCAGCACAACGGCCCATGGAGGGCAGGAGGGTGTTGCAGTGGCAGTGGCAACACAATCGACCATGGAGTGCAGGAGGGTAGGGGTAGGGGCATAGACTCTGACAACAGAGGGTATGCATTATAGCTTAAAATCCCCCAAAAACACTGAAATTTGCAAAGTATAGTTCAGTGATCTGACTATAGCTTGCGCCCGCATGTGCTGCTCATGGCCTCATGTACTACATCAATCATGACATGATAAATTACACCATTGATGACATCACTGATAATATCTCAAATGACATCCTTGATGACATCAATAATGGCATCACTGATGTCATCATCCAAACTACTGCTCCTCAATTTGCTCTATAAACCGCTCAATCATTTTAGAAAAGAAAGGTATTAGTAGAGGCCCACAAACATATACAGAATACATTGACTGTTTTTAAACGTGTGCATCTATGAACTATGAACAGTGTAGTCCTGGAGACAGGTTTAATTCAGGGTGGTAAGAATTAAAGTTTAACTACTAGCAAAATGTTATGCGCAAACAGTACATCATTTAAAAAAAACAAAGCTTATGTTTACAATACATTATTCTCCTGTGTATTTCTGTGCACACGCTGACATTGAAGAGTTGTCCTGCCGTGCTATTGGCAAGTTTTATAAGAAATGGAGATTTATAAGCTACAGATATTCTAGAAGTTCAATGAAACTTCTGAGACATTATACATTGTTGAAGTATTTATAATCTATGGGTGACCATTTTCTGAGAGATTATATACAAAATCTACCCTTGTATATATAGAACACTGGTGACTTCTTGAAAAGAATATTTGATATACATTGGGAAAAGGACTTTGTGTTAATGACACTTGATGTAACATTTTTATATGCCAGCATAAATAATCAAGATGGCTTGAAAGCAGTTGAACATTTCCTGAATGCAAGATCCTTGAAGTTATTGAAACATATACAAATGCTGTTATCCATGATACATGTTCAATCAAGAGTATTTCACACAAATAAGGGGGGCAGTGATGGGCATCTGCTTTGCCTCCAGCTATGCTAATTTGAATACTGGTAGGAGGAGCTGGTGTCATAAGGTCAGCTTATGGTGGTGTGTTCGGACCTGGTTGTCTTATGTACAAGATATATTGACAACCTCTTCATTATATGGAGAGGGTCGATAGTGCTTCAGAGTGTGCTCATTAGTTAAATGCAAACCTTGAATTGACACTTTACCACTTTATCGTACTTTGACACCGTACGAATGAAGTAACTTTCCTTGATCTCACAGAATATGTGAAGGAGAATAGACTTGAAATAAAGACGAATAGGAAGCCTCAGTAGGCAACACTACACTTTATGCCAGTAGTTTCCACCCAAAGACTCTGAAGCACAGTATACCATATGGAGAAAACCTAAGGTTCAGGCAAAACTGCAGTGAAGAAGAGCAAGTCATTAAAGCTCAAGGAGACATGACAGTAAGATTTGAACAGAGGGGATTCTTGAGACAAGTGATGGCAGAAGCTGGAAGTACAGTCAATCTAAGAAAGAGAGAGCCTACTATTTAATAGCAAAAAAACCACCTTGACGATATATAGATGCTGTACTTTCACAGTCCCTGTTTTGCATTGGACTAGATCTTACCCTAGTGGGCTGTACCACTCCTGTTAATAAATTGCTTGTGTACCAGAAACCAAATACTTAAAAAGCAAAGAAAAAAGAATGACGAATGTAAAGGACTTCTAATGCTTCTAATACTTTAGGAAAACTAAGAGATTATAAATGTGTTTGAAGATATTCTTCCATATTTAGTCCTCAAGGGGATTCAGGATTTTGTTCAATAATGTAGCAAGACTCTTGTCTTTTGAGCTGCTCTTCCATGTCTCTTCCACTTAAATTTCTAGGTACCCAGTCAGCTACAAAGTAATTCAGTTTTCTGTCGGTTAAGTGACGGAATATCAAGTACACAAATATCGTGACACAGAAATATAATCATGTCAAAAATACTGTTCACATAAATATCTATTTTCTATACTTATAAAGGTAAGTACAAAAATATTGAAAAAAATATTGTTTACACTAATATAGTTAAAAATATGACAAAAATATTGTTTATTGCATAAATATACAGTTTAAAATAGTAAACTTTAAATATTTTAATACATAGCTATAATTTAATGTATATTACATAAAAGTAAGTAACATTTAATAATAACAATACATATCTACTTATACATAGACACATATAAATATATGTGTGTGTGCATGTTTATGTATACATATATATAACAAACAGCTAATATTAAATATATATATTGTACATTATATTAAGATTTGTTGTGTTTTTTAATTAACTAATATAAAGAGCTTATTTATACATATATATTTAAATATATAAATACATAAAACATTTTAAAAAATTTCAATTAAACCAAATAAAAACATTGAAAAACACATTTACTAAAAATATTAATTAAAACAAATTTGTATATATATATATACATATATATCCAAATGATATCAAATTAAAAATAAAATATTTCATATATTTAAACAGTAATAATCTAAACTATGTAAAAAATAGACATACTATTTCCACTCCAGACTGTACAACAATAGGGAAAGTGTTGGACTACGAAGGAGGTAATATTACTATTCCCACTCCAGTCTGTGCAACAGTAGGGAAGTGTTGAACTCTGGAGATGTAACATTTACTGTTCCCACTCAGCCTGTGCAACAGTAGGGAAAGCGTTGGACACCGGAGGGGTAAAATTTACTAATCCCACTCCAGTCTGCGCAACAGTAGGGAAAGCATTGGAGTCCGGAGGGGTAACATTTACTGTTCCCACTCCAGTCTGTGCAACAGAAGGGAAGGTTTTGGACTCCAGAGGGGTAAGATTTCCTATTCCCACTCCAGTTTATGAACAGTAGAAATGGTATTTCAGTTAAAAAACATAACATATTTTAATAACTCTATTAATTAACTAAAAATATAAAACTATTAACATAAAAATTATATATACATTTAAAAAACAATAAAATAATTAATTAATTATTAAATAAAATTTGCAATTTTGTAATTAATTTATCTTTAAATTAAAATTCCACATTATACTCCCACAAACATAGCAGCATGCAATTTAAAAATATTTAAAATGAAAAAAACACAATTAACATATTATTTGTTAATTATTTTGAATTTAATATCTTCCCACCCTATTTCCCAACAAAAACAACAAAATATAATTAATAAACTATTTACATAAGTATTAATTAGTCAAGTATCTAACTAAAAATTAATAATTAATTGAAAATTGATTATTACTTGGCTAACTTTCCACCCTATACCCCTACAAACTAAACAACCCACACCTAAACATAACATAACAAAATAATAATTACACAATTTACCCAATTAATTATCAATTAACTAATTAATATTAAACAATTATTTAATAGTTAATGAAGTATTATTTAATTGACTTCCTATCCTATACCCCTGTAAGCAAAACAACGAGCACCTATAATATCACTTTTAAAAACCAAAAATGTCACAACATTTACATAATTAATGATCAATTAACTAATTAATTATAAACACTCAATTAATAATTAATTATTACTTAATTAACTTTCCACTCTACACCCCTACAGACAAAACAACCCTCGCCTAAAATATCACTTAAAAAGTATAATTACACAATTGACATAATTTAATTAATATTTATTAAAAGTGAATTATTAATTAATTATACCTAATTAACTTCCCACCCCTACAAACCTCACAAACAGCTATGACACTATAAGTTACTATTAAGAATTAAATAAAAAATTATAAATAATTTAAAATTAAAAACTATATTTAAAAGTATTAACAACAATTATACAAGCAATATATACATATACATTTAAAATATGAACTAAAATACATCAAAATAATTTAACAATTATATTTTTACAACGATATTATCGCAAACGATATTAAACACATAGATATTCTTGTAAATTATATTACTTACCTAAAAATCGTTACTTATGTCCACAATATTTCTGCATCATGATATTCATGTGTCACAATATTAAAAACTCAATATTTGGGTAGCTTGATATTAAGGATTTGATATTGTATCCAAATACCTCTCTGTCATTGATCTTGTGCTTTCTCGAAATGGCAAGCTAAAGGGTCACTTTTGTCTTTATTTTTTACACCTCTCACATGCTAAAGTATTCTTTTGTGTACCTGCTGCATTGTACTTCCTGCATAATACTTTTACATGGGCACATTGGAATGTATAACACATACTCGCTCTTACAGTGATATTCTCCTTTCATGTATCTAGGGGGTTTATGGAAAAGGTACATTCAGTTTTATTTAACCCATACTGGCAAGCCTTGCATTTATTACATCTTTCTAAGTCCTCACTATTGTTAAGTTAACTATCTGTATTCACCAAATCATTTCTCTTTGGCCTGGCTCTTCTGGAAGTCACCCCTTCTTTGGAACTTTATTACCTATTGTAGAATCACGCACCAGTATTTTTGGAGTATTTTTCAGATTGGCCCCTATATGGTGATCAATCTGAGGTGATATTTATCCTCATGTGGCTGCCCATCCTGAGTCTTAATAGACTTTGGGGACCCCATCCCCCAGTGCTGCACTAAACTGAAGGGAGAGGAGGCACACAACCCCCGTCCTGGAACCTATTGTGGCCCCGGGGACCAGATCCCCCGGAACCTGTCTTTTCGGTAGGTGAGGGCCCCTGTGCCCACCAGGGGCACCCATCAAGCAGCAAGTTGAGGACAGCTGGGAAAGAGAGACCCAGTGCCCCGCAGCCCCAGCTGGCACCCTTCATATTGCACCTGTTTCTGCATGTTCCTGCCTGGCGGGAGTAATGTGTGGTTTCCTGCATGCAGGAGGGCGGGCAGGGAAATAGAAGTCTGCTTCCATCCAGTGGGAGCATTTTTAAAGCTGCACTGAGTGAGAGCAGATATGCCTTATGTCTGCTCCCACCTGACAGGATATTTAAAAAAGCTCCTGCCAGGCGGGAGCAGATCTATGTTTTGCCTGCCCACATGGGCAGAGAAACTACTGTGCCCTGGAGGTGGCTCCCCGGGATGCAGTAAATGAGCTTGCCCCGGGGGATGAGGTCCCCGGGGCCTTTAGTGGCTCAGGGAGGGGGCCGTGTGGCAACCTCCCTTTAAGGTTGAGTTTGGCCTCGGGGATGAGGCTCGGGGAGGGGGGCTGTGTGGCCCCCTCCCCTTTTTAATGACATGCAACTCCAAAGGATGGGTTCCCTGGGGCCTAATAATGCTCAGGGAGGGGGCCACACATCCCCTTCACCAAAACAATATTTCACACTGCCCCCCCAAGTCCTGGCCCACCCCAGGGGGGTTTCAAAATAGCATGGGAGCCTGCGCTTAGAAATTACAGCAGATCCACCATGAATTTTAGGCAAAATTGTTAAAGAAACCTTTTGGCCCCAGGCGGGATTCCTCACGGACCCCACCACAAGGCCTAGGGCGTCAGGGTATCACTACCCTGCTCCATTATGTATTTTTGTCACTGTTTTTTTAGGACTTGGGACTGAGTCCTGGGTCCCGAGTCCTAAGATGGCTGCTGCCACATCGTTGTTGATGTGGTGGCAGCTAATCAGATCTCTCCATGAGATCTGTCCAGCTGCACATCCTCTGTGGCGTGAAACATACAATTTTTTTTGCATTAATTGCTCAAAAAGTACTGAAGGATTTACACTGAATCACAAAAAGCACTCTTTCTGGACCAAGATCTAACTTTCTCTCAAATTTGGTGTAAATTTGTTCCGCGGTTTGCGCTGTAGCCGTTTCTAAAGTTCCTATTGAAAAATGAATGGGGAAACCACATTTGGGAGCTCCCCATTTTCTCAGCCCATGCTTGATGGATCGCCCCGAAACTTTCCAGGAAGGAGCTGAGGAGGATAAAATATTTTTTGGGGTAAAGTTTTGTGAAGATTTGTCAAACAGCGCCAAAGTTATAATCAAAGCAAAAATGCATTTCCTATCGAAATACAATCCTAATCTATAACTACACCGTGGTGACCCACAAAAAACACAGAAGTTAAATTGAAGTTAGAGTTAGTTTTAGTTATAACACCTTACTATATGATGTATGTTTTAAAGAAACTTAACAAATTAACATATAACAATCACAGTTCAAGATAAGAATACAAATCATAATATCCTTAACAATATGAAATAGAGGACTATAAATGTAGTGTTGTGTTATTTGTTGGTGTGAATATGATTGTTATTTAATTATGTTAGGATTTTAGCTGTTGCTACCTATTGGTTCACTATCGTGAAGCTAAAAGAATTGCATTTGTTTTTAAAAAATTTCTCAGGATTTGTTTATTTTATTTATTTATCGAGTTTTGTATAGTGCGAACTTGTGAATACTGTGCCAGATTTGTGAATTCTGAGACCACAGGAGGATCCCCAGGACCTGAGGAGGGTCCACAATTCACAAATCATGCAATACAAATCATGTTTTACCATTTATTTTGGTTACACGGACGGGGAGCTTTAGAGACCCCCTAATTCGGGCTGGGGAGCAGGGTAGGTTCAACCTGCCCCCTTATGTCCTTTTATTTATTTTTTCCCCAGTGCCTGGTGCACCTTCTTGGGTAATGGCAACCGCAACAGAAAGGTTTCTGTGAAGCCTGCTAATTAGAGCACAGATGATTCAAGGATCTGCAGCCTGATTTGTGAATCTGTAATGGACCACAACAGATAAAGATGCGGGTCCAATACCATGCCACAAATAAACAGCGCAAATATCTCTAGCTTTTAACCCTTCATCTAAAGAAAACCCCCAGAAATGTAAACATTAATTGCTAAAATATAACTGAAAGTATTTACACCAAACCAAGCAATGGCACTTCCTTGAGTAAAGGTCTCCTTTCACATCAAGTTTGGTGTCATTTCGTTTATCTGTTTAATCTGTATGGAAGAGAGCAAAGCATCAAATATCTTTTGGGAAAATGTCACTTACTTGACCCACTCCTTTTTGTGCCCCATTCCCCCTTAACGGATCTGCACGAAAAAACCATACCAAACCCAAATCTAATTAATTTTTTTAATGGAACCTTTTGTGCATATTCATTGAATGGCTCCAAAGTTACTAAGAAAACAAAAAATGCCTTTTCAATAGAAAATCAGACCTAACCATAAGTATGGGTTCAACATCGCTGCGTGTGCTATCATTTGAGCCTGCAAACCCTGTATAAAAGCCTGTGTGTAATCTTATTACAGTAGAGTTGTGATTTTTCTAGTTACCTGTATTAAGGAAATGACATAGCTGCTCAACTGTAATAAGTTATAACAGTTGAATTGTGATGTCATACTACTTCTTGCCATAGTTATCATCCATGGTGAAAGGCAGGTCACAGAACATAATTACACTGCAGTTTAACCAACGAATATGAGAACTGGCCTTCCATTCCTCTGATTTGTTTTTCTAAAATGATCAGTGGTCAGGACAAAGGAGATAATAATAGAAACATATTTATTATTTGCACACTATTGGTCATTACAGGGAAAATATCATCTCTTTCCATGCTTTTATACATTCTGAGCTACATCATTTATTAAATCTGACTTACAGTAAACTGATTCTTACTTGCAACAAATGACTAAAGGCCTAATTACGAGTTTGGCGGTCCATCGGACTGCTAAACCTGTGGTGGAGGAGCGGTGGTGGTCGGGGACCGCCGCATTGGCAGTCTGACTGACGTATTACAACTTAGGGGCCGATTACGATCTCGTTAGGAAACTCTTCCAAACTAATCGGTTTCGGAATCGTTTCCGAACGAATCGGGTTCTGCGAGTCCGACCGACCCATTACGATGCATCCGTGTGCTGCTGGATACGATCCGGTCGGACTCCCATTGACTTCAATGGGAGCCTGAGTTCCGACCGAATACACAGGCTCCCATTGAAGAAAGGGGTGGTTGGGGAAAACCGTGCACCCTGTGGTGGTCACCCCTTGGTGCCTGCCACACTGTGCATGGTTGGAAAGGGGGGTCCCATGGATACCCCCACGTGCCCCATTCGGAAGGCCCCAGGTGAAGGGGGGCCTGCTGCGGGCCCCCAAAGTCAGATTCCGACAGCCGATCCGAGTCGGAACAACCGATTTGGAAAGGCTGTCCGAATCTGACACCGTAATCGCTCGTTCAGAAACCGTGTCCATAGAGCTGTCCGAATGCCGTTCAGAACCGATTCAGACAGCCCGAACGGTTTCCTTGCATCGTAATCGGTCTTCCAGACAGGTGTCCGATTCGGTTGGAAACATAAGTTCCGAATTGAATTTGCCGAATCCGAATCCCGTTCAGAGCCTTTCCAGACAGTATCGTAATCGATCCCTAAGGCGGTCGGACCACCATAGGACTGCTGTAACCACCGGGTATCCGCGATCCTGGGTCGTGGCATGGCAGTCTGAGGCCGTAATATGCTTAACAGTGCCGCTGCATTAGGATTTTCCTCACTGGTCTCATGGCGGTGCTCACACCATGAAAATGCGGGCGGTAGGAAACTAAGGGGGCCCTACAGGGTCCCCTGTTGCCTCTGGGCCTGGGGATACATGCAGGGGGCACACATGGTGTGCCCACCTACCTGTGTGAATGCACCCCCTTTCCTGCACGGCATGGACTGCACAGCCCATGCCGGGCAGGAACGAGCTTTGGTGCTACCTTTACAGTTCCTTTCTAATAGGCACTGCCGTGGGACTGCCAAAGAACCGCCCACCAGACCACGAGGAAACTCATAATCTGGCGGGTGACCGGTGGTTGAGTTTGGCGGTGTGGGAGCGTGGCGATGGTGTGGCGGCCCGCTCCCACACCGCCAAATTTGTAATCAGGCCCTAAATCCTTTTTAGCGTGTTTAGTTTCGCGCTACGGTTCTGCTTTTATGCTAATATCTGCAACTATACTGTCTCTTCCATATAAAAGAGCAAGGCACCAAGGATATAATCGGTTTGTGGGAAGGCTGATGGTGTGATCATGTATTGTAAGGAATTCAATACTCTCTGCCTTACATTAAAAGGTTATTAGGCTTTTGTAAGTCACCTCGGAGTTCCATGACCTTAAAAGGACCTCAGCTTCTAAATGGTAACATAACTCCTCAGTGGCTTGCAATATCCTTATTATGTACAACAGGGGGTATTTTATCCCATATGTGATCTATACATTTTGGAATGGAGATCTGCTACCATTGAATGTTAAAAACTGGGAATGAAACCTATATTAGGCTCCCTTTGCAGAATAGAATAAAGCTGTTAATTAAGTGTCTTGCCCTCTGTTAAGGTGTTAACAACTGTTAATGCCATCTGCTGAGGGTCTTAGGTGCTGTTAATTGCCCATCCTTCAGTTATGGGCTCCAGTTGAAATCTGTTCCTCTGTCTCTTTCTCTGTCTCTCAGTCTTTTCAAGTGTATGACGGTAAAACAGCACTATTACCAAGGACCATTCTGCAAAATATTTTACTACTGTATTGCCATTTTAGAGACATCAACCATTCTTTCCATCCAAATATGATTAAGTGATGCTTACAGATAACGAGTCTGGCGGTCCTCGGACTGCCAGACTCATGGTGGCGCAGCGGTGGTGGATCCAGCTACTACCGCACCCGCGGTCTGATCGCCAGATTACGACTTGGGTAGTCGGACCACACTAGGACCGCCAGCTCCGCCAGGGAACTGCCATTCCCGGGCGTAGGAGTGGCGGTCAGAGGCCACAATATGCTGGGCGGGACCACCACGGTCCCGCCAAGCATATTACAAGTTTCCTCTCTGCCAGGCTTTTCATGGTGGTTCCACCGCCATGAAAAGCCTGGTGGAGAGGAAACAAAGGGGACCCTACAGGGCCCCCCTGTGCCTCAGACATATGTGGATGCACAAGGGGGGCATAACATGTGCCCCCTGTGTGCATGCACATAGGTTCCTGCACGCCATGGACATACGAGTCCATGGTGTGCAGGAACCTTGTGAGGCGTTCCCATTGCGGTGCCTTTTTTAAAACGCACTGCCGCCTTGGCAGTGCGTTTAAAAAACTGCACCGCAATGGGAACTGCCACGCCGCCCACCCGCCAGTCTACGAATAAGTCGTAATCTAGCGGGCGGGCAGCGCAAGCTTTGGCGGAGCGGTGACACGGCGATTTGCACCGCCGCGCCACGGCTCTGCCAAATTCTCATAATTTGGCCCTTTGAGTATAGGAGTTTAAGGTGGGGTCCAGTGGGGAGAAAAAACACGTCTCTTTTCCCAGTCCTGCGCCTCTAGCAATCGCTTTGCTTGATGTCGTCAGATAGGGTTTTGAGCCCTATTTCGACATCATTCTTCAGATAGCCCCTTTAATAAATGTTTTTTTTGTTTGAATATATGTTTAGGTGTCATATTTGGCAACCATATAGTCGAGTAATTTAGCCATTGGATTACAGTTGGAATATCCTTGGCTTGAATAGGCACACCAGTGGTCTCTATATCCCATCTGCTCACAGCAAATCATACAGACTAACACCACTTATGTTTTTAGCTTTTCATATGCAAAAACACCATTTCTCTAGACAGCCATGTACATGCGGGTTAGTCTGTTGCATCTTCTGTTAACAGAGTTTACAATATCAAGTTACAAACATATCAGAAAAAAATGATATTCTGATATAAAAATATCTTGATACAGAAATATCGTTGTCAAGAATATCGATTTTTTTCAGGTAAGTAATATCATTGTCAAGAATATTACTGCTGTTAATATCGTTTTCAAAAATATAGTTGAAAAAAATATAGTTTTTAATTATCTTTATGTGTTTTAGTTTATATATTAATTGTGTGTAATTATTGTTGTATAATTGTTAATAATCTTTTTTAAATATAGTATGTAGTTTTGAGTGATTTATAATTTTTCATTTAATTGCTTGTAGTAATTTATGGTGTTGTAGTGGGTTGCTAGGTTTGTAGGGGTATAGGGTGGGCAGTTAATTTAGTACAATTAATTAAACATAACAACAGTAAGAAAAGGAGCGTCCACTATATTGTTTTGTTTCTGGCCCAAATCCAGGCAATCCAATGTTAACAAATGTAACAATGATGAACAAAAAATGAGATTCATATGTCAGGAGTCTTAAGAATGCATCCAGTATCAAACTTTTATTGATTTTTCAGTACATGAAATTTTCCAGTCAGCCCAACCAACACGTTTCATCCTCTATGGACTTCATCAGGGTTGTGCTTTCCAAACTTGTGTGACTTTTAAATATCAATAAGTATAGCCTCCTGTTTCAGTGTCTTCATGGGTAATAAATCCCTTTTTTGGGTGGTGTAGTACCCCCTAAATCATCTTCTTCCTTTGTGTGTCAGAGAGGCATTTTTCTGCGACACTCGACCCCTGACCATGGTCCAGGCCATTGTGGACCCTCAAGGCCTCTTCACCAATGTGCTGGCCAAAAACCCTGGCAAAGTGCATGATGCCTACATGTTCAGGAACTGCATCATCAATGACCGATTCCAGAATGGACAATATGGGAATAGCCTACTTGTAGGTAAGCTAAACTCTAATACCTAACACTCTCACTAACAGATAGAAATGGGTGACATAATACCCATGACTGTGTCTGTTGACGCAGATAGGAACAGAAGTAAGAGGGGTATGGCTCATTCATGCACCATGTATGTAACAATGTCAAGACACACAAAGCCACTATGGGTTCCGTTTAATGGTGGAAGGGGACAGAGCAATGCATTGCAGGTCCAAATGCAGTGTAGCATCCATGT
This sequence comes from Calotriton arnoldi, assembly GCA_963921515.1. Taxonomy (NCBI): domain Eukaryota; kingdom Metazoa; phylum Chordata; class Amphibia; order Caudata; family Salamandridae; genus Calotriton; species Calotriton arnoldi. Next base: position 4,693,680 of record CAWUFW010000206.1, read on the forward strand.
GTGTAAGGGAGGATTTCCATGGGGGATGTGGGGTGTCTACATGCCCCTTCCATGATTCATCAGGCATGTCATGTATCCTAACACCCACTTCTGTGGTTAACCATGGACATATGCATGTGTCAGTGTAAGGCATATCTCCCATGTCAACATCTACCTGCAGAGGACCAAGTACCCAAATATGTACCACTATCGGCAAGTCCACCCATGTTGTGTGAGCACATAACATTGAGTGGTCACGAGCTACTCCAAATAGACATCACAGAAAATAACAGCATCAACATCACAGTCATGATGTAGAAGTATACGATCCATCAACCCATGTTCAGCATTTGCTATAACACAGAGTAATGGAAGAGAAAAGGGTCAACCTATCAACAACTGAATGACTAACACATATTGTGAAAACAATGTTAGAAATATGTATGACAATGTAACTACACATAACGCACATGGCCTGCCATGTATCAGCAACAGTTTTCTAAAGTATTGACAGTTGTCCTTTCACTTTACTTTCAGCTGACCAGGGATATGGCATCTAGCCGTGGGTCATGACATCCCATGCACACCCCCAGACTGATCCCAGAGAAGTCCTATAACTAAGTTCTCAGCAGGACCCGGAACACCGTCAAAAGAACCTGTGGACTGCTGAAGGTCAGGTTCCGCTGCCTTGACATTTCGGGGGGGTAGATTGCTCTGCTCCCCCATAGTGGTCTGCAAGATCATCTTGGTCTGTGAAATACTGCACAACATTTGTGTGCAGACTAATGTCCCCTGGTACAGTAACCTACAACTTCAGGACCCGCTGGAGGATGATGATGAAAAGGAGGATGCCAATTCTCGAGACATCCAGAATATAGCTGCAGGCAATCACAGACGTGCACACATTTTGCACATTTGTTTTACCTGAAGCATGTTTGTAAATGGACTATGAAACAACATGAATGAAAAACATGATAATAAATGTTTGAAACTATTACTTGTCTCTATGTTTATGTCACATTTCCAGGAAATATCAACGTCCACAACATTCTGTCAACTAGAAGTAACCCGCAGAAGTGTACAATCAGGTTGGATGCCAGGCAGCAACATCAGACCCCCTAAAACAATGCCCTGTGTCAAGTTCAACTATCATATGAAAGGTGAATTTCTGTAGTAAATGTGACTCTTTGGCATGGAAAGTCATGCATGACTACTAAAAGTGACATTGGACTAGGAAAAATGACTCAGTGGAATGAAAGGTGACTCTTCTCAATGTGACGCTTTGTCATGCAAAGTCATGCATGACTACTAAAAGTAACATTAGACTAGGAAATATGACTCAATGGAATGAAAGGTGACTTTTCTGTAGGACGTGTGACTTTTTGGCATGCAAAGTCATGCATGACCATTAAAAGTGACATTGGACTACGAAAAATGACTAAATGGAATGAAAGGTGACTTTCTGAAGGAAACATGACTTTTTGGCATGTAAAGTCCTGCATGACTATTAAAAGTTATATTGGACTAGGAAAAATGACTCGATGGAATGAAAGGTGACTTTTCTGTAGGAAACGTGACTTTTGCCATGCAAAGTCATGCATGAACATTATAAGTGACATTGGACTAGGAAAAATGACTCAATGGAATGAAAGGTGACTGTCCTCAATGTGACTCCTTGTCATGCATGACCATTAATAGTGACATTGGAGTAGGGAAAATGACTCGATGGAATGAAAGGTGACTTTTCATGGAAAGTCACACATGACCATTAAAGCTGACACTGGACTAAAAAAAGTGCCTCAATGGCATGAAAGGTGACTTTTCTGTAGGAAACATGAATTTGTGGCATGGAAAGTCATGCATGACCATTAAAAGTGACACTGGGCAAATAAAAATAATGCAATGGCAGGAAAGCTGACATGAAAGGTGACTTTCATGTATTGAATGTGACTCTTTTGTAGGTAAACAGACGCTTTACTACTAAATGAGATGCATGAGTGGAAAGAGCGTCTGCTGAAATCCATGCATCACTTCCCATTTGCGCTGTCCACCTAATGTGTCACAAGCACTTTATGTGCACGAAGTTTCTTTCGGGTTACACCCACATTTAATGAAAACAGTGCTGATACTATTGTTTCTTCTGTTTTTCCCATTACATGTTTTTTGAATATATACTGCCCCTGGCACATACCTTTACTTTGGAGTCTCCCTGTTCCTTTCTTTTTGCAACTATATGTGCATGTTTGCTTATTAGCCTAATAAGTATTACCTGTTAAGACATTGTTTCTGTTACACATTTGTAGGTAAACAGACGCTTCACTACTAAATGTAATGCATGAGTGGAAAGAGCATCTGCTGAAATCCACCCATCAAGGGCACAGTGTCAAAAACAATGCTTTGCCCATAGTGTCACAACTTGAACATTTGTCTAGCAAAGCATCAGAAAAAAACATGTTTTTAATTAGAAAAATGACACAGATGTTGAAAACGTGTCACATCCACACAGGAAATGGAGAGTTTGGTGGTGTTTTCTGGTCATTTAGTTGTCTGTGCGTTCTGTGTTCTGTCCATAAATTGTGATATTTGTCCTGTTTTTGTATTTTGTGTTGTTTTGTGTAGTGTATTATGTGGTGTCTGTCAAAATAGGGGTTATTAGTCATAGTTGTAGGGATAAGGGGTAGTGGTTTATTTGTAATTGGGGTTAGGGTGACTCGTGGGTGTAGCGTGATGTCGGGCAGGGCCATGAACCTGTTAGAGGAGCAGTTTGGGGGCCTGCTGTGGCTGATTGTCAAATACCTGCCGAACTTGTTAGGAAGTGGAGGCAGGGTGCTACTGGGGTACCCAACCCAGGAGAGGCGGCACCGGTGGGAGAAGGTGCGTTTCCAAATGCAAAGAATGTTTGGTGTGGACCGGAACCTCAGACAATACAAGCACCAGTGGGCTGACATTGTGAACTGGGAGCAGGATTTCCTTGATCACCTGGCCCTAGAATTTGGAGGTCATGTTGGTAAGTTCCCATATACCATGAGCTTGTATTTGTTTGCCTGTAGCTAAATACTCTGAACATTTTTGTAATTGAAAAGGTCAGATATGCATATAGGTGTCACAATTCACTCCCTGTGCTCTCGTTCCCACCACCAGGGGGCTGAATTGTGGGGCTTTCCAGTATTCCAATATGCTTCCAGACACTCCCCTGTATGCATATCCTGACTTCCAGGCATTTGGACATCATTTAGGAATTGACATCTGTTCCCAATCCATGCCGGGTTTTGTGGAAGCCAGTCTGCTCATGCTGGAAACTCCGTTACCTATAATCCCCTGCTCACTGCTTTGTCTCCACCCCTGCAGGCCAAGGATGGGTGGAGGAATTCAGCTCACCTGTGGCTGGCTGCTGCTAGCCTGCTCACACCTGATGCGCATGAGTACTGCGAGCTCTTTTAAGCCCCAGCTCCCTTCAGCCCAGTGTTGGTCAATGTAGCTGTATACCGGTGAGGCCGATCCTTCTTTCCAGTGTTTCCTGAGCTTTTGATATTCCTTGATTCCTGAGCTATAGTTAATTCTTGTTCCTTGATTCCTGAGCTATAGCTATTCCTTGTGCCTGAATTAGCACTGCCTGCAGTGCTACCTTGTTTCCTGAGTTCCTGAGCTATAGTTATTCTTTGTTCCTGGGCTTCAGCTATTTCTTGTTCCTGATTTGCACTGCTTGCAGTGCTCTCTTGACTCCTTGTTTCCTGAGCTGTAGCTATTTCCTGTTTCCTTGAACCAGTACTGCCTGCAGTGCTACCTTGACTCCTGAAGCTTTAGTAATTCCCTGTTCCTGAACCAGCTCTGCCTGCAGTGCTACCTTGACTCCTGAGCCTTAGCTCAATTCTTGTTCCTGCCCCAGCACTGCCTTCTATGCTACTTTGTTTTCTTGATTCCTGAACCTGCACTATTCTAGTATACCCTTGTAGCCTCCCTTCTGTATATCCTTTTCCAGCCTCTGCCTTTCTTCCCATTTCCTTGGTTCCAGTTCTAGTTTGCTGTCTTTCTATTCTGCTGTCTTGCTTCTGTTACCTTGTATGTTTGTTACCTGCTTTCTGCCAAATGTGCCCTGTGATTTCCTTCCTTTCCTGTTAAGCACTCCTCCTTGCTAGCTCCTTGTCTATTGTGCTTGTGTTTAGTTCTACCCCTTTGCTGTTACTGCCTTGCGTGTTCCTGTTTGATCGCCAGGATCCGTGGGCACAGCTGATTACCTAGGTGGTGTTTCTTGTTCACTGTGAGTATTGTCTTTGAGTTACAGTTATATCATCACCATAGGTATAAGCTCCACAGACCCTGCCTTTGCATACATATCCTATATGTGGGAATTTTCAGTCAGTATCTGTAACAGCAATTGTGGGTGAGGAACTTACTGAGCTTCAGTCTTACCGTGTGGAGCTCCTGAGTGCTTCACCCCACATTCCCTTTATTGTTAATGTTGTATTATATATATGTCTTGCACGTCCGTCCTGGGTGTAGTTAGTCTGAATGCTAAATTGCCTTGTGAGTGCCCTTCCTTTCTGAGTCTTAGCCATCTTGTACAGGCTTCCCCTTTGGATCCCTTTTTCTCCTCTGACTCCTTGTGTGATCCTGGGCAGCGCTGTTCTACTCTTTCTGTGCACGGTACATTTTCTACCCAGTCCCCAGTCCTTGCTCAAGTCCCTGACTGTGTTCCCGACATTGTGCCGGACAGTCCTTGACAGAATGACCAACCCACATTTCCAGGGTCACTTGTGAGGTTTCTTTGCATTCAGTTAGCTACCACTTTTTTTTCTCAAAGCTCTCCCAGTCAGTTCTTGCCAAGATGTTTAGCATCAGAACCAGAAAGTCTGCACATGATGGCAGACATCCATTGCCAAGGCAGCGCAGTTCCGTACAACCTATTAGAAAGTCCCTAGACTCTAGAGATCGATTCATGGAACAAAACAGACTCTTACGTGCTGAATATTATTCCCTGTGGTTGGCTGATCCTTCTATGTTAGATTTTAATTCCATCTGTAACCCTGATCCTCACCTGATGTCAGCCTGTGACCTACAGGATGAAAACAAATTTCTGCAAACCTTGTTAGCAGCAGAAAGACAAAATAGTAATTTAGAGAGTGGTACTATTAGGGGAATTTTTTCTGAAGTTTGTAACTCAGAGACCCCCTATCAAGACAATGTTTTCTTTGAAGACAATTTCAAGACACAGTATTTATCAGCATCTTACCAAACTGGTAGTTCAATGACCCCAGTTAAAGCATGTTTAACCACAAAGCAGCCAAAGAAAGAGCAGATTAATTTCATAACCTCTGTTCTCCATTCAAATAATGTTACCCAGTCTTGTAGTCCAGTAAAGATCACAGTCCCGGATACTAAAGGGACCTTGTTAGATTCCACATTCAAAGTAAACCATAATCAGTTTAGCAAAAGAGAGAAAAGACCTACTAGAACACAGGTGGCTAATAGCCACTTTGAACAAAATCCAAGGTATAGCTCTGTTGTTTGTTGTGAAGTTGCCAAGTCTACCACTGTCCTTGTAGAGAAAGATCTGCAGTCTTTACAGGATATAATTACATCTAAGATTCTTGAATTACAACGAGAGAATAAAATGTTTCAGACTCTGTTAAAAAATTATAACCCAGAGTTCAAGTGGGAATCTAAAAGCCCTATAGAAAACAACTTTTCCACCTCTATGTTAGCCTCCTTAGAAATGGAGAATGAAGCCTTGCGCTCTCTTTTGTGTTCCCCTCAGAGCTGGTCCAGCGATTGTGTGAACAATACAGTGTCGGATCCCTCAGATTCCATTCAGAAAAACCATAGTACCTTGTCTCACAGCCCAGTTAATGAAAGTATTTGTTTGAATTCTGAAATTTCTACCTCCTCTGATGTGTTGTCTTCTAGTGCTAAACTGTGTATAGGCACTACATCTGAGATGTGTCCCTCCACTTCTAAGGAACACCAGATGCCAGGAAAGACACTAAATACTTGTTTGCTTTCTCTTCCTGGTAGTGAGGTCAGTTCCACCTCGGGGGTATCACATACACTGGCCATTGACATACAGACAAAACCTGAACCAGTGCCCAACATAATCCCTGATGTGACAACACCCTCTGACTCAGTCTATGTTCTTGGTCTAACTTTTGCGACTGAAGCCAACCTCCTCACTGAGAAGAAACACAATCCTGACCCCTTGTTTGCTCTCTCGCCTTCAAGCATGCCACATATTGAAAAGTCAGGACATAATATTACTCTAATCTCTGATGCATCTGTACCACCTTGTAATGCAGAAGGAATTGAACAAATCTCCCATGACCAAGAAGTCTCAGACCTATTTCCACTGACTAAGACATGTGAACTGCCAAATGGTAAAGGGAGTCTGGTCATCAGAGACTCTAAGATAAGCAGTATTCTTAGCCATCCCGAAGAAAGCCCTTCAGTGTGTTTTAATGAGCCAAGGAACTGTGAAGATTTCAATATTGACAATAGGGAATCTACTGTTCACGGGCTATCTCCATTCCCAGAATTTAAAGTCCATCATCTTTGTGCCTCTCTGTCATCAGCTTGTCTTTTTGCAGAGTATCCAGAATCCTCAGCCGGCCTGCTGCTCTCAGGGTCTACAGAGTCCTCAGCTGGCCTGCTGCCTTCTGAACTTCAGCCGGCAGCCTGCGTGCCGTGTGAGCCCGAGCCTGCAGCCTGCCTGCCATCTGAGCCTGAGCCTGCAGCCGGCCTGCCATTAGTACCGGAGCCTCAAGACTGCCTGCATTCAGAGCACAAGCCCTCAGCTCACCTGCTACTAAGTCAGAGTCTCCAGCCTGTCTGACTTCAGAGCCAGAGCTTCCAGCCTATCTGACTTCAGAGCCAGAACTTCCAGCCTGTCTGACTTCAGAGCCAGAACTTCCAGCCTGTCTGACTTCAGAGCCAGAACTTCCAGGCTCCCTGCCTTCAGCACCAGAGCTTCCAGGCTCCCTGCCTTCAGCACCAGAGCTTCCAGGCTCCCTGCCTTCAGCACCAGAGCTTCCAGGCTCCCTGCCTTCTGGCCTTGAGCCTCTATCTTGCCTACTTTTTGACCCTGTGCTTCCAGTTTGCCAGCCTTCAGAGGTCTCAGTACGTATCCATTCAGAGACTGAATCTCCAGCATCAGAGACAAAACTCTCAACATGTAAGCCTCCAGGGCCTGGGTCTCCTGCATACCTGCTTCCAGAGTCTCCTGCGTGTGTGTCTTCTGTATGTTTTCATCCAGGGCCAGAGCCTCAGGTCTGCTTCTCGTTGTCTCCTTTGTCTTCAGCCAGTTTGCCGTTGCCTCTGTGCCTCCTGCCAATCCGTTATATGGTTTTGACCCTACAGTAAATCTTCCTTTGTTTTCAGAGTGCTACTCTAGCCTGCCATCATCAAGACTTCAAACACCTTTAATTCAGGCTTATAAGCCCCCGTTACTGGATTTGGACTCTTCAGGTTCGGCTTTCAATACTGCTGTTACATTACAGCCTATTATCCTACCCTCCAGAACATCACATTTTTCCTGCAGTCCACTGGTATCTTGCACTACAGCTCTGATGGAAATGGACTTATTTCATAGCATCAAAGGCTTTAAATCGAGTCCCAGATTCCGGGAGCCGGTCTTTGGAGGGGGTGTACTGTCACAATTCACTCCCTGTGCTCTCGTTCCCACCACCAGGGGGCCGAATTGAGGGGCTTTCCAGTATTCGAATATGCTTCCAGACACTCCCCTGTATGCATATCCTGACTTCCAGGCATTTGGACATCATTTAGGAATTGACATCCGTTCCCAATCCATGCCGGGTTTTGTGGAAGCCAGTCTGCTCATGCTGGAAACTCCATTACCTATAATCCCCTGCTCACTGCTTCGTCTCCACCCCTGCAGGCCAAGGATGGGTGGAGGAATTCAGCTCACCTGTGGCTGGCTGCTGCTAGCCTGCTCACACCTGATGCGCATGAGTACTGTGAGCTCTTTTAAGCCCCAGCTCCCTTCAGCCCAGTGTTGGTCATTGTAGCTGTATACCGGTGAGGCCGATCCTTCTTTCCAGTGTTTCCTGAGCTTTTGATATTCCTTGATTCCTGAGCTATAGTTAATCCTTGTTCCTTGATTCCTGAGCTATAGCTATTCCTTGTGCCTGAATTAGCACTGCCTGCAGTGCTACCTTGTTTTTTGAGTTCCTGAGCTATAGCTATTCCTTGTGCCTGAATTAGCACTGCCTGCAGTGCTACCTTGTTTCCTGAGTTCCTGAGCTATAGTTATTCTTTGTTCCTGTTCCTGGGCTTCAGCTATTTCTTGTTCCTGATTTGCACTGCTTGCAGTGCTCTCTTGACTCCTTGTTTCCTGAGCTGTAGCTATTTCCTGTTTCCTTGAACCAGTACTGCCTGCAGTGCTACCTTGACTCCTGAAGCTTTAGTAATTCCCTGTTCCTGAACTAGCACTGCCTGCAGTGCTACCTTGACTCCTGAAGCTTTAGTAATTCCCTGTTCCTGAACCAGCTCTGCCTGCAGTGCTACCTTGACTCCTGAGCCTTAGCTCAATTCTTGTTCCTGCCCCAGCACTGCCTTCTATGCTACTTTGTTTTCTTGATTCCTGAACCTGCACTATTCTAGTATACCCTTGTAGCCTCCCCTTCTGTATATCCTTTTCCAGTCCCTGCCTTTCTTCCTATTTCCTTGGTTCAAATTCCTAGTTTGCTGTCTTTCTATTCTGCTGTCTTGCTTCTGTTACCTTGTATGTTTGTTACCTGCTTTCTGCCAAATGTGCCCTGTGATTTCCTTCCTTTCCTGTTAAGCACTCCTCCTTGCTAGCTCCTTGTCTATTGTGCTTGTGTTTAGTTCTACCCCTTTGCTGTTACTGCCTTGCGTGTTCCTGTTTGATCGCCAGGATCCGTGGGCACAGCTGACTACCTAGGTGGTGTTTCTTGTTCACTGTGAGTATTGTCTTTGAGTTACAGTTATAACATCACCATAGGTATAAGCTCCACAGACCCTGCCTTTGCATACATATCCTATATGTGGGTATTTTCAGTCAGTATCTGTAACAGCAATTGTGGGTGAGGAACTTACTGAGCTTCAGTCTTACCGTGTGGAGCTCCTGAGTGCTTCACCCCACATTCCCTTTATTGTTAATGTTGTATTATATATATGTCTTGCACGTCCGTCCTGGGTGTAGTTAGTCTGAATGCTAAATTGCCTTGTGAGTGCCCTTCCTTTCTGAGTCTTAGCCATCTTGTACAGGCTTCCCCTTTGGATCCCTTTTTCTCCTCTGACTCCTTGTGTGATCCTGGGCAGCGCTGTACTACTCTTTCTGTGTACGGTACATTTTCTACCCAGTCCCCAGTCCTTGCTCAAGTCCCTGACTGTGTTTCCGACATAGTCCCGGACAGTCCCTGACAATAGGTGACTACGGCATGATACGTGCTAACTAAGTTACAGACACTGAGGGGCTTCTTCACAAGCCCATTGCGCCGCCGATGCGTCACTTTTTTTGATGCAGCAGCTGTGCAGTGTGCCTGCCCTTCTTTACAAGGCCACGCAAAGCCAGCCTGCGTGCCTTGTAAATATGACCCCCTTTCACGCATTACTCTGCATGAAAGGGCATTCCATGGGTGTTGCTGTGGGTTTCCCATGTGACATCCATGAAACCTGACGCATTCTCAGATTTACAAGGTTTTGTAAACCTGGGAATGCGTCAGATTCCTATGCCTCACCAGGGGTGGCGTAAGGGAGGTGCAGCGAGGAGAAATACCTTTATTTCTCCTAGTTTTTCCTTTTTCTAAGTGAGCAGCAAGTAGTAAGACAGGATACCATTGCTCATCAAACTCGTGTCCTTAAAAGTGACAGGTCGTTTTTGTCCTTAAAAGTTACAGTTCGTGCGCAGAAAAGTTTGGGGACATGATGTATGTGTGACAGCCCTAACAGGAGCTGAGCTGGGGTGTGGCACAGGGATTGTGTCAGAGTGTGAGCATGTGTTGAAGGTGGTGTTAGTTTAGCAGGGCATTTAGGGTTATGTAACGAAAAATGTGTCCCTAAATGTGTGCGCAAAAGTGTCTTCATGTAAGAGGGAAATGTCTGGACATGTTTTAAAACTGTGACTGCAGTGCTGTGACAGATGTTGCATGGGCAAGCTGAGCTGAAGCTGTGAATGAGCAGGCAGGCCCCAAGTTCCCCACCCCCAAGGCAGCATGGCTGTCTAACACTGTGGTTTGCTGCGCAGATGTGTTTTTTTAAAAGTGTCTTTCTTTAGAATCAGCTGTGGTAATTTGAAATGCGTCCCCGCCAAAGCTGGTGGCAGAAAACTAGCAGTGATGGGGGCTGGAAAGGGGTGGGTGTAGCTGTAAAATGTTAGAGGGGGAAGCCTTTGTAAGCATCACAAGAACAAAAGGCCGGTTTCCCAGGCATGGCCCTGGCATGTAGGTGTCAAAGTGATAAAGCGACAACAGTCCTGAGCAGGGCTGAAGTTTGGGGACATGACGAATGATCAGTCCCAAACTTCCCAGGGAAATTCTCAAAAATAGGATGCTACAAGGCATGTTATAAAATAACAAACCGCAGCCCCCAGAAGGGTGTGAGAAGTGAAAAAAACCGAACCAAATGTAGAGCCAAAGCTTCCCATGAGAAACTGGATCGTGGTAGCACCTGTCCATTTATAAATCAAACACCCCCTTACACATAGGACAATGCTGGGAAGACAAAAACTCAAAACATTGAAACTGCTCCCCAGATTCCCACGCCGGGGTTTGGTATGATTACCAGATGTCAAATGTTAAAGATACACAGGACCAGAGCAGGGCTGAAGTTTGGGGACATGACGAATGGACAGTCCCAAACTTCCCAGGGGCCCCAAATGTTGTAGCACACGAGGGTGTTATAAAAATGTCACCCACAGCAAGCACGGTGCTGGTCATCCGTCATGTCCCCAAACTTCAGCCGGAGCCATCCTTCCCAGGAGATGGGTTTAAGCAACTTTTACGCAGCTCTTCCCAAGACAGGAGCTCTGACACGGTTAGCAGATGTCAAATGATAAAGGTGTATCTAACAAACAAGGCGATGGTCAGAAAATGTTCCCTCCAATGACCACACACTACATGGTTCTAAACCATACCCACCCTAAAGGTTGAGGGGCTTCTAATTAGCATGCTAGGACAAGTATAAAAAGCATACTTTAGGGGCCAGCAGAAACAGACATTCAAAAACCCATTTGGAACGACGTGCTTGGATTGTATGCTGCGCAGGCCCAGCCCAGGACTTTAAAGGGAAGAATGGAGCAGATAAACTTTTCACAGATTGATGCTGCATGCTGCGCTCTAATAGAGGTAAATAAATAGGGGGGATGGCACAGTGTTGCAGTCTTAAGGATTTAAGGGTTTATTTAAATTATTGGGGGAATGCATTTAATGTGAACAATGTTGTAGTTTTAAAAGGTACCTAGCTCCATGTACGATTGTATCCTTGATGTTTTAAATAATGTTTAAAGCGTTGTGGGCTGTTGCTTAATGTGAATATTTTTAGAGGCATAGGGCTGGAATAAGGTTGTAGCTTTAAATGTTACTTAATACAAAGGGGTTTGTATTTAATGTGAGCAATGAGGTTGTTTTAAATGTATGCCGTCTTGACATTTTAAATAATGTTTAAAACATTAGGGGTTGTTGCTTAAGTTGAATGGCGTTAGAGGCCTTGAGGTGAAATGTGGCTGCAATTTTAAGTTTTTTAAATGGCACTAAGCGCAAGGAGGACTGTATTTAAAGTGTATAAAGGCGGGTTTTGAGGATGTACAGGGCTGCAACCAAAAGGTATTAAAGAGTGTATAACGCCATGAAGGGGTACATTTAATGTGGGTAATGCTAGAGGCTATGAGGGGGGTAAATGCTCGCAACCTAAGGTTTTAAAGGGTGTTTAATACATATTGGGATTGTATATGAAGTGAATAATGGTGTTTTTGAAGCATTGAGTTTAAAGCTACGTGTGCAGGCATTTAATGTGAATGTGGTAGGTTGTTATGGGGGTGGCGCATAGGTTGCAGGGGTGTGTATTTAGGGTGCATAATGCTAGAGCCCTTAGCAGGGTACATGCAGAGGTAACCATAATATTTTACAGCCCCTAGAAACATTTTACATGGTATGTGTGGCACTGTAAGGTTGTCAAAGCATCCAAATATACATTGTTTACAAATCAAAATAAATAAATAATACAGTTTTGTACTCACCACTCTGATGTCCTGTGCGTGTCAAAGGTCTCAAGGCTGGCTGGGTGTTGCATGGTTCTCCGGAGGGTTTGAGGGTAAGGGCAGGCCTATTCTGCACCCAGAGCCCGTTTGTCCATGCAGGAGATCAGGCTTGCTGTGGCGTTGGTTCTGGTACATGGTGTTCCTCCAAGGGTTATGTCCCGGTCACCGTGCTTGAGTTAAGGAGGTCGATGCTCCGATGCCGGGGCTCTGGGAGCAGCTGTGTGGGCAGGGGCCGATGGGTCCCATGTGGCGCTCTGGGGGTTGATAGTGGCCGGTTCCTGTGTGAGGCTCGAGGCCCCAATGGTTTTTAAATAAAAGTCCCCAGAGCACGCTGTGACCAGGGCGGTGCTCTGGGGACATGTGCGGCCGTGGTGTGGGGCTTGAGGTACCATGGTATTTATAAAATAAAGGCCACAGAGCCCGCGTGGTTCCTTGCAGAGCTCTGAGGCTTGTGCCGCCGATTTGTCTTCAAAATAGAAGCCCCCCAGAGTCCGCGGTGGTCCGAGCGCGGTTTTGGGGGCGTGTGGCGGGGTCCGGTGTGCTGTGCCGCTGTGAGGCATGGGGGCTGAGGGCCCCGAAGCACTAAATAAGCCCCCGTGCCCGCTTACCTGGGGCGCTGCTCTGGGGCCTAAAGGCAGGGTCCGGTGTGCTGGGGCAGCCCCTTTTGTATAAAAATAAAGGCCCCCCGAGTCCATTTCCTAAGTGCGGGACTCGGGGGTTTGTACGGCCGTGGTGGGGCTCGAGGCCCCGTTTTATAAAAATAAAGGCCCCCCGAGTCCGTTTCCTAAGTACGGGACTCGGGGGTTTGTACGGCCATGGTGGGGCTCGAGGCCCCGTTTTATAAAAATAAAGGCCCCCCGAGTCCATTTCCTAAGTGCGGGACTCAGGGGTTTATGCGGCCGTGGTGGGGCTCGAGGCCCCGTTTTATAAAAATAAAGGCCCCCAGAGTCCGCTGCCTAAGTACGTGACTCTGGGGCTTGTGCGGCCGTCTGGCGGGGTTGGTTCGAGGACCCGTTTTTATAAAAAATAAAGGCCCCCAGAGCCCACTTCCTGGGTGTGGTACTCTGGGGGCTTGTGCGGGAGCGGTGTGCGGCCGTGGTGGGGCTCGAGGCCCCTGCTGTAAGCAATAATGCCCCCAGAGCCCGCTTACCGAAGGCGCTGCTCTGGGGGCTGGGACGGCTGAAGGCGTTTCCTTGGGCCCCACATGGATCCTGATGGCGGCGGCGGCGGCATAGGAGCCGGGAGCTTCCTCTCAGCGTTTGCGGTGGAAGGCCACACCCCCCTTACGTGATGTCATCACTGGGTCACCCCTGATATCACGGAGAGGCGTGCCCTTCCACCGCAAACACGGTTGGGGTAGATCTTGGCAGGGTTCCTCCATGGTGGCTGTGCGGCGGGGATTGGAACCCCCAAGGGCCGCCAGATAAAATAATAAATAAAATAAAAAACGTATTTACAGCCGCAGGGACCGGATTAGCAGCGTCCCTGCGGCTTTCATTTTTTTTTTGGGTTTGAATATTTATATAGCGCGAACAAGCCCCGAAGGTCTTGGAGCGCTTTTACTTGAACACCGGTTACCCTACACAAGCACACATTCATTTTAGGTGTGTAGGGTTAGATGAAGTGATTTTGCCCTGAAACACAGGTTGTTGAGTAGGTATAGAGGATCATTAACAGAGCCCTGGGCTCTCAAATTATAATAGGGGCCAACGTATAGGCCGTTTCTAACATTTTAGAGCTCCACGCCCGGCACCTATAAAACGGATGTTGACGGCCATGGGGCTCCGGATTGGTTATTTATTTATAAAACCACTGCTGCCAGGATCATTGTTTCCACTGCTTCCAGGAAAAATAAAATAAATAAATAAATGTCCGGATAACTCCTGTGATAAATGCTCTTTCTGGAGAGGGGTATGTGATTTTGTCTAGTGGTTGCTTTGAGGGAGCATCAATTACCATAGAGGGCTAATAGGTATGTTGCAAAGAATGTGTACCATGTAGACTACAAAGTGTATTTAGTGTATTTGGGGGCATATTGTGACTGTTTTTTCCTAGGAGATATCCTATTGTTACTTGCAGTTTATAAGTTAATATCCTAACATGGCGCTGTGGTTATTAAAGGGGTTACAAAGAACATCTTGAGGACTGTATACTATTGATATGCACAAAGGTTATGGTTGTACATATGGTGGGGCTTGTGGGTAGCAACCATGGGGTTCTTATTAAAAAGTAAGCGTCATTTTCCTAGACGATGTTTTACGTATGCCCTGTGTAAGGATGCTTGTCTCTATGTAATATGTATTTACGTTTTCTAAGGTGAATGTAACAATCAGTAATGCCGTGTTTATGAGCGCTAGTTTTAAAACAGTCGCTTTTGATTTAACCCCAGCCACAGGCCCTCCCGGAATTAACTATCACCGACGAAGAAATACTCACCCTCCAGTCAGGTATATGTATTTAGAGTTGTATAGTTCTGAGTAGTGTTTGTACAACGGTGTCTCAGAAACTCTGCTTTTCTAATGGTATTCTCATGTATGTGTGATTTTATAGATTATAATCCCGAACTACAAGTAGCTCTTGACGATCTAGAGCGGTACCTGGTGGCTCAAGGCGCGTCGCTGAGTGTGCAGGATAACACAGTTCTTACAGGTAAATTAAAAAAAATGCCTGTGTTCTTTAAACTGTCTAAGACTTACGAGGGGTTAGTCCAAAAACCACAGCTGTGAACTGTAGGAGGGCTCCTCAGAAGGGACTGCTAAGGCCTGGTTTATACTGCAAATGTGATTATTTTTTTCTTTACAGGGCCCTCGGAGTCATGCATGGACGTTGGGGATGTGCAAGAGGCTGCAGAACCGAGAACAAAAGAAAGGTCTCTAAAAAGGAAAGCTTCAGCATCTAGAAAGGGTTCGGTGCCAAAGAAAGGAGCGGGGAAAAGACCTCTAACAGGTGTGTTTTACACAAAAGGGTGCGAAAAAAAAAAAAATGAACTCTCTAGGTTTTATTCTCTCAAGCAGAAAGGACCGTCGACATGTAGTACCGGTTGTATAAAGTGGAGGTGGGGTGTCTGTGGTTACTTATTGTTTCTAATATATATATCTTTGTCACATTCTAGGAGCCATTCAAAAGAGCACTGGAGAAGATACGCGTAAGGCTAAGAGGTCTGCGACACCGTTAAGCGACATCACAAAGACAGTCCAGAACACCGGGCCTGCGGCAAAATGTGTGAGTAGGCGTGCACGCCAAGACACGCTTTGTTCTTACTACACACACATCCAGCAGAGAACAGGCACAGCCGTGAAATGTCAAATCAATACCCCCTCCAACATGGTGAACACTCCTACAGGAATGTCTATTCTGCACAGGGAGGGGGACAACAACGGAGGAGTATTTACAACCCCAGACATCGTAATGCCTGTTCTGTGTAAAAGCGGCGCAGTGTATCTGAACCCTCTCTAGGCCTCAAGAGGGAATCTCATATCGAGCAAACCAGCCCTTAAGAAGAAGCAGATGGACTCGGAGTCCCAAGCAGCCTCTTTAGACCTCAAGAAGAAGAAACAGGAGGTCCCGGAGTCCCAAGCAGCCCCTTTAGACCTCAACAAGAAACAGGTGGTCCAGGAGTCCCAAACAATGCCTTTAGACCTCAAGAAGAATCCTGTGGTCCCTGAGCCCCAAACTACTTCTTTAGATCTCTCATTAAAAAATGTTGTTACGCCGGGGAATGAACCCTGTACCCCCACGATCTCTAAGGGGCCAGCGGCTGTGACGCCGGTTGCAGAAGATCTGTTGCAGCCCCTAAAGTGAACCGCCTCTCGAGAAAATATCTTAAGAAGAAGAAAGGGGTCCCGGCGTTACAAGTAGAAACAGTCGAAGGGTCCTTAATCAAACCCATTACACCGCAGGACCCTACCCATCCTCTGAAGCCCTCTGTAGTTTCAAATAAAGTAGCGGCACAGGTAGAGGAGCTCCCCCTAGACCAACCCCCAAAACCGTCTATAATCATTCCTGACGGGTTTAGGAACGCAACGCCTGAAAATGCTCAACCCCTAGGAGCACCTTATACCGATAGCAGAGTGTGTCTCAAGGCACTGACAGGGTTGGTAGACAGCCTTGATAGACCCACAGAAGCAGCGCACGATGGGCCTTCTAACACGCACAATGGGGATTTGCACACACCGGTTACACATTCACCCGACCCCATCCCCGACAATTCCTTCACAGCTAGGACCCTCGATTATTTCGACCGCCATTTACACTCCCCGTGCCCTATGTCCTCTATCCCCCCTCCAGGAGCGTACGACCCTACCAGCCCCGCGTCCAGTGTAAACCCCACATCACCCCCATCAATATACGCCGATAGCAGTACGGTCAGGGGGGACTGTCCAGATCAGAGTTTGCAGGCCGTATATAGTGAGGACCCTTCAGCGTCCGTCCCAGGGTGTTCGTACTGGGACCCTGTTTCTATGAACCCCCAGGACCCTCCGTTACAGAATGGTGTTGTGGCGGTCGGTGTGAGAGAGGGCGTTATACAACCCAGCAGGGTGTTCATCCCTAATCCGCTGCAATATGATTCTGTAAACCCAAAAGAGGTACTAGGGGCTCATGTGAAAGATATACAGCTGGCGGTCAGAAAGCTAAAACGCCAAGCGAACGCCGCAACCTTAAAATTGGGGATGGGAGGTAGCGAGGACATGGTCAAGATGGAGACGCAGCAGAAGATACTGCAAATGGTTGACCGGTGTAAAAGGGTGATCCTCCAAACGTGTCAAACAACTGTGTCAGACATATGGGGATACCGGCGTGACTAGTCCCACGCAGACCCCTAAAGACCCCCCGTGCCCAGGGTATTACTAAAAGTACACACAAATCAAAATATAGCAGTAAGGTCCATACTGTACTGACAAAGTCCCTGCACTTCTTACGTTTGCTCAGGCGTAAAAAGTATATAGAACCCCTCAAACAGAGTCATACAGTTTCACGAACAGAGCCTAAAGCACATACAGCAGTACCATGCACCCTCCAATACACAGGTTCAGG
The DNA here is from genome assembly GCA_963921515.1 of Calotriton arnoldi. Taxonomy (NCBI): domain Eukaryota; kingdom Metazoa; phylum Chordata; class Amphibia; order Caudata; family Salamandridae; genus Calotriton; species Calotriton arnoldi. The sequence goes on from CAWUFW010000206.1 coordinate 4,710,919, forward strand.
AGAGAACACCCCGCGGGTCGGGCGTTTGAAGGGCTCGGGGGGTAGAGCGGTGATACTCCAACACCCGGAACACACAGAAGGTCCGAGGGGTGGGTCTGTAGCAGAGGCCTCCATGAGTACGTCGCACACAGGTACAAACCATACTGTTCAGATAGGAGGTGGAAGGCTGCCTAGAAAAGCATGGTCCCGTAAAAAGCAAAAGTGGGCTAATAGCGCTAAGCAGTGCAGGCTTTTAATAAGTAAACTCAAGAAAGCCAGAATATGCGCTACACGGCGGCTTAAAAGCCCCACAGAGCCCGGGCTAAGCCAGAATCCCCACAATGATACAACAGCGAACTCCGCAACAAGTCAAATTCCTCAAGATGAGGATTCAGAGGACGTCTTTTTAGAGAGTGTTAGAAGCTACAGTCGTACTGTAGAGAGATTTAACGCTACAGAACACTACGAGGAGTTTAGGTTTGTTAACCTTCACCAGATAAGGTCCTCCGTTCATGGGGTTTTAGCCATACATCAGGCTGTGCAAACACTCATAGAAAGGTTGTTACGCGATGTGGGTTCTAATGATTTTTTCCAACTACGCTTCCAGGGGCAGGGTTTTGACAGTCCTTTGTTCACCAAAAGAAAGTCCTGCGCTGTTTGACGCCGTGGAATTTTTAGAAAACCTCTCGAGGCTTTTACAGAGTAAGGCTGAACTAGTCGCCTATGGCACTTTCAGAGTCATAGCCCTCATTGTACGGGGTCGTGAGGGGGGTGTTTCCAGGCCTTTAAAGAGCGTCCTATACAGCAAGATAATTGGTAAGAAACAACGTTGGCTGCTCAACTTTAACAACGGAGCAGCCAACACGTGTCTGGCGGCCAGCATCGTGGGTTTGTTGATGGGGCGCAACACCACCGACGCTGTCATCATGTCTAGAGCGGCTGAAGCCCATGAGGTTCTTGAAATACCTCCAGACCGCTTGGTCGGCTTTGGCGACATAGGTCTTTTTGAGAACTATTTCGCCGTTACGGTGAAAGTTCTTTATCACAACGGTTCTTGGAAGTACTTTACAACCGGGGAACGTGTGAAAAACAAGATCGTATATGTCCTTCACCACGAAAACCACTTTTACGGTATCTTGAACCTTAAAGGTTTTCTGGGAGTCAAGTACGTGTGCACACATTGCGACCACATATACAACACAAAGGCATATCATCAGTGTGAAATGCACTGTTAGATGTGTCAGAGGGACAGTCACGTCGTAGACGCCACCCTGAAGGTGAGGTGTCGCACCTGTAAGATGTTTTGTCGCTCGCAAGACTGCTTGAGCATACACAACAAAGCTGCTAAATGCGTCCCTAAAATGAATTGCTTTGAGTGTGGTCGGTACGTGGCGGAAGATCACAAATGCAAAGGCATGAAATGCCCAAGGTGTCACACGCCTTTTAGGGCAGGAACTGTACACAGGTGTTACATGGTTAAAGGCAGACCACAGACCAAAACCGAAGACTACATAGTGTTTGATATAGACTGCACACAGGAGACGGGGGTACACCAACCTAACTATATTTACGCCCACCATCTAACTTCCGACGACAGCTGGGAGTTAGAAGGGCGAACGTGCGTTGGTGATTTCCTTAACACTTTCATTCAAACCAGATTCAAAGGGTATACCATGCTGGCCCATAACTCAAAAGCATACGACTCATTCTTTATTTTACAAGATATGATTCGTGAAAAGGTACAAGTAGAACTCATCACTCAGGGTTCCAAGCTGATGCTGTTAACGGCTGGCCAGTTACAAATAAGGTTCATAGACACCCTGAATTTCCTGCCCATGAAATTGAGCAAGCTGCCAAAAGCCTTTGGTTTCCAAGGGTGTAAAGGTTATTTTCCACACTTTATTAACACCTGGGCGAACCAGGATTATGTGGGACCCATGCCTCCTCAGGACAGCTACTGAGTTCAATATATGTTGCCTGCCGAGAAAGAGAGCTTTCTGCAATGGTACTCTGAAAACCGTGAAAATGAGTTTCATTTTCAAACAGAGTTGAAAGCTTATTGTCAGGCTGATGTTATGATCCTGCGACAAGCCTGCAACCTCTTCAGAGACGTTGTGGTGGAGATGACTAAGAAAGTAAGGGTTTTGAAGCCCAAAACCACTCAAATGACAAAGACGGTCGAATACATAGACCCTTTTCAAAACATCACTTTGGCCTCCATGTGTATGTCCATCTAGAAACACATGTTTTTAAGACCAAAAAATATCGCTCTAGTGCCGCCAGACCTCTATATCGGTAAACAGAAACGTTATTCAACACCCTCTATCCAATGGCTCATGTACGTCTCTGAGAAGGAAGACATACATATTCAACACGCCTTACAGGGGGGCGAATACCGCCTGGATCCCTATTACCTGGATGGGTACACCGTAATTAAGGGAGTGCCGACAGCCTTTGAATACAACGGCTGCTTTTACCACGGCAGCCCCCATTGTTACAAACCCCACGAGTTTAACAAATTGCGGGGTGCCAAATTTGAGCACTTACACAGACTTACTCTGATGAAGGCCCAGTATGTTGAAAAATGTGGCTTTGCTCTGAGGGTCCTTTGGGAGCATGAGTGGTTAGATATGCTAACAGCTGACACCGAGCTCTGCTCTTTCCTTCAGAGTCGTGATTTACCACAACCTCTGGAGCCCCGCGATGCCTTATTCGGGGGTCGTACAAATGCCATACAACTGTACAGGGCAGTTGGTGAGGGTGAGAAAATACACTACTATGATTTCACCAGTCTGTACCCCTTTGTGAACAAAATGAAGGTATACCCCTTAGGACACCCCACCGACATATATAGAGACTTTAAGCCCCTTTCCTAATACTTTGGGCTAGTCAAATGCAAAATCTATCCGCCAAGGCAGCTTTACTTTCCAGTGTTACCATACAGAGTCGATGGTAAGCTGATGTTCCCCCTCTGTCGAACATGTGCAGTGTTTAAAGAGGTTGGTGGTTGTAGACACACTGAAGAACAAAGGATGCTCACAGGGACCTGGTGTAGCATCGAGGTACAAGCTGCCTTAGAGAAAGGCTACAGACTCGGGAGAGTACACGAGGTGTGGCATTTTATGTGGACCACGACACGCCTCTTTTCACGCTACATTAATTTGTTTCTCAGAGACAAACAGGAGGCCTCAGGATATCCAGAATGGTGTACTAGTCAGGATGCAAAGCAGAAATACATCGATGACTACTACGGTCACGAGGGTATACGTTTACGACCCCATTTGATAGAGGTCAACCCTGCCCGCCGACAGTTAGCCAAACTCTGCCTCAACTCCTTATGGGGAAAATTCGCACAGCGTACAAACCTGCCAAATACGACCTTAATAACAGATCCTGACGAACTGTTTAAGTACCTTTTTGCCCCTTGTTACGAGTTGTCCAGCTGCGAATTTATCGATGACGAGACCGCGGCTGTGTGTTGGAAATACACTAAAGAGTACCCCACAACGTGTAACAACATAAACATCTTCATAGCGTGCTTCACGACTACCCACGCCCATCTAGAGCTTTATAGGGTTATGGATAAACTCCAGGACCGCTGTTTGTATCATGATACCGACTCTGTGATTTTTCTGAGTAAACCGGGGGATGAAGACCCTCCTCTTGGGGATTATTTAGGTAATTTGACCAGCGAACTCGATAAGGATGAACATATAATAGAATTCACCACCTCCGGACCTAAGACCTACCCCTACAAAACAAACAACAACAAAGTGTGCATGAAGGTCAAAGGTATAACACTAAATGTCAACAACACCCTAAAAATCAATTTTGACAGTCTGAAGGATCTGGTGCACGAATACTCTGCATCGGACGATCGAGAAAATGATAAAACCATAGTTGTGAATCAGCCCGGCATAGTCAGATCCAAAAAGAAGTGGAAAATTACAACACAACCCTTACATAAAACCTTACGCGTTGTTTTTGATAAAAGGGTCCTGACTGCGGACTATAAAACACTGCCGGACGGTTATTAAACACATTAGAGAGGTCACCACCACACTATGGACACCAGATTACAGCATCCGTTCTCCTGCATGTTAGCAGGGCCCTCAAACTGCGGTAAAAGCTACTTTATAAAAAAGCTCTTAGAAAATGCTGCTGGTGTTTTATCCCAAACACCTAATAACATTGTGTGGCTTTATTCGTGCTGGCAAGATCTTTATACCGACCTGTCCCGCAGTTTCCCACATATCAGATTTATAGAAGGTATACCTGATAACCTCAACGATGATGAGCTGCTGCCCCGACCCTTGTAAACATGGTAATTGTCGATGACCTTATGCGTGAAGGTGGAGATCATCCTGAGCTAGAGCGAGCTTTTACTCAATATTCGCACCATCGCAATCTAAGCATATGCTACATTGTGCAGAACTTGTTTTACAAGGGTAAGAACAGTCGCTCTATAGCTCTCAACGCCTCATACCTTGTTTTATTTCAAAACCCCTGTGACAAACAGCAAGTATCCGTCATAGCTAAACAGATGTACCCAGGAAACACGCACTTCTTCATGGAGGCCTTTAACGACGCTACAGCAAAACCCCACGGCTACCTGCTGGTCGACTTAAAAGATAATACTCTAGAAGACTACAGACTGAGGGCTGATATTTTTCCCCCTGATCTCCCAGTCGCTTACACACCAAAGACCAAGTCCCGAGCCTATAAAAAGCCGCGCTGAAGACCTTTAGAGACATTTGCAGTCCGGCCCTTATAACACCCGGTGTTTACCATGTCTGACCGCCTACGCCGCAATTTGGCTCTCCTGAAAATGCTGGTTACAGCCAGTCCCCAGCACAGAAAGGCCATCCTATGCGCGGCTTCTGACGATTTAGTGGCGGCCATTTCAGAAATAGCCCTAAACACCCTAAAAGGTAACATCCCTATATCAAAGAGCCAGTTACAGGTGTTGAAGAAGAAGCGACATCTTATCAAGAAGCTCAGTAATAAAAGGGCCTCACTGATTACCAAGAAGAAACTGGTGAAACACTGGGGGTTTTATAGGATCTTTGTTGGGCATAGCTATACCCATAATTACAAGCCTCCTCTCGGGACGGTGATGGAACATGCCGCAAAGATGTATTTGGTTCCTAGACAACAGTTGACAATGCCTGGGATATACAGCGCAATGAGACTCTACGACTGGATGCTGAAATTAAAGACATTTTGAACCGGATGGATCTAAACCCGTACGACAAAGCAAACCTTTACACCAGCAACCTTAAAAAATTTTTAAGGTACTACAAGCAGTGGGATACCGAAAAAAATAAGCTAACTCTATATGCCCCGGACTCTGAACAGCCAGCAGCGCCAGCGCCTGCTCCGCAACCCCATCAGCCGCAGCCGGCCCATGTCCCGACCCCAGATATCTTTGTTGACGACCTCTTAAAAAATATAAGTCAGAGGCACAGGGGGGCCGCGCAAATGTTGATGAGTAAACTCGCCGCTTCTAAAGACCTAACAGCGTGGAATGAGCGAGGCGAATTTCTCTACAAGGGGCAGCCGGTTGTTGGTTCACACATGTACAATCTAGTCAAAGGTCTCACGCACCCCAAACCCCTAACGCCGCAAAATGCTCCTAGAGGTTGGGATCAGTTTCTGCGAGCCACTGCTGAACTCAACATCCCTTCCACACTCGTCGGCAATAACGATCACCGCCGTATGCTTGAAAGTTTGAAGGCACCCCTCCCTCCATCGCCAGCCGCCTCTGACGTCCCACGACTATCCCCCTCTTGGAGCACCCCGCCTGCGACGGCTGTACAGAGAAAAAGGACACTGCCCAAATCCCATACGTGGATTACGCCTTAATGTTTCTACAGACATTTTGAATAACTGTGCCTATTACGTGTATAACTGTGTCTGATTTTTCTTCATATATTTCTTTAGTATTGGATGTCATTGTAATGCACAACCTACATAACTGTTTGTAATAAACACTTTTATAACTTTTCAACCCTTCTCACACGTCTTTTAAAACATTTTTTTTAATTATGGTGTATGTGGCAGCATAGAAATACAGAGTCTGAATGCGCATTTTAAAAATGCCTTTATTTTAAACGTTCATCATTAAACATACACATGTTACATGCCCTTACAATTTTGACAAACGCTATATTCTGTTTTCACAAGTCTGACCGAGGCCCTTGTGTTTTCTTTTACATATTTCACAACTAGACTGTCATTGTTAACAAGGTCACTCGAATATAGATTTAAGAAATTTCTAAATGCCACACCCTCCGACATTTTACTGATAAAATAAATACAGTGTTCCCCACATGTGATGGCTAACGAATCCTGGACCCTTAGCTTGTTATACTCCACCCGCGCTGCGGCTTTTTTCACAAACTTGAATATGGGCTGTGTATAGATACTGTGTTCGGGGAACTCAGCTGTACTGTCAAACACTGTAACCATGTCACTATCTATAAACACAGCCGCCCAGTGTGTTCCACCCTTGTAATGAGGATCTGTGTTAAAGACTAGGGTGCGTGGTCTTTCTGGCCCTATTTCGGCTGGTAACCCATCGCTAGGGAAAACACCTAAAAAGTATTTCCTAGCGTATTTATGCATGCTTAAGAAGTCCCGTATCTGCACAGTGTCCATTTCACAAACGCTTTAAAGATAGTCAAACAAAATCTGTCTGGCGTGGTTGATCTGAATGATGCTGTCGAATACCGAGAATACGACCATGTTCACATTCACAGGCAATGGATTACTAAATCGTATTTCAGCTTTTAGATTTCCGTTTTTGACCAGGTTGTAGTGATCGCCGTCTTCCATGTCGGGAGTCAGGTTGAATGCGAACAGCGTGTATCCGGCCCCATAGCCTTCTCTTGACACGACTATCCCGCAGTCCCGTAGGTGCTTTCCTGTTATCGAAACCAGCCCCTGATATTCCCTGATAAAGTTGGAAGTTATAAAACTGGGTGTGTAGGGTTTTGCAGGAATCACAGCACCCTCGTGGACCAGAGCCGTGTAGTTGATGTTGTAGTGTTTAAAATTGAAGGAATTTGAGGCGTAGACGCCGCTAAAAGATGTATTGTTCACAAAACCGATGATGATAAGCTTGGGTAGCTGTCCCAGAAATAAATTCTGCTGCTGAGTTAAGCGGGTACCAGCCGGGATGCTGAATACCTTCAGAGCTACTCTTTCCACAGCGTACTTGGCGTTTGATATTTGCAAAGCGTCGGCGTGAGCTAATCTGATGCTCGGGGACACTTTCACCCTCTTTACAAACAGACTCGCTGACAATATATCCAGCTTGTACTGGTCCGCATCCCCGCTGATGAGACAGAATGAGTCCTTGTTGCGGGTGAGCTTGATCTTAAGATCAATTCCATTGATGAGCAGTTTATCTTGGAAGAAGAGGTCTGAATGTATGCGGCCCAGGAGGTCAAAGTGGCAACTGCCTGCTGCAAACCGTGCTCTTTTTACAAAACCCTGATTGCCACCGTCCAGATCCGTATCTTCAAAGTGCCCGTATGTGTCCTTGTAGAAGATCCCCGCTGAAAGCTGCGTGTCAAGGGCGTCGCTACTGTAATTGAGAATGCTCTCTAGGTAGGCCCTGTAGGCGTACATGTTATCGCTCTGTGTGATGAGACGGTCGCCCAGGGTAATGTCCACCTGATTAAACATGGTTGTGAGGGGTAAGCGACCGTCGCCACTTTAGCGGTTGCTGCTATATCGGTGCCATCCGCTTTTATGATTTTACACACAAGATGCAACATCGTGTTGTTGAGATCCAAATACATATCCGTGGACCCCGATACAAAAAACTCTATAGGGGCCAGAGGCATCAAAGCGGCTAAAGGTGATACCTCCATGAAGAAGCTGTTTTTGATGCTTGTCTGCGTGGGCTTTAGAGTAAACAAGTCTAACTCTGATTTGGCGCACTCGCCCGATGCACAGTGTACGAAGGCCATGCTTCAGGTTACGACGCTTTAAAAAATATTTACTTTAGAGGCTGTTCTCTTCTTCTTCGAATCTCTCTTCCTTCTTGGCGTTTTTCTTTTCTGAGCGCGCTTTGAAGAACTCCTCCTTTTTTTATAGGGGGCAGGCGGTCCTCTGCGTCTCGACGCGCAGCGCTTCCTTTTAACACTCGCGCGCGGCTTGTACACCAAACCCGCGCCTTCTTGCGGTTGTTTGTTCATGCGCTCGGCAACCGCCGAAGTAACAGAGCCAATCACATCTTGGGCAATGTTTGAGGCCGCCGCCTTAACATGCGTTTTTGCAATTTCATAGCCTCTTCTCAAGAAGGGCATGGCTCTTCTAAACAGACTGCGGAAGAAACCCCCTAGACCAGCCCCGTACATAACCGGTGACCCTTGAAAGTACGGAGGCCCTCCATATCCGGCCTGGTTTCGGTAATAGTCCCTGTACATAGACGGGTCCCCGTATGTTTTCACAACCACCATTATGCCTGCTTAATAGCCTCTGTCGCGTCTCGGCCTTAAATGAAGCTTAACAATAACTTTCCCGTATTTAAAGGACACCGGCACGTACTGATCATCAAATATCATAATCGTAATAGTGTCAAAATGGTTTTTAGAAACTGCGACGTAGTCAAGTTTGTTAAAATGAATATTGACCATCGTATTATTTTCGCCCTGTACATGGACCCATCTTAACAGCGGCGAGTAACTATCGCCGTTCCTCTGGGCCTCTACAATATCGCTATACACATAGAGCGTGTAGAACCCCCCGTTAATATCGGGGCACGTGTGATCATGTTCGACCTGACTTTTCACATGCTGTACTGTGCCTAAAACTCTTCTTAATTTACCGGTGCAGGTAAACGTCTTGTTGCGACTCGGGGCTTCAAGAAACACCTTCCTTCTGACGTTATCTAGCGACAGATGAATATTCGAATATGTTTGATGCTGGTTATGGATTTGTTGATGGCGTAGACAACACTTGAAACGGTTGGGTAGTAGCCGTAGGGGATGCCCGCGTGTATGCTCACCTGGTCCTGCTCATGCTTTATGTAAAACTTGGCATCGCTCGGTGTGAATGTATTCCAAGTTCTAGGGTATTGGATTTTGGTTAGGGCTACCTCCCAATCCCCTTTCAGATCCACAGGCTTAGCCAATTTCATGGTGTAATTAGAAATCTGGTTGTCGGGGAACATGTCCTTAGAAGCGTTCGACGGCAGGGTGATATAAAAGGGCGTTGTCTCCATCGTATCAACAGCTTTTAGACGCTCCCTTGTTCACACACCCTTCAGGGAGCTGGCCAACACCCAACTGTTAAATTTCTCCGGCCAGCCCCTCCATTTGACATAGGCCTTGCTGTTAGCCCCGCTACCTTTCCTTTTCAGAATCTTTTCAACCCTATACGACCTGTGCGGATCGTCGGGTACCATTTGTAACTCTTCCTTGTAAAAGACCCCCGACACCGCTTCCCCATCGTAGTCCTTTAACCTGTAAATATACAGCCCTTCTTTAAGCTCCACACTTTCCACTATAAATATTTAGTTGCTAAAAGTCTGTTGGTAGCCCTTCGTAAAGACCCCTTTCAATTTTGAAATCCTTACGTGATCACCTTTTTTAAAAATAGGCTTTTTCACCTTTGTAGCGAAATTACACCAGTACACCGTTCTCCAAACAGTTAACGAAGTACTAGGAGTTACCTCTACGGGCGCTGTTTTGATGGTCCTGTGATAACTGGCATTATATACAGCTAAAAAAGCCTGTAGAACATCAACGTATCTGTAGGTGTTGTGGGCCGTAAAATACCTCCACATCTTAGACTTTAAAGTTCTGTTAAACCGCTCTACAACCGCCGCTTTTACCTCCGTGTGTGTTACAAAATGTTGAACACCGTGGTGCTTTAATAATTTCTGGAATGCCTTGTTTAAGAATTCTTTCCCAGCGTCTGTTTGTAGTGTTTGAGGAATTCGGCCCTTCTCGAAGATGGCTTTAAAAGCTGCCGTGACGCTAGCCCCACTTTTATCGCGTAGCGCTTCTGCGAAGGCGTACTTGGACAACACGTCTATGACGGTTAATATATAACGAGCTCCGTTGTTATGTTTTGCTATATCTTGAAGGCTGATTATGTCCGCTTGCCATTGATAATCTATTTGCGCATTAACGATTGTAGGGCGCCTCTTAAAACGTCTTCTGGAGGGTTTATGGAGGGAATATGCCTCCTCTCCTGATAACCATGTCTTTACCAGGCCTCTGCTTACCAGTTCGTTTTCATCTACAGCCCTTCTATATAGAGCTTCGGCGCTTCCAAAGCTACCAACCCCCCTTGTATCGTAATAAAGTTTTCTTAACAGGGCCCCCGACATGTTATCAACCGTTACAACCCATGAAATGAAAGACGATCGTTTTGTGTAAGGACATTTTATTAAAAATGAAGAATATTAACAAAACACAAACAGAAGGTTCTTCACATTTAAATGTTTTTTTTAATAGTAACGTAGTAAGGGCGAATTAGCACCTAACCACCTAGCGGTGTAACATTCTACTGGTTGGTTCTAAATACACGCTATCATGTAACGTTAAATAAGACCTTATTTATTTAAATAGTCTTCGTGGTGCCAGAGACACTATTCTTCTGTTTTTTATATACAGATTACACATGTGCCTTTCTATGAGTCTTTCTATCATCTTTCTATCACAACACGCACATGCCCCTGGCATACCTCTTAGTTTTGCGCAGGGATCGCTGGCATAGCGTATCTCCTTGAGTGCCGCCGCCAAGATCTTCAGCATGTCAGGGTGGACATATTTATTTTCAGCGCTCAGGCCGTGCACCACCCTTAGCAGCTTATACACTTTGTACGGGTCTAACAAACTACATATATACCGGATTGTTCGTTCTCTGTATGATTCGCACAGACACGCGTGCGCAGCCTGCTGAGGATCCTTAATTCGGTGTCCGAAACATAGGCTGTAATAGTCCCGTTTGACACAGGTGCGTACAACAGCCGCTGCGAAACCTTTAACAGCCAATACGACGTCGCTGGGGAGCCCCAGAGTTTCCTTTTCACAGCCTTCGTTCTTAGCGGCACCGTCACAATTCATTGGAACATCTGCACTCTGACTTGTGGAACTTTCAGACTGGTTTGAACAGCATATACAATACAAATTTACGTTGTTCGCTTTTGCAGGCTGCCCCGGTGCACCGGATCTTTTCGGTGTTGCTCTCTAGGGTTCAAAAGAGAAAGATTGACAGACCGTTAGCTGAAGAAATAAAACAAACCTTCATGTACGCTGACTGCTCAAAACATTTTTTACTAACCTCTGCATTTTCACCACCCTCGGCGGCTGCTCTGAAATCTTGAGAGTCGCTAATGTCCTGCAATGCCCCATCATCTTCGACGCTTGTACCCGGCTGTTGCACAACTACCTTCTCATGAGCCGTATCCTCCTGAAAGCCCATGTCTTCATAGACGGGGGTGTTAGGTGGAACTATCGATTCTTCATCTTCCTCCATCTCCAAGAAACTGCTTCCCTCATGCGTGCTGCCGTCACTAGAGCCCTCACTCTCGCTGCTGTCGACCTTAATCGGGGACACACGTCGCGGCCAATCCTTGAGACTGATGCCTTCCATACGCCGACAAATGCCATCGCCAAAACCAGTAACGTCGCAGCCCATATCCTTAGGTGTTTCTTGTTGAGCATTCTCGTCCATTACCAGGGGTGTTAAGCTGCGGTAATATCTATCGATAGTGGGCTGGTCGCCACCCAACACGGGCCTTTTCACGAGCGGGCTGTATCTCTTCATTTTGATAAGGTCCTCTTTCTGAATTCAGGCGCCTGCTTGCTGTACACGGCTCGAAAGGGCGCCTTATATGTATTCTAAACAACCCCTAAAAGAGGCGTACACCTCTACATCACAACTTGGACACCCTGCGTCAAAGGGTTCTGGTTCGCAGTTGTCTCCAAAAACAGCCCGGCCCTGTGGCAGACCGCCCCTTTGGGGCAAATGGTCACCTACATCAATCACAAGGGTTTTGGACCTGTCACTTTTAGTTCACTTCGTGGGGTGTGGCACCTGTCACTTTTAAGGACATGACCTGTCCCTTTTAAGGACACAGCGAGGGGCGGGGCACCTGTCACTTTTAAGGACACGAGTTTGATGAGTAAAGGTATCCTGACTTACTACTGCAGCATTCTGAAGCACACATAGAAGAGGAAAACACCTCTTGTGATTGTTTTTGTGCTGGAAGATGTCCCTTCCTGCACAAAAACAGCACCCCTACAATGCAGACACCCTTGCACCATGACGCAAGGGTGCCTGTGTTGGCGCATGGCAGTCCATTATGCACCAGCGCAAGGGAAAAGGAAAGGAATGCACAGTTTATTTTGTAACTACAGTGCTTTCATGCCCATTTCTTTTGATACATGGCAGCACAGCAGGAAGGCTTGCTGCACTGCAGTTCGTCAAAATATTGTAAATGAGGCCCTGAACATGACACGTGGGCCTGCTCATAAGGGCATCATAAAGGCAAAGGAGACCATGCAGGGCAGGGGAGGCCCATAGGTGTGGTAGGACCCATCGTGCACTGTGCAGGGAGTAGTGTCACCCGGGCTGCTAGGTCGTTACTGACTCTGAACTCTGTGGCCCACCACACATATTTGATGCATGGGAGTGCACTCACATGCCATCAGGCCACAGGTTGAACAGGGTGTCTGTGTCCCCTCCAAATAGTCATACATCTGTCTCTGTTACATATCTACATCCTCATACCTGTATGATCCTGTATAGGCCGTGATTGAACATTGCTTATTTACAGTATACTAGTCACATGTAAATAGCTAAGTGAAGGGGACAAACAAGCATGGCTATAGTCTAATGTGTGTAGGCTGGTAAAGTTTACGTATGAACTTGAGAAGGCTCCAGTATTGTCAGAGGGAAAAAACCTTTACATCGTGGATTTTACCCCGCGATACATTCACAACGTGGTCGTTACAACTACCGCGTTGTTACAACGCAGTGCCATTACAACGCAAGTCGTTACAACGACTTGCACAAGATGGCGCTCTAGACTAAGGAATAGTATGATTTACTATTCCAACACCTTCCCTACTGTTGCACACAGTGGAGTTGAAATAGTAAATCATACTATTCCTAAGTCCAGCGCGCCATCTAGCGCAAGTCATTGTAACGACTTGCGTTGTAATGGCTCTGCGCTGTAACAACGCGGTCGTTGTAACGACCGCTTTTTGAATGTATCGCGGTGTAAAATCCGCGTTGTAAAGTGCTATATTCATTGTCAGACTATGCATATTGTGGACAATCAATTTGGACTGTTCATATAGGCATCAAAGCTGGTCACCCTAGCACCATGTTACAATCTAGGCTGGTCTTGTACATTGCCTGCACTCTGTGCACCTCATATATGATGTGCCTGCTATCATCTGAATACACTGAAACATGGCATACATTTGTCCATCATGAGGGCATTCCAACTGTGCCTTGTGCTACAAGTCCAACGTACAGACAATACCATGCATTTGTGAAGACAATGTACTGTGCGTCATATGTACACAGTGTAAATGTTCAACATTTACAGAGCTATATGCCATGATTTTGTCTTGTAGGTGGACCAGACCCATTCACCTGTACACAGGTTGCGACATTCAGAGATGCCCATGCTACCAGTGAGTGCCACCTCATTGTTACTGTGATCGGTAACGATTGTGAGTGTTTGCTGAAATGGTTTGCTGTGAGATGTGCAAGGGAAATCATCAGTCTGCGGAGATGAGGTGCACCATACATGTAGATTCATGACAGGAGGAGGATAAAGTTACATGTGCTAATGACTGGCCCAAATTGCCATCTGGAATGATTAGCAATGTGTGCATGCCCACATGATGTATGCCTCCTAATATGCTGTGCTACTATTGTGTCAGCTAAGGTGTAAAGACTTATGACACATGTATCGTCACCTGCCCCAAACCCAGTGATGATCATTGGTTTAATGTCTGTCACCCACACTGTGGTCCAAAATTGCCAACATGTTACCCCTAGTATGTGACTCAAATATTGCATGGTCTAGGCTGTGAACTCCCTAACACAGTTTGTGTGCCCAAGTCATATCTTTGCCAAGACGTAGGTGTGGTTGGGGTGTAACACATATGCCACACCAAACTTCCAATACTCCAGGGCAGCAGGGAGATGGATGTCGCCAGCTCAAGGATATTTCCATTACTTTGTAAGATTTGGTGAGACATAAGGCCAATGTGTAAAGTCCCACAGGCATGTATGCACCATGTTGTCAGGATAGAGGCCCTCACACATGACTCAAAATGCTGCAGGCATCCATATGTTATCACATGGATTCCCCTTTATTCAACAATTTCTTGCAATATACCTGACAGATACAGCTCTAAACACTCACTAATATGCACTCTACGGCATGCATGTACTCACATCACATGGACTAAGTATGAGTTGATGTGCTTCTCTGTAACAATCCATACAGGAAGGTTGAAACAGACTATTGGGTATGTCATGGAGCACATGTTCTTGTTTAATTTTCAGTAGGTGATCCATGGTGTAGTGGTGTTGGCATGGCCATGTGTCAATCTCTATAAAAAGAATTACAACAGGTCTGTTGAATGTGAGGTCGTTCACAACAATCTGTCTATGTTTCAAATACCTGGCACCAAGTTTATCTATGCTGCTGTGTGTGGCCTGTGTTTATGCCATAACAGTGAAGCATTGCTGGGTCACGATACATGTACTTGCTACACATCACTAATTTCACTTAGCTGTTTGGCGCTACATTGTTCCCTCTGGCATGTCATGGTATACCTCAGGGAGCACATAGATGGACTATGTGTACCATTCCCTGTGTACATAGCAGCATATACCAATATCTGTCCCCATATGCACATGGATGCATGGCAAATAGCAACACATTGTCCCCTGTGTTCTTATTTTGTTTATGTAAAACCAAGAATGAGCAAAGGAAAATTGAGTTATAAACGAGGAACTTTGGGGCATATTAGCAAGAAGAGGCGATAATCATCGCTAACCCTGCTTAGCGTGATTTTTTTTATCGCCGGCTATCGCTGGAATATATCGCCACGCTAACGCTGTATTAGCAACGATTAGCGCTATGGCGATGAATATTCCAGCGATAGCGGGGAAATGGGCCAACATCGCTGAAAAACCAGCGATGTTGCATGGAGAAGGGAGAACACCTTGCTGATACGACCCTGTGGTCGTATCAGCATAATCCACCCCCCATGTTAGGTATGGCTAACACCTGCTAATTGCAGGTGTTAAATAAATGGCGATGACCTCGGTTAGCGCGACTTTTCACGTCGCTAACTGGGGCCATGGCCACCTTGCTAATAGGCGATAGGCCTGTTAGCGAGTGTTTCCCAGGTTTGTTCGTCGGGAACGCCCACTTTGCATGTCATTAGCGATAAATATCGCTGACATGCAAAGCGGTAAAAACGGGCGCTAATGCCCGCAAACTGTCGCTAACTGCTGTTAGAGACAGTTTGCTGATAGGGCGATATAAATATCACCGCTTTAGCGGCAAAAAGTGCCGCTAAAGCGGCGATAGTGCCCTTGCTAATATGCCCCTATATTGTATAGGAGTGGACAATTTAGCACAATAACTCTAACGGTCTCTTCTGAACAAAGATTTCATGAATTGTTGTGATTTTTAAAAAAGGTTTTTATTGTTGTATACTATCGGTAATAAAGGAGGAAATATATTTTTTACAAAAAGAAGGCTTATTGTTTGGGTAAATTATATGTAAGTCTGGGGAAAGTATGATGGTGAAAGAGTGAATGGAATATTAATAAGAACACAGGGGACAATTTTTTGTTATTGGTGATCTCAACCCAGTTCCATTGTTGTAGAAGGGTTGCTCTCAAATTAGTTTATTGGAGTACATGGCAAATAGGCCTGTCACGGGAAACATCCTTTACCCCGCATGCTTTACTCCGCATGCCATTACCCCGAGGTTTTTACTCCGCAAAAACTTTTACAACGCAGGGCTTTACACCGCAAAACTGTTAAAACGCATTCCCCAAAGTTACGCCCCCCTGAGGTTAGAATAGTAATTGCATTGGAATGGGGAATGTATTGTAACGGATTGCATTGTAAAGCCCTGCGTTGTAAAAGTTATTGCGGAGTATATAATGCGGGGTAAAGTGTCCTATTCCCTGTCACTGGCCTTTCCGGTACCCACACAGCCACAACCTGGGTGATTTACCATTATCTTAGGTGAAGGACATGCTTCTCATGATGGTTGGTCATTTTACGTTACATAGTTGTATGTGTGGTAGGCAGCGCATGCCTCTTGTGCTGCTAATAGTGAATGATGCAGGTAAATGTGGCCGTGTGTGACAAATAAGCTTTGTCTGATTCATGTGTCCTTCCTGTCCAACAGCCAACATGACCCCAGCAGGGGAAAAGGCGTTTCGGATCCGGCTGGAAAGATATCGATATATCCGGAAGGTGGGAAAGGCCTACAGGCAAATGTGGGAGGCCTATGAGAGAGCCAGGGCAGCAGGGAGCTGGATGCCGCCAGCTCGGGAACATGAAGTCCCGAAGAGGGCAAGAACCAGCTGTCCTGCAGGGAACGGACATGGTGGCATTCCAGGGCCTGTTGCAGGACCCTCCTCTGCCCCTCTTCCCAGAACCTTCCCTGTCCTACTACCCGGACCCTCCTCTGGCACACTAACCAGAACCTCCTCTGCCCCACTACCTGGACCCTCCTCTGCCCCACCAGCAGTGGCAGCACACAACCCCAGCAATTAATGGACATGGTGCAGCAGTTGCAGAAGGGCTAACAGGACATGAACTTGAAGTGGGCCGGAGTCCAATTGCAGCTGATGACACTGCTGCAGATGGAAAAGAGTTTGCAGCAGGCTGTGGATCGCATAGAGCAACAGATGTAGGCTCTCCCTCAAACTTTCATGCCTTCCCCAGTTCTTTTTCATAAATTTTATAGTAAAGATTTTTAGCTTAGGTTAGGATAGTTATTAGTATAGTGGTAGGTTAGTTTAAGTATAGTTGTTGGACTTGGCCCTTTTTGGCTAAAGTTCCCTAAACTTTTTGCCTTCCCCCTAGACCTTTTTTCTAAGGTCCCTAGTAAAGTGCACTATGTGTGCCAGGGCTGGTAATACAAATGCTACTAGTGGGCCTGCAGCACTAATTGTGCCACCCACACCAGTAGCCTTAAAGAGAGATCTCAGGCCTGCCACTGCAGTGCCTGCGCGCAGTTTGTTAAACTGCCTTGTTGTCCTGACAAGTGCACCCACTTGCCAGGCCTTACCCTTCCCTTTTATGCACATCAGACACCCCTTTGGTAGGCTCAAGGTACCCCCTGGGCAGGGTGCAGTGTATGTGAAAGGTAGGACATGTACTAAGGTGTGTACCATGTCCTGACAGTGAAATACTCTCCATTTCGTTTTTCACTGTTGCAAGGCCATCTTCCCCATAGGACAGAATGGGGGAGGCTGTGTAATATGTTTCCAGCCTATCTTCCCATAGGCTTAAGATGGAGAGGTGAAGTTTAGAGTGCCTGAATTCACAATTTAATAACACATCTTTTTCTGAAGGTGGTTTTTGCATTGCGTGTTTAGAAATCACACTTTTAGAAGTGGCTGGTTTTTTTGTTCTAACAATTCCGTTTGTCTGTGCCTGGTTGTGGATTGACTGTCTGGATTTGAATGTGATAGGATCTGGGAAATGTCCTGACCCAGGGGAGGAGGTGAGACAGCAACAGGCTGACCTGCATCTGGAGTGTAGGGGGGAGGAGTAGCCCCTGGAGGTGAAGAGGCCTGGGCTGCCGCCATAAAACAATGGCTCCATCTCCTGCTGAGTGATTGAAGACCCAGACCCCCACTATCAAAGGAAAAAGGTGTCACTGGCAGGGAGACACCCAGAACTGGTTTAGACAGGGGTCAGTGCCCCCTGAACACAAAGACTTCAAAGACATTAAGGGGTATAACTATGAGAGCTGAAACCCCTGAACGTTGGACTGATCAAGACTGAAAAGGATTGAAACTACTTCGTGGTCAAGAGGAACCTCTGCCAAGGAAGAAACAGCTGAAGAGACTGAAGGAAAGGACTGACCCTTGCTGTGTGTTCTGGGGCTGGCCTGCAGATTGCTGATTTAACCAAGGAGAGGCTAAGGGACTTTGCTGTGTGCTGTGTCCCCCTGCTTGAAAGGACTTTGCTGTGTGCTGTGTCCTGAAGTAACTTGTCCCCAAGGGCCCGAGGAGAGCTGGCTCCCTGTTGTGGAAACTCAGGAACATAAAAGTATCCAGGTGGGTCTCAGCGACGCTGTGTGCGTGTGCTTCGTGCAGCCTGAGACCTTCGTGAGGATTGCCCTGTGATTGTGTGCACCCGGAGTCCAAGTGAGTCTCAGCGACGCTGTGTGCGTGTGCTTCGTGCAGCCTGAGACCTTCGTGAGGATTGCCCTGTGATCGTGTGCACCCGGAGTCCAAGTGAGTCTCAGCGACGCTGTGTGCGTGTGCTTCGTGCAGACTGAGACCTTCGTGAGGATTGCCCTGTGATCGTGTGCACCCGGAGCTCAAGTGAGTCTCCGCGACGCTGTGTGCGTGTGCCCTGTTGCAGCCTGAGACCTTCATGAGAATTGCACCGTGACTGTGTGTACCAGAGCAGTCTTGTTCTATGCGTCGATCGAGCAGCGTGACCAGAGCTGCTGCGATCGTCATTGCCATCGGCCCGGACCGGCATCCCCAGAGGAGCTGTGCCGCCGGCCCGAGCCTGCCTTTGCCAAGGAGGGACCTCGAACCATCCCCGTCGGAGGGGGGGCCCGAGTTCCACTGCCCAAAGATCAACGAAGTAGCACCAGAGGCCCAAGTCGCGAGGAGAGGAGAGTGAGATCGTACCCCCCAGGTAACGCTCAGCGAGCGTGCGTGTGTCACCGCCTGGGGCGGGGTGCGGGCTCCGAGAGAAACGCTCTCGGCCTTTCCCATCTTTGCAGCGCGAGCCTCTGCTCAAGTCCGTATTGCGGCCCGTACTTGCCGAGGAGTGGCAGTACCGGGGCCGGAGCGTGGAGCTGCACTTTGTTTTCCATCATGACAGTGTTGGGGGCATGTTTTGGCAGTAGCTGACCGCGAGTCAGTAAGAGTGGCATAGAGACCGTCCAGAGCACCGCGATCGGTGCTGAAGTATCTTATTTTTGCATTACGAACTGCCTGATTGTTGCATTACGAAGTGCCCTATTTTTGCATACGAACTGCCTGATTGTTGCATTACGAAGTGCCTTATTTTTTGCATTACGAACTGCCTGATTGTTGCATTACGAATTGCATTATTTTCGCATTACGAACCGCCTGATTGGTGCATTACGAATTGCCTGATTCTTGCATTACGAACTGCATAGCATTGCATTAGGACTGCATTAGATCATTGAGAATGGCTCATTAATACTGCAAGAACCTACCAGTGCTTGCTGGCCTAACAACCGGCAAGGTGAAATATTACAAATACGCATATGTTGGATTTTTATCGTGTGGTCTCATCGTATATCTTTTTTTTTATAAATATATAATTGCTTTCCATAAAACTCGTGTGGAGTCCATTTGTGGTGTTATCACTGTGTCACTGAGAGCGTGGTTGCAAATTCTTTACACATTTGCCTTGGAGATAAGCCTGGCTGCTCGTGCCAAGCTACCGAGGGGGTGAGCAGGGGCTATCTGAGAAGGTGTCCTTCCTTTCCCTGACTTAGAAGCAAGGGTCTCTATTTGGCCTAAGGTACCTACCTCAGCCAACTAGAGACCCCCGGTTCTAACATTGGTGGTCAGCGGTTGGGGATTTGAACGTGTATTTGCAAATTCACTCACAGTGATTGGTGTACATCACTAGTTTAGCGCAGACCACGACGCAACCACATATTGTGTTTTGATTTTTGGTTCTATTTTTGAGCGACCTTTAAGCCACACATCATGTCTCAGAGGAGTCAAGTAGCCAGTGAGGTTGCAGAATTGGAGTTCAACATTGAGGCATTGCTTACCTACAAAGTTGATCAATTGAGGCAATTCTGCAGAGCTTTGGGATGTCCCATGAAAAGTAGCGCCAAGAAGGAGGAGCTGCAAACGGCCTTGATGGCCTGGTGGGAAGCCAAAGAGGCTCAGGAGACAGGTGATGTTGAGGTGGATGAGGATGACCCAGGGAATGGATTTGGTCCACAGGATTTGCCGGTAGAAGGACCAGCCTCAGGGGCTGGTAGTAACCATTCAGGGAGGAGTTTTTCCCCAGAGGAGCTGGAGGAAAACCAAAGGGTCAGAGAGCATGAGTTGGAGGTTTTAAAACTTAAGGCTCAAGCAGAAGAGAAAAAGCTGCTCATTGAAAGTGAAAAGCGAGCAGAGGAGAGCAGGAACGCTCTCGCCTTGGAAGAGAAGAAGATTCTCTTAGCTCATGAGTTAAGCATGAGGGAACTGGACATTAAGACTAAACAGGTGGAGTCCAGTTTGAATGGTGGCAGCGCACAGCCAGTGCCGAGTGTGGATGAGTACACGCGTGCGCTGGATGATTGGGTGATGGTTAGCATGGCGAATGATTACAAAGGATTGCTTCAATTTGGGCTCCAGGGAGCCTAGGCTCAGTAATTATTTTCCAGGGTTGTGCCAACACTTGTTAGGGTGCGAGCGCTTTGATTCCCGGGAGCTTGCACAAGAGCCCGACCCCTGGTCATGGGTCCAAGGGTCTGAGGAGGCATTAGGGAGGGAAGAGAAGCAAAGTAGAGCAGTTAGGTCCCAGAGTAGTGGGGGGGCATGCGGGCTAGCACCCTGTCTCAAAGGAGAGGGAGGGAGTGTGAGCAGCGTCCTCGGGGGTCCACCACCCCACCCCAGAGACTGGAGGGTTCCTTAGAGGAGCACCAGGTTGGAGGCCTAGCGCCTACCTGCCAGCAGTGTGAGGAAGAACACCTAGCGTCAGGAGGTCGTGGGGCATCTGTAACCAGAGCTCCCGCGGTCCTGAAGTTTGTGGGTGCCATTCCTAAATGGCAGGCACAAAAATCTAAATAGAAGGTTAAGGGGGGAAGGTGTTCTCTGGTGGGAAAACCCGTGGGACAGTGCCCAGCCAGTAGGGCTAGGTCCCCTAAAAGTGACCGGGGTAACCCCACCTCTAACCTGGAGGGTCGGATAACTGGAGACAGCATCCTGGCCGATGGGTCTTCCAGGGGTACCGCTCTAGGTGGAAGTTGGCAAGGGACCAGCACCCCTAGGGGGCCCCCGACTGCCAGGAAGTACCCATGGAGCAGCATAGTTGGCCCAGTGAGTAGTGACCAAGAGAACCCCCCTGGGGTCAGGAAGGCATAGAACAGGAGGGTGTCCCTGCGGTAGCGGGCCTGCATCCGTGTTCTATCGCCCCAAGCAGGGAAGTCCATCAAGGTAGTTGAATGGTCTACCCTGGCTTTAGGCTGGGAGGGGGTTGTGTTGGACTTGGCCCTTTTTGGCTAAAGTTCCCCAAACTTTTTGCCTTCCCCCTAGACCTTTTTTCTAAAGTCCCTAGTAAAGTGCACTATGTGTGCCAGGGCTGGTAATACAAATGCTACTAGTGGGCCTGCAGCACTAATTGTGCCACCCACACCAGTAGCCTTAAAGAAAGATCTCAGGCCTGCCACTGCAGTGCCTGCGCGCAGTTTGTTAAACTGCCTTGTTGTCCTGACAAGTGCACCCACTTGCCAGGCCTTACCCTTCCCTTTTTATGCACATCAGACACCCCTATGGTAGGCCCAAGGTACCCCCCTGGGCAGGGTGCAGTGTATGTGAAAGGTAGGACATGTACTAAGGTGTGTACCATGTCCTGACAGTGAAATACTCTCCCATTTCGTTTTTCACTGTTGCAAGGCCATCTTCCCCATAGGACAGAATGGGGGAGGCTGTGTAATATGTTTCCAGCCTATCTTCCCATAGGCTTAAGATGGAGAGGTGAAGTTTAGTGTGCCTGAATTCACAATTTAATAGCACATCTTTTTCTGAAGGTGGTTTTTGCATTGTGTGTTTAGAAACTACACTTTTAGAAGTGGCTGGTTTTTTTGTTCTAACAATTCTGTGTGTCTCTGCCTGGTTGTGGATTGACTGTCTGGATTTGAAAGTGATAGGATCTGGGAAATGTCCTGACCCAGGGGAGGAGGTGAGACAGCAACAGGCTGACCTGCATCTGGAGTGTAGGGGGGAGGAGTAGCCCCTGGAGGTGAAGAGGCCTGGGCTGCCGCCATAAAACAATTGCTCCATCTCCTGCTGAGTGATTGAAGACCCAGACCCCCACTATCAAAGGAAAAAGGTGTCACTGGCAGGGAGACACCCAGAACTGGTTTAGACAGGGGTCAGTGTCCCCCTGAACACAAAGACTTCAAAGACATTTAGGGGTATAACTATGAGAGCTGAAACCCCTGAACGTTGGACTGATCAAGACTGAAAAGGATTGAAACTACTTCGTGGTCAAGAGGAACCTCTGCCAAGGAAGAAACAGCTGAAGAGACTGAAGGAAAGGACTGACCCTTGCTGTGTGTTCTGGGGCTGGCCTGCAGATTGCTGATTTAACCAAGGAGAGGCTAAGGGACTTTGCTGTGTGCTGTGTCCTCCTGCTTGAAAGGACTTTGCTGTGTGCTGTGTTCTGAAGTAACTTGTCCCCAAGGGCCCGAGGAGAGCTGGCTCCCTGTTGTGGAAACTCAGGAACATAAAAGTTTCCAGGTGGGTCTCAGCGACGCTGTGTGCGTGTGCTTTTTACAGCCTGAGACCTGCGTAAGAACTGCCCCGTGATCGTGTGCACCCGGAGTCCAAGGGAGTCTCAGCGACGCTGTGTGCGTGTGCTTCGTGCAGCCTGAGACCTTCGTGAGGATTGCCCTGTGATCGTGTGCACCCGGAGTCCAAGTGAGTCTCAGCGACGCTGTGTGTGTGTGCTTCGTGCAGCCTGAGACCTTCGTGAGGATTGCCCTGTGATCGTGTGCACCCGGAGTCCAAGTGAGTCTCCGCGACGCTGTGTGCGTGTGCTTCGTGCAGCCTGAGACCTTCGTGAGGATTGCCCTGTGATCGTGTGCACCCGGAGCTCAAGTGAGTCTCAGCGACGCTGTGTGCGTGTGCCCTGTTGCAGCCTGAGACCTTTGTGAGAATTGCCCTGTGACTGTGTGTCCCAGAGCAGTCTTGTTCTCTGCGTCGATCGAGCAGCGTGACCAGAGCTGCTGCGATCGTCATTGCCATCGGCCCGGACCGGCATCCCCAGAGGAGCTGTGCCGCCGGTCCGAGCCTGCCTTTGCCAAGGAGGGAACTCGAACCATCCCCGTCGGGGGGGGCCCCGAGTTCCACTGCCCAAAGATCAACGAAGTCGCACCGGAGGCCCAAGTCGCGAGGAGAGGAGAGGAGAGTGAGATCGTACCCCCCAGGTAACGTTCAGCGAGCGTGCGTGTGTCGTCGCCTGGGGCGGGGTGCGGGCTCCGAGAGAAACGCTCTCTGCCTTTCCCATCTTTGCAGCGCGAGCCTCTGCTCAAGTCCGTATCGCGGCCCGTACTTGCCGAGGAGTGGCAGTACCGGGGCCGGAGTGTGGAGCTGCACTTTGTTTTCCATCATGACAGTGTTGGGGGCATGTTTTGGCAGTAGCTGACCGCGAGTCAGTAAGAGTGGCATAGAGACCGTCCAGAGCACCGCGATCGGTGCTGAAGTATCTTATTTTTGCATTACGAACTGCCTGATTGTTGCATTACGAAGTGCCCTATTTTTGCATTACGAACTGCCTGATTGTTGCATTACGAAGTGCCTTATTTTTTGCATTACGAACTGCCTGATTGTTGCATTACGAATTGCATTATTTTCGCATTACGAACTGCCTGATTGGTGCATTACGAATTGCCTGATTCTTGCATTACGAACTGCATAGCATTGCATTAGGACTGCATTAGATCATTGAGAATGGCTCATTAATACTGCAAGAACCTACCAGTGCTTGCTGGCCTAACAACCGGCAAGGTGAAATATTACAAATACGCATATGTTGGATTTTTATCATGTGGTCTCATCGTATATCTTTTTTTTAGTAAATATATAATTGTTTTCTATGAAACTCGTGTGGAGTCCATTTGTGGTGTTATCACTGTGTCACTGAGAGCGTGGTTGCAAATACTTTACACATTTGCCTTGGAAATAAGCCTGGCTGCTCGTGCCAAGCTACAGAGGGGGTGAGCAGGGGCTATCTGAGAAGGTGTCCTTCCTTTCCCTGACTTAGAAGCAAGGGTCTCTATTTGGCCTAAGGTACCTACCTCAGCCAACTAGAGACCCCCAGTTCTATCAATAGTGTTTTAATATAGTTTAACTAGTGATCTGTCTTTTAGGTGAGGACATGGGTGGGTAGTTTTATAAGTGGGTGGGGGTTGATGTTTCAGCTGTGTTTTTAGAAGAAACATTTTTAGTTTAGCTTTTCATGTTTAGGTAGTTTGTATATAGCTGTAGTTGATGATAGTCTTGTTTGCAATTGTGTTATAAGGGGGGTGAGGGGTTGATGTTTAACCTGTCTGTTGTGATATATGTGTAGAGTAGATTAAGTCAATATCAGTCAGTTTGGGTTAGTTTTAAGTTAGGACAGTGTAGGTCAGTTAGATTGCAATAGTTTAGGCATAGTTTATATAGGTAAGATTAGTGTAGGTTATAGTTTTTAGAATTGTACATCAATAGTGTTTTAAATAAACCCTGTTTACAGTTTCACAACTGATTACGTATTTCATGCTTGTCAGTTGTGACATCTACTTAGGTTGTGTTAAGCACATACTGTGGGAGTTGCTGCCAGTGTTTGTATATGTGTGTTAGTAGGTGGAGCACCTAAGGAGTCAAAGTTTATAAGTTTGCAATGGTTACTTAAGTGATACACAAACGTCAATGGTCACTGCAAGTGACAATCTTGCTGTGAATGGACACACAGGCCAAAACAGGTATTAACGTAACGTTGCACTGTGTGTGTACTTGATGCAACATGTTTTCTATGGATGATAAAGTAAAATCATTGTGACTAATCTAGGATGTGTTTGGTGCCACACTGATGGCAGTCTCTTACACATGCTCCCTAGCACCAAATTGTAGTAGCATCACTGTTGTTTCCTGGCTAGTATGCATGGTTGTATCAGCCACCTGACCAGAACCAACATTCAGTCTTAACATTGACTGATTAACTATTGTTGCACTTTACGCATTTGACCTTGGATTACGCTCTTTATAGTTTTGTAATAGTTAGGGATCACTTGTACTATTTTCCATGCACTGTGCATATTTAACTCTGGATCTCAGACCCATATTATACTTTAGATGTCAGATAGTGCCTTGAGAGTCAGCACATCCACCATTGACTACTTATTCCACTCATGACCAGAAATCCAACATGCTGGTAAGTGAATCTAGATTTGTTCACACGTCAACCAAGGAGCAACTGGCAGTCCTTGGGGCAATAACCCCAACATAGTTAGTGAGCCATTGGATGTCCAGACACAGTCCTTGGGGGATACATGTCATGGGACATGTTGAGGAGAGAAATGTTCCAGTGAAGAGGAAGATCCAAATGCCATTATGAAAGAAAGTCCACATAGACAGTCCACACATGGATGAAATCAACAGGTGGGCAAGCAAATGGAGGACAGTACCTGCTGAGAGGTACACTGGCATGGGAATAAGCACAGGGCATTGGAGAAACTGGCAATGTGGCACAGAGATATGCTGCTGGGCAGTTTTTCTTTGCAAAAAACAGAAGTCCACATTTTCCTCCTTTGATGTCTGTGGTGCCTCACGTGAGGGTGGTGTTGAACGTCCCGGAGCCGACGGAGGCACACACATAAGGGGCTGAAGATGTGGACCCCTGGTTCCCAGCAGCATTTCCCTGCACCAACAAGTAAGGCTGCAAAGCACTGAGAAAAACCTTCTGGTTTTCTAGCACAGCAGCAACATCGCGGTGGTAGGCACCCATTGTTGCGATGTAGGAGTCCTGCTTCCGCTCCATGGACTCCAGGATGTTCTGGATTGCCCCCAGCTTTTTGGCAACCTCGCGGGTGCCACTTTGGCAGGGCATTTGCTCATGCCTTTGCCTTATTTCACCAGCAATGTCAGCCAGGGTTCGGTCCAAGCTACAGAGCAGAGAGTAGATGCCTCTTATAGCCTCTGAGGTGTCCTTATTGAAGCTGA
The DNA here is from genome assembly GCA_963921515.1 of Calotriton arnoldi. Lineage (NCBI taxonomy): Eukaryota > Metazoa > Chordata > Amphibia > Caudata > Salamandridae > Calotriton > Calotriton arnoldi. Next base: position 4,737,067 of record CAWUFW010000206.1, read on the forward strand.
GGCACCTACGAACTCCCTCTACCACCATGGTCTCCATCCCAACCCGCACCTCATCTACCAGCTCACACTGCACTCCTACCACACAATGTTGGAAAACTGTTTGAGGGTCCTCAGAGTCCTGTGCTAGGGGTGGGATGGCAGGTGGTATTTGGTGTGTGAGAGGCAGATCATGTGGAGACCCCGCAATGCTGTTGGCCCTTCTTGTGACTGGAGAGTGTGTTTGGATGGAGTCGAGGATTTCTTGGAGGGTGTCTTGATTGAGGCTTGGCAGTCCTCCACAGGATCCACTTCCAAGACATGCAGCTGGTCAGGAGTAGGTGTTTCATCCTCTGGAATGGAAAAGATTTATGTTGATGGAGATCCTTGTCAGTTGCTCACAAGAGACAAAAGGTTGACAATCATGGCCTCATTTTCAAGTTTATGGCATGGGTCAGCATTGCAAGCATTCTGTTGTGCAGCCCTACATCAAACAGAAAAGGGCATGACAGCCCCATATCTATGAGACACTGTGCATTCCTGTCCTCTTCCACAGTGCTTGTGAACAAATGGCTGCCATGCACCAACGCAGGCACCCTTGCACCATGGTGCTAGAGTCCCTGCGTTGTTGGGATGGTTGTTTTTGTGCAGGTAGGGGCACCATCCTGACCAGAAACAAGATATGGAGGCTATTTCCTCTTTCTGTTTGTACTGCTGAATGCAGCATACATAGGAAGAGGCAAGTGTGTGGTGAAATGATTTGATGGCTCCTTTTGTTCCTCCCCTACACCTCTCCTGGGGAGGTGTTGGATAGTGACGTATTTCCAGGTTTACAGCTTGTTATAAATCTAGGAATGTCTTACATGCCATGACTGTTCCCTGGGAACACCCACCATGAGCCCCATGGCACGCCTCCCCATCGTAGCATGAGGCAATCAGCAACTTGTGCGCGTTGCCTCTCTCCATGTCTACACGGACATGAAGAGCCATGCTGGGTGACTTTATGTGGCCTTGTAGATATGTGTAAGGCCAGTGTGCTGCAGCAACATCTTTATAAGTGAATCTACAGCAGCGCACTTGGCTTGTGAATATACCCCAAGTATTTGGATGCAATGACACCACTACTATGCACATTGCACCATAATCCCCAAGGAGCCAGCATTCCCTGTGACCAGTACTCAGCCCTTCGCTTATGTGGGAGTGATGTGGCTTGGGAAACTAATTAGTTATGTACCTGCAGACTGCCTTTCTCACAGTACACCACAGCACTCTGGCTTGTTGTGGTGTCTTGCATGCACATAGTGCATTCATGTGGCCAGGGGCTCTGTGCTTCACACCTGTCCTCTACACAGCTTCTGACCTTGATACACTGCAGGATTGTGCAAGGCCATGGTCTTAGGATGGTTTTCTGAGTGATGGATTGTGATGTGATTTAAGTACACACACACTTGACTTCATATTAGTGGGCAGTGGACACAGTGTAGCAATTCTGTAGGGTTGGGCCTAGTGAAACCATGTAGATTGCTAGCATGGATGCTCACCACATTTCATCATTGGAAGAGTAGTTTGTCTTCAGAGTATCACACATTGTTTGACTCAGGGCCCCTCACTTGGACATGTACTTGTCTTCTCTGGCACTTCTCATTTTGGACCAGGGACACAACTTACTGCCACATACTGATGTAACCCAGATCCTACATTGAGTCTCATGTGAACACGCCCACCCACTACGCCGGCCACACGCTTGACCCCGTCTTCTCGTCCATACAAGCACATCTCCTTCAGCCACGCCACCGGACTCCACTGGACCGACCACAGCTGCGTCCACTTCAGCTTCAGAAAGACTGCGACCCACCACCACCCGCAACAGGCTCCCGCCGGAGCTGGAGCAAGATCACCGCCCGAGCAGCTCACCGCCTCCCTCAGCCAGAACACACCCACCGACACAACGGACCCAAACGAAGCAGCCAGCAACCTCGCCAAGTGGCTGACCGCCTGCGCCGACGACCTCGCACCACTAAAAACCCTCCCAGCAGACCCGGAAGCAAGAAAACCCCTTGGTTCACCAACGAACTCAAGGAATCCAAGAAGAACTGCCGCACTCTCGAGAAAACCTGGCGACTCGACCAGACCACAGACAACAGGACCGCCCTCAAGCACGCCACCCGCAAACACCACCAGCTGATCCGTGCCACCAAGAAGTCGGCACTCAAAGAACGACTGGACAACAACGCCCATGACAGCAAGGAACTTTTCAGCATCGTCAAAGAGTTCTCCAACCCCAGCGCCGGAAACAACGACATCACCCCCTCGCAAGACCTCTGCAACTCACTCTCCGCGTTCTTCCACCGCAAGATCACCGACATACACAACAGCTTCGACGCACAAACAACGCACCCTACCGCCGAACCAATGCCCGCCACCACCACCCTCTGCAACTGGACCCCGATCAGCACCGAAGACACCACCCGCACGATGAACTCCATCCACTCCGGATCACCAACTGACCCCTGTCCACACCACGTCTTCAACAAAGCCGACGCCACCATCGCACCCCATCTCCGGGACATCATCAACTCCTCCTTCCACACCGCCACCTTCCCGGAGAGCTGGAAGCACGCCGAGCTTACCGCCCTCCTGAAGAAACCAACGGCGGACCCCACCGACCTCAAGAACTACCGCCCCATCTCGCTCCTTCCGTTTCCGGCCAAAGTCATCGAGAAGACCGTCAACAGACAGCTTGCCGCCTTCCTCGAGACGCAATGGATCCCTCGACCCCTCGCAGTCCGGGTTTCGGGCCAACCACAGCACCGAGACCGCCCTTATCGCAGCCACCGACGACATCAGAACCCTAACCGACAACGGGGAAACAGCTGCCCTCATCCTCCTGGACCTCTCCGCGGCGTTCGACACCGTCTGCCACCGCACCCTAGTGAAGCGCCTCAGCAACATCGGAATCCGAGAGAAAGCACTGGAATGGATCATCTCGTTCCTCGCCGGAAGAACCCAGAGAGTCCGCCTCTCCCCGTTCAGATCCGAAGCCACCGAAGTCATCTGCGGCGTTCCACAAGGATCCTCACTCAGCCCGACCCTCTTCAACGTCTACATGAGCCCCTCGCAGCCATCGCACGCCGACACAACCTCAACATCATCTCCTACGCCGACGACACCCAGCTGATCCTCTCCTCACCAACGACCCCACCACCGCCAGAGCCAACCTACACGACGGGATGAGAGACGTCGCCGACTGGATGAGGAACAGCCGCCTTAAACTGAACTCAGACAAGACGGAAGTCCTCATCCTGGGCTCATCACCCTCCGCCTGGGACGACTCCTGGTGGCCCCCGGCCCTGGGCACCGCACCCAAGCCAACGGACCACGCACGCAACCTGGGCTTCATCCTGGACTCCTCCCTGTCGATGACCAGACAAGTCAACGCCGTCTCATCTTCATGCTTCAACACCCTGCGCATGCTCCGCAAGATCTTCAGATGGATCCCCACTGAAACCAGGAAGACCGTCACCCAGGCACTCGTCACCAGCCGACTGGACTATGGGAACACCCTCTACGCCGGAACCACAGCCAAACTTCAAAAGAGACTCCAGCGCATCCAGAACGCCTCCGCACGACTCATCCTGGACATCCCCCGACACAGCCACATCACCGTACACCTGAAAGACCTGCACTGGCTCCCCGTCAGCAAGAGAATCACGTTCAGACTCCTACCCCCACGCACACAAGGCCCTCCACGACCTGGGCCCAAAGTACCTCAACGACCGCATGTCCTTCTACACGCCCACACGCCAGCTACGATCAACCAGCCACGCCCTCGCCACCGTACCACGCATCCGCAGAACCACCGCCGGAGGAAGATCCTTCTCCTACCTGGCGGCCAAGACCTGGAACTCCCTCCCCACTCACCTTCGGCGAACCCAGGACCATCTCGCCTTCAGGAAGCAGCTCAAGACCTGGCTGTTCGAGCAGTAACTTACCCCCTCCCCCAGCGCCTTGAGACCCTCCCGGGTGAGTAGCGCGCTCTATAAATGCCGTGATTGATTGATTGATTGAGTGCCTACAACACCAACAATATGCGTGACAATATACAATGGACTGACGTGGCAGCCTGTATTTGTGGGCTGTTGGTCAACCGGAACCCCACATGGTAGTAGTGATGGAATTAGTGACATGTACCTAGCCAGATTTCCCACACAACTGGGGCCATTCACCTCAGCCTTCTACCATCTCTTACTCAAGGGCTTTGTGGTGGAAAACTATTTCTACCTATACCTTGACTGATCCCTGTTTCACATCCTCTGACTTTGACATATGCAGCATGGTGAGACACTTTGGGGCCGATTCCGATCTCGGCCGGTAGGGCTCCGAATCGGATTCGGCTTAACCGGATCCGATTCGGAGCCCTATTTCCCGACCGATTCGTACGCGCGTCCGGGCGAGCGAGTACGATGCGTATTCGCCGACCGACTCGTCCGGGCGTCCCGACCGCTCCGACCGACTCGATCCCGGGTCGAACCGCACCGACCGACTCGCACGGACACGACTCGCACCGCGCAATGGAGACGTTCCCCGGCCGGGTAAGTACGATGCGCGCCGCGAGCAGTCCGACCGAGCCGCGCACTCCGGCTCGAAAGAGCTGTCAGAGCCGTACTTTGGGGGTCCGTGTCGGACCCCCCTGTGCGCGTAGCCGCGCGAGTCACACACAGGGGGACCCATGGGTCCCCCTACCTGTGCGTGTACGGCGCGAATCGCTTCGCCGCGTACACGCTGTAGGGGCGCACTTGTCCGCATCGCACCCATTGAGTCAATGGGAGCCCGCGTACGCGTTGTACGACAGGCTCCCATTGACTTCAATGGGAGTCCGACCGACTCGAGTCCGATGGCATACGTGCGCATCGTACTCGTTCGGTCGGGCTGCACGGGTCCGATTCGGTCGGAAATCTCTCCGGGTCCGGCTCGGTCGGAGAGATTTCCGGCCCGAATCGGAATCGGCCCCTTTGCCTCCAGACTCCCTCCTGCCACATGCTCCATCTTCAACCAGGGCCACATCACGTGTAGGATGTAGTGTCCCAATGGGCTCCTCTCTTTCATGCCTACCCAACTACAACACAAGTGAGTCACTGTCATATACAGCAGTGCATGTGTATTTGTGAGCCAACCTTGCTGTACACATATGCCTTCTTACATCCTTCCTATGCAATGTCTCCACATCCACACACACTGGCAGTTGTAGGTGCTCAACTAGCACCTACAATGCACTGCACTAACAGAGGACCCCCAAGGCCACACACTGGGCCTCATTGATGATGTATTGGAACAAGGCAGAGCCACAAGGATTCTTGCTGCGCTGCCCTACGCCAAAGGAAAAGGGCAGGAATGCACCCTATCTATGAGATAGGGCGCATTCCTGTCCTTTTCCCCTGCGCTGGCGCACAAATGGCTGCCATGCCCCAATGCAAGCACCCTTGCTCCATGGTGCCAGGGTGTCTGCGCTGTAGGGGTGATTTTTTGGTGAAGGAAGGGGCACCCTCATGCACAAATACAATCATGAGAGGCGTTTTCCTCTTTCTATGTGTGCTGCTGAATGCAGCACACATAAAAAAAGGGAAAACGAGGAGAAATAAAGGTATTTCTCCTTGTTGTCCCCTGGGGAGGAATAGGAATTTGACACATTCCCAGATTAACAAGGCCCTGTAAATATGGGAGTGCATCAGATTCCATGGATGTTGGGAACACCCACAGCAACACCCATGGAATGTCCCTTCCACGCAGAGTAATGCATGATAGGGGCCATATTAACCAGGCCTTGAAAAGCCACACAGGGTGGCTTTGCGTGGCCATGTAAATATGGCCAGCCATTGCGCCGCCGGTGCGTCACAAAAAGTGACGCACCGGCGGCGCAATGGACTTGTCAATAAGCCCCACCATGTTTTGTTTCAACACACAAGGTTCTCTGGTGTGTATCACTTACATTCACCCCCACACCCGGGTGCTTATTACAAGCCTAGTGTGCACCCATATGTCACTTTTCTTGACGCCCCAGAGGCTCACAGTGCAGACCCATCAAATGGAGGCCAGTCTGAGCCACATGGGTGTAGAGCAAGGCAAGGTAGCGCTTTGCACTGCTTTGCCTTAATCCATACCTATGAGGCCATTCAAAGCCAAGCAGGGTGGTTTAGCGTCACAACACAAATATGATTGAGAGACCAGCACCACTAGAGGGTCATGAAAAGTTAGGTTCACAGCAGCACAGACCTCTGGTGACTGAGTTCTCATGTATTTTTGCTTGATATTGTGGGACTTGTAGTTCTGGTGACTCATGTTGTACATACAACTACAAGTGGCTGTTAATAGAGGTGACCGTGGACTGGTGCTGCACTTCACACATGGAAGTGAATGACATGACGGAGCTTGAGAGAGCTCTGCAACATGTAACTGGCCAGTGTGAGTGACATATATATATATGGTGCTTAACAGTACATGACCCACACACCTGCCCTTTGCCCTGCACACGGCACAGTGGAGCTCTGGTACTTAGCAAGCTGGACTTCACAACAGGACCTTTTTCCCCACATTACCCTTTTTGCAACTTACCCTGTAGGTCTTGGTGTTCCTCATGGGCTGCACAGTCTTGTCCTGTAAGTCCTGCCACCAACTCCTCTGGAATGACAGCTGCCACCCACTCCTCCAGGGAATCTAGCTCCTCCTGGGGCACTGGGCTCCCTCCTCCGGTCTGCATTGCTGCCTTCAGGTTGTCCATTTTCTCCTTCGTCCTGCGCTTTATGTCATGCCAGCGTTTCTTCAAGTTGGTCACTGTCCTCTTTGCTTGCCCCACGCTGTTGACCTTGGCCAGTATGAACTGCCAAATGGCTTCTTTCTTTGATAATGTCAGTTTTGAGGTGACAATCAGCTGGTGTTGGTGGTCTGTCACCTCAGTGATCAAATCTCAGTCTCCTCACTAAAGTTGCACTTCCTCTTCCAAAAGTAGACTGCCTGGACACCCTTGCTGGTGCTGGTGTTGTTGGGGTTGTTGTCCTGGCTTCTGTTCTCTTCTCCCTGATCCATGGCTGCCTTCAGAGAAATCTGGTTTATTTATTTTTTATTTGCGTTGATTTTTATCCTTTTTTATTCACATTTCATGCAGTAAAAAGTGGGGCTAAGGTGGTTTGGCTCGCGTTACGAGACACTATTCTGCCTTACGACTCTTGTACAGCTGATGCGTCAGTTTTTGCAGTGCCATAACGCCGGCTCCAGCGTCAATTGTTTTTGACGTAGCTCGCAGCTTATGACATGGTGTGATATACCATAAATATGTCGCATCCATGTCGCAAAAAAAGCGTAGTGTTTCGTAAGTGAGTTTGACGCATCGCTGCTGCAGCGTAGTGATGCGTCATTTCTTGTAAATGAGTCCCAGAGTGTTTTTTTTTTTTAACAATCTTTTTATTTTTAAACCAGCTTATCATACAGCACATATACTGAAAGTACAATGCGGGTATACAAGTACAGCACAATTTGAGTGATACACAACTGGGAGGCTCCATCTCATCTCGTGGGTACAAAAAAGTACTAAACATTGGCACTTGGTTCAGTAGCAGTGTGTACACCCTATCCCCGCCTAACCCGGGCCAGGTTTATCTGTGCCTAGCGCCAAGTGCCCTTACGTTTCCAGAGATTCACCCCGGTAGTTCCGCCAAGGGCCCCATATCTTCTCCCACTTTTTTGAGCAGCCTCTAGTTTGGTACATCCCTTCCTCTGCCCGCTGGCACCAGTCCAGGTCAGCCCTCCACTCTGCCAGAGTATTTTTTTTTTTACCTGGAAGTCTAAGAACTCCATCTTGGTATAGGATCACTCTAAACCTTAAACTTTGATGATTGCCAAGTTGCATTTGGCAGCACCATATGAGGAGTACTCCAAACAGAAAACTGTAGAGTGCTTTGCAACCGCAAATGAGGTGCTAGGCTCTCTAACCTGCCCCATGCTCGACACCAAACCTGTATATAAACTGCCTCGCCACACAGATGCAACACTAGCACTGTGCTTGATTGAGCATGACCAAATCTCACCATGCCTAAGAGAAAGAAGCCTTACGTCAAATACTAACACACAATCAGCAACCCCCCACGAATTACCCTCAATGGGACACCCAGTGGTTTGTCGAGGCCCCTGCTGACAAAGTCTCTTAATAGTCTGGCTGGTGGTCGGTCAGTTTTGAATCCAACAAGGTCATCTCCCCCTTCATCTTTCTAAGTGAGATGCTCACTGTAGCAGTGAGTTGGGTAATAACCATTTGTTTATTGTAGCGCGTCATACCACACTGCTGCTATTTCTAAGATCAGTAAACAACAGATGTTACCATTAGTCTATTGACCTCACTTTACCAGTCGCGGATGGATGGAAGGCTGAGTCTGCCTTTTTAGAGTTTGAACTTGCGGCCTTCGGATCACTGCAGATGGGGCTACCAGTGGTATCTCTCTGAGCCATCTTGTCATTGCAAAAGGTATGGAGCCCATATCACTATGCTATATAAAGGAAGAGTAATGACAGTGGCTTTGGGATCACTTTGTTAGCAATAAATGAATAAATTCCCCTACATATGATCACAGTAAAGACTACATAGCCGTATGCTAGGATGCTGCACGAGAGAGGTCATTCAAGCTATGCTGAGCACATGTGGAATGCAATATTTTGATGCGCAGCAGCACAGCAAGCCTTCCTGCTGTGCTGCCGTGCGTCAAAATAAAAGGGCAGGGATGCGCCATACCTACAAGATACGGCGCATTCCTGTCCTTCTCCCCTGCGCTGGTGCATAAACAGCATGCGTGCACCAGCGCAGACACCTTGCGTCATTTTGCAAGGGTGCCTGCTCTGAGTGGATGGTTGTTTTTGTGCAGGAAGGGACACCTTCCTGCACAAAAACAATAATTAAAGTCATTTTCCTCCTTCTAAGCATGCTGCAGAATGCATGACGCATTCCCAGTTTTACAAAATGTTGTAAATCTGGGAATGCGTCAAGTTCCATGGATGTTGCGTGGGAACACCCACAGCAACACCCATGGAACGCCTCTTTCACGCAGAGTTATGCGTGAAAGGGAAACATATTTACAGGACCATGAAAAGTCACGCAGTGCAACTTTACATGGCCTTGTAAATATGTGGAAGACCATTGCGCAGCATGCGTCAAAAAAGTGACGCACCGGCGGCGCAATGGGCTTGTAAATAAGCCCCATGGTTTACAGTGTACATGTTCTCATTGTTTGATGAAAGACAGCTGAATGGAATGTTGTAACTTGCTGTGCCTGACTATTTTGGAGCTTGACTTGGAAGAAGACAGAGGGATTTTATTTAGGGTTTAATGTTTGGCTCAGCCATAAACCATAAGCCATAAACCAGCCGTCATCCTGCCCCACCAAACCTGGAGATCTCTGCTCCATTTGCAGTCAGGGGAAGTCTCCACTGGCTCTGCTGACTTTACTCCTTGAACCAGCGGTCTGTCTGACAAGGGCCATCGGGTCATAGTGGACAACCCCGCCCTATTGAGAGCATGGGAAGCGCCACTCATTTTACCTGCCTGTGTTTGGCCATGCAGTGCCTAGCAGACACTGGCAGGGAAAATGTTAAATTCCCCCATGTGCACGGAAAAAAAAACTCCCTGGATGTTGGGGCCATTTCGTTTGTTCTAAAAAAAGAATTCAATTTGGGAGTTTGTTTTCTCTGAACAAAAAAGTTTGCAGAGCGGGCGCTTTGAATATGGTACCCACTAAGCAAACTTTCAGTGCTCTAAATGCATCTGCTGTGCGATGGCTCCTTTTACTGCTTAACAAATTGTGACAGACAGGCTGGTATCTCTAAATAGGGTGGATGGTCCTCCACCAGGGTGGTGACGGTCATGCACTCTCCACCACCTTGATGACCCTTGTGGACTATCCGCCAGGGTCAAAATAAGGCCCAGTGTTCTTAAGAGGTCAAGCAGAGCTGACAAGAGCTTCAGTCAGATTAGCAGCAGAAGGCAGTTAGAGCTCAGAGATTGCCATGGATCACCCTTGTTCAGAGAGTCATGGGCTCCTCTCCTTGAATAGCAGGAAGATGGTATGCATTGCTTATTATCTGAGAAGATTGCTGCATTCTGTCAGCTGGAGTGGATGAGAGGCAGGCTCTTGAACACTAGTGTGACAGGGTTTGTTTGAGCTGGCCAAGCGTAGCACTGACAAGGCTGTCAGCTTGAATGCTGCATGAATAATTCCATCACATGAATGTTCAGTGATAGAAGGAGTGGGAGTGGGCAACTGAAACCAGTGACCATCACTAGATTAGCTTATTCAGCCATGAGATGTTGATGGTCAGGTATCTCACCTCTCTGTAGGTGTATTGCAGGAGGTTTTGCTTTCAGTACTAGAAGGTATTCATGCCTGACATCTTAGTAGTTTACTCAAATCTTAAAAAAAAAAGTGCATTAGCCTTTGCTAAAGAGTTCAGGTTCAGCGTCTAATAGATTTTTACTATAGTTCGGAACGTGTTGCTAAGTGATGAAGACAATCAGCATCAGTACTTCCCATATAGAACCCAAATCAGGTTTTCTGTGGAAATTTGGTGACGCAAAAAGGTTTTCCTAGTGCACAGAGCTTTTCCTAAGTTTCATTCTTTGGAAGATGATAATTACATAGGTCCACAATAAAAGGTCCTTGGATTTGAATCGATTAAGTATTCCTCCCCAAGGAGTACAGAAGCAACACGAAGTTTCCCTTGAAAAAAAGTAGGAACTATCAGGGCAGTCATTAGTTTAATGTCTGGTTCCTGCAGTGGTTTCTCATTTTAGCCCGGATTTTCGTCAACAGCCGATGTCTCTGGGTGAAAGTAAACACTAATGTAATGAATATACATCATTTTATAAACAAATTCGTAATTTTCCCATGTAAGAAGAAATGCAAAGAGAAAGTGTGGTGTATTCTAGAGAAATAGAGAAAATGGGTCTTTAAGATTTCTTTTATTTGTGTACCATGTTGAAATGAAATTATTGGAATGACATTTGTCAAATGTTATATTGATTAAATAAAATTATATATTTTCTATACAAGTACAGAGGTGGTTCTGTGATACACAGTAAAGTAAGTGATAGTAAATATTGTCCTATTAGGTAGGAGTCCGATTATCTTGGGGCGAGTCATTTTTAGGTCGAGCCTGGGCAGCGCATGCACTGCTCTGCGAGGCATTCTGTATTCGGGTATGGACTTGAAGCTCCGCCCACTCTCCACCGATATTTTTCATTGGCTTGTGTCATTGTCCTTCGTAAATGCTGGCTTCAGATTCGTTAATAGGCTTGTTAGTCCCTCCTTAGTACCACCTTGTCTTCATTTGTAACCTCCCATGAGGACTGGCCCTTTTACTTCTGTTGACGGTACGTCTTTATTTAGTCTGTATGCACTATTTTCTATAATGAGTTTCTCCTACTGCAGGCACGACATGATTTCCTGCAACATTCAGCGCGCCATGCATGCTTTCACTTTCCAAGCAGCCCTGGACAGTGGCGGCCGCTTTTTGAAATGAAATTGGTCTGCATTTACAAGAGTTTGAGCATTAGCATTGTAAATGACAATGCCTTTTATTTATGTGTTAATTATCAAAACTGATAAATAAAAGGCATTGTCATTTACAATGCCAATAGCTTAAACTCTCGCGAATACGAGACCTATTGCATTGCAAATGCTTGTTGTTTTATGGTGGTTAAAAAAAAATCCTGTCCCCTTCGACGGAGAGGGGCTGCTCTCTGCTTTGATTTGGATATGTTACACTGGCCAGAAGCATCAGATGTGTGTGTATTTGCGTGTAGGGAGGTTAGTTTTGGGATAAAATGGGGCAGTTGGCATATGATGAGCGGAGGAGGGCATGGCTCCAACATGAATAAGAATTTATGTAAAATTCACTGTATCTATTAAAGCTTTTTTTTCTTTAATATTCATTTTGGAATAGTTTAAACGGCTGTAAAAAAAATCAAAAGTAATTTTTGGCCTCTATTTGCCGTTTTAAGTTTATGTTTGGTAGAGAAAAATAGCCCTTTGATTTTAGCCAGTTTTTATACCACTCCAACATAAAAATACTTGCCATTGTGATAAACTACGGGTCCGGTGGCAGTCTAAATGATGTATTTGTTGTGGTTGACTCCAGTGATCTCAGAAGCCATAAGGAAGCCCCTAACGGAACTGTTTTATTTGTATTTCAGAAAATAACGCAGGCGCCTCCTGGAGCCCTTGACAGAGTGAGCTGCCAGCGAGGTTTGGTGGGAAACAATGACGGTCTTGTGCCCGGCGGACACTGGCCTGCCTGCGCATCGCTGTTCACACACAAGCCGTATTGTTTGGCAAATGTCAGACGCTTCTATCCGTGGGGCATTCTTCGAGAAGATGTCTTCGAAAGTGACACTGGCCTCTCTTGGGGCGCGCGCGCGCGGCCGAATAAGCAGCTTTCCCGCCTTAGCTGCTGACGCGTCACGTGCTTCTCCGCCCTGAAACTCTCTTGGACTTAAGCCACACTCCAAGGTACGGCGGATGAGAGTAGAGGCTGCTGGGCCCAGAACTGCATTATTCGAAGAGCGAGGAAGACATAATGTATTGAAAGGTGATAGACAGGAGGGAGTAGGTTGAAAGGAAGAGAGAGGTACGGAAGAGAGAGCGAGTTTTATGTGGTGGGAGGGGATGGAGAGGGAAGAGGGTGTATGAGGGATTAAGAGAGGTAGTTAAGATAAGGGGGGCGATAAAGGGTGGAGAGAGGAGGTGCGTAAAGGAGGGGTAGAAAACAGATTGACAAGATTTAAAAGGATGCTGCTACTCAGAGCTACTGGAATTATGCATCAATGAAGGACTCGATTATGCCGCAAGGCTGAGTAATTTATGTGCCAATAAAAGACAAGTTATGCAGAATGATATAAAACATTGTGTGGCAGTATTATTTCACTATTTTGCCATTCACACACACATAACTACTGTCCGGAAAACACGGAGTGCATCGGTACTATTTTAACGACCGATTACAGCAATTGGCAACTGAAGGTTGAACCAGTTAACCTCTGCAAAGGGGCTGACACTGTGCTCCTCAACATGTGGTTCTTTTTAGCAGTATCTTTTCAGCTGCTTGTGCTAGAACCATTTTTTGACGAAATCCACGAATTATGCAGTTGACAATCGACAATGTGGCAAATGTGACGAATCTATTTTAATGCAGAAATCACCATAGACACATAATGGCATAATTACAGGGCCCTGGCTATATTCTGAGAATGAGTTTGTGAAAAAGAAAGCAAGGGGGCACAGAGAGGGAAACCAAAATGAGTGGACAGAGATGCAACAGAAGAAGAAAAAAAATCTAAGTTTTATCCGCAACATAGTTGCATGGCCCAACGTTATCGCATCAAAGTGTGAGATCATCGCCGAGGTAAATCGGTGTGATTAATACACCTTATAGGATATATTGTTGGGTCCTCACCCATAGTTACTACCCGAGGCTTGCTTCATCATCGGACCCACGCCCCTCTCACCTAGTGTGGGCGGGCAGGCTTGATACGTTTGTAAGCGGAGCGCTTGGACTTTTGTTTAGGGATTTGCTATGTTAAAATTGCCTGCCGGATCCTAATTGTCTTTTTAATCAGTTAATCCTTTGGTAAGGTTAAAAACAGTGTGATGTTAAAGTGGTGTAGTGGTCCCATACATCTGTGGTCAACATGTTTCAGCCGTTTAATGCTTTTTAGGATTTAGAAAACAAGGGTGACCCTCTCTAGAGATTGTAATTGAATGTTTTGGGAGGCAGAGGGTTCCAACCTAATCATATGCTTCTCACTCCTCCAAGTGTTTACCCGAAAAAAATCCCAAACACAGGCAATCATTAACAGGTGTCTCGGGGAACAGTCACTATAACCCGTAGACTGAAAAAGGCAGAGAGACCAGTCAAGCAATGGCAAAGGAACATAAATACCTGGGCCCGTATTACACCAGCGCCCTGGGGGTGCAACAGGCGTTTGCGCCTGCTTTGTGCACCCCTGGGGCAATTTGGTATTACAGAAGGGGCCACAGACTCTTGTGGGGCCCCTTCTGTAATACAGATAGTGCTGGTGCGCATGTAGCATTAGCATTATCACAAGAGGGTGTTCCCTCATTTGCATGGGGGCGTGGCACCCTGCAAAGGAAGGAATCTCTTTACTTCTGCGCCTGCACCATATTATGGATGCAGGCGCAGAGGGAAAGAAGCTGTCAGGTGGCGCACTGACAGTGTGCCACAAAAAGGCGGTGCACTGTCAGTGCGCCCCCGATGGCAGCACTCTGGCGGGGCAAGGGGCACCCTCTTGCAGGCAGGTGAGGTCACTCACTTCCCCCACCTCCAAGGGGATCTCTCTCCTCTCTTTAAAGTGCAGGTTTGTGCCGCCTGCACAGGGAAACATGGACTGGCTTTCAGTGGCGGCTGGTATTTGAAGGCGGTGGGGGGCGGGTCGTGGGGCAGGGGGGAGGAGGGAATGAAATTATTTAAAAAAAATGCACACTTGCCTGTCTGTCGCTGCCGCCCGCTGTCGCTGCCGCCTCCTCTCGGTCCTTTTCCCCACTTCCAGGGCAGGAAGCAAGATGCACCCTGCTCCCAGCCTCCCGATAGCCAATCACAATGCTGCAATGCAGCGTTGTGATTGGTCTGAGTGCTCATCCAGAAAATGGAAGCTGGGCATGTTCTCCATGCAGGCTGTAATGCAGCCTGCATGGAGAACATGCAAAGTGCGCATGAATGTTTGGGAGGCCCCAGAGGGCCGGCCAAACATTCATGCACACTTTAAGGAGTGCAAACCACTCCTCCCCTCCCCTGCTTTGTCAGCAGAGCAGCCCTGCCCCGTCCTGTCCTGCCCGCAAAGCTGCCGCAACAAAGAAAATATAAAATGCTAATTACTTAGAGTTATTATAATTTTATTTTTCCTTTAATGACACTACTTAAAAGCAGTGGGGTGATGCTCCTCCGCCTTAGTGGAGAAGTAGCCACTGGTGGCTTTGAAGCGGCCGCTCTGTATTTCACTTGAATGCTCTGCCCCCAGGGAAACACGAGTTTGCGGCTGCCCTGAGGGCAGCACATTCAACCTAATAGGGCGCAGTTTCCCTGTTTGCACACAGCGCACCTGTTTGAAGCTGCGTCGTGGCGCAAATAGGGAAAGTGCGCCCTTAAGATACTAGGATCCCAAGTGCACAATCTGAGACAAAAGTCTGAGGTAAGGACAGATATCAAGACTCAAAAGCATGCAAAACATTACTAATTACAAGGTCTCTGGATAAAAGAAGGACAGAAAAAGGCACAGACAGACTTACGGAGCCCAAAAGGACCAGAATGGGGAACCAAAAGTTGCCGTGGCAAAAATGTTCAAATCTCCCTTTCTCTCCTTGAACAATCTCTCTCTTTCCATCCATCCATTCTCTTTCCTTCTCTCTTTCTTCTCCCTTTCCGCTCGCTTTCTCTTCCCCTTCCCTCCATTTCTGTCTCTTTCGAAGCCTTCCTGTGCCTGTTGCAATTAACCTTTCAAAACCGACCTCGAAGGACTCCAGTCACTGGGAAATGCCAGGTGGAATAAAAGGCCTGGAGCTCAAAACATATGCTCCTAATGACCAGTAAATGGAGCCTCTGATGCAGTACCCATATGGCACAGGCTTCTAGTCTGTTAGAACGGTGCTGAGACTGGCCTCGCTACACTTCTTTCCTGTTATTTGTACTGCATCGCCTGGCCGCTCAGTGCCTGTTCTCTGTCCCAGTGACTGCAGAGCCAAGCTCATCTACTCATCTCTTCTTTCACTCCTGATTCAGAGCATGTCCTACCTCCTCAGCTCTCTTGTTATCCCTTCAGCTTCCAGGGTATGGACTGATGGCGATTTTTTTATACTTAATATTTTTGCACTTATATTGACATTGTCATGTAGCACGCAAATGTATTGAGTGTGTATTTTTTTCACCTTTAGATCGATCATAGCTATGTGGGCCGCATTTGAAAAGTGGCTAATGTCTGTTTGCCATCTCGCTTTTCTAATGTGTCTTTTTATTCCATGTGTAGGGGTTGTGGAAAAAGGATTGCTGAGATGAAGGAGTGCAAAGGACAGTTTCCTCTTTTTCTTGCAATCCTGAAGGGTTGGAAAGTTTGCTTGAGGTACGTAGGCCACAGGGGTGTTGGCATCAGGTGAGAGCTTGGTAGGTTTGTAGGTGTAATTTAAGAGTATATGTATGTGTAAGATGTGGGTATTGGTGATGGTGAAGCGGGGATAGGGCAAGGGGAGATGACATGATGAGAAGCAACAGAACAGGTCTCAGGCTATAGTGAAAGAGAGTTCTATAGCGCGGGAGCTCGAGGAGTTATAGGGGAGGCGAGCTGGCAAGACATGAGGAATGAGAGAGGAGGGCAAAAGCATGGAAGAATGGGGGGATCAGAATGGATGACGTACAGGGGCCACAAGCGGGCGAGCAGAATGGGACAGTAGTAGGCAGTGGTGGTCAATGGAGGTGACAAAGGCCAGGTAGTGGTTACCAAATATGAAGGTAGAATTTGGCATAAGAAAAGCCAAGGTCATTATTACAGATTAGCCTGGGTGCGGTATGATGAACAGTTTAGAACCAGGATGGGAGATAACCAGGATGTAATGAGTTGCATATGAATTGGTGGCTCCGTTGGATGGCACCAATAAGGCTGGCCATGGCAAGGCACAAGGCAAGTAGGTTTCCTGCATATTATCAGTTTGTCTTTTGAGGCCTCAAAAAGTTTGATGGGTGTGTTGTCATGAAGTAAAGCTCAGATTAGAGGAGCCACGTGGGTGTACACAAAGTGGATGTATTACAGGGAATTCTGCAAGTTTAGACATGAGACTTCAAAATGTACAGTGGAGCTCCTAAAAGCAAAGTGCAATGGTCAACCTGGTGAGCTGGGTGCCCGAGCCGCATGATAGAGTTTAGGACTCACACATCAGCTAAGGTAAAAAAAATAATAATATTGGCTGGTTTTACCCAAATAAGGAAGTGGCAGTAGTGCTAAGGAATGGTTTCAAGCATGGGTGTTGGCATGATTGTCCGGGGCTGAGGGAGTGTCGATAGGTAGAAAATACGGGGTCCACACGAGCTATGACGTAGGTGGTGAAGAGGAAGGTACAGATTGAGGAAGTGGGAAGGAGTGTATTAAGCTCAACTGTCCTGCCTGTGGATGATCTGAGAGTGCCACCCCTGGTTGAGTTATTTAAGAAGTTCAAGATACTTCCTCATCTGCCTTTGACAGAAGAGCTGTGGTTGAATAATTCTATTGTAGTAAAGGACAGGACAGTTCGTTACATGAGCCTGGGTAATGTGATAAGAATTGTGAAGGATTGAAGGATTGTAGAATAGGGTTGGGCAATGATAGTTACATTAAAATAGATTTTAGCCTTTTGCTTGTGAAACAGCAGGATTTTTAGTGTCAGGATATTCAGTTTTGGGGGCACATTTACGATGATAATGCCTTGCCTTTTGGATATTCTTTGCCTTGTGCATTGTTTGAGCATTTTATTTGCTTTCTGCAATAGGTTTTTGGTGGTGTCAGAAAGATAAGATATTATGTGGATGATTTTGATCTTCATGGGCAATAGTCGAATGGTAGAATGCGGGTTGCAGTGGAGAACCCTCAAAGTTTGAGTACTGAATTGAGGATGCTACATTCCCGTGAAAGACAGAATGGCCACTCAGCAACATTACCTTTTTGGTAATTAAGCTGCATTCAGTGACAATGGATTCAAGACTCCTTAGGGAAAAGTTACAATGACAAACTATTTGAAGAGGAACCTGTGGCAGAAAAGTTGGGAATAAAGTATGTTCAGACCTTGTAGGGACATCTGAATATTCTTTATAGGGTGATGCAATTGGGGATGACCAACTGTTGGTAAAGAGGTTTTGCTTTGTGAGGAGCAGTGCTGCCACACTGCAGAATCAGGTCGAAAGGTGCCGTCAAATCAGGTTTGAAGGTGTAGGTGGCAATCCTGGGGCATTTTAACAGAGTGACAATGTGGTAGTTAGTAGATAAGACAGAATGGAAGGTGCAGATGCTTATAGATGCAGTTGAGGCCGTGGGCTTTAGCCAGCATTGGCAGGGAAGGTGCTTTGTATTAGAGAATGAGCTGCTAAGCAAGATACCAGAAGGTAAGCAGGAACACAGCAACAGCTAAAACACAACCAAAGAGCCTTTTGCACATATATGTACATGAATGAATTATGAATGAGTAGGATATTTGTACAGTATGGATATACCCAGGAAGAGGTTGTCCTGGTGCTGATGGATGGAGCAGTAGGGAAATGATTTAGGATGAGAAAATATGAGTTTTCAGTTGTTTGCAGAAGTTGGTAGAGCTGTAGGTAAATGGTAGACCATGGGGAAGTGAGTTCCAGGGTTCCACAGCGATGACATACAGAGCATAGCCACCTCCGAATCTGGGCTCTTGAAGAGAGAGGCTGAGCTGCAGCAAAGAGCCCTGTGGGCTTATTCTGAGTAAAATGTGAGTTGATATAGTTAGTGGAAGCATAGAGAGCTTTGGGGCAAAGGCACACGGTCTTAAAGATGCAGATGTTTTTGAACCAGAAGCCAATGAAGAAATTTAAAGTGAGAAGAAGTTCTAGACAATCTGTTCAAACTAAGAGTGAGGTGTGCTTCCGCATTCTGGATGCGTTCCAGTCTGGCTATGGTGTAGGCAGGCATACCTACAGAAAGAGAATTGCAGTAATCCAGTTTTCACCTTCTGAGGATCTCCTAGTATGCCCCGGTGGCCAAGAGGGACATACTACTATTGGAGCCAGTGTCCTAGCATGGAGCATTCTCCCTCACACTCATTATTTTAAGTAGCCACCATGAGGAAGCTTGGCACAGAGTGCCGGGACTGGATGCCCAAAATTAGTGTGGTGCTAGGATCCAGTGAGACTGTGGTTTTGTGTCATTTCAGTTGTTCTCTTTTATTATTTGTTTGTGTTAGGCATGCCTTTCTTACTTTGGTATGCAACATTTAGAATGTAGAATGTTTGGGTTTGAAGGGAAGCTGGGATAACAGTTGTCTAGTGGACATCGTCCTGCTGGAGTTTCTCCTACTGAATAAAGAAGCATCTACTCACCTCTGCTTGTTCTCATTTTCTTGTACTGCAAGAAATAGATTTCACATTGGCAATGAGTTGTCTTTGAACCAACTGCAGCTATGAGAAACTTCAACACTTTAAGATAATTCTTCATCACTCTTCATCCTTGGAAGCTTCTACTTCATTTAGTTTCCTAGGCTAAAGGTACTGTCATTTGTTTCTGGACACTAATTTCATTTGGATACTGTTTGTTTCCTGCTTCACCGGTTTCCTTCACTCGGCCCTTTGTCTTTTTGCTTTGAACAACTCCTACATTTTGTGGGGAGGAGTATGTACTGCACTGTCTCCTGTACCTATTATGGGCTTCTTCTACGCTGCATGCCCCATTTCCTCTGAGTATCTCATTTACTTTTGGGGAAAAAGTATGAACAGTCCTGTCTCATGATTGTGCCACCTTTTGCCTCTCGTTCAGCTTTGGGAGCGTGCATTTTCTTGCAGTACTCTTGTGAGTTGATTTGACTGTGCAGTCTCGTGACCTTGCTGCTGGCTCCTGCTCATGTGGCCTCCTGGGTGTGCATCTATTTATGCTTCGCTCCCTCTCTCACTTACTTCATTGCTCCTCAGGATCGCCGGCGCTGCATTACAAGTCTGAAATCAGTCTACATACCTGGATGTTTCTCCGCTGGCATCCGCATGGATTGTCCTCCTTATTTCTTTTCAGTTTCAACGTGTCACTGTGAGAATTCTCCACCCGTACGTCATTTTTCCCATGTTAAAAATGACACAAAAGTGGCGCAAGGGGCTTGTAAATAAGCCCCTTGGTGTGAGTCTTTTCCCGGATGTTCCGCCTTCCTGAACCTTTGCCCTAAGGAACTTTATCCTAATGTACTGTATTGAGACGTTCTGGAGTATGATAGCTCGTCTCTAATATTACAATTTACTAATATTGTTCTTTTACAGATGGGTTTTGGATACTTTACCAAGTACAGGAATTAATTTCTTAATTTTGGGGGATTTTTTCTTTTTCCTTTTATTTTTATTTCTTCATTTATATTTCTTCTTGTTTCAATTCTTTTGGTTTGCTCTTTGCCTGTACCATGCAAAATATTAGCCCTTTGCCTTTCTTAATTTCTCCTGGTGAGCCTGTAATACCTTGGTGAAAATGGAAAAAAGTTTTCAATGAATTATTTAAAGGTGTCAGATCCACATTTTTCATCAGAAAAGAAAGCTTCAATGTCAAACCATTGTCTAGTTGCTGAAGGACAAGAAATTTTCGATACTCTTCCTGATGTAATTAGTGAAGAGGAAGGTGATGCTACTTTAAATGAGTTTGTGCTTTCCATTAAGAAATTGGACAACCATTACCTTCCTAAAGTCTCTATTATATTACAACGCCATTACTTTGGCAAAAAGAAGCAGGGTGAGGAATAATCTGTCAAAGAATTTGTAACAGCTCTTCACAAATTAGCTCCCTCGTGCAGTTTTGGGGTAAATACTGAAGAGCGTATTCAAAATCAAATTATGCTGGAATGTAAATTTGATAGAATAAGAAAACATCTTTCGTCCAAAAGTGATCCTACCCTCAATGAAGTCATTTTATCTGCCAAGCAGATTGAACATTGGATGTTCTGCATACGCAAACCGAAGAAAAACAAAGAGTAGAGTTCTTCTGTTCATTCTGTTTCAGCTAAAAACAAAAACAGATTTTTTCATTATCTAAGTGTAAGAATGCATGCTTTAGGTTTGGTAAACCCAATCATATGGCTGATTTTAAGGATTGTCCCACGGCTAAAGTGTTATGCAAACTTTGCGGGATAAAAGGTCATTTTGCTAAATGCTGAAAATCTGGCACAGTCAAAGAAAGGATACATCAGGTCAATGTGGATTATAATGAGTTTGTTCTACAAATAATCAGTGGTGTGAATTGTGTTTCTAGTGTCAAATGTGATTATTCTTTAGATTCTGTAACTCTAAATGGCATTGCAGTGTCCATGAGAATGGATTCTGGTGACAAAATTACATTAATTTCTGATAGAAACTATGCACATCTCTTTCAAGGGAAAGTTAAGCTGGGTGAAACTGATGTCACTCCGCATAGTTTTGGGTGTATGTCCATTGAATTGATTGGCTACTTTGAAGCAACTATGGAATTCAGTGGAAATTTTGCTTCAGGTATGGTATGTTCCGGTCAAGGGGGATACTGTTTTTAATTGGCCCCATCAAAAACTGCTGGGTTTTGATCTGGACTTCAGTTGTGACCCTCAAGTTCATGTCAGAAAAGTGGATAACTTACCCCACATATTGTAACAGGAATTTCCTGATGTTTTTTCTTACAAAGTGGGGTGTATCAAGGGATACATTCCCCTCATTAAGTTGAAGGAAAATGCCAAGCCCGTATCTTGCCAGGTCAGAAACATTCCATTGAGTTTGCAAGATGCTGTTAAAAAAGAGTTGTGCAGATTGGATTCTGAAGCAAACACAAGGAGATGATGGACGGAGCCCTGAAACTTTTCAGACACTCACCCCCAGTCACAGATCTGGGTTAAATCCATCATCGTTCTTTATCTCACTTCGCCAACTCAGATCAGACCCAGCTATATGCAAATCAGTCTTGACCCTGTGCCTCATGGGAACAGTCCAGCCCAAACTGCCAAGCCAGGTCTTCCTTGAACCGGAAACAAGCATCCTGGGACCGGTTTCGGGGTAACACCCCTCATCAGGCAGGCTAGCTTGAATCCGGTGGCAAAGTGAGCAAGGGAACCACGTCTGGGCATACCCTGCCAACTTAGGGCGAACAAAGCAAACACAAGGAGATGATGGACGGAGCGCTGAAACTTTTCAGACACTCACCCCCAGTCACAGACCTGGGTTGAATCCATCATCGTTCTTTAGCTGACTTCGCCACCTCAGATCAGACCCAGCTATATGCAAATCAGTCTTGACCCTGTGCCTCATGGGAACAGTCCAGCCCGAACTGCCAAGCCAGGTCTTCCCTGAACCGGAAACAAGCATCCTGGGACCAGTTTCGGGGTAACACCCCTCATCAGCCGGGCTAGCTTGAATCCAGTGGCAAAGTGAGCGAGGGACCCACGTCTGGGCATACCCTGCCAACTTAGGGCGAACAAAGCAAACACGAGATGATGGACGGAGCACTGAAACTTTTCAGACACTCACCCCCAGTCACAGATCTGGGTTGAATCCATCATCGTTCTTTAGTTCAATTCGCCACCTCAGATCAGACCCAGCTATATGCAAATCAGTCTTGACCCTATGCCTCATGGGAACAGTCCAGCCCGAACTACCAAGCCAGGTCTTCCCTGAACCGGAAACAAGCATCCTGGGACCGGTTTCGGGGTAACACCCCATATCAGCCAGGCTAGCTTGAATCCAGTGGCAAAGTGAGCAAGGGACCCACGTCTTATAATAATAATAATAATAATAATAATAAAGTACATTTATAAAGCGCGACAGCTACCTCTAACAGAGGTGTCCCGGCGCTAATGCAGACAAGCAGACAGGAATAAAACTAGAGAGACTAGCTCTGGTTGAATAACCAGGTCTTCAGCGCTTTCCTGAACTCAGATTCCGATTGAATTAGGCGAAGCTTGAGTGGAAGAGAGTTCCATAATCTACTCATAACCACTGTGAAGGATCTGCCCCCAATGCGTGCCTTTGCGTATTGAGATATGCAGAGCAAGTTCTGGGAGTTCGATCTTAGCGAGCGTTGTTGAAGATAGGGACGAATACGTTTCCTAATGTAGCTGGGACAGCCGCCTCTCAGAGCCCTGAAAGCTACCGTCAGCGATTTGAAATCAATCCGTTTGGCTATAGGTAGCCAGTGGAGCTGTTTAATGTGTGGAGAGATATGATGTCTAAAAGGTACCCTTTTGATCAATCTCGCAGCCACATTTTGCACCATCTGAAATCTCTTGATCAGATGTGCAGGCAGCCCCAGGTAAAGACTATTTGTATAGTCCAGCCTCGATGTCACTAAAGCGTGAGCAACGGACCTGCGGCAGCTCATCGGCAGTATGTGTAGAAATGTTCTCATGCTTTTCAGTATCCTGAAACAAGAGACTGCCATGTAGTGTATTTGTGTTGAGAACGTCAGGTCGGGTTCCCATTTTACTCCCAGGTTTTTTGCCGAGGTAGAGGGGCATGGAGGAAGACCCATTTCCTCCGGCCACCACAGTTCGGCTACCGGGAAGGGTGCCTTGCCAAAAAACAGGACCTCAGTTTTTTCTGCGTTAAGCTTTAATTTATTGTTGTGCATCCAGCTGGAGATGTCCTTCAGGCATCCCCTAAATCTAGCAAAGGAGTTTGCTGAGTGGTCCTTGAAAGAGAATACCAGTTGGGTGTCGTCCGTGTAGGAAATAGCTTTTATTTCCCATTTTGCAATAAGCGAGAAGAGGGGAGCCAGATATACGTTAAAAAGTAGAGGGCTTAATGCCGATCCCTGTGGTATCCCACATCGTAAGGGTTTGGCTTCTGACTTGAAAGGGTGAAGAGTGACCCTTTGCGTACGGTCACTAAGATAGGACTTTAGCCAAGCCAGGGCTGACCCTTCTACTCCCACGCTTTTAAGCCTGGCAAGTAGGATAAGGTGATCCATCGTATCGAATGCGGCGGACAGGTCCAACAGCACTAACATGGCTGAGGCTCCCGCGTCCACCGACATTCTTAGAGACTCTGCCACCTCCAACAGAGCTGTCTCCGTGCTGAAGCCCGCTCGAAATCCAGACTGCGTTTCGTGTAAGATGCCGAGTCTGTCAATGAAATTGGTCAGTTGACGTTGGACCAATTTTTCCAGCATCTTTGCAGGTGCTGGCAAAAGCGAGATCGGGCGGTAGTTGTTAGGTTCACCTGGGTCAGCATTGGGCTTCTTCAAAAGAGGCAGGAGCATGGCGTGTTTCCAAGACTGTGGGAAGATACCCGTGGCAGGTGAGCTGTTCCATAAGTGGTTTAGGGTGGGATTAATAATATGGGCCAGTGTTCTCCACAGTATTGGGGGGCATGGATCTTCCGGGGACCCAGATTTGCACTTCAGAATCTCTGCCAGGGATTCCTGTTGAGAGATAGAGGAAAATTCTGAGAGGGAGAGCTCCCCAGCATGGGTTACCATTGTTTCAGTTTCAACAGTATCCATTTTGAATGTGAAGGAGCCATATATCTTCACGATTTTTTCCTCAAAGAAGTCAGACAGTTTAGCACACAGCAACGGTGACGGTGGTATCTTACTTTCAAGTGCTCTTTGTTTAGTAAAAGAGCTAACTATCCTAAAAATGTCTTTGCAGGAGTTCTCTGCGGTGTTAATTCGATTTACAAAGTGGTCTCTTCTAGCAGCCCTCATCGATTTATGAAGATCTTTTAGAGCTTCCTTGTAGGTTGATTTGGCCAAAGAACAGTATTCTTTCCTCCAAAGGCGTTCCTTTTGTTTACATTTACTTTTTTTTACTCTGAGTTCCTCCGAGAACCAGGGGGCCGACGGAGAGTTTCTGGGGGATCCGCCTAACCTAGCTGGGGCTAGGTTGTCCAAGGCGGCAGAGATCCACCCAGTTAGGGTGATGGAATCAATGTTAGGGTCATTGGTGAGTTGAGGTTGACTTTCCGACAGTACCGGGCCTAGGGATTCCGGTGTCAGTTTTTTACAATTCCTCTTAGGCAAATTATGGGTCCTAACGCCCAGTTGTGGCTTTTCTCTAATAAATGAGAAAGGGACTAAGAAATGGTCTGTCCATACCATAATCCTGCCAACTCAGGGCGAACAAAGCAAACACAATGAGATGATGGACGGAGCGCTGAAACTTTTCAGACACTCACCCCCAGTCACAGATCTGGGTTGAATCCATCATCGTTCTTTAGCTCACTTCGCCACCTCAGATCAGCTGGACTGTTCCCATTGGGCGCAGGGTCAAGACTGATTTGCATATGGCTGGTTCCAAACTGGAATGGCATGGTGAGCAAAAAAACGATGGATTTAGGCCCAGATCTCTGTACTGTGGTGAATGTATTACACTGTTGTGCATTCTGTCCATATATTGTTCTTTTTGCATTTGTCACCCCAAGTGGGACGGGTATGCCCAGACTTGGGTCCCATGCTCTCCATGCCACTGGAGTCAAGCTATGCTGACTGATGAGGGGTGAAACCCTGAAACCGGTCCTAGGATGCTTGTTTCTAGTCCAGGGAGGACCTGGCCTGGCAGTTCGGGCTGGACTGTTCCCATTGGGCGCAGGGTCAAGACTGATTTGCATATGGCTGGGTCCAAACTGGAATGGCATGGTGAGCAAAAAAACAATGGATTTAGGCCCAGATCTCTGTACTGGGGTGAATGTATGACATTGTTCTGCATTCTGTCCATCAATTGTTCTTTTTGCATTTGGATTCTGAAGGCATAACTGAAATTGTTGAAGCTACTCAGTGGGTGATGTCGGTGGTGGTTGCCACCAAAACTTCGGGTGACATCAGGCTATGTGTTGACTTTAGACATCTGAACAAATAAGTCATAGAAGATAGGTTTCCCTTACCTAATATAATGGAGATGATAAGTCTAATTGGTCATGTTTTTCACAACGCTTGACTTGAATTCTGCCTATCATCGGAACGCTTGACTTGAATTCTGCCTTTCATCAGGTCAAACTGTGAAGACTCAAAATATCTTACTTCTTTCATAACACCATTTGGGGGTCTATCATTTCAACAGGATGCCATTTGGTCTCTGTTCAGCTGCATCTGTGTTGTGGAGATGCATGACATATTTTCTAGGGAGAAGGTCAGGTGGGAAGTTCTTTCAGGAAGATATTTTGATTTTGAACTCCTCCACTGAGGAAAACGTGAGCACTGTCAAGGAAGTGTTGAGGATTTCTAGCAAGAAAGGCATAGCACTTAAGTTTGGGAAGTGCAAGTTTTGTTGTCCTGAGATTTCGTACTTAGGGCATGTTATTTCGAAGGAAGGTGTCAAGCCTAGAGATGATCTGATTAAAACCATATCTGATTTACCTCCACCCACCAGGAAAGAAGAAGTTGAAGCATTTCTAGGGATGGCAGAATTTTATGCTAGGTTTGTTTCAAATTGTGCTAGCCGATTGTCGGCCATTGACATGTTACTCAAAAAAGGTATCCAATTTGTGTGGAGTGAGGACTGCCAAAAATAGTTTCTTGATCTCAAGTTATGTCTATCTTCTGCACAATCCTTGAAGAGTTTTGTACTTGGCTTGCTGGATTGTAACGTATGCCAATGATAAAAGTCTGGGCGTGGTTTGAAGTAGGTTCAGAAGGGTGTTGAAGTCATCATAGTGTTTGCTTCTAGGTCCTTGAAGGGAGCAGAAATTGGGCATTCCACCATAGAGAAGGAAGCCCTTGTTGTATTTTGGCCAATTAGGAAATGTAAACAATTTCTATGGGGTGTTAAGTTCTTGATACAGTTTGATCACATACCTCTACAAGAGGTTTTTGGCAAAAAAGATTTGGACTGCGTCTCTTCCAAGATTTGTAAGTGGATGGTGGTCTTGCAGGATTATCACTTTGTAATTTCATATCTGCTGAGTGTTGAGAACAAAGTTGCTGATTGCTTGTCACATCTGGTTGATATCACACACAATGATCAGCAGGAGGATGAGGGGTGGTAAAAGGAAGAAGAGTTTAAAGTTTGTGTTATCACCGATGTGTGTGTTACCGAAGAGGAGTGGCTGGATGAGCTAGAGAAGGATGACATTTTGAAGAAAGTACTTGAACTTGTTTTATTGGAGAATAAAACAGTGTTTAGTTATGCCAATATTCCAGGATTTGAGAATGTTTTTAATGAATGTCAGTTGTGAAGGGTCTTTTGCTGAGGGGAAGTAGATTGGTTTCTCCTCAGGGGGTTAAGGATTGTCTAGTGCAAGTAGCTCATGAGGGTCACCAGGGTATATGCAAGACTAAGGAGAGATTCAGAGTAATTTACTGGTGGCCGGAAATGGATTTTCAGGTAGAAAGTAGAATCAGAGATTGTTGTGAATGTAGGTAAGTAACAAGGTTCAGAAACCTAGGACACCACTTATGGTTTTTGTGACAATCCCTCTGAAGTGTGGGATGAAGTAGCATGGGACATTGTAGGACCTTTCGACTTTCGGAAGTACATCTAAATATATATTGGTGTTAATGAATATATTGTCCAGGTGGCCTGAAGTGAGTGATATTTCTACCTTATATGTCATCAAGTTTTTGCTAGAGAAGAGAAGGCAATCCCAGGAGTATGCTAACTGACATTGGTGTGCAACTGACCTCTAAAGAGATGGAAAGATTTCTGGGGGAGATGGACATTGCTCATGAGAAATGTGCCTAGTACCATCCTGTTGGACTTGGCCCTTTTGCAGGGTCATCCCTGTACTTTTTGCCTTCCTCCACTATTTTTTCTGACCTGGTGTTGGTGGTTTTAGGACTCTGGGCACTTTAGCACTGCTGTCCAGTGTAAAGTGCGTGTGCTCTCTCTGATAAATATGGTAAGATTGGCCTACACCTGTTTGGCGTATTTAATTTACCTGTCAGTCCCTTGTAAAGTGGTAGCTCAGATACCCATGGCCAGTAAATTAAATGCTACTGGTGGGCTTGCAGCGCTGATTGCTCCACCCATCAAAGTGGCCTTCCAAACCTGTCTCAGGCCTCTGTCATTGCAGGGCCTGTGCGGGCAGTTTACTGCCGCTGTGACCTGGCACATAAAGTGGGTGCCACGTCTGTGACCCCCCTTTTACTGCATGTCAGTCACCCCTAAAGTAGGCCCTAGCTAGCTCTATGGGCAGGGTGCATTGTAGGTAAAAGGTAGGACATGTACCTTAATTGTGTGACATGTCCTGGTAGTGACAAACAGCCATTTTAGTTTCTCACTGCTGTGAGGCTGCCCTCTCATAGGAATGCATTGGGGATTCCCTGATAAGTGTTTTAGTGGTAATTTCTAATATGAGAGGAGCAGCATGGTCAAGTTTGGTATGTTTGGAATAGTAATAATAAATGCTGCGTGATGGTCTGCGCAGATTTATTATCACTATTTTAGAAATGCCCCTTTTAGAAGTTGGCATTTCTGTGTGCTATATGTCTTTGTGCCTGCCTGATGTGTATTGCATGTCTGTCTCTGGAGTGACAGGGGCTGGTGAGGAGTGTGGCTCCAGAGGGGCTGGGTGAGTCAGCACTAGGCTGAATAGGCAGAGCTGCATTTGGAGTAGTGGGAGGAGTAGCCCCTGAATAGGTTGGTGCATGCCTTGTACAACGCTGGCTCCACCCCCCTGTGGTGTGTCTGGGGCCAGGACCTACTCTGACACTGAGGGTGGCTGTGCCCTGTAAACAAAGGTTGGAGTGCCCCTCAGAACTGGTTTGGACAGGGTCTAGGCCTGTGCCAGGGGGAAAGAACAAAGACATATGGGGTATAAGTACTGGGGCTGTGACCCCATGATGGTGTGCTACTTTGGACCTGTTGGGGAACTGGTGGCCGGCAGGCTGCTGGGCTGCCAGGAGGAACTGCCTTGGGACCCAGCTGCTGCTTCCTGGGGGTCCCTACATGCTGGCCTGCCTGTGCCCAGCCCTGCCCCTGATGACTTTGGACTAAGTGCCCTGAAGAGCGCACTCGGCGCGAGGAGGGCACTGCCCAGACTTGAGGGAGGTGATTGGCAGGGAGCGCGTGCTGAGCGCTTTTTCCTCTTTACCTTTGAGTCCTAGAAGTGGGCTCAACATTCCTAAGTGCGGCGGGCGCCGTGGCCCGCAAACGTCGAAATCGGCGGAGTCTTTCGCTCCGTGTTGCCCAGGGAAGAGCCCAGCGGCAGGGAATCCCGGTCGGGGATTGCCCGAGTGATGGCGAGGGTGGAAGTCAGGCAAGTTTGCGCCTGACCATGGGCAGGGCTCCCGTGAGGAGAGAGGGAGCCCCGCAGGCTGCCCGGAAGTCAGGCAGAGTTGCGGCCTGTTGGTGGGCAGGGCCTGACCGAAGTTAGAGCCGGCGCCTCGCGGGTGCCCAAGCCGAGAGATGAGCCTGAAATCCAGGCGGGAGCCTACCCCGCGCTGGTGAACGCCAGAGGATGACGGAGACTTCGCTCCGCTGCAAAAGAGCCCGAAGCCAGAAGGAAGTCCACAGAACAGGACGGAGACTTCGCTCCGGGTCCAGCAAGGTGCGGAAGGTAGTGTGGCCGCAAGAGGAGTCGGAGCCTTGCGGGCTCCATTTCCGCCTCCCCCCCGCCTCGTAGAGGGAGAGGCGGGTCCCCAGAGATCGCCGGTCACAGTGAGGCGACCGGGCGAAGTGAGGAGAGGTCCCGTAA
The DNA here is from genome assembly GCA_963921515.1 of Calotriton arnoldi. Taxonomy (NCBI): domain Eukaryota; kingdom Metazoa; phylum Chordata; class Amphibia; order Caudata; family Salamandridae; genus Calotriton; species Calotriton arnoldi. The sequence continues at coordinate 4,766,410 of CAWUFW010000206.1, forward strand.
GCGGGGCCTGCCAGGCGCTCTGTTGGGGCCTGATTCAGCGACCGAAAGAGTCCAGAGAAGCCCCGGTGATGGGGGCTGAGACCGCACCCGTTTGGTGCCTGAGAGTGGCACCAGAAGAGCCCCGGTGAAGGGGGGCTCACAAGGCACTGTTGCTGCCCGCAGTTGTACCTGTTTCTTTGGCCCACCATAGGAGTCCCGCTGAGTGGGGCTGAGGAGGTACTGTTGGTGCTGGTGCTGATTATTTACAGCTGCACCGCCGGAGTGCGGGCAGCTGCAATGATGGGGGCATTCCTTTTTGGCCCCCAAGAGAAGCCCCAGTAAGGGGGCTGAGGAGGCACTGGGGGTGCTTATTTGGTCACACAGCTGCACCGCCTGATTGCGTGCAGCTGCAACGTTGAGGGGGCATTGTTTGGCGTCTCAGGAGAGAAGGGGTGAGTGGCACCCTCGCCCCCCATTTCTGATGCCGGCCAGTTGGGCCTGCACCCCACTGAAGTGGCAGCCTAGAGCCCTGACTTTATGGACATAGGGCATTGCGGGGAAGCCCAAGAAGGCCCCCCGAGGAAGACCAGTTGGCCTGAGGGCACCTTGTGTTCTGGTGGGGCGTAAGGCCCTAAGAGGATGTATGCACCGTGTTAGGGTGACTGTGGTGCATTGCTAAGATGATTCATGCATAAGGTGGTTTTTAACTAATATACTGATGCATAATGTGGTTTATGCCTAAAGTGATCATGCATAATGTGTTTATGTCTGATATGATGATGCATAATGTGGTTGATGCGTATTTGGGATGATGCATAATGTGTTTGTACCAGTAGTTACTGGTTGTTCTTTTTTCACTACTTATGTGCTAATGGTTCTGACAGTGGCCCTGTTGGCCCTGTCCTGTATATAATCCCCTGTAAAGTATTGCCTAGTGCCAGTTGGCACAGTGTATATTTGTGATTGTGATCTAATGTGTTTTCTGAGTAATACAAAGGCTATTTTTACATAACCTTGTGTGGAGTTTCTTTTGTGGTGTGCCTAGTGTGTCGCTGCTGTGTGAGTGTGTTGCGCAAATGCTTTACACATTGCCTCTGGGATAAGCCTGACTGCTCTGCCAAGGTACCAAGGGGGTGAGCAGGGGTTATCTTCGGTGTGTAACTCCCTTGCCCTGACTAGAGTGGGGGTTTCTGCCTGGCTTAGGCGCTTGCCCTAGCCAACCAGAAATCCCATTTCTAACATTTCCAGAAACCAACAGAATGTTGGAGAGATTTAATTGAACCTTAAAGGAAACCATATTGATTGCTAGGTATAAAGGAGTGGGATGGATGGCCATGGTACGGCTACTGGGAAAAGTCCTTTTGAACTTTCCAGGAATCGGAAACCGTGTACATAAATGTGTCCTCCTTGGATAGGTGCTTATAGTGAAAAATCTCTTTGCTTTGAAGACTTAGGTCCTAATTTATATATTGGTGGAGACGGTACTCCATCACAATGGTGATGGAGTTCCCTCCCTGCCAATATAGTTATCCGCCTGCCAAATTTACATGTGGGTGGACCTTAGGGTTAATCATAGTAGAGACTACTCTGTCTCCACTGTGAATAATCCCCTCTGACAGCCCTGGGGAGTAAGAGCCATTGGAGAAATGGCTCCATGTCCGCCCACCCAAATTAGATGGGTGGACTTGTAGTCACAATTTACTGTTCCTTACTGCCCGGTAAAACCTGGAATGGAATCCCCCATATATACCTGGTGGAGAAGCCCCAATGGATAGTTGGCAAGTCATATGCAGCGGCACATATACGAGGCTTGCCATCGTTAAGGGCCTCTAGAATTGAGATCTCACCATATGTTGGGACAACTCCAGATATACTTGTATTACACAAATGCAGAGTATGGCTTCTGTTTTCTGCACTGACAAAGTATATGTATTCAAATTGAGCCTGCAGCTCAGTTCTGTCATGAAGGAAGCGACCCAATTAGGGCCACCCGGGTCACTCGCGACCACCTCTCAGCCTTCCATACAAATGAAGAGTCGGTCAGACAGTAGAGAATACAAACCAAGTATATTTATTCAGGTACACTCAAGTGGAGTCCAGTCTGACCAGTCTCTGTGGATTGCTGCAGAGGGACTGACATCAGCAAACATGGTGATACATTATGTACGATTCAGAACTAATGAAGGCATGCCCAGACTGGAAATTTCCAGTTGGAGACAGCTAGACAAAGAAAGTACAGAAGGATGAGTTTCGATCCTGAGACCGGGCACACACTATCTCTATGCCAAGGTCATTCTGCCTGTGCCTACCGCTGGACTGGTGGGAGCAGGCCTCTATCTAGTGGGAAAGGTATGCGCTTATAAGTACAGTGTATTCATTAGTACAGCAAGGCCCAACCTTGGAGAAATGAAAACTATTGCAGCTGCTTTCAGCAGGGGCAGAGAGAGGAGTTAGTTTCAATCATGGCTCAAAATGGCGGCTAAACATAAAATTGTGCCGCGAATGCTAACTTAAGACGTGCAATGCATAAACAGCACAGCTAAAACACTTTTATTACATCAAACCCAACTTTTAGCATTCGCTAAACCTTTTTTGTTACTATCTAGAAATAGATAACATATTGCAGAGCCATCACTATAAGCTGGAGCATACAAAGTCAATATTCGAAAATACCCTCATCAATTTGCATAATTTCATCAATGTGCTTCTGCAACATGATTGCAGCATTAGTATCATGAACGGATATTTTTGGTTTAGGTGTCAGAACACTTACACAATAGATGCAACAAGCCGGGAGACAGTGTATGCAGACACAACATGTAAAGATGATACCGGCAACTACAACCAAAAAGATAAGGATCTTCCAACCCCATGTTGTTAGCATATTCTAGAACCATACCGATAGTGTCGAAGTACCTGTCTCTTGATGTATGTCTGACGAAATTCTATGCAATTTTTGTATGGCTGTATACACCCTGGGGACGTGGTCAGGTATGTAAACGCAACAGCTGCTGCCAATGATGAGACAGGCACCTCCCCGATCAGCGAGGATGACGTCTAACACCATCCGGTTCTGTAAGGTAACTAACCTCGTAGCCTGGAGCTCGGCGTTAATGTTGGTCAATATCACAGCTGTTGTATTAATAACCCCTTCCACAACTCTTGTTAGCCGACGAAGCTGAAGACTATTAGCCATGGGGCCGCAGAAAGGTAAGAGACCCCGTGCAGCATCGTCAAACTGTTGCCAAGTGGTATTTGTCTGATCTATATCAGTAGTGTCAACAACCCTTCTGACTCGGGATAAGTATGTACTCCCATGCTGTGGATACACTGTTGTATTGACCACGGACACCGGCACCAGTTTGTCCTTGGTAACATTACGATCTTGGAAAGATCGGAAGTACTCTGAGGTGTTGAACCTTTGGAAATCAGCCATTTCCATGCTAAGCCATGTTTCATTTTTCATTTTATCATATATGCTCATACAAGAGTCCGGGGATGATGTACCAGAGATCCCATTTCCTGCCTGTCCTATGGGAATACATCCGTGATGAAAACGTATATATTCTACTACAGTGCGAGAGTCAGCAGACTTCATAACCTCAGTAGAAAGTCGGAAATGGTAATGCACCATAACAAGCAATTCAAACCAACCTTCACAGCTACCAATATATGACAATGGCATGGACAACAGATTATCACTCTTGTGAGTAACTGAGGGAAGCAATCCACAAACCCAACAATTAGTTGTTTTGGACACATCATGGGCTTGATGCAACATCTGTATAAATACATTGTCTGTGTAAGTCTTTCTGTGCCCCCCTTTGTGAGGGGCCAAAGTAACAAACATACGCTCAGGGAAAGTAGGCGTTGTACCAACCAAGGAATGTACAGGATACTTTTCTTCCAAGAACCAGGATATTCCAAGTATCGTTATCAATGCAATCTCGACTATTAATGCAAAAACTATTTTACTCTTTGTGGATCAGCCCCGCTCTAGACGCGGTGTTGCAAATGGCTGTTCCTCCTCTTCAATAGGCTGATCAAACGGATACATTATGAAACAAGGAGAGAACGCAATAGAACTGATAACAAAGGCAATTGTTCCCAATGTCCATCTGAGCCTCACTGGTAGACTTCTATTGTTCATCAACGTAGGCGCTCTTGAGCACCGGCGGTGGAGCTGCTCAGTCCTAGCTCGCGATGAATCAATCCCACGTCGCACAGGATAGTGTACCCCCCCTCCTAGGTAGCACATCCGAGTTATCCTGTCCAATGTCAGAACAGTGCACCAATCTCGCCTCTCCCTAAACTAACACTGTTGGTACTATAGCAAAGTACACCCTAACTTGCACAGGCCATCCCTAACTAATCTGACTTCTCCTTTGGTGCACCATTCCTCAGCCGAGGGCGCAAATTGTACCTGGTGACCCCAGGCACAGAGGGATCGGTAAACAGGGTCTTTTTAATGGCACGAATCTCCGGAGGGACCGCTGCATTCAGTACGTCATCATTCTCTGCATACGTTTGGGTCCATGTAAGCTTTGCGTCACCAAAAGGGACGAACTGGGGCACTTGTTCATCTTCAGTGTCCCCAATGCCGTCCCTTACCCATTGATCATATGGTAAGGGTGAGGGTATCCTGTGGCAATGACTGGAATGGATCCAATTCTTCCGGCCGGCGACCTTGACAGCGGTCCTGGTTGCAAGAAGCACCTGCTCGGGCCCCTTCCAATGGGGCTCCAAGCTCTTCTTCCGCTGAAAATCTTAGAGCAACACCCAGTCCCCAGGTTGGATGTTATGACCTCGCCCCTCCAGTATGGGTGGTAGCGACTCTCGAAACTGTTGGTGAATAGAACGCAGATTTTTGGTTAACTGGCACAGGTAGTCGGTCAATAAAGGGTACTCAATCTCGGAGAACCTATGCGGGTGCGGAACGCCCCAGACATTCGCCGGGCGTTCGAACACGACCTCGTAGGGTGACAATCCGGTCCTAGAATGTGCTGTAGTTCTTGTAGACAAAAGAGCTAGTGGTAAAGCATCTGGCCACTGCAGCCCTGTAGTCTCCTGAATTTTTGCCAATTTCAGTTTGAGAGTACCATTGTACTTCTCAACCAATGTTTATCAAAAAGGGGGGGACAGAGGGCTTAATCAAGAGGTCCAGCGTACTTGCCCTATCAGAGTGAACGCAAAAAAGAGGTACGCAGTTCCTCAGTATGCGGAATCCCCGTGGGACCTAATTGTTTAGGATACCAGGACGCCAGTGGCGATCTCTGGCCCATAATATTACTTCAGTAGGCACAACATCCTTTCCAGAACAGGCCACCAGGTTAACTCCCCCATTATGGAGGAGAATCAGGGACTCAGTTTTGGGGAGGAGATGGCAGCAGAAATTCTTAGAACAACTCCATCCATCTTAGGCTCTGAAAATAATTCAGCCACAGGTTCTACATCGGAGGATTGGGCATCATTGACTGCAATGAAGCGAGATTGGCTGAAGGTTACGCTACATGGGGCGATGATGACCGAATATCTTCGTGCCAACATCGCACCCAAAGGCCTTATGGTCAAAAACTTTCCGAGACTTTTTCTGGAAGATCAAATGTTCAAGAAAGAGTGGTCCCTGGTAGCATGGAAGTGCACCAGGGATTGGCTCATCTTGATCATCAACACAGCCAAGAGATTAGCAGACGCTCTCTTAATACGGATACAAATTGCTGAGGGATCTCTTAAAACCACCATCCAGATGACCCAATTTAAATCCAAACTTAATGAACTCAACAATGAGATAGCTGAACAAAAAGAGTATCTCATGAAACAAAAGGTAAAACAAATTGCAGAAAGATATACAAAAATTCGAGAAAGAAAAAGTATATCCTTATTTGAGATCGGACTATACCTCTACAAATGACAGCTATTCCTCAGATGATAGCACAGAGAACACCAGAAGGGGTTCGTCTAGCAGTGATTCGAGCACAGGCAGTTGGGGAGAAAATAAACAGAGAAGAAGAAATCGTCCGAATTTTCCAAACTATAGCATACCTAACTTTCAGGGCCCACCTCCACCATATTGGCCCTTCCCGATGTATCCTCAAGGCGCACCACAATTCTTCCCCTCTAGCAATCAGCCTTTTTTAGGCAGAGGTTGGGGCAGAGGAAAAGGGCGCAACAGAAGAGGCGGGCAGAAAACGGTCCAATGGCTAGACAACCAGCAGAGCTCAATGGACACACGGAGCAAAACACAGAACAAAAAACCTTAGTGGTTAATCTATCACACCGCGGGTTATCTGAGACCGACGTCAAAGTCCTAGAGAAAGGACTTGGTTTCGTCCCCACTCCGAAAATGGATAAATTCAGAGATCTCAGTGAGATACAGAATTTTTTAGAAAGATCCGTCTGAGGGCATTTTTTCAGGACAAACCTTCGCCTGTCCAACAAGATTCTGGGTTAAGAAATCCATCCACCTTTACCCCTAAGAGCAGCATGGTGCCAGTAGAAGTTCTAACATTTGAACAAGCTGTTGTTAAAGAACTCCAAAATACAAGTTGTGTACTCCCCTTCAACAATTTATCGAAAGATGAAAGACTGGCGGCCAAGTCTCTCGCCGATGACGTCAGTATCACTATTAAACAAGCAGATAAAGGTGGTGCTACTGTCATACAATCCACAACGGATTATGAACAGGAATGCCACCGTCAATTGAACAACAAGAAATTCTATACTCCCATCACGGTGAATCCAACAACTAGACTGACCACGGAGATAGCAACCATGGTCTTTGAGGCAGAAACTAATGGATGGTTGAGTAAGAGAGAAGCTGACTTCCTCATTACTAAGGAACCACGCACTCCCTACTTCTACACCCTCCCGAAAATCCATAAGGGCACGACACCCATTCCGGGGAGACCTATTGTCTCAGGAATAGGTTCCATTCTTGAACCCCTTTCCATTTTTTGTGATCACTTTCTCCAACCCTTGGTGAAACAAACCCCGTCATACGTGAGGGATACGACAGACATACTTCGTATAATGGGAGAAATAGGAGACACAAGAGACATTGACTTGCTTCTTACATTAGACGTTGAACAGCTTTACACTAACATACCACAAAGGGCAATACTCACCGTTATAGAGACAGCATTGAATCAGATTGAGTGGTCATCACCAACACCCGTGACATTTGTCATGCAGTGTGCCACTCTTGCTTTAACTGAATTTTTTTTCGAATTCAAGAACCAACTATTCCATGAGGCTCAAGGTACTTCTATGGGGAGTACCTTCGCTCCGAGTGTAGCCTGCCTCTATATGGCGGCATTTGAGGAGGAAGTAATCTACCATCAGAGTAACCCCTACCTACAACACTTGAGCCTGTGGAAAAGATATATCGATGACATCCTGATCTTCTGGAGGGGTGACCTGAATACCTGCGAGGAATTTTGTAATTGGGTTAATACGAAGAATGAATACCTAAGGTTTACTAGGTCTATTTCAGCCACTAGCATACCGTTCCTTGACCTTAAGATTAGCATCCTAGAGGGACACCTTCAAACTTCCCTGTATAAAAAACCTACAGATAGGAACAGCTTGCTATCTTATAATAGCCATCACCCACGAGCATTGAAGGACAACTTGCCATTTGGGCAATTTCTCCGTATCAGGCGAAATTGCAGTGATATCAAAGATTACAAGATTGAGGCGGATTCACTGAGGAATAACCTGATTGAGAGACATTACCCTCCACGTAAAATTGAGAAATCCTTAAAGAAAGCAAGGAACAACAACAGAGAGGCCTTGCTAGAAGTAATACAAAAGAACCCAGTGACATCTTAACATGTGTGACTTCATTCACACCAGGTTCTAACCGACTAAAGAAAATCATAAACAAACACTGGAATATCCTGAACACAGGATCTCTTGAGATCTCTAAACCAAGGTTCGCTTTAAACGCACAAGCAACTTAAAAGATATGCTGGTACATACACGACCCAAGTCATCCAACAGAAACAAGCAAAGAACCTTATGGAACCTCCCACCGGTTCAGGGCCACTATCCCTGTGGCTCTTGTGCAGCATGTCCTCAAACTAAACATACCAAAGAGATAACGTTAACAGATACCTTCACTTGGAAGATATACACCCACACTAACTGCAACACATCTCAATGCATTTATTTACTGACTTGCCCTTGCGATAAAAAATATGTGGGTATGACCATGCGGCCTGTAAAAAACAGGATTTCTGAACATAAAAGCAACATTCATTGCCTGAAAACCACTACAAAACTCTACACACATTTCAAGGAACAAAATCATACCCCGGAGAGTTTACACTGGCTAATTCTGGAGGCACACCCACGCATCACGCAGGCAGCTCTATTCAAGATAGAGCAACGATGGGTGCATCGACTAGGGCTAGACCATCTGGGGTTAAACGATGACATACCTTGGAGTTCTTTGTTTTAACGTAATATTCAACAATAAACTGAATTAGCCACATCATTATAATTATAACATCAGCTCATTCAGCAATATGTCAATGGAAATGATATACCAAGCATACCTGCTCTCCAAGTCGATATTGGAATAGATTGGATCTATTAGTTTACTATGTACCATTAGCCACTCTAAGATGGCCGACATGCATTTACTGCCTTCACTATTCTGGAAGGGTACACGTTATGATATAATTATAACCACACGCGGGGTCTGTGCATGAATAAGCTCACCGGTTATCCTTCGCGTGGTTTCCTGTTCCACTAGGCTATTTTTACATGTTTAGATCCCAGTAGTTAACTTGGGAGATTCCTCCCACACCTTTACATGTAACCGTTCCAAGATGGCCGACACTCTAACAGGATGCTCAACTCACTTTTGAGTAAGTCACATGACATGCCATGGCAGCAGCTGGGGCCGATTAGCTTCCCGCCAGTCCTTAATGAGGCTCCATTTGGAGCATAAGAAGGAGCTCTTCTGACCATTCAGCACCATCCCGGTTGCAGCACGAAGGGGTAGGTGTTTAGCGCTGCTTCTAGTGGAAGCGGGTGAGTATTATCTAAACTCTACAAGTTGCCTGCACTCTACAGCGACTGAGTACAGGTAAGCGACTGGATTGTTGACAGTGGGGTTTGTGGATGCATGGTTACTGTGCCTGCCCCTCTTGGACCCGTTATGGACTCTTATCTTTGTGGGCCCCGCATGGGGCGTGGATGTGTGCGGTTGTCTGTCACACACGAGATCAGGGACAGCACCGCAGCACTTACTTCGGTTTTCTCGGTGGGACTTTTGCCCGCATCATTCCCCGCACCTTGTGTCGGATCTTGGGAAACTGGCCAGTGGCATGTTCTGTGACCATCCCTACGTACTGCCAGCTCGCTTGCCTTACCCGCTACTGTTGCAACGAGATGGGCTGACTAAGTGTGTTTGGTCAATGCATTTTTAGATATATATAAACCTTCCTTGAGGTTTAACCCCCTCCTTCTGTTTCTGTTGTGTTTTTTACACCATGACTAGACATCCTACTACAGATGTCTGTATTTAGTGCTGTAACAGATGGGGCGTCATTCTGATACTTATTAGGTGAGTTGGAGATTGTTTACTTCACCACTCCCCACTTAAGCACCAATTACGATTTACACCAGATATCACTTCATTACCTGGATACTTGTTCATTGCTGTCTTAATTTATTTTCATCTGTATGTTGCTACTCAAGTAATTTGTAATTTTAACTCGCGGTTTATGAATTATCATTCTTGTTACCGCTCACATTGTGCCTTTTACTGAACAATTACAGGGGCACCTCCCTCCCCCCTGTTTTCCTTGTTTCACAATGCGGTTTGCACCTTGTTGGGCAATCTACCTTTAGATTTATAACCAAGTGTTGTTTTCCATTATCCTTAAATGCAGGTTTGTCCCAGTACTAACAGGTAGTACCCTGTTTATCCTTATAGTAGTAGGCAATATCCTCACACTATTACACGTTTTATTTTTAGCTATGGGGCATGTTGCACACCCCATTTCACTTTAGATAGTCATTTCTAACGGTCCTGAAGAAACGCCACAGGCGTGAAACATGTCGACCATCAAGGAGTAGAGCGCCTCTTGAACCCTGGTAGCTTGTTAGTCGCCTCTCCTCACTATTTTTAATCAAGTAGGGATCCATTTAGAATAAAATTTGTTCTCATAGGAATCCCCTCTTGTTTTATATTCACTTCCAGCACATCTACACTCACACTAGGTCCCTTACACCCACGGCACCCTTACGGCAGGAACAAAAGATCTCCGGCAAAGAGCCCCTCTATGGGTGCCCGTCGGGTATTGCAGCGCCGACCCGACGAGGAGCAGACCCATATGATGAAGCATGACACCTAGCTTGCTGGGTGTGTGAGGGCCTCAGTTCCAAAAGGAGGAATTCCCCTCCTTTTTTGGGTGCCTGGGACACTACCTGCATACTGAGGAACTGCGTACCTCTTTTTTGCGTTCACTTCTCAACCAAACCTGCTGACTGGGGGTGATTTGCAGCATGAAACTTCTGCTTTATGTGCAAACCGTCGCAAACTAACTGGATAACCTTGGCATTAAAGTGACTTTCGTTATCACTCCAGTTCAAACGGGGCAAGCTGAAGCGAGGAAAGAACTCCTTTAGGAGTGCCTTTGCAGTCGCAATGGCCATAATCTCTTTAGTAGGGTAAGCCTCAACCCATTTACTGAATGCACAAACAACCACCAACACATACTTCAAATTGTTGACCCTGTCCATCTCAATAAAGTCCATTTGAAGGACCTCAAAAGGAAAAGTGGGCGGTGCAAAGTTACCGGGTGGTGTAGGGGTACCCTTACCAGGATTGTGCATCATGCACACCATGCAGTACTTTACTAAATGTACAGTCGTCTTCAAAATGTTGTCATATTGCCATACGGGGTTTAACAGCTTGCAAATACCCTTAGCACTGATATGGGCTGGGCCATGAGCCATCGTAACAACAGGAAGAACATATGCAGCTGGCAACATCCATCTCTGCTTCCCTGACTTGTCAATCCAACATCCCTCATCATTCAATTGTGCTGTGCTTTCTTGCCACACTGCTAACTCCCCCACTGTAGCCTCACTCTGAATTTCCTTCACATTCTCCAGTGTATCCTCAAACATGGTGACCTCGGGCACCCACCTAGCGGGACCTGCTACAAACATTCTTTTCATCTTTGTTCGGGCTGTTTCTTTAGCTGTTTCGTCTGCAAAAGCATTCCCCTTACCCACATCGTCAGTAACTTTCCTAGGGGCACTGCACTTCACTATGGCCAATTTCTTAGGGACTGTCAAAGCGGACAGAAGCCTATATATAGGAGGGCCATGTTGGATTCTCGTCCCATGAGAAGTAAGGAACCCTCTCTCTGCCCAAAGCCACCCAAAATTATGGGCGACTCCAAAGGCGTACTGACTGTCAGTATAGATATTGGAAACTAGTCCCTCACTCAATTCACAGGCTCGAATAAGGGCAACAAGCTCTGTAGCTTGGGCTGACTGATAGGGAACTCGTGATGTCTCGACTACTGTACGCAGTGTAGTAATGGCGTACGCAGCAGTTGTAGTGCCATCTGGTAACTTAAAGCAAGAGCCATCGACATATAGTTCCCCTTGGTGGTCAGATAAGGGAACATCAGTCAGGTGTCCTTTCGTCTCTTCTTCCACCCGGAAGATACAATCATGTAGATCAATCTCCTCATTCTCAGAAGGGAGGGGGGTAGTAACGTGGCTGGATTCAGAGTGGCACAGCTTTTGATATTGATATGCTTTGCAAAGAGTGTTAGCTCGTAACCTGTCGGACGTGCACTGGTGAGGTGCTGTGTCCTTGTTTTATTCAAAAGTGTATCCACAGCATGGGGTTCCATAATTGTGAGGTCAGTATCAAGTACGAGTCCAGCCGATTGTCTTATTGAGACAGCCACAGCCGCGACCGCTCTTAGACAGCTCGGGAGGGCTCGGGCGACAGCGTCAAGCACAGCAGAGAAATAAGCACACGGTCGTTGCTTATCCCCAAATTTTTGTGTTAAAACAGAAAGCGCACAACCACCCATCTCATGGACGTACAATACAAAACATTTAGCATAGTTAGGGGTACCAAGCACTGGAGCTGAGCAAAGCGCAGTTTTTAATTGCTCAAAAGACTGCTGACACTCTGGCGTCCAAAGCAGAGGTTCATGCACATCTTTTAGTGTTAGCGCAAGCAAGGGCTTAATAAGCAGAGAATAGCCATGTATCCACTGCCTGCATTAGGAAGTGATACCTATGAAAGCGCGCACATCTCTCTGAGTTTGCGGAATGGGCATTTTAACAATGGTACTGATGCGCTCAGGGGTCAATCTCCTACACTCCTTCGACAGTAGGTGACCTAAATAGGTGACCTCCTGTCGACAATACTGAAATTTTGAAAGGGATACTTTATGGCCATGTTGAGCTAAATGTAACAACAATTTAACTGTACTGTCTCTGCAACCTTATTCTGTATCCGAAGCGATGAGCAAGTCATCGACATATTGGAGCAATACATTACCTGTAGGGAGCAACAAGGAATCCAGCTGACTTTTCAATGCCTGACTATAGATACTCGGACTCTCTGTATAGCCTTGAGGAGCACGACAGAATCTAAAGCTTCTACCAGCAAGGGCAAATCGAACAGATATCTGCTATCAGGATGAATGGGAATACTAAAGAATGCATTCTTCAAATCAATGACAGAAAAGAATTTAGCAGAAGAAGGAATCATTGTCAAGAGCATCGTAATGTCAGGGACCACCGGGAACTGGGGAATTACTATTTTGTTAACTTCACGCAAGTCAATCACAAAGCGATAAACATCTTCCTGATACTCAGTGGGACCCGAAGGTGTCTGTTTGAGAATGGGAAGAATAGGGCTATTACAAACATTAGCAGTCGTCTCCTCAACCACTCCTTTCTCGATCAGATCTTGCACAATTCTTGCTCCCCTGCCTGCGGTATTTTATACTGGGGGGTACGGGGTAAAATAGCACCTTCCTTGACACGGATCGAAACTGGTGGTATCTGCAACAAACCCACATCTGTCTCGCCTGTTGCCCACAGCGTGGGTGGCACATCCTTAAATTCAATAGGGAGGTGCGTATCTTGGATAGACACTGCTTAGCGCACACTACATCCGGACCCACTGTCATGTAAACACCTGCCGGGACGCAATAAATCGTAGCATGCAATTTCTTCAACAAATCCAAACCCATCAAATTCTCTCCACAATTGGACGTCAACAAGAATGGCAAATCCACAGTGAAAGGACCAATAGTCAACGCAAGGGGTTTTGAAATGGGGCTCACAACTGGTACACCAGAAAAACCTACCGAAACATTATTATGGCCAGACAGAGCCGCCCCAGAGACCAAGGAATGAGAAATAGAGCTGTTCGTTGCACCTGTATCCACCAATAACTCCTTAGTCGAACCATGCACATCCGCACTGATGTACGGACCACGTTGATCTACAGGTATCGGAACTGGTCCCTCACTCTGTCCCTGGCTGCCCTAGCTGTAAGACATTTCTGTCACCTCATCTGTGTCGTAATCATCATGATAATATTGTCCTCCCGGATGGTCATCAAAATAATTCTGGTCTGAGTGACCCTGCGGGGCCACAACATTCGGAGCCCTGTCTTGGCCACCAGCCCCACGACCCCACCCACGAATACCTCATCCTCTCGGGACCACTACCTTCTGCAGAAGCACAGGACACTCGCTACGCCAGTGTCACTCCTCTTTACAGTATGCACACTGATTTAGCCCTACAGGTGTAGTACTCCTGCTAGTACGGGAAAGTTGCCGGGCCAATCCACCCCATCCTCTGCCGTTCCCTCTAGAAGCCTGCTGCAACAACACCTTCGTCTTCAAATCCTTATGCTTCTTCTCCATCTTCTCTTTCTCCTCATTTTCCCTGTGCTCATGATAATGTGCCATATTCAAAATAACAGAAGGGGAAGAGGTGGACCAAGTGCTCTCAGAAGCCTGTAATCGAGTCGAAATCTCAGGAAGCAAATTGGAAACGAATCTATTAACAAATAGCCGCACACCACCTTCAATCAACAAATTCTGTCCACTATAGTCCAAGAACACAGCCTCAAACCGAGTGAAAAAGTCCGGCACACTCTCATCTTTCTTCTGGCGGCAAGCCAATATCTTGTCCCAATCAACTTTCCTCAGAGGGATGATAGAATGCATATACGTGATAATGTGGCCCGGCAACGCGAGTATCTCTGCTCTAGGCTATTCACCTGGCTTCCGTTCCTGATCCCATGCTTTAATCTGCTCTCATGTACCACCCAATTCCGCAAAATGATCCTGTGTATGTACTTGTCTCCAAATATCCACCGGGACTAACAAACCAAAGAACATTTCAATATCAGCAAGCGTCATCACTGTAGAGGAGGCAGTCTCAGTCAATTCTTTATAATAGGCAGTCGGATTCTTCCTAGGGTCAGGCAACTGAGTCTTAAGGGACAAAATCTCACTCCTTTTCCATGGAGTATAAACCCATTGTTCCTGGAAACGGGCCTCTACCCTAGGCCTGGTAACCTGATCATGCTGATCCCTTAGCTCTGGTATCTCGGGATGGTAGAAAGGATGAACCTCCTGCATCGGAAACTGTGATGTGGTGGTGGGGCTCCTCTCAAGCAGCCTTCCCCGATAAGTAACCAACGTCGCAACATTACCAAAGACATAAGCAGGCTCCATACCAGTAACATACACATGATCCCTAATATCGTATATGATCTGCGGTGCTGCACCACTGAAACACTGTTCCCAAAGACCGATCAAAGTAGCCTACATATGCTTAAGGGTGTGCTGCTGTACAAAAGGCTCATACTCTTTCATCACACTCCGCACGTCTTCCACACTGTAAATGGGGTTACGGGCCCACTGCGCAGCCTGATTAGCCACCACCTTTTTCTCCTCATCTCCCACATCAGATCGGACCAACGTCCGTCCCATATGCTCCTTAAATGTCGTCCAATCTCTGTTCTTAGGGCTGCGTACTGGCGTCCCACTACTGAACAATGTCGGGGAAAGGAGGAACACAGTGGGGGTAGCAATAGAGGGATCAGGCACTAACGTCATTGTCGGCTGCGTCGTGGGGGTAAGGGCTGGCGAAAGAGACGCCAAAGCAATAGGTGTTGCAGGAGTACTAACAGTCACAGTTGCCACAGACGGCGAGGGCAAGGTAAGGACAGGAGGTGCCGTGGTCAAGGCTGTCTGATCAACAGTAACAGAAGCAGAAACAGCAGAGGCAGAAGAACCTGGTAGCTGGGCCTGTGGGGGAAGAGCGGAATATACCCTTTGTGGGGCATACGGAGGTGGGGGTCGAGTATCTAACATTTGTTCCACAAACGTATCATTTTCTTCTTGGACCACATAAGATTTAGCAACCTGTAATCGAAATCTCCTATCCGCCTGTTCAATCCCTATCTCTTGTTTCTCTCTATCATGCACTACAGCTTTCTGAGTCAATGTTTGCATTCTCCCTTTCCGGGCCTCTTTCTTTGCTTTCATCTGTCTCTGTTTAGTCTCCTTTTGCCACGTTCTGAGGGAGTCAAATATAGACTGTCTACTTCTTCTTGCAAACAACTTCTCCTGTAAAAAAACGGCCACTGCAACTCGGCATTGTCCCTCGTGTATTTGTGCCATAGCGTACTAAACATAATAGGGCCAAGGCCATGCTTCACATACATGTCAAAATTCGGAGTGCTTTCCGTAGGCGCTGGCTGACTTTCTTCCAGTCGAGCATCAGCAGAACAACAACGACAACAAGAAACCAAAAGCCGGCTGATCCCAGGCATTTTCAAAAGTAAGCCAAATTTGTTATGTTGCCTGGCAAAGTGTTCACAAACACTTTGTATCCAAATCAGTCCTCAGACCGTACCAAAGACAAACCAAAATCGGTCCTCAGACCGTACCAAAAACAAACCAAAATGGTACCATTTCCACAAAGAACCAAACTAAACGCACCTGGTGCACACAGGTCAAACGAATTTATTCTCCACTGCCGACTCTTCGGACCAAACGGTCAGATCCAAGGGTTTCGCCATTCAGGACCCCAGTCGGGATGACCGCTGGGCGAAGCACTGACCGGTCAGACAGACGGGGCAGCTGCGAGTTCAAGAACTCTCTTGTGCAGGGATCCCTGGTCCGCCCGTCCGACCCGACGATGGCCCCGACTTCCCCACCCGTCTGCGGGCGAGGATGGGTCACCTGATGGGGTCCCTGTTCGGGTGCCAACTGAAGAAAGTGACCCGATTAGGGCCACCTGGGTCACTCGTGACCACCTCTCAGCCTTCCATACAAATGAAGAGTTGGTCAGACAGTAGAGAATACAAACCAGGTATATTTATTCCGGTACACTCGAGCGGAGTCCAGTCTGACCAGCCCCCTGGGATTGCTGCAGAGGGACTGACTTCAGCAAACATGGTGATACATTATGTAAAATTCGGAACCAACAAAGACACGCCCAGACTGGAAATTTCCAGTTGGAGGCAGCTAAACAAAGAGGGTACAGAAGGATGAGTTTCGATCCTGAGACTGGGCACACACTATCTCTACTCCAAGGTCGTTCTGCCTGTGCCCGCCGCTCTAGAGGTGGGAGCAGGCCTATCTAGTGGGAAAGGTATGCGCTAATAAGAACAATGTATTCATTAGTACAGCAGGACTCAACCTTGGAGAAACGAAAACTATGGCAGCTGCTTTCAGCAGGGGCAGAGAGAGGAAGTTGTATCGATCATGGCTCAAAATGGCAGCTAAACATAAAATGGTGCCGCGAATGCTAACTTAAGACGTGAAATGCATAAACAGCACAGCTAAAACACTTTTCTTCTATCAGTCATTTTGGAATACACCAACTCTCATGGATAAGAGACGACAGGAGGTCAGTTCACTCAGAGCACACGATTAATCTTTTTCTCATCTTCTACATACTATGATTGAGCAACTACTGTTCACTTTTCGCATATAATCTTTTATGTGTGTGATTTTTTTGTATTAGTAGTTTTAAAATGTCTTATTGTGGTTCTATATGTTTAAAATGGCCGCTTAGGAAATTCTGATCTTTAGGAAAACATATAGCTCCGATTAGAAGCTGGTCGAATCAAAGTGTAAAGGGTATACTCCCACTGCAGTGAGTCAACTACATTGTGGGGACTACATTTCCACTGCTACACCGTGGAACCTTACATTATTAAAGTGAGCAATATAACTAAGTGAAGAGTAAAGGTTAATTAATTATTAAAGTAGAGCATAGCCTAGGTATCCTAATTAAATATATTTTCTATTTTATACGAACATTTTATTAAGGTTTTGTTAGAAAAAATGACATGCAATACACACATGTTGCAGGACCTCGCAGGGTACCCATACCCATCAATTCTCGCACAGCATAGTACTCTCGACTCCTTTTCACCCATCGTCCTGGACCCATCCATAATGGGCCCACCAATTCCCCAACTCCTGGAGTGTTTTTTTGGGACAGCCCCTCGCTTTAATGAAATACATTTAACAAGGGAGTCTGCCACTCAGATGATGTAGTGGCATTCTTACAGTAACATACACTGGTGTAAGGAGCAAGTTGCTGTTCATTCAAGACACATAAAAAGTGGTTTGCTCTTGGTGAACACGTGCTTGTAATGTAGAAGGAGATTCTAAAAGGTAAGGACCAAAAGCAACGAACACACAAGGATTGCCACTCTAAGCATTTGATTGGTTGCCTCTTCCTAGGAAGTGAAATTACAGATTCCTGAATGTTTCCATGGAGATGGATTCCCATAGTGGCTTGTACCTGTTTAGTAGGCATGAAGGAACAAAAAGCAAAGTAAATACTGCGCAAGAGCTTAAGCATACATTAGTTAGAGTAAATAATAGAAGATTGGAGAACTGTAGTAATGCTTGTACCAAGGGGTTTAAGTCTCACCTGCAGTGGTGGTCGCTAATTTTAGCAGGGAGGGGGGTGGGTGGACCACACATGCACAGATACATACTCACTCACACCCTTGCATTCAGAAATGTGCACACACACACACACACACACATCCATTCACAACACTCCCTCCCAAAAATTAATACATACACACATGCATGCACGCACCAAACATAAAACAAAAAACACTTACCTGCTGCAGCTCTCGGGAATGGAAGTCCTGAAGGTCCCAGGAGGGTTGCAACTGCCTCTTTCTCTCATGGTCAGCCAATGAGGGGAGGCAGCAGTCCCTACTTCGTCACAGTGTGGGATGAGGTCAGTAAGAGTTGCTGACCCTACTCCACTCTGTGACAAAGTGTCATTGATAGACACCTGGCCCTGGCCACTTCAGGGCTTAAAACTGAAGTTCCCAGGTCTGAGGCTAACAATGACGCCCCCCCTCATCACAAGGAAGAGGGCCTTGAGGTGCTTTTCCAGGCTGAAGAAGTCAAGCCCACAGGATCTGTTACATCTTCAGCCCGACAAAGTTCAGCCCCAGGAAGAGAGGAGCATGCACGTTTAGCTCATGTCTTGCTCCTGGCTGCCTGACCTGAACAAAAAAAGGATATGTCAGGCTGCCCTTTGCCCAGCCTGACAGACACTCTTCTTGTATGGCAAAAGGTGAGGGGGAATGGTCCATCCGTTCCTTAGGACGGGCCGCCGCTGCTCACTTGTGATAATATCGCATAGGAAGCTGGGAATTGCTAACATGGATTGCACCTCTTATAGGCTGTGCCACTTTCTGCATAATTATGGAGTTACCACACTTGCCACATAATCCACCATCATCTGCAAAATTTGCAGATTTCAACAAGAAAATGTTTCCTACTCAAAAGGTACAAAACAAAAAGTGCCACAAAGGGTCACGTGCACTGCAGACTCTTTGCTAAGGTTAATTGATCACCTTTCAATTGCTGAATTCAGGTGTATAATCAAGATGTGTGAAGTTTGTGGAATTTTCTTTTGTGCAATTATGTAAACTTTCGGGTAAATTACACGAAATGAAAATCCGGCATTTAAATATCCATTTTCAAGTGAAATTAATAATTGCGCCCATTTTTGGACACACAAATACATTTCATACCGAAAAAACCGACAAAGATTTTTTTAAATTGCCTTGCGTTGATTTCGTGAAATTCACTTAACTAGCATAAAAAGGAATGCCAATAATTATGCAAGATTGTTGCAGTTTAAAAAAATATTTCTCCGGGGCTAAGCGTTCAATGAGCACCAATGAGTTGTATCGTTTGCCCAGACAGAATTAATGTGTGTTAAAAGGACGATATTATAAGACAGTCTTGCCACAGATGTGCTGCATACGGCTGCATAATTTGACTTTTCTTGCTGCACAAGTTAGTCAACTCTGCCACACAGTTTGCTCTTCAATTATCGTATAATCTCAGTGGCCCTGTCTATAGGGTACTGGTCTGGTATTTAAAAATAGGCTCCAACTAGTATCTGTAAAAACAGATTGTATCCAGCTGGATCAGATAACTATAATGAAATGGGCATGGGTTAAAAAATAATGCACAAGTTGGGCCAGCTGTTGCTAACTTCAAACAGTTCGAAAAGATCCTAAAGAGGTGGTATTTGGACAAAATATTGAGTTTTAAATATCGAGTTGCAGAATTATAAAAAAAAATATATATTGTGAAACCAAAAGATTGTGATGCAGAAATATTGTTGTCAAGAATATACATTTTTCAGGTAAGAAATATATTTTTCAAGAATATTGTTGTTTTAAATATCGTTTTCAATAATTATGTGTTGGTTCATATATTAATTTTATGTGTTATTGTTTGTATAATTATTAATAATATTTTTAAATATAGTTTGTAATTTTAAGTGTTTTATAATTTTTGATTTAATTGTTAATAGTAATTTATATTGTTGTAGCAGATTACTAGGATTATAGGGTTGTGGGATGTGAGGTTAATGAAGTATAATTAACAATTAAATATTAATTTACTATAAAACTATTATTAAGTATTTAATTGATTATTAATTATGTTAAATGTGCAATCATTCTAGTTTTTAAGTTATATATTATGTGCATGCTGCTGGGTTTGTTGGGGTTACCGTGGGGAGTTAATTAAGTACTAATTAGTTAACAATTAATTATTAATTTATTATTAATTATTTAATTGATTAATAAACATGTAAATTGTGAAATAATATTCTTTTAGTTATATATTAGGTGCGGGCTGTTGGGTTTGTAGGGGTATAAAGTAGGAAGTTAATTAAGTAATAACTAATGAGCACTTAATTAACAATTTATTATTAAATATTTAATTAATTATGTAAATTGTGTGATCATTTTATGTTTTAAGTCATATATTAGATGCTGGCTGCTGGGTTTTTAGGGGTATTGGGTGAGAAGTTAATTACTAATTAACTAATTATGAATTATTACAGTATTTTTTTTCATGATTATTAATTATGTTACATTTATTTATTTTAGTTATATTTTAAGTGTGGGCTGCTGGGATTGGGGGGGTATAGTGTGGTAAGTCAATTAAGTATTAAATAAATCAATTTTTTTATTGATAATTTTTTAATTGTTTAGCAATCATGTTAATTGTTTTTCTATTTGTAGATATACATATTTTGTATTAATTAAGTTCATATCACAAATTTTATATTTGTTATAAATTAATAGGGTTATGCGCCAGATATGTTATGTGTTTGAAGTGAAGTACTTTCCATGGATCCCATTAGAAAGCAGAAGGACAGTCACACAGGCCCTGCTGGTCAGTAGACTAGCCTATGGCAACGCTCTCTTTGTAGGCATGCCAGACTACCTCTTCAAACGTCTACAGGTAGTGCAAAACACTGCAGCCAAACTGGTATGTAACAAAGACAAACACAGCTCAGCAAAGGAATGCCTAAAACAACTTCACTGGCTGCCCATGCGCCAAAGAGCACGCTTCAAGCTCTTAGGGCATGCCCACAAAACACTCCATGATACAGGCCCCAAGATCCTTCAGAATAAAATACGATTCTACACTCCCACCAGACCACTAAGATCACAACACCAAGCACTCGCCGAAACGAAAAGGATTAAAAAGTCCAGGGCAGGAGGCCGCACCTTCTCCCATCTCGCCGCACTGCACTGGAATGAGCTTCCAGTCGAACTCAGGCTGATTAAAGAATACAACACCTTCAGGAAAAAACTTAAAACATACCTATTCCCCAAAGACTGATATTATACCCATTAACTTCTCAGTCCCTACTCACCACTAGTCCGTTCTTAGCGCCGTGATATCTCAAGGGATGAATGTCGCGCTCTATAAATAAAATAAATAAATAAATAAATAAATACTTTCCCTACTGTTGCACAGACTGGACTGGGAATAATGATTGTTACCCCTCCGAAGTCCAACACTTTTCCTACTGTTGCACAGACTGGAGCAGGTACATTTCACCCCTCCAAAGTCCAATGCTTTCCCTACTTTTGCACAGACTGGAGTGGGAATAGTAACTGTACCCCTCTAAAGTCCAACATTTCCCTACTGTTGCACAAACTGGAGTGGGAATAGTATATTTAATCCCTCCGAACTCCAACACTTTTCCTACTATTACACAGACTGGAGTGGGATTAGTATATTTATTATTTACAGACCTCAATACTTTTTTTTAATATAGTTTAAATATATTCAATATTATTAATACAATTTTTTTTAAATATTGTTTGTAAATATATTTTTTAATATTTAATTAATTTGGTAATTTATTTAATGTTTTGCATTTCATTTGTATATATATATATATATATATATATATATATATATATATATATATATCTGCGTCAGAATGACCGGCCGGTCTATGCTCCGACCGCCGACATCGTAAATCGGTGGCCGGACCGCAAACTGACTACGGTTGGTCGGAAAGCTTCCAACTGTGGTCGGAAAGATTCCGACTAGCGGTCGGAGGCTTTCCGACCGACATCGTAATCTGCCCCTTTGTTCCTTTCTAACTCGGCGTGGATGGCACTGTGCTAATCCTATGCTTAATGATTTTGAAAGAAAAGTAGACATTTGAGGTGAGCACATTTAGAGTGTCGCTGGTGTTGAGGGTGCTCTATACAGGAACTGCTTTCCACCTAGACTTGGGAACTACCCAGAGTTCTCTGCTTCTTTTTTGCATATATATATATATATAACCTGGTGTTTAAGCATGCGGATCACTGTATCGGCGCTTACAGCGGGGAGCATTAAATCCCGACATGGATCGTTGCAGGTATGGCGCAATCGTAAGTCATGGAGGAGGGGCTGTATTGTCAACCAATCAGTGAAGATCTATTTAGATGTTTATCTAAACCTCCAGGTACTACACCTTTCAAAAGTGAAGCGGGCACTGAGGAAGGAAGAGAGGCTGAAACGCGTCTGCCCAGTGTTTCACGAAGTCATTAAGATTTTGTCTCCAGCCTGAATTGCAAATAAATTCAACTTTTACAACCGAGCAGGTGTCGGACCCATTCTTTGAGTGGGATTTTAGTTTATGTGTGACCGGAAGCAAGCACCGTTTTCCGGCACGCCTTTTCGATTTGGAGCAACGCGCCTGGCTTGCAAAGCTTGGACTTTGGTACGAAATACAGCGCGTCGCCCCCTGATGGTACAAGTTACTTACCGGATTTGGTGCCATATGGGGAAAAAAGAAGCAGTTTTCTCTGCGTGAAGGTTGTTCAAGTTGGTTTACCATCTGCCTCTTGTATTGGCCTGCCGGGAGAAGAGTGCTTTCCACGGCCAGCAATGGTTGGGACACCACCTGGTGTTTAAGCATGCGAATCACTGTATCGGCGCTTACAGCAGGAGCATTAAATCCCAATATGGATCGTTGCAGGTATGGCGCAATCGTAAGCCATGGAGGAGGGGCCAGTATTGTCAACCAATCAGTGAAGATATACTTAGATGTTTATCTAAACCTCCAGGTACTACACCTTGCAAAGTGAAGCGGGCACTGGGGAAAGCCGCGAGGCTGAAACGCGTCTGCCCAGCGTTTCACGAAGTCATTAAGATTTTGTCTCCAGCCTGAATTGCAAATAAATTCAACTTTTACAACTGAGCAGGTGTCGGACCCATTCTTTGAGTGGGATTGGAGTTTGTGTGACCGGTAGCAAGCACCGTTTTCCGGCACGCCTTTTCGATTTGGAGCAACGCGCCTGGCTTGCAAAGCTTGGACTTTGGTACGAAATACAGCGCGTCGCCCCCCTGATGGTACAAGTTACTTACTGGATTTGGTGCCATATGGGGAGAAAAGAAGCAGTTTTCTCTGCGTGAAGGTTGTTCAAGTTGGTTTACCATCTGCCTCCTGTTTTGGCCTGCCGGGAGAAGAGTGCTTTCCGCGGCCAGCAATGGTTGGGACACCACCTGGTGTTTAAGCATGCGGATCACTGTAACAGCGCTTACAGCGGGGAGCATTAAATCCCGATATGGATCGTTGCAGGTATGGCGCAATTGTAAGCCATGGAGGAGGGGCCAGTATTGTCAACCAATCAGTGAAGATCTACTTAGATGTTTATCTAAACCTCCAGGTACTACACCTTTCAAAAGTGAAGCGGGCACTGAGGAAAGCCGCGAGGCTGAAACGCGTCTGCCCAGCGTTTCACGAAGTCATTAAGATTTTGTCTCCAGCCTGAATTGCAAATAAATTCAACTTTTACAACCGAGCAGGTGTCGGACCCATTCTTTGAGTGGGATTGGAGTTTGTGTGACCGGTAGCAAGCACCATTTTCCGGCACGCCTTTTCGATTTGGAGCAACGCGCCTGGCTTGCAAAGCTTGGACTTTGGTACGAAATACAGCACGTCGCCCCCCCTGATGGTACAAGTTACTTACTGGATTTGGTGCCATATGGGGAGAAAAGAAGCAGTTTTCTCTGCGTGAAGGTTGTTCAAGTTGGTTTACCATCTACCTCTTGTATTGGCCTGCCGGGAGAAGAGTGCTTTCCACGGCCAGCAATGGTTGGGACACCACCTGGTGTTTAAGCATGCGAATCACTGTATCGGCGCTTACAGCATGAGCATTAAATCCCAATATGGATCGTTGCAGGTATGGCGCAATCGTAAGCCATGGAGGAGGGGCCAGTATTGTCAACCAATCAGTGAAGATCTACTTAGATGTTTATCTAAACCTCCAGGTACTACACCTTGCAAAGTGAAGCGGGCACTGAGGAAAGCCGCGAGGCTGAAACGCGTCTGCCCAGCGTTTCACGAAGTCATTAAGATTTTGTCTCCAGCCTGAATTGCAAATAAATTCAACTTTTACAACCGAGCAGGTGTCGGACCCATTCTTTGAGTGGGATTGGAGTTTGTGTGACCGGTAGCAAGCACCGTTTTCCGGCACGCCTTTTCGATTTGGAGCAACGCGCCTGGCTTGCAAAGCTTGGACTTTGGTACGAAATACAGCGCGTTGTCCCCCCTGATGGTACAAGTTACTTACTGGATTTGGTGCCATATGGGGAGAAAAGAAGCAGTTTTCTCTGCGTGAAGGTTGTTCAAGTTGGTTTACCATCTGCCTCCTGTTTTGGCCTGCCGGGAGAAGAGTGCTTTCCGCGGCCAGCAATGGTTGGGACACCACCTGGTGTTTAAGCATGCAGATCACTGTATCGGCGCTTACAGCGGGGAGCATTAAATCCCGATATGGATCGTTGCAGGTATGGTGCAATCGTAAGCCATGGAAGAGGGGCCAGTATTGTCAACCAATCAGTGAAGATCTACTTAGATGTTTATCTAAACCTCCAGGTACTACACCTTTCAAAAGTGAAGCGGGCACTGAGGAAAGCCGCGAGGCTGAAACGCGTGTGCCCAGCGTTTCACAAAGTCATTAAGATTTTGTCTCCAGCCTGAATTGCAAATAAATTCAACTTTTACAACCGAGCAGGTGTCGGACCCATTCTTTGAGTGGGATTGGAGTTTATGTGTGACCGGTAGCAAGCACCGTTTCCCGGCACGCCTTTTCGATTTGGAGCAACGCGCCTGGCTTGCAAAGCTTGGACTTTGGTACAAAATACAGCGCGTCGCCCCCCCTGATGGTACAAGTTACTTACTGGATTTGGTGCCATATGGGGAGAAAAGAAGCAGTTTTCTCTGCGTGAAGGTTGTTCAAGTTGGTTTACCATCTGCCTCCTGTTTTGGCCTGCCGGGAGAAGAGTGCTTTCCGCGGCCAGCAATGGTTGGGACACCACCTGGTGTTTAAGCATGCGGATCACTGTAACAGCGCTTACAGCGGGGAGCATTAAATCCCGATATGGATCGTTGCAGGTATGGCGCAATCGTAAGCCATGGTGGAGGGGCCAGTATTGTCAACCAATCAGTGAAGATCTGCTTAGATGTTTATCAAAACCTCCAGGTACTACACCTTTCAAAAGTGAAGTGGGCACTGAGGAAAGCCGCGAGGCTGAAACGCGTCTGCCCAGCTGTTTCACGAAGTCATTAAGATTTTGTCTCCAGCCTGAAATGCAAATAAATTCAACTTTTACAACCGAGCAGGTGTCGGACCCATTCTTTGAGTGGGATTGGAGTTTATGTGTGACCGGTAGCAAGCACCGTTTTCCGGCACGCCTTCTCGATTTGGAGCAACGCGCCTGGCTTGCAAAGGTTGGACTTTGGTACGAAATACAGCGCGTCGCCCCCTGATGGTACAAGTTACTTACTAGATTTGGTGCCATATGGGGAGAAAAGAAGCAGTTTTCTCTGCGTGAAGGTTGTTCAAGTTGGTTTACCATCCGCCTCCTGTTTTTGCCTGCCGGGTCAAGAGTGCTTTCCGCGGCCAGCAATGGTTGGGACACCACCTGGTGTTTAAGCATGCGGATCACTGTATCGGCGCTTACAGCAGGGAGCATTAAATCCCAATATGGATCGTTGCAGGTATGGTGCAATCGTAAGCCATGGAGGAGGGGCCAGTATTGTCAACCAATCAGTGAAGATCTACTTAGATGTTTATCTAAACCTCCAGGTACTACACCTTTCAAAAGTGAAGCGGGCACTGAGGAAAGCCGCGAGGCTGAAATGCGTCTGCCCAGCGTTTCACGAAGTCATTAAGATTTGGTCTCCAGCCTGAATTGCAAATAAATTCAACTTTTACAACCGAGCAGGTGTCGGACCCATTCTTTGAGTGGGATTGGAGTTTATGTGTGACCGGTAGCAAGCACCGTTTTCCGGCACGCCTTTTCGATTTGGAGCAACGCGCCTGGCTTGCAAAGCTTGGACTTTGGTACGAAATACAGCGCGTCGCCCCCCCTGATGGTACAAGTTACTTACTGGATTTGGTGCCATCTGGGGAGAAGAGAAGCAGTTTTCTCTGCGTGAAGGTTGTTCAAGTTGGTTTACCATCTGCCTCCTGTTTTGGTCTGCCGGGAGAAGAGTGCTTTCCGTGGCCAGCAATGGTTGGGACACCACCTGGTGTTTAAGCATGCGGATCACTGTATCGACGCTTACAGCGGGGAGCATTAAATCCCGATATGGATCGTTGCAGGTATGGCGCAATCGTAAGCCATGGTGGAGGGGCCAGTATTGTCAACCAATCAGTGAAGATCTACTTAGATGTTTATCCCAAACCTCCAGGTACTACACCTTTCAAAAGTGAAGTGGGCACTGAGGAAAGCTGCGAGGCTGAAACGCGTCTGCCCAGCGTTTCACGAAGTCATTAAGATTTTGTCTCCAGCCTGAATTGCAAATAAATTCAACTTTTACAACCGAGCAGGTGTCGGACCCATTCTTTGAGTGGGATTGGAGTTTATGTGTGACCGCTAGCAAGCACCGTTTTCCCGGCACACCTTCTCGATTTGGAGCAACGCGCCTGGCTTGCAAAGCTTGGACTTTGGTACGAAATACAGCGCGCCCCCCCCCCCCCCCTGATGGTACAAGTTACTTACTGGATTTGGTGCCATATGGGGAGAAAAGAAGCAGTTTTCTCTGCGTGAAGGTTGTTCAAGTTGGTTTACCATCTGCCTCCTGTTTTGGCCTGCCGGGAGAAGAGTGCTTTCCGCGGCCCGCAATGGTTGGGACACCACCTGATGTTTCAGCATGCGGATCACTGTATCAGCGCTTACAGCGGGGAGCATTAAATCCCGATATGGATCGTTGCAGGTATGGCGCAATCGTAAGCCATGGAGGAGGGGCCAGTATTGTCAACCAATCAGTGAAGATCTACTTAGATGTTTATTTAAACCTCCAGGTACTACACCTTTCAAAAGTGAAGCGGGCACTGAGGAAAGCCGCGAGGCTGAAACGCGTCTGCCCAGCATTTCACGAAGTCATTATGATTTTGTCTCCAGCCTGAATTGCAAATAAATTCAACTTTTACAACCGAGCAGGTGTCGGAGCCATTCTTTGAGTGGGATTGGAGTTTATGTGTGACCGGTAGCAAGCACCGTTTTCCGGCACGCCTTTTCGATTTGGAGCAACGCGCCTGGCTTGCAAAGCTTGGACTTTGGTACGAAATACAGCGCGTCGCCCCCCCTGATGGTACAAGTTACTTACTGGATTTTGTGCCATATGGGGGGAAAAGAAGCAGTTTTCTCTGCGTGAAGGTTGTTCAAGTTGGTTTACCATCTGCCTCCTGTTTTGGTCTGCCGGGAGAAGAGTGCTTTCCGCGGCCAGCAATGGTTGGGACACCACCTGGTGTTTAAGCATGCGGATCACTGTATCAGCGCTTACAGCGGGGAGCATTAAATCCCGATATGGATCGTTGCAGGTATGGCGCAATCGTAAGCCATGGTGGAGGGGCCAGTATTGTCAACCAATCAGTGAAGATCTACTTAGATGTTTATCAAAACCTCCAGGTACTACACCTTTCAAAAGTGAAGCGGGCACTGAGGAAAGCCGCGAGGCTGAAATGCGTCTGCCCAGCGTTTCACAAAGTCATTAAGATTTTGTCTCCAGCCTGAATTGCAAATAAATTCAACTTTTACAACCGAGCAGGTGTCGGACCCATTCTTTGAGTGGGATTGGAGTTTATGTGTGACCGGTAGCAAGCACCATTTTCCGGCCTGCCTTTTCGATTTGGAGCAACGCGCCTGGCTTGCAAAGCTTGGACTTTGGTACGAAATACAGCGCGTCGCCCCCCCTGATGGTAGAAGTTACTTACTGGATTTGGTGCCATATGGGGAGAAAAGAAGCAGTTTTCTCTGCGTGAAGGTTGTTCAAGTTGGTTTACCATCTGCCTCCTGTTTTGGCCTGCCGGTAGAAGAGTGCTTTCCGCGGCCAGCAATGGTTGGGACACCACCTGGTGTTTAAGCATGCGGATCACTGTATCGGCGCTTACAGCGGGGAGCATTAAATCCCGATATGGATCGTTGCAGGTATGGCGCAATCGTAAGCCATGGAGGAGGGGCCAGTATTGTCAACCAATCAGTGAAGATCTACTTAGATGTTTACAAAACCTCCAGGTACTACACCTTTCAAAAGTGAAGCGGGCACTGAGGAAAGCCGCGAGGCTGAAACGCGTCTTCCCAGCATTTCACGAAGTCATTAAGATTTGGTCTCCAGCCTGAATTGCAAATAAATTCAACTTTTACAACCGAGCAGGTGTCGGACCCATTCTTTGAGTGGGATTGGAGTTTATGTGTGACCGGTAGCAAGCACCGTTCTCCGGCACGCCTTCTCGATTTGGAGCAACGCGCCTGGCTTGCAAAGCTTGGACTTTAGTACGAAATACGGCGCGCTACCCCCTGATGGTACAAGTTACTTACTGGATTTGGTGCCATTTGGGGAGAAAAGAAGCAGTTTCTCTGCGTGAAGGTTGTTCAAGTTGGTTTACCATCTGCCTCCTGTTTTTGCCTGCTGGGACAAGAGTGCTTTCCGTGGCCAGCAATGGTTGGGACACCACCTGGTGTTTAAGCATGGGGATCACTGTATCGGCGCTTACAGCAGGGAGCATTAATTCCCAATATGGATCGTTGCAGGTATGGCGCAATCGTAAGCCATGGAGGAGGGGCCAGTATTGTGAACCAATCAGTGAAGATCTACTTAGATGTTTATCTAAACCTCCAGGTACTACACCTTTCAAAACTGAAGCGGGCACTGAGGAAAGCCGACGAGGCTGAAACGCGTCTGCCCAGCGTTTCCACGAAGTCATTAAGATTTTGTCTCCAGCCTGAATTGCAAATAAACTCAACTTTTACAACCGAGCAGGTGTCGGACCCATTCTTTGAGTGGGATTGGAGTTTATGTGTGACCGGTAGCAAGCACCGTTTTCCGGCACGCCTTTTCGATTTGGAGCAACGCGCGTGGCTTGCAAAGCTTGGACTTTGGTACTAAATACAGCGCGTCGCCCCCCCTGATGGAACAAGTTACTTACTGGATTTGGTGCCATATGGGGAGAAAAGAAGCAGTTTCTCTGCGTGAAGGTTGTTCAAGTTGGTTTACCATCTGCCTCCTGTTTTGGCCTGCCGGGAGAAGAGTGCTTTCCGCGGCCAGCAATGGTTGGGACACCACCTGGTGTTTAAGCATGCGGATCACTGTATCAGCGCTTACAGTGGGGAGCATTAAATCCCGATATGGATCGTTGCAGGTATGGCGCAATCGTAAGCCATGGAGGAGGGGCCAGTATTGTCAACCAATCAGTGAAGATCTACTTAGATGTTTATCTAAACCTCCAGGTACTACACCTTTCAAAAGTGAAGCGGGCACTGAGGAAAGCCGCGAGGCTGAAACGCGTCTGCCCAGCGTTTCACGAAGTCATTAAGATTTGGTCTCCAGCCTGAATTGCAAATAAATTCAACTTTTACAACCGAGCAGGTGTCGGACCCATTCTTTGAGTGGAATTGGAGTTTATGTGTGACCGGTAGCAAGCACCGTTCTCCGGCACGCCTTTTCGATTTGGAGCAACGCGCCTGGCTTGCAAAGCTTGGACTTTGTTACGAAATACAGCGCGTCGCCCCCTGATGGTACAAGTTACTTACTGGATTTGGTGCCATATGGGAGAAAAGAAGCAGTTTTCTCTGCGTGAAGGTTGTTCAAGTTGGTTTACCATCTGCCTCCTGTTTTGGGTTGCCGGGAGAAGAGTGCTTTCCGCGGTCAGCAATGGTTGGGACACCACCTGGTGTTTAAGCATGCGGATCACTGTATCAGCGCTACAGCGGGGAGCATTAAATCCCGATATGGATCGTTGCAGGTATGGCGCAATCGTAAGCCATGGAGGAGGGGCCAGTATTGTCAACCAATCAGTGAAGATCTACTTAGATGTTTATTTAAACCTCCAGGTACTACACCTTTCAAAAGTGAAGCGGGCACTGAGGAAAGCCGCGAGGCTGTAACGCGTCTGCCCAGCATTTCCACGAAGTCATTATGATTTTGTCTCCAGCCTGAATTGCAAATAAATTCAACTTTTACAACCGAGCAGGTGTCGGAGCCATTCTTTGAGTGGGATTGGAGTTTATGTGTGACCGGTAGCAAGCACCGTTTTCCGGCACGCCTTTTCGATTTGGAGCAACGCACCTGGCTTGCAAAGCTTGGACTTTGGTACGAAATACAAGCGCGTCGCCCCCTGATGGTACAAGTTACTTACTGGATTTGGTGCCATATGGGGGAAAAGAAGCAGTTTTCTCTGCGTGAAGGTTGTTCAAGTTGGTTTACCATCTGCCTCCTGTTTTGGTCTGCCGGGAGAAGAGTGCTTTCCGCGGCCAGCAATGGTTGGGACACCACCTGGTGTTTAAGCATGCGGATCACTGTATCGGCGCTTACAGCGGGGAGCATTAAATCCCGATATGGATCGTTGCAGGTATGGCACAATCGTAAGCCATGGTGGAGGGGCCAGTATTGTCAACCAATCAGTGAAGATCTACTTAGATGTTTATCAAAACCTCCAGGTACTACACCTTTCAAAAGTGAAGCGGGCACTGAGGAAAGCCGCGAGGCTGAAATGCGTCTGCCCACCGTTTCACGAAGTCATTAAGATTTTGTCTCCAGCCTGAATTGCAAATAAATTCAACTTTTACAACCGAGCAGGTGTCGGACCCATTCTTTGAGTGGGATTGGAGTTTATGTGTGACCGGTAGCAAGCACCATTTTCCGGCCTGCCTTTTCGATTTGGAGCAACGCGCCTGGCTTGCAAAGCTTGGACTTTGGTACGAAATACAGCGCGTCGCCCCCTCTGATGGTAGAAGTTACTTACTGGATTTGGTGCCATATGGGGAGAAAAGAAGCAGTTTTCTCTGCGTGAAGGTTGTTCAAGTTGGTTTACCATCTGCCTCCTGTTTTGGCCTGCCGGTAGAAGAGTGCTTTCCGCGGCCAGCAATGGTTGGGACACCACCTGGTGTTTAAGCATGCGGATCACTGTATCGGCGCTTACAGCGGGGAGCATTAAATCCCGATATGGATCGTTGCAGGTATGGCGCAATCGTAAGCCATGGAGGAGGGGCCAGTATTGTCAACCAATCAGTGAAGATCTACTTAGATGTTTACAAAACCTCCAGGTACTACACCTTTCAAAAGTGAAGCGGGCACTAAGAAAGCCTCGAGGCTGAAACGCATCTTCCCAGCATTTCACGAAGTCATTATGATTTTGTCTCCAGCCCGAATTGCAAATAAATTCAACTTTTACAACCGAGCAGGTGTCGGACCCATTCTTGGAGTGGGATTGGAGTTTATGTGTGACCGGTAGCATGCACCATTTTCCGGCACGCCTTTTCGATTTGGAGCAACGCGCCTGGCTTGCAAAGCTTGGACTTTGGTACGAAATACAGCGCGTCGCCCCCTGGATGGTACAAGTTACTTACTGGATTTGGTGCCATATGGGGAGAAAAGAAGCAGTTTTCTCTGCGTGAAGGTTGTTCAAGTTGGTTTACCATGTGCCTACTGTTTTGGCCTGCCGGAGAAGAGTGCTTTCCGCGGCCAGGAATGGTTGGGACACCACCTGGTGTTTAAGCATGCGGATCACTGTATCGGCGCTTACAGCGGGGAGCATTAAATCCCGATATGGATCGTTGCAGGTATGGCGCAATTGTAAGCCATGGAAGAGGGGCCAGTATTGTCAACCAATCAGTGAAGATCTACTTAGATGTTTATCTAAACCTCCAGGTACTAAACCTTTCAAAAGTGAAGCGGGCACTGAGCAAAGCCGCAAGGCTGAAACGCGTCTGCCCAGCGTTTCACGAAATCATTAAGATTTTGTCTCCAGCCTGAATTGCAAATAAATTCAACTTTTACAACCGAGCAGGTGTCGGACCCATTCTTTGAGTGGGATTGGAGTTTATGTGTGACCGGTAGCAAGCACCGTTTTCCGGCACGCCTTTTCGATTTGGAGCAACGCGCCTGGCTTGCAAAGCTTGGACTTTGGTACGAAATACAGCGCGTCGCCCCCCCTGATGGTACAAGTTACTTACTGGATTTGGTGCCATATGGGGGGAAAAGAAGCAGTTTTCTCTGCGTGAAGGTTGTTCAAGTTGGTTTACCATCTGCCTCCTGTTTTGGTCTGCCGGGAGAAGAGTGCTTTCCGTGGCCAGCAATGGTTGGGACACCACCTGGTGTTTAAGCATGCGGATCACTGTATCGGCGCTTACAGCGGGGAGCATTAAATCCCGATATGGATCGTTGCAGGTATGGCGCAATCGTAAGCCATGGTGGAGGGGCCAGTATTGTCAACCAATCAGTGAAGATCTACTTAGATGTTTATCAAAACCTCCAGGTACTACACCTTTCAAAAGTGAAGCGGGCACTGAGGAAAGCCGCGAGGCTGAAATGCGTCTGCCCAGCGTTTCACGAAGTCATTAAGATTTTGTCTCCAGCCTGAATTGCAAATAAATTCAACTTTTACAACCGAGCAGGTGTCGGACCCATTCTTTGAGTGGGATTGGAGTTTATGTGTGACCGGTAGCAAGCACCATTTTCCGGCCTGCCTTTCGATTTGGAGCAACGCGCCTGGCTTGCAAAGCTTGGACTTTGGTACGAAATACAGCGCGTCGCCCCCTGATGGTAGAAGTTACTTACTGGATCTGATGCCATATGGGGAGAAAAGAAGCAGTTTTCTCTGCGTGAAGGTTGTTCAAGTTGGTTTACCATCTGCCTCCTGTTTTGGCCTGCCGGTAGAAGAGTGCTTTCCGCGGCCAGCAATGGTTGGGACACCACCTGGTGTTTAAGCATGCGGATCACTGTATCAGCGCTTACAGTGGGGAGCATTAAATCCCGATATGGATCGTTGCAGGTATGGCGCAATCGTAAGCCATGGAGGAGGGGCCAGTATTGTCAACCAATCAGTGAAGATCTACTTAGATGTTTATCTAAACCTCCAGGTACTACACCTTTCAAAAGTGAAGCGGGCACTGAGGAAAGCCGCGAGGCTGAAACGCGTCTGCCCAGCGTTTCACGAAGTCATTAAGATTTGGTCTCCAGCCTGAATTGCAAATAAATTCAACTTTACAACCGAGCAGGTGTCGGACCCATTCTTTTGAGTGGAATTGGAGTTTATGTGTGACCGGTAGCAAGCACCGTTTTCCGGCACGCCTTTTCGATTTGGAGCAACGCGCCTGGCTTGCAAAGCTTGGACTTTGTTACGAAATACAGCGCGTCGCCCCCTGATGGTACAAGTTACTTACTGGATTTGGTGCCATATGGGGAGAAAAGAAGCAGTTTTCTCTGCGTGAAGGTTGTTCAAGTTGGTTTACCATCTGCCTCCTGTTTTGGGTTGCCGGGAGAAGAGTGCTTTCCGCGGCCAGCAATGGTTGGGACACCACCTGGTGTTTAAGCATGCGGATCACTGTATCAGCGCTTACAGCGGGGAGCATTAAATCCCGATATGGATCGTTGCAGGTATGGCGCAATCGTAAGCCATGGAGGAGGGGCCAGTATTGTCAACCAATCAGTGAAGATCTACTTAGATGTTTATTTAAACCTCCAGGTACTACACCTTTCAAAAGTGAAGCGGGCACT
Source organism: Calotriton arnoldi (assembly GCA_963921515.1). NCBI lineage: Eukaryota > Metazoa > Chordata > Amphibia > Caudata > Salamandridae > Calotriton > Calotriton arnoldi. Next base: position 4,800,274 of record CAWUFW010000206.1, read on the forward strand.
GAGGAAAGCCGCGAGGCTGTAACGCGTCTGCCCAGCATTTCACGAAGTCATTATGATTTTGTCTCCAGCCTGAATTGCAAATAAATTCAACTTTTACAACCGAGCAGGTGTCGGAGCCATTCTTTGAGTGGGATTGGAGTTTATGTGTGACCGGTAGCAAGCACCGCTTTCCGGCACGCCTTTCGATTTGGAGCAACGCGCCTGGCTTGCAAAGCTTGGACTTTGGTACGAAATACAGCGCGTCGCCCCCTGATGGTACAAGTTACTTACTGGATTTGGTGCCATATGGGGGAAAAGAAGCAGTTTTCTCTGCGTGAAGGTTGTTCAAGTTGGTTTACCATCTGCCTCCTGTTTTGGTCTGCCGGGAGAAGAGTGCTTCCGCGGCCAGCAATGGTTGGGACACCACCTGGTGTTTAAGCATGCGGATCACTGTATCGGCGCTTACAGCGGGGAGCATTAAATCCCGATATGGATCGTTGCAGGTATGGCGCAATCGTAAGCCATGGTGGAGGGGCCAGTATTGTCAACCAATCAGTAAAGATCTACTTAGATGTTTATCAAAACCTCCAGGTACTACACCTTTCAAAAGTGAAGCGGGCACTGAGGAAAGCCGCGAGGCTGAAATGCGTCTGCCCAGCGTTTCACGAAGTCATTAAGATTTTGTCTCCAGCCTGAATTGCAAATAAATTCAACTTTTACAACCGAGCAGGTGTCGGACCCATTCTTTGAGTGGGATTGGAGTTTATGTGTGACCGGTAGCAAGCACCATTTTCCGGCCTGCCTTTTCGATTTGGAGCAACGCGCCTGGCTTGCAAAGCTTGGACTTTGGTACGAAATACAGCGCGTCGCCCCCTCTGATGGTAGAAGTTACTTACTGGATTTGGTGCCATATGGGGAGAAAAGAAGCAGTTTTCTCTGCGTGAAGGTTGTTCAAGTTGGTTTACCATCTGCCTCCTGTTTTGGCCTGCCGGGTAGAAGAGTGCTTTCCGCGGCCAGCAATGGTTGGGACACCACCTGGTGTTTAAGCATGCGGATCACTGTATCGGCGCTTACAGCGGGGAGCATTAAATCCCGATATGGATCGTTGCAGGTATGGCGCAATCGTAAGCCATGGAGGAGGGGCCAGTATTGTCAACCAATCAGTGAAGATCTACTTAGATGTTTATCAAAACCTCCAGGTACTACACCTTTCAAAAGTGAAGCGGGCACTGAGGAAAGCCTCGAGGCTGAAACGCATCTGTCCCAGCATTTCACGAAGTCATTATGATTTTGTCTCCAGCCTGAATTGCAAATAAATTCAACTTTTACAACCGAGCAGGTGTCGGACCCATTCTTTGAGTGGGATTGGAGTTTATGTGTGACCGGTAGCATGCACCATTTTCCGGCACGCCTTTTCGATTTGGAGCAACGCGCCTGGATTGCAAAGCTTGGACTTTGGTACGAAATACAGCGCGTCGCCCACCCTGATGGTACAAGTTACTTACTGGATTTGGTGCCATATGGGGAGAAAAGAAGCAGTTTTCTCTGCGTGAAGGTTGTTCAAGTTGGTTTACCATGTGCCTACTGTTTTGGCCTGCCGGGAGAAGAGTGCTTTCCGCGGCCAGGAATGGTTGGGACACCACCTGGTGTTTAAGCATGCGGATCACTGTATCGGCGCTTACAGCGGGGAGCATTAAATCCCGATATGGATCGTTGCAGGTATGGCGCAATCGTAAGCCATGGAAGAGGGGCCAGTATTGTCAACCAATCAGTGAAGATCTACTTAGATGTTTATCTAAACCTCCAGGTACTACACCTTTCAAAAGTGAAGCGGGCACTGAGGAAAGCCGCAAGGCTGAAACGCGTCTGCCCAGCGTTTCACGAAGTCATTAAGATTTTGTCTCCAGCCTGAATTGCAAATAAATTCAACTTTTACAACCGAGCAGGTGTCGGACCCATTCTTTGAGTGGGATTGGAGTTTATGTGTGACCGGTAGCAAGCACCGTTTTCCGGCACGCCTTTTCGATTTGGAGCAACGCGCCTGGCTTGCAAAGCTTGGACTTTGGTACGAAATACAGCGCGTCGCCCCCCTGATGGTACAAGTTACTTACTGGATTTGGTGCCATATGGGGAGAAAAGAAGCAGTTTTCTCTGCGTGAAGGTTGTTCAAGTTGGTTTACCATCTGCCTCCTGTTTTGGTCTGCCGGGAGAAGAGTGCTTTCCGTGGCCAGCAATGGTTGGGACACCACCTGGTGTTTAAGCATGCGGATCACTGTATCGGCGCTTACAGCGGGGAGCATTAAATCCCGATATGGATCGTTGCAGGTATGGCGCAATCGTAAGCCATGGTGGAGGGGCCAGTATTGTCAACCAATCAGTGAAGATCTACTTAGATGTTTATCAAAACCTCCAGGTACTACACCTTTCAAAAGTGAAGTGGGCACTGAGGAAAGCCGCGAGGCTGAAATGCGTCTGCCCAGCGTTTCACGAAGTCATTAAGATTTTGTCTCCAGCCTGAATTGCAAATAAATTCAACTTTTACAACCGAGCAGGTGTCGGACCCATTCTTTGAGTGGGATTGGAGTTTATGTGTGACCGGTAGCAAGCACCGTTTTCCGGCACTGCCTTTTCGATTTGGAGCAACGCGCCTGGCTTGCAAAGCTTGGACTTTGGTACGAAATACAGCGCGTCGCCCCCCTGATGGTACAAGTTACTTACTGGATTTGGTGCCATATGGGGAGAAAAGAAGCAGTTTTCTCTGCGTGAAGGTTGTTCAAGTTGGTTTACCATCTGCCTCCTGTTTTGGCCTGCCGGGTAGAAGAGTGCTTTCCGCGGCCAGCAATGGTTGGGACACCACCTGGTGTTTAAGCATGCGGATCACTGTATCAGCGCTACAGCGGGGAGCATTAAATCCCGATATGGATCGTTGCAGGTATGGCGCAATCGTAAGCCATGGAGGAGGGGCCAGTATTGTCAACCAATCAGTGAAGATCTACTTAGATGTTTATCTAAACCTCCAGGTACTACACCTTTCAAAAGTGAAGCGGGCACTGAGGAAAGCCGCGAGGCTGAAACGCGTCTGCCCAGCGTTTCACGAAGTCATTAAGATTTGGTCTCCAGCCTGAATTGCAAATAAATTCAACTTTTACAACCGAGCAGGTGTCGGACCCATTCTTTGAGTGGAATTGGAGTTTATGTGTGACCGGTAGCAAGCACCGTTTTCCGGCACGCCTTTCGATTTGGAGCAACGCGCCTGGCTTGCAAAGCTTGGACTTTGTTACGAAATACAGCGCGTCGCCCCCTGATGGTACAAGTTACTTACTGGATTTGGTGCCATATGGGGAGAAAAGAAGCAGTTTTCTCTGCGTGAAGGTTGTTCAAGTTGGTTTACCATCTGCCTCCTGTTTTGGGTCTGCCGGGAGAAGAGTGCTTTCCGCGGCCAGCAATGGTTGGGACACCACCTGGTGTTTAAGCATGCGGATCACTGTATCAGCGCTTACAGCGGGGAGCATTAAATCCCGATATGGATCGTTGCAGGTATGGCGCAATCGTAAGCCATGGAGGAGGGGCCAGTATTGTCAACCAATCAGTGAAGATCTACTTAGATGTTTATTTAAACCTCCAGGTACTACACCTTTCAAAAGTGAAGCGGGCACTGAGGAAAGCCGCGAGGCTGTAACGCGTCTGCCCAGCATTTCACGAAGTCATTATGATTTTGTCTCCAGCCTGAATTGCAAATAAATTCAACTTTTACAACCGAGCAGGTGTCGGAGCCATTCTTTGAGTGGGATTGGAGTTTATGTGTGACCGGTAGCAAGCACCGTTTTCCGGCACGCCTTTTCGATTTGGAGCAACGCGCCTGGCTTGCAAAGCTTGGACTTTGGTACGAAATACAGCGCGTCGCCCCCTGATGGTACAAGTTACTTACTGGATTTGGTGCCATATGGGGAGAAAAGAAGCAGTTTTCTCTGCGTGAAGGTTGTTCAAGTTGGTTTACCATCTGCCTCCTGTTTTGGTCTGCCGGGAGAAGAGTGCTTTCCGCGGCCAGCAATGGTTGGGACACCACCTGGTGTTTAAGCATGCGGATCACTGTATCGGCGCTTACAGCGGGGAGCATTAAATCCCGATATGGATCGTTGCAGGTATGGCGCAATCGTAAGCCATGGTGGAGGGGCCAGTATTGTCAACCAATCAGTGAAGATCTACTTAGATGTTTATCAAAACCTCCAGGTACTACACCTTTCAAAAGTGAAGCGGGCACTGAGGAAAGCCGCGAGGCTGAAATGCGTCTGCCCAGCGTTTCACGAAGTCATTAAGATTTTGTCTCCAGCCTGAATTGCAAATAAATTCAACTTTTACAACCGAGCAGGTGTCGGACCCATTCTTTGAGTGGGATTGGAGTTTATGTGTGACCGGTAGCAAGCACCATTTTCCGGCCTGCCTTTTCGATTTGGAGCAACGCGCCTGGCTTGCAAAGCTTGGACTTTGGTACGAAATACAGCGCGTCGCCCCCCCTGATGGTAGAAGTTACTTACTGGATTTGGTGCCATATGGGGAGAAAAGAAGCAGTTTTCTCTGCGTGAAGGTTGTTCAAGTTGGTTTACCATCTGCCTCCTGTTTTGGCCTGCCGGTAGAAGAGTGCTTTCCGCGGCCAGCAATGGTTGGGACACCACCTGGTGTTTAAGCATGCGGATCACTGTATCGGCGCTTACAGCGGGGAGCATTAAATCCCGATATGGATCGTTGCAGGTATGGCGCAATCGTAAGCCATGGAGGAGGGGCCAGTATTGTCAACCAATCAGTGAAGATCTACTTAGATGTTTACAAAACCTCCAGGTACTACACCTTTCAAAAGTGAAGCGGGCACTAAGGAAAGCCTCGAGGCTGAAACGCATCTTCCCAGCATTTCACGAAGTCATTATGATTTTGTCTCCAGCCCGAATTGCAAATAAATTCAACTTTTACAACCGAGCAGGTGTCGGACCCATTCTTGGAGTGGGATTGGAGTTTATGTGTGACCGGTAGCATGCACCATTTTCCGGCACGCCTTTTCGATTTGGAGCAACGCGCCTGGCTTGCAAAGCTTGGACTTTGGTACGAAATACAGCGCGTCGCCCCCCCTGATGGTACAAGTTACTTACTGGATTTGGTGCCATATGGGGAGAAAAGAAGCAGTTTTCTCTGCGTGAAGGTTGTTCAAGTTGGTTTACCATGTGCCTACTGTTTTGGCCTGCCGGGAGAAGAGTGCTTTCCGCGGCCAGGAATGGTTGGGACACCACCTGGTGTTTAAGCATGCGGATCACTGTATCGGCGCTTACAGCGGGGAGCATTAAATCCCGATATGGATCGTTGCAGGTATGGCGCAATCGTAAGCCATGGAAGAGGGGCCAGTATTGTCAACCAATCAGTGAAGATCTACTTAGATGTTTATCTAAACCTCCAGGTACTAAACCTTTCAAAAGTGAAGCGGGCACTGAGGAAAGCCGCAAGGCTGAAACGCGTCTGCCCAGCGTTTCACGAAATCATTAAGATTTTGTCTCCAGCCTGAATTGCAAATAAATTCAACTTTTACAACCGAGCAGGTGTCGGACCCATTCTTTGAGTGGGATTGGAGTTTATGTGTGACCGGTAGCAAGCACCGTTTTCCGGCACGCCTTTTCGATTTGGAGCAACGCGCCTGGCTTGCAAAGCTTGGACTTTGGTACGAAATACAGCGCGTCGCCCCCCCTGATGGTACAAGTTACTTACTGGATTTGGTGCCATATGGGGGGAAAAGAAGCAGTTTTCTCTGCGTTAAGGTTGTTCAAGTTGGTTTACCATCTGCCTCCTGTTTTGGTCTGCCGGGAGAAGAGTGCTTTCCGTGGCCAGCAATGGTTGGGACACCACCTGGTGTTTAAGCATGCGGATCACTGTATCGGCGCTTACAGCGGGGAGCATTAAATCCCGATATGGATCGTTGCAGGTATGGCGCAATCGTAAGCCATGGTAGGAGGGGCCAGTATTGTCAACCAATCAGTGAAGATCTACTTAGATGTTTATCTAAACCTCCAGGTACTACACCTTTCAAAAGTGAAGCGGGCACTGAGGAAAGCCGCGAGGCTGAAATGCGTCTGCCCAGCGTTTCACGAAGTCATTAAGATTTTGTCTCCAGCCTGAATTGCAAATAAATTCAACTTTTACAACCGAGCAGGTGTCGGACCCATTCTTTGAGTGGGATTGGAGTTTATGTGTGACCGGTAGCAAGCACCATTTTCCGGCACTGCCTTTTCGATTTGGAGCAACGCGCCTGGCTTGCAAAGCTTGGACTTTGGTACGAAATACAGCGCGTCGCCCCCCCTGATGGTAGAAGTTACTTACTGGATCTGGTGCCATATGGGGAGAAAAGAAGCAGTTTTCTCTGCGTGAAGGTTGTTCAAGTTGGTTTACCATCTGCCTCCTGTTTTGGCCTGCCGGTAGAAGAGTGCTTTCCGCGGCCAGCAATGGTTGGGACACCACCTGGTGTTTAAGCATGCGGATCACTGTATCAGCGCTTACAGTGGGGAGCATTAAATCCCGATATGGATCGTTGCAGGTATGGCGCAATCGTAAGCCATGGAGGAGGGGCCAGTATTGTCAACCAATCAGTGAAGATCTACTTAGATGTTTATCTAAACCTCCAGGTACTACACCTTTCAAAAGTGAAGCGGGCACTGAGGAAAGCCGCGAGGCTGAAACGCGTCTGCCCAGCGTTTCACGAAGTCATTAAGATTTGGTCTCCAGCCTGAATTGCAAATAAATTCAACTTTTACAACCGAGCAGGTGTCGGACCCATTCTTTGAGTGGAATTGGAGTTTATGTGTGACCGGTAGCAAGCACCGTTTTCCGGCACGCCTTTTCGATTTGGAGCAACGCGCCTGGCTTGCAAAGCTTGGACTTTGTTACGAAATACAGCGCGTCGCCCCCCTGATGGTACAAGTTACTTACTGGATTTGGTGCCATATGGGGAGAAAAGAAGCAGTTTTCTCTGCGTGAAGGTTGTTCAAGTTGGTTTACCATCTGCCTCCTGTTTTGGGTTGCCGGGAGAAGAGTGCTTTCCGCGGCCAGCAATGGTTGGGACACCACCTGGTGTTTAAGCATGCGGATCACTGTATCAGCGCTTACAGCGGGGAGCATTAAATCCCGATATGGATCGTTGCAGGTATGGCGCAATCGTAAGCCATGGAGGAGGGGCCAGTATTGTCAACCAATCAGTGAAGATCTACTTAGATGTTTATTTAAACCTCCAGGTACTACACCTTTCAAAAGTGAAGCGGGCACTGAGGAAAGCCGCGAGGCTGTAACGCGTCTGCCCAGCATTTCACGAAGTCATTATGATTTTGTCTCCAGCCTGAATTGCAAATAAATTCAACTTTTACAACCGAGCAGGTGTCGGAGCCATTCTTTGAGTGGGATTGGAGTTTATGTGTGACCGGTAGCAAGCACCGTTTTCCGGCACGCCTTTTCGATTTGGAGCAACGCGCCTGGCTTGCAAAGCTTGGACTTTGGTACGAAATACAGCGCGTCGCCCCCCTGATGGTACAAGTTACTTACTGGATTTGGTGCCATATGGGGGAAAAGAAGCAGTTTTCTCTGCGTGAAGGTTGTTCAAGTTGGTTTACCATCTGCCTCCTGTTTTGGTCTGCCGGGAGAAGAGTGCTTTCCGCGGCCAGCAATGGTTGGGACACCACCTGGTGTTTAAGCATGCGGATCACTGTATCGGCGCTTACAGCGGGGAGCATTAAATCCCGATATGGATCGTTGCAGGTATGGCGCAATCGTAAGCCATGGTGGAGGGGCCAGTATTGTCAACCAATCAGTGAAGATCTACTTAGATGTTTATCAAAACCTCCAGGTACTACACCTTTCAAAAGTGAAGCGGGCACTGAGGAAAGCCGCGAGGCTGAAATGCGTCTGCCCAGCGTTTCACGAAGTCATTAAGATTTTGTCTCCAGCCTGAATTGCAAATAAATTCAACTTTTACAACCGAGCAGGTGTCGGACCCATTCTTTGAGTGGGATTGGAGTTTATGTGTGACCGGTAGCAAGCACCATTTTCCGGCCTGCCTTTTCGATTTGGAGCAACGCGCCTGGCTTGCAAAGCTTGGACTTTGGTACGAAATACAGCGCGTCGCCCCTCTGATGGTAGAAGTTACTTACTGGATTTGGTGCCATATGGGGAGAAAAGAAGCAGTTTTCTCTGCGTGAAGGTTGTTCAAGTTGGTTTACCATCTGCCTCCTGTTTTGGCCTGCCGGTAGAAGAGTGCTTTCCGCGGCCAGCAATGGTTGGGACACCACCTGGTGTTTAAGCATGCGGATCACTGTATCGGCGCTTACAGCGGGGAGCATTAAATCCCGATATGGATCGTTGCAGGTATGGCGCAATCGTAAGCCATGGAGGAGGGGCCAGTATTGTCAACCAATCAGTGAAGATCTACTTAGATGTTTACAAAACCTCCAGGTACTACACCTTTCAAAAGTGAAGCGGGCACTAAGGAAAGCCTCGAGGCTGAAACGCATCTTCCCAGCATTTCACGAAGTCATTATGATTTTGTCTCCAGCCCGAATTGCAAATAAATTCAACTTTACAACCGAGCAGGTGTCGGACCCATTCTTGGAGTGGGATTGGAGTTTATGTGTGACCGGTAGCATGCACCATTTTCCGGCACGCCTTTTTGATTTGGAGCAACGCGCCTGGCTTGCAAAGCTTGGACTTTGGTACGAAATACAGCGCGTCGCCCCCCCTGATGGTACAAGTTACTTACTGGATTTGGTGCCATATGGGGAGAAAAGAATCAGTTTTCTCTGCGTGAAGGTTGTTCAAGTTGGTTTACCATGTGCCTACTGTTTTGGCCTGCCGGGAGAAGAGTGCTTTCCGCGGCCAGGAATGGTTGGGACACCACCTGGTGTTTAAGCATGCGGATCACTGTATCGGCGCTTACAGCGGGGAGCATTAAATCCCGATATGGATCGTTGCAGGTATGGCGCAATCGTAAGCCATGGAAGAGGGGCCAGTATTGTCAACCAATCAGTGAAGATCTACTTAGATGTTTATCTAAACCTCCAGGTACTAAACCTTTCAAAAGTGAAGCGGGCACTGAGGAAAGCCGCAAGGCTGAAACGCGTCTGCCCAGCGTTTCACGAAATCATTAAGATTTTGTCTCCAGCCTGAATTGCAAATAAATTCAACTTTTACAACCGAGCAGGTGTCGGACCCATTCTTTGAGTGGGATTGGAGTTTATGTGTGACTGGTAGCAAGCACCGTTTTCCGGCACGCCTTTTCGATTTGGAGCAACGCGCCTGGCTTGCAAAGCTTGGACTTTGGTACGAAATACAGCGCGTCGCCCCCTGATGGTACAAGTTACTTACTGGATTTGGTGCCATATGGGGGAAAAGAAGCAGTTTTCTCTGCGTTAAGGTTGTTCAAGTTGGTTTACCATCTGCCTCCTGTTTTGGTCTGCCGGGAGAAGAGTGCTTTCCGTGGCCAGCAATGGTTGGGACACCACCTGGTGTTTAAGCATGCGGATCACTGTATCGGCGCTTACAGCGGGGAGCATTAAATCCCGATATGGATCGTTGCAGGTATGGCGCAATCGTAAGCCATGGTGGAGGGGCCAGTATTGTCAACCAATCAGTGAAGATCTACTTAGATGTTTATCAAAACCTCCAGGTACTACACCTTTCAAAAGTGAAGCGGGCACTGAGGAAAGCCGCGAGGCTGAAATGCGTCTGCCCAGCGTTTTACGAAGTCATTAAGATTTTGTCTCCAGCCTGAATTGCAAATAAATTCAACTTTTACAACCGAGCAGGTGTCGGACCCATTCTTTGAGTGGGATTGGAGTTTATGTGTGACCGGTAGCAAGCACCATTTTCCGGCCTGCCTTTTCGATTTGGAGCAACGCGCCTGGCTTGCAAAGCTTGGACTTTGGTACGAAATACAGCGCGTCGCCCCCCCTGATGGTAGAAGTTACTTACTGGATCTGGTGCCATATGGGGAGAAAAGAAGCAGTTTTCTCTGCGTGAAGGTTGTTCAAGTTGGTTTACCATCTGCCTCCTGTTTTGGCCTGCCGGTAGAAGAGTGCTTTACGCGGCCAGCAATGGTTGGGACACCACCTGGTGTTTAAGCATGCGGATCACTGTATCGGCGCTTACAGCGGGGAGCATTAAATCCCGATATGGATCGTTGCAGGTATGGCGCAATCGTAAGCCATGGAGGAGGGGCCAGTATTGTCAACCAATCAGTGAAGATCTACTTAGATGTTTATCTAAACCTCCAGGTACTAAACCTTTCAAAAGTGAAGCGGGCACTGAGGAAAGCCGCAAGGCTGAAACGCGTCTGCCCAGCGTTTCACATAGTCATTAAGATTTGGTCTCCAGCCTGAATTGCAAATAAATTCAACTTTTACAACCGAGCAGGTGTCGGACCCATTCTTTGAGTGGGATTGGAGTTTATGTGTGACCGGTAGCAAGCACCGTTTTCCGGCACGCCTTTTCGATTTGGAGCAACGCGCCTGGCTTGCAAAGCTTGGACTTTGGTACGAAATACAGCACGTCGCCCCCCCTGATGGTACTAGTTACTTACTGGATTTGGTGCGATATGGGGAGAAAAGAAGCAGTTTTCTCTGCGTGAAGGTTGTTCAAGTTGGTTTACCATCTGCCTCCTGTTTTGGCCTGCCGGGAGAAGAGTGCTTTCCGCGGCCAGCAATGGTTGGGACACCACCTGGTGTTTAAGCATGCGGATCACTGTAACAGCGCTTACAGCGGGGAGCATTAAATCCCGATATGGATCGTTGCAGGTATGGCGCAATCCTAAGCCATGGAGGAGGGGCCAGTATTGTCAACCAATCAGTGAAGATCTACTTATTTGTTTATCTAAACCTCCAGGTACTACACCTTTCAAAAGTGAAGCGGGCACTGAGGAAAGCCGCGAGACTGAAACGCGTCTGCCCAGCATTTCACGAAGTCATTATGATTTTGTCTCCAGCCTGAATTGGAAATAAATTCAACTTTTACAACCGAGCAGGTGTCGGAGCCATTCTTTGAGTGGGATTGGAGTTTATGTGTGACCGGTAGCAAGCACCGTTTTCCGGCACGCCTTTTCGATTTGGAGCAACGCGCCTGGCTTGCAAAGCTTGGACTTTGGTACGAAATACAGCGCGTCGCCCCCCCTGATGGTACAAGTTACTAACTGGATTTGGTGCCATATGGGGAGAAAAGAAGCAGTTTTCTCTGCGTGAAGGTTGTTCAAGTTGGTTTACCATCTGCCTCCTGTTTTGGTCTGCCGGGAGAAGAGTGCTTTCCGTGGCCAGCAATGGTTGGGACACCACCTGGTGTTTAAGCATGCGGATCACTGTATCGACGCTTACAGCGGGGAGCATTAAATCCCGATATGGATCGTTGCAGGTATGGCGCAATCGTAAGCCATGGTGGAGGGGCCAGTATTGTCAACCAATCAGTGAAGATCTACTTAGATATTTATCAAAACCTCCAAGTACTACACCTTTCAAAAGTGAAGTGGGCACTGAGGAAAGCCGCGAGGCTGAAACGCGTCTGCCGAGCGTTTCACGAAGTCATTAAGATTTTGTCTCCAGCCTGAATTGCAAATAAATTCAACTTTTACAACCGAGCAGGTGTCGGACCCATTCTTTGAGTGGGATTGGAGTTTATGTGTGACCACTAGCAAGCACCGTTTTCCGGCACGCCTTCTCGATTTGGAGCAACGCGCCTGGCTTGCAAAGCTTGGACTTTGGTACGAAATACAGCGCGTCGCCCCCCCCTAATGGAACAAGTTACTTACTGGATTTGGTACCATATGGGGAGAAAAGAAGCAGTTTCTCTGCGTGAAGGTTGTTCAAGTTGGTTTACCATCTGCCTCCTGTTTTGGCCTGCCGGGAGAAGAGTGCTTTCCGCGGCCAGCAATGGTTGGGACACCACCTGGTGTTTAAGCATGCGGATCACTGTATCAGCGCTTACAGTGGGGAGCATTAAATCCCGATATGGATCGTTGCAGGTATGGCGCAATCGTAAGCCATGGAGGAGGGGCCAGTATTGTCAACCAATCAGTGAAGATCTACTTAGATGTTTATCTAAACCTCCAGGTACTACACCTTTCAAAAGTGAAGCGGGCACTGAGGAAAGCCGCGAGGCTGAAATGCGTCTGCCCAGAGTTTCACGAAGTCATTAAGATTTGGTCTCCAGCCTGAATTGCAAATAAATTCAACTTTTACAACCGAGCAGGTGTCGGACCCATTCTTTGAGTGGAATTGGAGTTTGTGTGACCGGTAGCAAGCACCGTTTTCCGGCACGCCTTTTCGATTTGGAGCAACGCGCCTGGCTTGCAAAGCTTGGACTTTGGTACGAAATACAGCGCGTCGCCCCCCCTGATGGTACAAGTTACTTACTGGATTTGGTGCCATGTGGGGAGAAAAGAAGCAGTTTTCTCTGCGTGAAGGTTGTTCAAGTTGGTTTACCATCTGCCTCCTGTTTTGGCCTGCCGGGAGAAGAGTGCTTTCCGCGGCCCGCAATGGTTGGGACACCACCTGGTGTTTCAGCATGCGGATCACTGTATCAGCGCTTACAGCGGGGAGCATTAAATCCCGATATGGATCGTTGCAGGTATAGCGCAATCGTAAGCCATGGAGGAGGGGCCAGTATTGTCAACCAATTAGTGAAGATCTACTTAGATGTTTATTTAAACCTCCAGGTACTACACCTTTCAAAAGTGAAGCGGGCACTGAGGAAAGCCGCGAGGCTGAAACGCGTCTTCCCAGCATTTCACGAAGTCATTAAGATTTGGTCTCCAGCCTGAATTGCAAATAAATTCAACTTTTACAACCGAGCAGGTGTCGGACCCATTCTTTGAGTGGGATTGGAGTTTATGTGTGACCGCTAGCAAGCACCGTTTTCCGGCACGCCTTCTCGATTTGGAGCAACGCACCTGGCTTGCAAAGCTTGGACTTTAGTACGAAATACAGCGCGTTGCCCCCCCTGATGGTACAAGTTACTTACTGGATTTGGTGCCATATGGGGAGAAAAGAAGCAGTTTTCTCTGCGTGAAGGTTGTTCAAGTTGGTTTACCATCTGCCTCCTGTTTTTGCCTGCTGGGACAAGAGTGCTTTCCGCGGCCAGCAATGGTTGGGACACCACCTGGTGTTTAAGCATGCGGATCACTGTATCGGCGCTTACACCGGGGGGCATTAAATCCCAATATGGATCGTTGCAGGTATGGCGCAATCGTAAGACATGGAGGAGGGGCCAGTATTGTGAACCAATCAGTGAAGATCTACTTAGATGTTTATCTAAACCTCCAGGTACTACACCTTTCAAAACTGAAGCGGGCACTGAGGAAAGCCGCGAGGCTGAAATGCGTCTGCCCAGCGTTTCACGAAGTCATTAAGATTTTGTCTCCAGCCTGAATTGCAAATAAATTCAACTTTTACAACCGAGCAGGTGTCGGACCCATTCTTTGAGTGGGATTGGAGTTTATGTGTGACTGGTAGCAAGCACCGTTTTCCGGCACGCCTTTTCGATTTGGAGCAACGCGCCTGGCTTGCAAAGCTTGGACTTTGGTACGAAATACAGCGCGTCGCCCCGCCTGATGGTACAAGTTACTTACTGGATTTGGTGCCATATAGGGAGAAAAGAAGCAGTTTTCTCTGCGTGAAGGTTGTTCAAGTTGGTTTACCACCTGCCTCCTGTTTTGGTCAGCCGGGAGAAGAGTGCTTTCCGTGGCCAGCAATGGTTGGGACACCACCTGGTGTTTAAGCATGCGGATCAGTGTATCGCCGCTTACAGCGGGGAGCATTAAATCCCGATATGGATCGTTGCAGGTATGGCGCAATCGTAAGCCATGGTGGAGGGGCCAGTATTGTCAACCAATCAGTGAAGATCTGCTTAGATGTTTATCAAAACCTCCAGGTACTACACCTTTCAAAAGTGAAGTGGGCACTGAGGAAAGCCGCGAGGCTGAAACGCGTCTGCCCAGCGTTTCACGAAGTCATTAAGATTTTGTCTCCAGCCTGAAATGCAAATAAATTCAACTTTTACAACCGAGCAGGTGTCGGACCCATTCTTTGAGTGGGATTGGAGTTTATGTGTGACCGCTAGCAAGCACCGTTTTCCGGCACGCCTTCTCGATTTGGAGCAACGCGCCTGGCTTGCAAAGGTTGGACTTTGGTACGAAATACAGCGCGTCGCCCCCCCTGATGGTACAAGTTACTTATTAGATTTGGTGCCATATGGGGAGAAAAGAAGCAGTTTTCTCTGCGTGAAGGTTGTTCAAGTTGGTTTACCATCCGCCTCCTGTTTTTGCCTGCCGGGTCAAGAGTGCTTTCCGCGGCCAGCAATGGTTGGGACACCACCTGGTGTTTAAGCATGCGGATCACTGTATCGGCGCTTACAGCAGGGAGCATTAAATCCCAATATGGATCGTTGCAGGTATGGTGCAATCGTAAGCCATGGAGGAGGGGCCAGTATTGTCAACCAATCAGTGAAGATCTACTTAGATGTTTATCTAAACCTCCAGGTACTACACCTTTCAAAAGTGAAGCGGGCACTGAGGAAAGCCGCGAGGCTGAAATGCGTCTGCCCAGCGTTTCACGAAGTCATTAAGATTTGGTCTCCAGCCTGAATTGCAAATAAATTCAACTTTTACAACCGAGCAGGTGTCGGACCCATTCTTTGAGTGGGATTGGAGTTTATGTGTGACCGGTAGCAAGCACCGTTTTCCGGCACGCCTTTTCGATTTGGAGCAACGCGCCTGGCTTGCAAAGCTTGGACTTTGGTACGAAATACAGCGCGTCGCCCCTGATGGTACAAGTTACTTACTGGATTTGGTGCCATCTGGGGAGAAAAGAAGCAGTTTTCTCTGCGTGAAGGTTGTTCAAGTTGGTTTACCATCTGCCTCCTGTTTTGGTCTGCCGGGAGAAGAGTGCTTTCCGTGGCCAGCAATGGTTGGGACACCACCTGGTGTTTAAGCATGCGGATCACTGTATCGACGCTTACAGCGGGGAGCATTAAATCCCGATATGGATCGTTGCAGGTATGGCGCAATCGTAAGCCATGGAGGAGGGGCCAGTATTGTCAACCAATCAGTGAAGATCTACTTAGATGTTTATCTAAACCTCCAGGTACTACACCTTTCAAAACTGAAGCGGGCACTGAGGAAAGCCGCGAGGCTGAAACGCGTCTGCCCAGCGTTTCACGAAGTCATTAAGATTTTGTCTCCAGCCTGAATTGCAAATAAATTCAACTTTTACAACCGAGCAGGTGTCGGACCCATTCTTTGAGTGGGATTGGAGTTTATGTGTGACCGGTAGCAAGCACCGTTTTCCGGCACGCCTTTTTGATTTGGAGCAACCCGCCTGGCTTGCAAAGCTTGGACTTTGGTACTAAATACAGCGCATCGCCCCCCCCTGATGGAACAAGTTACTTACTGGATTTGGTGCCATATGGGGAGAAAAGAAGCAGTTTCTCTGCGTGAAGGTTGTTCAAGTTGGTTTACCATCTGCCTCCTGTTTTGGCCTGCCGGGAGAAGAGTGCTTTCCGCGGCCAGCAATGGTTGGGACACCAACTGGTGTTTAAGCATGCGGATCACTGTATCAGCGCTTACAGTGGGGAGCATTAAATCCCGATATGGATCGTTGCAGGTATGGCGCAATCGTAAGCCATGGAGGAGGGGCCAGTATTGTCAACCAATCAGTGAAGATCTACTTAGATGTTTATCTAAACCTCCAGGTACTACACCTTTAAAAAGTGAAGCGGGCACTGAGGAAAGCCGCGAGGCTGAAACGCGTCTGCCCAGCGTTTCACGAAGTCATTAAGATTTTGTCTCCAGCCTGAATTGCAAATAAATTCAACTTTTACAACCGAGCAGGTGTCGGACCCATTCTTTGAGTGGGATTGGAGTTTATATGTGACTGGTAGCAAGCACCGTTTTCCGGCACGCCTTTTCGATTTGGAGCAACGCGCCTGGCTTGCAAAGCTTGGACTTTGGTACGAAATACAGCGCGTCGCCCCGCCTGATGGTACAAGTTACTTACTGGATTTGGTGCCATATAGGGAGAAAAGAAGCAGTTTTCTCTGCGTGAAGGTTGTTCAAGTTGGTTTACCACCTGCCTCCTGTTTTGGTCAGCCGGGAGAAGAGTGCTTTCCGTGGCCAGCAATGGTTGGGACACCACCTGGTGTTTAAGCATGCGGATCAGTGTATCGCCGCTTACAGCGGGGAGCATTAAATCCCGATATGGATCGTTGCAGGTATGGCGCAATCGTAAGCCATGGTGGAGGGGCCAGTATTGTCAACCAATCAGTGAAGATCTGCTTAAATGTTTATCAAAACCTCCAGGTACTACACCTTTCAAAAGTGAAGTGGGCACTGAGGAAAGCCGCGAGGCTGAAACGCGTCTGCCCAGCGTTTCACGAAGTCATTAAGATTTTGTCTCCAGCCTGAAATGCAAATAAATTCAACTTTTACAACCGAGCAGGTGTCGGACCCATTCTTTGAGTGGGATTGGAGTTTATGTGTGACCGCTAGCAAGCACCGTTTTCCGGCACGCCTTCTCGATTTGGAGCAACGCGCCTGGCTTGCAAAGGTTGGACTTTGGTACGAAATACAGCGCGTCGCCCCCCCTGATGGTACAAGTTACTTACTAGATTTGGTGCCATATGGGGAGAAAAGAAGCAGTTTTCTCTGCGTGAAGGTTGTTCAAGTTGGTTTACCATCCGCCTCCTGTTTTTGCCTGCCGGGTCAAGAGTGCTTTCCGCGGCCAGCAATGGTTGGGACACCACCTGGTGTTTAAGCATGCGGATCACTGTATCGGCGCTTACAGCAGGGAGCATTAAATCCCAATATGGATCGTTGCAGGTATGGTGGAATCGTAAGCCATGGAGGAGGGGCCAGTATTGTCAACCAATCAGTGAAGATCTACTTAGATGTTTATCTAAACCTCCAGGTACTACACCTTTCAAAAGTGAAGCGGGCACTGAGGAAAGCCGCGAGGCTGAAATGCGTCTGCCCAGCGTTTCACGAAGTCATTAAGATTTGGTCTCCAGCCTGAATTGCAAATAAATTCAACTTTTACAACCGAGCAGGTGTCGGACCCATTCTTTGAGTGGGATTGGAGTTTATGTGTGACCGGTAGCAAGCACCGTTTTCCGGCACGCCTTTTCGATTTGGAGCAACGCGCCTGGCTTGCAAAGCTTGGACTTTGGTACGAAATACAGCGCGTCGCCCCCCCTGATGGTACAAGTTACTTACTGGATTTGGTGCCATCTGGGGAGAAAAGAAGCAGTTTTCTCTGCGTGAAGGTTGTTCAAGTTGGTTTACCATCTGCCTCCTGTTTTGGTCTGCCGGGAGAAGAGTGCTTTCCGTGGCCAGCAATGGTTGGGACACCACCTGGTGTTTAAGCATGCGGATCACTGTATCGACGCTTACAGCGGGGAGCATTAAATCCCGATATGGATCGTTGCAGGTATGGCGCAATCGTAAGCCATGGAGGAGGGGCCAGTATTGTCAACCAATCAGTGAAGATCTACTTAGATGTTTATCTAAACCTCCAGGTACTACACCTTTCAAAACTGAAGCGGGCACTGAGGAAAGCCGCGAGGCTGAAACGCGTCTGCCCAGCGTTTCACGAAGTCATTAAGATTTTGTCTCCAGCCTGAATTGCAAATAAATTCAACTTTTACAACCGAGCAGGTGTCGGACCCATTCTTTGAGTGGAATTGGAGTTTATGTGTGACCGGTAGCAAGCACCGTTTTCCGGCACGCCTTTTCGATTTGGAGCAACGCGCCTGGCTTGCAAAGCTTGGACTTTGGTACGAAATACAGCGCGTCGCCCCCCCTGATGGTAGAAGTTACTTACTGGATTTGGTGCCATATGGGGAGAAAAGAAGCAGTTTTCTCTGCGTGAAGGTTGTTCAAGTTGGTTTACCATCTGCCTCCTGTTTTGGCCTGCCGGGAGAAGAGTGCTTTCCGCGGCCCGCAATGGTTGGGACACCACCTGGTGTTTCAGCATGCGGATCACTGTATCAGCGCTTACAGCGGGGAGCATTAAATCCCGATATGGATCGTTGCAGGTATGGCGCAATCGTAAGCCATGGAGGAGGGGCCAGTATTGTCAACCAATCAGTGAAGATCTACTTAGATGTTTATTTAAACCTCCAGGTACTACACCTTTCAAAAGTGAAGCGGGCACTGAGGAAAGCCGCGAGGCTGAAACGCGTCTGCCCAGCATTTCACGAAGTCATTATGATTTTGTCTCCAGCCTGAATTGCAAATAAATTCAACTTTTACAACCGAGCAGGTGTCGGAGCCATTCTTTGAGTGGGATTGGAGTTTATGTGTGACCGGTAGCAAGCACCGTTTTCCGGCACGCCTTTTCGATTTGGAGCAACGCGCCTGGCTTGCAAAGCTTGGACTTTGGTACGAAATACAGCGCGTCGCCCCCCCTGATGGTACAAGTTACTTACTGGATTTTGTGCCATATGGGGGGAAAAGAAGCAGTTTTCTCTGCGTGAAGGTTGTTCAAGTTGGTTTACCATCTGCCTCCTGTTTTGGTCTGCCGGGAGAAGAATGCTTTCCGCGGCCAGCAATGGTTGGGACACCACCTGGTGTTTAAGCATGCGGATCACTGTATCAGCGCTTACAGCGGGGAGCATTAAATCCCGATATGGATCGTTGCAGGTATGGCGCAATCGTAAGCCATGGTGGAGGGGCCAGTATTGTCAACCAATCAGTGAAGATCTACTTAGATGTTTATCAAAACCTCCAGGTACTACACCTTTCAAAAGTGAAGCGGGCACTGAGGAAAGCCGCGAGGCTGAAATGCGTCTGCCCAGCGTTTCACGAAGTCATTAAGATTTTGTCTCCAGCCTGAATTGCAAATAAATTCAACTTTTACAACCGAGCAGGTGTCGGACCCATTCTTTGAGTGGGATTGGAGTTTATGTGTGACCGGTAGCAAGCACCATTTTCCGGCCTGCCTTTTCGATTTGGAGCAACGCGCCTGGCTTGCAAAGCTTGGACTTTGGTACGAAATACAGCGCGTCGCCCCCTGATGGTAGAAGTTACTTACTGGATTTGGTGCCATATGGGGAGAAAAGAAGCAGTTTTCTCTGCGTGAAGGTTGTTCAAGTTGGTTTACCATCTGCCTCCTGTTTTGGCCTGCCGGTAGAAGAGTGCTTTCCGCGGCCAGCAATGGTTGGGACACCACCTGGTGTTTAAGCATGCGGATCACTGTATCGGCGCTTACAGCGGGGAGCATTAAATCCCGATATGGATCGTTGCAGGTATGGCGCAATCGTAAGCCATGGAGGAGGGGCCAGTATTGTCAACCAATCAGTGAAGATCTACTTAGATGTTTACAAAACCTCCAGGTACTACACCTTTCAAAAGTGAAGCGGGCACTGAGGAAAGCCGCGAGGCTGAAACGCGTCTTCCCAGCATTTCACGAAGTCATTAAGATTTGGTCTCCAGCCTGAATTGCAAATAAATTCAACTTTTACAACCGAGCAGGTGTCGGACCCATTCTTTGAGTGGGATTGGAGTTTATGTGTGACCGCTAGCAAGCACCGTTTTCCGGCACGCCTTCTCGATTTGGAGCAACGCGCCTGGCTTGCAAAGCTTGGACTTTAGTACGAAATACGGCGCGTTGCCCCCCCTGATGGTACAAGTTACTTACTGGATTTGGTGCCATTTGGGGAGAAAAGAAGCAGTTTTCTCTGCGTGAAGGTTGTTCAAGTTGGTTTACCATCTGCCTCCTGTTTTTGCCTGCTGGGACAAGAGTGCTTTCCGTGGCCAGCAATGGTTGGGACACCACCTGGTGTTTAAGCATGCGGATCACTGTATCGGCGCTTACAGCAGGGAGCATTAAATCCCAATATGGATCGTTGCAGGTATGGCGCAATCGTAAGCCATGGAGGAGGGGCCAGTATTGTGAACCAATCAGTGAAGATCTACTTAGATGTTTATCTAAACCTCCAGGTACTACACCTTTCAAAACTGAAGCGGGCACTGAGGAAAGCCGCGAGGCTGAAACGCGTCTGCCCAGCGTTTCACGAAGTCATTAAGATTTTGTCTCCAGCCTGAATTGCAAATAAACTCAACTTTTACAACCGAGCAGGTGTCGGACCCATTCTTTGAGTGGGATTGGAGTTTATGTGTGACCGGTAGCAAGCACCGTTTTCCGGCACGCCTTTTCGATTTGGAGCAACGCGCCTGGCTTGCAAAGCTTGGACTTTGGTACTAAATACAGCGCGTCGCCCCCCTGATGGAACAAGTTACTTACTGGATTTGGTGCCATATGGGGAGAAAAGAAGCAGTTTTCTCTGCGTGAAGGTTGTTCAAGTTGGTTTACCATCTGCCTCCTGTTTTGGCCTGCCGGGAGAAGAGTGCTTTCCGCGGCCAGCAATGGTTGGGACACCACCTGGTGTTTAAGCATGCGGATCACTGTATCAGCGCTTACAGTGGGGAGCATTAAATCCCGATATGGATCGTTGCAGGTATGGCGCAATCGTAAGCCATGGAGGAGGGGCCAGTATTGTCAACCAATCAGTGAAGATCTACTTAGATGTTTATCTAAACCTCCAGGTACTACACCTTTCAAAAGTGAAGCGGGCACTGAGGAAAGCCGCGAGGCTGAAACGCGTCTGCCCAGCGTTTCACGAAGTCATTAAGATTTGGTCTCCAGCCTGAATTGCAAATAAATTCAACTTTTACAACCGAGCAGGTGTCGGACCCATTCTTTGAGTGGAATTGGAGTTTATGTGTGACCGGTAGCAAGCACCGTTTTCCGGCACGCCTTTTCGATTTGGAGCAACGCGCCTGGCTTGCAAAGCTTGGACTTTGTTACGAAATACAGCGCGTCGCCCCCCTGATGGTACAAGTTACTTACTGGATTTGGTGCCATATGGGGAGAAAAGAAGCAGTTTTCTCTGCGTGAAGGTTGTTCAAGTTGGTTTACCATCTGCCTCCTGTTTTGGGTTGCCGGGAGAAGAGTGCTTTCCGCGGCCAGCAATGGTTGGGACACCACCTGGTGTTTAAGCATGCGGATCACTGTAGCAGCGCTTACAGCGGGGAGCATTAAATCCCGATATGGATCGTTGCAGGTATGGCGCAATCGTAAGCCATGGAGGAGGGGCCAGTATTGTCAACCAATCAGTGAAGATCTACTTAGATGTTTATTTAAACCTCCAGGTACTACACCTTTCAAAAGTGAAGCGGGCACTGAGGAAAGCCGCGAGGCTGAAACGCGTCTGCCCAGCATTTCACGAAGTCATTATGATTTTGTCTCCAGCCTGAATTGCAAATAAATTCAACTTTTACAACCGAGCAGGTGTCGGAGCCATTCTTTGAGTGGGATTGGAGTTTATGTGTGACCGGTAGCAAGCACCGTTTTCCGGCACGCCTTTTCGATTTGGAGCAACGCGCCTGGCTTGCAAAGCTTGGACTTTGGTACGAAATACAGCGCGTCGCCCCCTGATGGTACAAGTTACTTACTGGATTTGGTGCCATATGGGGAGAAAAGAAGCAGTTTTCTCTGCGTGAAGGTTGTTCAAGTTGGTTTACCATCTGCCTCCTGTTTTGGTCTGCCGGGAGAAGAGTGCTTTCCGCGGCCAGCAATGGTTGGGACACCACCTGGTGTTTAAGCATGCGGATCACTGTATCGGCGCTTACAGCGGGGAGCATTAAATCCCGATATGGATCGTTGCAGGTATGGCGCAATCGTAAGCCATGGTGGAGGGGCCAGTATTGTCAACCAATCAGTGAAGATCTACTTAGATGTTTATCAAAACCTCCAGGTACTACACCTTTCAAAAGTGAAGCGGGCACTGAGGAAAGCCGCGAGGCTGAAATGCGTCTGCCCAGCGTTTCACGAAGTCATTAAGATTTTGTCTCCAGCCTGAATTGCAAA
Organism: Calotriton arnoldi; assembly: GCA_963921515.1. Taxonomy (NCBI): domain Eukaryota; kingdom Metazoa; phylum Chordata; class Amphibia; order Caudata; family Salamandridae; genus Calotriton; species Calotriton arnoldi. The sequence continues at coordinate 4,822,179 of CAWUFW010000206.1, forward strand.
TAAATTCAACTTTTACAACCGAGCAGGTGTCGGACCCATTCTTTGAGTGGGATTGGAGTTTATGTGTGACCGGTAGCAAGCACCATTTTCCGGCACTGCCTTTTCGATTTGGAGCAACGCGCCTGGCTTGCAAAGCTTGGACTTTGGTACGAAATACAGCGCGTCGCCCCTCTGATGGTAGAAGTTACTTACTGGATTTGGTGCCATATGGGGAGAAAAGAAGCAGTTTTCTCTGCGTGAAGGTTGTTCAAGTTGGTTTACCATCTGCCTCCTGTTTTGGCCTGCCGGTAGAAGAGTGCTTTCCGCGGCCAGCAATGGTTGGGACACCACCTGGTGTTTAAGCATGCGGATCACTGTATCGGCGCTTACAGCGGGGAGCATTAAATCCCGATATGGATCGTTGCAGGTATGGCGCAATCGTAAGCCATGGAGGAGGGGCCAGTATTGTCAACCAATCAGTGAAGATCTACTTAGATGTTTATCAAAACCTCCAGGTACTACACCTTTCAAAAGTGAAGCGGGCACTGAGGAAAGCCTCGAGGCTGAAACGCATCTTCCCAGCATTTCACGAAGTCATTAAGATTTTGTCTCCAGCCTGAATTGCAAATAAATTCAACTTTTACAACCGAGCAGGTGTCGGACCCATTCTTGGAGTGGGATTGGAGTTTATGTGTGACCGGTAGCAAGCACCGTTTTCCGGCACGCCTTTTCGATTTGGAGCAACGCGCCTGGCTTGCAAAGCTTGGACTTTGGTACGAAATACAGCGCGTCGCCCCCCTGATGGTACAAGTTACTTACTGGATTTGGTGCCATATGGGGAGAAAAGAAGCAGTTTTCTCTGCGTGAAGGTTGTTCAAGTTGGTTTACCATCTGCCTCCTGTTTTGGCCTGCCGGGAGAAGAGTGCTTTCCGCGGCCAGCAATGGTTGGGACACCACCTGGTGTTTAAGCATGCGGATCACTGTATCGGCGCTTACAGCGGGGAGCATTAAATCCCGATATGGATCGTTGCAGGTATGGCGCAATCGTAAGCCATGGAGGAGGGGCCAGTATTGTCAACCAATCAGTGAAGATCTACTTAGATGTTTATCTAAACCTCCAGGTACTACACCTTTCAAAAGTGAAGCGGGCACTGAGGAAAGCCGCGAGGCTGAAACGCGTCTGCCCAGCGTTTCACGAAGTCATTAAGATTTTGTCTCCAGCCTGAATTGCAAATAAATTCAACTTTTACAACCGAGCAGGTGTCGGACCCATTCTTTGAGTGGGATTGGAGTTTATGTGTGACCGGTAGCAAGCACCGTTTTCCGGCACGCCTTTTCGATTTGGAGCAACGCGCCTGGCTTGCAAAGCTTGGACTTTGGTACGAAATACAGCGCGTCGCCCCCCTGATGGTACAAGTTACTTACTGGATTTGGTGCCATATGGGGAGAAAAGAAGCAGTTTTCTCTGCGTGAAGGTTGTTCAAGTTGGTTTACCATCTGCCTCCTGTTTTGGTCTGCCGGGAGAAGAGTGCTTTCCGTGGCCAGCAATGGTTGGGACACCACCTGGTGTTTAAGCATGCGGATCACTGTATCGAGCGCTTACAGCGGGGAGCATTAAATCCCGATATGGATCGTTGCAGGTATGGCGCAATCGTAAGCCATGGAGGAGGGGCCAGTATTGTCAACCAATCAGTGAAGATCTACTTAGATGTTTATCTAAACCTCCAGGTACTACACCTTTCAAAAGTGAAGCGGGCACTGAGGAAAGCCGCGAGGCTGAAATGCGTCTGCCCAGCGTTTCACGAAGTCATTAAGATTTTGTCTCCAGCCTGAATTGCAAATAAATTCAACTTTTACAACCGAGCAGGTGTCGGACCCATTCTTTGAGTGGGATTGGAGTTTATGTGTGACCGGTAGCAAGCACCGTTTTCCGGCACGCCTTTTCGATTTGGAGCAACGCGCCTGGCTTGCAAAGCTTGGACTTTGGTACGAAATACAGCGCGTCGCCCCCCTGATGGTACAAGTTACTTACTGGATTTGGTGCCATATGGGGAGAAAAGAAGCAGTTTTCTCTGCGTGAAGGTTGTTCAAGTTGGTTTACCATCTGCCTCCTGTTTTGGCCTGCCGGGAGAAGAGTGCTTTCCGCGGCCAGCAATGGTTGGGACACCACCTGGTGTTTAAGCATGCGGATCACTGTATCGGCGCTTACAGCGGGGAGCATTAAATCCCGATATGGATCGTTGCAGGTATGGCGCAATCGTAAGCCATGGAGGAGGGGCCAGTATTGTCAACCAATCAGTGAAGATCTACTTAGATGTTTATCTAAACCTCCAGGTACTACACCTTTCAAAAGTGAAGCGGGCACTGAGGAAAGCCGCGAGGCTGAAACGCGTCTGCCCAGCGTTTCACGAAGTCATTAAGATTTTGTCTCCAGCCTGAATTGCAAATAAATTCAACTTTTACAACCGAGCAGGTGTCGGACCCATTCTTTGAGTGGGATTGGAGTTTATGTGTGACCGGTAGCAAGCACCGTTTTCCGGCACGCCTTTTCGATTTGGAGCAACGCGCCTGGCTTGCAAAGCTTGGACTTTGGTACGAAATACAGCGCGTCGCCCCCCTGATGGTACAAGTTACTTACTGGATTTGGTGCCATATGGGGAGAAAAGAAGCAGTTTTCTCTGCGTGAAGGTTGTTCAAGTTGGTTTACCATCTGCCTCCTGTTTTGGCCTGCCGGGAGAAGAGTGCTTTCCGCGGCCAGCAATGGTTGGGACACCACCTGGTGTTTAAGCATGCGGATCACTGTATCGGCGCTTACAGCGGGGAGCATTAAATCCCGATATGGATCGTTGCAGGTATGGCGCAATCGTAAGCCATGGAGGAGGGGCCAGTATTGTCAACCAATCAGTGAAGATCTACTTAGATGTTTATCTAAACCTCCAGGTACTACACCTTTCAAAAGTGAAGCGGGCACTGAGGAAAGCCGCGAGGCTGAAACGCGTCTGCCCAGCATTTCACGAAGTCATTAAGATTTTGTCTCCAGCCTGAATTGCAAATAAATTCAACTTTTACAACCGAGCAGGTGTCGGACCCATTCTTTGAGTGGGATTGGAGTTTATGTGTGACCGGTAGCAAGCACCGTTTTCCGGCACGCCTTTTCGATTTGGAGCAACGCGCCTGGCTTGCAAAGCTTGGACTTTGGTACGAAATACAGCGCGTCGCCCCCCTGATGGTACAAGTTACTTACTGGATTTGGTGCCATATGGGGAGAAAAGAAGCAGTTTTCTCTGCGTGAAGGTTGTTCAAGTTGGTTTACCATCTGCCTCCTGTTTTGGTCTGCCGGGAGAAGAGTGCTTTCCGTGGCCAGCAATGGTTGGGACACCACCTGGTGTTTAAGCATGCGGATCACTGTATCGGCGCTTACAGCGGGGAGCATTAAATCCCGATATGGATCGTTGCAGGTATGGCGCAATCGTAAGCCATGGTGGAGGGGCCAGTATTGTCAACCAATCAGTGAAGATCTACTTAGATGTTTATCAAAACCTCCAGGTACTACACCTTTCAAAAGTGAAGCGGGCACTGAGGAAAGCCGCGAGGCTGAAACGCGTCTGCCCAGCGTTTCACGAAGTCATTAAGATTTTGTCTCCAGCCTGAATTGCAAATAAATTCAACTTTTACAACCGAGCAGGTGTCGGACCCATTCTTTGAGTGGGATTGGAGTTTATGTGTGACCGGTAGCAAGCACCGTTTTCCGGCACGCCTTTTCGATTTGGAGCAACGCGCCTGGCTTGCAAAGCTTGGACTTTGGTACGAAATACAGCGCGTCGCCCCCCTGATGGTACAAGTTACTTACTGGATTTGGTGCCATATGGGGAGAAAAGAAGCAGTTTTCTCTGCGTGAAGGTTGTTCAAGTTGGTTTACCATCTGCCTCCTGTTTTGGCCTGCCGGGAGAAGAGTGCTTTCCGCGGCCAGCAATGGTTGGGACACCACCTGGTGTTTAAGCATGCGGATCACTGTATCGGCGCTTACAGCGGGGAGCATTAAATCCCGATATGGATCGTTGCAGGTATGGCGCAATCGTAAGCCATGGAGGAGGGGCCAGTATTGTCAACCAATCAGTGAAGATCTACTTAGATGTTTATCTAAACCTCCAGGTACTACACCTTTCAAAAGTGAAGCGGGCACTGAGGAAAGCCGCGAGGCTGAAACGCGTCTGCCCAGCGTTTCACGAAGTCATTAAGATTTGGTCTCCAGCCTGAATTGCAAATAAATTCAACTTTTACAACCGAGCAGGTGTCGGACCCATTCTTTGAGTGGGATTGGAGTTTATGTGTGACCGGTAGCAAGCACCGTTTTCCGGCACGCCTTTTCGATTTGGAGCAACGCGCCTGGCTTGCAAAGCTTGGACTTTGGTACGAAATACAGCGCGTCGCCCCCTGATGGTACAAGTTACTTACTGGATTTGGTGCCATATGGGGAGAAAAGAAGCAGTTTTCTCTGCGTGAAGGTTGTTCAAGTTGGTTTACCATCTGCCTCCTGTTTTGGCCTGCCGGGAGAAGAGTGCTTTCCGCGGCCAGCAATGGTTGGGACACCACCTGGTGTTTAAGCATGCGGATCACTGTATCGGCGCTTACAGCGGGGAGCATTAAATCCCGATATGGATCGTTGCAGGTATGGCGCAATCGTAAGCCATGGAGGAGGGGCCAGTATTGTCAACCAATCAGTGAAGATCTACTTAGATGTTTATCTAAACCTCCAGGTACTACACCTTTCAAAAGTGAAGCGGGCACTGAGGAAAGCCGCGAGGCTGAAACGCGTCTGCCCAGCGTTTCACGAAGTCATTAAGATTTTGTCTCCAGCCTGAATTGCAAATAAATTCAACTTTTACAACCGAGCAGGTGTCGGACCCATTCTTTGAGTGGGATTGGAGTTTATGTGTGACCGGTAGCAAGCACCGTTTTCCGGCACGCCTTTTCGATTTGGAGCAACGCGCCTGGCTTGCAAAGCTTGGACTTTGGTACGAAATACAGCGCGTCGCCCCCCTGATGGTACAAGTTACTTACTGGATTTGGTGCCATATGGGGAGAAAAGAAGCAGTTTTCTCTGCGTGAAGGTTGTTCAAGTTGGTTTACCATCTGCCTCCTGTTTTGGCCTGCCGGGAGAAGAGTGCTTTCCGCGGCCAGCAATGGTTGGGACACCACCTGGTGTTTAAGCATGCGGATCACTGTATCGGCGCTTACAGCGGGGAGCATTAAATCCCGATATGGATCGTTGCAGGTATGGCGCAATCGTAAGCCATGGAGGAGGGGCCAGTATTGTCAACCAATCAGTGAAGATCTACTTAGATGTTTATCTAAACCTCCAGGTACTACACCTTTCAAAAGTGAAGCGGGCACTGAGGAAAGCCGCGAGGCTGAAACGCGTCTGCCCAGCGTTTCACGAAGTCATTAAGATTTTGTCTCCAGCCTGAATTGCAAATAAATTCAACTTTTACAACCGAGCAGGTGTCGGACCCATTCTTTGAGTGGGATTGGAGTTTATGTGTGACCGGTAGCAAGCACCGTTTTCCGGCACGCCTTTTCGATTTGGAGCAACGCGCCTGGCTTGCAAAGCTTGGACTTTGGTACGAAATACAGCGCGTCGCCCCCCTGATGGTACAAGTTACTTACTGGATTTGGTGCCATATGGGGAGAAAAGAAGCAGTTTTCTCTGCGTGAAGGTTGTTCAAGTTGGTTTACCATCTGCCTCCTGTTTTGGTCTGCCGGGAGAAGAGTGCTTTCCGCGGCCAGCAATGGTTGGGACACCACCTGGTGTTTAAGCATGCGGATCACTGTATCAGCGCTTACAGCGGGGAGCATTAAATCCCGATATGGATCGTTGCAGGTATGGCGCAATCGTAAGCCATGGTGGAGGGGCCAGTATTGTCAACCAATCAGTGAAGATCTACTTAGATGTTTATCAAAACCTCCAGGTACTACACCTTTCAAAAGTGAAGCGGGCACTGAGGAAAGCCGCGAGGCTGAAACGCGTCTGCCCAGCGTTTCACGAAGTCATTAAGATTTTGTCTCCAGCCTGAATTGCAAATAAATTCAACTTTTACAACCGAGCAGGTGTCGGACCCATTCTTTGAGTGGGATTGGAGTTTATGTGTGACCGGTAGCAAGCACCGTTTTCCGGCACGCCTTTTCGATTTGGAGCAACGCGCCTGGCTTGCAAAGCTTGGACTTTGGTACGAAATACAGCGCGTCGCCCCCTGATGGTACAAGTTACTTACTGGATTTGGTGCCATATGGGGAGAAAAGAAGCAGTTTTCTCTGCGTGAAGGTTGTTCAAGTTGGTTTACCATCTGCCTCCTGTTTTGGCCTGCCGGGAGAAGAGTGCTTTCCGCGGCCAGCAATGGTTGGGACACCACCTGGTGTTTAAGCATGCGGATCACTGTATCGGCGCTTACAGCGGGGAGCATTAAATCCCGATATGGATCGTTGCAGGTATGGCGCAATCGTAAGCCATGGAGGAGGGGCCAGTATTGTCAACCAATCAGTGAAGATCTACTTAGATGTTTATCTAAACCTCCAGGTACTACACCTTTCAAAAGTGAAGCGGGCACTGAGGAAAGCCGCGAGGCTGAAATGCGTCTGCCCAGCGTTTCACGAAGTCATTAAGATTTGGTCTCCAGCCTGAATTGCAAATAAATTCAACTTTTACAACCGAGCAGGTGTCGGACCCATTCTTTGAGTGGGATTGGAGTTTATGTGTGACCGGTAGCAAGCACCGTTTTCCGGCACGCCTTTTCGATTTGGAGCAACGCGCCTGGCTTGCAAAGCTTGGACTTTGGTACGAAATACAGCGCGTCGCCCCCCTGATGGTACAAGTTACTTACTGGATTTGGTGCCATCTGGGGAGAAAAGAAGCAGTTTTCTCTGCGTGAAGGTTGTTCAAGTTGGTTTACCATCTGCCTCCTGTTTTGGTCTGCCGGGAGAAGAGTGCTTTCCGTGGCCAGCAATGGTTGGGACACCACCTGGTGTTTAAGCATGCGGATCACTGTATCGGCGCTTACAGCGGGGAGCATTAAATCCCGATATGGATCGTTGCAGGTATGGCGCAATCGTAAGCCATGGAGGAGGGGCCAGTATTGTCAACCAATCAGTGAAGATCTACTTAGATGTTTATCTAAACCTCCAGGTACTACACCTTTCAAAACTGAAGCGGGCACTGAGGAAAGCCGCGAGGCTGAAACGCGTCTGCCCAGCGTTTCACGAAGTCATTAAGATTTTGTCTCCAGCCTGAATTGCAAATAAATTCAACTTTTACAACCGAGCAGGTGTCGGACCCATTCTTTGAGTGGGATTGGAGTTTATGTGTGACCGGTAGCAAGCACCGTTTTCCGGCACGCCTTTTCGATTTGGAGCAACGCGCCTGGCTTGCAAAGCTTGGACTTTGGTACTAAATACAGCGCGTCGCCCCCCCTGATGGAACAAGTTACTTACTGGATTTGGTGCCATATGGGGAGAAAAGAAGCAGTTTTCTCTGCGTGAAGGTTGTTCAAGTTGGTTTACCATCTGCCTCCTGTTTTGGCCTGCCGGGAGAAGAGTGCTTTCCGCGGCCAGCAATGGTTGGGACACCACCTGGTGTTTAAGCATGCGGATCACTGTATCAGCGCTTACAGTGGGGAGCATTAAATCCCGATATGGATCGTTGCAGGTATGGCGCAATCGTAAGCCATGGAGGAGGGGCCAGTATTGTCAACCAATCAGTGAAGATCTACTTAGATGTTTATCTAAACCTCCAGGTACTACACCTTTCAAAAGTGAAGCGGGCACTGAGGAAAGCCGCGAGGCTGAAACGCGTCTGCCCAGCGTTTCACGAAGTCATTAAGATTTTGTCTCCAGCCTGAATTGCAAATAAATTCAACTTTTACAACCGAGCAGGTGTCGGACCCATTCTTTGAGTGGGATTGGAGTTTATGTGTGACCGGTAGCAAGCACCGTTTTCCGGCACGCCTTTTCGATTTGGAGCAACGCGCCTGGCTTGCAAAGCTTGGACTTTGGTACGAAATACAGCGCGTCGCCCCCCTGATGGTACAAGTTACTTACTGGATTTGGTGCCATATGGGGAGAAAAGAAGCAGTTTTCTCTGCGTGAAGGTTGTTCAAGTTGGTTTACCATCTGCCTCCTGTTTTGGTCTGCCGGGAGAAGAGTGCTTTCCGCGGCCAGCAATGGTTGGGACACCACCTGGTGTTTAAGCATGCGGATCACTGTATCGGCGCTTACAGCGGGGAGCATTAAATCCCGATATGGATCGTTGCAGGTATGGCGCAATCGTAAGCCATGGTGGAGGGGCCAGTATTGTCAACCAATCAGTGAAGATCTACTTAGATGTTTATCAAAACCTCCAGGTACTACACCTTTCAAAAGTGAAGCGGGCACTGAGGAAAGCCGCGAGGCTGAAACGCGTCTGCCCAGCGTTTCACGAAGTCATTAAGATTTTGTCTCCAGCCTGAATTGCAAATAAATTCAACTTTTACAACCGAGCAGGTGTCGGACCCATTCTTTGAGTGGGATTGGAGTTTATGTGTGACCGGTAGCAAGCACCGTTTTCCGGCACGCCTTTTCGATTTGGAGCAACGCGCCTGGCTTGCAAAGCTTGGACTTTGGTACGAAATACAGCGCGTCGCCCCCTGATGGTACAAGTTACTTACTGGATTTGGTGCCATATGGGGAGAAAAGAAGCAGTTTTCTCTGCGTGAAGGTTGTTCAAGTTGGTTTACCATCTGCCTCCTGTTTTGGCCTGCCGGGTAGAAGAGTGCTTTCCGCGGCCAGCAATGGTTGGGACACCACCTGGTGTTTAAGCATGCGGATCACTGTATCGGCGCTTACAGCGGGGAGCATTAAATCCCGATATGGATCGTTGCAGGTATGGCGCAATCGTAAGCCATGGAGGAGGGGCCAGTATTGTCAACCAATCAGTGAAGATCTACTTAGATGTTTATCTAAACCTCCAGGTACTACACCTTTCAAAAGTGAAGCGGGCACTGAGGAAAGCCGCGAGGCTGAAATGCGTCTGCCCAGCGTTTCACGAAGTCATTAAGATTTGGTCTCCAGCCTGAATTGCAAATAAATTCAACTTTTACAACCGAGCAGGTGTCGGACCCATTCTTTGAGTGGGATTGGAGTTTATGTGTGACCGGTAGCAAGCACCGTTTTCCGGCACGCCTTTTCGATTTGGAGCAACGCGCCTGGCTTGCAAAGCTTGGACTTTGGTACGAAATACAGCGCGTCGCCCCCCTGATGGTACAAGTTACTTACTGGATTTGGTGCCATATGGGGAGAAAAGAAGCAGTTTTCTCTGCGTGAAGGTTGTTCAAGTTGGTTTACCATCTGCCTCCTGTTTTGGCCTGCCGGGAGAAGAGTGCTTTCCGCGGCCAGCAATGGTTGGGACACCACCTGGTGTTTAAGCATGCGGATCACTGTATCGGCGCTTACAGCGGGGAGCATTAAATCCCGATATGGATCGTTGCAGGTATGGCGCAATCGTAAGCCATGGAGGAGGGGCCAGTATTGTCAACCAATCAGTGAAGATCTACTTAGATGTTTATCTAAACCTCCAGGTACTACACCTTTCAAAAGTGAAGCGGGCACTGAGGAAAGCCGCGAGGCTGAAACGCGTCTGCCCAGCGTTTCACGAAGTCATTAAGATTTTGTCTCCAGCCTGAATTGCAAATAAATTCAACTTTTACAACCGAGCAGGTGTCGGACCCATTCTTTGAGTGGGATTGGAGTTTATGTGTGACCGGTAGCAAGCACCGTTTTCCGGCACGCCTTTTCGATTTGGAGCAACGCGCCTGGCTTGCAAAGCTTGGACTTTGGTACGAAATACAGCGCGTCGCCCCCTGATGGTACAAGTTACTTACTGGATTTGGTGCCATATGGGGAGAAAAGAAGCAGTTTTCTCTGCGTGAAGGTTGTTCAAGTTGGTTTACCATCTGCCTCCTGTTTTGGCCTGCCGGGAGAAGAGTGCTTTCCGCGGCCAGCAATGGTTGGGACACCACCTGGTGTTTAAGCATGCGGATCACTGTATCAGCGCTTACAGCGGGGAGCATTAAATCCCGATATGGATCGTTGCAGGTATGGCGCAATCGTAAGCCATGGAGGAGGGGCCAGTATTGTCAACCAATCAGTGAAGATCTACTTAGATGTTTATCTAAACCTCCAGGTACTACACCTTTCAAAAGTGAAGCGGGCACTGAGGAAAGCCGCGAGGCTGAAACGCGTCTGCCCAGCGTTTCACGAAGTCATTAAGATTTTGTCTCCAGCCTGAATTGCAAATAAATTCAACTTTTACAACCGAGCAGGTGTCGGACCCATTCTTTGAGTGGGATTGGAGTTTATGTGTGACCGGTAGCAAGCACCGTTTTCCGGCACGCCTTTTCGATTTGGAGCAACGCGCCTGGCTTGCAAAGCTTGGACTTTGGTACGAAATACAGCGCGTCGCCCCCCTGATGGTACAAGTTACTTACTGGATTTGGTGCCATATGGGGAGAAAAGAAGCAGTTTTCTCTGCGTGAAGGTTGTTCAAGTTGGTTTACCATCTGCCTCCTGTTTTGGTCTGCCGGGAGAAGAGTGCTTTCCGCGGCCAGCAATGGTTGGGACACCACCTGGTGTTTAAGCATGCGGATCACTGTATCGGCGCTTACAGCGGGGAGCATTAAATCCCGATATGGATCGTTGCAGGTATGGCGCAATCGTAAGCCATGGAGGAGGGGCCAGTATTGTCAACCAATCAGTGAAGATCTACTTAGATGTTTATCAAAACCTCCAGGTACTACACCTTTCAAAAGTGAAGCGGGCACTGAGGAAAGCCGCGAGGCTGAAACGCGTCTGCCCAGCGTTTCACGAAGTCATTAAGATTTTGTCTCCAGCCTGAATTGCAAATAAATTCAACTTTTACAACCGAGCAGGTGTCGGACCCATTCTTTGAGTGGGATTGGAGTTTATGTGTGACCGGTAGCAAGCACCGTTTTCCGGCACGCCTTTTCGATTTGGAGCAACGCGCCTGGCTTGCAAAGCTTGGACTTTGGTACGAAATACAGCGCGTCGCCCCCTGATGGTACAAGTTACTTACTGGATTTGGTGCCATATGGGGAGAAAAGAAGCAGTTTTCTCTGCGTGAAGGTTGTTCAAGTTGGTTTACCATCTGCCTCCTGTTTTGGCCTGCCGGGAGAAGAGTGCTTTCCGCGGCCAGCAATGGTTGGGACACCACCTGGTGTTTAAGCATGCGGATCACTGTATCGGCGCTTACAGCGGGGAGCATTAAATCCCGATATGGATCGTTGCAGGTATGGCGCAATCGTAAGCCATGGAGGAGGGGCCAGTATTGTCAACCAATCAGTGAAGATCTACTTAGATGTTTATCTAAACCTCCAGGTACTACACCTTTCAAAAGTGAAGCGGGCACTGAGGAAAGCCGCGAGGCTGAAACGCGTCTGCCCAGCATTTCACGAAGTCATTAAGATTTTGTCTCCAGCCTGAATTGCAAATAAATTCAACTTTTACAACCGAGCAGGTGTCGGACCCATTCTTTGAGTGGGATTGGAGTTTATGTGTGACCGGTAGCAAGCACCGTTTTCCGGCACGCCTTTTCGATTTGGAGCAACGCGCCTGGCTTGCAAAGCTTGGACTTTGGTACGAAATACAGCGCGTCGCCCCCCTGATGGTACAAGTTACTTACTGGATTTGGTGCCATATGGGGAGAAAAGAAGCAGTTTTCTCTGCGTGAAGGTTGTTCAAGTTGGTTTACCATCTGCCTCCTGTTTTGGCCTGCCGGGAGAAGAGTGCTTTCCGCGGCCAGCAATGGTTGGGACACCACCTGGTGTTTAAGCATGCGGATCACTGTATCGGCGCTTACAGCGGGGAGCATTAAATCCCGATATGGATCGTTGCAGGTATGGCGCAATCGTAAGCCATGGAGGAGGGGCCAGTATTGTCAACCAATCAGTGAAGATCTACTTAGATGTTTATCTAAACCTCCAGGTACTACACCTTTCAAAAGTGAAGCGGGCACTGAGGAAAGCCGCGAGGCTGAAACGCGTCTGCCCAGCGTTTCACGAAGTCATTAAGATTTTGTCTCCAGCCTGAATTGCAAATAAATTCAACTTTTACAACCGAGCAGGTGTCGGACCCATTCTTTGAGTGGGATTGGAGTTTATGTGTGACCGGTAGCAAGCACCGTTTTCCGGCACGCCTTTTCGATTTGGAGCAACGCGCCTGGCTTGCAAAGCTTGGACTTTGGTACGAAATACAGCGCGTCGCCCCCCTGATGGTACAAGTTACTTACTGGATTTGGTGCCATATGGGGAGAAAAGAAGCAGTTTTCTCTGCGTGAAGGTTGTTCAAGTTGGTTTACCATCTGCCTCCTGTTTTGGCCTGCCGGGAGAAGAGTGCTTTCCGCGGCCAGCAATGGTTGGGACACCACCTGGTGTTTAAGCATGCGGATCACTGTATCAGCGCTTACAGCGGGGAGCATTAAATCCCGATATGGATCGTTGCAGGTATGGCGCAATCGTAAGCCATGGAGGAGGGGCCAGTATTGTCAACCAATCAGTGAAGATCTACTTAGATGTTTATCTAAACCTCCAGGTACTACACCTTTCAAAAGTGAAGCGGGCACTGAGGAAAGCCGCGAGGCTGAAACGCGTCTGCCCAGCGTTTCACGAAGTCATTAAGATTTTGTCTCCAGCCTGAATTGCAAATAAATTCAACTTTTACAACCGAGCAGGTGTCGGACCCATTCTTTGAGTGGGATTGGAGTTTATGTGTGACCGGTAGCAAGCACCGTTTTCCGGCACGCCTTTTCGATTTGGAGCAACGCGCCTGGCTTGCAAAGCTTGGACTTTGGTACGAAATACAGCGCGTCGCCCCCCTGATGGTACAAGTTACTTACTGGATTTGGTGCCATATGGGGAGAAAAGAAGCAGTTTTCTCTGCGTGAAGGTTGTTCAAGTTGGTTTACCATCTGCCTCCTGTTTTGGCCTGCCGGGAGAAGAGTGCTTTCCGCGGCCAGCAATGGTTGGGACACCACCTGGTGTTTAAGCATGCGGATCACTGTATCAGCGCTTACAGCGGGGAGCATTAAATCCCGATATGGATCGTTGCAGGTATGGCGCAATCGTAAGCCATGGAGGAGGGGCCAGTATTGTCAACCAATCAGTGAAGATCTACTTAGATGTTTATCTAAACCTCCAGGTACTACACCTTTCAAAAGTGAAGCGGGCACTGAGGAAAGCCGCGAGGCTGAAACGCGTCTGCCCAGCGTTTCACGAAGTCATTAAGATTTTGTCTCCAGCCTGAATTGCAAATAAATTCAACTTTTACAACCGAGCAGGTGTCGGACCCATTCTTTGAGTGGGATTGGAGTTTATGTGTGACCGGTAGCAAGCACCGTTTTCCGGCACGCCTTTTCGATTTGGAGCAACGCGCCTGGCTTGCAAAGCTTGGACTTTGGTACGAAATACAGCGCGTCGCCCCCCTGATGGTACAAGTTACTTACTGGATTTGGTGCCATATGGGGAGAAAAGAAGCAGTTTTCTCTGCGTGAAGGTTGTTCAAGTTGGTTTACCATCTGCCTCCTGTTTTGGTCTGCCGGGAGAAGAGTGCTTTCCGCGGCCAGCAATGGTTGGGACACCACCTGGTGTTTAAGCATGCGGATCACTGTATCGGCGCTTACAGCGGGGAGCATTAAATCCCGATATGGATCGTTGCAGGTATGGCGCAATCGTAAGCCATGGAGGAGGGGCCAGTATTGTCAACCAATCAGTGAAGATCTACTTAGATGTTTATCTAAACCTCCAGGTACTACACCTTTCAAAAGTGAAGCGGGCACTGAGGAAAGCCGCGAGGCTGAAATGCGTCTGCCCAGCGTTTCACGAAGTCATTAAGATTTTGTCTCCAGCCTGAATTGCAAATAAATTCAACTTTTACAACCGAGCAGGTGTCGGACCCATTCTTTGAGTGGGATTGGAGTTTATGTGTGACCGGTAGCAAGCACCGTTTTCCGGCACTGCCTTTTCGATTTGGAGCAACGCGCCTGGCTTGCAAAGCTTGGACTTTGGTACGAAATACAGCGCGTCGCCCCCCTGATGGTACAAGTTACTTACTGGATTTGGTGCCATATGGGGAGAAAAGAAGCAGTTTTCTCTGCGTGAAGGTTGTTCAAGTTGGTTTACCATCTGCCTCCTGTTTTGGCCTGCCGGGAGAAGAGTGCTTTCCGCGGCCAGCAATGGTTGGGACACCACCTGGTGTTTAAGCATGCGGATCACTGTATCGGCGCTTACAGCGGGGAGCATTAAATCCCGATATGGATCGTTGCAGGTATGGCGCAATCGTAAGCCATGGAGGAGGGGCCAGTATTGTCAACCAATCAGTGAAGATCTACTTAGATGTTTATCAAAACCTCCAGGTACTACACCTTTCAAAAGTGAAGCGGGCACTGAGGAAAGCCGCGAGGCTGAAACGCGTCTGCCCAGCATTTCACGAAGTCATTATGATTTTGTCTCCAGCCTGAATTGCAAATAAATTCAACTTTTACAACCGAGCAGGTGTCGGACCCATTCTTTGAGTGGGATTGGAGTTTATGTGTGACCGGTAGCAAGCACCGTTTTCCGGCACGCCTTTTCGATTTGGAGCAACGCGCCTGGCTTGCAAAGCTTGGACTTTGGTACGAAATACAGCGCGTCGCCCCCTGATGGTACAAGTTACTTACTGGATTTGGTGCCATATGGGGAGAAAAGAAGCAGTTTTCTCTGCGTGAAGGTTGTTCAAGTTGGTTTACCATCTGCCTCCTGTTTTGGCCTGCCGGGAGAAGAGTGCTTTCCGCGGCCAGCAATGGTTGGGACACCACCTGGTGTTTAAGCATGCGGATCACTGTATCGGCGCTTACAGCGGGGAGCATTAAATCCCGATATGGATCGTTGCAGGTATGGCGCAATCGTAAGCCATGGAGGAGGGGCCAGTATTGTCAACCAATCAGTGAAGATCTACTTAGATGTTTATCTAAACCTCCAGGTACTACACCTTTCAAAAGTGAAGCGGGCACTGAGGAAAGCCGCGAGGCTGAAACGCGTCTGCCCAGCGTTTCACGAAGTCATTAAGATTTTGTCTCCAGCCTGAATTGCAAATAAATTCAACTTTTACAACCGAGCAGGTGTCGGACCCATTCTTTGAGTGGGATTGGAGTTTATGTGTGACCGGTAGCAAGCACCGTTTTCCGGCACGCCTTTTCGATTTGGAGCAACGCGCCTGGCTTGCAAAGCTTGGACTTTGGTACGAAATACAGCGCGTCGCCCCCTGATGGTACAAGTTACTTACTGGATTTGGTGCCATATGGGGAGAAAAGAAGCAGTTTTCTCTGCGTGAAGGTTGTTCAAGTTGGTTTACCATCTGCCTCCTGTTTTGGTCTGCCGGGAGAAGAGTGCTTTCCGTGGCCAGCAATGGTTGGGACACCACCTGGTGTTTAAGCATGCGGATCACTGTATCGGCGCTTACAGCGGGGAGCATTAAATCCCGATATGGATCGTTGCAGGTATGGCGCAATCGTAAGCCATGGAGGAGGGGCCAGTATTGTCAACCAATCAGTGAAGATCTACTTAGATGTTTATCTAAACCTCCAGGTACTACACCTTTCAAAAGTGAAGCGGGCACTGAGGAAAGCCGCGAGGCTGAAACGCGTCTGCCCAGCGTTTCACGAAGTCATTAAGATTTTGTCTCCAGCCTGAATTGCAAATAAATTCAACTTTTACAACCGAGCAGGTGTCGGACCCATTCTTTGAGTGGGATTGGAGTTTATGTGTGACCGGTAGCAAGCACCGTTTTCCGGCACGCCTTTTCGATTTGGAGCAACGCGCCTGGCTTGCAAAGCTTGGACTTTGGTACGAAATACAGCGCGTCGCCCCCCTGATGGTACAAGTTACTTACTGGATTTGGTGCCATATGGGGAGAAAAGAAGCAGTTTTCTCTGCGTGAAGGTTGTTCAAGTTGGTTTACCATCTGCCTCCTGTTTTGGCCTGCCGGGAGAAGAGTGCTTTCCGCGGCCAGCAATGGTTGGGACACCACCTGGTGTTTAAGCATGCGGATCACTGTATCGGCGCTTACAGCGGGGAGCATTAAATCCCGATATGGATCGTTGCAGGTATGGCGCAATCGTAAGCCATGGAGGAGGGGCCAGTATTGTCAACCAATCAGTGAAGATCTACTTAGATGTTTATCTAAACCTCCAGGTACTACACCTTTCAAAAGTGAAGCGGGCACTGAGGAAAGCCGCGAGGCTGAAACGCGTCTGCCCAGCGTTTCACGAAGTCATTAAGATTTTGTCTCCAGCCTGAATTGCAAATAAATTCAACTTTTACAACCGAGCAGGTGTCGGACCCATTCTTTGAGTGGGATTGGAGTTTATGTGTGACCGGTAGCAAGCACCGTTTTCCGGCACGCCTTTTCGATTTGGAGCAACGCGCCTGGCTTGCAAAGCTTGGACTTTGGTACGAAATACAGCGCGTCGCCCCCCTGATGGTACAAGTTACTTACTGGATTTGGTGCCATATGGGGAGAAAAGAAGCAGTTTTCTCTGCGTGAAGGTTGTTCAAGTTGGTTTACCATCTGCCTCCTGTTTTGGCCTGCCGGGAGAAGAGTGCTTTCCGCGGCCAGCAATGGTTGGGACACCACCTGGTGTTTAAGCATGCGGATCACTGTATCAGCGCTTACAGCGGGGAGCATTAAATCCCGATATGGATCGTTGCAGGTATGGCGCAATCGTAAGCCATGGAGGAGGGGCCAGTATTGTCAACCAATCAGTGAAGATCTACTTAGATGTTTATCTAAACCTCCAGGTACTACACCTTTCAAAAGTGAAGCGGGCACTGAGGAAAGCCGCGAGGCTGAAACGCGTCTGCCCAGCGTTTCACGAAGTCATTATGATTTTGTCTCCAGCCTGAATTGCAAATAAATTCAACTTTTACAACCGAGCAGGTGTCGGACCCATTCTTTGAGTGGGATTGGAGTTTATGTGTGACCGGTAGCAAGCACCGTTTTCCGGCACGCCTTTTCGATTTGGAGCAACGCGCCTGGCTTGCAAAGCTTGGACTTTGGTACGAAATACAGCGCGTCGCCCCCTGATGGTACAAGTTACTTACTGGATTTGGTGCCATATGGGGAGAAAAGAAGCAGTTTTCTCTGCGTGAAGGTTGTTCAAGTTGGTTTACCATCTGCCTCCTGTTTTGGCCTGCCGGGAGAAGAGTGCTTTCCGCGGCCAGCAATGGTTGGGACACCACCTGGTGTTTAAGCATGCGGATCACTGTATCGGCGCTTACAGCGGGGAGCATTAAATCCCGATATGGATCGTTGCAGGTATGGCGCAATCGTAAGCCATGGAGGAGGGGCCAGTATTGTCAACCAATCAGTGAAGATCTACTTAGATGTTTATCTAAACCTCCAGGTACTACACCTTTCAAAAGTGAAGCGGGCACTGAGGAAAGCCGCGAGGCTGAAACGCGTCTGCCCAGCGTTTCACGAAGTCATTAAGATTTTGTCTCCAGCCTGAATTGCAAATAAATTCAACTTTTACAACCGAGCAGGTGTCGGACCCATTCTTTGAGTGGGATTGGAGTTTATGTGTGACCGGTAGCAAGCACCGTTTTCCGGCACGCCTTTTCGATTTGGAGCAACGCGCCTGGCTTGCAAAGCTTGGACTTTGGTACGAAATACAGCGCGTCGCCCCCCTGATGGTACAAGTTACTTACTGGATTTGGTGCCATATGGGGAGAAAAGAAGCAGTTTTCTCTGCGTGAAGGTTGTTCAAGTTGGTTTACCATCTGCCTCCTGTTTTGGCCTGCCGGGAGAAGAGTGCTTTCCGCGGCCAGCAATGGTTGGGACACCACCTGGTGTTTAAGCATGCGGATCACTGTATCGGCGCTTACAGCGGGGAGCATTAAATCCCGATATGGATCGTTGCAGGTATGGCGCAATCGTAAGCCATGGAGGAGGGGCCAGTATTGTCAACCAATCAGTGAAGATCTACTTAGATGTTTATCTAAACCTCCAGGTACTACACCTTTCAAAAGTGAAGCGGGCACTGAGGAAAGCCGCGAGGCTGAAACGCGTCTGCCCAGCGTTTCACGAAGTCATTAAGATTTTGTCTCCAGCCTGAATTGCAAATAAATTCAACTTTTACAACCGAGCAGGTGTCGGACCCATTCTTTGAGTGGGATTGGAGTTTATGTGTGACCGGTAGCAAGCACCGTTTTCCGGCACGCCTTTTCGATTTGGAGCAACGCGCCTGGCTTGCAAAGCTTGGACTTTGGTACGAAATACAGCGCGTCGCCCCCTGATGGTACAAGTTACTTACTGGATTTGGTGCCATATGGGGAGAAAAGAAGCAGTTTTCTCTGCGTGAAGGTTGTTCAAGTTGGTTTACCATCTGCCTCCTGTTTTGGCCTGCCGGGAGAAGAGTGCTTTCCGCGGCCAGCAATGGTTGGGACACCACCTGGTGTTTAAGCATGCGGATCACTGTATCGGCGCTTACAGCGGGGAGCATTAAATCCCGATATGGATCGTTGCAGGTATGGCGCAATCGTAAGCCATGGAGGAGGGGCCAGTATTGTCAACCAATCAGTGAAGATCTACTTAGATGTTTATCTAAACCTCCAGGTACTACACCTTTCAAAAGTGAAGCGGGCACTGAGGAAAGCCGCGAGGCTGAAACGCGTCTGCCCAGCGTTTCACGAAGTCATTAAGATTTTGTCTCCAGCCTGAATTGCAAATAAATTCAACTTTTACAACCGAGCAGGTGTCGGACCCATTCTTTGAGTGGGATTGGAGTTTATGTGTGACCGGTAGCAAGCACCGTTTTCCGGCACGCCTTTTCGATTTGGAGCAACGCGCCTGGCTTGCAAAGCTTGGACTTTGGTACGAAATACAGCGCGTCGCCCCCCTGATGGTACAAGTTACTTACTGGATTTGGTGCCATATGGGGAGAAAAGAAGCAGTTTTCTCTGCGTGAAGGTTGTTCAAGTTGGTTTACCATCTGCCTCCTGTTTTGGCCTGCCGGGAGAAGAGTGCTTTCCGCGGCCAGCAATGGTTGGGACACCACCTGGTGTTTAAGCATGCGGATCACTGTATCAGCGCTTACAGCGGGGAGCATTAAATCCCGATATGGATCGTTGCAGGTATGGCGCAATCGTAAGCCATGGAGGAGGGGCCAGTATTGTCAACCAATCAGTGAAGATCTACTTAGATGTTTATCTAAACCTCCAGGTACTACACCTTTCAAAAGTGAAGCGGGCACTGAGGAAAGCCGCGAGGCTGAAACGCGTCTGCCCAGCGTTTCACGAAGTCATTAAGATTTTGTCTCCAGCCTGAATTGCAAATAAATTCAACTTTTACAACCGAGCAGGTGTCGGACCCATTCTTTGAGTGGGATTGGAGTTTATGTGTGACCGGTAGCAAGCACCGTTTTCCGGCACGCCTTTTCGATTTGGAGCAACGCGCCTGGCTTGCAAAGCTTGGACTTTGGTACGAAATACAGCGCGTCGCCCCCCTGATGGTACAAGTTACTTACTGGATTTGGTGCCATATGGGGAGAAAAGAAGCAGTTTTCTCTGCGTGAAGGTTGTTCAAGTTGGTTTACCATCTGCCTCCTGTTTTGGCCTGCCGGGAGAAGAGTGCTTTCCGCGGCCAGCAATGGTTGGGACACCACCTGGTGTTTAAGCATGCGGATCACTGTATCGGCGCTTACAGCGGGGAGCATTAAATCCCGATATGGATCGTTGCAGGTATGGCGCAATCGTAAGCCATGGAGGAGGGGCCAGTATTGTCAACCAATCAGTGAAGATCTACTTAGATGTTTATCTAAAACCTCCAGGTACTACACCTTTCAAAAGTGAAGCGGGCACTGAGGAAAGCCGCGAGGCTGAAACGCGTCTGCCCAGCGTTTCACGAAGTCATTAAGATTTTGTCTCCAGCCTGAATTGCAAATAAATTCAACTTTTACAACCGAGCAGGTGTCGGACCCATTCTTTGAGTGGGATTGGAGTTTATGTGTGACCGGTAGCAAGCACCGTTTTCCGGCACGCCTTTTCGATTTGGAGCAACGCGCCTGGCTTGCAAAGCTTGGACTTTGGTACGAAATACAGCGCGTCGCCCCCCTGATGGTACAAGTTACTTACTGGATTTGGTGCCATATGGGGAGAAAAGAAGCAGTTTTCTCTGCGTGAAGGTTGTTCAAGTTGGTTTACCATCTGCCTCCTGTTTTGGCCTGCCGGGAGAAGAGTGCTTTCCGCGGCCAGCAATGGTTGGGACACCACCTGGTGTTTAAGCATGCGGATCACTGTATCGGCGCTTACAGCGGGGAGCATTAAATCCCGATATGGATCGTTGCAGGTATGGCGCAATCGTAAGCCATGGAGGAGGGGCCAGTATTGTCAACCAATCAGTGAAGATCTACTTAGATGTTTATCTAAACCTCCAGGTACTACACCTTTCAAAAGTGAAGCGGGCACTGAGGAAAGCCGCGAGGCTGAAACGCGTCTGCCCAGCGTTTCACGAAGTCATTAAGATTTTGTCTCCAGCCTGAATTGCAAATAAATTCAACTTTTACAACCGAGCAGGTGTCGGACCCATTCTTTGAGTGGGATTGGAGTTTATGTGTGACCGGTAGCAAGCACCGTTTTCCGGCACGCCTTTTCGATTTGGAGCAACGCGCCTGGCTTGCAAAGCTTGGACTTTGGTACGAAATACAGCGCGTCGCCCCCCTGATGGTACAAGTTACTTACTGGATTTGGTGCCATATGGGGAGAAAAGAAGCAGTTTTCTCTGCGTGAAGGTTGTTCAAGTTGGTTTACCATCTGCCTCCTGTTTTGGCCTGCCGGGAGAAGAGTGCTTTCCGCGGCCAGCAATGGTTGGGACACCACCTGGTGTTTAAGCATGCGGATCACTGTATCGGCGCTTACAGCGGGGAGCATTAAATCCCGATATGGATCGTTGCAGGTATGGCGCAATCGTAAGCCATGGAGGAGGGGCCAGTATTGTCAACCAATCAGTGAAGATCTACTTAGATGTTTATCTAAACCTCCAGGTACTACACCTTTCAAAAGTGAAGCGGGCACTGAGGAAAGCCGCGAGGCTGAAACGCGTCTGCCCAGCGTTTCACGAAGTCATTAAGATTTTGTCTCCAGCCTGAATTGCAAATAAATTCAACTTTTACAACCGAGCAGGTGTCGGACCCATTCTTTGAGTGGGATTGGAGTTTATGTGTGACCGGTAGCAAGCACCGTTTTCCGGCACGCCTTTTCGATTTGGAGCAACGCGCCTGGCTTGCAAAGCTTGGACTTTGGTACGAAATACAGCGCGTCGCCCCCCTGATGGAACAAGTTACTTACTGGATTTGGTGCCATATGGGGAGAAAAGAAGCAGTTTTCTCTGCGTGAAGGTTGTTCAAGTTGGTTTACCATCTGCCTCCTGTTTTGGCCTGCCGGGAGAAGAGTGCTTTCCGCGGCCAGCAATGGTTGGGACACCACCTGGTGTTTAAGCATGCGGATCACTGTATCAGCGCTTACAGCGGGGAGCATTAAATCCCGATATGGATCGTTGCAGGTATGGCGCAATCGTAAGCCATGGAGGAGGGGCCAGTATTGTCAACCAATCAGTGAAGATCTACTTAGATGTTTATCTAAACCTCCAGGTACTACACCTTTCAAAAGTGAAGCGGGCACTGAGGAAAGCCGCGAGGCTGAAACGCGTCTGCCCAGCGTTTCACGAAGTCATTAAGATTTTGTCTCCAGCCTGAATTGCAAATAAATTCAACTTTTACAACCGAGCAGGTGTCGGACCCATTCTTTGAGTGGGATTGGAGTTTATGTGTGACCGGTAGCAAGCACCGTTTTCCGGCACGCCTTTTCGATTTGGAGCAACGCGCCTGGCTTGCAAAGCTTGGACTTTGGTACGAAATACAGCGCGTCGCCCCCTGATGGTACAAGTTACTTACTGGATTTGGTGCCATATGGGGAGAAAAGAAGCAGTTTTCTCTGCGTGAAGGTTGTTCAAGTTGGTTTACCATCTGCCTCCTGTTTTGGTCTGCCGGGAGAAGAGTGCTTTCCGCGGCCAGCAATGGTTGGGACACCACCTGGTGTTTAAGCATGCGGATCACTGTATCGGCGCTTACAGCGGGGAGCATTAAATCCCGATATGGATCGTTGCAGGTATGGCGCAATCGTAAGCCATGGAGGAGGGGCCAGTATTGTCAACCAATCAGTGAAGATCTACTTAGATGTTTATCAAAACCTCCAGGTACTACACCTTTCAAAAGTGAAGCGGGCACTGAGGAAAGCCGCGAGGCTGAAACGCGTCTGCCCAGCGTTTCACGAAGTCATTAAGATTTTGTCTCCAGCCTGAATTGCAAATAAATTCAACTTTTACAACCGAGCAGGTGTCGGACCCATTCTTTGAGTGGGATTGGAGTTTATGTGTGACCGGTAGCAAGCACCGTTTTCCGGCACGCCTTTTCGATTTGGAGCAACGCGCCTGGCTTGCAAAGCTTGGACTTTGGTACGAAATACAGCGCGTCGCCCCCTGATGGTACAAGTTACTTACTGGATTTGGTGCCATATGGGGAGAAAAGAAGCAGTTTTCTCTGCGTGAAGGTTGTTCAAGTTGGTTTACCATCTGCCTCCTGTTTTGGCCTGCCGGGAGAAGAGTGCTTTCCGCGGCCAGCAATGGTTGGGACACCACCTGGTGTTTAAGCATGCGGATCACTGTATCGGCGCTTACAGCGGGGAGCATTAAATCCCGATATGGATCGTTGCAGGTATGGCGCAATCGTAAGCCATGGAGGAGGGGCCAGTATTGTCAACCAATCAGTGAAGATCTACTTAGATGTTTATCTAAACCTCCAGGTACTACACCTTTCAAAAGTGAAGCGGGCACTGAGGAAAGCCGCGAGGCTGAAACGCGTCTGCCCAGCGTTTCACGAAGTCATTAAGATTTTGTCTCCAGCCTGAATTGCAAATAAATTCAACTTTTACAACCGAGCAGGTGTCGGACCCATTCTTTGAGTGGGATTGGAGTTTATGTGTGACCGGTAGCAAGCACCGTTTTCCGGCACGCCTTTTCGATTTGGAGCAACGCGCCTGGCTTGCAAAGCTTGGACTTTGGTACGAAATACAGCGCGTCGCCCCCCTGATGGTACAAGTTACTTACTGGATTTGGTGCCATATGGGGAGAAAAGAAGCAGTTTTCTCTGCGTGAAGGTTGTTCAAGTTGGTTTACCATCTGCCTCCTGTTTTGGCCTGCCGGGAGAAGAGTGCTTTCCGCGGCCAGCAATGGTTGGGACACCACCTGGTGTTTAAGCATGCGGATCACTGTATCGGCGCTTACAGCGGGGAGCATTAAATCCCGATATGGATCGTTGCAGGTATGGCGCAATCGTAAGCCATGGAGGAGGGGCCAGTATTGTCAACCAATCAGTGAAGATCTACTTAGATGTTTATCTAAACCTCCAGGTACTACACCTTTCAAAAGTGAAGCGGGCACTGAGGAAAGCCGCGAGGCTGAAACGCGTCTGCCCAGCGTTTCACGAAGTCATTAAGATTTTGTCTCCAGCCTGAATTGCAAATAAATTCAACTTTTACAACCGAGCAGGTGTCGGACCCATTCTTTGAGTGGGATTGGAGTTTATGTGTGACCGGTAGCAAGCACCGTTTTCCGGCACGCCTTTTCGATTTGGAGCAACGCGCCTGGCTTGCAAAGCTTGGACTTTGGTACGAAATACAGCGCGTCGCCCCCTGATGGTACAAGTTACTTACTGGATTTGGTGCCATATGGGGAGAAAAGAAGCAGTTTTCTCTGCGTGAAGGTTGTTCAAGTTGGTTTACCATCTGCCTCCTGTTTTGGCCTGCCGGGAGAAGAGTGCTTTCCGCGGCCAGCAATGGTTGGGACACCACCTGGTGTTTAAGCATGCGGATCACTGTATCGGCGCTTACAGCGGGGAGCATTAAATCCCGATATGGATCGTTGCAGGTATGGCGCAATCGTAAGCCATGGAGGAGGGGCCAGTATTGTCAACCAATCAGTGAAGATCTACTTAGATGTTTATCTAAACCTCCAGGTACTACACCTTTCAAAAGTGAAGCGGGCACTGAGGAAAGCCGCGAGGCTGAAACGCGTCTGCCCAGCATTTCACGAAGTCATTAAGATTTTGTCTCCAGCCTGAATTGCAAATAAATTCAACTTTTACAACCGAGCAGGTGTCGGACCCATTCTTTGAGTGGGATTGGAGTTTATGTGTGACCGGTAGCAAGCACCGTTTTCCGGCACGCCTTTTCGATTTGGAGCAACGCGCCTGGCTTGCAAAGCTTGGACTTTGGTACGAAATACAGCGCGTCGCCCCCCTGATGGTACAAGTTACTTACTGGATTTGGTGCCATATGGGGAGAAAAGAAGCAGTTTTCTCTGCGTGAAGGTTGTTCAAGTTGGTTTACCATCTGCCTCCTGTTTTGGTCTGCCGGGAGAAGAGTGCTTTCCGCGGCCAGCAATGGTTGGGACACCACCTGGTGTTTAAGCATGCGGATCACTGTATCGGCGCTTACAGCGGGGAGCATTAAATCCCGATATGGATCGTTGCAGGTATGGCGCAATCGTAAGCCATGGAGGAGGGGCCAGTATTGTCAACCAATCAGTGAAGATCTACTTAGATGTTTATCAAAACCTCCAGGTACTACACCTTTCAAAAGTGAAGCGGGCACTGAGGAAAGCCGCGAGGCTGAAACGCGTCTGCCCAGCGTTTCACGAAGTCATTAAGATTTTGTCTCCAGCCTGAATTGCAAATAAATTCAACTTTTACAACCGAGCAGGTGTCGGACCCATTCTTTGAGTGGGATTGGAGTTTATGTGTGACCGGTAGCAAGCACCGTTTTCCGGCACGCCTTTTCGATTTGGAGCAACGCGCCTGGCTTGCAAAGCTTGGACTTTGGTACGAAATACAGCGCGTCGCCCCCTGATGGTACAAGTTACTTACTGGATTTGGTGCCATATGGGGAGAAAAGAAGCAGTTTTCTCTGCGTGAAGGTTGTTCAAGTTGGTTTACCATCTGCCTCCTGTTTTGGCCTGCCGGGAGAAGAGTGCTTTCCGCGGCCAGCAATGGTTGGGACACCACCTGGTGTTTAAGCATGCGGATCACTGTATCGGCGCTTACAGCGGGGAGCATTAAATCCCGATATGGATCGTTGCAGGTATGGCGCAATCGTAAGCCATGGAGGAGGGGCCAGTATTGTCAACCAATCAGTGAAGATCTACTTAGATGTTTATCTAAACCTCCAGGTACTACACCTTTCAAAAGTGAAGCGGGCACTGAGGAAAGCCGCGAGGCTGAAACGCGTCTGCCCAGCGTTTCACGAAGTCATTAAGATTTTGTCTCCAGCCTGAATTGCAAATAAATTCAACTTTTACAACCGAGCAGGTGTCGGACCCATTCTTTGAGTGGGATTGGAGTTTATGTGTGACCGGTAGCAAGCACCGTTTTCCGGCACGCCTTTTCGATTTGGAGCAACGCGCCTGGCTTGCAAAGCTTGGACTTTGGTACGAAATACAGCGCGTCGCCCCCCTGATGGTACAAGTTACTTACTGGATTTGGTGCCATATGGGGAGAAAAGAAGCAGTTTTCTCTGCGTGAAGGTTGTTCAAGTTGGTTTACCATCTGCCTCCTGTTTTGGCCTGCCGGGAGAAGAGTGCTTTCCGCGGCCAGCAATGGTTGGGACACCACCTGGTGTTTAAGCATGCGGATCACTGTATCGGCGCTTACAGCGGGGAGCATTAAATCCCGATATGGATCGTTGCAGGTATGGCGCAATCGTAAGCCATGGAGGAGGGGCCAGTATTGTCAACCAATCAGTGAAGATCTACTTAGATGTTTATCTAAACCTCCAGGTACTACACCTTTCAAAAGTGAAGCGGGCACTGAGGAAAGCCGCGAGGCTGAAACGCGTCTGCCCAGCGTTTCACGAAGTCATTAAGATTTTGTCTCCAGCCTGAATTGCAAATAAATTCAACTTTTACAACCGAGCAGGTGTCGGACCCATTCTTTGAGTGGGATTGGAGTTTATGTGTGACCGGTAGCAAGCACCGTTTTCCGGCACGCCTTTTCGATTTGGAGCAACGCGCCTGGCTTGCAAAGCTTGGACTTTGGTACGAAATACAGCGCGTCGCCCCCTGATGGTACAAGTTACTTACTGGATTTGGTGCCATATGGGGAGAAAAGAAGCAGTTTTCTCTGCGTGAAGGTTGTTCAAGTTGGTTTACCATCTGCCTCCTGTTTTGGCCTGCCGGGAGAAGAGTGCTTTCCGCGGCCAGCAATGGTTGGGACACCACCTGGTGTTTAAGCATGCGGATCACTGTATCGGCGCTTACAGCGGGGAGCATTAAATCCCGATATGGATCGTTGCAGGTATGGCGCAATCGTAAGCCATGGAGGAGGGGCCAGTATTGTCAACCAATCAGTGAAGATCTACTTAGATGTTTATCTAAACCTCCAGGTACTACACCTTTCAAAAGTGAAGCGGGCACTGAGGAAAGCCGCGAGGCTGAAACGCGTCTGCCCAGCGTTTCACGAAGTCATTAAGATTTTGTCTCCAGCCTGAATTGCAAATAAATTCAACTTTTACAACCGAGCAGGTGTCGGACCCATTCTTTGAGTGGGATTGGAGTTTATGTGTGACCGGTAGCAAGCACCGTTTTCCGGCACGCCTTTTCGATTTGGAGCAACGCGCCTGGCTTGCAAAGCTTGGACTTTGGTACGAAATACAGCGCGTCGCCCCTGATGGTACAAGTTACTTACTGGATTTGGTGCCATATGGGGAGAAAAGAAGCAGTTTTCTCTGCGTGAAGGTTGTTCAAGTTGGTTTACCATCTGCCTCCTGTTTTGGCCTGCCGGGAGAAGAGTGCTTTCCGCGGCCAGCAATGGTTGGGACACCACCTGGTGTTTAAGCATGCGGATCACTGTATCGGCGCTTACAGCGGGGAGCATTAAATCCCGATATGGATCGTTGCAGGTATGGCGCAATCGTAAGCCATGGAGGAGGGGCCAGTATTGTCAACCAATCAGTGAAGATCTACTTAGATGTTTATCTAAACCTCCAGGTACTACACCTTTCAAAAGTGAAGCGGGCACTGAGGAAAGCCGCGAGGCTGAAACGCGTCTGCCCAGCGTTTCACGAAGTCATTAAGATTTTGTCTCCAGCCTGAATTGCAAATAAATTCAACTTTTACAACCGAGCAGGTGTCGGACCCATTCTTTGAGTGGGATTGGAGTTTATGTGTGACCGGTAGCAAGCACCGTTTTCCGGCACGCCTTTTCGATTTGGAGCAACGCGCCTGGCTTGCAAAGCTTGGACTTTGGTACGAAATACAGCGCGTCGCCCCTGATGGTACAAGTTACTTACTGGATTTGGTGCCATATGGGGAGAAAAGAAGCAGTTTTCTCTGCGTGAAGGTTGTTCAAGTTGGTTTACCATCTGCCTCCTGTTTTGGCCTGCCGGGAGAAGAGTGCTTTCCGCGGCCAGCAATGGTTGGGACACCACCTGGTGTTTAAGCATGCGGATCACTGTATCGGCGCTTACAGCGGGGAGCATTAAATCCCGATATGGATCGTTGCAGGTATGGCGCAATCGTAAGCCATGGAGGAGGGGCCAGTATTGTCAACCAATCAGTGAAGATCTACTTAGATGTTTATCTAAACCTCCAGGTACTACACCTTTCAAAAGTGAAGCGGGCACTGAGGAAAGCCGCGAGGCTGAAACGCGTCTGCCCAGCGTTTCACGAAGTCATTAAGATTTTGTCTCCAGCCTGAATTGCAAATAAATTCAACTTTTACAACCGAGCAGGTGTCGGACCCATTCTTTGAGTGGGATTGGAGTTTATGTGTGACCGGTAGCAAGCACCGTTTTCCGGCACGCCTTTTCGATTTGGAGCAACGCGCCTGGCTTGCAAAGCTTGGACTTTGGTACGAAATACAGCGCGTCGCCCCCCTGATGGTACAAGTTACTTACTGGATTTGGTGCCATATGGGGAGAAAAGAAGCAGTTTTCTCTGCGTGAAGGTTGTTCAAGTTGGTTTACCATCTGCCTCCTGTTTTGGCCTGCCGGGAGAAGAGTGCTTTCCGCGGCCAGCAATGGTTGGGACACCACCTGGTGTTTAAGCATGCGGATCACTGTATCAGCGCTTACAGCGGGGAGCATTAAATCCCGATATGGATCGTTGCAGGTATGGCGCAATCGTAAGCCATGGAGGAGGGGCCAGTATTGTCAACCAATCAGTGAAGATCTACTTAGATGTTTATCTAAACCTCCAGGTACTACACCTTTCAAAAGTGAAGCGGGCACTGAGGAAAGCCGCGAGGCTGAAACGCGTCTGCCCAGCATTTCACGAAGTCATTATGATTTTGTCTCCAGCCTGAATTGCAAATAAATTCAACTTTTACAACCGAGCAGGTGTCGGACCCATTCTTTGAGTGGGATTGGAGTTTATGTGTGACCGGTAGCAAGCACCGTTTTCCGGCACGCCTTTTCGATTTGGAGCAACGCGCCTGGCTTGCAAAGCTTGGACTTTGGTACGAAATACAGCGCGTCGCCCCCTGATGGTACAAGTTACTTACTGGATTTGGTGCCATATGGGGAGAAAAGAAGCAGTTTTCTCTGCGTGAAGGTTGTTCAAGTTGGTTTACCATCTGCCTCCTGTTTTGGCCTGCCGGGAGAAGAGTGCTTTCCGCGGCCAGCAATGGTTGGGACACCACCTGGTGTTTAAGCATGCGGATCACTGTATCGGCGCTTACAGCGGGGAGCATTAAATCCCGATATGGATCGTTGCAGGTATGGCGCAATCGTAAGCCATGGAGGAGGGGCCAGTATTGTCAACCAATCAGTGAAGATCTACTTAGATGTTTATCAAAACCTCCAGGTACTACACCTTTCAAAAGTGAAGCGGGCACTGAGGAAAGCCGCGAGGCTGAAACGCGTCTGCCCAGCATTTCACGAAGTCATTAAGATTTTGTCTCCAGCCTGAATTGCAAATAAATTCAACTTTTACAACCGAGCAGGTGTCGGACCCATTCTTTGAGTGGGATTGGAGTTTATGTGTGACCGGTAGCAAGCACCGTTTTCCGGCACGCCTTTCGATTTGGAGCAACGCGCCTGGCTTGCAAAGCTTGGACTTTGGTACGAAATACAGCGCGTCGCCCCCTGATGGTACAAGTTACTTACTGGATTTGGTGCCATATGGGGAGAAAAGAAGCAGTTTTCTCTGCGTGAAGGTTGTTCAAGTTGGTTTACCATCTGCCTCCTGTTTTGGCCTGCCGGGAGAAGAGTGCTTTCCGCGGCCAGCAATGGTTGGGACACCACCTGGTGTTTAAGCATGCGGATCACTGTATCGGCGCTTACAGCGGGGAGCATTAAATCCCGATATGGATCGTTGCAGGTATGGCGCAATCGTAAGCCATGGAGGAGGGGCCAGTATTGTCAACCAATCAGTGAAGATCTACTTAGATGTTTATCTAAACCTCCAGGTACTACACCTTTCAAAAGTGAAGCGGGCACTGAGGAAAGCCGCGAGGCTGAAACGCGTCTGCCCAGCGTTTCACGAAGTCATTAAGATTTTGTCTCCAGCCTGAATTGCAAATAAATTCAACTTTTACAACCGAGCAGGTGTCGGACCCATTCTTTGAGTGGGATTGGAGTTTATGTGTGACCGGTAGCAAGCACCGTTTTCCGGCACGCCTTTTCGATTTGGAGCAACGCGCCTGGCTTGCAAAGCTTGGACTTTGGTACGAAATACAGCGCGTCGCCCCCTGATGGTACAAGTTACTTACTGGATTTGGTGCCATATGGGGAGAAAAGAAGCAGTTTTCTCTGCGTGAAGGTTGTTCAAGTTGGTTTACCATCTGCCTCCTGTTTTGGCCTGCCGGGAGAAGAGTGCTTTCCGCGGCCAGCAATGGTTGGGACACCACCTGGTGTTTAAGCATGCGGATCACTGTATCGGCGCTTACAGCGGGGAGCATTAAATCCCGATATGGATCGTTGCAGGTATGGCGCAATCGTAAGCCATGGAGGAGGGGCCAGTATTGTCAACCAATCAGTGAAGATCTACTTAGATGTTTATCTAAACCTCCAGGTACTACACCTTTCAAAAGTGAAGCGGGCACTGAGGAAAGCCGCGAGGCTGAAACGCGTCTGCCCAGCGTTTCACGAAGTCATTAAGATTTTGTCTCCAGCCTGAATTGCAAATAAATTCAACTTTTACAACCGAGCAGGTGTCGGACCCATTCTTTGAGTGGGATTGGAGTTTATGTGTGACCGGTAGCAAGCACCGTTTTCCGGCACGCCTTTTCGATTTGGAGCAACGCGCCTGGCTTGCAAAGCTTGGACTTTGGTACGAAATACAGCGCGTCGCCCCCCTGATGGTACAAGTTACTTACTGGATTTGGTGCCATATGGGGAGAAAAGAAGCAGTTTTCTCTGCGTGAAGGTTGTTCAAGTTGGTTTACCATCTGCCTCCTGTTTTGGCCTGCCGGGAGAAGAGTGCTTTCCGCGGCCAGCAATGGTTGGGACACCACCTGGTGTTTAAGCATGCGGATCACTGTATCAGCGCTTACAGCGGGGAGCATTAAATCCCGATATGGATCGTTGCAGGTATGGCGCAATCGTAAGCCATGGAGGAGGGGCCAGTATTGTCAACCAATCAGTGAAGATCTACTTAGATGTTTATCTAAACCTCCAGGTACTACACCTTTCAAAAGTGAAGCGGGCACTGAGGAAAGCCGCGAGGCTGAAACGCGTCTGCCCAGCATTTCACGAAGTCATTATGATTTTGTCTCCAGCCTGAATTGCAAATAAATTCAACTTTTACAACCGAGCAGGTGTCGGACCCATTCTTTGAGTGGGATTGGAGTTTATGTGTGACCGGTAGCAAGCACCGTTTTCCGGCACGCCTTTTCGATTTGGAGCAACGCGCCTGGCTTGCAAAGCTTGGACTTTGGTACGAAATACAGCGCGTCGCCCCCCTGATGGTACAAGTTACTTACTGGATTTGGTGCCATATGGGGAGAAAAGAAGCAGTTTTCTCTGCGTGAAGGTTGTTCAAGTTGGTTTACCATCTGCCTCCTGTTTTGGTCTGCCGGGAGAAGAGTGCTTTCCGCGGCCAGCAATGGTTGGGACACCACCTGGTGTTTAAGCATGCGGATCACTGTATCGGCGCTTACAGCGGGGAGCATTAAATCCCGATATGGATCGTTGCAGGTATGGCGCAATCGTAAGCCATGGAGGAGGGGCCAGTATTGTCAACCAATCAGTGAAGATCTACTTAGATGTTTATCAAAACCTCCAGGTACTACACCTTTCAAAAGTGAAGCGGGCACTGAGGAAAGCCGCGAGGCTGAAATGCGTCTGCCCAGCGTTTCACGAAGTCATTAAGATTTTGTCTCCAGCCTGAATTGCAAATAAATTCAACTTTTACAACCGAGCAGGTGTCGGACCCATTCTTTGAGTGGGATTGGAGTTTATGTGTGACCGGTAGCAAGCACCGTTTTCCGGCACGCCTTTTCGATTTGGAGCAACGCGCCTGGCTTGCAAAGCTTGGACTTTGGTACGAAATACAGCGCGTCGCCCCTGATGGTACAAGTTACTTACTGGATTTGGTGCCATATGGGGAGAAAAGAAGCAGTTTTCTCTGCGTGAAGGTTGTTCAAGTTGGTTTACCATCTGCCTCCTGTTTTGGCCTGCCGGGAGAAGAGTGCTTTCCGCGGCCAGCAATGGTTGGGACACCACCTGGTGTTTAAGCATGCGGATCACTGTATCGGCGCTTACAGCGGGGAGCATTAAATCCCGATATGGATCGTTGCAGGTATGGCGCAATCGTAAGCCATGGAGGAGGGGCCAGTATTGTCAACCAATCAGTGAAGATCTACTTAGATGTTTATCTAAACCTCCAGGTACTACACCTTTCAAAAGTGAAGCGGGCACTGAGGAAAGCCGCGAGGCTGAAACGCGTCTGCCCAGCGTTTCACGAAGTCATTAAGATTTTGTCTCCAGCCTGAATTGCAAATAAATTCAACTTTTACAACCGAGCAGGTGTCGGACCCATTCTTTGAGTGGGATTGGAGTTTATGTGTGACCGGTAGCAAGCACCGTTTTCCGGCACGCCTTTTCGATTTGGAGCAACGCGCCTGGCTTGCAAAGCTTGGACTTTGGTACGAAATACAGCGCGTCGCCCCTGATGGTACAAGTTACTTACTGGATTTGGTGCCATATGGGGAGAAAAGAAGCAGTTTTCTCTGCGTGAAGGTTGTTCAAGTTGGTTTACCATCTGCCTCCTGTTTTGGCCTGCCGGGAGAAGAGTGCTTTCCGCGGCCAGCAATGGTTGGGACACCACCTGGTGTTTAAGCATGCGGATCACTGTATCGGCGCTTACAGCGGGGAGCATTAAATCCCGATATGGATCGTTGCAGGTATGGCGCAATCGTAAGCCATGGAGGAGGGGCCAGTATTGTCAACCAATCAGTGAAGATCTACTTAGATGTTTATCTAAACCTCCAGGTACTACACCTTTCAAAAGTGAAGCGGGCACTGAGGAAAGCCGCGAGGCTGAAACGCGTCTGCCCAGCATTTCACGAAGTCATTAAGATTTTGTCTCCAGCCTGAATTGCAAATAAATTCAACTTTTACAACCGAGCAGGTGTCGGACCCATTCTTTGAGTGGGATTGGAGTTTATGTGTGACCGGTAGCAAGCACCGTTTTCCGGCACGCCTTTTCGATTTGGAGCAACGCGCCTGGCTTGCAAAGCTTGGACTTTGGTACGAAATACAGCGCGTCGCCCCCCTGATGGTACAAGTTACTTACTGGATTTGGTGCCATATGGGGAGAAAAGAAGCAGTTTTCTCTGCGTGAAGGTTGTTCAAGTTGGTTTACCATCTGCCTCCTGTTTTGGTCTGCCGGGAGAAGAGTGCTTTCCGCGGCCAGCAATGGTTGGGACACCACCTGGTGTTTAAGCATGCGGATCACTGTATCGGCGCTTACAGCGGGGAGCATTAAATCCCGATATGGATCGTTGCAGGTATGGCGCAATCGTAAGCCATGGAGGAGGGGCCAGTATTGTCAACCAATCAGTGAAGATCTACTTAGATGTTTATCAAAACCTCCAGGTACTACACCTTTCAAAAGTGAAGCGGGCACTGAGGAAAGCCGCGAGGCTGAAACGCGTCTGCCCAGCGTTTCACGAAGTCATTAAGATTTTGTCTCCAGCCTGAATTGCAAATAAATTCAACTTTTACAACCGAGCAGGTGTCGGACCCATTCTTTGAGTGGGATTGGAGTTTATGTGTGACCGGTAGCAAGCACCGTTTTCCGGCACGCCTTTTCGATTTGGAGCAACGCGCCTGGCTTGCAAAGCTTGGACTTTGGTACGAAATACAGCGCGTCGCCCCCTGATGGTACAAGTTACTTACTGGATTTGGTGCCATATGGGGAGAAAAGAAGCAGTTTTCTCTGCGTGAAGGTTGTTCAAGTTGGTTTACCATCTGCCTCCTGTTTTGGCCTGCCGGGAGAAGAGTGCTTTCCGCGGCCAGCAATGGTTGGGACACCACCTGGTGTTTAAGCATGCGGATCACTGTATCGGCGCTTACAGCGGGGAGCATTAAATCCCGATATGGATCGTTGCAGGTATGGCGCAATCGTAAGCCATGGAGGAGGGGCCAGTATTGTCAACCAATCAGTGAAGATCTACTTAGATGTTTATCTAAACCTCCAGGTACTACACCTTTCAAAAGTGAAGCGGGCACTGAGGAAAGCCGCGAGGCTGAAACGCGTCTGCCCAGCGTTTCACGAAGTCATTAAGATTTTGTCTCCAGCCTGAATTGCAAATAAATTCAACTTTTACAACCGAGCAGGTGTCGGACCCATTCTTTGAGTGGGATTGGAGTTTATGTGTGACCGGTAGCAAGCACCGTTTTCCGGCACGCCTTTCGATTTGGAGCAACGCGCCTGGCTTGCAAAGCTTGGACTTTGGTACGAAATACAGCGCGTCGCCCCCCTGATGGTACAAGTTACTTACTGGATTTGGTGCCATATGGGGAGAAAAGAAGCAGTTTTCTCTGCGTGAAGGTTGTTCAAGTTGGTTTACCATCTGCCTCCTGTTTTGGCCTGCCGGGAGAAGAGTGCTTTCCGCGGCCAGCAATGGTTGGGACACCACCTGGTGTTTAAGCATGCGGATCACTGTATCGGCGCTTACAGCGGGGAGCATTAAATCCCGATATGGATCGTTGCAGGTATGGCGCAATCGTAAGCCATGGAGGAGGGGCCAGTATTGTCAACCAATCAGTGAAGATCTACTTAGATGTTTATCTAAACCTCCAGGTACTACACCTTTCAAAAGTGAAGCGGGCACTGAGGAAAGCCGCGAGGCTGAAACGCGTCTGCCCAGCGTTTCACGAAGTCATTAAGATTTTGTCTCCAGCCTGAATTGCAAATAAATTCAACTTTTACAACCGAGCAGGTGTCGGACCCATTCTTTGAGTGGGATTGGAGTTTATGTGTGACCGGTAGCAAGCACCGTTTTCCGGCACGCCTTTTCGATTTGGAGCAACGCGCCTGGCTTGCAAAGCTTGGACTTTGGTACGAAATACAGCGCGTCGCCCCCCTGATGGTACAAGTTACTTACTGGATTTGGTGCCATATGGGGAGAAAAGAAGCAGTTTTCTCTGCGTGAAGGTTGTTCAAGTTGGTTTACCATCTGCCTCCTGTTTTGGCCTGCCGGGAGAAGAGTGCTTTCCGCGGCCAGCAATGGTTGGGACACCACCTGGTGTTTAAGCATGCGGATCACTGTATCGGCGCTTACAGCGGGGAGCATTAAATCCCGATATGGATCGTTGCAGGTATGGCGCAATCGTAAGCCATGGAGGAGGGGCCAGTATTGTCAACCAATCAGTGAAGATCTACTTAGATGTTTATCTAAACCTCCAGGTACTACACCTTTCAAAAGTGAAGCGGGCACTGAGGAAAGCCGCGAGGCTGAAACGCGTCTGCCCAGCATTTCACGAAGTCATTATGATTTTGTCTCCAGCCTGAATTGCAAATAAATTCAACTTTTACAACCGAGCAGGTGTCGGACCCATTCTTTGAGTGGGATTGGAGTTTATGTGTGACCGGTAGCAAGCACCGTTTTCCGGCACGCCTTTTCGATTTGGAGCAACGCGCCTGGCTTGCAAAGCTTGGACTTTGGTACGAAATACAGCGCGTCGCCCCCCTGATGGTACAAGTTACTTACTGGATTTGGTGCCATATGGGGAGAAAAGAAGCAGTTTTCTCTGCGTGAAGGTTGTTCAAGTTGGTTTACCATCTGCCTCCTGTTTTGGCCTGCCGGGAGAAGAGTGCTTTCCGCGGCCAGCAATGGTTGGGACACCACCTGGTGTTTAAGCATGCGGATCACTGTATCGGCGCTTACAGCGGGGAGCATTAAATCCCGATATGGATCGTTGCAGGTATGGCGCAATCGTAAGCCATGGAGGAGGGGCCAGTATTGTCAACCAATCAGTGAAGATCTACTTAGATGTTTATCTAAACCTCCAGGTACTACACCTTTCAAAAGTGAAGCGGGCACTGAGGAAAGCCGCGAGGCTGAAACGCGTCTGCCCAGCATTTCACGAAGTCATTAAGATTTTGTCTCCAGCCTGAATTGCAAATAAATTCAACTTTTACAACCGAGCAGGTGTCGGACCCATTCTTTGAGTGGGATTGGAGTTTATGTGTGACCGGTAGCAAGCACCGTTTTCCGGCACGCCTTTTCGATTTGGAGCAACGCGCCTGGCTTGCAAAGCTTGGACTTTGGTACGAAATACAGCGCGTCGCCCCCTGATGGTACAAGTTACTTACTGGATTTGGTGCCATATGGGGAGAAAAGAAGCAGTTTTCTCTGCGTGAAGGTTGTTCAAGTTGGTTTACCATCTGCCTCCTGTTTTGGCCTGCCGGGAGAAGAGTGCTTTCCGCGGCCAGCAATGGTTGGGACACCACCTGGTGTTTAAGCATGCGGATCACTGTATCGGCGCTTACAGCGGGGAGCATTAAATCCCGATATGGATCGTTGCAGGTATGGCGCAATCGTAAGCCATGGAGGAGGGGCCAGTATTGTCAACCAATCAGTGAAGATCTACTTAGATGTTTATCTAAACCTCCAGGTACTACACCTTTCAAAAGTGAAGCGGGCACTGAGGAAAGCCGCGAGGCTGAAACGCGTCTGCCCAGCATTTCACGAAGTCATTAAGATTTTGTCTCCAGCCTGAATTGCAAATAAATTCAACTTTTACAACCGAGCAGGTGTCGGACCCATTCTTTGAGTGGGATTGGAGTTTATGTGTGACCGGTAGCAAGCACCGTTTTCCGGCACGCCTTTCGATTTGGAGCAACGCGCCTGGCTTGCAAAGCTTGGACTTTGGTACGAAATACAGCGCGTCGCCCCTGATGGTACAAGTTACTTACTGGATTTGGTGCCATATGGGGAGAAAAGAAGCAGTTTTCTCTGCGTGAAGGTTGTTCAAGTTGGTTTACCATCTGCCTCCTGTTTTGGCCTGCCGGGAGAAGAGTGCTTTCCGCGGCCAGCAATGGTTGGGACACCACCTGGTGTTTAAGCATGCGGATCACTGTATCGGCGCTTACAGCGGGGAGCATTAAATCCCGATATGGATCGTTGCAGGTATGGCGCAATCGTAAGCCATGGAGGAGGGGCCAGTATTGTCAACCAATCAGTGAAGATCTACTTAGATGTTTATCTAAACCTCCAGGTACTACACCTTTCAAAAGTGAAGCGGGCACTGAGGAAAGCCGCGAGGCTGAAACGCGTCTGCCCAGCGTTTCACGAAGTCATTAAGATTTTGTCTCCAGCCTGAATTGCAAATAAATTCAACTTTTACAACCGAGCAGGTGTCGGACCCATTCTTTGAGTGGGATTGGAGTTTATGTGTGACCGGTAGCAAGCACCGTTTTCCGGCACGCCTTTTCGATTTGGAGCAACGCGCCTGGCTTGCAAAGCTTGGACTTTGGTACGAAATACAGCGCGTCGCCCCCCTGATGGTACAAGTTACTTACTGGATTTGGTGCCATATGGGGAGAAAAGAAGCAGTTTTCTCTGCGTGAAGGTTGTTCAAGTTGGTTTACCATCTGCCTCCTGTTTTGGCCTGCCGGGAGAAGAGTGCTTTCCGCGGCCAGCAATGGTTGGGACACCACCTGGTGTTTAAGCATGCGGATCACTGTATCGGCGCTTACAGCGGGGAGCATTAAATCCCGATATGGATCGTTGCAGGTATGGCGCAATCGTAAGCCATGGAGGAGGGGCCAGTATTGTCAACCAATCAGTGAAGATCTACTTAGATGTTTATCTAAACCTCCAGGTACTACACCTTTCAAAAGTGAAGCGGGCACTGAGGAAAGCCGCGAGGCTGAAACGCGTCTGCCCAGCATTTCACGAAGTCATTATGATTTTGTCTCCAGCCTGAATTGCAAATAAATTCAACTTTTACAACCGAGCAGGTGTCGGACCCATTCTTTGAGTGGGATTGGAGTTTATGTGTGACCGGTAGCAAGCACCGTTTTCCGGCACGCCTTTTCGATTTGGAGCAACGCGCCTGGCTTGCAAAGCTTGGACTTTGGTACGAAATACAGCGCGTCGCCCCCCTGATGGTACAAGTTACTTACTGGATTTGGTGCCATATGGGGAGAAAAGAAGCAGTTTTCTCTGCGTGAAGGTTGTTCAAGTTGGTTTACCATCTGCCTCCTGTTTTGGTCTGCCGGGAGAAGAGTGCTTTCCGCGGCCAGCAATGGTTGGGACACCACCTGGTGTTTAAGCATGCGGATCACTGTATCGGCGCTTACAGCGGGGAGCATTAAATCCCGATATGGATCGTTGCAGGTATGGCGCAATCGTAAGCCATGGAGGAGGGGCCAGTATTGTCAACCAATCAGTGAAGATCTACTTAGATGTTTATCTAAACCTCCAGGTACTACACCTTTCAAAAGTGAAGCGGGCACTGAGGAAAGCCGCGAGGCTGAAACGCGTCTGCCCAGCGTTTCACGAAGTCATTAAGATTTTGTCTCCAGCCTGAATTGCAAATAAATTCAACTTTTACAACCGAGCAGGTGTCGGACCCATTCTTTGAGTGGGATTGGAGTTTATGTGTGACCGGTAGCAAGCACCGTTTTCCGGCACTGCCTTTTCGATTTGGAGCAACGCGCCTGGCTTGCAAAGCTTGGACTTTGGTACGAAATACAGCGCGTCGCCCCTGATGGTACAAGTTACTTACTGGATTTGGTGCCATATGGGGAGAAAAGAAGCAGTTTTCTCTGCGTGAAGGTTGTTCAAGTTGGTTTACCATCTGCCTCCTGTTTTGGCCTGCCGGGAGAAGAGTGCTTTCCGCGGCCAGCAATGGTTGGGACACCACCTGGTGTTTAAGCATGCGGATCACTGTATCGGCGCTTACAGCGGGGAGCATTAAATCCCGATATGGATCGTTGCAGGTATGGCGCAATCGTAAGCCATGGAGGAGGGGCCAGTATTGTCAACCAATCAGTGAAGATCTACTTAGATGTTTATCTAAACCTCCAGGTACTACACCTTTCAAAAGTGAAGCGGGCACTGAGGAAAGCCGCGAGGCTGAAACGCGTCTGCCCAGCATTTCACGAAGTCATTAAGATTTTGTCTCCAGCCTGAATTGCAAATAAATTCAACTTTTACAACCGAGCAGGTGTCGGACCCATTCTTTGAGTGGGATTGGAGTTTATGTGTGACCGGTAGCAAGCACCGTTTTCCGGCACGCCTTTTCGATTTGGAGCAACGCGCCTGGCTTGCAAAGCTTGGACTTTGGTACGAAATACAGCGCGTCGCCCCCTGATGGTACAAGTTACTTACTGGATTTGGTGCCATATGGGGAGAAAAGAAGCAGTTTTCTCTGCGTGAAGGTTGTTCAAGTTGGTTTACCATCTGCCTCCTGTTTTGGCCTGCCGGGAGAAGAGTGCTTTCCGCGGCCAGCAATGGTTGGGACACCACCTGGTGTTTAAGCATGCGGATCACTGTATCGGCGCTTACAGCGGGGAGCATTAAATCCCGATATGGATCGTTGCAGGTATGGCGCAATCGTAAGCCATGGAGGAGGGGCCAGTATTGTCAACCAATCAGTGAAGATCTACTTAGATGTTTATCAAAACCTCCAGGTACTACACCTTTCAAAAGTGAAGCGGGCACTGAGGAAAGCCGCGAGGCTGAAACGCGTCTGCCCAGCGTTTCACGAAGTCATTAAGATTTTGTCTCCAGCCTGAATTGCAAATAAATTCAACTTTTACAACCGAGCAGGTGTCGGACCCATTCTTTGAGTGGGATTGGAGTTTATGTGTGACCGGTAGCAAGCACCGTTTTCCGGCACGCCTTTTCGATTTGGAGCAACGCGCCTGGCTTGCAAAGCTTGGACTTTGGTACGAAATACAGCGCGTCGCCCCCCTGATGGTACAAGTTACTTACTGGATTTGGTGCCATATGGGGAGAAAAGAAGCAGTTTTCTCTGCGTGAAGGTTGTTCAAGTTGGTTTACCATCTGCCTCCTGTTTTGGCCTGCCGGGAGAAGAGTGCTTTCCGCGGCCAGCAATGGTTGGGACACCACCTGGTGTTTAAGCATGCGGATCACTGTATCGGCGCTTACAGCGGGGAGCATTAAATCCCGATATGGATCGTTGCAGGTATGGCGCAATCGTAAGCCATGGAGGAGGGGCCAGTATTGTCAACCAATCAGTGAAGATCTACTTAGATGTTTATCAAAACCTCCAGGTACTACACCTTTCAAAAGTGAAGCGGGCACTGAGGAAAGCCGCGAGGCTGAAACGCGTCTGCCCAGCATTTCACGAAGTCATTAAGATTTTGTCTCCAGCCTGAATTGCAAATAAATTCAACTTTTACAACCGAGCAGGTGTCGGACCCATTCTTTGAGTGGGATTGGAGTTTATGTGTGACCGGTAGCAAGCACCGTTTTCCGGCACGCCTTTTCGATTTGGAGCAACGCGCCTGGCTTGCAAAGCTTGGACTTTGGTACGAAATACAGCGCGTCGCCCCCCTGATGGTACAAGTTACTTACTGGATTTGGTGCCATATGGGGAGAAAAGAAGCAGTTTTCTCTGCGTGAAGGTTGTTCAAGTTGGTTTACCATCTGCCTCCTGTTTTGGCCTGCCGGGAGAAGAGTGCTTTCCGCGGCCAGCAATGGTTGGGACACCACCTGGTGTTTAAGCATGCGGATCACTGTATCAGCGCTTACAGCGGGGAGCATTAAATCCCGATATGGATCGTTGCAGGTATGGCGCAATCGTAAGCCATGGAGGAGGGGCCAGTATTGTCAACCAATCAGTGAAGATCTACTTAGATGTTTATCTAAACCTCCAGGTACTACACCTTTCAAAAGTGAAGCGGGCACTGAGGAAAGCCGCGAGGCTGAAACGCGTCTGCCCAGCATTTCACGAAGTCATTAAGATTTGGTCTCCAGCCTGAATTGCAAATAAATTCAACTTTTACAACCGAGCAGGTGTCGGACCCATTCTTTGAGTGGGATTGGAGTTTATGTGTGACCGGTAGCAAGCACCGTTTTCCGGCACGCCTTTTCGATTTGGAGCAACGCGCCTGGCTTGCAAAGCTTGGACTTTGGTACGAAATACAGCGCGTCGCCCCTGATGGTACAAGTTACTTACTGGATTTGGTGCCATATGGGGAGAAAAGAAGCAGTTTTCTCTGCGTGAAGGTTGTTCAAGTTGGTTTACCATCTGCCTCCTGTTTTGGCCTGCCGGGAGAAGAGTGCTTTCCGCGGCCAGCAATGGTTGGGACACCACCTGGTGTTTAAGCATGCGGATCACTGTATCGGCGCTTACAGCGGGGAGCATTAAATCCCGATATGGATCGTTGCAGGTATGGCGCAATCGTAAGCCATGGAGGAGGGGCCAGTATTGTCAACCAATCAGTGAAGATCTACTTAGATGTTTATCTAAACCTCCAGGTACTACACCTTTCAAAAGTGAAGCGGGCACTGAGGAAAGCCGCGAGGCTGAAACGCGTCTGCCCAGCATTTCACGAAGTCATTAAGATTTTGTCTCCAGCCTGAATTGCAAATAAATTCAACTTTTACAACCGAGCAGGTGTCGGACCCATTCTTTGAGTGGGATTGGAGTTTATGTGTGACCGGTAGCAAGCACCGTTTTCCGGCACGCCTTTTCGATTTGGAGCAACGCGCCTGGCTTGCAAAGCTTGGACTTTGGTACGAAATACAGCGCGTCGCCCCTGATGGTACAAGTTACTTACTGGATTTGGTGCCATATGGGGAGAAAAGAAGCAGTTTTCTCTGCGTGAAGGTTGTTCAAGTTGGTTTACCATCTGCCTCCTGTTTTGGTCTGCCGGGAGAAGAGTGCTTTCCGCGGCCAGCAATGGTTGGGACACCACCTGGTGTTTAAGCATGCGGATCACTGTATCGGCGCTTACAGCGGGGAGCATTAAATCCCGATATGGATCGTTGCAGGTATGGCGCAATCGTAAGCCATGGAGGAGGGGCCAGTATTGTCAACCAATCAGTGAAGATCTACTTAGATGTTTATTTAAACCTCCAGGTACTACACCTTTCAAAAGTGAAGCGGGCACTGAGGAAAGCCGCGAGGCTGAAACGCGTCTGCCCAGCATTTCACGAAGTCATTATGATTTTGTCTCCAGCCTGAATTGCAAATAAATTCAACTTTTACAACCGAGCAGGTGTCGGAGCCATTCTTTGAGTGGGATTGGAGTTTATGTGTGACCGGTAGCAAGCACCGTTTTCCGGCACGCCTTTTCGATTTGGAGCAACGCGCCTGACTTGCAAAGCTTGGACTTTGGTACGAAATACAGCGCGTCGCCCCCCCTGATGGTACAAGTTACTTACTGGATTTGGTGCCATATGGGGGGAAAAGAAGCAGTTTTCTCTGCGTGAAGGTTGTTCAAGTTGGTTTACCATCTGCCTCCTGTTTTGGTCTGCCGGGAGAAGAGTGCTTTCCGCGGCCAGCAATGGTTGGGACACCACCTGGTGTTTAAGCATGCGGATCACTGTATCGGTGCTTACAGCGGGGAGCATTAAATCCCGATATGGATCGTTGCAGGTATGGCGCAATCGTAAGCCATGGTGGAGGGGCCAGTATTGTAAACCAATCAGTGAAGATCTACTTAGATGTTTA
This sequence comes from Calotriton arnoldi, assembly GCA_963921515.1. Taxonomy (NCBI): domain Eukaryota; kingdom Metazoa; phylum Chordata; class Amphibia; order Caudata; family Salamandridae; genus Calotriton; species Calotriton arnoldi. Next base: position 4,864,442 of record CAWUFW010000206.1, read on the forward strand.
TCAAAACCTCCAGGTACTACACCTTTCAAAAGTGAAGCGGGCACTGAGGAACGCCGCGAGGCTGAAATGCGTCTGCCCAGCGTTTCACGAAGTCATTAAGATTTTGTCTCCAGCCTGAATTGCAAATAAATTCAACTTTTACAACCGAGCAGGTGTTGGACCCATTCTTTGAGTGGGATTGGAGTTTATGTGTGACCGGTAGCATGCACCGTTTTCCGGCACGCCTTTTCGATTTGGAGCAACGCGCCTGGCTTGCAAAGCTTGGACTTTGGTACGAAATACAGCGCGTCGCCCCCCCTGGTGGTACAAGTTACTTACTGGATTTGGTGCCATATGGGGAGAAAAGAAGCAGTTTTCTCTGCGTGAAGGTTGTTCAAGTTGGTTTACCATCTGCCTCCTGTTTTGGGCTGCCGGGAGAAGAGTGCTTTCCGCGGCCAGCAATGGTTGGGACACCACCTGGTGTTTAAGCATGCGGATCACTGTATCGGCGCTTACAGCGGGGAGCATTAAATCCCAATATGGATCGTTGCAGGTATGGCGCAATCGAAAGCCATGGAGGAGGGGCCAGTATTGTCAACCAATCAGTGAAGATCTACTTAGATGTTTATCTAAACCTCCAGGTACTACACCTTTCAAAAGTGAAGCGGGCACTGAGGAAAGCCGCGAGGCTGAAACGCGTCTGCCCAGCATTTCACGAAGTCATTATAATTTTGTCTCCAGCCTGAATTGCAATTAAATTCAACTTTTACAACCGAGCAGGTGTCGGAGCCATTCTTTGAGTGGGATTGGAGTTTATGTGTGACCGGTAGCAAGCACCGTTTTCCGGCACGCCTTTCGATTTGGAGCAACGCGCCTGGCTTGCAAAGCTTGGACTTTGGTACGAAATACAGCGCGTCGCCCCGGATGGTACAAGTTACTTACTGGATTTGGTGCCATATGGGGAGAAAAGAAGCAGTTTTCTCTGCGTGAAGGTTGTTCAAGTTGGTTTACCATCTGCCTCCTGTTTTGGTCTGCCGGGAGAAGAGTGCTTTCCGCGGCCAGCAATGGTTGGGACACCACCTGGTGTTTAAGCATGCGGATCACTGTATCGGCGCTTACAGCGGGGAGCATTAAATCCCGATATGGATCGTTGCAGGTATGGCGCAATCGTAAGCCATGGTGGAGGGGCCAGTATTGTCAACCAATCAGTGAAGATCTACTTAGATGTTTATCAAAACCTCCAGGTACTACACCTTTCAAAAGTGAAGCGGGCACTGAGGAAAGCCGCGAGGCTGAAATGCGTCTGCCCAGCGTTTCACGAAGTCATTAAGATTTTGTCTCCAGCCTGAATTGCAAATAAATTCAACTTTTACAACCGAGCAGGTGTCGGACCCATTCTTTGAGTGGGATTGGAGTTTATGTGTGACCGGTAGCATGCACCGTTTTCCGGCACGCCTTTTCGATTTGGAGCAACGCGCCTGGCTTGCAAAGCTTGGACTTTGGTACGAAATACAGCGCGTCGCCTCCTGATGGTACAAGTTACTTACTGGATTTGGTGCCATATGGGGAGAAAAGAAGCAGTTTTCTCTGCGTGAAGGTTGTTCAAGTTGGTTTACCATGTGCCTACTGTTTTGGCCTGCCGGGAGAAGAGTGCTTCCGCGGCCAGGAATGGTTGGGACACCACCTGGTGTTTAAGCATGCGGATCACTGTATCGGCGCTTACAGCGGGGAGCATTAAATCCCGATATGGATCGTTGCAGGTATGGCGCAATCGTAAGCCATGGAGGAGGGGCCAGTATTGTCAACCAATCAGTGAAGATCTACTTAGATGTTTATCTAAACCTCCAGGTACTAAACCTTTCAAAAGTGAAGCGGGCACTGAGGAAAGCCGCGAGGATGAAACGCGTCTGCCCAGCATTTCACGAAGTCATTAAGATTTTGTCTCCAGCCTGAATTGCAAATAAATTCAACTTTTACAACCGAGCAGGTGTCGGACCTATTCTTTGAGTGGGATTGAGTTTAGTGTGACCGGTAGCAAGCACCGTTTTCTAGCACGCTTTTTCGATTTGAAGCAACGCGCCTGGCTTGCAAAGCTTGGACTTTGGTACGAAATACACCGCGTCGCCCCCCCTGGTGGTACAAGTTACTTACTGGATTTGGTGCCATATGGGGAGAAAAGAAGCAGTTTTCTCTGCGTGAAGGTTGTTCAAGTTGGTTTACCATCTGCCTCCTCTTTTTGGGCTGCCGGGAGAAGAGTGCTTTCCGCGGCCAGCAATGGTTGGGACACCACCTGGTGTTTAAGCATGCGGATCACTGTATCAGCGCTTACAGCGGGGAGCATTAAATCCCGATATGGATCGTTGCAGGTATGGCGCAATTGTAAGCCATGGAGGAGGGGCCAGTATTGTCAACCAATCAGTGAAGATCTACTTAGATGTTTATTTAAACCTCCAGGTACTACACCTTTCAAAAGTGAAGCGGGCACTGAGGAAAGCCGCGAGGCTGAAACGCGTCTGCCCAGCATTTCACGAAGTCATTATGATTTTGTCTCCAGCCTGAATTGCAAATAAATTCAACTTTTACAACCGAGCAGGTGTCGGAGCCATTCTTTGAGTGGGATTGGAGTTTATGTGTGACCGGTAGCAAGCACCGTTTTCCGGCCTGCCTTTTCGATTTGGAGCAACGCGCCTGGCTTGCAAAGCTTGGACTTTGGTACGAAATACAGCGCGTCGCCCCCCCTGATGGTAGAAGTTACTTACTGGATTTGGTGCCATAAGGGGAGAAAAGAAGCAGTTTTCTCTGCGTGAAGGTTGTTCAAGTTGGTTTACCATCTGCCTCCTGTTTTGGCCTGCCGGTAGAAGAGTGCTTTCCGCGGCCAGCAATGGTTGGGACACTGCCTGGTGTTTAAGCATGCGGATCACTGTATCGGCGCTTACAGCGGGGAGCATTAAATCCCGATATGGATCGTTGCAGGTATGGCGCAATCGTAAGCCATGGAGGAGGGGCCAGTATTGTCAACCAATCAGTGAAGATCTACTTAGATGTTTACAAAACCTCCAGGTACTACACCTTTCAAAAGTGAAGCGGGCACTGAGGAAAGCCGCGAGGCTGAAACGCGTCTTCCCAGCATTTCACGAAGTCATTAAGATTTGGTCTCCAGCCTGAACTGCAAATAAATTCAACTTTTACAACCGAGCAGGTGTCGGACCCATTCTTTGAGTGGGATTGGAGTTTATGTGTGACCGCTAGCAAGCACCGTTTTCCGGCACGCCTTCTCGATTTGGAGCAACGCGCCTGGCTTGCAAAGCTTGGACTTTAGTACGAAATACAGCGCGTTGCCCCCTGATGGTACAAGTTACTTACTGGATTTGGTGCCATATGGGGAGAAAAGAAGCAGTTTTCTCTGCGTGAAGGTTGTTCAAGTTGGTTTACCATCTGCCTCCTGTTTTGGCCTGCTGGGACAAGAGTGCTTTCCGCGGCCAGCAATGGTTGGGACACCACCTGGTGTTTAAGCATGCGGATCACTGTATCGGCGCTTACAGCAGGGAGCATTAAATCCCAATATGGATCGTTGCAGGTATGGCGCAATCGTAAGCCATGGAGGAGGGGCCAGTATTGTGAACCAATCAGTGAAGATCTACTTAGATGTTTATCTAAACCTCCAGGTACTACACCTTTCAAAACTGAAGCGGGCACTGAGGAAAGCCGCGAGGCTGAAACGCGTCTGCCCAGCGTTTCACGAAGTCATTAAGATTTTGTCTCCAGCCTGAACTGCAAATAAATTCAACTTTTACAACCGAGCAGGTGTCGGACCCATTCTTTGAGTGGGATTGGAGTTTATGTGTGACCGGTAGCAAGCACCGTTTTCCGGCACGCCTTTTCGATTTGGAGCAACGCGCCTGACTTGCAAAGCTTGGACTTTGGTACTAAATACAGCCCGTCGCCCCCCCTGATGGAACAAGTTACTTACTGGATTTGGTGCCATATGGGGAGAAAAGAAGCAGTTTCTCTGCGTGAAGGTTGTTCAAGTTGGTTTACCATCTGCCTCCTGTATTGGCCTGCCGGGAGAAGAGTGCTTCCGCGGCCAGCAATGGTTGGGACACCACCTGGTGTTTAAGCATGCGGATCACTGTATCAGCGCTTACAGCGGGGAGCATTAAATCCCGATATGGATCGTTGCAGGTATGGCGCAATCGTAAGCCATGGAGGAGGGGCCAGTATTGTCAACCAATCAGTGAAGATCTACTTAGATGTTTATTTAAACCTCCAGGTACTACACCTTTCAAAAGTGAAGCGGGCACTGAGGAAAGCCGCGAGGCTGAAACGCGTCTGCCCAGCATTTCACGAAGTCATTATGATTTTGTCTCCAGCCTGAATTGCAAATAAATTCAACTTTTACAACCGAGCAGGTGCTCGGAGCCATTCTTTGAGTGGGATTGAGTTTATGTGTGACCGGTAGCAAGCACCGTTTCTCGGCACGCCTTTTTGATTTGGAGCAACGCGCCTGACTTGCAAAGCTTGGACTTTGGTACGAAATACAATGCTGCCGCCCCCTGATGGTACAAGTTACTTACTGGATTTGGTGCCATATGGGGGAAAAGAAGCAGTTTTCTCTGCGTGAAGGTTGTTCAAGTTGGTTTACCATCTGCCTCCTGTTTTGGTCTGCCGGGAGAAGAGTGCTTTCCGCGGCCAGCAATGGTTGGGACACCACCTGGTGCTTAAGCATGCGGATCACTGTATCGGTGCTTACAGCGGGGAGCATTAAATCCCGATATGGATCGTTGCAGGTATGGCGCAATCGTAAGCCATGGTGGAGGGGCCAGTATTGTCAACCAATCAGTGAAGATCTACTTAGATGTTTATCAAAACCTCCAGGTACTACACCTTTCAAAAGTGAAGCGGGCACTGAGGAAAGCCGCGAGGCTGAAATGCGTCTGCCCAGCTGTTTCACGAAGTCATTAAGATTTTGTCTCCAGCCTGAATTGCAAATAAATTCAACTTTTACAACCGAGCAGGTGTTGGACCCATTCTTTGAGTGGGATTGGAGTTTATGTGTGACCGGTAGCAAGCACCATTTTCCGGCCTGCCTTTTCGATTTGGAGCAACGCGCCTGGCTTGCAAAGCTTGGACTTTGGTACGAAATACAGCGCGCCGCCCCCTGATGGTAGAAGTTACTTACTGGATTTGGTGCCATATGGGGAGAAAAGAAGCAGTTTTCCTGCGTGAAGGTTGTTCAAGTTGGTTTACCATCTGCCTCCTGTTTTGGCCTGCTGGTAGAAGAGTGCTTTCCGCGGCCAGCAATGGTTGGGACACCACCTGGTGTTTAAGCATGCGGATCACTGTATCGGGCGCTTACAGCGGGGAGCATTAAATCCCGATATGGATCGTTGCAGGTATGGCGCAATCGTAAGCCATGGAGGAGGGGCCAGTATTGTCAACCAATCAGTGAAGATCTACTTAGATGTTTACAAAACCTCCAGGTACTACACCTTTCAAAAGTGAAGCGGGCACTGAGGAAAGCATCGAGGCTGAAACGCGTCTTCCCAGCATTTCACGAAGTCATTATGATTTTGTCTCCAGCCCGAATTGCAAATAAATTCAACTTTTACAACCGAGCAGGTGTCGGACCCATTCTTTGAGTGGGATTGGAGTTTATGTGTGACCGGTAGCATGCACCGTTTTCCGGCACGCCTTTTCGATTTGGAGCAACGCGCCTGGCTTGCAAAGCTTGGACTTTGGTACGAAATACAGCGCGTCGCCCCCCCTGATGGTACAAGTTACTTACTGGATTTGGTGCCATACGGGGAGAAAAGAAGCAGTTTTCTCTGCGTGAAGGTTGTTCAAGTTGGTTTACCATGTGCCTACTGTTTTGGGCTGCCGGGAGAAGAGTGCCCTCCGCGGCCAGGAATGGTTGGGACACCACCTGGTGTTTAAGCATGCGGATCACTGTATCGGCGCTTACAGTGGGGAGCATTAAATCCCGATATGGATCGTTGCAGGTATGGCGCAATCGTAAGCCATGGAGGAGGGGCCAGTATTGTCAACCAATCAGTGAAGATCTACTTAGATGTTTATCTAAACCTCCAGGTACTAAACCTTTCAAAAGTGAAGCGGGCACTGAGGAAAGCCGCGAGGCTGAAACGCGTCTGCCCAGCGTTTCACGAAGTCATTAAGATTTTGTCTCCAGCCTGAATTGCAAATAAATTCAACTTTTACAACCGAGCAGGTGTCGGACCTATTCTTTGAGTGGGATTGGAGTTTATGTGTGACCGGTAGCAAGCACCGTTTTCTAGCACGCCTTTTCGATTTGAAGCAACGCGCCTGGCTTGCAAAGCTTGGACTTTGGTACGAAATACACCGCGTCGCCCCCCCTGGTGGTACAAGTTACTTACTGGATTTGGTGCCATATGGGGAGAAAAGAAGCAGTTTTCTCTGCGTGAAGGTTGTTCAAGTTGGTTTACCATCTGCCTCCTGTTTTGGGCTGCCGGGAGAAGAGTGCTTTCCGCGGCCAGCAATGGTTGGGACACCACCTGGTGTTTAAGCATGCGGATCACTGTATCGGCGCTTACAGCGGGGAGCATTAAATCCCAATATGGATCGTTGCAGGTATGGCGCAATCGTAAGCCATGGAGGAGGGGCCAGTATTGTCAACCAATCAGTGAAGATCTACTTAGATGTTTATCTAAACCTCCAGGTACTACACCTTTCAAAAGTGAAGCGGGCACTGAGGAAAGCCGCGAGGCTGAAACGCGTCTGCCCAGCATTTCACGAAGTCATTATGATTTTGTCTCCAGCCTGAATTGCAATTAAATTCAACTTTTACAACCGAGCAGGTGTCGGAGCCATTCTTTGAGTGAGATTGGAGTTTATGTGTGACCGGTAGCAAGCACCGTTTTCCGGCACGCCTTTCGATTTGGAGCAACGAGCCTGGCTTGCAAAGCTTGGACTTTGGTACGCAAATACAGCGCATCGCTCTCCGGATGGTACAAGTTACTTACTGGATTTGGTGCCATATGGGGGAAAAGAAGCAGTTTTCTGCGTGAAGGTTGTTCAAGCTGGTTTACCATCTGCCTCCTGTTTTGGTCTGCCGGGAGAAGAGTGCTTTCCGCGGCCAGCAATGGTTGGGACACCACCTGGTGTTTAAGCATGCGGATCACTGTATCGGTGCTTACAGCGGGGAGCATTAAATCCCGATATGGATCGTTGCAGGTATGGCGCAATCGTAAGCCATGGTGGAGGGGCCAGTATTGTCAACCAATCAGTGAAGATCTACTTAGATGTTTATCAAAACCTCCAGGTACTACACCTTTCAAAAGTGAAGCGGGCACTGGGGAAAGCCGCGAGGCTGAAATGCGTCTGCCCAGCGTTTCACGAAGTAATTAAGATTTTGTCTCCAGCCTGAATTGCAAATAAATTCAACTTTTACAACCGAGCAGGTGTCGGACCCATTCTTTGAGTGGGATTGGAGTTTATGTGTGACCGGTAGCATGCACCGTTTTCCGGCACGCCTTTTCGATTTGGAGCAACGCGCCTGGCTTGCAAAGCTTGGACTTTGGTACGAAATACAGCGCATCGCCCCCCCTGATGGTACAAGTTACTTACTGGATTTGGTGCCATATGGGGAGAAAAGAAGCAGTTTTCTCTGCGTGAAGGTTGTTCAAGTTGGTTTACCATGTGCCTACTGTTTTGGCCTGCCGGGAGAAGAGTGCTTTCCGCGGCCAGGAATGGTTGGGACACCACCTGGTGTTTAAGCATGCGGATCACTGTATCGAGCGCTTACAGCGGGGAGCATTAAATCCCGATATGGATCGTTGCAGGTATGGCGCAATCGTAAGCCATGGAGGAGGGGCTAGTATTGTCAACAAATCAGTGAAGATCTACTTAGATGTTTATCTAAACCTCCAGGTACTAAACCTTTCAAAAGTGAAGCGGGCACTGAGGAAAGCCGCGAGGCTGAAACGCGTCTGCCCAGCGTTTCACGAAGTCATTAAGATTTTGTCTCCAGCCTGAATTGCAAATAAATTCAACTTTTACAACCGAGCAGGTGTCGGACCTATTCTTTGAGTGGGATTGGAGTTTATGTGTGACCGGTAGCAAGCACCGTTTTCTAGCACGCTTTTTCGATTTGAAGCAACGCGCCTGGCTTGCAAAGCTTGGACTTTGGTACGAAATACACCGCGTCGCCCCCCCCTGGTGGTACAAGTTACTTACTGGATTTGGTGCCATATGGGGAGAAAAGAAGCAGTTTTCTCTGCGTGAAGGTTGTTCAAGTTGGTTTACCATCTGCCTCCTCTTTTTGGGCTGCCGGGAGAAGAGTGCTTTCCGCGGCCAGCAATGGTTGGGACACCACCTGGTGTTTAAGCCATGCGGATCACTTTATCGGCGCTTACAGCGGGGAGCATTAAATCCCGATATGGATCGTTGCAGGTATGGCGCAATTGTAAGCCATGGAGGAGGGGCCAGTATTGTCAACCAATCAGTGAAGATCTACTTAGATGTTTATTTAAACCTCCAGGTACTACACCTTTCAAAAGTGAAGCGGGCACTGAGGAAAGCCGCAAGGCTGAAACGCGTCTGCCCAGCATTTCACGAAGTCATTATGATTTTGTCTCCAGCCTGAATTGCAAATAAATTCAACCTTTACAACCGAGCAGGTGTCGGAGCCATTCTTTGAGTGGGATTGGAGTTTATGTGTGACCGGTAGCAAGCAACCGTTTTCCGGCCTGCCTTTTCGATTTGGAGCAACGCGCCTGGCTTGCAAAGCTTGGACTTTGGTACGAAATACAGCGCGTCGCCCCCTGATGGTAGAAGTTACTTACTGGATTTGGTGCCATATGGGGAGAAAAGAAGCAGTTTTCTCTGCGTGAAGGTTGTTCAAGTTGGTTTACCATCTGCCTCCTGTTTTGGCCTGCCGGTAGAAGAGTGCTTTCCGCGGCCAGCAATGGTTGGGACACCACCTGGTGTTTAAGCATGCGGATCACTGTATCGGCGCTTACAGCGGGAGCATTAAATCCCGATATGGATCGTTGCAGGTATGGCGCAATCGTAAGCCATGGAGGAGGGGCCAGTATTGTCAACCAATCAGTGAAGATCTACTTAGATGTTTACAAAACCTCCAGGTACTACACCTTTCAAAAGTGAAGCGGGCACTGAGGAAAGCCTTGAGGCTGAAACGCGTCTTCCCAGCATTTCACGAAGTCATTATGATTTTGTCTCCAGCCCGAATTGCAAATAAATTCAACTTTTACAACCGAGCAGGTGTCGGACCCATTCTTTGAGTGGGATTGGAGTTTATGTGTGACCGGTAGCATGCACTGTTTTCCGGCACGCCTTTTCGATTTGGAGCAACGCGCCTGGCTTGCAAAGCTTGGACTTTGGTACGAAATACAGCGCGTCGCCACCCCTGATGGTACAAGTTACTTACTGGATTTGGTGCCATATGGGGAGAAAAGAAGCAGTTTTCTCTGCGTGAAGGTTGTTCAAGTTGGTTTACCATGTGCCTACTGTTTTGGCCTGCCGGGAGAAGAGTGCTTTCCGCGGCCAGCAATGGTTGGGACACCACCTGGTGTTTAAGCATGCGGATCACTGTATCGGCGCTTACAGCGGGGAGCATTAAATCCCAATATGGATCGTTGCAGGTATGGTGCAATCGTAAGCCATGGAGGAGGGGCCAGTATTGTCAACCAATCAGTGAAGATCTACTTAGATGTTTATCTAAAGCTCCAGGTACTACACCTTTCAAAAGTGAAGCGGGCACTGAGGAAAGCCGCGAGGCTGAAACGCGTCTGCCCAGCGTTTCACGAAGTCATTAAGATTTTGTCTCCAGCCTGAATTGCAAATAAATTCAACTTTACAACCGAGCAGGTGTCGGACCCATTCTTTGAGTGGGATTGGAGTTTATATGTGACTGGTAGCAAGCACCGTTTCCGGCACGCCTTTCGATTTGGAACAACGCGCCTGGCTTGCAAAGCTTGGACTTTGGTACGAATACAGCACGTCGCCTCCTGATGGTACAAGTTACTTACTGGATTTGGTGCCATATGGGGAGAAAAGAAGCAGTTTTCTCTGCATGAAGGTTGTTCAAGTTGGTTTACTATCTGCCTCCTGTTTTGGCCTGCCGGAAGAAGAGTGCTTTCCGCAGCCAGCAATGGTTGGGACACCACCTGGTGTTTAAGCATGCGGATCACTGTATCGGCGCTTACAGCGGGGAGCATTAAATCCCAATATGGATCGTTGCAGGTATGGCGCAATCGTAAGCCATGGAGGAGGGGCCAGTATTGTCAACCAATCAGTGAAGATCTACTTAGATGTTTATCTAAACCTCCAGGTACTACACCTTTCAAAAGTGAAGCGGGCACTGAGGAAAGCCGCGAGGCGGAAACGCGTCTGCCTAGCGTTTCACAAAGTCATTAAGATTTTGTCTCCAGCCTGAATTACAAATAAATTCAACTTTTACAACCGAGCAGGTGTCGGACCCATTCTTTGAGTGGGATTGGAGTTTATGTGTGACCGGTAGCAAGCACCGTTTTCCGGCACGCCTTTTCGATTTGGAGCAACGCGCCTGGCTTGCAAAGCTTGGACTTTGGTACGAAATACAGCGCGTCGCCTCCCCCCCCCCCCCTCTGAGGGTACAAGTTACTTACTGGATTTAGTGCCATATGGGGAGAAAAGAACCAGTTTTCTCTGCGTGAATGTTGTTCAAGTTGGTTTACCATCTGCCTCCTGTTTTAGCCTGCCGGGAGAAGAGTGCTTTCCGCGGCCAGCAATGGTTGGGACACCACCTGGTGTTTAAGCATGCGTATCACTGTATCAGCGCTTACACCGGGGAGCATTAAATCCCGATATGGATCGTTGCAGGTATGGCACAATCGTAAGCCATGGAGGAGGGGCCAGTATTGTCAACCAATCAGTGAAGATCTACTTAGATGTTTATCTAAACCTCCAAGTACTACACCTTTCAAAAGTGAAGCGGGCACTGAGGAAAGCCGCGAGGCTGAAACGCGTCTGCCCAGCGTTTCACGAAGTCATTAAGATTTTGTCTCCAGCCTGAATTGCAAATAAATTCAACTTTTACAACCGAGCAGGTGTCGGACCCATTCTTTGATTGGGATTGGAGTTTATGTGTGACCGGTAGGAAGCACCGTTTTCTGGCACGCCTTTTCGATTTGGAGCAACGCGCCTGACTTGCAAAGCTTGGACTTTGGTACGAAATACACCGCGTCGTGCCTCCTGATGGTACCAGTTACTTAATGGATTTGGTGCCATATGGGGAGAAAAGAAGCAGTTTTCTCTGCGTGAAGGTTGTTCAAGTTGGTTTACTATCTGCCTCCTGTTTTGGCCTGCCGGAAGAAGAGTGCTTTCCGCAGCCAGCAATGGTTGGGACACCACCTGGTGTTTAAGCATGTGGATCACTGTATCGGCGCTTACAGCGGGGAGCAATAAATCCCGATATGGATCGTTGGAGGTATGGCGCAATCGTAAGCCATGGAGGAGGGGCCAGTATTGTCAACCAATCAGTGAAGATCTACTTAGATGTTTATCTAAACCTCCAGGTACTACACCTTTCAAAAGTGAAGCGGGCACTGAGAAAAGCCGCGAGGCTGAAACGCGTCTGCCCAGCGTTTCACGAAGTCATTAAATTTTGTCTCCAGCCTGAATTGCAAATAAATTCAACTTTTACAACCGAGCAGGTGCCGGACCCATTCTTTGAGTGGGATTGGAGTTTATATATATTTATACATGTGATCAAGGCCCAGGTGGGGCTGAAACGCGTCATGGCGGAGATGCAGGGCACAAAATAAACATATTGCACAAAGAACTTTGGGTCCGCGTTCGTCTGTCCGAGTGCAGTGGATGTTTGGAGACGGAGCCTGCAATATATATATATATATATATACTATATTTATGTATGTTTAACAATATTAATGTGAAACAATATTTTTGTATTTATCGTTATATGTGTAGGGAAACAATATTTTTGTAATCAATATTTTTGACTCGATATTTCTGTATCACGATATTGTTGTGATGAATAGTATGTCAGTGATCCAAAGAGGCACCAAAATAGAGATTCTGTAAGAAATAACAAACACAAAACAAAGGAAAAACATAAACACTCATAGTAAGCTGTACACTATCCAACAATCTCAAAGGGACCCACTGGTTTTGCATAGAATAGTCAAGATATGCTGCACACAAAAGCCAACAAAAACAGACACCGGCCTAGATTTACTTAGACTTTGCGTCAGGTTTGTGAATTGCGTTGGATTATACCTCAAAGAAAGGCAATGCAGCGCAATGCGCTGGCTTGCATTACTTTGTATCAAGTAAGCATTCCATAAGTGGTGAATGGGCATTTCCATGCAACCACTTATGTACCAATGCAGGGAGAAAGCAGAACTGCGCCACTTCGTAGTGAATGTGGCGCTGTTCTGCTCTATCCAGTTCATGCAATGCATTACAGCAGCTTTACTTGCTTACTTCACTTACTGACATTAGAAAGTAGTGGCAACACCTACTGGATAAGGAACCTGTAACTTTTGTTTTGTTTTTATGAATTTCTAAGGTTTTTTGAATTCTATTTCCTAACTATAATGTCCCTCTAACCTTTGTTTTTCTGAATATATATATATATATATATATATATTCACTGAAAAACCATAGGTTTTAGGGACAGTTATAGTTAGTTGGACATTTCACTCGTACAAAACCCGTGAAATTCCCCGTTATAGTTAGTTCAGCTAACTATAACTCGCGCCCCGCAATGCACTGCTGATGACGTCACATATTACATCACTCATGACATGGTCAGTGACATCACTGATGACATCACTGATGACATCTCAAATGACATCACTGATGACATCATCCAGTGACTGTGTGTTTCTGTAAAGTTTAAATATGTTTAATATATATAGGGAAAGGCGTATTGAAGAATGAGTGGGTGTATAAGTGTCTGAATGGATGATTTAGTACGTGAGTGACTGACTCTACAAGTGAGTGATTAAACGTATCTTACTGAATGCATGGGTTAGTGACTAAACTGTGTGAATGTCTGTATCCGTCTGTTTGTTGGTGTGTAAGTGGATGCATGGATTTGCGAATAGCTACATGAGTGTCTATATGGGTTATTGATTGGTTCTCTGAGTATCTGTATGGCTGCCTGAGTGTTTGTGTGGGTGGGGTGTGTGTGACTCTATACATAGATGTGTGAGTGGGTGATTCACTGGGTGCATGATTTCAAGAGTGCATCTGTGATGGACTGCTTGGGTGGGTGAGTGTGTGTATGGGTGTGTTAGTGATTGAATGTATATCTCAGGGGTACATGTGTGAGTAACTACATATGTGAAAGGCAGTATATATGTGTGTTGGAGTATATAAATAGCTATAAGCTGAGAGTGAGTGATTGTGATAGTGGCTGTATGGATGAGTGTGTGCTTGTATCAGTGATTGTATAAGAGCGTAAGAATGTGCTAGTATTTGTATGAGTAAGTGAGCTGGTGTGTGTATAACTGTATAGGTGAGTAAATGGCAGTGTGTTTAATTATTTGCATGACTGACTAGGTGTGTGAGTACCTCTATGGATGAGTGGCGGTGTTTGAGTGTGTATATAGGAGTATGAGTGCATATGATAGTCCTGTACTGAGTGACCGTAAGTATGAGTGACTGTACGGGTGAGTGAGTGGATGTGTGCGTAGACCTAAGAATCAGTGAGTGGGTATGTAGTTATTGGTGTTGGAGTGTGTATGGTTTTGCGAATGGCAGTGTGTAATTTAGAGTGGGTGTATCAAAGGTTATATTAAGGTGTGAGGAGGTGCATCAGATTATCACGTGGATGATGTCATCAGTGATGTCATTTGAGATGTCATCAGTGATGTCATCAGTGATGTCACTGACCATGTCATGAGTGATGTAATATGTGACGTCATCAGCAGTGCATTATGGGCGCGAGTTATAGTTAGCTGAACTAACTATAACGGGGAATTTCACGGGTTTTGTACGAGTGAAATGTCCAACTAACTATAACTGTCCCTAAAACCTATGGTTTTTTCAGTGAATTTCAAAGGTTTTTTAAATGCTAATTTCTAACTATAACGTGTCTGAAACCTATGGTTTTTTCAGTGAATTTCAAAGGTTTTTTAAATGCTAATTTCTAACTATAACGTGCCTGAAACCTATGGTTTTTTCAGTGAATTTCAAAGGTTTTTTAAATGCTAATTCCTAACTATAACATGTCTGAAACCTACGTTTTTTTCAGTGAATTTCAAGGTTTTGTAAATGACAATTTTTAAATGTATTAATTGTTATATTAATTTTTGTCATACTGATTTACTACATTTTTAGAAACAATTTTTTTTACATATTTTATTTTTTAAATTACATTGTAATTACATTATACATTACATTACAAAAAATACTTTATGAGAATGAATTACTTTAGTTTAAATACTTTGCACATAGGCAATAGACTTTTAAGTACAGTAGTTACAGTTGTTGCAATGGGCAACACATTTTCAAACACAATGCAACATTCAGCTCAATGTGAATTTCTAGTTAAATGCAATTAGTTACTTTATGGATTACTTTTTCTAACCACAGAACTGGATCCTAGATTCAGTCCTGGGACATCTCCTGTAAACAGTTGAGTAAAAGCGTTTTGGTTACAGTAGTGATTTTTAAGGAATATTATTGTATTTTAAAAGTTGACACTTAGAAACTTTTTCACATAGAATCACCAATGTTATCCTATGGAAGGAAATTCACTTAGCAGGTAAAAACTGTTATCGTTACTTTTTCTTACTCAGTGTTGGATCCTGGATCCAGCACTGGTGCATCTCCTGTAAACAATTGAAAGAATGCGTTTAAGTCATACAGGCGATTTTTAAGGAATATTTGTAGTTTGTGAAAATCGACACTTTGAAACTTTTCTGCTGAAAACCAGACAATGGATTCCTATGGAAGAAAATATAAGTTACTGGTAAGTACGGTTAAAATTACTTTTCAGGGTCAGTGCTGGGCTAAAAGATGCAGCACTGGGTTCTCTCCTGATAACAGGCGAGTAAATTGGAATTCGAACTTTGGTTGATTTTAGAGGAATATTATAAAGTTCCAAAACTCCACACTAAAGAATTTCCAAGTGAAACCAGTCAATGTTAGCCTATGAAGGAAATTCAAGTTACCGGTAAGTACGGTTAAAATTACTTTTCTGGACCAGTACTGGGCTGAAAGATGCAGCACTGAGGTCTCTCCTGATAACAGGTGAGTAAATCAGAATTCGGATTTCGGCTGATTTTAGAGGAATATTTGTATGTTTCAAAAATCAACACTTAGAAACTTTTTCAGCAAAAAGCAGACAATGATATCCTATGGACGGAAATTCAAGTTACTGGTAAGTACGGTTAAAATTACTTTTGAGGATCAGTACTGGGCTGAAAGATGCAGCACTGAGGTCTCTCCTGATAACAGGTGAGTAAATCGGAATTGGTATTTCGCTTGATTTTAGAGGAATATTTTAAAGTTCCAAAACTCCACACTTAGAAGAATTTCCAAGTGAAACCAGTCAATGTTAGCCTATGGAAGGAAATTCAAGTTACTGGTAAGGACGGTTAAAATTACTTTTCCGGACCAGTACTGGGCTGAAAGATACAGCACTGAGGTCTCTCCTTATAACAGGTGAGTAAATCGGAATTCGTATTTCGGCTGATTTTAGAGGAATATTTGTATGTTTCAAAAATCAACACTTAGAAACTTTTTCAGCAAAAAGCAGGCAATGATATCCTATGCAAGGAAATTCAAGTTACTGGTAAGTACGGTTAAAATTACTTTTCAGGATTAGTACTGGGCTGAAAGATGCAGCACTGAGGTCTCTCCTGATAACAGGTGAGTAAATCGGAATTCGTAGTTCGGCAGATTTTAGAGGAATATTTGCACAATGGTGAAGGGAGGGGGCGGGGCCTGAGGTGACATCTGTGCAAACGCGCCCCGTGGCGCGTTTTAAGTTGGGGGATTAAGTCCCCTTGAATCATGAGGGTCCCTAGGGGCCAACTAGCCCACCAGGAACCTCCAGTATGCGCTAGGGCTGCGTTGCAGAGAGGTGTACAGAGGCCACACCCTTTTACACCTCTCTGCAACGCAGCTCTGTGGCGCTTTCTGGATGTACCTGTTGGGCTAGTTGGCCCTCAGGGACCCTCAGGATTGAAGGGGATTTAATTCCCATCTTAAAACGCGCCACGGGGCCTGTTTGCACACATGTCACCTGAAGCCCCGCCCTCCCTTCACCACTGTGCAAACGCGCCCGTGGCGCGTTTTAAGTTGGGGGATTAAGTCCCCTTGAATCCTGAGGGTCCCTGGAGTCCAACTAGGCCACCATATACTTCTAAAAGCGCCACAGAGCTGCGTTGCAGAGAGGTGTAAAAAGGGGCGTGGCCTCTGTACACCTCTCTGCAACGCAGCCCCTGGCGCATACTGGAGGTTCCTGGTGGGCTAGGTGGCCCCAGGGACCCCCAGTATTCAAGGGGAATTACTTCCTTCTTAAAACGTGCCAGGGGGCGCGTTTGCAGAGTACTGCAGGGAGGGGGCGGGCCTCCGGCACGATGCCGGTCGTTTTTTTTTTTTTAAAGTTTTTTTAAAGGGAGGGGGCTGCGTGGCCCCCTTCCCTTGCCCACTTTTGGCCCCGGGGACCCCATCCCCGGGGCCTGAGCATTTTTATTTTTTTAAATGAAAAAAAAACGGGAAGGGGGCCGCGTGGCCCCCTTCCTGGGCTTGTATTGGCCCCGGGACCCCATCCCCCGGGCATGCCCTCAATTTTTTATTTGGAGGGGGCTGCGTGGCCCCCTCAGGCCATTTAAGGCCCCGGGACCCCATCCTCGGGGCCGGCCTTGCACTTTTTTTTTTTTTTTATTTTTTACTAATTTGGGGAGGGGGCTGCGTGGCCCCCTCCCTGGCCACTTATGGCCCCGGGGACCCCATCCCCCAGGGCCTGGCCTCTGGTTGGGGACTGTGGGGGTCCCCAATCCCCCACAGTCCCAGCCGGCTCCCCGCCTCCTGCGCGAGCCGGCATTGCTTTCCACATGGGGAGCAGCTAACATGCTGCTCCCCATGTGGAAAGCAATTGTCTTTGGATATGAAGCGAGAGCAGGCTTCCCTGCTCTCGCTCCAATATCCAAGCAGTTTGCTATGGCAGGACGGGAGCCGCGAGGCTCCCGCCCTGCCATAGCAAACTACAGTGTCCCGGGGTAGGCACCCCGGGACACTGCAGGAGCTGGCCCTGGGGGTGGCGGTCCCCAGGGCCATCAAGGGCTCCAGGAGGGGGCCGCGCGGCCCCCTCCCTTAAATTGCACAGCCCCGGGAGGTGGTGGTCCTCGGGCTCTGGGGGTCCGTAATGGACCCCCACATTTATTTTGTAAGTGCCCCGGGAGGTGGTGGTCCCGGGCGTGTGGGGGCTGGAGCCCCCCACACCTTATTTATTTTTAAAAAGAAGCCCCGGGGTGGCGGTCCCCGGGCTGCGGGAGGGCAGGAGAGCCCTCCCGCACCATTTTTTTATAAAGCCCCGGGGGTGGCGGTCCTCGGGCTTGGGGGCCCTTTGAGGCCCCCATACAAACAATATACCCACCTCACCATGCCCCGGGACTTGGGCCACCCGGGGCAATGCAATCGAAGCGCGGGAGGACCGCGCTTCGATTTTTTTTTTTCGGCAGGATTCGCGCACCCTGAGCGCATCCTGCCGATTTTTTAAAAAATTTTTTTTTTTTTTGCCTAGGGGGTCCTTGTGGGACCCCTGAGCAAACCTAGGGGTCAGGTGTTTCTACCTCTCCCTTTGTGCGCTTTGCGCACTTAGTTTCTGTCCCTCGGTTCTACCGAGGACAAAATGGCTGCCAACATTTCCTGAATCGGAATGTTGACAGCCAGCTGACAGCCAATTAACATGCAGCTCGTGGATCGGGACGGTGCGCGCAGGGTGCGCTGAGGGCACGCGGACCCTACTCGGCCATAGATATATATGTACTTTTACTTTTGATTTTCTCAGCAACTACTGAACGGATTTACACCATTTAACAAAAAGGGTTCTTTCTGAACCAAGAACTACCTCTTTGCCAAATTTGGTGTAATTCCGTTCAGCAGTTCGGGCTGTAGCCGTGTCTAAAGTTTCCTATGGAAAATTGCATGGGGAAAACGCGTTTTGTGACCCCCTTTTTCTCGGCCCCGCTGACGAATCCCCCGAGACTTTCAGGGTAGGAGCGGACCGGAGCGCCCCACAAAGTTTGAAAATTTTGCGAAGATACGTCAACCGGCAAGAGAGTTATTTCAAATAGAATGTCGCTGGATTTCCTATGGATAATAGGTTGTAACTATAACTATCTACTGGCGACCGCCAGTAGATAATATACATATACATATATATATATATATATTTATATATATATATATATACACATACATATATATACATACATACATATATATATATATGCACACACACATATATATATACACACACACATATATATATATATATATATATATACTGAATTTCCTGCTCACGCTGCCGTGCTGCAAGTATTGCCCACACTCCAGATAAGTCCAAGTTCTTTATTTTGCTGACGCGTTTCAACCAAACGGTCTTTGTCAAAGCATTTGAAACAATGTGTCAGTGTGCTCTATTTACTGTAGAGAGACACCGTTGCACAATTCATTAACATAGAAACAAGACTTTGGCAATACAAATCCTGCATGCTTTTTCAGTCAAAGGAAAAAAAAGACTTCAAAAGTCGAAAATAAATAATGTGCCCCAACAAATTTGCACAAAAGGTGTGTAGCATAAATAAAATAGCAATGAAAAGCAAAATGCAGAAAATGATAAAGCATATAGCCATCTATTGTTCTACAATTGTAAATATGCCCTTGGACGGTGGTATAGTAATGCATATAAGTCAAGTGACCATGTAGTAGACCCACATGTAATGTGAGTCTGGCGTGAGCGAGACACTGTGTAGGAGCGAGCTCGGGGTAAAAAGGTCAAGTGACCAAAGGTGAAAAACGATGCACCATGTAGAACAGGACGTCAACAGATGACGTGTCCCAACATCCCTGTGCTCACTTATCCCTATAAAGGTGAATACATTCTAGGAAGCCAGACCTGTCACCCGTGCCTCAACGTCAGGGGTTGTAGTGTCAAGGAACTGCTCTGATAACGGGTATCGTGAAAATAGGAAAAAATTCCTCAGTGGAAACCGTACCACGAGCGAGATGAGATACCCAGGGTGCCTGCTATGTCGTCCTCACAGACGTGGGGAAAAGATGTCATAATAGAAAGTGGTGAAGACAGTCCGGAGACTGCAGACAGAGGTCTGTCCCAGAGTAAAAGATAATAATATGAGAAAGGAAGAGAGAAGAAGGGTATATGTCAGGAGAGAGACAGCGAAGACGGAAGTTATGGCTTAGAGAGATAAGAATAATAGTTTCAGTCTGTCCATAGGGCCGAAAGAAGCGACAGAAAAGGGGTGGGGTGGGGGTTTCTATCCAAGATGGACATGTAGCTCCTCATCCTGGTTGAGGTCACCCGGGTATTTGCTGTTGAGACTGATGATGTATATGGATTCCAGTCTTCTGAGTGCCCGTTCTCTGTCACCACCTCGAATTTTGGCTGGAACCCTGTCAATTCCAAAAAAGAAATTTTTGAGACTCTCAGTATTAGCAGGACCAAGTAAACTGTTTCAGTGTCTGGCCATCGGATACGTAGCATCATTGTTCCTGATGGCTCTAAGATGTTCCAGAACTCTCTTCTTAACAGGGAAAATCGTACTCCCCACATACCTTAAACCACACACACATGTTAGAACATATACAACGAAATCCCTGTTGCAATTGATAAATGGTTTGATCTTGTGCTGTTTATCATTGGGCATGGATACCACTTTAACATTGGTGCTGTGGGTGCACGCTTTACACTTGCCACATTTGTGGAAACCAGGAAGTTCTCTCAGCCAGGTACCACCTTGTAGGAGACCTGGTTCATTGAGAGTGTGTACCAACATGTCTCTCAAGG
This sequence comes from Calotriton arnoldi, assembly GCA_963921515.1. Taxonomy (NCBI): domain Eukaryota; kingdom Metazoa; phylum Chordata; class Amphibia; order Caudata; family Salamandridae; genus Calotriton; species Calotriton arnoldi. Next base: position 4,884,465 of record CAWUFW010000206.1, read on the forward strand.
AATTGCTCCTGCGATATGTGATGTGTGGACTAGGGCTCACCAGTTTGCCAATGGTAGGATCCAATCTGACCAGGTGCCAGTGTTTCCTAACTATGGCCTGTACCGCTGTCGAGTTAGAATTGTAGGTGGTAATAACTCTGATTTCTTGTTTTGTCCCTTTCTGAGATTTGGGTTTGAGCAAGCTCTCTCTGTTAATCTTACTGACTTTAAGTCTAGCCTCCGCTACCACCTTAAGTGTGTAACCTCTCTGGTAGAATCTCCTTACCATGTTCCCCTCCTCCCTCTTGTATGCCTCCAATGTGCTACAGTTCCTCCTGGCTCATAGGAGCTCTCCATAGGCGATACTGCATTTGAGTTTGGTTGGGTGGTGGCTGCTGGCATGCAGGATACTGTTTCCTGCAGTCGCTTTCCTGTGTAGGCTCATCTGTATGGTGTCGTTTTGCACTTCCACCACTACATTCAAGAAGTCAATCTTTTTGGTGCTGGTTTTACTAGTGAACTTCAGGTTCAGATCATTAATGGATATTTTATCCAGAAACTCATCAAGGCTACCTTGTGGGCCATCCCAGATAAGGAAAATATATATATATATAAATATATATATATATATATATATATATATATACATATACATACATACATACATACATACATACATACATACATATTAATGAGGTAGGTCTAATTGCGACCCACTACTACCTATTAATACATAGGTTAACTAGCAAAATACCAATGCATTAGGAAGACATTGGTGTGTAAACTGCACCCAGTTCTACTGGATGCACTGTAGTAGGTTCCTATTAAGATATCTCAAATTGCAAATCATTATTTGATGCAATTTATGATTTCTTAATGGGAATCTTAATACATCTGGTCTCTTTCTCTCTCTCCTTCTTTCTTCTTTTTCTGCCTTTCTCTGTCATGCTCAGGGTCATAGTTTGATGATGAAGTCCCAGTACCAAAAAATTTGTGATGGTGCCCACCATCTGCAGCCATCAGCACAAATTAAGCACAGACTAACAGACTGTACACATTGCACAGTTTGTATCATTTGTATAATATGCAGGCCCTCATAGGATATTAGCACTGCAGTATTTGTTACATGTGCAGAATGTATGGGCACAGACAGACAGTCTATATAAATACTGCACTGTTTGCATCAGATACATAGTGCTGGACACAAGCCCAGCCTAAAATTTGCGCTATTTCTACTGTATTCTTGTAAAAACAGATAACTGTAAACACACCATTGTTTATATCGTACCAAGTGCAGGCAAAGAGATGGATTTAGATGGCAAATGTGTTTGAATTTTGATTGGTGTTGACTTCCAGTCTGTAAACATTGCATATCTTATATCTTCCTATTGTAGACATAAACGAAGAAAGCTAATGACAAACACTGCAGAATATATCTGAATTTCTAAGATCAGAAGGAAACTGGATTAACAGTGATTAAAGGCTAAATAGCATTGAAATTGTGTTTACTTTGCAACCTTACAGAATGCTCACTTCTATTAATGCTAAGCACAATGAAATCCCTGCATGGATTCTGATTAAGACCTTTGGTCTTCTTTCCACGAGGGCCCTTAAATACGATTAAGGTGCAAACAAGAGCGTGCCAGTCGGGATGACAGCTTGTACTTTATTACTACACTTTTTTACTAGCACAAATTTTGCCAGGTAAATCTTGACAGAATTTGTTTGAGAATAATAGAGCATATGTTCAGTTTTGCAACTCTGGAAGGGGGGAATGTATAATGGCTGTGTTTTAACCCACTCTGAATCATTACAGAATTTTGGAAGAGATAGATATTTAACAGGTGCAATATTTACCAGGTGCTCCATTACCCCCCAAATTAACACGTAACTTATAGGGCTTAGTGGCATGTGTTCAGTGCAGATAAACTGGTGCATATCTTAGTTATTTGGATTTGGGGGTGTGAAATAGAGAATGTCCAACCCTCGCATAGTGTATCCAATGAAAAAGATGCTGAAAAGTGGTAGAGGGGTAGGTGACTGACCAGTAGTGGCTGCTACCGGACGGGAGTGGTAAGACGGGAGTAGGAGGCGAAGGAAATGGAAAAAAAAACACTTACCTGGGCTTGCCGGCCGGCTGGCCGCCATTTCTCCTCAGTCCTCTTCCTTCTTCCTGTCTCCGACGACAGCAAGTAGCAGCAGGAAGCACCAGGGCTTCCCAGATCCCCTAAGCCAATCACAATGCTGCAATGCAGTGTTGTGATTGGTCTGAGTGCAGTGGTTCGGAGCTCAGACGGAGACTGGGAGGCTTTGCATGTTCCTCACCTGGCTGTCTAATGCAGCCTGGTGGGGAATATGCACAGTGCGCATGACTGTTTGGCCGGCCCAAGCGGGCCGGCCAAGCAGTAATGCGCACTTAAGGAGTGCAAACAACTCCTCCCCCTGCGCTGGCCGGGGAAAGTAAGAGGAGCCAGTCAGAGGGGTGATGGCCATTTTTGTGATAAGTAAACAACTTTCCAATGAAGATGACTCTCTTAACGGGATAAAATTCTGAATAGTGTCTAAATGTGGTGGTAACAGGTGATAGGGTCTTCTGCAATCTGTTTATGCAAGCAGCCTGTCGATGGTCAGCCCCAGATTATTCACTTCCTCGCGAGCAGGGCAAAAGCCAATCAGAAAAAGCTAGCTGGAGCTATGTCATAATGACGATACTCTGGTTGGCAGTAAAGCCTCTATTTTAGACTGGTTTCATTTTCAGAATGCTGCCAACATTCATCAGTGAATAGCAGGATGTTAACAAAATTAGGCGCTATTCATCCAGAGCCAGTGAGAACTAGCTAGCTGAGTACTGCGATATCAGCATCATCAAATTCCTTCTCAGGTCATCTAAAACAGGTTAACCAACTAGTTCAGTAGTATTTACGTAGTGAAATTGTGCATAGAAAGGGTCAAGCAACTGATTAGACTTGGGAAACTTTTAGACCTATCCCATAAAGACTATGGGACCTATTACGATGGCGGCCAGTCGTACGACCGACCACCATCACAGTGGGAATGGGACCACCAGACAAGGAGTTGGAGGTCCAACCCGTCGAATTAGAATGGGGCAGCCAGCAAGGGGGTCGGAAAAGTGCTCAATAACACTACAGCTTGCATTGCGACCCTGGAAAAGGGCAGCAGCACAAGCCGCAGTGTTATTGAGAACTTTGTGCACATTCATGCACTATGTGGCAGGCACCATGTATTGCCTGGCACACGGTGCATGAAAGTGCGTGTGAACACTACATGTGCCCCAAGGGCCTCATTCCAGTGGCCCACAAGTGCCCTGCTAGGTCCCCAAAGTCCCTTTCTGAGAGCCTTTTCATGGCGGTGGGACCGCCATGAAAAGGCTGTCGGAAAGGATGTTGTAATCCATACTGTGGTGCCTGCGCATGCACCGCCTTCATTGTAAGGATTATGGTCCGACCACGAACCTGTCGGAGGTGATGGTCCGTCCCTCCAACTGCTGCGGTCTGACTGACTGCATCGTAATGCGGCGGTTGGACCGCTATCCTGGATGTCGGTGGGACCGCCACCGACGCCCAGTCGGTGGTGGTCCCACTGACATCCTAATAAGGCCCAATGTCCAAAGTGTTGCTGGATGGAGTAGTAGTAGGAAGATGCGTCTGGATTTTAACACAGAGACAAATAGAGATGTATTTTAAGAGACCTATTACTATTTTTACTTACCATTCCACAGGGATGTATTCCCCTTTGTCGAACAGTTTAAAACTGCCATAAGATCTCTCAACAGTGATGACAGTAAAAGTTTGAAAACTCTAGCTGGGCAAACGTCCCTGTGAGATCCCGAAGTATTGGTAGGTTGCATATGAACAAAGAGAAATGACTCTGAAAGTAGCTCAAACTCTAAAAGAGATTCCAGGACAGAACTGGCTTCACTGTGACTGAGGTTTACTAACAGACTCTAGAGCAATGTCTAGTCAAAATGTAGGTACTTTGCATATGAAAAAACTGATAACTCATTGCAGATTATTTCAAGAGGTAGACAGGCTTGCGGAGTGGCTTGGGAGCATTTGAGCCCTATAACGATGTTGAACTGTTATTTAGCAGTGTAGGATGCACTACTGATCTGCTCCGAGTGTTAGCAGACCTAATTTGAACCCCATGCACCATTATTTTAGAAGCATAACCTTAGCACTGAATCATAAAGTTGTTCCCACAGTCACTCAACACACTTCTAGTTTACTTTGAACCAGTGCAAGGGAGAACCATGTGCTTTTATTTTGTCTGTCTTCTTAGAATCTATGGGGATGTCTGTGAATTGTACAAAAAACCTATGAAAAGATTTTCAAGTTTACCACATGGTACAGAAACTGTACATGCAAATTGCAAGCCCAAGTTCCAATGAGATAATTCAAGAGGTTGAGTATCTGCTGCAGAGATCTGTATGACACATGGAGATTGTCGATTCCAATGGCAGTAAAATAGCTTTGCGGGCTAATGCACTTGATGTGGGTCTATGTGTGCATGTGTGTGACCTCAAAAATGTAGCTACTTTGAGGTTTTTAAAATAGTGTGAACCCAACTCAGAAGACCTGCAGAACACTATAGAAAGTATATTTTTATGTAGGAGCACCTGAGAATTTAGTGAAATACTTAAGATAGAATTCTGCATGTAGTGTGCGTTTGAAACCAGATTATAAAACAGATCGTCAAGAGAAGGTGCGTCAAAAGAAGATGTCATTGGGAATTAGGACACAGGAGCCTATGGGCGAATAACACACTGCCTAGTCCACCATTTTGCCCTCCAGAAATAGAAAATACTTGACTTCCAACATTTGACGGAATGGATTTTCAGAGATGCGGTATTCAAAACTTTCCCTTTTCAGCCAAATAATCCTAACTTCAAGACTTACATTTGGGAAAAAGAACACATATATATGTATTATATATTATAAATGATGATGTATATATTTCCAATGCACCCTCCTCTCATACAAGAAGCTTGCTAGTTGACGACTGCAAATTACTCTACTCTCTTTTCTCAACACATCAAATGTATAATGTAATTTGCTGTAAGCCACAAAGCACCTGGAACAAAAATAGATTGTCAACGTTTATGAGAAAGGAAAGGATGAAGACAGTGTAAACTTTTAAAGGCTTCTCTGCATCACATAGGAGCCTTCTGTTCTCAATTGGTGCTAATCATTCGGTTATTCCTGGCCTCTTCTGTGTTGAGGGAGGAGGAGGGGTGGGTGTATTCAAGGCCTTCAGAGTGTTTTTGGAAGGACGTGTCTGTGCTTTGAGGGCTGCTAATCCAAGTGGAAACCCGACCACAGACACTTGCAGACTCGACTGGAGGGCCCTGGACCCAACTACCCTTACCAAAACTCATTTATTAGGGGGGGGGGGGGGAGGGATGCACTCAAAACCCCTCCCCCGGAGCTACGCCCCTGGTAGACTCCCACGGACTGCAAACAATGTGGTGCAGGTATGAATTGCTTCTCGCAAGCGGACACGCAGACTCTTTGGGGGAGATTTTTTAAAAAGTCCTGCAACCCAGCGCAGCCCCCCGTGAGGCTGCGCTGCGCGACAGGGAGGTAGCAGGAGAGCGTCATATCTTCAAATATATGGCTCTCTCCTCCCCTTTCCCTTGCGCCGGCGCTGATTTCAGCTGCCGTGCGCCATGCACACACCTTAGCGCCGCAGCGCTAGGGTGTGTGCATGAGTGTAGCATAGGTTTTGTACAGGAAGGTTACCCTTCCTGTACAAAATACTATTCTAGGCACAATGCAAAGCTTTTCCCACTTTACATACGTGCTGCACAGTGCAGCACGCATGGAAAGTCGGAAAAGCACGGAGAAATTGAAGCATTTCTCCTGTTTTTTTTTTTGTTTTGTTTAAATTTGTTTTATTGATTTTCATATTTGTATCGCATATCAGGTCATGCACCTACAACATAATTAAATTTTTACACAATAATGCTCCTAAGCAGATTTACAATATAGTTTGTCTCAACAATGAACACCAGAGTCTCGTTCAGTGTTGTAACAGTAGATGCGAAGTACTAGTGAGTATATATTTAAACAATTTTCAACATAACATTGGTGTAACAAAGAAAATAGCACATTTACCCTTACTCTCAGAGTTGAGTCATTAAATCGGTGCACCACATTAGCCATCATATATCACGATTCCATGTTGCCTACCCATTCTCTTGCTCGCAGCACTTGATTGTGTGTTAACCTGAACATATGCCCCCATCGAGGCCCCCCACCCCATGAATAGTATATGTTGTTTGCTGTATTGTTTAACCTGGATAAGCGTCAGGGGGGAGCACCACACCCGCCGCACTGCGCATGCTGCTGATCATCCATCGCATACGCTGCCGTGCCACTTACACTTTGTCTATTCTGGTAGATTCTGGCTCTCATCTTGCTCAGGTGCGCTATCCAACTCTTCAGAATGTCTCTGCCAGGCTGTGCGAAAATCTATCAAGATCGCATCTCATTCCGCCGCCAGTGGTTGCTTCCGCATCCCTATCGCGTCTTCTCGACGCAGCGCTATGCTCTCCGCCTGCGCCCAGCAAAGCAGCGACTGAAACCAGGCCTTCGCTGCTGGGGGCTCAGGGGATTTCCAATGCCGCGTGAGCAGTTGCTTGGCCACTATGAGTCCCACATCTATATAACGGGACGTCACTTTATATTTTCTAGGCCTCTGGTACAATCCCAATATGGACACCTCCCACGACCAGTCAAGCGTGCGTTCTGTACATTGGGCTAGACTTCTGGTAACCGTTTCCCAGTATGACTGTATAGCTGTGCAGGACCACAGCATATGAAGTAAGTCGCCCCCTATCTCATCGCATCTTGGGCAACTGGCATTGGTGCGGTCGAAGTATTTATTTATTTTGGCTGGTGTCAGGTAGGCCCTATGCGCTATGTAGTACTGGATGAGTTGGAATCTGGCATTTCGGGGGACACGAGTAGGGCTCCTAAGGACGTCTTCCCATTCACGCTCTGTGCTGGGCCGCTGTAGATCCGCATCCCAATGGGCGCGGAGGGGAAGCAGCTGGGGCGCGGTGTGCGCCCTCAACGAGTCTACAAACCATCTGGTGAGATGGCGGCCTGTACCCAACTCATGCAAATATTGTACGGTTGGATGCGTTGCCGGCTCCTGCGCTATGTTTCCCCATGCTGCCTGTAACGTGTGAGTCACCGCAGCATGTAACAAGAACTGGCCCTGCGGTAAGCCCGAATCTTCGGTGAGTGCATCAAACGGCAGGAGCTGTCCGTCATTGTATAAGTCCCCTAGTGTCTGTATGCCCACTTCTTCCCACTGAGAAAGCTCTGCACTAGTGATAGCCCGGTGTCTCCTGGGTGTGCCAAGTATAGGGATAGACGGTGCATATGGGGTCACTCGCCGTGTGATGCGCAAGCTGCGGCGGAAGCATTAGTGGGCCACCTCTACCAATAACTGGGCGGGTGGTTTGGCCTTTCAGTTGGGATGGAATATCTCCACCATCTGGGGCTGGGTGAGCCCTGGCACCCGAGTTGCTGAGTCCTCTAGATGGCGCGCGCTCAGCCATCTCGCCACCCACTGGAGCTGCGCTGTCAAATAGTATTGCTCCATATTGGGTAGCGAGAGGCCTCCACTAACCGTCGGGGGGTACATCTTGGACAGGGCCACTCTGCTACGTGATCCACTCCAGATGTATTTCCGCATATCTAGTTGTAGGCCTTTAAACAGTGATGGTTTAAGACGTAATGGTAAGTTCACGAAATGGTATAAGAGACACGGGAGTACCACCATCTTTGGCAATGCAATCCGCCCATGACCGTCAGGGGCAGTGTGCCCCAAAAGGCCATCTGCGCCCGCACCGCAGTGATAGCTCGCACCAGGTTGCCCTCAAGCAAGTCCGCTGGGTCTCTGTATATAAGTATCCCGGAACGCTGATAGCTGCCAGTGCACTGGTTTGCCATTAATAACCAGGCGTGGGTCTAAAGTGGACTCCGAAAAGGGGTATAGGCACGATTTATCCCAATTCATGTGAAGCTCCGACACAGAAGCAAACTCAAGCAGTATTCTTTCTATTGTCGAGCAGGGTAACCTAACATTTCTGAGATATATTAGCAGGTCGTCTGCATATAATGAGACCCCATGCATGCCATCGCCCAAGGGGATTCCCCACTCGTCTGTGTTTTACGCAATGACTCGGCCAGCGGCTCGATGGCCAGCACAAACAAAATTGGAGAGAGCAGGCAGCCGTGCCATGTGCCCCGCTCAATTGGGATCTGGTCTGATAAGTGTGGGCCAGTCTTGATCCTGGCCACTGGCTGAGTATAGAGCAGTTGGACGAGGCCCAGGAATTCGTCTCCCAGGTTGTACTTACGCAGCGCAGCGAATAAGAAACCCCATTCCAGGGTGTCAAACGCTTTTTCTAAATCTAATACTAGACACCCCGAGTGCACCCAGTCACCCCTGGAATAGAGCGCCACCCTGAAAAAACAGCGCAGATTTAGTGACGTGCTGCGAGTAGGCACAAATCCATTTTGGTCTGTGTGTATTAGCTTCGGAACCAATGGGGACAGCCTGCATGCCAGTATTTTTGCTAGTACTTTGTAATCTGTGTTTAGGAGTGCCAGCGGGCGATCCGAGCCCAGCAGCTCCACATTCCTGTTTGGTTTCGGCAGTGACACCAATAAAGACTCACAAAGTGTGCCTGGCAGTATCCCTGTCTCTTGTGCGTTTCGGTACATGGAAAGGAGTTGCGGCGCCAGGGTCTGTTGGTAGACTTTGTAGTATTCAGCCGACAACCCACCGGGCCCCAGTGCTTTGCCTGTGGCTAGCGATCGTATCGCTTCGTGTATCTCCAGTAATGTAATTGGCTCGCCCAGTTCATCCCGTTGTTCTGCAGTGATTTGCGGCAGGGCCAGGGGTAGAGAAAGGAATCCAGTTCTGTTGTTTCGGCACGAACCAATGACTTGTACACTGTGGTGTAATGTGTTGTGAATTTTTCCCGTGGTGGACTGTAGTCGCAGTATATGTAGCTGCGCATGCTCTTGTATATCATTCTCGCGAATAGCCTGCCGGCCCTATCTGCTGCTGCATGGGTGCGCGCAGCATGCGACGCGTAGTTCGAACAGCGTAGCCTCTCCAGTACCTCCGCATGTCTTTGCTTCTGCGTGTCTATAGCTTGCTGCGTGGCCCCGCCATGTACCAGGTCAGCCTCTAACTTAGTCAGGGTGTTCTCAATGTGCCTTACTTCGCGGTCGAGTTTCCTTCTAATTCACCAACTCAAGCCTAAACACTGCCCCCAGACCACTGCCTTGCCTGCATCCCACAACACCCCTGCATCAGCTACGGAGCCTGTGTTTTCTTCACAGAACGTACCAATCGTCGTGCCTACTGCCTTTCTGAATGGGGGATCTTCTAGTGCCAGAGGTTGTAGCCTCCAGAGATGGGTTGTGTATCCCTCATCTTCCCCCTGCGTCTGTAGTATGCACTGGAGCACTGCATTAGCAATGACTGGCTCGCAACAAAGCGGTCGATGCGAACGTGCAGACCATGTGGATGGGAGTAATGGGAGTACAAGTGCGCTTGCGGGTTGAGAGCTCTCCATACATCTGTCAGATCCCAGCAGCGCAGCCACTCCCCCAGCCCCCGAGTGTTAGATGTTGCAGTTGTTTGTGACAGTGGAGGGAAAGACCTATCTAGAGTAGTGTTGAGGACTGAATTAAAGTCCCCTCCCAATAACCAGGGAACGTCGCACCAGCGCGAGAGCAGGTCAGTCAGCACGCGCCAAAACATGTTTTGATTTGTATTCGGGGCATATATGGAACTCAACACCATGAGCTTCCCGTTGAGTCGCCCCTTCGACAGTACACATCTTCCATATGTATCTACTTCAGTCTACTCTGGTGTGAACAGTATCCCCGGCCTAATCCAAATCAGGGCCCCCCTGGCAAATGATGAGTAGCCTGTGGCAAGTATCTGACCTTTCCACCTTTGTTGGAGCTTGCGAATCTCTGGTTGTGCTATGTGCGTCTCTTGCAAGAGCGCCACGTGAGTCTTGTGTCGCTTGAGGTATGCCTAGATTTCATATCTGCGGACTGGCGTGTGTAGCCCCCTAACATTCCAGGTGACTACGTTTGTGGGTGGCATGTAGCAGGGGGATAAGACAGTGCTGCGTGTGCACACTTAGCGCGCCGAGGGTTAGGTGGCTGTATGATGTGCAGCCAATGGGTGCGAGTTGCATCCGTGATTTTTAAAGCTTGTGTACATGTCATCACGGAGAGTTACTGAGAAAGGGAGCCATGCGGGACTTAACTGGGCTAGAGCAGAGGGACAACATGTATCTGCCCAAACGAGGAACAATGCCATGTGGCAACTTACGGCTGTGTGCGCCGATTTGGTCATGTCAGGGGGGAAAAAACAGGTGGACTATAGGTTGCGGTAGGTGGCTTGACATTTTGGATCCGTAGTGTGCATGTGTACGCGCGCGTTGTGCCACAGCCTGTATAGTGCGTCGGTCGCCTGGCGGCCGGTATGCATATGAAGGAGCCAGTCCGGTCTAATGCGCCCCATCTATTATCTGCCAGGGTACCATGCGGAATGTGCGCATAACATGGGAGGGCATCTGCATAGTCTGGTGTAAATGTATACTTGTGTGACTACATTAAGTCATCTGCAGTCTGGGGTGTCACCACAGGAAGTGGCTGCGACTCCTCGCTGGCTGGCCACACCGCCAGAGAGCTACCCTCGCTCGACGAACGTTCCGATGAAGCATCAGTGTCTCTGCTGGGCTGCCGTCTTCTCATGTTCGCTTCCGCTCTCAAGATGCCCTGTCTCTCCTGCAGCACTTGCTCTGGGTTGGGAACAGTCTTCAGTTGACTTGGCGGTCCCTCAGTTCGTAGTCTATACCTTCTGCGGCGGCCTCTGCGGGCTCTTGTGCTCGACTCCATGCCATTTTTCCTCTGGCTTGGTGAGGTATGGTGGCCCATAGATTCGAGCCAGTCCCATGCGTCGTCCGCTTTATTAAAGAAGTGAGTGGACCAATCCGCAACCACCCGCAGGCGGGCCGGGAATATGAGGGAGTATTTTATGTTCAGGTCTTGCATACGCCTCTTGACTGGTAGGAATGTGCTTCGCTGTTTCTGCACGCCCACGGCGTAGTCCGGAAAGAAGAGGACCTGGGAGTTGTCCACTTTAATCGTCTCCATTTTTCTGGTTTCGGGGAGTATCGCATCTCTATCTTTGAAATTTAAGAACCGGAATAGGAAGGGACGAGGCCTAGCGCCCGGTAGTGGTCGGCCTGATGGCACCCTGTGCGCCCGTTCTATTGTGAAGTAAGAGGAGAGTGAATCCGCTGGCAGCAGGGACTTCAGCCAGGCCTCAGTGTATGAGGGTGCATCTCTGCCCTCTATGCCCTCTGGTAGCCCCACCACGGGGACGTTGTTCCTACGTGAATGGCCCTTAGCATCGTCCACCCTGTGTTCTAGCGAGTGTAGACGCGCTGTGAGCTCTCTTACTTCAGCGGCCAGTGTCTTAGTGACTGGGGCGGCCTCCGAGGCCTCTACCGCCAGTTCGCTGACCTTCCCAGCCAGCTTCTTGTGGTCCGCATGGAGGAGCGTGAAGTCTGACGTGACTTTATCTATGCGGCCTTCTAGAGACACTCTGGTCTGTGTCAGCGTTTCGCCAATGTTCGCCACTGCTTGGAGCACCGAGTCTATTTTTGAGTCCAGTGTGGAAGGTCCGGAGGCTCCTAGCTCTTCGGGTGCCTGGTCTGACTGTGCCGGCCTGGTGTTGGCTGCGTATGCGTAGCGCCCGCAGCTGCCCGGTGTCTACCCATCTTGTGGTATTGATTGTGTGTTTTGTGAGATGGCCGGGTAGTTGGTAATGTCTTTCAGTCCTTGTCGGGGCTCGGGGAAGCTCCTTGTGCATGGTGCAACAATTATGCGCGCTCAGCGTTGTGGGTTGCTGCACGGGGCCAATAGGTTTCAACAGGCGTCTGCTGCTCAGGCCTGGACTGCTATGCCTCCATGCCGCTTCACCAATGGTGCCCTCTGTGGTGTTTTCACGTTTCACCTCTCCTGTCCTGTGGGCCCGTTCACAATGCAGTGTGCAGGCGAAGGCTGCTCCTTGGAATCGCCCGGATCTGCCCAGTTCGTTACATATTCTATCCGTGCAGCGAGCAGTAGGTATGCCGAGGGGTTGTCGCAGGCCTTACCAGGTGGGGTTTTTCCCTGTCCGCAGCTCAAGGCCGCGTTCGACTCACGGCTGCGTCGCAGCGAGAGCACCGCGGTTTGCTGTTTCCCCTGCGTCACACTCTGGCATCAGTGATCACAGCGACTCCCGGTGCGTGACAGCCGCGCAGGACAGGCCCATTGTTGCAGCCCCACTTGGGCTGGATCTAGCAGCAGCCTCCGTCTCAGCTGGCCGGCCGATTGAAACTGTTACACCTCCGGCATCTCATGTGAGCTCAGACACGGTGCCGTCTGAGGATCGGGCCGCAGCCTCACAGCCCGGATCAGTACCCTGTCAGCAGCAGTCAGGGCCGCGCGCGGCTCCCCGACTTTCGTCCGGGCTCCGCAGGCGGTGGCAGCTCGCCTCCAGTCACCCTGGCCTCTGGCTGTCTTCGGGCGGCACGCTGGTCTCCCCGGAATGCTTCGCTCAGCTGCGTGCGGTCGGGCCGGGCCCAGCTCGCTGCCCGGGTTCGCTCCGCCTCCTGCCTCCAACTCGCTTTGCGGCTTACTTGGGGCGACGGCACTTCACTGCCTCAGGTGCGATGGACTGCCGCACTTCTGTTGCGCCCGGGTCAGCGTGATCGTGGCCGCAGGGGTCTGTCTCGGCTGTCCGCCCTGGAGTCACAATTCGGCCCCGGCCTTCACTCGTTCCGCCACTGCAGTGTGGGTGGCTGCCTCGTGGCCGGTCTGCCGTCCTACGCCTCCAAACTCGCCGTGCTGGCTCCCACCGGTGCCAGGTGCCCAGCGGGGTAGCCGAAACGATCTGATGGCAATGGCTAGTGCAGGATAAATAAAGGATTATCGGGCCACAAGACGGAGCCTCTTTAGAGTGCGTCCGCAATATTGGCTGGCTGGCCACGCCCCCAAAGCATTTCTCCTGTTAGTGCCTCCTTTGAAGGAAACGCCCATGTACCACCCATGTAGCGCCCCCTCGGCGCAAAGTAGCGCAAAGTAGCGCAAAGCAGTGCTTCGCGCTGCTTTGCGCTACTTAGAGGGTGCTTTCCAGCTGGAAAGAAAATAGCACAAAAAACAATTTGCGCTGGTTAGCGTCACTTTTGTGATGCCAAACCAGCGCAAAAGTTTTGAAGATCTCCCCCTTTGTGTTCTCTGTATCCTGCTAGCAGGCAGACAGATTTAGATGTTTGGAGGACGTTCAGTCTGTCCTTTGTGTCTTCTCCTAACCGAAGGGCACTTCAGCTTTTTTTAGACTGAAAGATGGAGCAGGATAGACAGAGAATTAATTTCTCAGCCCACTTCTCCATGACATCGGCTCAGTGACCTGCCCGCCCCTTGACAGACAACGCTTCGGCCCGCGGAGCCCTGCTGAGCACTTCAGAGATGAACTGTCTCTCCAGTGTCAATGACCTTGCGTGCCCTGCAAGGTCACCAGTATCCGTTATACCAGCAGAGCCTGTCTTCAGGCGTTGCCTTCCGGAAGGACACGCGCGCTTCTCCAACAGAACACGTACAGAGTGCCCCAGCCGTCAAGTTTCCTGTCATGTACCGCTCCACGCCGTCACTCCGTGCGTTACTTCGTGTCAGGTGGAACACGCAACTTAAAGGCAAAGCGCGCGCTTCACCTGCCCGGCCAATAAATCAGGAAATGGGGCCTCGCATTTACAAGAACCAAGCAGGTGTCAAAAGGCTGTCTCCAGCTCTGCGCCGTGATGAACTATGCAATCTCTATCGACTTCCTGTGCGCTCGCACGTCTGCGAATATGTGTGGGTTTGTTTATCTTCCTTTCTTAACAGGGTAGTTAACCCTTTCCTGCTGTGGGAGACTGACCATGGAAGTTCACTGCCTGAGCCGACATAACGGGTCTCTCCAAAATGGGCCAGTTTGCAGGATCTGCTAGTTAGCCTTTTTTATGCCTCTCTGCATGTTTCTACGCATTTTGAACTACAGCTTTTTTTTAAATCTGACTTGTAATATCTTTCTGTAACATATATCTAACTGCTATTAACGTATTTAGTTTTGCACTAATTGTATTCTCACAAACATCTTATCTCTTTCTTAAGAAAGAGCACCACACGGAGGATTTAACTGGTTTGTGGGGAGGGTGAAGGGGTGGCCATGTATTATGAGAAATAAAGTACCCCCTGCCATACATTATAAGGTATTTGGTTACCTCGGAGTTCCGTGATCTTAAAAAGGAATTCTTATATGGTCACGGAACTCCTAGGTGACTTGCAATTTAGAACGTACAGCGGGGTACTTTATCCCATATATAATGATAACACATCTGGAAATCTAATTACTTTTGTACATTTTCATCACATATGCAGAGGAAGGAATCACATGATTGAAATGGAAACGCCAGATAACAGGAGCTAAGGCAGGTGCCCCTTATTTACATGAAAAATGGTCGAAAAGGCCCTGAAGATGAATTACATAGCAGAAACCTCTCTGCTGAACTAACAGGATTCTTACTTACGAGTGCCAAAGTGAACACAAGGCTCAGGCTCTTGCAGATGAGAAGGCACCGGTGCTGGAACACTTTTCAGAATGGGGGTGCTGCTATCAATGATGCTTGAGCCATAGGGACAGTGAAAAGTCCAAGTGTCACACAAAGAACAAGTGTAGCAAATGAGCAACGCCCATTCAACAGGACAGTGGTACGGGTATGGTATGTAGCTGGTGGTGCATTTTGGAGCACACTGTCATAACTATATTACTAAAGCATATTCTATCTCTGCGAGAGCCCCAATGCGTTGGTTGACCTGCCACCTTTTGATTAGAATTGCAAGCTGACTCATTCCGCTTAAAATCTAGTGAGAACCATTGGTTAGGGATAAGGACTAAAGTCACTTCTGAAATTAGGTGAAAAAGGCCTCATTAGTAGGATGCAACTTGAGTTTACAAATATGTCATCCTTCGCCCTAGCTGCACACTCTAAATTGACTTCACAACATTCAGTAAGTCTCCCATTCCAACTCCCCTATTACCTTCCAACCCCTTAAATCTCTATCCCCGCCCGCTTAACGTCAAACATTAGTAACATCTTTAACTCTTAACTTTCACTTTATTGTTTCCGTACTTGTTACTCCCTTCCATCTTCGTTTCCAGCTGCCCGCAGTACGCTCAGGCTGCATCCTTCATAGATTCTCCCCTATTTCTCTAATCCTATCCCCCTTCTCTTATTCTGATTCCTCTTGCACTAGGCACAGGTGGCATCCTATCTCGCTCTCTGCTAGATTCTCCAACACTTCTTTGTTTCCCACCTTCCCAACCAGTTGCGTAGCAAGGGGAGAGTTCATAACTGCGGCAGCGTGGGGCGGCAAACGCAGGATTCGCTCGCCAGCACCCCCCGCTTTTACAGCCGCCATGGGGCGGCAAAGGATGAAACCGCCACGGGCTGCAAAAGGCCTAGCTACGCCACTGTTCCCAGCTAATCCCCCTTGTTGTACTCTGAGCTCTTTCTCTCTTCACCACCAAAAAACATACCCCGAGATGTTCTTACTGTCCCCCAATTCTTGCAGCCGTCTCCACCAGTCTTTCAGCACCTTTACCAAAGACATCCAGGGAAAGGTGGGCACCCCACCATGCTGAAAAAACAAAGGCCACTTATATGTTATTTGCACGTGCAAACCAGCCCAAACCTCAGAAAAGTAATATAGTAAACATGGGTATGTACAGCCCAAAATTCCAGGTGGAGATGCACATAACTCTCCTGTGTTTCAACAATCCTTTTACAACCTTAGCAGTAATGGACTGTCTTTTATCCAGCCACCAATCTCTCTCTAGCCCACCCTTCCAGAATGCATCTCTCAAATTATCCCCCATTTTGTTCATAGCCCCAGAAGTATTTTCCGTAGCACGCTATCCTTGTCATTTTTATGGTAATCGTCACTGAGAAAAAATTATTTTCAATCAAGGACTTACAAAAGCCAACACATCCTGTCTCCTGGCCAACAGATCGGTCCAGCTGTTGCTTCTCCTCTTTCCTCCACCATAGATAATTTTTTGCCCTGCCTGCTGATATGTACTTCTCGCGGAACGGGTAAAATAACTTTCTGTCAGTTGTAGAGATCTTACAACCCTAACATCCTCATGCCTTTGGGGATGAGCTTCCCCTACAGTCCCTCTTCCACTGTCAACCCTCAGAATCTCGACCAATAGGAACAAAGTAGAGTAACAGTCACTTCATTCTGAAAACCATGCATGATTCTAGTTGTAACAACACAATTCACTACATGCATTGTAACACCAGTGCAGTCTATAGTTACAAGATCACTAGCAGACACCCTGCTGATGACTTGCACCATTGTGTCATTGCCCAGCATGAATGTCACCTGTTTGTGGTTCTACTTACTCTCCCGTAGCCACACTGCCAGCACCCCTGGAAGACAATCCAGGAACTCTATTCTGAGTTTTCTCCATTTGTCATCTTTCTACACACCACAGTCCTCTCAAGTATGGGCCAAGACCATAAGCACCTGATGTGCCCGTATTTCTACAGTCCAGGGGCCAGATGTACTAAAATCTCACGCAACGCAGCACAGCAGGCAAAAAAGCTGCCCTGCTTTGCGCGAAAAGAAGAGAGCAGGAGAGCGCCATATTTACAGAAATATAGCACTCTCCTCCCCTCTCCCTAGTGGGCGCTGAAATTTGCTGCCGTACGCCACGCACACACCTTTGCACCATGGTGCAAGGGTGTCTGCGTGAGTCTAGCATAGGTTTTGTACTGGAAGGATAGCCTTCCAGTACAAAATACTACTCTCAGACTAACTTTAAATGTTTTCCAACTTTGTATCTGAGCTGTACAGTGCAGCACACATACAAAGTCGGAAAAGAAAGGAGAAATAAAAGCATTTCTCCTTCATAGCGCCTATTTGAAATTGGCGCTATTTTCTCATGCTAAACCCTGTCTACTTTTTTAAGTAAATAGGGTTTAGCGTCAGAAACCTTGGGTGATTGCATGGGAACGCCCATGCACAACCCATGGTACGCCCCTGGCGCTTAGTAATGCAAAGCAGCGCTATGCACTGCTTTGCGCTACTTTTGAGTGTTTTCAGCGCTAAAGCGCTGAAAATAAATTAGTAAAAAGATTTACCATCATTTTGAGTCATTTTTGTTATGCAAACACAGCATTAAATCTTAGTAAATAGACCCCTAGGTCTCTTGCAGCCATGTCAGCACTATAAGAATCCAGAAAATACAACCATAACTGCATGTCTTGTCATATTTTGTCAATTATCCTTTTCCTACGGTGTGGTTTGATTTCTCCTCTCACTGTGAAAGCCATCTGGAATGCCACAGGGAATACATTACTAGCAACAAGCATTCATACACAAAATACTCACTTGGGCCCATACATTCATACTACGCTAGCAATTTCCGCTGGTGGGTCAGTTGGTACTCTTTATCAAAATTCCTGCTACCAATTACTTTCCGATTGAAGAGTAATGACTTACCAATGAATCCTTTGCTAATTGGGAAGTTTAAAATGAGTGACGTACTATACAATTCATAATTTCTGAAATAATCACTGAGTCATGAAGTTTTAAAATATTTATCTAAAGTTTTTTAGCAGAGTAAAATACAGAACCACATGATACTTAATCGCATATCAAGGGTGAAGCACAAGAACTCAATTATCTTTTAATGACGGTCCCTTAGGAAAGAAGAAGATAGAGACAGCAGCGCAACTAAAGGTTGCATATATTTACCTAAAGTGCGAGAACCAAACCCCTTGGCCCAGGAGTTAGAAAGATAGGACCGTGGAAGGATGAAGAGCAAAGACCTCCTCCCCGGATCAGGACAG
Source organism: Calotriton arnoldi (assembly GCA_963921515.1). Classification (NCBI taxonomy): domain Eukaryota; kingdom Metazoa; phylum Chordata; class Amphibia; order Caudata; family Salamandridae; genus Calotriton; species Calotriton arnoldi. The sequence continues at coordinate 4,902,454 of CAWUFW010000206.1, forward strand.
GATTGGTGACCTCTCTATCAACGACGCCTGCGTCGTTTCCTCTCTCTGGTACTTCACTTCTCCTCGAATTCTCCCGAGACTTCTAATGGACTCCGCCGCCCTCCTCAGGACCTCTCTGGACAGCGGTTCAGTCTACAATCAATCAGCTCGTCTGGACTGGTCTCTCCTCTCTGTGTGCTGCGCTAAAAACTTGAGCTTGAGCTGGCTAATTTGCTAATTCTATATCTGTTATACCCTTCTACGCCCATGTACCTCCCTAAATGTTGCAGAATTATGGGGCCACTACTTCTGATTGGACAGGGACAGGGGTTGATCCTCACACCATATTGATTTAATTCTTTTCTTAAAGCCCTTTGTTTTAAAATACCGCCCATTGCATTTAATACATTTGCTTTATTTCCCACCCGTCTCAGGACAAAGTTTATACATTCTTCATGTACATTGTTGCACATTATTAGGGACATTCATGAATACAGTAATATTGGCCATCAGGTCACGGCCTTGGACGACGTCCAGGTTGACTTCATCCTTTTCCTTCTGGGCAGCCTTTCATGGAGCATGCGCAGAACCTTTGTCACACGAGTTTTCAGTTCACCAACCCCAGGCCCAATTTTTACGAACTAGTAAAGTCAAAGAAGAAAATATTAAAATCACAAATAAAATGTTTCACTGTATACCCACTCTTTCTATTCTATTCCCATTTACTTATAAACTCTATCCCGCATTAGTAGCGTTAGAATACCACAGTTTAATTGTAACACGAGAGCAAGCTGTAGCACGTGAAAACATAAAGCAGCCATTTTACTGCACATTGCGCAGAAGCAAGAATTTCCCACCAAGCAAAGAAAGACGTCACACCACGTGATATGGTTGAGACATGCGCAGTAAAGTTCCCGCGCAAAGCGGCCATTTTAGAATAGACAAGCGTTACTTGTTAATTTAAACACATAGGCAAGCTTCCTTGCTACTTATGTTTGTGTATGCAAGAGTTAGTATGAACAATACAAATTTAATACATTAATACTTTAGAGAAGATTGCATCCGAGCAAGTCTCATTTGTGAGTCCTTGCTCCATCAATCCCTCTCTGATGGCGTTTCTGAGCCATCAAATACTACCCACAATCAGATGCCAACTTTTAGCATAATATAGTTTCACTTTCATTTTTACACTTTCTATTTTTCACATCTCCTTTCAGTTTCTTGTATAATTCACTTCTTAAATCTTCAAGTTCAATTTCATCAAACTTTCTCTTCTTTCCTTTTCCCGTTATATTATACGATTCATTCTTTCTACAACATTTGCACCATATTGTTATTGAAAGTACTATTATTACTATCCCTGCTAAGGGTACTAATATTTGACCTATAAGTCCTTTCCCTATATTAGCAAACCAGGTACCAATTGACCTAATACTATTTGTCAATCTTTCCCATACACTATCAACTTCCAGTGGTTTTAGTTCCTTCTCAAGTTTCGTTATACTCTGTATATACGTTCCAATTTCTGCACTCAGGTATGTAAGTGCAACAGTGTTTCGTCTTCAATAATTTACAGACTCCGCCCTCTTTTGCCAATATAATATCAAGAGCAAGTCGATTTTGCATAACCATAGATCTAATCGCAACCATTTCCGCATTAATCATTAGAAATCCTCCAGCAGTGTCAGTTGATAAACGATCAACCACTGTAGATAATTTACATATTTTCCTTGAGTTCAGAATTATTCCCACTGAAGGTATCAATGCACCAAATATATCACCTATAATTTCTGAAAAACTAGCTCTTTTTCTACGTGTTAATTCACTAGTATTTTCATTGCTGCCAATGTTTCTTTTACGTGGTATATTTTTGGAAATACTATTCCAAAATAACAACTTCCATACCACCGTGCAGGAAGCCTAAAGTAAGCCTTATTCCCACACACATAATAGATTCCAGGGAAAACTGAATCTGTTCCTCCTTTAAGTCCCCAACCTCCAATAATTAAGAAATTGTGTTCACATTCACTGGTACCGATGAAAATATTGTTATACTCAGTCTTTAACCTATGTAGACAAATTTTCCCTGTCTTTACAAAATCCAGAGCCATAGCAGCTTGAGCCTTGCCAGGTGTGTAACTACCTTCTTTCTCAGTCCAAGGTGGCAAATGAGCTTTATGCTCAGACGCTTTCTTTTGGAAATCTTGTCTTCTACTCTCCACTAAATTCAAAAATATCTTTTCTTCTTCATGTATTGAACATGTTAGATTGCTTCTATGTGCATGTGTTATGTCTATTGATTTCATTGTTAAGAAAAATTCTCCCATAAACTGTGCATCTTTGCTACTAAGCACTGGATTCATATTCTTTCGAATTGGAACCTCAGAAAATATCACATCTATATTTGAATAATAATACTGAAATCGCCCTGTTCTATAAAATAAACTAGTCAGTACACTACATGATATGCCATAGGTTAATGGCAAGTGATGATACGTTAACCCTTCTGCTACTGATTCAGGTAGTTTCATACAGACATAACAATTACTAACTTCCATGGTATCTACATATTGGAACAATAATTTTGTGAAAACATTCAGACTAGTGTCGTTATCTGTTACTTCATGATGCAATTCTGGTTCATCTTCTGCCTTTAATTCTACTCTATTACTTTTCATGTTATCTGTTCTTTCCTTTGTTTCGTTGTTAATCTTTTTATCCACTATCATAAGGTAAGGAATTGCTACGATCACAACTAACCATACTATAAGCATTACTACCAGATTGCATATGCATATAGCACAACATCTTTTACAACCTTTCTGTTTTGGTCTTCCAGTAACTCTATCGTCAGGCATTTTGACAAGGAAGATTGCTCTTCTTATCGTATTTTTCAAGTCTCTTTACGTTTCTCAAGGTGGTTCTATTTCTTTTTCATAAGTCAGTTCTGCACTTGTTCCTTCGTCACCACTTTCACTTGATTCTGAACTTTCGTAATCTTCAAGGATGATATAAGTCCAATCAGGACCTTTAAATTTGTTATTTACAAGTCTCAGTCTTTTGCTTCTTCGTTTTCCACTTTTATTCTCTTGTCCCGTTTGGCTTGTTACTTCATTCACTTGTTCTGGGTCTTCACTTCTGGTTGTTATGTGGTATTTTACTCTTTTAATGACACTAGGCCAATGATCACCTTTTCTTGTTTTCTTTGCTTGTACTGTTTCTTCTCTTCTTGTTTCTTTTTCAGAAATTCTTTTATTTTCAAGTTGTGATACAATTTGTTTTTTTTCGATTTCAGTATCTTTTACTTGTTCTTTTTCAGGTCTTATTGTTTTCTCTTCAGTTGCTCCACTGTGACATTCTAGTAACTGATCTTGTCCTTGATTTATGTTCTCCTGCTCGAGATTTTCAGGATCTTCTTCTTCTATGTACTGTTCTTGATCTAACTGGTTCTGATCAGGGCTTATTGCACTTTGTACTTCTGCAGCCTGACCGCGTTCTTCTAAACCTGTCTGTCCCTGCTCAAAATCTGTTTGTTCTTCTTTGATTTGAGCCCAGTTTCCTCTCCCTATCTGTTCCTGCTCAGGTTCTTGTATTTGTTCTTCTTCTTCTTCTTCCTGAGCTGCTTCTTCTTCACCTATCTGATCTTCTTCAATTTCTTCTAGATTTACTTGACTTCTTGTTCTGTTGTAGACTTCAGGTATTTCCACCACTGGTATCCAGTCCTGACTTGTGCTCGGTTGTTCTTCGTCAGCTTCCTTTGAATCTCGAACCTGAGATTCTTCAGCTGGGCAACCTTCAGCTTCCTCAGTAATTGATATTATCTGAGTATTTTCTTCTTCAGGGTCTGGTACTCTTTTGGTGTGGCTTACATGAATCCAATTAGGAAATCCGGCACACTTCACTGCTGTGTTTGTGACCAGTATGACCTGACAAGGTTCGCCCCACCTAGGTGATAGACACGTTTCTCTGGTGTGATTCTTCACTACCACCCAGTCTCCGGGACTCAGATCATGTTCTTGTTCAGGCTGCCTGGAAACTGCGTCTTCTCCAACCTGGTGAGAGACATAACGCACTAGGTCAGCCAATCCTTTGCAATAATCCAGAACCATATCATCAGATATATTCAGCAGTTTATTCGTAGGAAGATGTGCTTGTCTCATTGCTCTTCCCATTATTATCTCGTGCGGACTTAAGCCGGTGTTTCTATCAGGAATGCTTCTGAGTCCCATTAAGACAAGAGGCAATGCATCTGGCCAATCTAATGATGTTGATGCACACATTTTTCCCAATCTGGATTTTATCGTGCCATTTATTTGTTCAACCACTCCAGAAGCCTCTGGACGATATGCACAATGCAATTTTTGCTCAATTTGGAGTGCTTCACAGATTATTTTAATCATTTCACTGTTAAAATGCTTTCCTCTATCTGATTCCAAAGTTACTGGAAAACCAAATCTGGGAATGAGTTCACGTAGCAACAACTTTGCAACTGTAAGACTGTCATTCCTTCTGGTAGGGTATGCCTCCACCCACTTTGAAAACAGACACACTATGACTAGTACATATTTCAGCCCTCTACATGGTGGTAACTGAATGAAATCAAGTTGCAATCTCATAAAGGGACCCTCTGCCTTTCCAATTTTTCCAAACCCAATTACTGTTTTTCTTCCGGGATTATGCATTTGGCAAGTTAGACATCTCTGACAAAGACTCTCTGCTACCGCCCTAAACCTTGGATTATACCAATTTTGTCGAAAGAGCCTAATCATTGCATCTCTCCCTACATGTGTGTCTCCATGATACATTCTGGCCATTTGTGAAAGCAGACAGTCAGGCATGACTGGTCTGCCATCGGCACAAATCCACACATCATCGTCTGCCTTTTGAGAACATCCCGATTTAATCCATGTACTCTTTTCACTCTCATCAGCATCATCTTGCAATCGTTTTACATCATTCCATGTTTCTGGAGGTGCATACAGCATAAGTTGGCAGCTGATTCCCATTCTTTCCACCCTTTTATTTACTGACAATCTGTTTTTGGCACAATGTTGAGCCACAAGATCTGCGTATCTGTTGCCGACTACCACCCAGTCATCTCCTGACTGGTGTGCGGCACATTTCACCACAGCCAATTCTTTTGGTGATTGTATTGCCTCCAGTAGTTCTTTTACGAACTGTCCATTTTTGATGGGGATCCTGAAGAAGTCATGAAATCCCTCTGCATCCATAGTTGGCCAAAATCATGCACAACCCCGTAACCATATTGGCTATCTGTAAATATAGTTACTCTTTGATTCCTCCCAATTTTGCAAGCTTTTATTAATGCGATCAATTCAGCTATTTGTGCAGATTTGACTCCCGGTAAATAGGATGCTTCGACTATTCCAGTTAGTTCACATACTGCATATGCTGCAGTTAGCTTTCCATCTTCATGCCTTTGCAATGAACCATCAACAAACAGCTCCCTGTCGGGCTCCCTGAGGGGTAGTTCCTGGATGTCAGGACGTGGTTTCGTGCACAATTCTGTGACTTGTAAACAATCATGTTCCTCTTCATCATCTTTAACTTCCTCATGATATGGGTCTGGTAGTAAGGTAGCAGGATTTACTATCGTGCACCTTACAATGGTCACATTTTCAGCACCCAGTATTATTCTTTCGTATTTAGTCAGCCGACTAGGAGTAAGATGCTGAGTTCGTGTTCTTGTCAATAGAATAACAACCGCATGTGGTGCAAACACTTTTACAGAGTGTCCCATTACAATTGACTCACTTTGTTCAATGCTCAAACAGGTAGCCGCAACTGCTTTTAAGCAGCCTGGCAATGCGGCTGCCACTGGGTCCAATGTAGCAGAAAAATATGCTATAGGACGTCTGTCTAAACCATGTCTCTGGGTTAAGACTGAAAGTGCGCAATTTTCTCTTTCATGACAGAATAATGCGAATTTTCTTTTATAATCAGGCATGCCTAGGGCAGGTGCTGCACATAACGCATTTCTTAATTTTACAAAAGCTCCTGCACTCTCGTCATCCCATTCAACTGGGTCTTTCGCCTTCTTTTTTGTCATTTGTATTAATGGCTTTCCCAACAGTGAAAATCCTAGTATCCATTGTCGACAATACCCTACTATTCCAAGAAACATTCTCACTTCTCGTTGAGAGACAGGCATTTGCATTTTCTTTATTAATTTTATTCTTTCAGCTGTTATTCTCCTTTTGCCCCTCTCAATTTGGTGTCCTAGATACTTAACTGCTGTTGTACAGAACTGCAATTTTTCAGGTGAAACTTTATGCCCTTCTTCAGCTAAATGATTTAATAGTGCAATGGTGTCAACAACACAGTCCTCTCTGGTGTTAGATGCCACTAATAGGTCGTCTATATACTGCACTAAGACTGAGCTTCCTGGCATCACCAGTCTCTCTAGGCACTTTTTCAATATCTGATTGAAGATGGAAGGACTTTCCGTGTACCCCTGAGGAACACGATTCCATACATAGACCTTGTTCTCAAATTTAAATGAAAATAGATACTGGCTATCTGGATGCAATGGTATGGAAAAGAATGCTTGGCATAAATCAATCACAGTAAACCATCCTGCGCTCCAAGGAATCTGATATAGAATTACTGCAGGATTTGGTACTATAGGACAACAGGGTTCCACAATCTTATTTATTTTACGCAAATCCTGAACGATTCTATATTTTCCACTAGGTTTCTTCAGGCCCATGATTGGTGAGTTACAAGGGCTACTCATTACTTCTTTTAATATTCCTTGTTTTTCCATTCTGTTAATTTCCTCAATGACTCCTGCTTTTACTTCTGCACTCATTTTATACTGTCGGGTGTTTGGGAAAATCGCACCTTCTTTTACAATAATCTTAACTGGGTCTATTTTGGCCATAAGTCCTACTTCTTTTCCCGTGAAATCCCATACCATGGAATTCACTGTAGTTTTCAGTTCTTCTGGTAACTCATCTTTTGTTATCAATGAAAACATCTCATCTACTTCTGTACCTTGCTTTGCAATCATAAATTTATATACATGGTCTTCATCTGGGGTCTGAACTGCCACACCATCCGGTGTGCAGAAAATCGTACAATTCATTTTGCATAATAAATCCCGGCCCAATAAATTTACTGGACTGGAATCACACACTACAAATTGATGCATTTCTCTAAAGTTTCCAATTTTTACTTCCATTGGTTCGGTAAGAGGTGTTCTAATCTTCTGATTAGCCACCCCACAACTTGGATAGATTCTCCAGAGAGAGGAAGGTCTGGGATGTCTGCTGTTCTCACAGTAGACCTAGTAGCACCAGTGTCCAGAAGAAAAGTAATCTCATTACCTTTCACATTCCCTTCAACATATGGACCTGACTGATCTACCGGTAAGGATGCACCAAGTATGCACTCCTTCTCCCCTCTCCTAGGCACCGTCATGAACTATAGGAACAGAAATCGTCCTGTAAAAGAAATTGTGATGTTACATAATCATTCTTACCACTTCCTCCTTGATATCCGACGTCTGTACCGTGCTTTGCTCTGCTTACATTACCCTGTATAGGTGCAGGTGGCAACTGACTCTGAGGATTTACACCCTGCTGTGAGTCATTCTGCGTCTGTGGATTTAAATTTTGATTTGGGCCATTATTATTCCGAAACTTTTTACATTCATCCTTCCAATGCCCCAATTTTCCGCACCCGTGACAAGGAAACTTCTTTTTAGCCTCTTCCCTGCTCATTCGTCCTCTCACTTTTCCTCCATTCCCAGTGTCACCATTCGTTCCAGAATCTTTTCCCTGATTATCACTTGGATTATCCAAATTAATTCCCTGTTTCTCAGCCATCTTTACCTGAGCCCACATCACTTTTTCTTGCAATTTCTTGTGCCTATCTTCAATGTCATCTCCACAATATTTGGCATATTTCAAAATCTCGTCGATAGGCTTCCCTTGCCAGCACAACATGTGCTGCTTAATCATCTGACAAATCTCTGGCTTTAGACCGTAAACAAATCGATAGACAAACTGACTCATGTTTTTATCTCCAATATCCTCAAATCCACTATACTGCTTGAATACCTGCAATAAACGCTCATAGTAGGCGAGTACCGATTCACTGGCTTCTTGGGTAGTTCTATCTATTTTCACCCAGTCTGTTTCTTTTGGTGGTATTTTCCCTTTCAAGTAAGTTATCACCTGCTGATACTTTTTCATGACATCACTTGACGGGGCACCTGTCTTTGGATCTCTAGGATACTCTTCACTAGGCCAATCAACTGTGATTTTGCAATCTGTCCACAAATCGGCAGGTACCACTATGTCGAACAAACCATCTAAATCCTTCAACAGTACCTTTGACACCTTCACAAACCTCTCAACCTGCTTGTACCATTCAATTGGCTTTTCCCTCAACTTTGGAAAATCATTTGTAAATGACAAAATATCTTGTCTGCTCCATGGGACATGTACATATCCCCCTCCTGGAACTTCTCGCATCGGGTACATTTGATCTCCTTTCCCTGTTTCCTTCATCAAATATTCAGAAGTTGTTCTACTGTATCGTGCCTCTTCCTTTTTCTTTGTCCACCTAACTTTCCACTTATCTAGCTCTCCCCATTTCTGCAAAACTGTCATTAATTCTTTTATTTGTAATTTTCTTCCAGAGGCATTCATATTTTCCAAATCCTTGTCTGAAAAATCTGCTCTATAGGGTTTTTGTAACACCTTTGACTTTCCTATTTCAATTCCCATCTGTTGAGCTAAATCTGATAATTTCTCATGAAATATTCTTGCATTTCTCGTAATGCTTCTGCATACGAACAATAATTCTTCTTCATCTTACATATTTAGGCGATCTACCCCTACATTTCCTGCTATCATTTCTTCTAACTCAACTTTCAATTTATAAATATCCATGATTTTTGGAGGTGAGTTCTGCTTGTCTGACCCTTGTGCCCACCTTTCTAAGTCTTCAGGTGTAACTACTGTAGCGCTTTTAGTTCCAGACAAAGTCACTATATTTACATCTTTGGAGCAACCAGGTGTAGCTCTTCTGGGAGTACTATTTATAGAATCTCGAATGGGCAAGTCCATTAATGAAATCATAGACTCGCAATCACTAAAGTGATCCTCAACCATTACTACTGCTTCAGGTTTAGGAACATTCACAGGTGTAGGCATGACTAAAGGTTTGGGATAAGTTACTTTGTCACCGTACAAAGGAACCACTGGACCAATTGTTACAGGTATGATCAATGAATCAGGATGAATACTCAATTGTGTTACTTTCTGAATTAATTCTGCTCTGTTTTTATCTATTGCTTCCTTTTCCTTATCGTGAAGTACTCTACTAATTGGTGAATCATGCAATACTTGTGGTACCAAGGGTGTCTTTAGCAAGGGTGCACTGGGGGTGCATCCACTTGTCCCTTCTTGATATGGTGGCGGATTCTTTAATATATCCTCCATAAATTCATCTTCGGAATCTCCAAATCTAGACAAATGTTTTGTTTTTTCTGTGCATTTATTCCCTAGTGATTCTTCTGCCATTAATATCGGATACAGACCCTCTGTAAGCATTACTCGTCTCCACTGTTTCATCTGACAGTCCCTCGACTCATTTTGGTATCTAGGAAAAAATCCCCGATAACCCCTATTACTTCTGGATCGGTCACGTTCAAATGCCTCGGTTTCCCACTCTTCTAAGGCTTCGTATTGAGTTAGTCTAGGTCTGGGTTCTAGGTCATTCATTCTTAATCTCAAATTTTGAAGAATTCTTCCATTAAAAGTACCATTCTCGGGAAAAGCTAATATTCCATCATTTTTGGTATATTCTATCCAATTCTCTATCCATACACAAGTATGATAACCTCTCTCCATCATCATGAATGATGCGGGTGTTTTAGCTGGTGGAATGATAATTCCTTCTCTAGTTTTGATTGGTTTGTCCTTTTTAAAATAATTCTTAATCTTTTGTAGGAATGACATTTTCCTCTTTTCTCCGTACATTCTGGGTAAATCTCGATGTATGAAATTAAATTCGGCAAAGCCTAGGAATCTCCTATCCGGACGAACTCCTATTAAAGTTGGATCACGTTTTAACATACAATCTTCACTATCCAGTAAGATTTCGGCTTCTATGGCAACAACCAATCAGATTCCAAATAACTTTTGTCTCTGAACCAATCCTAGCGCGGCCTTCTAGTGACGTCTTTTCTGTCAACCCCTCCTTTACAATCTGCGCTTCTCTGTCCCTCGCTGTTTCAACCAATCCCAGCGCGTTACCTGTGACGTCAGTATTACTCCTGACTACTGACCCCTCCTTTACAAGAGTCTTTCTACGCCTGCGGTTTCAACCAATCCCAGCGCGGCGTTTGTGACGTCAGCTTCCTCTCCGGTAGCTGACCCTCCCTTTACAAAATCGTACGCAAAACTTGATTTTCCCTACGCTTCTTATTAAAATTCAGTAACAACATAAAACATTCGCTATCTTGCCAGTTTCTCTAAAATAAAAAGATAGTTTCTCTCACACTTTAGTAAAACCCTTCCGTTTACTATACATATACTACAAGTAAAACCCTTCCGTCTACTCTTCACACAAGCTTCAGAAATACCTGTTACTTCTTCAATGTTACCCTTTCTAGGTGATATAACATCAAATTTTCACTAGCATATTCCTTGGCTGTCACTCACACGCATAGAGTCCCTAACAAGTACTGATAGCCCTACTTAACTTTTCAGTACTATTTCTGCCTGACAGATAACCTCACTGCAGTATGGCTTCCACTTACCATCCGCTATTCAATTTTCCCCGGGGATTTCTGGACAACATAAAACAAACTTTAAACAATAACGGATGTTAGTTCATAGAAGTATTATTCTCATTACCCAATTAACAAAGCATAACCATCCTCTGATAACCAGAAAACTGATCCAGCGGGTTACTAGCAACAAGCATTCATACACAAAATACTCACTTCGGCCCATACATTCATACTACGCTAGCAATTTCCGCTGGTGGGTCAGTTGGTACTCTTTATCAAAATTCCCTGCTACCAATTACTTTCCGATTGAAGAGTAATGACTTACCAATGAATCCTTTGCTAATTGGGAAGTTTAAAATGAGTGACGTACTATACAATTCATAATTTCTGAAATAATCACTGAGTCATGAAGTTTTAAAATATTTATCTAAAGTTTTTTAGCAGAGTAAAATACAGAACCACATGATACTTAATCGCATATCAAGGGTGAAGCACAAGAACTTAATTATCTTTTAATGACGGTCCCTTAGGAAAGAAGAAGATAGAGACAGCAGCGCAACTAAAGGTTGCATATATTTACCTAAAGTGCGAGAACCAAACCCCTTGGCCCAGGAGTTAGAAAGATAGGACCGTGGAAGGATGAAGAGCAAAGACCTCCTCCCGGATCAGGACAGGATTGGTGACCTCTCTATCAACGACGCCTGCGTCGTTTCCCTCTCTCTGGTACTTCACTTCTCCTCGAATTCTCCCGAGACTTCTAATGGACTCCGCCGCCCCCTCCTCAGGACCTCTCTGGACAGCGATTCAGTCTGCAATCAATCAGCTCGTCTGGACTGGTCTCTCCTCTCTGTGTGCTGCGCTAAAAACTTGTGCTTGAGCTTGAGCTGGCTAATTTGCTAATTCTATATCTGTTATACCCTTCTACGCCCATGTACCTCCCCTAAATGTTGCAGAATTATGGGGCCACTACTTCTGATTGGACAGGGACAGGGGGTTGATCCTCACACCATATTGATTTAATTCTTTTTCTTAAAGCCCTTTGTTTTAAAATACCGCCCATTGCATTTAATACATTCGCTTTATTTCCCACCCGTCTCAGGACAAAGTTTATACATTCTTCATGTACATTGTTGCACATTATTAGGGACATTCATGAATACAGTAATATTGGCCATCAGGTCACGGCCTTGGACGACGTCCAGGTTGACTTCATCCTTTTCCTTCTGGGCAGCCTTTCATGGAGCATGCGCAGAACCTTTGTCACACGAGTTTTCAGTTCACCAACCCCAGGCCCAATTTTTACGAACTAGTAAAGTCAAAGAAGAAAATATTAAAATCACAAATAAAATGTTTCACTGTATACCCACTCTTTCTATTCTATTCCCATTTACTTATAAACTCTATCCCGCATTAGTAGCGTTAGAATACCACAGTTTAATTGTAACACGAGAGCAAGCTGTAGCACGTGAAAACATAAAGCAGCCATTTTACTGCACATTGCGCAGAAGCAAGAATTTCCCACCAAGCAAAGAAAGACGTCACACCACGTGATATGGTTGAGACATGCGCAGTAAAGTTCCCGCGCAAAAGCGGCCATTTTAGAATAGACAAGCGTTACTTGTTAATTTAAACACATAGGCAAGCTTCCTTGCTACTTATGTTTGTGTATGCAAGAGTTAGTATGAACAATACAAATTTAATACATTAATACTTTAGAGAAGATTGCATCCGAGCAAGTCTCATTTGTGAGTCCTTGCTCCATCACAGCGTTAAAGAAGAGTAAGAAATCCAGCTGCAGATATTTGTGAAAAAGTAAGAAAAGACACATACTAGCATTTGACGCAGCGCATCGCAGCAAGACAACTTATTGCAATGCGTCAAATGGAGAGGGCAGGAGTGTGCCATATTTACTAAGATATGGTTCATTCCTGCTCTCTCTCTGCGCTGGCGCACTAGTGGTTGCCAAGCACCAACGCAGGCACCCTTCCATTATGGTGCAAGGGTGCCTTCATTTCAGGCAGGATTGTTTTTGTGCAGGAATGGACACCTTCCTGCACAAAAACAATACTCAGAGGGTTTTCCTCTTTTAGAATGCAGCACATGTAGAAAGAGGTAAAAAATCAGGAGAAATAAATATATTTCTCCTAGTTCCTATCTACAAGATACGGCACAGTCCTGTCCTTTTCCCTTGTGCCGGTGCACAAACAGCAGCCGTGCGCCAACGCAGACACCCTTGCGTCCTGTTGCAAGGGTGCCTGCATTGCGGGGATTATTGTTTTTGTGCAGGAAGTGACAACTTCCTGCACAAAACCAATAATTGATGGAATTTTCCTTTTTCTATGCATGCTACAAAATGCAGCACACGTAGAAAGAGGACAAAACGAGGAGAAATAAAAGTATTTCTCCTCGTTGAGCCACTACTACTCCTCCCCTGCGGAAGCATAGAATTCTGACGCATTCTCAGCTTTACAAAAGGTTCCAAGGATATTGCGTGAGAACACCCACAGCAACACCCATGGAACGCCCCTTCCACGCAGAGTAATGTGTGAAAGGGGCCCATATTTACAAGGCCATGAAAAGTCAAGCAGGGTGACTTTACGTGGCCTTGTAAATATGGGCAAGCCCATTGCGCTGCCGGTGCGTCAAAAAAGTGACGCACCGGCAGCGCAATGGACTTGTAAATGAGACCCTGTACATTTAAATTTACGACAGTCGGCGACGGTCCATGCTAATGAGTTACCCAACATTCCTACTACAACTGGCAAACCGGAGCATACACCTGCACCCGGTTTCAGGTGTATGCTAATGTTTCAAGGAGGATTATTGATGAGATAGAGAGAGACAGAGAGAGAGAGAGAGAGAGAGAGAGAGAAATAGCCCCCCTGCCACCTGCCTCAGCCAGCAGCAGTCCCCTTATCTTTGTTGCTAATTTAAGACGAGACATTCATCGCTGCTTGTCTAAAAGCCCCGGTTACACTTATTAGTTAATGCTTGAATCTATCAGCATCGTTGTTCAGAGGTCTTCGGCTGCAAGCTGGAATAACTGGGGTAGCTTTTTGCAGAGAACCACTTCACATATTAGGTCTGCTAATAGGGATACCGGGAATATGTTTATGTCTTGAAAGAAGCAGAATTAATGTTAAATTCGCTCAGAGTGGGGAGGAACGAGAGAGATATTGTAGGTCAGATGGTTAGAGTGGTAAAGCAATTAATGGAAAAGTGAAAGAAGAATAGGTTAGAGTAGTAGTCTTCAAATGTTATGCTTCCCCCGCCTCCCTATTAAAGCTAATTGGTTAAACCCCTGAGTAACACAGCCTGCTACAGTGTTTAACAATGAATATTAAACACTGCTTTCATGGCATGTCAGAGATCAAGGGGTATTTGCTTCTGGCTAAAGATAAAGATAGCTGAGCAGACTTGATATTCATGCCCCCACCCCGCCCTTCAAACATGAAACGTTAAAGCACAGGCAGCAGTGGCAGTGCAAGCTTCCCTCGCACTCAATGAACAGACAAATCACAGGGAGGAGCGATTCAAGCTTCAGCAACAAAGTACAGGCAGACAGCAAGCAGCAATGCTGCAAGCTTCCCTTCAAACACAGAACAGGTGCAGCAGAGGAAGCAGCAGTGCAAGCTTCTCTTGGACACAAAACAGGTAGAGCAGGTGCAACAGCTAACACAAGCTTACTTCATCACTAGAACAGGTATATATCGAGGCCAACAGAAAGCAGAACCCTGCGTACAGCCTGCGATGGGGCCTTCCTGGCCCTAAGGTATGCATGCGTATGTGGTGGTATAGGGCTCTGCTGCAGGGCCATCTGTCCTCCACAGTGTGTGCTTAAGAGAGGACGGGAGCAGGGATCTACTTCAAGGTTCCCCTCTCCCAAGAGCTATGCAGCAGTGGTGGCTCCTCCGCTAAGGCGGAGGAGCGTCGCCCCACTGCCAGGAAGCAGCAAAAGAAAGGAAAAAATAAAATGATAACGTAATGTTATTATCATTTTATTTTGCCCTCCTGCGGCAGCGTGCGTGAGGGGGCGGGGCTGCAAAGCAGGGGTGGAGTGGTAAAACACTCCTGTGCACAATGACTGTTTGGTCAGCCCTCTTGGGCGGCCCAAAACAGTCATGCGCACTTCCCTGTTCTCCATGCAGGCTGCATTACAGCCCCTTGGCTGAGTGCCGTGTCATGGTGCTCAGACCAATCACAATGCTGCATTGGGAGCGTGGGAGCCCTGGTGCTTCCTGGTTCTCACAAGAAGCCAGGAAGAGGACAGGACGGGACACAGGAGAGGCGGCAGCGGCGGCTAGCCAAGAGTTAAGTAATTTTTGTTTTTACCCGATTTCCCCCCGCCCCTTTGCCCCCACCTGCCCCAATGCTGCTTCTAGGCAGCAGCCGCGACTGCTATGCAGCCTGGAGGGTGGCTGCAGAGACCTGCTCTGGCTGCTGGTGACGGGGCTGCTGGAGGGGTCTCTGTCACCTCTCTGGTCTCCTTAGATAGTCCTCTGAGTCAATCTATAGACTGCCCAGTCCCTTAGACTTGAATAGGCCCCTAGGAGACTCTCAGTCTGCACTGTTACCATTAGCCAGCTTCTAAAGAGAGTCCTTCGTCAGAAATATCCTCTCAGGCACCCTTGGCTGTCTCTCAGGTTACATCACCCTTCTCTCTATACCCTCATCCGGCCCTCACAGGCCCTAAGACAACCCATAATAGTCATGAATGAACTCTAGGAGACAACAGGCTAGACCTCAGATACCCATACGCTAGTTCTCAGTCGCCATCAGAGATTCTCTCCCAGCCCTATGACATGGCCAGTCCTCGGACAGCCCTCAGAAACAAATAATCCACCATCAAAACCCTGTGCTGGCTCCCAGCCTTCACTGGCCCTCAGCCGATGACCTTCAGACCCTCCCTGATCCAGCTCTCACAGAGCTTCAGCCCCACCCTGCCTGCCAGCAAAGCCCTTGAGACAACTACAAGCTCTTAGCGTTGATCACACAGCCATGAAAGGCACCATAGCTCGCAATCCAAACTTCTCTTCTGACCTTGAGATAACCTCAAAGCAACTCTACTATCTCCCAGACCATAACTTTGAGCTCTGAAACCCTTTTAGCTTCTCTCTGTTGCCCTCAAAACCCTATAACAAAAAGGCTACCCATACGTTTTCTCTGCATGCCTTTGTGTTTTATGATTGTCTCTGTGTCCCATTTCTTTTTTTTTTTAGTTTAAAGAGCTTTATTGAAGCAATAAGAACAAAGGTACAATATATAAAATGCTTATATAGATGGAAGCAAAAAAGGTTATGAATTAAATATCGAATGTAGTGGAACTCAAAACATAGGAGATGTATTAATAATATAAAAGTGTCCAATAGATAAGAGCACTAATACAAAGTTGTACCATGTAACTAGAAAGCTTTTACAATTTTCAATTTTCTAAAAAAGAAGAAAAAACAGAAAAGACAGAAAAGAGGAAAAAGTAAGAAAAAGAAGGGGGAAAAGGAAAAAGAAACAGAAGGAGGAGGAAAGAAGGAAGAAAAGAAAGAAAAGAAAGCAAAATAACATCCTTATCCAATAGTATATTAAAAACTATTTAAAAAAGCAATCATTTAGGATCCTAAAACCATGTAAAAACTATGCAATGACATATAGAAATCGTATAAAGAAGTGAAAAAGTCAAATACTCATGGTGGTTGGTAAACAAAGGTGTTGTCCTTGATACGTAGTGCAGATGAGGATAAATGGTTGGTGAGAGGAGACCAGAAGGCTTCCTTCCGAATAAGTTGCTGCGAGGTAGTGACAGAAGCTCTATCCAGTCTGTGATGGTAGCAAAGAAGGTTCCACCAGGCAGAGAAAGAGACCTTAGTAGCATCTTTCCAGTTAGAGGTAATTACCTGAAAGGCAATAGCAATTAACAGGTCCACAAAAATACCCACCTTGCGTGACCCAAACCAATTTATAGAATTGCTTCCCAGGAATATGGAGTGAATGTCAAAAGGAAAATTAACAGAGCAAATGGAGGAGATTGATTCACATACTTTGGTCCAAAATCGAGCAACATTAGGACAATGAAAAAAGGAATGCATTAATGTGAGTATTGAGACATGACCAGCAATTCGGGGATATATCTGAACTAAATTTGGAGAGAGTGAGTGGAGTCAAAAATAATCGCTGATAAAAATAATATAGAGTCTGAGTGGTACTAGCAGTGCATGAGGTGCGGTGTATGCGTGTCCAAAGAGAGTTCCAAGTGTGTATAGAGAGGGTATGCTGTAAATCTGATTCCCATACGAGCTCAACCTTGCTTTTAGGACGGCTATGAGAGGAAAAATGAAGATATTTGTAGATATGAGAGGCTCGAATGGAAGAAGTAATGAGCAGAGGTTCTATCAGGGGTCCGGGAAGTGGGGAGATCCAGAAAGGAGGGAAAGTTGATTTGTCAATAGCAGCCTTAAAGAATCATATTTGGAAAGTGAGGAATCAGGTACGTCAAATTTAGATTGGACCTCTTGTGAAGAGAGAAAGACAGAATCCTGTATTAAGTGCTTAACGAGAAGGATCCCTTTATCAGCCCATTTTTTCCAATAGATAGTACGATTTGACAACTTGATGGACTTATTAAACCACAGAGGTGAGTCTAAAAATATTTGCAACGGGCTGGAAGATTTACACTTAACAGGATGAAAGGAGGAAATAAACTTTGAAATCGTCGGATAATTGAAAGAGCGAGGGGATGAGTAAAACTGACTAACATGGAGAAAGGGAATGGGAAAATGAGAGATTCTTCCAATCTATGCCAAACAGAAGTGGGATCTCCTTCTGAAGCAATTAAATACGATAGCACTTGGCGGAGTAGAAAGGAGGAGTGATATTGCCGGAAGTTGGGAAAAAGAACACCCCTTGATCTTTAGGAAGAGACAAAAATGCTAATGAAATACGGGCTTTCCGACCGTTCCAGAGAAATTTGCTCAAGGCACCATTGAGGGTTTTAAAAAACTTGAGGGGAAGTTATACTGGTAGCATGGACAGGTAGAAATTAATAATGGGGAGCAACATCATTTTGATTGTGTCTAATCTACCCCACCATGACAGAAAAGCGGGGACCAGCTGTTTGTCAAGTGATTTACTTTTGAAAGAGCTTCTTCCAGGTTAAGCTGAATCGTTTTGGCAATGGAAGATGAGTATCTAATCCCCAAGCAGGTAATATTATCAGTATTCCATTTAAAATCAACATCATCAAACATACTCCTTAAACAATATTTATTTAGGGGGAGCACCTCAGATTTGGAGAAATTTAATTTATAACCGGAGAAAGCAGAGTAAGAAGAAAGAAGATCTGTGAAAGCGGGTAAAGAAGTAGAAGGGTCTGAAACATATAACATAATATCATCAGCGTAAGCGGTGAATTTAATTTCCACGGCTTTGTGAGTAAAGCCTCGGAAGGAGGAAGAGTGTCGCAGAGAATGAAGAAAGGGCTCAAGAGAGAGGATAAACAATAAAGGGGAAAGAGGACAACCCTGATGCGTGCCCCTTTGTAAAGGGAAATAAGAGGACTGAGAACCATTAACGAAAACAGAAGTAGTTGGGGAGGAATATAGTAAGTTAATAAGAGACAGAATAGGGGGGCCAAAACCGTGCCATTTAAGGGCACGCATCATGAAAGACCAATGGACGCGGTCAAAGGCCTTCTCCGCATCAAGGGTTATGGCAGTCATAGGGGAGAGACTTTTAGATGCGAGATGTATAATATTAAGAAAAGTTCTAGAGTTATCCGCAATCGTCCTACCCTTAACAAACCCCGTCTGCTCAGAGCCAATCAAATCTGGAAGCACCTGATTAATACGAAGAGCTAATATCTTTGCAAAAATTTTACAATCAAGGTTGATCAAAGAGATGGGGCGATAGTTAGCACACAAGGAAGGATCTTTATCTTTTTGGGGAATTAAACAAATCATGGCTTCTAGAAAGGATCCTCGGGGCTCACCATTGGAAATAAAATGTTTAAAGAGAGACAAAAGATGAGGCAGAAGGATATGGGAAAAACAGGAGCCTTATCCTTAGGTAGCAAAGACAAGGCAGAAGTAATCTCAGATATAGATATATTTTGATTCAGAATGGAACAATCCGGAGGAGGAGAGGAGCGGGGAGGTAATGAGTCGAAATAAGAGTCCAAGTCCGCTTCCGAGGGAGAGGATTCAGGGGTATATAGGGTCTTATAAAAATCTGTAAAACAATTCAATATCTCTTCATTTTTAAAGCGAGGAGTACCATGATCATCAATAATTTTGACTATTCTGGATCTTTGAGATTTAATCTTCAGGTAACTCGCCAGCATTTTACCGGCTCGATTGCGACCACCATAGAATTTGGAATTAATTTTTAATAAGGTCCCTGAAGCTTCTTCCGTAGATTTCTTATTGAAGTCAAGTTTTGCCTGAACTAAATTCTTAAGGGTATCAGGTTTATTAGATGAAAAGTATTCATGTTCCAATTTCTTAATGGAGGATAGTATATCAGCAGATTCCTTGCGGAGTTGTTTCCTTTTGCTTGCTACATAGTTAATAATGAAGCCTCGCACAGTAGCTTTAAATGCATCCCATACCGTATGAAAGGGCATGTCTGGGCTGCCATTGAGAAGAAAAAATTCCGACGCAAATTCTTTAAAGCGTGCAAGGAGGGAAGGATCTTTAAGGAGATAGTTATTAAAACGCCAGCGACGGGATTTAGATGGAGGGGACGGGAGATCCAAAGTAATTAGAACGGGGCGTGATCAGAGATAAGAATGGAGCCAATCTCTGCATGAAGTAGACTGGAAAGAAGATGGGGACTCAAGAAAATATAGTCGATTCTAGAGGAAGAGTTGTGAGTAGGAGAATAGAAAGTATATTCCAAGCTAACAGGGTTATATATTCTCCAGGCATCTATCAGACCCCTCGAAAGAATAGTATTAGCAAAAGTTTTTTGCATTTTGGTGGGGGTATATCTGGAGGAGGACTTCCTGTCTATAAAGGGATCCATGATCTGGTTGCAGTCACCACCCACAATTAGATTAGAGTCAGAACACAAGTGGAGAGTGTGGGACATGGATTGCCAAAACTGTGAATCAATGCCTGTGGGCCCGTAAATGTTAAGCAGGGAGATACGGGATCCATTGATAATAGTATGAAGGAGAAGCCACCGACCATCCTTATCTTTCTCTCTCTCTCCACAGTAAGGGATAATGACTTGTGAAAGAGTATTACCACTCCATTCTTCCTGTCTTGAGATGGGGAGCTATACACGTGTCCCACCCATTGCTTTTTGAGTAAATTAACATTGTTGTCATTAAGATGTGTTTCCTGTAGCATTGCAATTTTACATTGTAATTTGGAAAGATGGGTAAGTACACGCTGTTTTTTGATAGGGTTACGCAGTCCTTTTACATTCCATGAAATAATTCGAATATTATCAGTCATTGCAGAAAAGAAGAGCATTATTCAACACCATGAGCATTCCAAAATTCGGTAGAGTTTTACATTTAATGTGCCAATGACCAAAGAAAATAGTACTGATGCATGGAGACGAGGAAAAATAAGCATAAAGGAGAAGAAAAAAGGAGTAAAAAATCAGGATTGTAAAGAGGAAAAGGAGAGTATGAGATACAGGAAGGACGTATGAGAAAAGAAGAAAAAGAAAAAAGTCACATTCAGGAGAAATAGCAGGAGGGAGATAGGACAACACAGGAGAACCAAAAAAAGAAAAGAGGGGGAAAACCGGAAGATAAAGAATAGGAAAAAATAGAAAAAGAAAGAGAAAGTCAGTGATAAACATCAAAAAGCTGACACAGAGTCGAAGGACTTCGGTCAGGAAGGACGGAATACAGATCCAAGGAAAGAAAAAGAAAGCATGTGGAGGCGGGGAGCAGCAAAAGAAGGACAGATGGCAGAATCCACCAAGACACCCGGAGCCATCGGAATCCGATACATATATAAAGAGCAAATACATAACAGGGAGCTAAGTAGTTGAGAAATTAGAAAAGAAATAGGGAAAGAGCGTCGCGTAGGAGAAACATACATTAAATAAAGAGAAACAAACCGACCACTAAACAGGGTGACTCATGAAAAGACTGACACTTACCAAACATCAGGATAAACTGTAAACATGAGGAGCAGGATGGGAAGGTACAGGGCGCGGACACATCAGGAAAGGAGTTGGATACTGGGAGGAAGACATCTGTCGAAGGAGATAAACATTAACAACGTTCTGAAATGGTTTCAGAGAGCAGCGAACATAATCAAGCGATCTAACAGTGAAGACAACAAAACTATATTAACTCCTAGGAATTAAGAGCAAAAATCATCCAAACACTAAAATGAATACAGAGTAATTGTAGAAGAACTGTAGTAGGACATTCTTCAGGAGCCCCCAACGTCCATCGTGTCCTTCTTATGGCGAGAGATAAATTCGCGCAGATCTTCAGGACGATCAAAGGAATAGGAGCGTTCTTTATAGGTAACCTTGAAGAAACAAGGATGTACGAGGCCATATCTAGCGTTCATTGATCTGAAGTCAGGGCGAAGAGATAGAAATTCTTTGCGACGAGCTGCAGTTGCCCGCGCCACATCCTGAGAGAAGAAGACTTTTTGGCCGGACCACAACATCTGCTTTCTGAGTTTCGCAGCTGAAAGGACCATCAGGAGCTCAGTGTATTCCAAGAATAGAACAATTATTCCTCTAGGACGAGCAGCGACTGAAGCCACGGATTGGTCCCTAGAGCTAGGGCCAATGCGGTGTGCACGCTGTAAATTAAGAGGAGTGCCATCCTTAAGGCCAACAATTTTCGGAATGTGAGTCTTCAAAAAGTAATCATGTCCGCGCCTCCTCTCCCTCCGGGATACCATAAATTCTGAGGTTATTTCTCCTATTGCGGTTTTCCAAATCTTCTGTCTGCATTTTAAGAAGAGCGATTTCCTTAGACATGGCCGCCACTTGAGGAACTACATCCTGAGTGTCACTGATTCTCCGCTCCGCCTCAGACATCCGAGCCTCTAGATTGGACCACTTCTCCTCCAGCCGTTGAATTGTAGCATTAGTGTCAATCACGAAGGGTTTGATATGCTTGAGCTCTTCCATGAGGTCTTCCATGGTAATGGGTAGAGAAGACTTGGTGGGAGAATTCGGTTCCTTCTTATGACGCTTGAAAGATGCAGCAGCGTTCGAATCCTTGCGGATAGTAGCCATTTTTATTGACGTATCTCTCGGAACAGGGGGAAGATTGCTCCATGTAAGAAAAGGATAAAAGATATCCAGAGTGACCCTGAAAATATGGTAAGGCACCTCAAGTGTAGTCCACAGCAACGGAACACAGTTAATGACACAACAATAGAGGCGCAGGTTATGCAGCATCAACCCTTAGAAATGACCAATTCCTTTCTGAGGCATAACCAGCCAGGCTGAGGACCACTTATGGAAGGAAAAAAAACAACAACAAAAAACGCTTTGGTATGCGTCCAGCCAGCATTTAGGAGGAAAGGCGGAGGAAAGCAGTAAAATCAGATGACAAAAAGCAAGTCCCATAGAACCAAAATTAGTGTAGATAGAAACAACTCCAGTAGCAGTGCAGTCTAGAAATTAAACATTTCTCCTCGTCTTGAAACATGCAGGTGAACAGTGTGGCCGTGAGGAGGTTCCATACATCACCCTCTCCTCAGGAAGCAGGAGGCAAAGGCGCATGCAGCGCTATCCAAAGTGCCAACGCAGTTGAGCAGAGGATGAGGAAAGCAGAAAAAGGCAGTGGCGCCCGAACCCCAGCGCCGTTCTATCAACGACACGGGAGCGATTCCCGTAATATCGGCAGCACAAACAAAATGGCGGGCGCCGCCCGCATCTCTGACAGGAGCGGGACGCGAGGGAAACAGGGCAAAAGGCAGCAAAAAAAAAGGAATAAAAATATGCTACCTGTGCCCCTGCTCCCGCTCCGTGCAGATATTCACTCCATTTTGTGAATAACTCGGCAGGTCCGCTCCTTAGAGAGAAAAGGGATCCGCTCGGACGCGAAGCCTCAGCGGGAAGCGGCCATCTTGTGGCTGCTCAAGCCACGCCCCCTCTGTGTCCCATTTCTCATCAGCAATTTCCTCAATGTGAGAGGATGTGGTCTGACGGCTAGAGCTGCCGACTTTGGAGCTGGGAAACCAAGGTTCGAGCCTCGGGGTCGCGTCCACATCCTGTGATTCTGGGCAAATCACTTAATCTCCCCGTGCCTACCAAAAATGAATGTGTCCTTGTGTAACGTTAATGTAAAGCGCTCCAATACCTTCGGGTCGAGTTCGCGCTATATAAATCTGCAAAAAAATAAAATAAAATGTACCTACGGACGTAATTCACTCAACTGGTTAAACCTTTTTGCACCAAGTTAAATGTTGTGCTTTGTGTCAAACCACTATTTTCGTCCATTAAGATCAAAATAAAAAGGTAAGTGAAAGAGCAACACTGGAAAAATGAAAACAAAGCAAGGAAAGGGAGAGAGATAAAAACAAAGCAAGGAAAAGAAGAAACATCGAAAGTCAGTGGAAAGGCAAAAAAAATCATACCATTGCCAAAAAGTGTAAAAAGAAAAAAGAACGAAATAAAGTAAGAAACAATAAAATAGAATCAGGACAACAAGGGTAATGAAAGAAAGCAAGATGGAAGAGAAGTATTATAAAAAAAGAAGCAGGAAGAAGGAGAAGGCGAAAGGAAAGAGGGAGGCATACTAAAAATAGAGGCAGAAAACATAGAGGAAAACTTTGAGACAATGTGAGACTGTGCAAGAGGTGAACACAAAAGAGAAATAGAAAGCAGTCAAAAGAATCGAACGAATAAATATGTTAAAAGAGAGAATTGCGAAAAGAGAAAGAAGAAAAAGTGAAGAGAAGAAAAAGAGGAGAAAGAAACAGAAATAAAAAAAATAAACTGAAGAAAGAGAAAGGGCAGAAGTGGAGACAACGAGATTGCATGAAGAGGATGGAGAACAAAAGGGGCAAACGAAAAGGAGAGGAGAAAAAACTGAAAATCAAAGTAATAACGTAAACCATTCAGCAAGAAGGTAAGGAAGGCGACTGGGAGCAATTAAAATCGAGGTGAAAGCGGAGCTGTGAGCAGCAGCTTGTGCTGCAGACAGGATGACACCTCGTGGGGAGAAAAGGACTCTGGAAAGACCAGCAACAGTCAGCAAAATGTTAATGCGCGCTGTGCCCATTTCTGTCAGTACCAGAGAGTGGAGGGTAATTAAAAAGATAAAGAAGCGCCTGGGAGGGGCCAGTGCGGGTGGGGAAGGGGGTGAGCTGAGCCGCGTGCCACAGAGCGCCTCATGGGTGAACTGTGGGGGACAGGGAAGCTCTGTCCTCATATAATCTGGAGTGGAAACTGAAGCTTCAGCAGTGGCAGACTGAACTCGTCTCTCTAATGCAGAGTTCTTCAATCTGTGGGGCGCGCCCCCCTGGGGGGGCGCAACACCCTCTCAAGGGGGGCGCGCACTCCATCCTAAACTCTGCACAATCTCACTAATTTCGAGTTGTTCTTGTTCTGGTGAATTTCCGCAATTATGCACTTACCAGGCGTGCAACACCCATTGGGCTCACCCTCCCGCCGTCGTGTGAGTCAGCCCGGCTGAGACAGCTTCGAGGGCTGGCGACGTCTAGTTGCAGCCGCACCCGAGTACTTCAAAGGTCTTTAAAAGACCATTTACTTGTTAATGAGGCTTTTGTTCTGTTTTCACCCCTTCTTTAGAGCTGCTCTGCCTATGGCCGGAAGAATTAGCCCCCCACCCCGAAATCTTTTTCACCCCCCGCCCCCCCCCCCGCCCCCACAGTTGCCCGCCTGGAACTTACACCATACCCACAGCACAGACACCGGTCGCAGGAACACAACATTTATTCCTCAGAGTTTAGGAATGAACGTCCGCTGTAGGCTGTGACATAACAGGGCATGCGCTGGCGGTCCTCGTGGGCAGCACCTGCAGTGTTTTTTGTACATTCTCTAACTAAACTGCAGCAACTTCTCGGCTGAGAATGTGCTTGAAAAGAGGGGGTGACAGGTCATTCTTTTATCATTCTCCGTGTCTCCAGTCACATCTACCTGCAACTTCTCGCATTGGTTTCGTGAATAATGTCTTTTGTTTTTCACACATGTGAACCCATTAGCAGTGAGATGCTGGCAAATGTATCTGATTAGCTACCTCGGCCTTCTCATCCACTGGGCTGTTAACCCGTGTATGCCTACATGGGAAAAATGCACAAAGCTAATAACTACATTCAATTTTGTTTATTTCAACTGTCATTCTGACATAGAATAGTCAATATGAAAGTTCGAACACCATTCATGCTTAGGGGATATTCTAAGTCTACATCTGGAAAATCCTGTTGCTGTCACTTGGAGATCTGCTGTTTGTATATATTATTTGGGTGAATGGATGGATAATGAGAGAAAGGATGGATGGGTAAGTGGGAGGATGGATGAGAGAAAAGGTAAATAGATGAATGTATGAGTGGAAGGGTGGATGGATGAGTGAAAGGGTGGATGATGTGCGAGTGAATGGGTGGATTGGTGAGTAAAATGATGGATGGATGGATGGATGGATTGATAAGTGAAAGGGTGGATGGACAGATGAATGAAAGGGTGGATGTAAGGATGGATGAGTGAGTGAAAGGGAGGGTAGATGGACAAAAGGATGGGTAGATGAGTGAAGGGGTGGATGGATGAGTGAAAGGATGGATGAGTGATGGGGTCAATGGTTGGATTCATGAGTGGATGAGTAGATGGGTGGGTGGATGGAAGGATGGATGGCTAAGAGAAAGGGGAATGGAGAGAGAAAGGGAGGATGGATGGATGACTAAAAGGGTGAATGGGTGGAAGAGTGAGTGACTGGGTGGATGGATGAGTAAGTTAAAGAATGGCTGGATGGGTGTAAGGGTAAATGGCTGTATGGATGGACAAGTGTACGGATGGATAGGGTGAAAGGGTGGATGGAGGGATGAGTGAAATGATGGATTGAAGGATATATGATGGATAGGTTTGCAAATGGTTGAATATGTGTGGCTATGGTTGGGCACACAGATGGAAGGACATGGTGAAATGAATGAATGGTGAAAGACTGAATGATGGATGAAAGACTGATTACACCTTGTAGCCCCCATTATCTTAAGTACATTGACTTTCACATTTATATGAGTCATTGTCTTTATATAATATGTGTGTGATGTAACGCACTCCGACACTCTGCCATACACACTTGGGACGAGTAGCACTATAAAACAAATCAAATACACATGAGAAGCAGTCTATGCGAAGATCAGGGGCACCATTGGGTGGTAGCAAGGCCGGACTGGCCGCTCCAGGTATCAGGCGTTTCCCTGGGAGGCTGGAAAGGTGGGGTTGGTTTTGTTACTGGGGGCTGACACTGCAAAGTACTTTGTATATCCAGCAGTTTTTAGGCAACAATAAAAGCGTAATCACTTATATTCAGGTGTGGTTCACCAGTGTCTGGTGACTAATGTACCGGCGGGAAAATTGAGTTTTGAGCTGTGTAATAAGCCTCTGTCATTTAACCACACCCACTCACAAAACTGCAGTTAACTAAACACACTTACTGTGTTGAACATTATTTGCCGGATATGGCCCGGGATATGTGGGTGGCGGACGATTATGTGGTGTACGAGATTCCAGAAATTTCTGTCAGGTGGAGGGGGGGCCCAACATTTAAAAAAATTCAGCTGGGGGGGCTCAGCCTACAAAAGTTTGAAGACCTCTGCTCTAAAGCCATGCTGCTCATGGCTCAATCTCTTTAAAGCACTATAACCTGAGGAGCAAACTGTGTGGGGGCTACAAGACCTCTTTGCTTTATAATTTTTTAATTATGGTAATAAAGGTGTTGAGCCTCTCCGAAAATCGGTCTCTAAAGTGATTGATCAGCCTAAAAACTACTTTGTCCACAATAACATTTTTATTTCTTATTGGACATGCAAATTCAATTCGCAAAAATTATTAAATCGAATTATTCATAACTGCACAATTCTCTGAGTGGATTAGCTACATGCAAATCTAATAAAACCTGCAATCACTTATGAGATATATCACCACTTTACAAAATGTGCACATTATTCCATTTACATTTGTTTGCATTTCTCCACAAGAGTAACACTAGTTCGTGGGAGGGCAATTCCAATCTCCAAAAAGTTTGGCCCATTAACTCAAAGATCATTTATTCTCCAAACTGATGCTCATGGGTCATTTCCATACTCCAGTCGTCCAAATGAGAAGATGATTACACTCTGGAATTTTATAACTTTTTGTAACTCCATCAAAATCTCTTCATCAAAATATTCATATTGACCCAGCCAATGCGTTTTGTCCTTGCCTTAGGACTGCATCGGGGCCTGTAATATAAAAATACATACATACACATAACTATAAAATGTGTCACTGTATTTACAGTAAAACTATAAAAAATGCATTTTCTATTGTTTAAACATGATACTGCCGGAATGCCCTCAAAACCATTTGTTATATAGACATGGCCCCTCAATTCAATTCCCCATGAACATCAAACTTAGGGCCTTAATATGATGGCGGTGAGACCGCCACCATTAGGTCGTCGGTGGCGGTCCCACTGCCATTTAGCCCATTGGATCCAACCGCTGCATTAGGATGCAAGCGGTCGGAGCTCGGCTGTCGGGAGAAAGACCGCCGCATTCGACAGGATCCCGTCAGGGCAGCAGTCGGGCTCCTATTCCCTGGAAAGACGGCGGTGCCTGAGTAGGCACCGCCGTAGGGAATAGGATGTCCCTTTCCGCCTGCC
Organism: Calotriton arnoldi; assembly: GCA_963921515.1. Classification (NCBI taxonomy): domain Eukaryota; kingdom Metazoa; phylum Chordata; class Amphibia; order Caudata; family Salamandridae; genus Calotriton; species Calotriton arnoldi. Next base: position 4,930,008 of record CAWUFW010000206.1, read on the forward strand.
CTTTCATGGCGGTTCACCCGGAATAAAAAGGCAGATGGAAAGTGACTTTGTGGCCCCCTAGAAGGGCCCCCTTGGCCCTCCGCTATGGGGCTTGTGGGGCACCTATGGTGCCCCCTTAAACATCCCTGCACCATGTGGCAGGCACTGCATGGTGCCTTCCACATAGTGCAGGGATGTTTCAAATGTGTACAATTTGTATTGCGGCGTGTGCTGCAGCCCGCAGCACACGCCGCATTGCAAAATATACACATTGCGACCGCTGTGAAGGTAGTCGCATCATTATGCGGGCAGCGGTACCTCCGACTTCTAGCCCAGCAGTCCTGCTTCCGCCACGGTGCTTGTCGGACGAGAGTCTGACCGGCATCGTAATCAGGCCCATAGTGCAAAATTCCAACTCTCTCAATATCATTCAACCTTTTCGTTAGTATCAAATTTTCAATTATACATCTCTAATTTACAATATCATCAACTATTTTGCCAGTAGATCTTACTTACAATAATCATTCTTGAATTTTTCTTAATCCACGAAGTTTCCACAACCCATATAATACACATTCATATTTAAACTTTTGGTAGAAGGAACTCCAACCATTACCATAGTGAAAACGAGCCCACAAACTATTTAATGAATCCATCTATTGGAACAACCAATATTACCTTCATGTATATTCTCAAAACATCTCATGTTTATACATCTAATTTCGTGCCTAACCACAGCTATGAAATTGTCTAAGGGTCTGCTCATAGTCTTAAACAAACATTTGCAATGCAATAGGTCTCGCATTGACACAATTTTGAGCTATTGGCATTGTAAATGGCAATGCCTTCTATTTATGTTTTGGGTTTTAAAACATAAATACAAGGCATTGTTATTTCCAATACTAATAGCTTAAAATCGTCCGGTTTGATAACTGCATTGAAGCCGGTGGACACCTGTACCTAGCGCTGGGACACCTCTAATGAGGTCTCCCCACACCGCACTGATTAGAGGCATGATCCTCGTTCTATTTCCAGCTGCATTAGCCTCCCCATAACTTTAGACCAAAGTAATCTCATCAAATTCATACAGTACGTTCTTCCCCCATCCAACCGGCTCCTCTAACTTACTTTCCGGTCACTGGCTCTTACCTAGTTCTGGACGGTTCGGTTCGCTGCACGTCCTCCTGTTGCTGATTAGCTATCTTTCCCGAGCATGAATATAGTTTTGCTGATCGGCGTGTGCTGGATTCTGGAAGCGTGGCCCTTACGTGAGTTGCTAACAGACTGGCCTCAGAAAGCACAACATGGTGATGGAGACCTGCGGAGCGACATGTGGGTGTCCCCAAGAGTGACTGTCTTCTGGGACAAAGCGATACCAAAGGGGATGATGGACGGAGCGTTAGAGCAAATCAAACACTCACCCCAGCTGGACTGTTCCCATGAGGCACAGGGTCAGACTGATTGGCATATGGCCATGTCTGAACTGGGGTGGCGGAGTGAGCTAAAGAATGATGATGGATTAAACCCAGATCAGTTGACTGGGGGTGAGTGCTTGCAATGTTCAACACTCCGTCCATCATCCCCTTTGGTTTTGCTATGTTCGCCCTTAGTTGGCAGGGTATGCCCAGACGTGGGTCCCTTGCTCACTTTGCCACTGGATTCAAGATAGCCTGGCTGATGACGGTTGTAAGCCAGAAACCGGTCCCAGGATGCTTGTTTCCGGTCCAGGGAAGACATGGCTTGGCAGTTCGGGCTGGACTGTTCCCATGAGGCACAGGGTCAGACTGATTGGCATATGGCCATGTCTGAACTGGGGTGGCGGAGTGAGCTAAAGAATGATGATGGATTCAAACCAGATCAGTTGACTGGGGGTGAGTGCTTGCAATGTTCAACACTCCGTCCATCATCCCCTTTGGTTTTGCTATGTTCGCCCTAAGTTGGCAGGGTATGCCCAGACGTGGGTCCCTTGCTCACTTTGCCACTGGATTCAAGATAGCCTGGCTGATGACGGTTGTAAGCCAGAAACCGGTCCCAGGATGCTTGTTTCCGGTCCAGGGAAGACATGGCTTGGCAGTTCGGGCTGGACTGTTCCCATGAGGCACAGGGTCAGACTGATTGGCATATGGCCATGTCTGAACTGGGGTGGCGGAGTGAGCTAAAGAATGATGATGGATTAAACCCAGATCAGTTGACTGGGGGTGAGTGCTTGCAATGTTCAACACTCCGTCCATCATCCCCTTTGGTTTTGCTATGTTCGCCCTAAGTTGGCAGGGTATGCCCAGACGTGGGTCCCTTGCTCACTTTGCCACTGGATTCAAGATAGCCTGGCTGATGACGGTTGTAAGCCAGAAACCGGTCCCAGGATGCTTGTTTCCGGTCCAGGGAAGACATGGCTTGGCAGTTCGGGCTGGACTGTTCCCATGAGGCACAGGGTCAGACTGATTGGCATATGGCCATGTCTGAACTGGGGTGGCGGAGTGAGCTAAAGAATGATGATGGATTCAAACCAGATCAGTTGACTGGGGGTGAGTGCTTGCAATGTTCAACACTCCGTCCATCATCCCCTTTGGTTTTGCTATGTTCGCCCTAAGTTGGCAGGGTATGCCAAGACGTGGGTCCCTTGCTCACTTTGCCACTGGATTCAAGATAGCCTGGCTGATGACGGTTGTAAGCCAGAAACCGGTCCCAGGATGCTTGTTTCCGGTCCAGGGAAGACATGGCTTGGCAGTTCGGGCTGGACTGTTCCCATGAGGCACAGGGTCAGACTGATTGGCATATGGCCATGTCTGAACTGGGGTGGCGGAGTGAGCTAAAGAATGTTGATGGATTAAACCCAGATCAGTTGACTGGGGGTGAGTGCTTGCAATGTTCAACACTCCGTCCATCATCCCCTTTGGTTTTGCTATGTTCGCCCTAAGTTGGCAGGGTATGCCCAGACGTGGGTCCCTTGCTCACTTTGCCACTGGATTCAAGATAGCCTGGCTGATGACGGTTGTAAGCCAGAAACCGGTCCCAGGATGCTTGTTTCCGGTCCAGGGAAGACATGGCTTGGCAGTTCGGGCTGGACTGTTCCCATGAGGCACAGGGTCAGACTGATTGGCATATGGCCATGTCTGAACTGGGGTGGCGGAGTGAGCTAAAGAATGATGATGGATTAAACCCAGATCAGTTGACTGGGGGTGAGTGCTTGCAATGTTCAACACTCCGTCCATCATCCCCTTTGGTTTTGCTATGTTCGCCCTAAGTTGGCAGGGTATGCCCAGACGTGGGTCCCTTGCTCACTTTGCCACTGGATTCAAGATAGCCTGGCTGATGACGGTTGTAAGCCAGAAACCGGTCCCAGGATGCTTGTTTCCGGTCCAGGGAAGACATGGCTTGGCAGTTCGGGCTGGACTGTTCCCATGAGGCACAGGGTCAGACTGATTGGCATATGGCCATGTCTGAACTGGGGTGGCGGAGTGAGCTAAAGAATGATGATGGATTCAAACCAGATCAGTTGACTGGGGGTGAGTGCTTGCAATGTTCAACACTCCGTCCATCATCCCCTTTGGTTTTGCTATGTTCGCCCTAAGTTGGCAGGGTATGCCAAGACGTGGGTCCCTTGCTCACTTTGCCACTGGATTCAAGATAGCCTGGCTGATGACGGTTGTAAGCCAGAAACCGGTCCCAGGATGCTTGTTTCCGGTCCAGGGAAGACATGGCTTGGCAGTTCGGGCTGGACTGTTCCCATGAGGCACAGGGTCAGACTGATTGGCATATGGCCATGTCTGAACTGGGGTGGCGGAGTGAGCTAAAGAATGTTGATGGATTAAACCCAGATCAGTTGACTGGGGGTGAGTGCTTGCAATGTTCAACACTCCGTCCATCATCCCCTTTGGTTTTGCTATGTTCGCCCTAAGTTGGCAGGGTATGCCCAGACGTGGGTCCCTTGCTCACTTTGCCACTGGATTCAAGATAGCCTGGCTGATGACGGTTGTAAGCCAGAAACCGGTCCCAGGATGCTTGTTTCCGGTCCAGGGAAGACATGGCTTGGCAGTTCGGGCTGGACTGTTCCCATGAGGCACAGGGTCAGACTGATTGGCATATGGCCATGTCTGAACTGGGGTGGCGGAGTGAGCTAAAGAATGATGATGGATTAAACCCAGATCAGTTGACTGGGGGTGAGTGCTTGCAATGTTCAACACTCCGTCCATCATCCCCTTTGGTTTTGCTGTCTTCTGGGACAGGCAGGGAAGTGCACGTAAATCACCAAAGAAGAAAGCATCTAGTTACCATTAGAGGAAGTGCCCATTTGGTGAAAGAGGTTGACACAGGTCACCCTTTCTATCTGTCCCATATGTACCCCACTATCTGGTCATCCAGGCCCCATGAAGGAAGGGCTCAGGAACCCCTGTAGTCACACTTTTGTCAAGGTGCGCTCCTCTCGAGAAACCTCATCCCGTCTGCTCCTTCCTTCCACCTGGTGGTGTGTGAGGACATCCCGTCACATTTTTGTGTATTTACAGCTACAGATGCTATGTTGAGTAGAACCATGAGGGATATATAATCAAAAAATAAAATCTCGGATAGCTCTTCTGTGTGAAAACATGTTTGGAGGCCAGCTCACCCTTGAGGCCCCACAGTCTCTAGTTCCCTACCGTGGAGAAGTTCCAGTGGTGTGTGTTTGTGGCCTCAGCACGTACACAGCAGGAAGGAGAAGAGCAGCAGAGCGGCGAATGGCAAGGAGCAGGTAAGTTATTTTCATTTTTTCAGTTGTCTGTACGTCTGTTCCCCCCTCCCCCCCATCACCCCAGACCCCTCCCCAGCCACTCTGCTGCGAGATAAGCCGCTACTGGTGGCTTGTGGCTAGTGCCAGAGAAAAAGAGAGAAAGGGGTATTTGTTCATAAAGCATAAATGCCCACTATGCTTGTTATCCAGGTTGTAAACATTTGCTGTTGTAAAGCACTCAGACTCAGATGCTCTGTATGGACTTGTTTTCTTTGATGTGAACATTTACTGTTGTAAAGCACTCTGATACCTTCAGGCCTAGCTGGCGCTATATAAAACTCTCAAATAAATAAATATTAAAAAGGCGCAGGTACTCAGTACCAGACAGTACCTGCCATTTAAAGTACTGAGCTGCATCAAACCCCCTTCTCCAGCATTTGCCTAAAAAAATGCTGGGACACTAGTTAAAACAGTCAATCAACTCATGTTGAAATACGGGAAAGGGAATGGGGTTGATAGGGGCAAATGTTATACTTCAAAACTTCGTTGGGAGACATGTATGTAAGGGTGCGATGGTCCTGGGGAGGGAGTCAGTGGCACGCAGAGTGTGTCCCCCAGGGAGGGTGGGATAAGGCCATCCGGAGATCAGAGCCTTACTTCCTGTACAAACACTGACAGTCAACGGCCCTCCACATTTGTATGGGGGATGGAAAGGCTTGTTCTAGGTTTGATGGAATCTTGCATTGATGCAGCCCGTGATGCACCTGTTCTGTGTGTACTAGACAAACCTGGGAAAAGCTTTCGATGCACAAAAGTTAATGACTTACTGATCTACTAAATGGAGATAAAACAGAAAAGCCACACCCCCTCCCTCCCGCCACTCCCCGGACACTAACATCATACATGCAAAGCTCGACGAATGAAACATATCCCAGGATGACTCAGACTCTAAACCTCGGAACTGTGTGGGCGGCACTTACACAGCGCTACGAGGCCTTAATAATGACAGGTTGAGCGCTAAAAGATAACACACGTTTGTCAATGACTATGCCGGTATAGTAGCAAGTCGTTGCTCAGTGCACACTCTGAATGCCGGATACTAGCGCAGTGAGATGCAGAAGTGCTCCACAATGAATGCGCAGACTGCCCTCTGGTAGATGCGGGGGCAAGGGCTCTCTCTCCCCTTGCAGTATGCCCAGGCTTCCCCAGCGAGAAGCACGGGCCCTCCCCCACCTGCCCTTGCTGCAGGATGCCTATTGGTTGATTTTACTGTGAGTGTTTTTTTAAATAAATTACCTACTCGTACGCACTTTTTGAGGCAGACCTTGCTTTGACGGCATGTGTGTATTTTAACACCGTCGCACTTGATGCCTTAATAATTTACTTTATATCCCATTTCCAAGATTTATTGCATGGGACACACTGCCCGTTGACAAATGTAAACAATCACTCATTAAACCGTTTGAGCTTGAAACAAGCCAACCCCGCGTGCATGTCTGTGATTTCATGAGCGCTAGAATATTCTCCTGTATGTTAGTTACACTGCTCCACATTTCATGGAGATTTCCAAATATAGCTCATCAGAAAGAGACCGAATGAATCCATGCAAGCGCTAGAAAGCACGAGGCTGTGGGATGACTCACTCCATCAGTTACCACTGACGCCCAGCTTGGAAAAGCCCCCGCCCGGACCCCCAGGCAGCATCTCCAGGCCAACAACTGTCTCTTGTCTGCTGTGCGCCTTTCTGTTTTCGTGGTGGGTCTCGGCGCGTAGAGCGCTTTATAGCGCTTCATACCATTCTCTCAGCGTTTCCCATAGATTAAAATGGAAACGTAACACGCGTGTTTCCGTTAACACTGTTTCTTCGTGGCAGAGTATATGTCCCCCCTTTATTCGATCACCCCCACGACCACTTACCATGCGCGGCGCCCCAGCCCACCAGCCCTCTTTGCACTCTCAACTCCTACAGCAATGAACGCTCTTGTTTATTTATTTAAACGTTTGTATATAGCGCGCAGAGGTGTAAGAGCGCTTTTACAATAGAGCGAAGTACATTACAAGTTTCGTGAGGCCTTTAATTTTTGTTTTTCACAATCAGTTGCGCGTTTGACAAAAAATGCACGAATCTACGAGGAATCTGAAAACACACAATTGTACATTTTCTAAAGCGACAAAACCGCACTTCCCATTAACAAGGCGAGAGTGGAAACACCCCAAAACCGAAAGTGATAAAGCCAGTGCATACCAGAACAAGCGCTCGCCATTGGGGGAAGGCAACGCTGTTTATATTTGCATCGCACTTTCACTTTCGAAAGCGCGATGCAAAAATAAACACAGGGTGCCCTGTCTCCTTTTGGGAGGCCCATCAGGACTGGATCTTAGAGGCTTGTTTACATAACACGCCTCTGAGATAAGAAATTGCTTCACGACAGTCGTGAAGCAGGCGACCCAGTCCGGATGGGCCGGACCAAAAGGCGAAAGGGCGGTAACACAGAACCCTCATTTTCAATGGCAGGCCACCGTTTAGCATAAACGGTGACGTCGGTCAATGAAAAGCCCCCTTCTGAAATATACTCACCCACAATATGTCTCGCAGACGCGAGCAGCGCATGCGCGCTGCAACGCAGGTCTGCGAGACCTAAAAACGAATTCGACAACCGCGTCATGTTTCAAATCGTCCCAAACTCTACATTATACAAACTTGGCAATCAAACTTGTTTATTCACAAGCGATGTCCCAAACCCAACATATTTCTGGCTTTGTCGATCGAACTTTCTTGTTTACAAATGATACCATACATTCACTCCACACTCTGTGGTTTCTTATATCTGTCGTGAGCACCATCCTACTGGACCTTCCCCTTTCCCTTTCTTTCTCCTCTTTACTGTGTTTACAAATGAGGTTCAACATTCCCAGTTAACTTCCTACTTCCTTAAAATTAATTGCCGACAATACATCTATCACCGTTCACATACCACTCCATTTCTACTTCATTACCATGCTGACAAAAAAAAAAAACCTGCACTTGCCCTTTTGGTCACTACTTGTGCCTGCATTAGCTGTATACCTCGGGTGGCATGTTCTGCCCATGTTCACTCCCATGAGGCACAGGGTCAGACTGATTTGCATATGGCCATGTCTGAACTGGGGTGGTGGAGTGAGCTAAAGAATGATGATGGATTAAACCCAGATCAGTTGACTGGGGGTGAGTGTTTGATTTGCTCAAACGTTCCGTCCATCATCCCCTTTTGTATCGCCATGTTCACTTATTGGCACGTTTCATGTGCCCCATTCTATAATCATTCCCCTTCCCCCTATATTTACCATTGCCAAAATATCTTAAGCACTTTATGCTCCAAAATATCTCGGACACTAGGTGCCCATCCTGCAATCACTCCACTTCACCGTACCTTCCTCTTACCAAGATATCTCAAACACTATGTGGGACACAATTTTACAAGTCAACTTAATTCCACGCAGATCAGGTTTATCAAGACCTGAAATGATCTGCAATTGCCAAAAGCCTAATACTATTTGGACCAGCTCTTCAAAAAAGGCAGAATGAATCTTACTGGTAACAATCTGATCATGTTTGAAGCACATGTTGGTTAAACTTCCGGTCTAGAGAAGCGGTGCCATGGTCAATTACAGTCAAACCCCCTCAAACTTGGGTTTAGTAATAGACTCCACGGCCCGAAGCGCAAACTTTTGTGTGAAGTCGGTCTGAGCCAACAGAGTAATGGAAGGCAGGAGATTCTCATTTATGATAATGTTACTGCAGGCTAGGCTGACTAGAGAAAATGATTGATTTTAAGAGAGACTTAATACCTCAATAACTCCAATTGAATAATAAAAAATAAACAAAGCGGTCTTAGAGCCCCCACAGAGTTTGCTCCTTGGGTTACACCTCTTCAACGGGACGCTTGCAAATTGTAGCATGACTTCAGGCATGCCTGTTCTATCACTGTGTTTGGTCTTCAGTGTCTGTGGAAACATTCCAAACAGAAAAGCACAACGTAAAGCCTTATAGTATCAATTTGATTTAAGGAGTGATAAGTGTATTTACTGAACTCCCTATACTATCGCTAACTGAATAACAATAATTGAATAACTAAACACAAAGCAATGATCTTTGGTGTTAAACAGAAGAGTGTAGGAAGTAAACCCAACATTTCTGAACTGCACACTGCAATATATGCAATCCTGGACTTAAATGACTGCTTCCCCACTTGACCAAATTGTGTGATCCACTGCGCGCCACTTTACTCCACTATGCACCATTTTCCTTAACCATCCACTTTGAGAGAACAGTTTAGTACAGTATATGTGCTATACAAAAACCTCACATATATGATTAATATAAAACAATCCTTCAAATTTAGCAACAATATAGGCTATATGAATAGACAACATGACAAACTCACAATGTTGTGTAACTCATTGGTTCACGCATGAAAGAGGATTATTCTTGAATGTTTAATCTTTTTAAAAAAAGATTACTTTCGATAAATGCCACTCAATTCAGTGGTTAGATGTGGGCGAGCCAACAAATTAACATGGAGAGCTGAGCTAGAGCCACTCCAAGGGTCTGGCTTAGCTCTAGGAGCCAAGCTTTGAAAATATTTGGCATGTAAATCCAGAAGCATTTCATATAGAAACGTAATAAAGTCTCTTCCACATTCAAGTCAAGTCAAGGAAAACTTTATTTGATTGCTTTTTTAAACAATCATAAAAGCACATTAAAAAACACACTTTTCATTACACAAAATTACACATGATAAATATGCTAAAACAAAAAATACTCCTTAAGGTGTAATATAAAATACATAGAAAATATGATGAAACGCTATTAAAAAATAACAATACGCCTGGACGGTTTCAATCCTTAATTTGCAATGCATTTCCTGTGACATAATGCTTTCTTCAAAAACATAGCTACCCTCCAGGCTATATGTTCATTCTCCATAAGCTGAAGTTTAATTATTGCCGGGCGGCATTGCCTCAGCCCCTGGTTTTTTAAAAGTGGAACTATCCACACTTTCCTTAACTCCCTATAACATTTACAAAATAAAACTAAGTGAGTAGTGGATTGGGCCGAGTAGTTGTCACAGGGGCATAATTGTAGATCACGAGCCCAGTCATTCATTCTACGAAAGGTTACGAGTCAATGGGCAGTCCCCAGCCTAAACCTGGTTAATAGTAACCTATCATATCCACCAGGGACAAATGCTAAATATGGTTGCATACTAAAAGTAGTTATGATCACCTGGTGCTGCTGGACACTGGGTTTTAAAATCTCCCTAGACATTCTTAACATATCTAATAACTGGAGACCCTCCTTTTTTAGTTGCTTTCTTGTAATCAACTGGATGGAACTCGGATCCGTAAAATATTTTAAATGTCCTAAGTCACTCATAAAATCTCGGACAAACCTAATCCATGAGATTTTTAAGGCCCCTTCCAGGTTAAGGGCATCCAATAGGATATCCCTATTTAGCTTGGTCTGTTCCTTTGACCAAATCCTGTGCCAGAGGAGAATAGGTTCCAATTTTATGAGATCAGAGATATATTGGAGACCCAACTCGGCGTGACAAACATATGAGGAGGTGCTGGCTGGTACTGACAAAATATATCTTAAAAAGTGTTTTCCACTACTTGTAACAGGTTTGTGTCAACAAAACCCCACACCCCCGCCCCGTACATCGCAGTAGGAATACATTTGGTTTTATATATTTGAATGAGTTCTCCTGGCAGTTTCCTACCCAGTTTTTTCGAAAAGGTAGTAAGGGCAGTTGTTGTCCTTAGAAACGCCAGCTTTTTAACAGATACAGCTTGAACCCATGAATCATTCTGGTTGAATAAGATACCAAGATATGAAAAGCTCTTTGTGGGGGCTATCTTCTGCCCCTCCACAAACATATCCCTAGCCCTCTGGCTCCCACGGCCGCATCTCATTATAAAGGTCCTAGAGGTATTAATACTAAGACCAAGATCCTTCATAAAATTTGAAAAACTATCCAACACCCTCTGTAGACCAATTTGCGTACGTGACATCAACACTGCATCGTCCGCATAAAGGAGAGCAGGTATGGGACGTCTACCTATTTGGGGGAAGTACCAACCAACCCTAAGCAATACCTGACCCAGCCCATTAATATAAAGATTAAAAAGGAAGGGGGCCAAGACACGGCCTTGCCTGACCCCCCTCCTAATAGGGAAAGGAGCAGTGCGCTCACCACCCAGGCCAAAACGCACTCGTGCCTTTGCACCACTGTAAAGGCATTTAAGAAAGTTTATAATGTGAGGGTCAACCCCCACAGTCTCAAGAACCTGCCAGAGTTTATTATGCCTCACAGAATCGAAGGCCGCGGTAAGGTCCACAAAGGCTAAAAATATTCTGCCCTTCTTCACCCTAGTATACTTCCCCACAAAAATGGCTAGGTTAAGACTCTGCTCGGTTGTCCCTAGCCCCTCCCGAAAACCATATTGTATATCGGATAGGACCTGACTAGCCTCAGCCCAGTCATGTAGGCGTTCCAGGATTATACGGCCAACCACTTTTACCATAGAATCCAGTAAAGAAATAGGCCTATAACATCCTGGATCCTGACGGTCCCCTTTTTTGAAAATGGGAACTATGATAGATTCCACCCACGTCATTGGAAACGATGCCTGACAGCTAGCGTTAATTACCTGAGTGATAATTGGCCCACAAAGATTAGTGTTTGCCTTGAACAGATCAACTGGGACCCCATCTGGACCCGGGGCCTTGCCACCTAGACTGGCTGAGAGTGCTCTGTTCACCTCCTCTAAGGTGAACTCTAGGTCCAAATTGTTGTTGATTTCCTCATGAGTATTGCTAGTTTGCATACTAAGGTCTCCCTGTCCATTGTAAACCATAGAAAAATGTTCAATCCAATGTTCCTCGGAAATAGCAATTTCTATCGAAGGGCAACCTCCAGGCGATAAAATTGGGGCTTTAATTGCTCTCCAAAAGGCGGTGCTATCTTTCATTTGTGAGGCTTTGTGGAGAGATTCCCAGGCTTGTTTTCTCCGGGCACTCTTTCTTTCATTTAGGGCCATCTTATAATCCCTTCTCGCCTGCCTAATATTATCTGGAATTCTTGGTAATTTGTGTAGCTCATACTTTAAATTTGAATATGCTCGGGTACACTTTGTATCAAACCAACCCTGGGGCTTATCCTTTTTTCTGTTTTGAACATACAATGCATCCCTAACCGCACCTGATATTTCTTGGAAGGAGGATAGAATACTGTTCGAGGTGGCTGACTCACTCAGACTAATGTCAAAAGCCAATTTACATTTAGTTATCAACTGTTTTGTGACCGCTATAGGATCCACCATTGACCAACGTAGTGAATATCCATTCATTTTATCAATTTTGACATCCGTCAGTGCCTGTTCAACTTTATCATCCCTTCCAGGTTTACATGTTGGCAAGAAAACCGATATGCACAAAGGGAAATGGTCACTCAATGAGTTGTCATTAACAATGAAAGAATGCAACCTAGATACATGACTATTTGACAATAATATATAGTCTATTGTTGAACTTAGACCTCTGCCATTAAAAGTACGGGGTATAGAAACCGGTACAGCACATAGTTCATTTGCACATCCCAGATCTAAGCCGAGAATCAATTCATTAAACAGCTCCCCCGTCTTGGAGTGACAAAAGTGTGTATTGTTTATGCCTTCTTTAGCATTGAGACCACAAATTTTACCATCCTCATAGCAACACAAAGCACAGTTGAAATCACCAACCAAAATTAACATCATATCTTTAGCACTGTCATTACACAAAGATTTTCAAATCATTGTCCAATTTTTTTACCACATTATCAAGCTTATCTAATGGGATATTATTGTAAAAATTGGCCAATACAATACAGTGAGAGATACTTTGATGCAATTTAATCAATTGATAGTAACTTTCCCTAAGTGTGATTCAATCTTTTTATTACTAACTTATTAGATATGTAAGTACAGAGCCCACCCTTGGCTCTGCCACTTAGGCCCCCCACTGCATGTGTATTAAGTGTTTTAAACCCATTTAAGTGTGTTGGTTCCTTGAGCCATGTTTCCTGGAAACATAATATCTCAAAGTTTAATATAAAATCGTGCCATATTGGGTTATTCACCTTGGAGCGTAACCCAGCTATGTTCCATGAAATGGGGCTACAATGAGAACTCTCAGTGTTACACGAGGGTCTAGGGTTAAGGGGCATGGGTAAGACCTCCGACCCTCGGTCTAGGTCCACTCTCTCTCCACTGCTCCGCTGTGCCGTCTCTTGCCTCCAGACCCCGACCTCCTCCTTGGGAGGTTCGAGGCTGCTGCCTGCTCCTGCGCCTGCTGCCCGCTCCAACTGGGACCAGTCTGACTCCAACCACCGTAACCTTTCTCGGCCGTTTTTTTTCTTAATTTTTTCCCTGTTGTGCCACTGTTATTGTGCCCATCTGTGTCTTGCTCTAATTCCACCACTGTTTTTATTTTCTCGTGCCTGCCTGTTCCTTTTGCCTTTCGCCGCTGCTGCCCCTGCGGCCCCCCCCCCCGGAATTTCCCCCCAGAATTTCCCCCCGGAATTCCCCCCCGGAATTCCCCTGCTCCCGCCTCCCAGCCTCTCCTCCCTCCCACCTCCCCTACTAAATGGCGACCGCTGTGCGGTCGCGCAGCGTACGTGCGTGCTGCCGGCGCACCGAAGGCGCGCCAAAGGCAAGCCCGTCTGCGCCCGTCCGCGACCCGACCGCGGCCAGCGCCAGGAACCCTGGACCTCCCACTACCCATCGCTACGACACCACCACCCTCCTCGCACTCAGCCCTGGAAGACTTAGAGAATGCCAACAGGCCTCGCCGAACACGACCCACGGCCAGTTCCCCTGCCTCCACTGCCGCCAGACCCTCACCGCCACCCCGGCCTCCAACACCGCCGACGCCAGCACCGGCGACACCTTAAAATGCATCCTCCTCAACGTACGCTCCGTACACAAACACGCCATGGAAATCTGGAACCTACTCGACTCTCTTTCGCCCGACATCGCCTTCTTCACAGAGACCTGGACCAACGCATCCTCCGCCCCGACATCAGCACCGCCATCCCAGATGGATATAAGATCCAGAGGAAAGACCGCCCCAACCACCCAGGAGGGGGCCTCGCCATCGCCCACAAGAACAGCCTCTGCTTCACCACCTCCAGCGAAACCTTCCCCTCCGCCGAACACCTGCACTTCAAGATCCAGACCACCCCCAAAGCCACACTCCGAGGAATCCTCATCTACAGACCCCCCGGCCCCCGAACACCCTTCGCCACCACCATCACCGACTTCATCGCACCCCACACGATCGCCTCAACAAACTACATACTCATTGGAGACCTGAACTTCCACCTCGACAACCCCAGCGACCCCAACTCCACTATCCTTCATGAGAACCTCGCCAGCATCGGACTTAAACAACTCGTCAACACACCGACCCACAGAGCAGGACACACCCTCGACCCCATCTTCGCGGCAGGAAACAGCATCCATTTCAGCCACACAACGCAGCCGCCATGGATCGACCACCACTTCGTACACTTCGCCATCAACAAACCCAAGGCACCCAAACCAGCCCCACGCCCACCACGAAGGAACTGGAGCAAGGTTACCGACGAGCAACTTAACTCCACCCTCACCCGAGACAACCACACCTGGGCACCCGACGCAAACAGCACAAACGACGCAGCCAGAGAACTCCACACCTGGATCTCCAACTGCGCAGATGAGCTCGCCCCGCTATGCAACCCCGACAGACAACGCCCCAGGAAAGCCGCCTGGTTCACAACCGCTCTCCAAGAAGCCAGACGCACCTGCAGACGCCTGGAGAAGAACTGGAGAAACACCAAGACAACCAAAAACCACACCACCTACAAGGACGCCATGACGGACTACCACAACCAGATCAGAGCCACCAAAAGGAACTTCATCCACAACAAAATCCTGGCCAACTCCACAAACTTCAAGAAACTTTTCAGTGTCATTCAAGAATTCACCAACCCACGCAGCGAAGCCACAGACATCACCCCATCCCAAGACCTCTGCGACAAGCTTGGAACCTATTTCCACCTCAAGATCAAAAACCTCTACGACAACTTCATCGACCATCCACCAGGCACCACAGATGGCCCCCCGCCCCCCAGAAACACCAGCCAGCCCACCATCTCCAACTGGACACTGATCACGGCCGAAGACACCGCCTCAACCATGAAAAGCATCCACTCGGGGGCCCCCACCGACCCCTGCCCCCTCACATTTACCACAGAGCCGTGGCCGCCATCGCACCCAAACTACAACGCACCATCAACACCACCTTCAAAACAGGCACCTTCCCAGATGACTGGAAGCGCACAGAAGTCAGACTCCTGCTCAAGAAGCCCACAGCTGACCCCACCGACCTCAAGAACTATCGGCCCATCTCGCTCCTCCCCTTCACAGCCAAAGTTGCAGAGAAAACAGTCAACAGGAAACTGACACGATTCATTGAAGAGAACGCCATCCTCGACCCGTCCCAATTCGGATTTCGAAGCAACCACAGCACAGAGACCGCCCTACTCGCCGCCACAGACGACATCCGCACCCTCCTGGACCAAGGCCACTCCGCAGCCCTCATCCTACTCGACCTATCAGCGGCCTTCGACACCGTCTCCCATCGCACACTAGTCGTCAGACTACACGACGCAGGCATACAAGGAACAGCCCTGGACTGGATCCGATCATTCCTCACCGGAAGAAGCCAAAGGATCAGACTCCCACCCTTCCTCTCCGACCCCACGAAAATCACCTGCGGAGTCCCACAGGGTTCATCACTGAGCCCCACCCTCTTCAACATTTACATGGCCCCCTCGCAGTCATCGTCCGACAACACGGCCTCAACATCGTATCCTACGCCGACGACACCCAGCTCATCCTCTCCCTCACCAAAGACCCCACCACTGCCAAACTCAACTTCCAGAAAGGAATGCAAGACGTCGCAGTCTGGATGACCAACAGCTGCCTGAAGCTCAACGCAGAGAAGACAGAAGTCCTCGTACTCGGTACCACCCCTTCTGCATGGGACAACACCTGGTGGCCGACCGCCCTCGGAAGCCCACCTACCCCCTCAGACCACGCCAAGAACCTCGGCATCGTACTCGACTCATCACTCTCCATGAACCGACAGGTCAACGCCGTCACCTCCAGCTGCTTCAACACCCTCCGCATCCTCCGCAAGACCTTCAAGTGGATCCCCCCTGAGTCAAAGAAGACAGTCACCCACACACTCATCACCAGCAGACTGGACTATGGAAACGCGCTCTACGCCGGCATCAACAAGTCCCTACTCCGCAAACTCCAGACAGTACAGAACACCGCCGCCAGACTCGTCCTCGGCATCCCCCGACACGAACACATCAGCCAACACCTACGAAGTCTCCACTGGCTCCCCGTGGAGAAAAGAGTCACTTTCAAAATCCTCACTCACGCCTACAAATGCCTACACAACAACGGACCCAAATACCTCAACGACAGAATCAACTTCCACGTACCCAAAAGAAACCTCCGATCTTCCAACCTCGCACTGGCCAAAACCCCGCGCATCCACAGAGCCAGAGCAGGCGGAAGATCCTTCTCTCACATTTCAGCCAAGACCTGGAACGAGCTACCGGCAGACATCAGACGCGCCCCCTCCCTGAACACCTTCAGGAAGACCCTCAAGACCTGGCTCTTCGGCTAAACAGATCTGCGGACCCCCCCCTCAGCGCCTTGAGACCCTCACGGGTGAGTAGCTCGCTTACAATTCCCTGATTGATTGATTGATTGATTGGGGTCACCATTACAAGTAGGTATTTTGTCTGTGCATATACGCTCATATGATACTAGGGAGGGAGCCGGGTTCTGCAGAGTGGTACATATACCTTCAAGTTCCCCCTCATTAGGAGCCAGAAATGGCATACAGTTCCCTTGCGCTATATCAGCTTGAACAAAGTTATTATCCTGTCTTGATGTCCTATCACCATAAAGCCCATAGGAGCTGCCAGAGAGGTTTAAGAACTGGCTTTGGAAAATCAGTCAGTCAATATCTTCTAATGTATTCAAGATGTCAAAACGATTACTGACTGGGACTACATACTTTGACTGTCTAGGCCATGAAAAACTCTCTTCCTCAGCAGAATACCATGGGGGTCGAGGTGGTTGGTAGAAAAACCCCAAAGGTAGAATATTTATCCCCTTTGACCTTATAGGCCAATTGCCTACCCTATCAAATATAGTCTTGACCAAACCTGGGGACCTGAATGTTAAGACCACACAGTCTCCAGTTAGTGTCTTCGTAGACTTTCCCACCCAGCCAATCCGTCGTGCCATCTTATATTCTGTAAGCAACGTATTGGTTATACCCGTCCTTGTGCTCAATAAATGTAATGATTTGTTCCTTAATGTTGACCAGTGCTCTACATCACCAGGCAGCAAAGGGGAAACATTAGACAGGACCACTGTATAAGGAGTTGCTTCTGGAAGAAGGTGCAAGTTCGTGATTGAGGTGGGGAAGTCTCTCTGATCAAAATACTGCTGCCTTTGAGTGCTTCTAATCTGGCCTCCCTCGTTTTGGGTATTATTTTCCCTGACAGGGGGGCCCCCTTTAGAGCATTTACAGCCTGAGCATGCCCGTTGATCAAGCCTTCTTTGGCATATGGGGTCTCTAGATAGTTTAATGAAGCGGATGCTGCTCTCAAAGATGACAGACCAGCCTGTACTGTATCTTTATGTCCAAAATTATTAGAATGATGTACACTCCCAAACGCTGAATTGCTTGCAGGTTGACTAGGCAATGGGCCCATACTTCTACTAGGCGGAAAAACCTCCGATCTACAAAGACAGGTATCAGGAGGAGTTGCAGAAGTACTAATCGCAAGCTTTTCAAGGTTAGCTAATCTCGCCTCAATTTGGGATAGCTTTTGGTCATCGGATCCAAGAGGGCTAAGACTTAATGAGTTCTAACCTTTTCCAAAAATCCTCCTTCTCCTGATCAGGAAGCATTCCTGTTAGTCCAGCATCCTTTGGGACCGGTATAGGTCCCTGAATGGACTCACTATCTACAGGTTTTGTTTTTCGTCCTAGTGGTTTAGGCAGGGGATGGTTTTGTTTATAGGGACCCTGCCCCTTCCTTTTCTTAGATGGTGGTGCGAGACTGTTACTATGACTAATTTTTGCTTTCTGGCCCCTAGTAATTACATTCGGCCTAGTTGGTTTGTCTACTGTCTCAGGAATATTGGTGGTATCAAAGTCCGAGGCCGTAGAGTGCTGTAGGTTAATCTGAGAGGAATTCGCCTCGATGTTAGTATGTGACATAAGGGCAGTAGGTACAGATCGGCTTAAAGAGCTTTGGGGCTCTAAGGATAGTCTGCGCTCTGTCAATTCGATTTCATGGATGAGTGCAGATTCAGCCCTCAGTAAAAAGGCATCCAGTGTCCCTACTACTCCCTGCCCAGTACCAGATTTAAGATGGCTCATTTTCGACGGCCCCAAGATGAAAACTCTGTATCAAGAGTAAAAGTTAGCACAGTACCTTATAATAGCAACTAGTATCGTTCAGAAATCATAAATGACAGTGGTGTGGCCCAGCCCGGCCTCTTCCGGCCTCAGATGGGCCCGCCCTTGGACCGGGCTTAGCCAGGTCGCGCCCGCGCGCGTCCCGCGCAGCGGGAGGGCAGAGCTTGCTTTATACGCCGCCTGGCGCTGTTGGACTGACGCGTGCGGCTCCTACCGCAACGCGTTCTGGATCTTGAAGTCCTCTGACTGCGGGCGAGAAAGTGCATCGTGCCTCCGTCGGGAGAAGTAAAGTGCGGCGTGCCTCTGTTGCAGGGAAAGTAAAGTGCAGCGTGCCTTCAGGTTTGGCAGGGGCTCCCGTGAGGCGGGGGCCCAACTCAGCTTTATACGCCACCTGGCGCGGTTGGACTGACGCTTGCGGCTCCTGCCGCAACGCGCTCTGGATCTTGAAGTCCTCTGACTGCGGGCGAGAAAGTGCAGCGTGCCTCCGTCGGGAGAAGTAAAGTGCGGCGTGCCTCTGTTGCAGGGAAAGTAAAGTGCAGCGTGCCTTCAGGTTTGGCAGGGGCTCCCGTGAGGCGGGGGCCGAACCCCGCTTTATACGTCGCCTGGCGGTGTTAAAAGCAAAACGATAATCATGAACATTACCTGCGCCATCTTGTCTGGTGGAATTCTATGTGCACATAAGTTGCAGTCATTTTAATCTATCACAGCCATTTTGTACTATGTTGGTACCTTTGTTTCACCCTGCCCTTACTAGCATCCCTCTGACCCTCTGACCGACCTGGTATGTGTGCTGGGGGCTATAAACTATATTGCCACAACAAACCTCAGCGCCACTTGTTGCCACAAACTCGTTTTTCCTCTTATCTCTGTTTTCAGGCAAACCTTTGGACACTCTACCCCTCACTGCACCTAGTTACACAAACAGGTTCCAAACACCAAAAAGACTCTTGCAACATGATTTATTGCACTGCAAACAGCAAGACTTGTTGTTACCAACAATGGGACCTGTTTTTATCAACAGAACGGACTCTTAGATCTGTCCGGTCTCACATGTTTTAGACCCTGAAGCAAGGTCCAGCTGCAAGACAAGATTGTCTGTTTGACCTGGGTGGGAAGAGAATTACTGTTGGGCTTGTGTGACAACCTGCCCGGGGCGGGGACCCCAAGCTTGTGTAACCATGTTAATGAAACAAATGCATTGTGTCAAACCTGTATAAAAGGAAGAGCCAAAGGAGTATCAGCAGAACACTTCCCTCAGACATCCCGGTGTCTGCAGTTGACGTGATCTCCTCATGAGAAATAAACCTTTTTCTTGTCTTCCAGTTTCCAGCGCTTGCCTCATTATTTTGATAGCGAACCCAAAGTGAATTAGAGGTGGAACCCTGCACCGGGCAGCATTGAGGGTCTTAGAAGACTCGCTGCCTTTCACAAATTGGCGCCCAAACGTAGGGGCCCATCAGCGACGCGTGGGTCCGGTAGAGAGGTCCTAACGACGGAGTGAACGACTAAACTATTGGGGTATACCTGCCTGAGAAGACCCTTGTCTGGCTGCCGATCGACTGAACTTCACCGGTTCCGAACGGACCTCTCTCGAGTGACCTGCGGTCCTGACTGGGACCTTAGAGGAACGCCGCATTGATTGTTGGAGTGAGAGGACAACCAGGCGCTGGAAGGGGAAGACGAAGAACTGTCCATACGGTCCGGGTAAGGTCGTGAAAAAAAACCGACTTAAATTGATTGATTGATTGAATAGTTTGATTGAAATACTAGTATTCCTTTTTTTTGATATTGAGTTATTTGCAACATTTCCCTGCTTGCAAACAACGAAGAATAGGAATATTCTCTCTCTTTGCAGGCAGCGAAGGACAGGTAGTGCAGACTTTTTGTCTAAATTGATTGATTGAGATATTCATTTTTGACCGATAAATACGTCATGCCTGTTTTCTCTAGATTGTTTGATTGTAATTGTTTTGGACCCGACCGTTCGTTAGAGGTCAGTCAGCCGGCACCGCCGGAAGGCACCCCTAACAAGGACATGTACGTAAAGTATGGATTAGCCACCGTAGCTTATAGCAAACTATGGCATAAATACACTAGGAAGGACCGGGTAAATCAGTGGCCACTGACGGGATCTTTCGATCCCGCTAAAATAGAAACGTTAGAATTAGCTCTCCACAAAAAGAAAACTAGACCAGCCATGTTTGACAGTTTTGGTTTATGGCGAAAAGAGGCAGCTCAAAGAAAGAAAAGGGACGAAGCTAGACAAGATAAAGAAACGCGAAAATCAGCTTACCAAGCATGTAAAAGATTAGAAGAAAAACTAAAAGAAAAGGAAATCGATAAAAAGGAACAGGAATCAAAAATATCAGGTCAATGCCCTGTTAGAACGCCCTCGACTCTTTACCCCAAGTTACCAGCAAAACAAAGGGTAGATGATGATTTATTGTTAGGTCCCCCAATCATATACATGCCACCCCCTTACGCCCCTACTCATCCCGTAGCACAACGCCAGGACCACCAAAGTATAGCCGGAGATGGCACGATCGCCTCAGTCTCCACCGCCTCTGCTCCCACCGAGTCACCCACACCAAATGCCTCATCAAAGGATACAGTAGTAGAGGTAGGATCAAAAGAAAAAGGAGCGCCCAGGGTCCCGCGATTAAGTAAAAATGAGCGAGCAGGCATTGATAAAATAGTTAAATCCCTCATAGATAGGAAGGAGACAGAAGAGTATGTAACTGACATATGCAACTCCTATGTTGAAAACCGCAAACGATACTTTATTGTACGTCTCTGTTACCACACTCTTACTGCATATGAAGAGAAGTACCAAGATGTAGGGCCTGAGCGGCTAGTGGCTCTATATAGGAAGGTAGACACCGGAGATGAAGGCGACAACGATGTTACAGAACTCTTTTCATCCACACTGGAGGTATTCCGTCACCTCGTGGAACAAGGAAGGATAGATAAGGACAGGACATCTAAGATAGCAGGACCCCCGGTGGAAAAACCAGATAGCATGATGCCGATAAAAGAAGCTGCCCCTTATTGGGTACCTCCTAGAGGACAAGGGACTCATGACGATATGAATCATCAAGACGCTAGAGGAAGGGTGGTCTACAATTGGGTGTATCAACCATGGGACAGACAGGACATTTTGACGTTCCGTAAATCTTTACCGGATTTACGAAAGAACCCCACCGCCTTTTACACCGAGCTAGGTACCGCTCTGGGATCAACAATAATGACACTTGCCGACATAGACTTGTTCTTCGGGTTATGTTTGCCAGCAGATGTGTGGAAACAGATTAGGAAAATAGACCATACCGAACTGCTTGGTCATACCTGGGAACAACTCAACACATTAGATAAACAGCGGAACCCTGGTCAAAAACCGGTTAGAGCAATATTGGACCTCCCTGACAAAATAGTGCAGAAAGTGAAAACGCTGATCCCAGAGAAAAAGATAGACTGGTCCATAGTAACCGCGTGCCGCCAGAAACCACAAGAGGATGTCTCAGAGTATTTCTCCAGATTTGAAACGGTGTTCTCCGATTACAGTGGACAAGACATGTCCACCGCAACCGGACACCACTTATTTGTGCAGAACTATGTCAAAGGACTACTGCCAGATGTATCCCAGAAATTACAAGCCAGCGAAAGTAGTTGGGCAGCATCTAAACCGGCGGCCATTCTCCAAATGGCCCAGTACTATGAGCATCAGAAAAACGAAAATGACAGGGCTACAGAAAGGAAAAAGAAGGACTTGAAGGAAAGGGTAATGGTAGCACAACTCCAGGGGGCGAATACAGGAAGGGAGGAATATAGGGGAGGATACCAGCAGAATACCCCTAGAGTACAGCCACCTAGAAACAATTCATCGACATCATATGTAGGACGCCAAGACCTAGGACAGGATCAATGTGCATTTTGCAAAGAATATGGACACTGGAAAACCCAATGCCCGGCTTTGTTAGGAGCTGGTAGGGGCAGAGGGGCGAGGAAATAGCAAGTGGACAGAGAGGAAGAGGACGTGGGAGAGGGTACGCGAGTGAAGCAAGCGAGGAAAGGCCAGGAAGAGTGAACACATTTGACCATCCCAAACAGAATCAGTACCAACAGACAGATTATGACAATACGTACGACTTTGCATAGGACAGCCAGGGGCAAGGGAGGGATCCAGTCGAGCTCTATGTTGATCAGCAAGGCCCTTATGTTACAGCTGAGGTCCAGGGCACAAAGTCGCCATTTCTGGTAGACACGGGAGCAACACGTAGTGCACTATCCAAACGACTGATTCCAAGGGCACCCTTGTCAGGCTCACATGTGACCTCAATAGAATTTGACGGTACGCCCTCCACCAACCCTTTGTCCCGACCGATCCCTTTTAACCTTGACAACAATAGCGTCGAAACGACATTCCTCCTCTCTTCCAACACCCCAGACGCCATTATGGGTCTCGACCTTTTGAAACACTTCCATGCGACTATCAGATGCTCACCAGACGGAGTGCGTGTCGTCCTGTATGACAACCCCCAGCGCCATAGAGAGAACCCTTCTCAGCACATGTTTCCCATCTCCGAGACTGACGCATCCCTACTGGACACTTTGCCATCACACTTATGGGCTAGGGCTGATTCAGACGTGGGACGAATGATGATTGACCCAGTACACGTAACAATACGACAGGACGCAACCCTACCGAAAGTACCGCAGTACAAAATATCGCCAGAGGGTGAGAAGGCACTGACAGAGATCATACACTCTTTGGTAGAGGCAGGGGTGGTAGAGGAAGTAGTGAGCAACGTTTGTAACAGTCCCATACTACCGATTGTAAAGAGACAGGGAGAGGGAGACGGAAAAGCCTACCGCTTCATCATTGACCTGCGGGAGATAAACAAAATCGTAGTGCCACAATACCCAGTAGTTTCCGACATCACGACAATTTTGACTTTAATCCCCTCCACTGCCACCACCTTCACTGTAATTGACCTCAAAAACGCATTCTTTTCCATACCTATACACAAGGACAGCCGCTATCTATTTGGATTCACCCTAAACTCCCGTTCGTACAGATTTTGCAGAGCACCTCAGGGGTACACTGAGAGCCCAAGCATCTATAGCCAGGCGCTTAAAAGACAGTTAGACGCCATACAATTGCCAGATGGAGTGGCACTAATACAATATGTAGACGACATCCTTCTAGCAGCGGACACCATACCAATAGCCGTCACAGCCACCATCAAACTACTCCATTTTCTTGCTGAAATGGTCACAAGGTCTCCGAAAGAAATTGCAGTTCTGTAAATCACAAGTGACCTATTTGGGTCACCTTTTATCCAAAGAAGGGAGGAAACTCACGCCTGACAGGATCCAGACAATTCTAGACACCCCTGTCCCCAAAGATCAGAAACAAGTCCGCTCTTTGATAGGTCTCACCTCATTTTGCCGACAGTGGTTACCGAACTTTAGCCTCATTGTCAAACCCCTTCTCTCCCTCCTAGCTAAAGACATCCCCTCACCTCTCCCCTGGACCCCGAATGCCAGTCAGCCGTTAAAGAACTACGCAATGCCCTTTGTTCAGCGCCTGTCCTAGGAACCCCGGATTACTCCAAACCATTCTTCCTCTACACGCACAAGAGGGAAGGATGTGCATTGTCTGTCCTAACACAATCAATTGGTCACAAACAACGCCCTTGTGCATATTTCTCTGCCACCTTCGATCCAATAGCCAGAGCGCTGCCAGCGTGCCTGCGCGCTGTGGCAGCTGCAGCAGTATCGATACGCCAGAGCGAAGGAATAGTACTCTCCAATCCAGTCACTGTTTTAGTACCCCATGCAGTCGACACACTACTAAACCAGACCAAAACCCAACACTTGACTAGCGCCCGACTGACAGGATATGAGTTGACCCTGCTAGCACCGCACATTACCCTAAAGCGATGCACCACCCTCAATCCAGCCACACTGTTACCCCTACCCGAAAATGATCCTAGCGTGACTCCACTACACGACTGTGTGACACTAACCGATGAACAAACAAAGAGTAGAATAGATCTCAGAGACACCGCCTTTCTAGAACCAGATGGAGAACTATGGGTGGATGGTTCGTGCATCAAACTCCCCGACGGCACCACCTCAGCTGCATACGCTGTCACCACAGCCCGAACCGTTCTGGAAACAGCCCGTATTCCCCAACGTTCAGCCCAGGCTGCAGAACTCATTGCCCTCACACGAGCATGTATCTTAGCGACTGACACAACAGTTAACATATACACCGACAGCCAATATGCCTTCGGGGTGGTTCACCATTTTGGGATTTTATGGAAAGAAAGAGGGTTCCTGACTTCACACGGTACACCCATCCTGCATGGAGATTTAGTCTCCGCCTTGACGCAAGCAGTCCTCCTCCCCAAGAAGTTAGCAGTGATAAAATGCCAAGCACATAGGAAAGTGACTGATCTCATTGGACAGGGAAATGCACTAGCAGACGTTACTGCCCGAGCCACGGCAGGAGACAGAACTACGACACGAATGTATGTGACCAGGTCACAAGCTGAACGATGGGCTGACGCTAGGACCACTGTAAGGGATATACAGACTACAGGCACACAAGATGAATTGACCGAGTGGTAAAAGGTGAGACTAAAAGACGAGGAAGATTGCTGGAGAACTAAAGACGGAAATAAATGGCTGTTACCCAATGCCTACTTCATCCCCATATTGACCATGGCACATTTACCAGCACACATAGGCTCCACCCCCATGATTGAACTAATCACCAGAGTATGGCATAACGTCAAGATAGCAGAATCTGCAAAACGTCTAGTACAACAATGTATAGTCTGCCTACAACACAACCCAGGGAAGGGGACAGTAGTACCACGGGGAGGGTTTGGAGTCCCTGACCACCCCTTTGAAATCCTTCAAATGGATTACATTCAACTAGAGAGATGCCTTGGTCTAAAATATGTCCTGGTGGTTGTGTGCGCTTTTAGCAAATGGGTGGAGGCATATCCCACCCGCGACAATACCGCCTTAGCCACTGCAAAAGTATTGCTGAAAGAATTCTTCCCCCGATACGGCCTTTGCAGAATTTTATGGAGCGACAACGGCCCCCACTTCGTAGCCGAGGTGATACAGAACATACTGAGAGGGTTGGGGGTAAAACAAAAGTTCCATGTCGTCTTCCACCCCCAATCAGCGGGCCTGGTAGAGAGACACAATGCAACGTTGAAACTAAAACTAGCCAAAATAGTTGCCACGACCGGGTTGAAATGGCCCGATGCCCTCCCATTGGCATTGTTATCGATGCGCTCCACCCCAACCAAACACCGACTGACCCCGTATGAGGTGGTCTTCGGCAGAGCCTATGAGCATTTGGGCGGCACCAAGACCCACCTCCATTAACGATGCCCCGAACATATTAATGTCGGATTACTTGCATAAATTGACAAACGAGCTAACAATTATCCACCAACAGGTGCAGCAAGCCTTGCCTGACGTATCCAGGGGCCCGGGACATGAAATAAAGCCAGGCGACCTTGTATTGATTCGCAACTTCCAAAGAACGAAGAATCTGGAGCCTAGGTGGACGGGCCCCTGGCAAGTCCTGATCACCACCCGAACTGCCCTCCGAGTGGAAGGAAAACGAAACTGGCTGCATGCCCATCACTGCAAACGAGTCCCTCCAACCCTGGCAACCTGTGAAGGGGTGGAGGTGCAAGAGGAAGTACTCGCGAGAGACCGACCAGCTCTGAGTTGCTACCCACAAGAAGACACCCTCGAACTATCAGAATTTCCCGACCCCACGGGGCCATCCAGGAAAGGGTACAACCTAAGATCGACGAAAGGAGGGAGCTCCAACGACCAGGCCACCAACTAAGTCAAGGTCTCAGATCGGTAGCACAGTCAAACAACGCTACCAGGAAAGCGCCAGACAAAAGTCTGTGGTCCTAACAGTTGTTGAGCTCCTCGAAGATGATGGAAGAAACTGAACACCTGCAAAACCACCGCAAAGACACCAAGACTGCTAACCTGCACAGCACAAAGACAATTGCACTTGTAGCCGCATTTCTCACCTGTCTCCTGCTAATGGTCGCACTCTGGATCATTGAAGAGAATGCACCTGCATACAGAACATTGTCACCCACCATGCAACCAACCACCAAGAAAGAACACTACCTGGTATCACTACTGCCACATCTCCGAGAACGACGCAAAGAATTCTGGAATAATTCTTTCGTGCAGATGTTGCACCAGCACAATCTTGCCACCAATGCTACCAACTGTTCGGTCTGTGGGCTGTTACCACATGCCACTGAACATTCCATCCCTTTCATCCCTTCGCCCTTTTCTATTCACGGATCTTGCCTTGCCTGGATGATGCTCCTACAAGAAAGTTACAAAGACAATGCCACTTCTGACGGAACAATCGCCCAGTTCTACAACGAGTTCTGGCGAAACAAAACAGGAAGGACAGCCGCCCCCTTCTGCCCTCACACCTTCAATGCGACATTCCAGATTAATGTCCCCTCCAAAGAACGAGTGGAAATGCAAGTGTTCAATAATCCTAACAGAGCCACATTTTCCTACTTGAAGAAAAGAACTGCTGCAACACTGACTGTGGCCCTATCTGTGGTGAACGTCTCTGGCCTTGTATGCATTGAAGTCCGTGGGACTGAGAATGTGGGTCACAGCACCTGTAGCATTGTAAGGACTTTGAACACTGCCAACCCCCCCAGCGCTTGTTGCATCACCCAATATGTACTTTGTTTGTGGAACCAAAGCCTACACCTGGCTCCCAAGAAACTGGGGGGCACGTGCTACATCGCCTTTGTTTTGCCACCAACCTACACAGCCCCTGCAGAGCATCATCGAGAAAAGCGTTCTAAAGACATTGATCAAGCAGACTCTGCCTCATCACAGTTCCTCGACGCAGCAAAAGGGCTCGTCCCGCTATGGGGTCCGATGGCAAACAGCCGAGCCATCAGACATCTGTCCCAAGCGGTAGAGACCGCCCTGAACGTCACTGCTGGCATCCTCACCAACAACACTGCTGAGCTCCAAGCGATCCGTCTGGTTACCCTGCAAAATCGCATGGTCCTGGACGTGGTACTAGCGGACCGTGGAGGAGCATGCCGCATCATCGGTGCCAGCTGCTGTGTATACATTCCTGATAATTCACCTTCTGTCTATGAAGCAATCGAACATCTCCATAGACTATCTTCAGAAATTCATCAAGGATCAGAGACTTGGACAATTGGAAGTTGGCTTTGGGGCATCTTGAAGGAGTGGGGTTGGAAAATATCAATGATTCTCTTGGTCCCAGTATTGACAATATGTGGTTGTTGTTTGGGTATACACTGTATACCACCTTTGTGTTCTCTTTGCATAACTACCTTGCACCCTAAGACTATGGACACTCAGCTAACAAAAATGAGAGTAATGTATGATCAAGAGATACGGGACATTATGGAGATCGAAATAGACTGACAAGCTGGCTAGTTATGTTCAAAGGGGCCACTGTTAAAAGCAAAACGATAATCATGAACATTACCTGCGCCATCTTGTCTGGTGGAATTCTATGTGCACATAAGTTGCAGTCATTTTAATCTATCACAGCCATTTTGTACTCTGTTGGTCACCTTTGTTTCACCCTGCCCTTACTAGCATCCCTCTGACCCTCTGACCGACCTGGTATGTGTGCTGGGGGCTATAAACTCTATTGCCACAACAAACCTCAGCGCCACTTGCTGCCACAAACTCGTTTTTCCTCTCATCTCTGTTTTCAGGCAAACCTTTGGACACTCTACCCCTCACTGCACCTAGTTACACAAACAGGTTCCAAACACCAAAAAGACTCTTGCAACATGATTTATTGCACTGCAAACAGCAAGACTTGTTGTTACCAACAATGGGACCTGTTTTTATCAACAGAATGGACTCTTAGATCTGGCCGGTCTCACATGTTTTAGACCCTGAAGCAAGGTCCAGCTGCAAGATAAGATTGTCTGTTTGACCTGGGTGGGAAGAGAATTACTGTTGGGCTTGTGTGACAACCTGCCCGGGGCGGGGACCCCAAGCTTGTGGTACCATGTTAATGAAACAAATGCATTGTGTCAAACCTGTATAAAAGGAAGAGCCAAAGGAGTATCAGCAGAACACTTCCCTCAGACATCCCGGTGTCTGCAGTTGACGTGATCTCCTCATGAGAAATAAACCTTTTTCTTGTCTTCCAGTTTCCAGCGCTTGCCTCATTATTTTGATAGCGAACCCAAAGTGAATTAGAGGTGGAACCCTGCACCGGGCAGCATTGAGGGTCTTAGAAGACTCGCTGCCTTTCACAGCGGTTGGACTGAAGCGTGCGGCTCCTTCCGCAACGCGCTCTGGATCTTGAAGTCCTCTGACTGCGGGCGAGAAAGTGCAGCGTGCCTCCTGCTGACCAGCTGACCTTCTCTGGTGGTTCTCAGCACACCTGCAGCCAGGACACCATTGGACTGGAGAAGAAGTGCAAGAAAGAGGAAAGAAAAGCCGCCTCCATCTGTGCAGCCGGGATCTGTAGGGGAACAGAAATGGAACTGGGGTGGTGACGACACAAAAAAACAGATGACACAACGAAAGGGAGGAGTCTACGCCACATCTGGAAACACACACGTATGAAGAGTGATGCACTGTGCAGACATATGAAATGGATCAGAAAGAACGGGAGACTGAAGTCGCATGTATAGATCTATTGCAATCACGGCCGGTGTTCAGAAGCCTGCTGCTGACGGGATAACTTCTAAATCCAGCAGCATTTCATATAGAAACGTAATAAAGTCTCTTCCACATTCAAGAAAAGTGTATTTCTTTAAAAAGCAGAACATTTTCACCATTGTTCAACAGATTACATCACTGCATTAAGAGGAATTTATAAAAAGTGATAGTTTTTAAACATGAAGTTAGAAACATTCATACCCCCTGCCATGATGACAATGTCACTAGTGAAATAAGAGTCAGTTGTCATGTATACCCTATATGTGGCCTGGTTTATTAAGCATGGAGCAACATTATAATCTATTAAATCAAATACAAGAGGTTTTTTTACAATGCACATCCTAAACTTATGTATTTGAAGGTGCACTAATATGTGATAATGAGGAAAAAAGTGGCTGATGAAGCAAAATATTTGTCTAGGATCACACAATTTGGTCAAGTGGGGGCGCCGAAATTCAACCCAGGTTTTCTGATTTCACATTGTGCAATTCAGCCACTAGATTGCGGTTTCTATTTGTCTCCTTTTTTACATAAAAGGCCACTAATTTGTTCTTTAATCTTTGTTCATGTGGTTAGACTGCAGGTGGCATGCAGAAATCACATGAAAGCTTTGCTCATTTTTTTTTTTTGCAGAGTTTTATATAGCGCGAACTTGACCTGAATCGGGTATCAGAGCGCTTTTACATAGCACCAGTTACGTTACATGAGGACACACATTCATTTTTGGTTAGGCACAGGGAGATTAAGTGATTTGCCCAGAATCACAGGATGTTCAGCATCATTGCCGAGACTTGAACCCAGTTCCCCAGATTCGAGGTCAACCGCCCTAGCCGTTAGGCCCTAGCCGTTAGGCCAACTCCTCTCCCCAGGGTCCAGGAGGACCTTGAGCTGAGCCAGAGCCAGGTATCTTGCTCGAGCCTGACTCAAGCTTTCAGTAGCTCGTCTAGGTCTATCAATGATATAATTGTATGTACTTTATTGAGACACTGAAAAATGTTGAAAACTGCATTTTTTCATTCTAAAGTCTTTATCATCATTTTTCATGATATTTGAAGCCTAATTTACATCTTTTGATGACTTAGCTCTTAAGTTGACTCTTAGAGCCAAGACAGACCCCTGGTTCAGCTCTCCCCAAAACAGTGTCCCCCCCAGAAATGTATTGTTTTCTTCACCCTTACTCAGTCTCTTGGGGAGGGGGATTTATTTATGTTGGGTGACGTTCACCTGAGAGCTCTAGATGGGACATTGTGGAGAAGCAGGATAAGGGAAGGAGAGGCCCAACATGCATGGGCTCTCACACTGAAAGCACATACAGAATCTGCTCTTCAGCCTACCCTTTAAAAGTACCTTTCATGGATCGCTGCAATTAAAATTTAATTCTGAATGGAGCAGGCCTTTTTAAATCTGCTGCACACAATTTTAGTAGTTTGAAAACCTCATGTAATCAGTTCTGTAAGAAGAAGCACAGAGAAGGCTAGGTGTTTGGGTCAACCCATTTAAGTCTCTGGTTTTTATGGGCTTTCCATGTTTTGAATCGGCTGTCCATCAAGGTGTTTGTATTTTGCGGACGACTACATAGTCCAATATGTTTTCGTAGTTGGTTTTAGTGATGGGGCGACAAATGCAAAAAGAACAATTGATGAGCAGAATGCTGCACAATGTTAAACATTCACCCCAGTGCAGACATCTGGGCCAAAATCCATCGTTTTTTTGCTCCCCATGCCTATCCAGTTCAGACCCAGCCATATGCTAATCATTCTTGATCCTGCACCCAATGGGAACAGTCCAGCCCGAACTGCCAGGCCGGGTCCTCCCTGGACAGGAAACAAGCATCTTGGGAACGGTTTCTGGCCATCACCTCTTATCAGCCAAGCTAGCTTGACTCCAGTGGCATGGAGAGCACGGGACCCACATCGGGGCATTCCTGTCCCACTCGGGGTGACAAATGCAAAAAGAACAATTGATGGACGGAATGCTGCACAATGTCAAACATTCACCCCAGTACAGCATTCCATCCATCATTTGTACCTTTTGTCACCGTAAGTGAGAAAAGTATGCCCAGACGTGGGTCCCGTGCTCACTGCGCCACTGGATTCAAGCTAGCCTGGCTTATGAGGGGTGACGCCCCAAAACCGGTCCCAGGATGCTTGTTTCTGGTCCAGGGAGGACCTGGCTTGGCAGTTTGGGCTGGGCTGGACTGTCCCCATGAGGCACAGGATCAAACCTGTTTGCATATGGCTGGGTCCAAACTGGGGTGGTGTGGTGAGCAAGAGAACGATGGATTAAACCCAGATCTTTGTGACTGGGGGTGAATACTAGCATTGTTCAGCATTCTGTCCATCATTTGTTCCTTTTGCTTTAGTGATGGGGCAACAAGTAGTTCTTAATTAGATTCTAGAGGCAACATGATTTATTTTGTCATGCTTATAATGAGAGCCAGTGTGGGTCCTGTTTACTTTGCTTGTCCAACTTTGTAGCTATGATGTACAGCAGTTTTGTATAGGACATAGGTATTGGTTGGATGTCTTGGCCTATCATAAAGAAACAGTGTAACTCAATACTTACGCTGGAGGATTCATTTGTTTTACATTGATGTTGTTATAATATGTTACAATTACTGTTTTTTTGTTTCCAAGTAAAGATATGAGCACCCATAGGTTTTCAGAAAGATGCAACAAAGATGCCATCCTTTTTTGTGTACTCCACTGTTATTGCCATTTCACAAAGTAAAGACCTGTGCACCGAAACTTAAAAAAAAAAATAGTATGGCTTTTGGTTTTACTACAGAATATACAGTCCAGAAAAATATTGTGATCTATAAAGACCATTGTCAAAATATTGACTACCAAAGTAATGAGTTTACATACATATAATGTAAAGTGTAATAAGTTTGAGTGAATAAAAGTCCAAAATATCAACATTTACTGGTAAGTACATGTGTTTAATTGGAATTAACATAATTATACTTTAAAAAAAAGTTCATTATATTTTTTTTAAAGAATGTATTCAAAAATATAACTTAGAAAACACTAAAACTTCAATTGATTAATTAAAAAATTCTTAAAATACAGATAACTTTAAAATAATCATTTCAATTAATTTTCAAATTAATATGTTAATATATGATTGTATAAATTAATAGCACAAATAAAAATAATTTTGAGATACAAATGTGTTATTACTCCCACATATTAATAATAAACACAAAATCAAAGTAGGGCTCTTAGAAATTCAAACATATAATAACATATTTAAAATCTATAAATCCATTACAAATAATTTTTTTAAAATAAGATAAAAATGTTTACATTTTAAAACACATAACAGAAAAACAATTAAGAAAAGAACAGACTAGAAAGATAATAGAAAGAAACAAAATAAATAAGAAAATATATACTTTTAAATTAAATATGCTCTAGATATCCCAAAAAATAGAGGATTAATTAACATGTAGTAACCTAACTCCAATGCAAAAATGCTTAAAAAAAATTGATAAAAAACATATCAACTGCACTAGTCTAACTACAATCATAAGGGATAAAGAATACATTTGTTGTGGAGAGTATGGGGCTGTCAGATTGACTAGTCTAACTCCAGTGTAACAAATGTTGGTGAAGGCACATACCTTGGACGAGAGAGGGTTAGATTAATGTTCTAACTTCAGTATTATTGCTGGGCGGGCAATGTGCTTTCCTACTTTTAACACAGGCATACGGCTTCTTATTTATGTTGCTTTCACCTTTTCTTCCTTCGCTATTGACATTTTAGTTACTTACACCCACAATTGTACAACTCTATGCTACTCTAACTTTCATACTCCACTCTACACCACTCCAGTTACAAAAATAAAAAGCTGGGATGGGAAAGCAAAGGAGGAGCTGGGGAGGAGGAAGCAACATGGAGCACACAGGAGGCAGGTATATGAGGGGTGAAGCAGCACAGGAGGGAGAGAGTAAGCAAACATATGCACTAGCATGGAGTGCTGAAAGGAAAAAAAACTGTAGGTCCCTGAATATGAGCAGTGGAAGGCTCCAAGTCATCCAATCAAAAGGATAGTAAAGACGTTGAGAGGAGGAACAAAGACAAGAAGAAGGAAAGTTAGTGTTAGAAATGGGATTTCTGGTTGGCTAGGGCAAACGCCTAAGCCAGGCAGAAACCACCACTCTACGAGGGAGTTACACACTGAAGATAACCCCTGGTCACCCCCTTGGTAGCTTGGCACGAGCAGTCAGGCTTATCCCAGAGGCAATGTGTAAAGCGTTAGCGCAACACACACACACAGCAGCAACACACTAGACACACTACAAAAGAAACTCCACACAAGGTTATATAAAAAATAGCCTTTGTATTATCCGAAAGACATTAGAATCATAACCACACAATATACACTGTGACAACTGGCACTAGGCAGTACTTTACAGGGGATTATATACATGGCAGGGCCCATCGGGCCACTGTCAGAACCATGAGAATGCAAGTAGTGAAAGTAAAACAACCAGCAACTACTGGTATTAGCACTTATGCATGAACCACATTAGGCATTCACATTAGGCATAAACACATTATGCATCATCACCTTTAGGCATAAGCCACATCATGCATCACATCACAGTAGGGCCATCCGAAATACTGAGAACGTGCACATGTCAGGAAAACATCAGGGAATGAATTGCTGTACACATCCTGCCCAGTTGCACCCCCGAGAACACTGTAATCACCATATGATGCGTAGAGTATCAACCCTGGGCAATGTAACCCTAAAGCCTAATCACATCAGGGCATCACACCAACATTACTGCTAAGGCAGCCGTCCTTCCCTATGAAGGTTCGTGGGCCACCTGCCCGCCTACTACAGCAAAAATGCGGGATCCACCGATCCCCAAACGGGGCCTCCTTTGCCCAATGCGAGAAGCGGGGGGCCTCTGGCGAGGTTTTACCCCGAGCTGTCCCAAACAACAATGCCCCTGAACAGTAGGCAAGCTGGCAGGTATGATGAGGCAAGAAACACACGTGAAACATGCGGGGGATCTGAGAGCTCCGTCGGCCCTACTCCGTTCCCCCACAGTCCTTTACAATGCCCCCGGCAGGTCCACACTCATGGGGGAGGCACCTGTACTGGCTGCAAGCGGCGGGAGGACTCCCCTGTGCCTCCCACCCACCGCTTCACTCCGAGAGCGGTCCGCCAACTGACCGGCTGTTGTCGCTCGCAGCTCACCTTAATTCAGTCAAGGTAGTCCAGGCGTGTCTAGAGACTCCTCCGTGACCCCCTTCTCGGTCGGTGTCGGTTCCGCACGCTATTGGCCTCCTGGACTCCTTCAATGAGGCCACACGTGGGCTTTCCTCTTCCAGGACAGAGGCCCCGCCCACATCCAGGCAGACTCCTGCCTGACTTCCTTCCTGTGCGACGTGGCTGCTCCTGCCACGCTTAGCAGAAGAGCCCACTCTCCTCTGGCATAAAAGTGCGGGGTGGGCTCCCGCCGTCGCTCCTCATATGGTCACACTCTGGCGGCTCGCAAATAGACTTGGCAACACGCGGGGCTCTCTCTGGCCACGGGAGCCCCGCCTACAAACAGGCACCAGCTGGGCCTGACTTCCGGCACGCAGATGATCATGGAGCGAGGTCTCCGTCAATTTCAGCTTCTGTGCCACGCAATATGGGGCGAAGCCTCTGTAACTTCTTTATGTAGGGCTGGCTGCCCCATGCCCCCAGCACGGCGCGAACGCACACTGCGCCCACCGCTATTAAGAATGTTGGGCCCACTTCTAGGGCCCAAAGGCAAAGAAGCCAAAGCGTTTAGCACTCGCTCTTTGCAGATTACTCCCCTCCAGTCTGGGCAGTGTCCTTCTCGCGCCGAGTGCGCTCTTCAGGGCAATGGCCATCAGCTCTCCATCAGGCAGGAGGGGAAATCCAGGGCTGCCACTCCCTCAGTTCAAGGTCACCAGGGCAGAGCTGGGCACAGCAAAGCAGGAAGAATAAAGAAAAAGTCCTTGGGGCTGGGGACACCCCAGCAGGGCGCAGCCAGGCAGGCCAGCACGCAGGGACCCCCAAGAACAGCAACTGGGTCCCACGGCGGTTCCTCCTGGCCGTCCAGCAGCCTGCCGGCCACTAGTTCCAGGTCCACACCAAGCAGCACACTTTCATGGGGTCACAGCCCCAGTATATATAGCACATTTCTCTTTTCCTGCCCTGGCACAGGGCTTGGGGGAAACCAGCCTCAACTGGTTCTGGGGGGTGTTGAAGCACTCTGTTTACGAGGCTTCCACCCTCCTTTGTCAGATGGGGCTCGGTCCTCAGACACACCACAGGAGGGCGGAGCCAGCATTCACCTAGGCAGGCACAGACCTATTCAGGGTCAGGGGACTACTCCTCCCACTACTCCAAATGCAGATCTCCTATTCAGCCTAGCGCTGACTTACCCTGCCCTCCCTGGAGCCACACACACCTCACCAGCCCCTGTCACTCCAGAGCCAGACATGCAATACACATCAGGCAGGCAAACACATAGCACACAGAAATGCCAACTTCTAAAAGTGGCATTTCTAAAATAGTGATAATAAATCTGCGCACACCATTGCGCAGCATTTATTATTACTATTCCAAACATACCAAACTTGACCACGCTACTCCTCTCATATCAGGAAATACCACTGAAACACTTATCAGGGAATCCCCAATGCATTCCTATGAGAGGGCAGCCTCACAGTAGTGAGAAACCAAAATGGCTGTTTGTCACTACCAGGACATGTCACACACTTAAGGTACATGTCCTAACTTTTACCTACAATGCACCCTGCCCATAGGTCTAGCTAGGGCCTACCTTAGGGGTGACTGACATGCAGTAAAAGGGGGGTCACAGACGTGGCACACACTTTAGGAGTCACGTCACAGCGGCAGTAACACTGCGCGCACAGGCGCTGCAATGGCAGAGGCCGGAGACAGGTTTGAAAGGCTACTTTGGTGGGTGGCTCAATCAGCGTTGCAAGCCCACCAGTAGCATTTAATTTATCGGCCCTGGGTATCTGGGATACCGCTTTTCAAGGGACTGACTAGGTAAACTAAATTAGCCAAACAGGTGTAGACCAATCTTACCATGTTTACCACAGAGAGCACACACACTTTACACTGGACAGCAGTGCTAAAGTGCCCAGAGTCCTAGAACCACCAACACCATGTCAGAAAAAAGGCTAGGAGGAAGGCAAAAAGTTCAGGGATGACCCTGCAAAAAGGGCCAAGTCAAACAGTTAGTGATTACGAATTAAGCAAACGAGGTTGACAAGGAAGAAACCAGTGATAAGCAATAGGCTGGGCCAAAGCCCACTGTGAATGATTGATATTTTCAACAATAGGTCTTCAACAACAGCTAGCTAAAAGGCGGAAGCAAGAGTAATTGAATTGGACATTCACTTGTGATCAGTAGTGTGGTTAACGAGTAGTACATGCAAGGTGGAAAGAATGCATTCATTGGAAGTCGATGCTTCATTACCACAAGTAATGAGAGAAAAAGACAATTGAGCATAATTCTTATAACATTAATAGAGTTGGTGATATCATTGTACTTGAGTGATATGGTTATCATCACATGTGATTCTTTTTTATTTGTGGTAGGCTCATTTAAGTGCAAACATAACCACATAGGCAGCAAGTGCTTCACATAGTAAGTACAACAATTACAGCAAATGGTACTCTAGGAGTAGTGTCAATGATAAGGTATGAGTCAGTTATTCTGGGAGATGTATTCTGAAGAGTCTTCAAATCATTTCTAAAAGATAATCGATCCTAGTTTAATCTGCTGTATCTTGGGCAATGATTTCATTATCTGATCTGGGGCTAGACAAGCAAGGGCTTCGCTTAGAGTCTTGTTTCATTTTTAGTTTTTGAGATTTCAAGTAACAGATGAGTTTGCCCTCCTTGTGTTCCTTTTACCCATTGTGTTGTGAAGTTTGTCCTTATGGTAGTGCATAAACTGGAATCAAGAGCAATGTGTGTTATGATCTTTAAACAATAAAGTTTGTCCTTTCACTCTGTGCATTTCTTCACACTGTTCAGTTTTTTGGCTTTTGCAGAAATTTTAATTTTGTTATCCTTGGGTGGTAAACTTTGGATTCTCTTCGGTAAGATATGAATACCTGTCTATTTGTTGAGGAACAAGATCACTTACTTGCAAACATCATGAATGGAACATTAAGGGTGCCAATAATAAAGACCAAAGATTGAGGGGCTTATTTACAAGCCCCTTGCGCCACCCGTACGTCACTTTTCCCATGTTAAAAATGATGCAAAAGTGAATGTACTAAATGTACTAAATGTAACCTTTTCTCTACAGGAATTCTTGATTTCATGTTCTTCAACTAGAAGATTTCCAAAAGCTAATACTCAGCAAGTCATCCACTACCATTCAGCAGGTTTAAAATAATCAAAAAGGTTGGCCAATCACAGTTGAATTCGGTATCAGCTAAAACGAGTTACTTAAAAGTGAAAATCTTGGAGAACCGGTTGAAAGTTACATTACATTTTTTGGACAGTTGTTGACAGGTAGTTCATTAAAAAGAGAAAAGTATAACTCACTCATGCTTTCAGACAAAGGAAATGTGTTTGATAAAAAAACCCTTACACCAAAATAAAAGAAACTATCAATTATTTATTAAGGAAGTTTTGTCCAAGTGGTAAGCCAAAAGCAAAGATATTTATTTCCGGAAAAAGAATCATGTATGAGGGAAGTGATAAAAAGAAAGAAATTAAAGGGCTCTCGCAGTTAGCAACCTTCAGTAGAAATAGTACAAAGACTCAGAATGATGCCCCTTTCAGTTTCCGCAGCTAGGAGCTGAACATTAAGCAATTTTATATAAGGCCACAAAAATGCTGCTTAAAATAGAGTGGGCATCAATGATTTTTCAAGTGTCCAAAAAAGTGATGGCAACTTTAATATACCAATCCGAAGCTTACCAAGTCTCTGGTCCAAATGGCTACTCGCTGGGAGCCTATACAGTGAAACCAAATTTCTGTGAAAGAATGAGCCCCCACTTACTGAAGAAAAGCATTAAGGGAAAGAATTTGAAGTTATAACAAGACCCTTTTTATGCCTCATTTTCAAGGAAGCTTGTTTGATTCAAAAGACATCTACAATCCCTCACTTATTTAGACTGCAATAGAAAATTGTGTTCCAATGTCATAGTAAATACAACACAGGATTAGGTGAAAAAAGGAAATACTAGCCCAACAAACCTGAAGCAGGGACCGCCCAGGGGCCCTACTCGCAGGGAGGGAAGAGAAACCTTGAGCCAAAAGGCCAAGGGATACACGCTCTCTCATTTTCTTTGTATATTTCATAATATGGGTCTCCATGACACTCATCTACTGATGATGAAAAACTCTTTATAGTGTGTGACTACAGTGGCATGCTACCCCCTCCTCCCATGTGGCTTGTTAGGGTTCCCCAGTAGGGTAAGTCCCTTGGTTTGAGTGAGATTGCATGGATTTTTACATTGCGTCACTTCTACCAATGAGCATGGTATGTTGACTGGTTCTCTAGGCATGAAATGAAGAATGCACATTGTGTGGCGCAAGTAGCATTCACAGACCAAATTCTGCATGGATTTAGCATGTTTGCATGATTGCATGTATATTATCCTCATCAAAGTATCCATACAGTATGAAATGATATGGGTGATCATCAACAACAGTGAAAGATTATAAATTACTTTCCTCATTGTTTCCTGTTGTTGACAAACAGCTGTTTTCTTTACCTTAGAAATCAAGACCTTACGGCTACTGAAAGGCAAGGAAATACTCACTTTGCATGCAAGCTACCGCTGCATGCTCACTCGAGTGGAGGGATTGTGCACCCGGGGCAGTGTGTGGTTGACATCCTGATGAAAGCCCTGGACACAAGTGGCCTTAGGGTAGGGGCTGATACATGTTGATGATTTATTAGGGTCAGAGGACCATAATATCTTTACCCCCGATTGAAATTTTTTAACCATACCCGAACAACCGTTAATAAAGGGAAACCAAGGTTGGTTTGAGGTATTTTGATCTTTTTAGGTACCCTGGCAATGAACATACCCTAAGTGCTCTCTGAAATACTGTCAAGCCCTTCCTGGTTTTAGGGACCAGGATGAGACCCGATGATGAAGCATGCCACTACTAGAGTGGGAGAGGGTCTAACAAAAAAAAAAATCTTTTGCTTTTCTTTGATATTAACAGGGTACTTGTTTATAAGGAAAGCCTCTTATTTAGGCAGGAGATACCCCTTTGTTGTTTGAAAAAAAGAAAATACTCTCTCTACATCACAAAGAGAATGTATACCAGGTGCCTCAACTGCTATGTGCCTCAACTGCTTAGATCATTAGAAATAATGGGGCGACCCGGTGTTCCTCAGAACCTGGGTATTAGTAGTACATAAAACAATTGGTTCTGATGGGTATAACAATTGCTGTGAACACTGTATTTACTGCAAAGGAAAAGGTATCTCTCAATTCCTTATTTATAACACACGAAAAGACAATTTGGAGAAGAACACACCAAAAAGAGAAATTCACAAGTAAAGTTGATTCACTCTTATATTTAAAAAAAGTACTGAATAATAATGGCTGTCACAAATACAAATAAATTGCAACAAGACAACAAGTGACTATGGCGAAAAAGTGACATATAGTGAATGGTGATATAAACGGTACACTATATACATGACATACGCAAGTGACATAAAATAAAAGGAATATTTTGAATTCTTGTCCTGTTTCCTAGTTTTTCACATGTAATGCAAGACCCATTAATGAGTCAATTTGTGGTCAAGAGAACTGTGTGGACATATGATAGATGTCGACGTTTCGACCCTGGAAACAGCGCAGACTGGTGTGCGTCAGAGCGGGTCTTCCTCAGGACTATGAAAGGAGGGGTGGACAGCCAGAAAGGCAGAAACTTCAGTCAATGAAATCAAAAAGGTTAAGACGTAATTCGGATCCAATAATGGGCTCCACTATATGTTCAAGTGGTGGGGTTCCGTTATAGTGCAACAGTCAGGAGAATTCTTCCTAAATGGAAATGCTCAATTGC
The DNA here is from genome assembly GCA_963921515.1 of Calotriton arnoldi. Taxonomy (NCBI): domain Eukaryota; kingdom Metazoa; phylum Chordata; class Amphibia; order Caudata; family Salamandridae; genus Calotriton; species Calotriton arnoldi. The sequence continues at coordinate 4,970,090 of CAWUFW010000206.1, forward strand.
TCAGAAGATCTCCACCAGCCGGTTGGAGTCTTAAGCGTGAGCACACTTGACATCCACCAGCCGGTTGGAGTCTCGTGTTTAGAGCCTTCACTTAATGTTCAATGTCGACAATAATGGTTGTATTACTTCAAAATAGCAGCGACGCATCCGTCTGTCAGCTTCTGGAGGTTTTTGTGACCTCCAGAAGCTGACAGACGGATGCGCTGCCTATTTTGAAGTAATACGATCACGAGACTCCAACCGGCTGGTGGATGTCAAGTGTGCTCACGCTTAAGACTCCAACGGCTGGTGGAGATCTTCTGAGCAATTGAGCATTTCCATTTAGGAAGAATTCTACTGACTGTTGCACTATAACGGAACCCCACCACTTGAACATATAGTGGAGCCCATTATTGGATCCGAATTACATCTTAACCTTTTTGATTTCATTGACTGAAGTTTCTGCCTTTGGTGGCTGTCCACCCCTCCTTCCATAGTCCTGAGGAAGACCCGCTCTGACGCACACCAGTCTGCGCTGTTTCCAGGGTCGAAACGTCGACATCTATCATATGTCCACACAGTTCTCTTGACCATAAATTGATTCGTTAATGAGTCTTGCACTACATGTGAAAAACTAGGAGACAGGACAAGAATTCAAAATATTCCTTTTATTTTATGTCACTTGCGTACGTCATGTATATAGTGTACCGTTTATTTCACCATTCACTATATATCACTTTTTCACCATAGTCACTTGTTGTCTTGTTGCAATTTATTTGTATTTGTGACAGCCATTATTATTCAGTACTTATTTGAAATATAAGAGTGAATTAACTTTACTTGTGAATTTCTCTTTTTGGTGTATTCTTCTCCAAATTGTCTTTTCGTGTGTTATAAATAAGGAATTGAGAGATACCTTTTCCTTTGCAGTAAATACAGTGTTCACAGCAATTGTAATACCCAACAGAACCAATTGCTTTATGTTCAACTGCTTAGATAGCCTTAATTTTTAGATATTTCATGATTCATTAAAAACTGGTGTGTGGTGGGTCCCTATTACTGTATTTTTATAGAGATGTTTCATATCAATTCTAAAAAATACATTAATTATTAAGACTGGGTGGAGTTCGGGGAGTTTCACTCTGCGGAATTCCACTTACTGTCCGAAAAACTCCGCCAAATTCCACGGAGGTCCGCGAGAGGGAGAAGTATTGCGTGGCTATCCCTACTGAAGCCTTCAGAGGCACAGCCAGACTGCAGGGGTATCAATGAATTTAGCAATATGTCTGCAAAGACCTTACCATATGATCTGATTGAATAGATATTGTGGTAGCACCGCTCATTACTATTTCACGAGGAGGCCTGACTGGGCCAGTCACAGCGCTCGTTAGCCACTGACAGTAACTCGGTGCCTTGCTGTAACTCAAACAATGATTTGGTGTGTGCAGATCCGGGCATCAGGAGGAGGACCAGGCAAGAGAAGACATGGGGCTTGTGTGCAAGATAACATGTACTGCGTGCAGTCGCGCTGGGTGCTCTTGTAAGACATGCAGTGGCATCTGTGGCCTAGCTGTGCTCCTCTCTCTCGGGATCTCCAGTCTCCTCATAACCCACCAAGCCCAGGTAGACGAGCATGTCTTGATAATGTGTCCCCCGCCAACCAACCCCATACCCAGGAAATGCACCAACAACCCATCTGTAAAAAAAAAAAAAGTCCTCCCTCTGTTGTCAAACACGTTGCTGTTTGTATTCACCTCCTCTAAACGCACTCACAACACAAAAGCAAAGCCTCACACAAAAGACGTGAGAAGTTTGGGTCCTACTTTGAGAAAAAATCCAGATAACCAAGACCAGCATGCTCCCTACTTCAGCCCCCACGTGGCAGCCACGTTTAAGGGGGCTTGGCAAGGAGATGTCCTTCGCTCAGCATCTCCTTCCTTTCTTCCTCCTCACATGTGCTCCAGATAAATCATTCCCCCACAGACGAGAGCCGCTAAACCGCCCCTTGCCTCTCACACATTCTCACACACGCAAAAACAGATAAGTCTTGGAATGACAGAGGGATAGATTCAGAGGAGAACCATTTTGCGGGTGGAACCTGCCTCAGGAGCCCGCTCCGCCGGGGCAGCCGAACCAACACCACTCCCTGGCTGCACCTAGCAGTAGAGAAACGGGCCAGCTGAGACCGCCGGTCGCTCTCACGCTCCTCAGCATGGCCCCTCGATTCACTGGGTCAGTGTTTCCAGTCATTCAAGTCATGGAAGTTTCTCTTCAGGAGCAGCGGGTAGGCTTGGACAGCCATTCCACTCTGTGTCCCGAAACAATATAGTTCCTCCCTGAGCACTCAAAATGTAAATGAAAAGTCCATTAGTAACAGAGTCTCTTATTGTGCTTGTTCCTCTTTATTTCTTTGATATCCGTTCAGGGACTCAGCATCCAATGTTCAAGAATACAGTTTCAATCAGTATACAGCCTCCAAATGTTGACATGCGACAAAACAATATTCTATAGCCAACACGTGTTTCGTCGTGTGTTATTACACACTTTGACTTCTTCAGGGCTGATTCTGTAACGGATTCATGTCCATAATCAACTCGATAATGTCCACAAACCACCATTTGTACCCTGTACACTAGTAGCCTGGAGACCCCCTATAGTAAACTCCCGGGGTAGGTCCAAGATACCAAAACGATCCAATATTTTCCAAATGTGTTTCACAACTCCAAAAGAGCAAATGTAGTCTATGTGGCCGGAGAGTAATCCGTATGGCGTGCACCCATCCCCCTGTGGCAGCAGCCTGAAGTTCACATACATGGCGGGCTCCGGGCTTTGTTGTGGTCACGGCTGCCGGTGCCTCCCCCGCTTCCCTACCCTCTACCACTGCTTCCGGGCTGGAGGGGGAAGAGCCGGTGTCAGGAGGAAAAAATGTTCAGAGGCCCCCTGGGCCGTGAGGGCCCTTCTTGCGGTGGAAAGGTGTGCCATGTAGCACTGACTGCTGTGGCTGCATAATGGAATATTCCCCAATGGCAATGCCAGGTAAAAAGATCACAGAGAATGGAAGAAAGTGAAACCACAGACATGTGACCAGGAGGTGAAACGACATTTACAATATGGACAGAACCACGCATTTTGTTACCACGCAAGCGTTACCACGTTTGCCTTTACCACGCAGATGCCTTTACCATGCATATTCCTTTACCATGCATGCCTTTACAACGATTTTTGTTGTAAAGGCAGTAAATGCATATGTGTGGTGAAGGCAGTCAGTGCTCTAGTTTCAGAGCGAATGGGCAGGGGGTGGGCGGTGTTGGAGACTTGGACGGACTTCCTCCAATGAATTCCTGAGACTGGAAAGAACAGGAAGGATAGGGACGCAGCTTGGTGAGTAGGGCTGAGGGCCGGGTTTTAGGGCTCGGGGGGGGTCGGGAAGTTTTTAGGCCTGGGGGCCGGTTTTAGGGGTTAGGTCGGGGGCTGAGGCGTTTTTAGGGCTGGGGTCGGGTAGATTGTAGGGCTGGGGCCTGGATTTTAGAGCTCAGGGCGGGGGTCGGTGTAGTTTTTAGGGCTGGGGTGGGTTTTAGGGCTCAGGGCGGGGGGCTGGGGTGTTTTTAGAGCTGGGGTCTGGGCGTTTCTGGGGCTGGGGGCCGGTTTCAGGGTTCAGGACGGACGGCTGGTTGTTTTTAGGGCTGGGGTCGGTTTCAGGGCTGGCAAAACTCTCCGACCTGCATCGGTGTAGCGGAGTTTACCGCCCACCCTTACTAATTATGCACTTTTTTAACTCACCTATCAGGGGCCACATTACATAAGGTGCCCCGGGGGCGCAACGGACGTTTGCGCCCACTTTGAGCACCCCCGGGGCACTTTGGTATTATAGAAGGGGGTGCAGACGCTTGTGCATCCCCTTCTATAACACCGATAGCGCTGGCGCACTTAAAGCGCCAGTGCTATCAACAGAGGGTGTTCCCTCATTTGCATAGGGGCGTGCCCTATGCAAATGAGGGAATTCCTTTGACTCTGCGCCCACGCCATATTACAGAAGTGGGCACAGAGTCAAAGAAGCCCTCAGAAGGCGCACTGACAGTGCGCCATTTAAAAGGTGGCGCACTGTCAGTGCGCCCCCTGAGAGCAGCCCTCTGCAGGGATTAAAGGGGGTCCCATGGACCCCCCAGACATCCCCTTGCAGGCGGCTGCCGTCACTGACTGCACCCGCCTGCAAGGGGATCTCTTATCCCCTTTGAAAGTGCAGGCGGGTGCCGCCTGCACTGTGAAAAAACGGAGCAGCAGCGCCGTGTTTTCACATGAATGCGCTGCCCCCAGGGCAGTGCAAGTTTGCGGCTGCCCCCAGGGCAGCGCATTCACCATAATGGGTCGCATTTCAAAGGTGCGCTGGGTGCAAACAATGCCAATACGTAATACGGCCCCTGGTATAGAATTTTTTTGATGAAGGTATATTGTTGAATATTTGGAAAGCACAATGATTTTACAATGAAGGAGTTGAGGAATTGTTTTCAATTCTCAATTGCTTTGTGGTTTACCTCCATGTTATTTATGAGCAAAAAAGCCAGGCATTCACAGTACTCTTCCCTATGTTAAAAAATATAATTTGATAAAGTGATAGGAAAGATGAAATAAGCTGCACAATGTTTAAATAGATTCCTGCCTACTTCATTTAATCTATGCTTTGCACTTGCCATCTTGAGACTGAGATTGAGCGGGGAGAGCATGCAATTGCCAAAAATATTAATGGAAATTAAAATGAAGCATGGCTGTTTTGTGGCACCTCTACTCTTTCTTTTGAGCATGACAGACTCAGGGGCCGATTCCGATTCGGGTCGGAAATCTCTCCGACCGAGCCGGACCCGGAGAGATTTCCGACCGAATCGGACCCTAGCAGCCCGACCGAACGAGTACGATGCGCACGTATGCCATCGGACTCGAGTCGGTCGGACTCCAATTGAAGTCAATGGGAGCCGGTCGTACAACGCGTACGCGGGCTCCCATTGACTCAATGGGTGCGAGGCGGACAAGGGCGCCCCTACAGCGTGTACGCGGTGAAGCGACTCGTGCCGTGAACGCACAGGTAGGGGGACCCATGGGTCCCCCTGTGTGCGACTCGCACGGCTACGCGTACAGGGGGGTCCGACACGGACCCCCAAAGTACAGCTCCGACTGCTTCTTCGGGCCGGACGGCGCGAGTCGGTCGGACTGCTCGCGGCACGCATCGTACTTGCCCAGCCGGGGAACGTCTCCATTGCGAGGTGCGCTGCGCATCCGTGCGAGTCGGTAGGTGCGGTTGGGACGGGCGTACGAGTCGGTCGGCGAATTTGCACGCACTCGCATCGTACTCGTTCGGCCGGACGCACGTACGAATCGGTCGGGAATAAAGCCTCCGAATCGGATCCGGTTCAGCCGAATCCGATTCGGTGCCCTACCGGCTGAGATCGGAATCGGCCCCTTAGTAGTAGTTTGACTAAAGGTAACTTGTGTACACCTAACTTAGGGGGTCATTAGGATAGCGGGCGGATCGCCACCGCACGTATGGCGGTGGCGATCCGCCCGCTATTTCCCTCCGCCCGCCACACATTTTCCCCCTGCCATATTAGTATGGCGGAGGGTACCGCGGCGGACGGGAAGACTGTTCGCCGCTTTTCCGCCCGGTCCACAAGTCGACCGGGCGGAAAAGGTTTTAATATGGTGGCGGTGTCTGTTAGACACCGTCATCCATATTAGGATACGTGCGGGGATGTGCCTTTCCGTGGCGGCAACGCCGCCACGGAAAGGCATGTGGTCTTTTCTATTGGGGGCCCATAGCGGGCCCCCAGGGAGTTGGGGGGTGGGGGATGCACATGGGGGGTACCTATGGTACACCCCTGCATCTGTATGCACAAGGTGGCAGGCACCACGCGGTGCCTGTCACGTTGTGCATACATATGCACAACGTGCATTCACAGCATTGTGGCGGGTGGTGCGGTGAGCACCGCCCGCCACAATGCTGTCGATAGGGCTTGCCACTCCCATGGTGGTGGTGGCATCCTAATAGCATGTGCGGGACCGCCGCACCACTTGCGGACGGTCCCGCATTCCGCTGCGGTGGCGGGCGGACTTTGTCCGCCCGCCATCGTAATGACCCCCTTAGTTGGTGTCGACATGCCTTTGATTCTGAATGCAGGCGGCATGGTCTTCATGGATAGAATCCATATGAGCCTTTTAGCAACAGTTCACTATATTTAAGACGTACAATAAACTAAACCTTTTATTTCAAATGCACAAAAACAACGCAAAAGTATTTGGCTGCTGACAACAAGAAGCAGATCTATAGTTTTTTTTAAATTGAGTGGTTGGAAATAGCCAACATCTATCTAAGTATAGAATTATGGATGATATTTATGGTGAGTTGTTTGTGGAAGACACAAGCGGTACAGCTAAAAAAATAAATCAATTTCAATGAGTGTTGCCTTAAAATGGTTTAATCAACTTTAAGAGAGATTGACACTGGTAACTTTATTAGGAGCATACTATGCAAATGTAACTGCTATAATACCAGTCACCCGCACTTTTATTACAAAACTGGATGCTCCTACTATGCTTACTTTTCCTCCTTTAATCAGAACAGAAGCCAAGACAATAACAACTACACTTACCATGTTTTAATGGAAAGAAACAACCAATGAAAACAAAAAAGTAGTAGGCCAATCAGCACTAAGGAAGCCTATGAGTGCTATTGGGTGGAAGTAACAAGGCCTTTTATCCTGCTGCTTACAGTCAAGATAAGTACTTTCTCTCATATTGTTTTTTCTTGTCATATTCTGTTAAATGAATATTTTTTAATTAACACAATATTGTTTCAAGGTCATTACCCCAATGTATATTTCTCCAGTTGTCTTGACCACGACCTTGTGCCTATTATGCAGCCCTTTTCATTCCTAACCGTCCTCTACTCCCTCACCTCAATTGTGTCAGCAGGCTCTGAAAACCAGCCATCTTGACTTTTCCATAACTAGGCCTCCACTTTCCTAGAGCTCCTGCTGGACACTGAGCGCTCCTCTGTCCGCTTTCCCAGGAACCTTTCCTTTCTCTTGTGGGAGCACATCCCTTTCGATGCAGCACTAAGGTGGGCAGTCTTCAGATGCCACCTCACCCTCTTAGAGGTGGAATCCCCTGGCTTCAGCAACAACTTTGGGTTTTGGTAGAGGGGGTTAGCTCTTTATTGGCAATTGTTTTTTTAGTTTTGTTTACCTCATTTAATGATCCAGCCTTTCAGCCTTCAATTGGTGGTATTATTTTTCATATTCAATGCAGAAAGTGCCACCAGTGACCAGAACCGCAATATAATAAACCTAAAAAGCATACTATTATTGTTTTAGATAATGCCTCGGGTATGTCTTCTGATCTGCTTCATGTTGGTCAGAAAAAGGTGTCAGCCACCTACAATTCTCAATTAGGTTCTAGTGCGAACAGACCAATTAATTGCCTTTGACAAAGGAGTTTTATCCTCAAGGTCCTCCTGGCAAAAAAGACTCAATTGTTTATTTATGTAGTGCACCTAAGTGACATGAATCATGATAATGATCCCTATAATACAAATGGTGAAAATGATATCACAAGTGATCCAGATGATTCATTCTGATTTGTAACCTGGGACAAGAGGTGCAAATCATCCCACTCTGCTCAAAATCTTTCCATTAACATCTCCAAAGTTTCAGTTTTGAATGGTGCCGGTGAGACAGTGTTCTAGTCGACCTCTAAATTTCACCCAAGCGCTACAAAGAGGGTGCTGGCTGACCAAATGGCCTGCTATGTCTCCTGTAGGGTGACATTGGATGTAGGCAAGCAAATGCACAGTAGACTGTGGTCTAAATGACCCTACCCCCTTTATACCCTGCCCCCGGTTATCAATCTCAAGTCATTCAATCACTTAGTTGTCTTTCACCATTTTGAAATGGAGATAATAATCCCTCTGAGGGACTCCCTTTTATAAGGGAATTGGGTGGCTTATTTGCATCTTTAAGATGTTTATCTCACAATCCCCATTCACAAATCTTGCGGGAAATTCCTGCAGTTTCAATGAGATGAGAAAGCCTACCATTTCACATGTCTCCCCTACAGATTTTCTTCAGCATTGTGGTGCTTTACAATAGGTCACAACATCCTTTGTTCTATCTTAACAGGATCAGCATATCAGGATAATAGCCTACCTAGACAACTTCCTCTTTCTAGCCCAAGAATGGAAATTTCTCGAACAACATCTCTCAGTGACAATTCAACTGATAGAGAGGCTTGGATTTGTTCTCAATCAAGACAAATCCAATCTCATCCATTCCAGGCTGATGAAATTCCTTGGGCTCCTTATTGATTGAGGAAACGTTATACAGTTACCCTAGTCCAAAATGGAAATGATGAAAGGAGAGATCCTTCTTGTTCACAGTAAATCCATGATATCTCTGAGGGCCCTAGCTCATTTGGTGGGTCTACTGGCATCTTCAATCCAAGCGATTTTCCCAGTACTCTCCATTACCAGCGCTTCAAAGGCTAAAAATCCATCATCATCGTAGGGAACTGCCTCATTCAGATGCCATCTTTTGAGATCAAACTTCCTGCTCAGAACTTTAATGGTGCTGGAACACATAGATGCCTAGAATAAAATGTTGATTTTCTCTTGCGCTGCAGAACTAGTACTGAAATCTGATGCAAGCCTGTCCAGCTGGGGCACAAGATATAACTAGTTCCCAACTAGGGGTACATGGTTCAAGCAGGAGTCATCGCAGCTTATAAATTGTTTACAGATGCTTGAAGGCTTCCTTGTGATCAAGAGCTTCATCAAAAAAAGGTAAGTTCTTCCATCATCAGATGCATTGACAATTTGATTGCAGTCCAGCATATCATGGGTACTCGCAAACATTTTCCCAGGTGGCCAAAAAGTATGGCCTGTGATGTCACCGAGGGCCGCATGGATGCCAGCTGGGTTGGAATGTGGGTGTAGGGGATGTGAATGCATGTGCATGGTGAGCACAGTGAGGGGTGGAGTTATTCTGAGGGTTTCATTCCATACTGCCCTCTAAATTAAGCCCTTATGGCCAGATTTAACACTTCTTCATGCAGTGCTGTGCAGCAGCCGCAAATGCTGCGCTGCATGAAAAGGAGAGAGGAGAAGAGCGCCATTATTACAGAAATATGGCTCTCTACTCCCCTTTCCCTAACGCCGGTGCTGAAATTAGCTGCTGTGCACCACGGAGACACCTTTGCACCATAGTGCAAGGGTGTCTCCGTGAGTGTAGCATAGGTTTTGTACTGAAAGGATAGCTTACTGTACAAAATACCATGCATAGACTGACTTTAACCCTTTTTCATCTTTGTATGTGTGCTGTAAAGTACAGCACATGTACAATGTCGGAAAAGGAAGGGGAAATTAAAGCATTTCTCCTTCCTTGCGCCTATTTCAAAAGGGCGCACTTTTCTGATGCTAAACCCTGTCTACTTTATTTTGTAAATAGGGTTTAGGTCAGAAATCTTGGGTGGTTGCATGGGAACGCCCAAGCACCACCCATGGTGGCGCTTAGTAATGCAAAGCTATATGTTACTTTGATGTTATTTCCAAGGCGAAACAAGTTTGGCACTTGAAAGTAAATCTGAAAAAAAAGATTTTACCCGATTTGCTTCACTCTTGTGACACAAACACGGAGCAAAATCTTAGCAAATCTCCCCCTCAGTCTCTAGAAGAATCATATCAATCATGGCTTTTTTTTTTGACCAAGTTGAATGAAGCTAGGCAGTTGTATTTTACTTTGCCTCCTTTTGTTTATTATCACAAATGAGATTACCTTGAAATACATGAACTCAGGATGTGCGCTGAACAAAAACCTCTTGTGTTTGATTTAATTAACTATAACGTTAATCTTGCCTCTTATTCCACTAATGGCATTGTTGTCAGTGCGAGGAAGGCTTGAATGTTTCTAAATTCATGTTCATATCACTATTAATAAATACCTGTCAATTAATTAATATCCTGCACTGTGATGAAACTCTTACACGTTCTAATGAAATATTTTTTATGAATTTTGAAGAGTATCATATTTTTAGATGATTGTTGCACAATTTCTTTAAAAATGAAGGTGTTTCTAAAGATAAGTGGTGCAGGAAACATTCTTTGCTTTTCCTTTTATTTTAGTTAATGTGTACAACTTTCTGAACTTCAATGCTAAGTCAAGTAAACAGCAGTCCTGGGGCCGCATGTAAAGGTATCCCTGAAATATATGAACCATTAATGAAAAACATGATCCAAACCCTTACTGGAGTTAGTCACACGTTTTTTAAACTTTGCTACGAAGGAAGCTCTCTGTCCAAGTAGAATATCTTCCAGGAAACCTCAACATGAAAGCCAACTGGTGCTCAAGGAATCTCCAGGATTTCATTGATTGGTGTCTCCACCCATTTATATTAAAAATATGTTCTTCGAGACTCCATATACATCTTCACTTCCTGTTTAACTCACACTTTTCTCTGTTCTTCAGTCAGAGACCAGGCTCTAGCCACAGATGCGTTTTTACAAGGCTGGTCTCAAGACCTCAGTTATGCCTTTCCATCCTTTACCATGATTTCCATAGTCCTAGACCAGATGTGTCATTGCAAACCATCTCTAGAATTAGTGATTCCTTTCTGGCAAGCCCAATTCTCGTTCCCAGAGCTGTTGCAGTTGTTATCTGATTGTCCAATTCAGATCCCATCCTTTCCCAATCTGCTTCTCATTTTCCAGGATCAGCTTCATGATTTAGTTCTCAACCAATCCCTGATTCTCCTAGCTTGGAAAATGTATGGCAGCCTGGAGAACCCCAGGCAGTTTGCCAGAAGCTGCTCAGCTCATTCGTTAGTCTTGGGCTCTAGGCACCAGAAGGCCTATTGTTCCGAGAGGTCATTTTGAAATAGCTGGTACCTGGGCAGGGGTTCCGATCTCTTTTCAGTGGATGTTGTGCTTGTCGTTCATTTTCAGGTCTCTTTAGATTCTTAGGGAAAAGCCTATAAAACAGTAAACACCTATAGCTCAGCTATCTCAGGGGAGCATATTCGAGATGATAGAAGACCCATTGGAGACCATCCCTATTTCTGTCGAATTTTAAAGAATGAATATTTTGCCACTCACCCTGTCCATAAATATAAGGAAATGTAGGATGTTAATTTAATTCTAAATCTGTTTGTTTCATGGCTTGATAATTCATCCTTATCTCAGATTGTGGCCTCCTACATTTACAATGATTTTAAAAGTGATTTTCCTAAAGCTTCTTTCAAATGTTAAGACCTTGCAGGCTACTTCAACTCAATATACACCTTCAGACATCTGTTTCAATATCTGCAGATTACCAAAGGGCCTACTTATGGTATGGTGTATGGGATACACAGTCACAAACATGACAGATATCCTGTCCACCTTAGTACAAGTGAGTTGGCATATAATGCACTTGTAATAAGTTGAACAGAAAATCTACCATGTTTATGATGGTGCAACCCTTCCACCAAATTCTAAATCAGGCTCTTAGACTAATTTAATGATATTTTACCTGCAACCCAAACTGTGTAGGCATTGCCTGAAACGTTATCTTAAAAGAAACAAATATCTGAAAACATCCTCTTCTCTCAGCTCTCAATTTCTTTTAGAAACCTCACGGTCCTGTCTCTTCTTTTGCCTTAGCTCACTGGGCTAGATGGCTTATGAATCTTGTCGGCATTGAAACTGATTCCAACTGCTTCCAATCTACTAGAAGGGCAATGGCTTAAAAGGCCTTCTGGGTTAGAACTAGTCTCAAGGACATTCTCAGATTAGTGGACTGGTTAAATGTGTCCACTCTCACACAGAGAAAACTATCTCTGATGTAATCCGATCCAGCGTCTTTCTATATGATTCCATTCTAGAGCTAAAACACACATTAGATCTAACATTTCTCATGAGCTCAATAATAGTTGAATGCTAAATAATAATAATTAACCCTGGGCGTAGTTCGCGTAGTAGCGCTACGCGTAGCTACGCGAAGTGCACTTCGCACTACGCGAGCTACGCGTAGCACTACGCGAACTGCGTAGTGCGGTAGGAAATGCTGTTCGCAATGATTGCACAGTGCCGGATGCTTGTCCGCACTGTGCAATCATTGCAAATGGCATCTTGCACAGTGCAAGCGGTCGTTTTCTGCCGCTCGAGTAGATTTGCACTCGAGCAGCAGTTTTCTCAATGCGGACTGGTAGTTTCTCATCGCGAGCGGTCGCGAGCATACGCGACCACTCGCAATGAGAAACCTGACCTCCCCGCGTTGAGAATCCCGCCGGGAGGTTTATTTTCACGCTCGCGATCGGCAACTTGATGTTGCTGATCGCGAACGAGAAAAAGTCTCGCCGGGATGTCATTTTGCTCGCTCGCGGTCGCCAACTTGACGTTGAGGACCGCGAGCAAACAAAAAATGCCCGCTACGCTACGTGTTTTTGCACTGTGCTACGTGCAATTCGCGTAGCGCATAGTTGCGCAAACTACGCGAGCGTAGCGTAGTGTTCCGCCCAGGCCTAATAATAATAACCTCTGGTATTATTAATATTAGCAATATTACTAGCAACGCTACAACTCGGAATAGTAGTGATAACACTAATATTAATATTAAAAATATTAATTCAAAATATTACCATACCTACTATAGCAATTGGGTTCCATCCATTTGATCCCCCTGAATTTTCATTTTTTGATTATCAGGTTTTGAACTTTTACTGTGTGTGAGTGAGTCTCACTTACTGACTCCCACTGTAAATTCTATGAAAATGGACTGAGAGTGCAAACCACCAGTGCTCTCCTTTTAACATAAGCTTGCTGCTGTGCAGCTAGGGTAAGAGGCTCTAGGCTGGTTGCACACGAGCAAGCAAGCACACACATGTGCACACATGTTTGGGCTGAGCATGTGAGACCCAGAAACGTTTTAAGGCATGGGCAAAGCGGGCACTTGATCAGGGCCCCCACCTTCCAAGGGACCCCTGGGAAAGTGAACTTTCTCCTTAGCTCACTTCTGTGTATTTTTGTATCTTAACCTTTAACATATAATTCATAATTGTTAGCCAATATAAGGCTCAAATTAGCCAAAAATGTGTGTTAAAATTCAGAGTTGGTCCAAATAGGGGGCCCCCAAAATATTTATTGGTGGGCCCCCAAAGTCCTTAAGATGACACTAGTGAGGCCATCGCCTAGCTCAGCCCAGTATTTGCTCACAGGTAGCCTGTTGCAAAAGGAGCCCATCAGGAATTTGTGCTGACCTGGGGCAAGCCTTATAATGTGAGTGGGCATTCATAGTGTACATCTGTAATTATTACTGAAAACTGTGTGCTTTACTGATTTCCAGTTGTATGACAGAGGCACGCATGGCTAAACCATGCATGCCTCTACAACGCTGCCCGAACAATGAATGCGTCTGAACAACGCATTCCTTTACCACGCATGCCTTTAGCATACAATTTTGTGGTAAAGGCATGACTGGTAAATGGATGTGTGGTAAAGATCACACCCCAACCCCCCGCCCTGAGCTCTAATAACTACCCCGACCCCCCGAGCCCTAAAAACTATCCTGACCCACCGAGCCCTGAACACTATTCCAAACCCTAAAAACGACCCAACCCTCTGAGAACTAAACACGACCCCGAGCCCTATAAACTACCCCAACCCCCCTGAGCCCTAAAAACAACCCCAACACTCCCGAGCCCTATAATCTACCTCGACCCCCAAGCCCTAAAAACTACCCGACCCCCCGAGCCCTAAAAACAACCGTGACCCCCCTCCCCGAGCCCTGAAAACAACCCCGACCCCCTTGGTGCCCTAAAAACTACCCCCAACTCTGAGCTCTAAAAACTACCCCAACCCTTAAAAACTACTCCCCACCTCCCCCAAAATTCAGCCCCAGTCCCACTTCCCAGACTGTGTTCTGTCCCGATCCTTCCTCTTCCTGTGACCGCTCATCCCAGCATCTAGACTGCACACTGCCTTAACCACGCATATGCGTGGTTAAAGCAAGCGTGGTTCCGATTGCGGGGAAATGGCACATGTGGCTCAGCCTGCGTTGAAAAGGCCATTTGCCCTGATTTACACATTTTATGGGCAAAATCTGTGCCATAGCACAGTTTCGCCCTACGTTGGCTTGGAGAGACTAGTCATGTATTAATCCTATGGTAAACATCGAACCCGGAGTGAAGAACCACAGTCACTTTCATCATAACTGCACTCCTTAGGTCACTTGGAGAGTTGTCATATTTCCATGGCTCAGTTCATAAGTAAATTCCATGCCTTTTGTCCACCCCCCATTCACCTAATGGGCCAAGTTACTCTGCTGAGCAGCAAGAGGATCAAAGGCCACCCCACACAATAGAACCGTTTTTGTCAGTGCTTGGCCCAGGTCCTGGGAAAGGAAAGGGTGGTAGGAAATCTGCATGTGCTAATTAACTGTTAACACTGCACCTGGTCTGAGCAAGCTCAACTTCACCGAAAAAAGGAGGTAGGCCAGATCTCCGAAGCCAAACACAGAGGGGACACACTTTGAATTTTTGGTGAGAAGGTATTAGGCAATGGTGTCAGCTGGGGACTGAGGCTGAAGATCTCAGGCAAGTTCTTACGTAGACCACTTGAAGCTGTTATGTTTAAAAGTCCCAGAATGCTGTGCAGGAGGATTGGGGCAGGGGTGGCGTGATGATGTGTCACCTTAGGGTTGGGCAGAGGTGCTTACCTTCTAGAACTTTCCACCCCCACTTTCAAAGCCCTGCACAAGGGAGAGGCAGTTGAGAACTTACTGGACATGGGAGCGACGATACAGGAGGAATGTCCAGCTGGAGGGGGAGGGCACCTGACTCCATTGAACCTGAATGAGGGGACACTAGAGGGTTCCCCTGAATCTTTTGTGGACTGGTCCTGAAGTAGGGTGACCTCATCAGGAGGTGGGCCACTGACTACATTGCTGACACACAGGTGCAGTGCAAGATGGCCAAAGCCATGGCTTGGGGAATGCGAAAGGGAGGGTACTCTACTGGCAAGCTACAGAAGAAGCCCCTGGGCAAAGGCAGGTGTCAGGAGCCCATACAGAAGACAAGTCCAGCAGCTGTTGCAGAAAACCAAGCTTCAGGAGTAAAAGACAAAAATAAGAGGCCAGGATGCCTGATAAAATGCTGCTGGTGACTAGAGCTTGCCACCAGAAGTAAAACAACACTTCGCTCATTGAAATTGGCCCCAAGGGGCCAGAGAAAAAGAAAGGCAGAAACCTGGTCCCCATTGGGACTGGGTGGGAAAATGGAGCGAAATTCCCATTGTAATGGTCATGCCCCCAGGGGCCGACTCATCCTCATTTTTTTAAATTACAATTATGAGGGGGCATACGAGGGTCCCCCTCACCGAGGTCATCTATGGACCAGGACAGTGAGAGCCACCACGCCCCTTGTCTTCTTGGTTTGTGTCCTTGCTCCCTGTACCCATGTTTGGGGGTGCACACCACACCACCGTCTGCCCCAGAGAATACAGACAGGAGAAAAGATATGCCAGCTCCTGCGTTGGAACAAGAGTAGTGTCTGCCGGGCTGTGAGCGGGATGAGTAGCGCAGCAGTGGGGTTCCAAAAGAGTTTAATTAATTTTATGCAATATGCCTATCTGTTATCAATGGGGTGACACACTGACAAAGCCAGTAGGCCTGTCATTGTGATAATGACGCCCCCTGATATTGTGGCTAGTAAAGGTGGGGATTATATTGATTGTAGGGTTCAGGGCTTGCTGGGGGTGTGAACTGTTCTGAGAGTGTCACCTAAGTTTTTCCAGCTACCCAATTGCACGTTTGTAAATTAAGGCGTAGTATTAAGAAGAGTGTGCGTAATTTTTAAGAAAAGCACTGACCAGAAAATTATTTATTGAGTGTTTGTGCGTACCAACGAGCTGCAGTCCTAACCCACACCACCTCCCCTGAGTAGACCTTGGACTGCTCAGCTTTGCTACCCTGAGAGAGTTAAGTGCTGCAATGAGGTCCTTGGTTCCCAGTAAAAGGGAAGGTTGTGGACTTTTCATTTATGAAAGACTAATAACTCACTTTCTTACAATTACTGCCACTAATAATAAAAACAACATAATAATAATAATAATACATATATTCATAGAAATATTGATAATATTAACAGTAATAACATTGATAGCAATTGAGATAATTTCCTACTGCTACTACTACAACTACTAATACTAAGGAAAATATTCATAGTATGGCTACTACTGATAATAATAAGACAACCACTTCTACAGGTAGTGACCCCTTATACAGTGAACTTCATGGGGTGACTTTTAACTTGGGTCTTGATTTTGAGTACCATCCAGTGTTGGACTGGCCTTTCAGGCAGTCAGCAACACTGGGACTTTCAAGCTGGCCAGATTATATGGGACCTTAAAGTTCTAATGCTATTGTTTGGTGTTCAAAGTCCATGTCACACATAAATACACTTTCCCTAAATATTTGTATTCTGTCGTCAAATATTTACATTTATGTACCTCTGCTTAGATTTTTGGGGTTAACAATGAAATATTAAAAAAGGAAATACTTCCGGGAGGCATGGAGAGACGGGGGAGCACCAGCAGTTAGAACACCAGCCCCTTCCTGTCCAACAGCCTCTTCCATTTACAGGCAAGGCTATGTGTAGGCTTGTGCAGGTGGAGCCAGAAACAGCTGGGCCACACTTGCTCTAATCCTACTCTGCCTCTTCTCCCAACAATGGAGGCTGCAGTCAAACCCGCAGAGTTGGGGCAAAACAACATCTAGGCCCACAATGATTCCTGCCAGTAATTAGAAGATGGACCATCGCAGAGGCTCTCACACAACCTGGATCCACAGTTTGAAACCCAATGTGTACCAGACAACAAACAGAACCACCAAGGCCGGTAGGAAGGTATTATGCAAAAGGACAGATGGGGAAGAGGTTAGCTCTGGCTAGTGGTGTTTTGGCTGCTTCCAGGCCAAGTTGGAGTTCACAGTTGGAGGTATATGATCCAGTTACTTACCAGTAATCTACATTACTCTAAGCCTAGGTCTTTCTTGCCACAGCCCTGTCATTATGAGAGTTCCTGCCCAACCCAACAGAATTTTAAAGTTCATCAAAGCTAAAAACATAAAATACAGCAAAACACTGCCAATAGAGACTACTTCCTCTCTCACACCTCAGCCAGGCCAGAAAGTATTACTTTGTATGACATTTGCAAGCTTTACCAATCCTCACCTACCACTGTGACAGCTGACAGGGAGAGGTGGATGGGAATTTAGGACTGCTGGGAGGAAGACCTAGACTTGAACTAATGAAGATTTCCACTAAGTAAGCGGGTCATTACCTCCTTGCCCGTCTCTCTTGCCACAGTCTTAATTGCAAGAGTTATGCCTACGCCTGGTTGACTTGTCGCAGTAAAAAACTAAAATCCATGAAGAGATGCAGAGTTAATTAATAAAAATTTAACATGATAGAAATCAAGAATCACCACACTCAAAACCTGAGTTGCGAAATCAGTCAAGCACCCTACCCCTACTTGCAACTGATAATGAAAGTAGGAGGACCACCTATGGGACAGAATTGCATATATCTTTTAAAGATACTCCCTTAAGTGCTGCCCAAAAAAGTGTACATGCCCCGTTTTGAGCGACCCTAAATAGTACCTGGTGGGTGGATACCTTTTGATTGTCGGATGATATAATTGCACAATGAATCCATTTATTTAGAGACAAGGAAGAAGGTGGTTTACCTTGCTCCAAGACCTAAAAGCCTCAAACAGATTGTAAGTCCTTCAAAACACAGGAGTCCTCCATTAAATTTAAGCAGAAAAAGCTTTGACATCAGAGGATAGTTCAGGACAAAAGCTAGGAAAAAAATAGCCCGAGAATAACAGATAACAGAAGGAACCTTAGGTTGGAAACATGAAATGACACAAGACCACCATATGTAGGGTTCTTCAATCAAAAGTGGCCCCATTCTTCAATCCTATAACCACAGCACATGGGTACTAGAAATAGAATTTTAGTAAGCAGGGACTTGCGCTCTACCGTGTGAAGAGGTTCGAAAGGTGGAGCTTTTAAGGCTGTAGGACTAAGACCAAATCCTAGGTAGGGATAGGAGAGTGGACCACAGAGCATTTTAGAAAGTAGCTGAATCTCGCAGCTAATGTATCTACAGATAACACAGCTTTGCCTCTAAAGGCCTTATTGGCTGTCCATTGCCTTTTCGAGGTTGACCCCCCCAAGCCAAAAAAGAAATCCACCTCTCAAAAATTCCAAAATCTGAGTCAGATTACACAAGGACGCATGTAGCCTTGGGTCTTGTACCCTTCTTTTTCTAAAATTCTGTCATTGTCTAGCATAGACTTTGAGAGTTTCTGGTCTTCTTGATTGCTGGATAAATAAACCTATCTCCGATAAACACCTCTAGCCTCTAATGCCTACCTTTCTAGAGTCAGACCCCTAGACAATGTAGACAAAGACGACTACGAGATGGCTGGGACAGGAATGGGTAAAGCAGAGGAGATAGAACTAGTGGAATGATCCACGAGGGAAGTCTGCTAATTGGGCTAGAAGTGGGCTCCATTGGCATCTGGGTCAACAGCACACCACAGTCAACATCCTGCTGTCCTTCTCCTGAAGTTTCAGAAAAACTCTAAATATTACAGGAAAGTCCAAAAGGCATACAAAAGATGTTTGGGCTAAGGAATCAGTAGATCATCTGTTGCCTATGCCCTCTGAGGTAGAACCAGTGAGCAAAATCTCAGAAGAAGAGCATTGTCCTCTGTGGTAAACAGGTCGATCCAAGGTTGGCCAAGAATGTTCTGCTTTGTCCATAAACACATCTTCTGAACAAGATCTGCCAGATGGTGATTTCAAGGACTTCCCTGGTGGTTGATAAATGATTGGGCAATCTGACTGTCTCTCCTTTCACAGACTAGTTGCCCGTGGAGCTTAGGAGACAAATACAGAAGAGCCTGGAGGATTTCTGGTAACTCTCTCCAACTGGACGATCCTAGCCTCTCTTCCCTAGACCTGAAGTCCTGCACTCTGTAGTGCCGTAATATCATTTCCCATCCCCAGGTACTGGCACCTGTGGTCAAAACAATTGGTGGAGGAAGGGATAGAGGAACTCCTCTTCACAGATTATGTGGTACAAGCCACCATTGCAGTGCTTATCGGACCTTCTGCAGTGACTGACACTACCAAGTCATAGTTCTGAGAAGCTGGACTCTACCAAACTAGCAGATATTGAATTAAATGCTGCAGAGGGCATCAAGATCAGAGACTGCCCCCCACACCCCTCCGAGGGACGACGCCATTTCCCCTTCCACCATCTGTCATTCCCTGAACATAACAAGCTTCTGTGATGTAGTGCTCTTTAAAGAGGAGAGTCTTTAACTCCATTTGCAACACATAAGAATCTGAAATCAGGCTGTACCAAACATTTGCAAAGTCCTTTTAGCAGCCATCCACTGGCATTTCCTCTGAAAGCACCATTGGCAGACAATAAAGACTTGTTTGTGGAAACCGGGCCAGAGGGCTAAGAATTTGGCTGGATTTGTCGGAAGCAGGGGTCCTCTGGCCATGATCCCAATCTCGAAAGAGATGATCCTGACTCCTGAAAGATTAAGTATGGCCAAAAGGTCTCCTTGTTATAACCCTCATAACCTAAATAATGGATGTAACAAGAGCTATAGGCTTTCATCCCTCTTCCGATTTCCAACTGGGGTCTGACTAGTTTCTTTCTTGAAAATGGGATGCAAATCAACTGAGATTTCTGGCTGGAATCAACTTTCTAGGATCTCATCCACATGTGTCTGTGTGCTACAATCACTGAACCTACAGAGCTCAATGAATCAGAGTAAATGTGTGAAATGAATTGGACCTGCTGCTCCATCAAGTACAGAATACTTGTGCCCTCATTCCCTTGTTGCAAAGCGTCTGCCAGGGTGTGGAAATCTCTCAGTATGGACTGATTAATGTAGGAAGAGTAGGTGCTGGTGGGTACCACAAAGTTTAGTGCTGCATAGGATCACTTAAGGGCCACCTCAGATTTGCTGTCTACTGGGTCTGACGTCACAGCATCCTTCAAAGTGATTGAGCCTAGAGATGATAGCCCAGACATTAAGGAAACAACTTTAACAATTGTAAGAAACTCCTCATTGAATCCCAGCAGAGAACATCTACAAGACAGGAATGTAATAAAGTTTGGCTTTTCCACTACATTCCATTCTTTTGAAAGAAGCTTATGAATTGTAATATACAAAGACAGCTTTTCCAGTTCTTTTTGGTGATGTTGTTGAATGACGCCTTCCTTTATATTGACAGGAGAGGAGTCAGGGAAAAGACAGATTCTTCCTGATGTACTGCAACTAGTAGTGGAGATAATATGGGGTCATGGGTGCCTTTTCCCTCTGACTTGTTTGTTCCTGGTGCACTGGGTTGTGGAGCTGATGACAAAGACTATAAAGGAAATTGCACGCATTTTATGTTTGAAATGTTAACAATGTATTTTCCAAGGCAGACCAAGTGACTTTGACTTAAAAGAAAACGCTCGCCTTTCAAAATAAGAATGTGGTACAATTAATTCTGTTGGAAACTTTTTTTTATCTGACAGTGACTTTTATTTTATGGAGTCGTAACAACTCAAAGAGGCTGTGCTGGGCTCAGAGGTCAAAATATGGGCAAAATCTGAGAAAAGAACATGTCAGAATATAGGAAGGAGGCAGTTCATTGACTGAAGTGGTAGCTGCAAAACAAGTATGAGCCAAGCTCAAATCTCTACAGGGCCCACTTTGCCTCTCATCCTCTGAGATCAAAACACCGATACCCATTCTTTATAGTAACTTATAGTAAGTAATATTGTCTAGTTGGAAGTGCAATATGTGTCATTTTGTGGCTTTTTGGGAGTGTTTTATCACAATTAAATGTAAATCTGTTTGTAACTGTGATAGGAACTAACAAATGTTCAGTAGTAGGCACAACATACACAATTACGGGGCAGATTTACAAGAAACTGACGCATCTCTGCGTTATAGCAGAGATGCGTCAGTTTACTTGCGTAACTCAAAAAACACCTTGCGCCACCATGGATGCGTTGCATTTACAATGCGGCGCACCATGGCGCAAGGATTGACAGATGCGTCACGCATCTGTTGGCGTAAAGGTAACGCATTGCTGGAGTCATGTCGCAAGCATGATGCAACTCCAGCAATGCTCAGGAATTCCTATTGTGCTGCGTCACTCCTTACGCCTGCTTCAAGCAGGCGTAAGGTTTTGTGGCTTGTAGATTTCACTGCATCACTTTTACGAGGCTTTCTTGCGTCTGAACACCCACCCTGCATACATTATACCTGACGCAGGTATAATGTGGTGCAGGGCTTTACAACGTGATGCATCTCCCTAGATGCGTCACGTTGTAAATGTGGCGCAACATGGCGCATTGTTTACGCCACCGCTGCGTCACAAAAGTGATGCAACGGCGGCGTAAAAGTGTCGCAAGGGGCTTGTAAATCTGCCCCTACATTCATAAGAGGGGTGAGGGGGGGTCACGTGGGGGGAGAGAAGAGGATGCTGCGGAAAAGATAAGAGCAAGAGTAGGTGATCTTGAAGAAGATCTGTGTAAAAACGAAAGAGGATGGGGAGCTTAGAAACAAGGAAAAATGGGTGTGTGATAAAAGCAAGGCCAATGAGGAAACACGTGAGCAGTGCTGCTAGTGGGGTGCAGAAAGAAGATGGTGATGAGGGGGAGAAATGGAGGATGAAAGGAGAGGCTAAGGGGTGAATGAAAAAGAAAAAGAGTGAAGAGACGTTTAACTCATATTTGATAAGAACTTCCATCTAAAGGTATATATTTTACCATTGCATAATTTGCAACCATGGGACAGTGAGAACATTTCTGAGGGACCCTCTAAGGTTCTGGAAGAGCAGGACTATCTCCGTGTTAAACTGAGGGTCTGTATACATTATGAATGAAACTGCAAGGGGTACAGGGAGCTCTGTACTGTAGGGACATTGGTAACATATCTGATATACTCCATCGGGCCCAGGAGTCTCAATCTGCACTGTAAGGAGACTGTCACTGGATGCAGGGGACTTCCTTGGTTCAGGCAAACCTTGCCTGCTAATACTGTCAATCCCCACTCCACAGTGACATTATTAATGTACGCAGGAGGCTGCCTTCTCTTCTGGATACCCGGGGCGACTGGAGCAACAATTGTGGGTGCAGAGGTGACCCCGTCTTTCCACATTTCTTGCACTGGATGTTTGCATTGGTCATGAAATGCTGGTGTCCGTTGATATCCATTAGGCACAGCCAGGACTAGCAGCTGTAGCCCCCACATTACCCTTTGGTATACCTGGCATGCCCTTTGCTATCTCTAGTCTCAAGGGCACAAAGACAGCGACAGGTAACAAAAGCAAACAGGGCGCAAAAAGCCCAACTCTGGCATGCCCTTTGCTTTCCCTGGTCTCCAGGGCACAAAGACAACGACAGGTAGCAAAAGCAAACGGGGTGCATCAAGCCCATCTCTAATTTTAGTTTAAAGGAACAATGGTTCTAGAGTGGCCTAAAAGGTCCAAGGGGAAGTAACCCTGTAAAGGGCACTGAGATAAGTAAAGGAATAGAAACTTAATTCATAAAAGAGAGCAGTAGGAAATATAACAAGGGACATATAGGTCAATGTATGACAAATATTTATTACACAATGAAGGTATTCAGGTGCTCACACAGTAAGTGACAATAAGCGTGACGTGAGAAGTGAGGGTGAACTTAAAATAATGACATCGCATTGACAACAGAAATAGAAGCTCCTTTAAAGATTTTTACAGAGTATAAGGAGTTCATGTTGTAGGGGGTCGACGACGTTTCGAACTCAATTATTCGAGTTCATCTTCAGGACAAAAAATGTGAGCAACTTGAATTGAGCTGAAGAAGGAAATAATATCCTTGGTAAAGGCGTCTGCGTAGCGCTGTGCTTCTTAAGGTGACCGGGATAGCCTGCGAATTAATGCGCGTTATGGTGGGGCCCGGTAGGGGAAAAACAAACTTAGTTTGCTGGAAGCAAATGCTTAAAATCCTTCGCCGTTAAATGGCAATGTGCTGTGCCGGGGAATTAATTAAATTGGCCGGTCACAGTTCAGTAAATGGAGGCCTGGGAGATGAAAGGAGCGTGTCCTGCTCAAAGGAAAATCCGCGCTGAGTGCTCTGTAAAAATCTTTAAAGGAGCTTCTATTTCTGTTGTCAATGCGATGTCATTATTTTAAGTTCACCCTCACTTCTCACGTCACGCTTATTGTCACTTACTGTGTGAGCACCTGAATACCTTCATTGTGTAATAAATATTTGTCATACATTGACCTATATGTCCCTTGTTATATTTCCTACTGCTCTCTTTTATGAATTAAGTTTCTATTCCTTTACTTATCTCAGTGCCCTTTACAGGGTTACTTCCCCTTGGACCTTTTAGGCCACTCTAGAACCATTGTTCCTTTAAACTACATATTACCCCAGGTTCATATATTGGGGCACCCTTGTCTTCCTAAATACATCTCTAATTTTAAGCACTGGATGACGAGCCAGTAACATAGTTTATGTTACACTATGGTAGCACTATAATACTGATGTACATATTCAGAGGTAAAGTAATTGTAATGTGCACATTGTTTGGCACAACCCACACTATAACTCAAGCCCCTTCCCAAACTAAAAGCACCTCTTTGCCAATGCCCAACAAAACTCACACCCCTCAACATGCTCAAAGGCCTATTTTTTTTTTTAAGCTGTCTACTAAAAGCAAAACATGGTAGGGCTGTGAGTTATGGTGTGAGTTGTGCATCTCATATTATAACTGGTGGATTTTATTGGCTGTAGGTTTTGTGCTTGCTGAACCATAACTAATGTTTAATAGTATGTTTTCAGCGAATTTCTGCTTTTTATTGATATGCGGCAGTCAATCGTACACACTCTGCGCTGCACAAGGCCTTTCCCTGTGCACAGCAGGGGTTGGACACAGACCTAGTCTGTGGTCAGACCATGCAAGAATCCACCTTTGCAACCTACCAGGGCCTATACTTAACCATAGTCTTGACTGATTTACTTGTTTTATTTATTTTTATTAACATTCACCATTTTCACAGAAATCGCAAATTCCGATATTCACAAATTCTTTCAAAATCGCAAATTTGGAAAAATGGTGCTAACATGTAAGCCATGTTTTGCATAAATACTAACTATAAAGCTGTGACCACACTTTGTAATTTATATGTTTTACACAGAGGCGTCACCAAGTCATAGCTATGGGTCAGGACAGCATTCCAATGAAAAGGTATTTTTGATTTGTGCATAACTATGGTCCCCATGGATGGACCTGCACAAAATGTGGCACTCACTAGCGGAGGTTTGGCATGTCAATCTTGATGCAATTTTTGCAGGGGAAAGAAAGGTTAAAAGCTGGGGTCAAAAGCACACATTTTCTATGTTAGCTCTCATAGGAAATTTTGATTACATCAACAACATAAGCTGCCGAACAGCTATATGCCAAACTTGGCATCAATGTAGAACTGTATTCAGAAAATATGCCTTTTATGGCACCGCGTAAATCCCTCCAGCATTTTTTGAGAAAAGAGAATTACTAAAAGGACCAGGTGTGCGTAAGAAGGTTGAACTCTTTTGCATAGAAGGCCTAATTACGATGTCAGGTGGATCGTTGGTGGCGGTCTGCCCGACCGTCAGCCCTTCGGTCCGACTGCCGCATTATGATGCAGGCGGTCGGACCCTTGTTGGATGGGGAACAGCCCACAAAAGTGACGCAACGGCAGTGCAAAAGTGTCGCAAGGGGCTTGTAAATCTGCCCCTTAGTGTGTGAATACCAAAAAAAATTGGAAATTTATACAAAAGTGTAAGTTTACCTTTGTGGATCAGGACCAAAACGTTTTCTTAAGAACCCCAATAGCCGCGTGCAGGCAACTCATTTTATCTTAACCCTGTTGGAGCCGCTGGGGCAGCTCAAGACATGGTCCACTGAAGTCCTGCTCCATTAGGGCTAAAAACAAATATTAACTCATTTGCAGGGTCGGTTCAGCAGGCCGCAGCACAAGCGCTGCAAGTGCTGTGCCTCAGTACTTAGAGCCACTTCAGTAGTCTAGTGGAGGACATCGTCTATGGGCTTTCAGCACTTGCATGAATATAAGCAGCCAGAGTAGGCAACCTATTTACTTCCCGGTCACACTGGGGGCATGACGGAGGAGGTTGCCTCTATAGGCAGTGTTTTGCTGTATTTTTTGTTTTTAGCTTTGATAAACTTTATTATCTTGGGTAGCAAAAACATTTTCGGGGGGGAAGTGACGCTCATGTTGTTAGGACTTTAGCGAGGAAGATGTTCGTGAAAACATTCTCAAATTATGTTGTATCATGCTTATATACACTGATAAGAAGAAATGCTGTAACTCTATCTATGATGATGAATTAATTTACTGTTAAACAACTATGGGGCATATTCTCAAGGACTCACCGCCGATTTATCTGCACTTTAGCGCCGCAAAAGTGGCGATAGATTTTCCGCCCTATTCACAAGCTGGTGCAAACTGCCGACATCGCCAGTTTCCCTGCGATAGCTACCGCAAAAAACATCGCCACGGATGAGTGCGACAACTAACGCTAATGATATGCAGAGTAGGTGTTCCCGTGCAAAAACACACGAAAACACCACTTTGCGCGATTCTCAACGACCAGTCAGATCTGCGATGCGAACCAAGAACAGGCGATAAGGCGCGTTAGCTGCAGGGATTTAACACCTGCCTTCTGCTGGTGCTAAGCAGGATGACTACCTGCAGTATGAAAGGGAGCCCAGCCCAGAGCCACATCTGAAGACCCACAGATGCCATGGAGCCAATGAACATGCAGCTCGGAGACCCAAGAGGGCCACAACACCCACCGCCACCACCCCCAGGACTCCCCCCCTCCGTACCCCACCCAGGACTACCACCGAGGCATCGTAGGACAAGACAGCGGACCTTCCGAAAACGGCATGGCCCCTCAGCCACACAAGTGCAGAATGTGGGGAGAGGTGGGAACCAAGTATGTGTGAAGGAGGCAACTCACCCATGAAGAAGAATGTACACAATGCCAAGTGTGGCGGTGATGTGCTGGACAGACCACAGAATGCAGAGCACAGACATGTCCATGTGGACATATACTGCTGGGGTTTGTAGTGTTGTGGACAGTGGACGCAAACATGTTACCTCAGGCAGTGGGGAAGACCTTGGACATGTAGCTGTGCTGTCCCCCCCTGTAAGCGTAAGCGCAGTGGGCTGGGCCGGCGTACGCCACTCCAGCGTAGGAGTGCGGATAAAAAGGCCAGGGCTCTGGGCGTGGTTCTCTTCCGTGATGGGCAACGCGTCTGCCAGGGCAGCGCACCTCACCCTGACACGAGTCCGCCGCAGTGACCTCCAGACTCCGCGACACAGGCCCCCAGCGCATCCAGCGGCACAGCAACACGGAGTCATGTGTGTGCCGGATACTGCCTTAGTCCTACACTGCGGTCAGCAGGTCCCACAATTCAAATCGTGCCACATTTCTGTTAATGGAGGAAACCACTAGTCAACAGACATTGCCCCCAGTGCGGCCCGCCCGGACGACGCATCATCGTTGGCTGTACACCTGCTGAGCGCTCCAGGTGCCACTGACCCTGTGCAACACAAGTCGACGCCACGTGGCAATATTGAGGCAGAATTCAGTAGGCCAAAAAACATTGCTCCCAGTGCGGCCCGCCCGGACGACGCATCATCGTTGGCTGTGCACCTGCTGAGCGCTCCAGGTGCCACTGACCCTGTGCAACACAAGTCGACGCCACGTGGCAATATTGAGGCAGAATTCAGTAGGCCAAAAAACATTGCTCCCAGTGCAGCCCGCCCGGACGACGCATCAGTGCAGGCCACGCACCGGCCGAGCGCTCCAGGTGCCACTAACTCAGTGCACCACAAGTCATCGTCACATGGCTGTGGGCCCTTTCTGACCACTGCCTCCGGCCTACACTGCGGTCAGCAGGGCTCACAATTCAAATTGAGTCTTCATTTATTCATGGCGCAGTCCAGTAGGCAACAGACATTGCTTCCAGGGCGGCCCGCCCGGACGTCGCATCAGCGCAGGCCGCGCACCCGCCGAGCGCTTCCGGTGCCACGAACTCAGTGTAGCTCAAGTCATGGACCCTTTATGATGTAATCATATGTGTGTGAGTCCAGTTCTGGTGACCCTACCTCAGTGCACTGCAAGCCATGGACCCTTCATGAGTGACTCTGTGTGTGTGATCCGATGATCACACTTCTAGTTGTTGCCAGCACCAACCACTCCCTGAGGGCTGGCTTACACTCACCCCACACCCATCCAGCACAGGCGTCACTGGACATGTGACCCTGGTAATAAAAACGGGCCGGGCGCACGTGCCCGTAGCCAGTTCCACTATCTATCTAAGTGTGTCCGTGTGGTCATTATGTATGCGTGATGGCCCCTGGCCCTACCACATCACATCGTGCTGTGGACAGCGGACGCAAGCATGTCACCTCAGGCAGTGGGTAAGACCTTGGACATGTAGCTTTGTCCCCCCCCCCGTAAGCGTAAGCGGAGTGGGCTGGGCCGGCGTACGCCAGTCCAGCGCAGGGGTGTGTAGAATTAGCCCGGGGCTCAGGGCGTGGATCAGTTCTGGCCTGGACAAGGAAGTCACCAATGCGTGTGTCTCTGTTGTGGTGTCGGCGCCACCCGGCCCGCAATTGGCAATGTTGCAATGTAGCATGCACCCGGAGGGCGGTCTCGCACGAACGGAGAAATGAAGGAGCGCAAGACCGCTCGGGGTCTTGGCTCATACATGCCAAGTGTTGTGTGTATCTGCATTGCCGCAGCATGAGCCAAATGCCTAGCCTTAGTCGCAGCGCAAGTTCAGCCAGGCATGAACTCTACATCTGTGTCCTTACTATCCTCACCAGCCTACACTCACGTGGCCGCCCACCTTCAACGGCCAACATCACAGTGTCGTTGTCAGGCTTGTGGACATGCGCAGACAGGCATGACAATGGTGTGCCGTTGGAGTGCAAGTGATGCAACTGCGCAGCGCACACAAGTAAATAGGCTCGGGGGGAGCAGCTGTGAGGCAACGTAACACACAGTGATGCCGCTCATTTGCCACATGCAAGTCATGTCAAACATGAATCCCAAAGTCGCACACATCCCACCCCACACCCAACAAGCCACATCACACTTCATGAATGCAAGCAGATGACAAACTGACATTAGGGATGAAAGCTCCTTTGTCTGAACTATCAGGCGGAAGCACATCTGCACATTCGACCTCGGAATTGCATGTGCCCGGCACCCCCTGACAGATACGATAGCAGTTGAGGACGACTCCCACACTACGCACAGCCCGACGACAGACCAACGTATACACACCCCACACACAGAAGTCCTTGCTTGGAGTTATCTTGCATGGAATGGCCTTCACACTTACTCCCACACCATCCCAGGCATACAACCGTTGCACACTTCAACAACTCATTGATCTGAGATGTGGCATTTCATCCACAGAACTGGCGCAGGTCAGAACAGTGCCGCTTCAACCAGAGCCACTAACGCAATGGCAGACCATCCCGGACACATGCACAACCCCTGTCAGCTGGAACTGTACCGTGCACGTATGCTGCATTTACTGGGGGCACTGCCATTGGTAGTGCTGCGGATCAGTTACCGGCTAAGCTTCCGCCTTGCCAACGTCACCTGCGTGCAGCCTGTGTTGCATTGTCGCTCGTGCATATTCGAGTGGTCCATGGATGTCTGCCTATCCAACAGGACGGTAGCCGAACTGGATTTTGACATGTGTGTGCGCCCCCTGTTGGCCCACGACCATGAGTGTCACTGTGACACCCGTCTATGGGATGCCTGGATACTTGGCATACATGCTGGCAGCTGGACCTGGGAGATTGCAGAACTCCTCGTGTGCAGTGACCAAATTGAGCCGCTCCCCTATTGGGCTGTAGTGCTAATTGGTGAAAGGGGGTGGACGCAGCACATCTGTCCAGACCTGATAATGGTTAGCCTCGCTGTCCTGGTCGATGAAGTCGACAACGACCTCATGTTGGAAATGATTGCCTACGAAGCTGCACTAGCTTTCATGGACGTGTAACTACGTACCTGCAGACACAACAGTTTGGAACACATTGCACATGTCCCGACACCTTGTTGAAACTTGGGGTTCTGGTCACATCTCCCACGACAACAGTGGACATGGCTGCATTCGCCTGGACTCCGAATACATGAGCGGACAACAACGCGGGTAAATACACACCTGTGAATGGTGCGACACTCCCCCGGAGTGGACAGCGGCGCCTGGCAACGTTCCACGTTTTGACATACTGCTGCATTGGTCTGCATGTTGTGGCACTTATCTTGGCCGTACTGACATGCATATGCTAATAAAGTCTACGCACCTTCACTTGTATTCAACTGTGATGAGTGTTGATTTGTATGACAATGTGTGTCTCACTGCCTATCTGGGTCACGGCCATACATGCATTACTACACCATCAGGGATGTGGTAGTTGTACTAGTACATTATCATCTCACAGTTTCCTGCTATGCCACATGCGAATGGCCATTTTCCACACACAAGCGGCAGCAGTTGTGTCTTCTGTTCTGTTGTGCTGGTGTTGCTGTTTGTTCAACATTGTTGTAAATATTGCGGTGCTCTGGATCTTATGTGTGTGTGCTGCATTGTAGGTGAGTTGCCCCTTCAGCTCTGATTTGGCTGGACCTTATCCCTTTCAGGCGGTGTGCCTTTCACTTCTGTGCTTCTGCAGTGCTGTGATGTTGCAGACTTGGGTAAATTGGGCTCTTGGTTGGAGTTGTGACTCTTGGGCATGGTTTGTCCGCAGATGTGCTCTACTTAATTGTGCATGTGTGCCATTGTGCCCATCTCCCCCCGTCCCCCCAGTCCCTGGTGGTTACTCACCCTGTTGCTGTTGTGTCGGGTCATGTTGAGCAGAGTCCGGTACCCCAACTCCTGCCACCGTCTCCACACTGATGACTGTGGTCACCATTTCCTCCATCTCATCCAGCTCCTCCTGTGGCGCTGGACTCCCACCTCCAGTCTGCATTGCTGCCTTCTGGTTGGCTGCGTGTTTCGGCTTGGTCTTGCGCTTCACATCATTCCAGCGCCTCTTGACCTCGTCTATTGTCCTCCTCAGCACTCCGACTGCATTCGCCTTGTCTGCGATGGACTGCCATATTCCATTTTTTGTTGCCAATGACACAGTGGAGGTGACGAACAGTTGTTGATGGTGTTCTATCACCTCCGTGATCAGGATCCTGTTTTCCTGCGGACTGAACCGCGTCTTCCTCTTCTCCTTGCCCTTCCCTGACCCCGAGGTCCCAGGCTGGTCCTCCGTGGGGCTTGTGGGGTTCTGGTTGTCCTCTGTGCTTGCTCCGGCTACCTCCATGGTGCTTCGCAGTTGTTTGTGTTTTGTGTTGCCGCTTTTATTGTGCTTTTTGTAGCCTTACTTGTGGGACTTGCAGGCCTGGCGCTGCTTATCGCTGGATTTCTTATCGCGGTTGGGCACATCGCAACTTTTTTCACGTTCGGGTTGAGATTTTTATCGCCGTCCCGGTAATGTTATCGCAGACATTTGCCGCGTTATCTGGGTACTATCGCATGTTACCGCCGTGTTGAGAATGCCACGTTAACACAGAGTTATTTTCCCGCGATAGTCGGCGATATGAGAACTTGCGTTAACCTATTTTGTCGATGATTATCGCACGTGCTTCAGAATATCCCCCTATGAATGTTGTTTTCTATTTGCTTGAAGCTTCCCATATTTTTGTATTAGCTGAAAACCTTTAAGGACTTTATCAGGTCCAGAAGCCATAATGCCACAGCGTAATCTTGTTTTCAAATGTCACAAGGGAATCACGATTTTGTGAGAAGAATGGAGTTAATATTTGTGGATATGAATGATATCTCCCCTTCAAGATCATCCTGATCTTCCTTGAGGGAAAGATCCTGACACATGCACACTAGATATGTTTTTGCTGAGAACAAGTTTCTGTCACGTGGTCATACCACACTGGCTTGCATGGAGAGAAGTTGCATATAAACTAGGGTGATTTTACAAGCTGTAAAGCTCATAGTTCCCAGTGACTGTTTGCTAGCGAGAGCCCTTGTCAGTTGAACGGACAATTGTCTTTTGATCTCCTGCTTTGCTGCCTGATATTTTGCATTAAACACTGGTTGGACTTTAGGCTTCCTGATGTGTTCTATTTTATTTTTAGTTCAGGTGAAGAGGTAATTATCATATATGTTGTCATATTCTCCATTTACATTATGTAGAATACCAGGATTTATAATTTTGTTCAACCATATTTAAGTTGTAGTTTCTCTTCACCAATTAAATTAGCCTATAAAAGCACTGCACATACCTTCATGTTCAGAGGTTCAAAAAAACAAGGCCACAGCCAATTCATTTAGTTGCATGTTAGAATATTGTAGTTTTAACATCGACCTGTCAAAACAGGGTATCCACAATATCTACTGCCAACATATCAAGGTAAACATATATGTGGAAGCGACAATATGTTGGTAGTTGACATTAAAATCACTATTTTGAGATATAAAACCATGCACTTGATATAACTAGGTGCTGAAGACAAGGATTTGCTCAAGAGGCACAGAACATCCACAGGAAACTTTATCAATTGGATAGCCGGGGCCAGTCCATTGGGGCTCAGGGGCCACGCCCCTCACCTTTTGCCCCTCAAGAACAGCGTCTGTCAAGCTGAGCAAAGGTCGGCTGACAGATACTCTTCAATTTCAGGTCAGGCAGCAAGGAGCTAGACATGCGCTTAATGTGAAGGCTCCAGGCTGCTTGAGTTGACCTTTGTTGGGCTGAGGATGTCACAGTTCCTGTGGGCGTGACCTCCTTAGCTTAGCGAAGGTCCTTGAGGCCCGCCCCCTCGGTGAGGAGGGGTAGCGTCACTCATTGCCTCAGACCTGGGTGCTGCAGTATTAAGCCCTGAAGCGCCCAGGGTTGAGTGTCAATCAGTGACACTTGGTCACAGAGTAGGGTGGGGTCAGTAGTCTCACAAACCCCATCCCACTCTGTGACAAGGTTGGGACTGCTGCCTTCCCTCATTGGCTGACCTTAGATCCACCAATGAGGGAAGGCAGCAGTCCGAGCCCTCCTGGGACCTCCGAAGCAGAGCTGCAGGTAAGTGTGATTTTTTTTTTTATTAATGTTTGGTGTGTGCATGTATGTTTGAATATTTGGTGATGAGTTTTGTGAATGGATGTGTGTGTGTGCGCGCATTTGTGAATGCATGGGTGTGAGTTAGTGTGTATGTGTATGCGTGTGTGTGTGTCCCGTCTGCCCCCTTCCCTCCTAAAATTGCCGGCCGCCACTGCAATTGGATGACATCAAGATTGGTGTGGTAGTGGTGTATCAGCTTTAATATTGTTAGATCTATCTTCAGTATTAGACACCACTCATCATTTTATTCTGAACGGCCACTTGGAGAACTTAGGTCTGATAGGCTCAGTATTGAGCGGTTTACATTCTTATCGTTCGAGTGGCTTTTATTATGCAGCATTTTCCTCTTTCTCAGTTCATTGATTGTGGTTGCCCAAGGCTGTTTTGTCATCTAACGTCTTTACCATGTACAACTGGCCTCTGGTTGCCCTTATGTGGTAGCATGTTGCAACTTTCTATATGTATGTAGACAACAACAAGGCTATTCTCACAAGGGGTGGCCTAGGTGCCATGGTTTGGAGGTTTCAAGCCTCTCTTAGCAGTCCACTGGTGGAAATGCAGGTCTATCGAGCCTCTGGCTGATTGTTTGACTTTGCCAAATACAACGGATGTTGGAGAGTTTCTGCAACAAATTCTGGCCCTCCATTTTTTGGCCAGTCAAGATGGGTGTGTGCTCCACACCAATTAGCTCAGTCAGATTCTAAGCTTCCAAGTGCCCTTGGAGTGCAACAGGTGTTTGCATCTGTTTTTTGCACACACCGGGCACTTTGACATTCTCAGGACTACAGACTATGACACAGCTCATGTTTAGGCTGTGGCAGTGCACTGCAGGGCTAGTTCACAAATTGTATTTTGTAGTATGTTTTGAAGTACTACAAAATGCTATTTAAAAACTATGTACAGAGGTCTGTACCTCTGCCTCTTCTATCTTTTTCTGTGTTGACATCTCCACTTCTACTCTGGAGTCTCCACACACATAGGTTTACGTTTTAGTAGTAAATGTGGAATATTTACAAATAAAGGGGAAGGGTTTAGGGAGGAGTAAGGAGGGATTAAGGAAGGGGCAGGAGGGCAATAGGGAGGGACATGCACCCACCCACATAAGATAAGCCCACTCCTTTTCACAAATTGCAGTCCGAAAACTACTACAGCCAAAACGGACCCAAAACAGTAGTAATTGTAGTCCTGCTAAGAGCTGGAGTAGGTCCAACACCACCCATGACCACTCTCAGGCATTGCACCGCCAAATAATGGCGATAGGGACTTAGGGTCTTATTATGAGTACAACGATCCTAGGACCTCCGTTCTCACTGTAGCGGTCCGACCGTCACCAACCCGGCAGTCTGACCACCGTATTATGATGGTGGCGGTGGACCGCCACAAGACTGCTGCCTCCGCAGGGATCCAGGATCCCACGGTGGTGGCGGTGTGAAAAGGGGCCGAAAATGGTGGCAGTGCTGATGCAGGCACCGCCAAGCAGATTACGACCTGCATTTACACCGCCCATTTCATGGTGGGGACCCAGCCAATAATAGGATGGCGGAAATGCAGGTAAGGGGGCCCTAAAAGGGCGAATCTGCCCATGGGGGTGCGTGCGGCAGGGCACATGTTGTGCCCCCCTAGAACTGCACCTTTGTGCGTGCACTGTGTGGCATGCATGACATGGTGCATGCCACAAAGTGCACAAACGTGCGGTAGGTGCTGTCATGGGGGTGGTATGCTGTTTAGGCTCTCCTGTGAGCCTAACATACCCGCCGCGGTGACACAGCGGCCAAACTGCCCGCCCGCCCTGAATTCAACTTGTAATCCGGAGGGTGAGTTCACCACAGGCTTGGTGGTCTTCCTGGGATCGCTGTGGCGGCTGTCCTACAGGAAGACAGCCAAACTCGTAATAAAGCCCTTAAGCTAAAACTGCACAGCAACTAATATTAAAATAAACCCTTTCAAAATATAAATCATTTTTTTATCGTAACAAAGTGATTGAGAATTAATAACAGATTATTAATTACTTATAGCATTGTTAAATAAGTTATTTTAAAATTAAATATTGTCTAAACTTTAATATTAATAAAGAAATTAAAATTGCTTCCAACAATTTATATACATACCTTTTAGCAATTTCCAGCACATACAAAAATTAACTTTATACAGGGATTTTTAGTATAATAAATCTTTACAGAAATGATATTTATTTAATTAAATATAATTAATTATTTAATTAGAAGTAAAGCTGACAGTGCTACACCATATTTTCATTTTTGGTACTTTTAAATAAATGCATAAAATGCATCAACATTTAACATTAAAATATATATGTTTTTGAATTTTAAAAAAGTTTTAAACTTTTCCTATACTTTACTACACTGAGCTCTCTGGCCCAGTTGCAAAGACTTCTGTTATGTGAGAACAGTAATTTTTTTCAGATACATATAAATTTAGTTTAACGTTAAAATATTTATATTTAAATAAATAGTGATTATTAATATATTTATACATGTTTTATTTACCTTTTTATTTTAAAATAAATTGTAACTATATATTTTTATTAAAAATACTTAATTTATTTTAAAATAATTCTAAACATGGCTCTTTGTATTATTTAGTACATAGTAGGTTAATATAAAATGTATACTTTAGGTGACTTTTTGTTGTTGTTCAGAGTTACAAATAAAATCTATTTTAATTGCATATAATCTGATTTTTTTTAAACCATTATTATTTAAGTTAAAAGAGCAGTACCAACCAGAGATCTCCATCCCGATCGCGGACGTTTCACAAAATGTGCGGAACGTCAAACATGGTTGTAAATTCACTGCTAATAGTATATTTATACTCAGATGAATAGCCTAAAGTAGTAAAGTTACTCAAAAGTGTAAGAGTAAAGTGACTACAAGTAAATCTACACGTATAGATTTAACTTTGTGAATTGTGTCAGAATTCTCATTGGGTGCTCATTACAAGTTCAGGGCTAAATTCCAATCCCTGTGCAAACACCTATTTGCACAGAGATAGGAATTACGAGTTGTGTGATAACTATTACACCCTTACAGTTGTCGCCTGAAGGATTCCGGCAGACCAAATCTGCCGACATTTAATGGGGGAAAAGGCCTGTAAAAAGCAAGAAACATGGAAAATGGTGCGTTGAATACCGATTCTGCATGTTATGCCTCATTTACAAATTGAAAACTCGGAATAGGCGCTATTTAACACACTTGGGGGCATATTTACAAGAACTGACGCATCGGCATTGATGCGTCAGAATTCTTGCGCGTGCTGCAGATGCCCTAATGATGCCATTGATGCTCTGTATTTACAATACAGTGCTCCATTGAGCAAGGATTCACAGATGCATCAGAAATTCTGGCGCGTCTTTTGGCTCTAAAGTGATGCATTGCTGGAGTTGGTCGTAAGACTGACGCAACTCCAGCAATGCGTCAGAACATAGAGGCGAGTCCCATTTAAAAGCCGTGTGTTAATCCTTACGCCTGGTTTGAGAAGGCGTAGGGATTTTCACGCAGTCAAGTCATAGAGTGACGCAGTGAAAAGTTGTAAATTTCACTGCGTCAGTTCTACATGGCTTTTAATGTGGGAACGCCTACCCCGCTTACATTATACCTGGCGCAGGTATAATGTGACGCAGGCCTCTACAAACTGACTCATTGGGCCCAATGCATCAGTTTGCAAATATGGAGCAGCGAGGAGCACTGATTGCGCCGCTGCTGCGTCAAAACAAAATTATGTGGCACTAACTCCTTGTAAATATGCCCCCTGGTAAATACCTGACCCTAGGTCACTAGCATAACAAAACTTGAGGCAGGCCCTCCTGCAAACTACATGGATAGGCCCCCCTCTGGACTCAGTCAGGAGCTCTCTGGCCAGGGTACTGCGCTGAGGGGGCCCCCTGAAGCTTGGGCCCCCCCACACCTCGAGGACTGCGGGGGCCTATGCTACGCCACTGCCCTAGGTAATGGTATTCACCAGGAGTGGTGAAAATCTTGCCCTATATTGCCTAATTTGTAATCACACCTTAGGGCCTGCTGTGCCTCCTCCAGACCATATTCAGAGATGCGTGAGGGGAACTCCAAATTTCTATGCTTTCTGTCGGTAGGAAGACGCTAGGTACTATACCCGGAGGGAGGGCGTATCCATCAAATAGTACACCGATAGGACAAAAGTTAACTGTGGGGCGTCAGTACAGTTCAGGGGTCTCCAACCAGTGCTCGTGAGCTACTGTAGCTCTTCAGCTACCTCTGAGTAGCTCATCTAGGTGCAGCCCAGCATATTAAATTAGAAAGTTTTTGCTTGGTTGAATTAATATACATATAAAAAAAATTGAAACTATACAACACTAATAATATTAGTAGATCTCAATGCATTTCATTGAACATAAGTAGCTCTCAGTACAGAAAAGGTTGGAGACGCCTCACTCTCTGAAGAATGACGTATGAGCCAGAATCCACATTGGCACTTGGCTAGCAGGATTCTAGTATCATCCTGAAGTTCTCAACCGTATTCCATATGACTATATCCGATTGTGATCCGGGCTTCGATCTAGGCTCTTATCTTCTCACTCCACACTCCTTGAATGGAGTTTTCGACTGTGTAATGTAATGCAGTCATGGGGTACAGTTATGCAGCAGTAAACCATATACACCAGCCAGTGATCCTTTGGTGGACTCCGGACAGGTGTAAACTGAACCATTTTCAGTCATAAACAAAGGATAAGAGCCATAAATGTCTTTGTGAATTGGGCCCTTCAGAGATAGAAAGACAGATGGATCAACAGACAGAACTAGACAGAGCCTAAAACCCAGCACCTTCGTAGGTTGGCATAAAAGTGGGCCAAACCCTATCACTGAACTTATTCTTTTTTGGGCTCCTCCACCCAGCAGTGCCCTGTGGCCCCACTCTGACTGGTAATGTGGGGTGCCTGCAACGCTGTTTCTGTGCAGGTATGCTCCGGGATACCTGCACATCAGCAGCCGAGCCTCTGGCAGCCCAGATTTATGGCCCCCCTCTGAGAGAGAGTCTGTGGGCAACGGATCGCCTGCCTGTACAGGATAACAGAAATTAATTTCCCGGCCCTTGTAAAATATGGGCACTGGTGCTGATCAGAAATGCATTTAAAAGGCTGCTATTCTCCGGGAGATAGCACCGGCCAAAATAGCCTCGCTCTATTAAAGTGACATTTCTACAGGGCTTGGGAGGCAGGGGCGAGCGGCAGTGGCGTCTCTAGAAGTGGATTTTAAAGGGGGCACACATTGGGCCACAGATGAAACTGGTGGGGCCACCTACTATCTATCTATCTATCTATCTATCTATCTATCTATCTATCTATCTATCTCTCTCTCTCTATATATATATATATATATATATATATACACACACACATATATATATATATATTTATGAAAATGTTTAGATCTGACTTTGCATGTGTGTATGTGTATATATATATTCATTTATTTTTATTTATAGATACATATTCACATACATACAAAGTCAAATTTAAACATTTTAAGCAAGCAGCACTGCTTTACAATGAAAGGTAGTTGGACAAATTGATGTGTGTGAAGGTGTAGTGTCTGTTTTTCCTGTTCAGCAGCTGTGGTGGTGGGGCACAAAGGGGGTCAGGAGAAACAGAGCTGTAGTGTGTGATGCATGATTGCTCCCTCACTCACGCCAAAAGACATGCCTGCAGGGACTGCCACAGCTACCCAGCCAGCTCTTTCTTGCTGCCTGGAGTGCACATCAGTGCTTAATTTGAGCCAGTGGTTTCTGGTGCTCCGCACTGGCACCTAATTGCTAGCACCAGCGCTTCTGACAGTCTGCCACATGGTGGCCCTGTCTGGCTAATTTAGGTATGCGCACAACAAAAGCTACTCACTAGTTGAATTTACATTTACAATGACTAATACCTGCCTCCCAAGCCACTCTTGTTGCTTTGGGGGCCTGGAATAGTATGAATTGTCACACTTGTAAGAGTCTGATGGTTAGTAGCTGTGTTTGCACTGTCATTGACAGCTGGAAGGGGCACTGTGTGGTGCAAGCTTCAGTGGCCTCCAGACGAGAGCCCAGGAACTTATTTTTTTACAAATTAGGCCCTGGTGCACATTTTTGCTCGGGGGCCGGTTGAAGATAAAGAGGGCCTCTTTTCAAATTTATGTATTGGGCCTCCTGACTATACTCTGGACCATAGCCCAATAGAAGATGTGCACTACGCAAAACCAAATACCATAAAATAACAGAGACTCTTCCATTTTAAAGGGATAAAATTCCCTATGGAGTCACCAGCGGTTCCTCAGATGGAGACCTCTTCTGAGTTCGGGGATTAACCTAAATTCAAGAAATCTCTAGCCAGGGTCGGACTGGGACAGAAAAAAGGCCTGGTGCGCCAAAATAAAAGTGGAGCCTGTCAGTGAATTTATTAGTTAAAAAATGGCCCATGATTTCAATTTGGGACAGTTTTGAACTTGCAAAAACACGTTGTGCAGGTATGGAAGACGGCATGGATTTGAGCATTCTTCAGGCAATGTTTGTTTTAATATCAAGGAAATCATAAAACAGGCCCACAAACATCCAAAAAATTGTCTCACACACTGACCTGTCAGACAAGCCCATTGGTCACCCCCTGAATGCCCTAAAGGCCCTATACGCCAGTCAAGACCCTGGGGCATATTTATCAATGGGGTGCATCGCCATTGCCCCACACAAGGTGGCACAAGGGCGACACAATACAAAAGTAAGATTTATTAAGCCATGCAAAGCCACCTTGCATGGCTTGATAAATCTGAAGTAACGCAAAGCAGCGCAAATCATTGTGTTGAGCTATTCTGCCCCAGGGAGGCGTTCCATGTGTGGAGCTTGGGTGCTCCCACGTATCTACCCATGGATTTTGGCACATTCCCAGATTTACAAAGACTTGTCAACCTGGGAATGTCTCAAAATGCTATGCCTCTCCAGGGGAGACGCAACTAGGAGAAATATTTTTACTTATCCACGTTGTTTCCTCTTTCTAAGTGAGGATTGTTTTTATTTTTATTTATTTTATTTATTGAGGAGTTTTATATAGCGCTGGCCGGACCCGAGGGTATCGGAGCGCTTTACAACAGTTTTTGTGCAAGAGTCATACAATAGAGCAGTATTATACATATTGGTTCGGAAGTCCAAGTGTGCTGTGCAGCATTGAGGTGGTACGTGAGTCCTGAGATAACCTCATTGAGTGCACGTAGTCTTGGGTTGAACCTCTTGGGGGGGAGGAACAGGTAGGGGTCAAATAGCAAGGAGGAGGTAGGACTTAGTGATACAATGTCTAGGAGCAACTGCGAGCAGGGATTTGCGTTTAGGCGGCGGCTATCCATTCGGGAGGGAGCGGTTGAGGAAGAGGACTTTTAGGTGTTTTTTGAATTTTGTGAAGGACGAGATAGTCCTGATATCTGCTGGGATGGAGTTCCAGATTTTGGGCGCGTTTCCGGCGAAGGACCGTGCAGCAGTTTTTTGTTTGCGTGTTTTCATAGGGATGAGTAGTAGGGTATTGGAGCTCCTGAGGTTCCTTGTCTGACCAGCCCTCTTGAGTTTAGCGGCCAGATAGTCAGGTTTTTCTGTGTGCAGGGCTTTGTGCGTGAGGCAGGCAGTTCTGAAGCTGGCACATAATTCGACTGGGAGCCATTTTAGTTCTCTGAGTGCTGGTGAAATGTGATCATATTTCCTAATTCAGTGACTATTCTGGCTGCTGCGTTGAGAGTAGTTTTGAGGTGCCCCTTCCTGCACAAAAGCAATCCTGCCTATAAAGCAAGAGTGCCTGCTTTGGTGCTAGGCAGCCAAAAGGGCACCAGCGCAAGGAAAAGACAGTAATGCACCGTATAATGTTAAATATGGCGTATTCCTTTAGTTTCCCTTTCACACAGCGCAGCAAGGTGGCTTGCTGCGCTGCACTCCATGAAAGTTTGATATAAATCTGCTCCCTGTCTGTAGCTCAGAGCCTTCCTTTTAAGCGAACTAGAGATCTTTGAGCTTTTGATTCGTCTTTAAAGTGAAAATGGGTGAAGAGTAGGTGAACTGTTTCTGTTGCCATGGAGTTTCGGAAACAAACCTATGGCAGGACGCCGAAATATGGTGTAAACCTGGTGGTGGAAAAATGTTCATGGTATGCTCATTGCATCTGTGGTAACTTCAGGACATCATATCGATGTCCATTTTGGGATGCAATGCAAGTGTTGGGGAAGGCCCAAGAAGATTTTATGACCTAATCTCATAAGGTTACCAGATCGCTCCATGTCACCAGGGCCACCTTGTTCCAGTCTTGAGCTTTCCTTTTAGAAATCATTTTTTTTTTCATCTGGGTCAGTCCAGTTGGTTCAATTGAAGTGGCCCACGACTACAACTCCCAGAATGCCCCATGACTGTAAAATTGTATGTCTGGGACATTACCTTACCTGGAAATCTTATAACTTGATTGAGTGTTAAGAAGACCTTAATATTCCTGGGACTGGGAAGAGGATGCCCTGCTATGTTAAATGTTTGAGTCTGTGGTCTCTATCATTGCCCTGAATTTTGTCAAGATAACTGGCTAAGATTTGGGTCTGTCCCTCAAAATGGAGGAGAGTATATAAGACATATATGTTGAAGGGTAGGGGAGATCTTTATAAGGCACCACTGTGTGAGTACATGTTCATTGATGTATTAAGGTAAGACAGGACTGACATGTATCTGTGGTGCTTGTGTTTCTGTTCAGATTGACTGTGGTATAAAAGCTCAGGCTTGACTGTCCTTTGAGGTAGGCCCAGGGATCATTTGCTTATGGTTGGCTCCTCCTTTAAGAGCACAGTCAACCTTAAATGGATGGAATGGAATGGTACTGAGTGGGCTTCCCAGTGTGTAAGATTTACTAATGCACTTCCATAAATTGTGCTTTTTGTTGTATCAGTGGGTGCATCCTTGCAGGAAGGGTGTGTCCAAACATGAGTCCTTGGTCGCTGTGTATGCATGCATCACAAACAGAGAGTAGAGCACAAAGGCCAGTCCCTATATCAGGTGGAGTGTGTGATTGTGTCCAAGGGCATAGCCATCCAAAACAAGCCTGAGAGTACTAATTCCATCAGCAAGTGGCAAGAGACTTGTTGAGACTGTGTGAGCACCATATTTGGGTGATTCATGAACCATTCACAGCCATCATCTCCCACACCTGCACCTATGAGTTTCCAGTGCTAGGTATGCCTCTTGTAGGCCACACGTAGAACTGAGGCGGCTAACAGTGAGGTGTGTGAGAATCTGGGGTACCTGGGGTAAGGCCACTAGTCTCCGGCCATTTTCCATGATGCATCAATACCTACCTCCAGGCAGGTGCTGGCCTTTGCTGCTTCCTTCCAAGCAACAAATACCTTTATAGACACAAAAGAAGAAGGTGCGAGAGGTAAAACTCCTCAACTGTCCCCCCAAGCTATAAATATGACACAAAAAAATAAAGAAATACCTTTCCCAAACACGTAGGCCAAGGGTTACATAGGTTTTGTGTAGGGTTTACGTTGCTTTTTTTAACGCAAACATGATGAAAAACCTTTTTGGGGCTTTATTAACCAATGCAAATTGGAATTTGCGTTGGTCACTAAGGAAAAGTAAGGCAAACCAGAGCAAAGTGCTGCTTTGCGTTACTTAGTGTAAAGGGGGCATTACCTGGGTGATACATGAGCTTTCCTTTGGTGCACAGACAGAATATCGAGCCTGGAATAT
This sequence comes from Calotriton arnoldi, assembly GCA_963921515.1. Classification (NCBI taxonomy): domain Eukaryota; kingdom Metazoa; phylum Chordata; class Amphibia; order Caudata; family Salamandridae; genus Calotriton; species Calotriton arnoldi. The sequence goes on from CAWUFW010000206.1 coordinate 5,012,092, forward strand.
CAAAGTGCCAGAATATCGAGTTGGAAATATCGAGGTGGCAGAATATCGACTTCAAGAATATCGGTGACCAGTATATCGACTTGAAGGTAAGAAATATCGTTTCCTGTAATATCGAAGTCAGTAATATCGTTTGTCAAAATATCGTTGTTAATAATATCGATATTTATATTAGTGTTCTGTATTTTAGTATGTATGTTAAAAGTATGTGATCTAATGTTTTTTGTATAAGTATAGCTGTTTTTTTAATGTATGCGTGAAATTTTTAGAAGTGATTAATTTTATGTCAATTAAATTTTGGGTATTTTAGTTCTGTAGCGGGTTGTGGGTTTATAGGGGAATAGGGTGGGAAGTAATTTAATTATAATAAAGTAATTAATAATTTTAATTTATTCGTATTTATAATACATTTTTTATTGATTAATTATTAATTGGTGATTATTGTTTATTAATTATTTAATTGAAAATTATGTAAATTGTGTTATTTTTTAGGAGTGGGTTGTGGGTTTATAGGGGAATAGAGTGGGAAGCAATTTAATTATAATAAAGTAATTAATAATTTTAATTTATTAGTATTTATAATAAATTTTTTATTAATTAATTATTAATTGGTTATCAAATTTGATTAATTAATTAATTGATAGTTATGTAAATTGTGTTATTTTTTAGAAGTGGGTTGTGGGTTTATAGGGGAATAGGGTGGGAAGTAATTTAATTATAATAAAGTAATTCATAATTTTTATTGATTAGTATTTATAATTACATTTTTATTAATTAAATATTAATGGGTTATTAAATTTTATTAATTGACTAATTAATTAATTATGTAAATTGTGTTATTTGTTTTTGGAAGTGAGTTGTGGGTGTATAGGGGAATAGGGTGGGAAGTAATTTATTTTGAATAAAGTAATTAATAATTTTTATTTATTAGTATTTATTTTATATTTTAATTTTATAGTGTTGTTTGTGGTAATTTATTTATTATTAATTAATTATTAATTGTTTGTTAATTATAATTAATTAATTGTTAAATATGTTAATTGTGTCAATTATGTAGGAGTCTTTTGTGCGTTTATAGGGGAATATGGTGTGAAGTAATTTTTTTTAAATCATTAATAATTATTTTTTTGATTATAATTAATTTATATTAAATAAAGTTATTTGTTTGTAAAATGTTTTTTTAAACTTCTATAAAATAAGGTTTGTAGTTAATTTTTAGTACTTTTAACATTAAAATATTTTTCTGTTTTGTAATTTATTATATTTTTATGTTTTTTATTTTTGTGTTATTAACAATTTTTGTATTGTAGTTGGTATTTTGTTTCTTTTTTATTTTAATTTTTTAAAAATATATATATTTTTTTTGTCAAACATGTTTATTAGCATTCTGGCATAGACTGCAATACAATATGACAAAAGAGATATTAAAATAAGCTTACCAAGTATAGCAGTAATATGAGTCCAGGGTTGAGGTATGGTACAAGGCGCATATCCAAGACTTCTTCCCATAAAAACATAAAATAACAAGTACAGATTTCGGTATTGTAAAGGCGCAGAATATGTCTACCTTAAGAAATATACACTCAGCCCGTCTTTCTTTTGTGACAGGTTTTAACTCTAAACCTTCCAACTGGGAAGGTGCCCCTAAAGGAAGAAAACCCCAGAAACAGAAACACCAGAAAGTAAATAGATATTTTCCCACCCCCTCCCTACCAACATATTAATGGTGGCGGCTACTTATTATCAGAGTGTTTCAAGGTCTAGTCATGCACCGGTAGTTTAAAATTGAAAGAGATGCATATCTCTAATGGAGGGAGGACAGACTGCCAGTGGTAATCCCCGTGTAAGAAAGGCAACCATTGGGCCCCATCTGTATTCAAAATTTTTATAGTCATCTCGAAAGATGTCTGACATCCTTTCGAGACGTAATAATTTCCAGAGCCTGGAATGCCACAATGAGATAGCAGGGGCCTCTTCCTTCTTCCAGGCTGCCACTATCGCTACTTTCGCCGCCCCTATGCATGTCCACATAATGGCCTTGTCCGCCTTGGTTTGATGTACAAGAGATGAATCACGGAGGCCTAGGAGAATCTCTGCCATAGTAGTCGGAGTGGGGTAACCCAGCATGTCTTTAATTTGTGCGAGAATTTCCTCCCAGAATGGTCGTATAGCGGGGCAGTCCCACCAAATGTGCTGAAAGTCACCCAATAGCCCACACCCTCTCCAGCATTTATCAGATGTGTTCGGGAATATCCTTTTAAGCTTAGCGGGGTACAGGTACCAGTCCATCATTGTTTTGAGATGAGCTTCCCGGAGTTCTACAGAGTGGTTAAATTTCGTAATGTCTGACCACAACCCAGTCCATTCCCTGTCAGTAATATCGCGTTGTAGTATTGCCTCCCACATAGACATGTATCGGGGTCTTGGAGAGTGTGTAGAAGTAAGCAGGTAGTTGTATAGGAATGAAGTCACCCCTTTCATAGAGCCTACATTTTGTACATAGGTTTCAAACTTCGTGAGCGGGCGCGTAGCTGCTTCGTGAATGTGGGGTGTGAGGGCCCAGTGCTTCAGTTGGATATAATGAAAATATTCAGCAGGCTCCAAGCCGTAGTCCCTTCTGCAATTATCGAAAGTAAGAGGCTCAGAGTTATGGAATAAATGTGTCAGCGCCAGACATCCACCCTCTCTCCAGGGATTGAAAGGTCCCTCCTGAAGAGCCGGGGGGAAGGCCGGATTGAAGTGGAGAGGTGTATAGGGTGAGGGGAATGTGGTCCATTGTTCGTTCCCAGATAAGGAGTCCCATACTTTCAAGGTAGTGCGAGTGGGAGTGCTAATGTAAGCGTTCTCAGGTCTCTCCCTCTTGGGTCTCCATATGAGGACCCAAATTGCCCTCCCTGCAATGGCTCTGTCCATATGGAGCCAGTGTTTCTCTGACTCCCTCTTGGACTATTCCGTCACTACCCTCAGTTGAGCAGCTTTATAGTATAGGCCGAAATCTGGTAGGCCCACTCCTCCCTCTGTCCTTATTCACCTAAATATTGAAAAGGAAAAGCGTGCCCGCCCTCCTTGCCATATAAACCGTAGAATCATGGACCTAACTTTAGGAAGGAATTCCTTGTCAAGTTCGATGGGTAATGCCTGGAAAAGGTACAGGAGTTTAGGGAGCACTGTCATTTTGACTGCATGTATACGGCCGAGCCAAGATATAAAAAGAGGCTTCCAGCGTGTAAGATCAGTTTGGAGCCGGCAAAGAGAGGACGGGAAGTTAGCCTTGTAAAGCCCTTCCACGCGTGGTGTCAACTGGACCCCCAGATACTGGAGAGAACGAGAGGTCCACTGGAGTAAAGTGTGCGTCTGTAACTCCCCGACCTCTTCCTCTGGGACTGTGAGATTAACTATATATGATTTATCTAAGTTGACCTTAAAACCTGCTACTGCTTCGAATCGTGCAAGTTCAGCTTGGAGTGTAGAGAGAGAGTTGGACGGGTCGGTGAGGGACAAAAGCACATCGTCAGCAAAGAGCGATATATTATGAGTATCACCACCAAAAGGGATTCCCTTAATCTCTGGAGCCTCCCGAATGGACATCGCCAACGGCTCAATGCTGAGGGCGAATAGTAGGGGTGACAACGGGTACCCCTGATGGGTGCCTCTAGTAAGGGAGAAGGGAGCTGACAATATCCCGTTCACCTGCACTCTAGAGCGAGGTTGTACAAAGTTGGCTCTAATCATAGTAATAAATTTATCTGCGAAGCCAAATTGTGTGAGCGTGTTAAAAAGGAATGACCAATCCACCCTGTCAAAAGCCTTCTCGGCATCTAACACGACAAGCACTGCTGGAATCTTTCGCTTGGTGGCTTTCTCAATGAGGTGTACTATACGTCGGGTGTTGTCATGGGTCTGACGGCCTTTAATGAATCCGGATTGATCAGGGTGGATTAGGTCTGGCATAAGGTCATTCAGCCAGGCAGCCAAAATAGCCGAGTAAAGTTTCGCATCTAAATTTAAAAGGGCGATGGGATGGTATGAGGCACACAGTTGCGGATTCTTCCCCAGTTTGGGGATAACCGTGACCAATGCCTCAGCCATCGAGTGGGTGACCTCTCCTTCCTCAGCCATTTTGTTAAAAAGACGTGTGAGATGGGGTATAAGATCCGGCGCGAAGGTTTTATAAAATTGGGCCGTAAACCCGTCGGGCCCTGGGGCTCTATGGAGTTTAAGAGATTTAATGACTGTGCCCACCTCTTCTGAAGTTATAGGGGCTGTAAGTTTATCATTCCACTCCTGCGAGACCTGAGGGAACTGTAGTGTCTGAAGGTAGCTATGTAGCATGTCCGTGTCTCGTGGCTCCCCTGTGTATAGGGTCTTGTAGAAGGATCCAAAGATATCGGCCTTTTCCGCGTCTTTGTGGGTCAACCCGCCCTTCCCATCCTGTATACCTCCTATGTATTCCCTTTCCCGCTTCTCCTTCAACTGTCTAGCTAAATGTTTACCTATCTTATTCCCCTGGGAGTAGGAGAATTGACGCAGTTTCAGGAAAGTGAGCTCTGCCCTGTTAAAATAAATGGCCCTAAGCGTTCCCCGTAGTGCGGTCAGCATGCGTAGAGATCCCTAGTGGGGTTGTTTTTATGATTAGTTTCGGCTAGTTCCAGTTCGGCCTCTAGGTCCTCTCTCTCTTTAGTCCTTTGCTTATTCAGGGTGGAGTTAAGTGCTATGCATTTCCCTCCTAAAACCGCTTTAAAAGCGTCCCAATTATTGAACACCAATGTATCTTCGGGTGCATTCATGGCAAAAAAGTCTGTGATCGTTTCTCTTAGTTCAGTGCAGAGCACCCTATCTCTCGTGAGTGAAGCTGGAAAATACCATTTGGGGGTTGTGGACGCAATGCCACTCCACGTCAGACAGATCGAAACAAGACAGTGGTCCGACACGGAGAGAGGGAAAATCTTGGCCTCCCGGAGGGTGCCCAATAGATTCTGGCTAATGAAAACATAGTCGAGCCTGGAGTAAGTGCGATGTACGTGAGAATAAAAAGTATAGTCTTGTGTCTGAGGATAGAGGGTACGCCAGGCATCTCTAAGGCCCATGTCGTGTATTTGTTGTTTAACATCCGCGGAGAAGGAACTAGTTTCTGGTCTATGAGGGTGGGTGCTATCTAGATCAGCTTGCCAAGTCAGGTTAAAATCCCCCAGCAAGATTGTTGGCCCCTCTGCAAAATCCTGTATTTTCCCTATAAGTGTATTTAAAAAGGCTGCCTGCCCCGTGTTAGGTGCGTATGCTGCAATGAGTGTGCAGAGTTTACCCTTCAGGGTGCCCTTAACCATAACTAACCGTCCCTCCTTGTCCGTCCGGGTGTCGACAGGTTGGAATTTTGTAGAGTTATGAAAAAGGAGTGCAACCCCCCGATGTTTAGTGAGTGCGGAGGACCTATAAATCAGCGGATATTGTTTGTGGCGAAACCGGGTTTCCTCTGCTCTAGAAAGGTGCGTCTCCTGAAGAGCCACTATATCAAGGTGATGGTCCGTAAGATATTTCCAGACTTTTTATTGCTTTTGGGGTGAATTGGGACCCTTCACATTCCAGGAGCCTATAGAGAGTACCATCTGTCCAGTGTTGATCCCCCCTTCACCCTCTTGTACCTGTGCACCGGACCCATGTATCCAGCCTTAAAAGCCGTGATTAGTAGCCTCCCTAGTTGTGCCTGTCGTATGAAATACATCTTGATCAAAACATACCTTCGAGAAATACATTTAAAATGCTGCCACCATTCCCAAAACCCTCCCCCTCCCAACAAACTTAAAACAATAAAACACAACATTACCAACAGCAACAAGTGTCGGATCGATGACAGTTCTCCGACCGTGGGTTGAGTAACCCTGTTGAACGTGTTGGGGGGACGGTGCGACCGAGGTCCCCGTCCGCGCCCATCCCGAACGCTCTGTGGAGCTGTAATCGCCTATACAGCGTAGTCAGTCTGGCGAAGCTGGCCCTGTTTGTCCAAGTCCCAGGGTCGGGCATTGGCGTTCAGACCACGGGTGGCTCTAAATCAGGGCTGTCTGTCCTGCTGCAGTAGAAATTGTAGTCCCGTGGGATTATAATCTGTAGCCAGTCCTGTTCTGGATTATAGTCCGCATTTGTGGCCCCTCCTTGGGCTGGTGGTCCCATGAGTCTCAGTCGTGTTGTTGCAATCATTCCCATATGTAGTGTTTCAAATCGTTCCCCATTCCTGGAGCTATCGTTCGAACTCCGGCCGCAGGCGCCCCTCGATTGAGCAAGATTGACCTTCTGGAGCACGTACGTCGTACCTTAAACGATATGTGAGTGTACCTTATTTGTGCGCCATTTGTGGTTTCCCCGTGAGCTGTGGACCATTGCGACATACGGGAGCCAGTCCTCGTTGCTCCTTGTGTTTTGCTTTGTGAGGGCTCAGGATCACCCGTAGAGAGACCCAATAGATCTAGCCCCTCTCTCAAGTCTGTAATATGTCGCTGTTTGTTTTTATATTCGAAGCTCAACCCAAACGGGTATGTCCATCGATATCTGACTTTGTCGTCGCGCAATTTTGACGTGATGGGTCGAAACTGCTGTCTCCTTGCCAAGGTAGCTGGCGCCAGATCCTGATAAATGGTACAGGAGTGTCCCTGGAAGGAGACTGCACCCTTTTTCTGGGCCGCCAGAAAAACCGCTTCCTTCACCTTGTAGGAGTGGAATTTAGCGAGTACATCTCTTGTCCGTTTCCGTTCTCCGGTCGCTGGACCTCCGACTCGGTGCACCCTTTCCAACTTGATCTTGAGTGTCTGCGGACTTATGATCTCTGCGAACAAGCCCTCGAGGAAAGCTTCAAGGTCCGACCCTTCTATCCCTTCCTCCAGGTCGCGGATTCGTAGGTTCTCCCTCCGTGCCCTGTTTTCTAGATCTTCAGCTTTTCATTGGGTTTGGCGTAGCTGATCTTGGAGGGCATGCATTTCATCCTGCATTTCGGAGGTGCGTTTGTCGACTTCCTAAGTTTGTGCTTCCAGGTCTACCACTCTGGTGCCCACCGAATCTACATCTTGTTGGATGGTGGCCATTCGTGCGTTGAGATAGGACTTCAGTTGATCAATGGAGGCCTTAATGTCCTGGCTCAATTCCATCCGGAGTTCCGTTTTAAAATCACGTAAGGAAGCCATGAGGTCATCTTTTGTAAGGGCCATGGCGTCCGCTCCCTCGTCGCGGTCCGATGGCAGGCATTTGTCCGCTGGTGGAAAGAAGTTGGAGACTTTATTCGATGCTTTGTTCAGCGCCTTCTTCGGCGGCATAGAGGCGGGCCCTTTGGGACTGCCGCTGCTATGGCAAGGGAAGCCCTTTATTGCAGTGTCCGTCGCTGCTGTACTCCTCACTTGCAAGTAGTTGGGGGCTAACGATGGAAATCGGCTTTCGCGCTCCTTGTAAGCTTCTGGTCTCTTAGGGCAGTGTCACCAGTCTTATCGACGATAGGCCGCGCTGCACGCGTTTGCGTACCGGTCGCTCCCCTCGATCTCTCAACCCCAATGGCCTAGAGACGTTGGGTATATTCTTGCCTGTTAGGCCGATCTGAATCTGTCTCTGCTAGTAGCTCTCACATTGGTGGGGGATGTTCTTCGTTTCGCTAGGCGAGCCCCGCTTCCGTTGCCAACTTAGCGGCCTGTCTAGGCCCTGGGGAGAGCGCGGTGGTTGGGCCGTTCTCTTAATTGGTCTGTGCCTCTCATGATTGCGAGGGCCCCCACTGCCTCTCGATAGTGCTCGTTGTCAGTAAGCAGTCCCAGCCCCATGAAAGCGTCAGTTCCCTGTGGCTGTACAGCACTTTGCGGTTGGAGTGGCTCATCTTTCTTCAACGTGTCCCCGGGGTGGGTAATGTGATCAGGTTTCAATCGGTGCATGATACGACTCCCGCGTCGATGCCTGGTCTCGTCTCAGCCGCCATCTTGAGGTCAGGCATGGCATGTGTGCGGGCCCCGGGGATCGGCAGGCATCTCCAAATCACGGAACCAAGGTAAAGTCTATTTTGCCTGCCATGCCTCACTCGATTGATGCTCCATTATACATTCGTTCCCCAAGCCTTCAACGCACATGAGCGCTCCAGTGTTGCAGTGTGGAGCGACGGGGCCAGCTGCGCCGTGTTCTCTTTAGGGTCCATTTTCTCCCCTGTAGGTACACCGCTTCCCCGTCGTCTACCAGGGCATGCTTTTGGCCCAAATGTGTGGGGCCCCGTCTCAGAGCCAGCCCCGCACTCACCCCCTCCTCATTCGGGAGCCACCACGTCCCAGGAGATGGCGGTCGCCATCTTGATGAGCTCCGAGGCCGATCCGGCGGGGCTTCGATGTGGCCCTTAGGGGCGAGCGTGCATGAAAATCAGGGGCTCCTTACATGCGCTGATCTTGGGGCTCTCATGAGGTGGTCTCAGCGGCAGCTGCGGTGGTGCTCAGCGGCAATTAGGCGTCCGAGACTCGAGCGCGGACCGGGAGCCGACACGAATTACGTCTGTTCGGCCATCTTGCCCGGCCACGCCCCAAAAATATTAATTTTAACCCTCTGCTATCCAAAACTTTCCCTACTGTTGCACTGTTTGGAGTGGGAATAGTAATTTTTTCCCCTCCACTATCCAACACTTTCCCTACTGTTGCACTGTCTGCAGTGGGAATAGTAATTTTTACCCCTCCGCTATCCAATACTTTCCCTACTGTTGCACTCACTGGAGTGGGAATAGTAATTTTTACCCCTCCGGTATCCAACACTTTCCCTACTGTTGCACTCACTGGATTGGGAATAGTAATTTTTACCCCTCCGCTATCCAACACTTTCCCTACTGTTGCACTCTCTGGAGTGGGAATAGTAATTTTTACACCAACGCTATCCAACACTTTCTCCACTGTTGCACTCTCTGGAGTGGGAATAGTAATTTGTACCCCTCCGCTATCCAACACTTTCCCTACTGTTGCACTGCCTGGAGTGGGATAGAAATTTTTACCCCTCCGCTATCCAATACTTTCCCTACTGTTGCACTCACTGGAGTGGGAATAGTAATTTTTACCCCTCCGCTATCCATCACTTTCTTTACTGTTGCACTCACTGGAGTGGGAATAGTAATTTTTACCCCTACGCTATCCAACACTTTTCCTACTGTTGCACTCACTGGAGTGGGAATAGTAATTTTTACCCCTACGCTATCCCTACTGTTGCAGTAATTGCAGTGGGAATAGTACATTTTTACCCCTACGCTATTCAACAATTTTCCTACTGTTGCACTCAATGGAGTGCAAAATGTAAGTTTAAAAATGTATAAATATTTTAGTATTTTATTTTATAATATAATGTTTTTATTATTATATTTTATGTTATAGGTGTATGTATATATATATATATTTTATAGTTAATTTTTATATATTTATAATATTTTAAAATAAATTAAAGTTATTAGTTTATTGATATTTTTAAAGTAAATGTACATTTATATATTTAATTTTATATATCTGTTTAAATTTTGTTAAATTAAATTTGTTTATTATATTTTTTTAATGTTTATTATATCTAAGTAATTATTTTTTAGTTAATTTTATAATATAAGTGTTTTAACATAATTTTTTATAAATTAAAAAAACGATATTTTGGACTTCGATATTTTTACATCTATATATTTTTTCGATATTTTTGTCATTTACATTTTAAATATAGGATGTTGATATTTTGACTCGATATTTTTACATCGATATTTTTGACATCTATATTCTTGTCATCGATATTATGTCAGTGATTCCTTTCCTTTGCAACCACCCATGCTTTTTGACACAAAACCCTATTTACTAACATTAGTAGACAGGGTTTTGCGCCAAAAAATAACATTGCTGGAAAGCAGACGTTAAAAGGAGACATATTTTCATTACTCCTTTCTTTTCCGACTTTGCATGTGTGCTCCACTGTACAGCACACATACAAAGGGGTCGATTACGATGCTGTCCGGAAAGTCTCCGAATGGGATTTGAATTCGGCGAATCCAATTGGAAACCTATGTTTCCGACTGAATCGGACACCTTTCCTGGATGACCGATTACAATGCAAGTAAACCGTTTGCGCTGTCTGAATTGGTTCCGATCGTACAGCTCTATGGACACGGTTTCCGAGTGAGCGATTACGATGACCGATTCGGACAGCCGTTCCGATTCGGTCTGCCCGACACAAAACGGCTGTTGGAATATGACTTTTGGGGCCCGTAGCAGGCTTCACTTCACCTGTAGGCCTCAGGTTGTGCCCCGTGGGTGCACCCAAGGGACCCCCTTGTTAAACCATGCACAGTGTGGCAGGCACCATGGGGTGCCCGCCACAGAGTGCAAGGTTTCCCCCAACCACCCCTTTCTTCGATGGGAGCCTGTGTTCTCGTTCGGAACACAGGCTCCCATTAAAGTCAATGTGAGTCCGACCAAACGATGATGGGAAGCATCGTAATCGGTCGGTCGGACTCGCAGAACCCGATTCGGTCAGAAACAATTCTGAAACCGATTTGGTCGGAAGAGTTTCAGAACGACATCATAATCGGCCCCAAAGTAGGAAAAGTTGAAAAACGTGTCTAGTCATTGGTATTTGTTCTGGAAGGGAACTCTTCTAGTACAAAACCTATGCTAGGCTCATGCCCTTTTACTATAGCGCAAAGGTGTGTGCATGGCGCTTGGCAGCAAAATTCTGTGCTGGCGCAAGGGAAAGGGGATTGAGAGTGTCATATCGTTGTAGATATAGCATTCTCCTGCTCTCTTTCATTCACGCAAAGCAGCGCAGCAACTATGGGCGCTGCGTTACGTGACACCTTTGTAAATCTGGGCCACAATATGAATTCCATGGTGTGCAATTTCGAAGACATATCAAGATGTTAGAGGGGGCTTAACATTTGTCCCTTTATCCAAGAGAGCCATATAGTTTCTACAGTTGAACAGTTCTGCACAGTATGACATCCAAAGTATAGATTCAGACAGCTTCCTGGCAATCTTGCCAACCACACTTTGGATCCTGGGGCTTAAAGGACTACGCATTTAATTAAAAAAAAAAATTAAGTACCACAATACAAAGCTCTGCTGGCCAAATGAATGTGCGGCCCATGATATGGGGACAGTTGGCAGCTATGGACAGACTGCAGCCTTGAGACATGCAGAATAGTGGGGCAGGATTTAAAGCCCAATTATCACTAGGAAAGGTTCAACAAAGATCCTCTATACAAGGTAAACATTGAGGCATAGTGGGATATGATAGGCACATTGAGCTTCATAAAAAGTGCTCAAAAAGGGCAAGAGTCTGTGTGGGTGCTGTTTGGGGGTCACAGGGCAAATATGGATATTTTGGCTCCCATTATATCATTTGGGGCCTTCTAGCCCTGCAGTTCTGGAAGCTCCTTACTATTGGATTCAAAACTGAACACCAATTGTACCCCTTTATCACTTAACGCTCTGGGTATCTAAATAGAGCGGTCAAACGATTACTCAGGGAGGTGATATGAGCTAGAGACTCAGAACTTAGGGGCTCATTAGGATGGCGGACGGACTGGAGTCCGTCCGCCATCCTGGTGTAAACCGGGACCGCCCGCCATACATGCGGCGGTCCCGCACACCGGATCAGGATGCGACCGCCACCGTGGCAGTCGGATCCTGCATCTTAACATTGCGGCGGTTGCTGCTAACAGCTGCACCCACCGCAATGCAAAAATGAAATGTTGTGCATTTCACAGCACTACGTGGCAGGCACCACACTGTGCCTGCCACGTAGTGCTGTGAAATGTAGGGGGGTACCATGGGTACCCCCCAAGTGCACCCTGGCCTCCCCCAACACAAGGGCACCCAATCCCCGCCAGCCTTTTCATGGCGGTTCCACCGCCATGGAAAGGCTGTCTCCATCCTTCATCGTAATGTGGCGGACGGTGCCTGCTAGGCACCGCCGCCATTTTACCGGTGAAGACCGCTCCGCCAGGCAATCCGGAGGATTGCCTGTGGCGGTTCCGTGGAGGACGGTCTTTGCGACCACCACGGTCACGGTGAGATTCCCCCCGCCATCCTAATTTGGCGGGGGAAACTCACGGTCGGCGTACGGAAGGACCGCCACCGCATGGCTGGCGGTGGCGGTCCTTCCGCCATCGTAATCGACCCCTTAGTGTATGGAATACCTGCTAATGAATCATTGCACAGACAATTTTTTTGCCTAAGAAAAAGAAGTGCTTTCATTCTGTACTCAGCAAAAATGCCTACACATGACGAATAGCATCATAGTCAATATGCATCAGGTAACAGCAACAAGGTTCTGCTATACGTTTGGGGACCTCAGTGTTGCTTTACATGGCTTTGTGAGTTATCCCTCTAGGATCCCCACTAGCAAGTCCCACTCCAATTCTCTAGTCTGCCCCAGTGCCTTGCCCTGATTGGGGCTAACTCGGTTTCCTGGGAATCCTGCCCGTTCTCTTGCATGTGTGCTTGTCTGGCCACTGAATGCAATTTAAGCTGGGCCAGCTCACGAGCAGTAATGAAGAGGAAAGCAGCTGCCCGGTACAGGTAATGGCACACAGAAAGGAGGCCACCCCCCGATGAAACGTCAAGAGTGTCTGATGTACTAGCCTTAGGAGCCGGGATGGCTGGTGCACCTTCCCAGATGGGGCCAGAGAGCTCATTTACACAATAGTCGTGATACTCGGGAGAAGTGGACAGTGGCTGCTTCTCCGCTAAGGAAGAGAAGCGTGGCCCCACTGCTTTGCAGCAGTGAAATAAAGGAAAAATAAAATGATAATAACTGGAGGTTATTATCATTTTTTTTTCCTGCTGCTGCAGCTTTTCGATTGGGGCGGGGCTGCTCTGGTGACAGAGGAGCGGGGGGGGAGGAGTGGTGGCACACTGTAAGTGTGCATGACTGTCTGGCCGGCCGCCTGGGGCCGGCAATACAGTCATGTGCACTTTGCATGTTCTCCACCCAGGCTGCATTACAGCCTGGCTGGAGAACATGCCCAGGCTCCCATTCCCTGGCTGAGCGCCGAACCACGGCGCTCAGACCAATCACAACGCTGCATTACAGTGTTGTGATTGGTTCAGGGGAGCCTCAGCCTGGGTGCTTCCTGTTCCTTTCTGGACAGGACTGGAGAGATGACGGAGGACAGGGGAGGCGGTAAGTTTCTAAAATCTTTTTTTACACCCACATAGCCCCCCCACCCACTTCCTGCCCCGCCACCCCCGCCCCACCATCCCCGATTTGTGCCCGCCGCCACTAGAAGTGGATCAGGACATAAAGGAGGTACAAAGGCATGAATCTAGTAGGTTACTAAGGATGCAACCAAGTGCCTGTGTGCAAGGATCCCAGGTCCAAGAGGAGGTAGGTGCTTGCGACATTTGAGGGTATTAGTTTCATGACTGCTAATGCAGTGCAGGAGAAGCAGGAGTGCTCGTAGGTTTGAGAGAGATGATGACGCTAGTGGAGAGACCGGGAGCACATGGGGATTCAAGGACTAAGTGGGCATGCCAAGCTTCTTGACAGACTGGGCATTCCCCTAGGCTCCACACAGTGCTGGGTGATGCAGGATCCTAGTCCCTCCTGCAGAGCTCCTCCTCTCCAGGATACCGAGCTGTACATTGCTCTTCCAGGTATCGCTGTACCGTAGGGATATCTCCAGTACCTCCTTCCCTGATCATCATCACGCAGGAGCTTTCCTTATAGGAATTTGCAAGCAGCATTTCTAGGAGGATGCAGTGCTTCCGGTTTATTCCCAGCCTGACAGAGGAGCTGAAAATCAAGGACACCAGACCAGGAGCACAGAAAGACTTTCTTCTCTACACTACTGTGCAGTGCCTGAGTACTGGCCAATCAGAAATATCTAGAAGACTGACTTGAGATTTCAACCCTGTGTTTCCCCTAGTTTGGCACTTTCAAAAGAATAAGAGTAACCCCTCTACCTCAAGGGGAACAGGCTCTCTAAAGACAACAAAACACATGCAAAGACACTCCTGGGTTCTACAAGGTACACACTGCTAAAATAAGAGATAAAGGGCCTCATTACGATGGTAGTAGGATGCCGTTCCGGGCATGGGACCGTCCGACAAGGAGTCGGCGGTCCCGACAGCCCAATTACGATGCGACCGATGTGGAGGCGATCGTAAAATGCTGTGTACCATTGCGGCTTGAGCAGCGGCTCAGGAACAGGGCTGCTGCACAAGCCTCAATGGCAAACAGCATTTTTCAAACATCCATGCACCGTGTGCCAGGCACCATGTGGTGCCTGGCACATGGTGCATGGATGTTTGGGCTACATAGTGGAGGCCCACGGGGACGGGGGCCCTGTTAGGGGCCCCCATAGTCCCTTTCTGACAGCTTTAGCATTGCGGTTGGACCACCCTGGAAAGGCTGTCGGAAAGGTACATCGGAATCCCTAGACACCGCCTTCATTGTAGGGATTATGATCCGACCGATGCCCCGATGGGCTCCTTGAGCCTGTCGGAAGCCTCAGTTAGTTCCTCCGACCGCTGCGGTTTGACCAACCGCATCATAATGCGGCAGTCGGACCGATATGCTGGATGTTGGTGGCAGTCCCACTGACGGCCTGTCAGTGGCAGTCCCACCGACATCATAATCAGGCTCAAACTGTTCAACTGTGCCAAAAAAACGAAGATATAAAAACTTACATACATATATCAAATTTACTATCACATTCAAAAATATATTAGTGCTTTCATAAAAAGACAAAAATTGCATACACATATGGGAAGACCATCTACAAAACCAGCATACCTCATTGGCTTTTTATGACTCACTCATTAATCATCATTAAGTATTAAATAGGTCTCCATTACATAAATCCACTAATATGACGAGGGGTGAGTCCACATGCGTTTTGGTGGTAAAATATATAATCACAACCACCTTCTTCAGGACATATAATATTGAATCTTACACACAGCATTCATAGATAGCTACTGCTATTCATATAAAGCTATTTTTTTGTAATTAAACACAGGCCTTCAAAATTGAGGCACTGCTTATGGAGAACATTTACTGGTCAGACATTGGTTTCTCCAAACTGGGACACAGGTAATGATTTTAACTCTAAAGGCAGAATTCCTTCCCCTTCCACTGTTCTTTTTTTCGATCCATCAAATGTGCCCCGGGAAACGAAATTCTTTCACTTTCACAAAGTAAAATCCATTAGCATTGGCTCAGGGCAGACTACACTTCGCACCAGAAAGATCTGTACAGTCCTGTTTGCAGAATCCTCGTGCACTCTGCTGAAAGGAGAAAGCCGTCCTGTATCTCGAGTGGACATTAACTTGTGAAAACTCGAGGCACGGGTGCGCTCTCTTCCGAGCCAAGAAGGGGAACAGGTTGCAATGTGAACGGAAGTGACTCCTAGAACCTCAGGCCTCAACCAGGCGAAGCGGGGGAGGAGAACCTCAAGGCCACCCTGGGAGATGGACAGAGGAGGCGGCACACTGCGAGAATGAATCAGAGCTCTCAGTAGAAGAAAGGTGGACGGAAGGGACAATTCAGAAAGGAAAATCCATATTTGTAGAAGGAATTAAAATGCACTGAAAAACTGTGGCTTGGATAAAGTCAGCACTTTGACAAGAGGCCAGGGTTGGGTCGAAAGGGCAGGTCCTCTGTGAGTTTAGGGGGCTGTGGCCATAAAAGACTCCAGGAGAAAATGTCGGTGTGTGGAAGGATGTCTGCACCTGTGCAAATTGTTTCTTGAATAATGCACATTTCACAATCCTGACATTTTGACGGGATTGAATTTCTCCGATGCGGTGGCTGCCTCTGCCATTTTCCAATCTATTTCTGACAAAGATGCATGCCGCTGACTGTGCTTTATTTGGTTTTATAGCAGCCCACCTCATTTAAAGAATAGAAAAATGGCACCTGATAGGAAAGCACCGAAAATTATTCCAACTAAATTACCGACCCTAATTGTCAACACGACTCCTTTTCCGATCATTTCCATTTTCTATTTCTTTAGCTATATTTGTGTTTTGATGGAATGCATTTTCTATACTTTAAATGAAGCATGTGTATTACTTTTGGTTGTCTTTATTTAGAAAATGACTGATTGGTAGGAACCGAGCCAGAAATAGCACAGATCGAAATCAAATTTGGGGTGTCTAGCAAAGTTGCTAGACTACAGTGTGACAGCTCAACGTCAAATTCATGTTGAAGCGATGGATTGGGGGAGGAGATGTGTTGTTAGGGCCAGAGCTACCGACTTTGTTACTCTGTAACCAGGTTCGAATCACGGCGACAACTCACCATCCTGTGATTCTGGGCGAATCCCTTGGGGCCAGATTTATATATTGACGGACAGCCCGCCTTTTTGCCATCGGGACAGAGTAAATTACTCCGTCTCCATGATGGAGGGGCCACCTGTTGAATTTTTTAATTTCTGCCAAGCAGGCAGTCATTTATAATGCATTAGCAGGAAACCGCCGTCATGGCAGTTCCTGTCAATACATTTTGCTTTTTGGTGTAGGGCTGCGTCAGCATGAAGCAACCCTGTACCAAACAATTTTCTTTTTTTATTTTCAAAAAGAAAATCCCAAAACGAGATTTTTTAATGGAAAATAAAAAAAAGTAATACTCCTGTCACCATGGTAGTCATCTCCCATAGCGGGGGGAACATTATTTGCTTTTTACAGTCCCTCACCGCTAGGATTTGTCTGGCGGTGATGGACAATATAAAAATGGCTACATGTCAGCCCATCCTGATTGGGTGGGTGGACATATAGTCATTGCTCTGACGGCCCTTAGTCCGTCCAGACATCAGAGAGGTTTGGCTACAGCAGTGATGAAGTATTCACCGCCGTAGCTAAACCTATTGTCTGACTACAATTAAATCGAGGGGGCAGACCATTATGTTGGGGGATCTATACTCCGTCGCCATTTCAACAGAGTATACACACCACCAACATATAAATTGGGCACTTAATCTCCCCGTACCTACATAAACAAAAAATAATGTGTCATTGAATCAAGTGCTCATGTAAAGCCCTCCAATGCCCTTTGGCCAAATTTGTCCTATATAACACTGCAAAAAAATGAAATTCTTGATGACCATCAAGATGGCTTTTGTCTATGTCATTGCATTGAGTGGTCACCACAGCAATTATGGATGATTGTGGACGATGGTGGTGTTGGACCTCTCTGTGGCTTACAGCACTTTGAGTCATATTATACTGCACCACAGGCTAGGAGAATGTGGCTTTTCTGACAGTGTTGAACTTTGCTTGATTCTTTTGTGGCAGGTGGATGCCGAGCTTTGAATCTTGGCCCTTATTCATCAAAATGGTACCCGATGACCTGCAGAGTTCCACAGACAATGGGGTTCCACCTCTCCTCTTTAATAACTTCTGATGATTCTGCTTAAGCCATGGACTCTTATGCATTATAATTATACTAATGATTGTCAATTCATTGTTATCTTCACTTCTTCCACCTGAGAAGCAGTGGTGACTGCTACTTAATGGCGGTGGGGGGTGGGTCGCGGGGGAGGCGAGAGGGGATAGAATGAAAAATAAAAGTAAAAATCACTTACCTGCCTGCCTGCCGCCGTCTGTCAGTCCTCTTTTCCCCCTTCCAGGTCTCCAAGGACAGGAAGCACCCAGGCTCCCAGACTCCCCTAGCCAATCACAACGCTTTTGATAGCAGCGATATGATGGTGTGAGTGCCATGGTTAGGCGCTCAGAGAGGGACTGAGAGGCTGCGCATGTTCTCCAGCCAGGCTGTACAATACAAAAGACACACAATTGATGGACGGAATGCAGAACAAATCAAAACATTCACCCCCAGTCAAGAGATCTGGGTTAAATCCATCATTCTTTTGCTCACCATGCCACCCCAGTTTAGACCTGGCCATATGCAAATCAGTCTTGACCCTGTGCCTCATGGGAACAGTCCAGCCCGAACTGCCAAGCCAGGTCCTCCCTGGACTGGAAACAAGCATCCTAGGACCGGTTTCGGGTTTCACCCCTCTTCAGCCAGGATAGCTTGATTCCAGTGGCACAGTGAGCCCAGGACCCACGTCTGGGCATACCTGGCGCACTTAGGGCGAGAAAGCAAAAGACACACAATTGATGGACGGAATGCAGAACAAATCAAAACATTCACCCCCAGTCAAGAGATCTGGGTTAAATCCATCATTCTTTTGCTCACCATGCCACCCCAGTTTAGACCTGGCCATATGCAAATCAGTCTTGACCCTGTGCCTCATGGGAACAGTCCAGCCCGAACTGCCAAGCCAGGTCCTCCCTAGACTGGAAACAAGCATCCTAGGACCGGTTTCGGGGTTTCACCCTCTTCAGCCAGGATAGCTTGATTCCAGTGGCACAGTGAGCCCAGGACCCACGTCTGGGCATACCTGGCGCACTTAGGGCGAGAAAGCAAAAGACACACAATTGATGGACGGAATGCAGAACAAATCAAAACATTCACCCCCAGTCAAGAGATCTGGGTTAAATCCATCATTCTTTTGCTCACCATGCCACCCCAGTTTAGACCTGGCCATATGCAAATCAGTCTTGACCCTGTGCCTCATGTGAACAGTCCAGCCCGAACTGCCAAGCCAGGTCCTCCCTGGACTGGAAACAAGCATCCTAGGACCGGTTTCGGGGTTTCACCCTCTTCAGCCAGGATAGCTTGATTCCAGTGGCACAGTGAGCCCAGGACCCACGTCTGGGCATACCTGGCGCACTTAGGGCGAGAAAGCAAAAGACACACAATTGATGGACGGAATGCAGAACAAATCAAAACATTCACCCCCAGTCAAGAGATCTGGGTTAAATCCATCATTCTTTTGCTCACCATGCCACCCCAGTTTAGACCTGGCCATATGCAAATCAGTCTTGACCCTGTGCCTCATGGGAACAGTCCAGCCCGAACTGCCAAGCCAGGTCCTCCCTGGACTGGAAACAAGCATCCTAGGACCGATTTCGGGGTTTCACCCCTCTTCAGCCAGGATAGCTTGATTCCAGTGGCACAGTGAGCCCAGGACCCACGTCTGGGCATACCTGGCGCACTTAGGGCGAGAAAGCAAAAGACACACAATTGATGGACGGAATGCAGAACAAATCAAAACATTCACCCCCAGTCAAGAGATCTGGGTTAAATCCATCATTCTTTTGCTCACCATGCCACCCCAGTTTAGACCTGGCCATATGCAAATCAGTCTTGACCCTGTGCCTCATGTGAACAGTCCAGCCCGAACTGCCAAGCCAGGTCCTCCCTGGACTGGAAACAAGCATCCTAGGACCGGTTTCGGGGTTTCACCCCTCTTCAGCCAGGATAGCTTGATTCCAGTGGCACAGTGAGCCCAGGACCCACGTCTGGGCATACCTGGCGCACTTAGGGCGAGAAAGCAAAAGACACACAATTGATGGACGGAATGCAGAACAAATCAAAACATTCACCCCCAGTCAAGAGATCTGGGTTAAATCCATCATTCTTTTGCTCACCATGCCACCCCAGTTTAGACCTGGCCATATGCAAATCAGTCTTGACCCTGTGCCTCATGGGAACAGTCCAGCCCGAACTGCCAAGCCAGGTCCTCCCTGGACTGGAAACAAGCATCCTAGGACCGATTTCGGGGTTTCACCCCTCTTCAGCCAGGATAGCTTGATTCCAGTGGCACAGTGAGCCCAGGACCCACGTCTGGGCATACCTGGCGCACTTAGGGCGAGAAAGCAAAAGACACACAATTGATGGACGGAATGCAGAACAAATCAAAACATTCACCCCCAGTCAAGAGATCTGGGTTAAATCCATCATTCTTTTGCTCACCATGCCACCCCAGTTTAGACCTGGCCATATGCAAATCAGTCTTGACCCTGTGCCTCATGGGAACAGTCCAGCCCGAACTGCCAAGCCAGGTCCTCCCTGGACTGGAAACAAGCATCCTAGGACCGGTTTCGGGGTTTCACCCCTCTTCAGCCAGGATAGCTTGATTCCAGTGGCACAGTGAGCCCAGGACCCACGTCTGGGCATACCTGGCGCACTTAGGGCGAGAAAGCAAAAGACACACAATTGATGGACGGAATGCAGAACAAATCAAAACATTCACCCCCAGTCAAGAGATCTAAGTTAAATCCATCATTCTTTTGCTCACCATGCCACCCCAGTTTAGACCTGGCCATATGCAAATCAGTCTTGACCCTGTGCCTCATGGGAACAGTCCAGCCCGAACTGCCAAGCCAGGTCCTCCCTGGACTGGAAACAAGCATCCTAGGACCGGTTTCGGGGTTTCACCCCTCTTCAGCCATGATAGCTTGATTCCAGTGGCACAGTGAGCCCAGGACCCACGTCTGGGCATACCTGGCGCACTTAGGGCGAGAAAGCAAAAGACACACAATTGATGGACGGAATGCAGAACAAATCAAAACATTCACCCCCAGTCAAGAGATCTGGGTTAAATCCATCATTCTTTTGCTCACCATGCCACCCCAGTTTAGACCTGGCCATATGCAAATCAGTCTTGACCCTGTGCCTCATGGGAACAGTCCAGCCCGAACTGCCAAGCCAGGTCCTCCCTGGACTGGAAACAAGCATCCTAGGACCGGTTTCGGGGTTTCACCCTCTTCAGCCAGGATAGCTTGATTCCAGTGGCACAGTGAGCCCAGGACCCACGTCTGGGCATACCTGGCGCACTTAGGGCGAGAAAGCAAAAGACACACAATTGATGGACGGAATGCAGAACAAATCAAAACATTCACCCCCAGTCAAGAGATCTGGGTTAAATCCATCATTCTTTTGCTCACCATGCCACCCCAGTTTAGACCTGGCCATATGCAAATCAGTCTTGACCCTGTGCCTCATGGGAACAGTCCAGCCCGAACTGCCAAGCCAGGTCCTCCCTGGACTGGAAACAAGCATCCTAGGACCGATTTCGGGGTTTCACCCCTCTTCAGCCAGGATAGCTTGATTCCAGTGGCACAGTGAGCCCAGGACCCACGTCTGGGCATACCTGGCGCACTTAGGGCGAGAAAGCAAAAGACACACAATTGATGGACGGAATGCAGAACAAATCAAAACATTCACCCCCAGTCAAGAGATCTGGGTTAAATCCATCATTCTTTTGCTCACCATGCCACCCCAGTTTAGACCTGGCCATATGCAAATCAGTCTTGACCCTGTGCCTCATGGGAACAGTCCAGCCCGAACTGCCAAGCCAGGTCCTCCCTGGACTGGAAACAAGCATCCTAGGACCGGCTTCGGGGTTTCACCCCTCTTCAGCCAGGATAGCTTGATTCCAGTGGCACAGTGAGCCCAGGACCCACGTCTGGGCATACCTGGCGCACTTAGGGCGAGAAAGCAAAAGACACACAATTGATGGACGGAATGCAGAACAAATCAAAACATTCACCCCCAGTCAAGAGATCTAAGTTAAATCCATCATTCTTTTGCTCACCATGCCACCCCAGTTTAGACCTGGCCATATGCAAATCAGTCTTGACCCTGTGCCTCATGGGAACAGTCCAGCCCGAACTGCCAAGCCAGGTCCTCCCTGGACTGGAAACAAGCATCCTAGGACCGGTTTCGGGGTTTCACCCCTCTTCAGCCATGATAGCTTGATTCCAGTGGCACAGTGAGCCCAGGACCCACGTCTGGGCATACCTGGCGCACTTAGGGCGAGAAAGCAAAAGACACACAATTGATGGACGGAATGCAGAACAAATCAAAACATTCACCCCCAGTCAAGAGATCTGGGTTAAATCCATCATTCTTTTGCTCACCATGCCACCCCAGTTTAGACCTGGCCATATGCAAATCAGTCTTGACCCTGTGCCTCATGGGAACAGTCCAGCCCGAACTGCCAAGCCAGGTCCTCCCTGGACTGGAAACAAGCATCCTAGGACCGGTTTCGGGGTTTCACCCTCTTCAGCCAGGATAGCTTGATTCCAGTGGCACAGTGAGCCCAGGACCCACGTCTGGGCATACCTGGCGCACTTAGGGCGAGAAAGCAAAAGACACACAATTGATGGACGGAATGCAGAACAAATCAAAACATTCACCCCCAGTCAAGAGATCTGGGTTAAATCCATCATTCTTTTGCTCACCATGCCACCCCAGTTTAGACCTGGCCATATGCAAATCAGTCTTGACCCTGTGCCTCATGGGAACAGTCCAGCCCGAACTGCCAAGCCAGGTCCTCCCTGGACTGGAAACAAGCATCCTAGGACCGGCTTCGGGGTTTCACCCCTCTTCAGCCAGGATAGCTTGATTCCAGTGGCACAGTGAGCCCAGGACCCACGTCTGGGCATACCTGGCGCACTTAGGGCGAGAAAGCAAAGACACACAATTGATGGACGGAATGCAGAACAAATCAAAACATTCACCCCCAGTCAAGAGATCTGGGGTAAATCCATCATTCTTTTGCTCACCATGCCACCCCAGTTTAGACCTGGCCATATGCAAATCAGTCTTGACCCTGTGCCTCATGGGAACAGTCCAGCCCGAACTGCCAAGCCAGGTCCTCCCTGGACTGGAAACAAGCATCCTAGGACCGGTTTCGGGGTTTCACCCTCTTCAGCCAGGATAGCTTGATTCCAGTGGCACAGTGAGCCCAGGACCCACGTCTGGGCATACCTGGCGCACTTAGGACGAGAAAACAAAAGACACACAATTGATGGACGGAATGCAGAACAAATCAAAACATTCACCCCCAGTCAAGAGATCTGGGTTAAATCCATCATTCTTTTGCTCACCATGCCACCCCAGTTTAGACCTGGCCATATGCAAATCAGTCTTGACCCTGTGCCTCATGGGAACAGTCCAGCCCGAACTGCCAAGCCAGGTCCTCCCTGGACTGGAAACAAGCATCCTAGGACCGGCTTCGGGGTTTCACCCTCTTCAGCCAGGATAGCTTGATTCCAGTGGCACAGTGAGCCCAGGACCCACGTCTGGGCATACCTGGCGCACTTAGGGCGAGAAAGCAAAAGACACACAATTGATGGACGGAATGCAGAACAAATCAAAACATTCACCCCCAGTCAAGAGATCTGGGTTAAATCCATCATTCTTTTGCTCACCATGCCACCCCAGTTTAGACCTGGCCATATGCAAATCAGTCTTGACCCTGTGCCTCATGGGAACAGTCCAGCCCGAACTGCCAAGCCAGGTCCTCCCTGGACTGGAAACAAGCATCCTAGGACCGGTTTCGGGTTTCACCCCTCTTCAGCCAGGATAGCTTGATTCCAGTGGCACAGTGAGCCCAGGACCCACGTCTGGGCATACCTGGCGCACTTAGGGCGAGAAAGCAAAAGACACACAATTGATGGACGGAATGCAGAACAAATCAAAACATTCACCCCCAGTCAAGAGATATGGGTTAAATCCATCATTCTTTTGCTCACCATGCCACCCCAGTTTAGACCTGGCCATATGCAAATCAGTCTTGACCCTGTGCCTCATGGGAACAGTCCAGCCCGAACTGCCAAGCCAGGTCCTCCCTGGCCTGGAAACAAGCATCCTAGGACCGGTTTCGGGGTTTCACCCCTCTTCAGCCAGGATAGCTTGATTCCAGTGGCACAGTGAGCCCAGGACCCACGTCTGGGCATACCTGGCGCACTTAGGGCGAGAAAGCAAAAGACACACAATTGATGGACGGAATGCAGAACAAATCAAAACATTCAGCCCCAGTCAAGAGATCTGGGTTAAATCCATCATTCTTTTGCTCACCATGCCACCCCAGTTTAGACCTGGCCATATGCAAATCAGTCTTGACCCTGTGCCTCATGGGAACAGTCCAGCCCGAACTGCCAAGCCAGGTCCTCCCTGGACTGGAAACAAGCATCCTAGGACCGGTTTCGGGGTTTCACCCTCTTCAGCCAGGATAGCTTGATTCCAGTGGCACAGTGAGCCCAGGACCCACGTCTGGGCATACCTGGCGCACTTAGGGCGAGAAAGCAAAAGACACACAATTGATGGACGGAATGCAGAACAAATCAAAACATTCACCCCCAGTCAAGAGATCTGGGGTAAATCCATCATTCTTTTGCTCACCATGCCACCCCAGTTTAGACCTGGCCATATGCAAATCAGTCTTGACCCTGTGCCTCATGGGAACAGTCCAGCCCGAACTGCCAAGCCAGGTCCTCCCTGGACTGGAAACAAGCATCCTAGGACCGGTTTCGGGGTTTCACCCCTCTTCAGCCAGGATAGCTTGATTCCAGTGGCACAGTGAGCCCAGGACCCACGTCTGGGCATACCTGGCGCACTTAGGGCGAGAAAGCAAAAGAAACACAATTGATGGACGGAATGCAGAACAAATCAAAACATTCACCCCCAGTCAAGAGATCTGGGTTAAATCCATCATTCTTTTGCTCACCATGCCACCCCAGTTTAGACCTGGCCATATGCAAATCAGTCTTGACCCTGTGCCTCATGGGAACAGTCCAGCCCGAACTGCCAAGCCAGGTCCTCCCTGGACTGGAAACAAGCATCCTAGGACCGGTTTCGGGTTTCACCCCTCTTCAGCCAGGATAGCTTGATTCCAGTGGCACAGTGAGCCCAGGACCCACGTCTGGGCATACCTGGCGCACTTAGGGCGAGAAAGCAAAAGAAACACAATTGATGGACGGAATGCAGAACAAATCAAAACATTCACCCCCAGTCAAGAGATCTGGGTTAAATCCATCATTCTTTTGCTCACCATGCCACCCCAGTTTAGACCTGGCCATATGCAAATCAGTCTTGACCCTGTGCCTCATGGAAACAGTCCAGCCCGAACTGCCAAGCCAGGTCCTCCCTGGACTGGAAACAAGCATCCTAGGACCGGTTTCGGGGTTTCACCCCTCTTCAGCCAGGATAGCTTGATTCCAGTGGCACAGTGAGCCCAGGACCCACGTCTGGGCATACCTGGCGCACTTAGGGCGAGAAAGCAAAAGACACACAATTGATGGACGGAATGCAGAACAAATCAAAACATTCACCCCCAGTCAAGAGATCTGGGTTAAATCCATCATTCTTTTGCTCACCATGCCACCCCAGTTTAGACCTGGCCATATGCAAATCAGTCTTGACCCTGTGCCTCATGGGAACAGTCCAGCCCGAACTGCCAAGCCAGGTCCTCCCTGGACTGGAAACAAGCATCCTAGGACCGGTTTCGGGGTTTCACCCCTCTTCAGCCAGGATAGCTTGATTCCAGTGGCACAGTGAGCCCAGGACCCACGTCTGGGCATACCTGGCGCACTTAGGGCGAGAAAGCAAAAGACACACAATTGATGGACGGAATGCAGAACAAATCAAAACATTCACCCCCAGTCAAGAGATCTGGGTTAAATCCATCATTCTTTTGCTCACCATGCCACCCCAGTTTAGACCTGGCCATATGCAAATCAGTCTTGACCCTGTGCATCATGGGAACAGTCCAGCCCGAACTGCCAAGCCAGGTCCTCCCTGGACTGGAAACAAGCATCCTAGGACCGGTTTCGGGGTTTCACCCCTCTTCAGCCAGGATAGCTTGATTCCAGTGGCACAGTGAGCCCACGACCCACGTCTGGGCATACCTGGCGCACTTAGTGCGAGAAAGCAAAAGACACACAATTGATGGACGGAATGCAGAACAAATCAAAACATTCACCCCCAGTCAAGAGATCTGGGTTAAATCCATCATTCTTTTGCTCACCATGCCACCCCAGTTTAGACCTGGCCATATGCAAATCAGTCTTGACCCTGTGCCTCATTGGAACAGTCCAGCCCGAACTGCCAAGCCAGGTCCTCCCTGTACTGGAAACAAGCATCCTAGGACCGGTTTCGGGGTTTCACCCTCTTCAGCCAGGATAGCTTGATTCCAGTGGCACAGTGAGCCCAGGACCCACGTCTGGGCATACCTGGCGCACTTAGGGCGAGAAAGCAAAAGACACACAATTGATGGACGGAATGCAGAACAAATCAAAACATTCACCCCCAGTCAAGAGATCTGGGTTAAATCCATCATTCTTTTGCTCACCATGCCACCCCAGTTTAGACCTGGCCATATGCAAATCAGTCTTGACCCTGTGCCTCATGGGAACAGTCCAGCCCGAACTGCCAAGCCAGGTCCTCCCTGGACTGGAAACAAGCATCCTAGGACCGGTTTTGGGGTTTCACCCTCTTCAGCCAGGATAGCTTGATTCCAGTGGCACAGTGAGCCCAGGACCCACGTCTGGGCATACCTGGCGCACTTAGGGCGAGAAAGCAAAAGACACACAATTGATGGACGGAATGCAGAACAAATCAAAACATTCACCCCAGTCAAGAGATCTGGGTTAAATCCATCATTCTTTTGCTCACCATGCCACCCCAGTTTAGACCTGGCCATATGCAAATCAGTCTTGACCCTGTGCCTCATGGGAACAGTCCAGCCCGAACTGCCAAGCCAGGTCCTCCCTGGACTGGAAACAAGCATCCTAGGACCGGTCTCGGGGTTTCACCCCTCTTCAGCCAGGATAGCTTGATTCCAGTGGCACAGTGAGCCCAGGACCCACGTCTGGGCATACCTGGCGCACTTAGGGCGAGAAAGCAAAAGACACACAATTGATGGACGGAATGCAGAACAAATCAAAACATTCACCCCCAGTCAAGAGATCTGGGTTAAATCCATCATTCTTTTGCTCACCATGCCACCCCAGTTTAGACCTGGCCATATGCAAATCAGTCTTGACCCTGTGCCTCATGGGAACAGTCCAGCCCGAACTGCCAAGCCAGGTCCTCCCTGGACTGGAAACAAGCATCCTAGGACCGGTTTCGGGGTTTCACCCCTCTTCAGCCAGGATAGCTTGATTCCAGTGGCACAGTGAGCCCAGGACCCACGTCTGGGCATACCTGGCGCACTTAGGGCGAGAAAGCAAAAGACACACAATTGATGGACGGAATGCAGAACAAATCAAAACATTCACCCCCAGTCAAGAGATCTGGGTTAAATCCATCATTCTTTTGCTCACCATGCCACCCCAGTTTAGACCTGGCCATATGCAAATCAGTCTTGACCCTGTGCCTCATGGGAACAGTCCAGCCCGAACTGCCAAGCCAGGTCCTCCCTGGACTGGAAACAAGCATCCTAGGACCGGTTTCGGGTTTCACCCTCTTCAGCCAGGATAGCTTGATTCCAGTGGCACAGTGAGCCCAGGACCCACGTCTGGGTATACCTGGCGCACTTAGGGCAAGAAAGCAAAAGACACACAATTGATGGACGGAATGCAGAACAAATCAAAACATTCACCCCCAGTCAAGAGATCTGGGTTAAATCCATCATTCTTTTGCTCACCATGCCACCCCAGTTTAGACCTGGCCATATGCAAATCAGTCTTGACCCTGTGCCTCATGGGAACAGTCCAGCCAGAACTGCCAAGCCAGGTCCTCCCTGGACTGGAAACAAGCATCCTAGGACCGGTTTCGGGTTTCACCCTCTTCAGCCAGGATAGCTTGATTCCAGTGGCACAGTGAGCCCAGGACCCACATCTGTGCATACCTGGCGCACTTAGGGCGAGAAAGCAAAAGACACACAATTGATGGACGGAATGCAGAACAAATCAAAACATTCACCCCCAGTCAAGAGATCTGGGTTAAATCCATCATTCTTTTGCTCACCATGCCACCCCAGTTTAGACCTGGCCATATGCAAATCAGTCTTGACCCTGTGCCTCATGGGAACAGTCCAGCCCGAACTGCCAAGCCAGGTCCTCCCTGGACTGGAAACAAGCATCCTAGGACCGGTTTCGGGGTTTCACCCCTCTTCAGCCACGATAGCTTGATTTCAGTGGCACAGTGAGCCCAGGACCCACGTCTGGGCATACCTGGCGCACTTAGGGCGAGAAAGCAAAAGACACACAATTGATGGACGGAATGCAGAACAAATCAAAACATTCACCCCCAGTCAAGAGATCTGGGTTAAATCCATCATTCTTTTGCTCACCATGCCACCCCAGTTTAGACCTGGCCATATGCAAATCAGTCTTGACCCTGTGCCTCATGGGAACAGTCCAGCCCGAACTGCCAAGCCAGGTCCTCCCTGGACTGGAAACAAGCATCCTAGGACCGGCTTCGGGGTTTCACCCCTCTTCAGCCAGGATAGCTTGATTCCAGTGGCACAGTGAGCCCAGGACCCACGTCTGGGCATACCTGGCGCACTTAGGGCGAGAAAGCAAAAGACACACAATTGATGGACGGAATGCAGAACAAATCAAAACATTCACCCCCAGTCAAGAGATCTGGGTTAAATCCATCATTCTTTTGCTCACCATGCCACCCCAGTTTAGACCTGGCCATATGCAAATCAGTCTTGACCCTGTGCCTCATGGGAACAGTCCAGCCCGAACTGCCAAGCCAGGTCCTCCCTGGACTGGAAACAAGCATCCTAGGACCGGTTTCGGGGTTTCACCCCTCTTCAGCCAGGATAGCTTGATTCCAGTGGCACAGTGAGCCCAGGACCCACGTCTGGGCATACCTGGCGCACTTAGGGCGAGAAAGCAAAAGACACACAATTGATGGACGGAATGCAGAACAAATCAAAACATTCACCCCCCGTCAAGAGATCTGGGTTAAATCCATCATTCTTTTGCTCACCATGCCACCCCAGTTTAGACCTGGCCATATGCAAATCAGTCTTGATCCTGTGCCTCATGGGAACAGTCCAGCCCGAACTGCCAAGCCAGGTCCTCCCTGGACTGGAAACAAGCATCCTAGGACCGGTTTCGGGTTTCACCCCTCTTCAGCCAGGATAGCTTGATTCCAGTGGCACAGTGAGCCCAGGACCCACGTCTGGGCATACCTGGCGCACTTAGGGCGAGAAAGCAAAAGACACACAATTGATGGACGGAATGCAGAACAAATCAAAACATTCACCCCCAGACAAGAGATCTGGGTTAAATCCATCATTCTTTTGCTCACCATGCCACCCCAGTTTAGACCTGGCCATATGCAAATCAGTCTTGACCCTGTGCCTCATGGGAACAGTCCAGCCCGAACTGCCAAGCCAGGTCCTCCCTGGACTGGAAACAAGCATCCTAGGACCGGTTTCGGGGTTTCACCCCTCTTCAGCCAGGATAGCTTGATTCCAGTGGCACAGTGAGCCCAGGACCCACGTCTGGGCATACCTGGCGCACTTAGGGCGAGAAAGCAAAAGACACACAATTGATGGACGGAATGCAGAACAAATCAAAACATTCACCCCCAGTCAAGAGATCTGGGTTAAATCCATCATTCTTTTGCTCACCATGCCACCCCAGTTTAGACCTGGCCATATGCAAATCAGTCTTGACCCTGTGCCTCATGGGAACAGTCCAGCCCGAACTGCCAAGCCAGGTCCTCCCTGGACTGGAAACAAGCATCCTAGGACCGGTTTCGGGGTTTCACCCTCTTCAGCCAGGATAGCTTGATTCCAGTGGCACAGTGAGCCCAGGACCCACGTCTGGGCATACCTGGCGCACTTAGGGCGAGAAAGCAAAAGACACACAATTGATGGACGGAATGCAGAACAAATCAAAACATTCACCCCCAGTCAAGAGATCTGGGTTAAATCCATCATTCTTTTGCTCACCATGCCACCCCAGTTTAGACCTGGCCATATGCAAATCAGTCTTGACCCTGTGCCTCATGGAAACAGTCCAGCCCGAACTGCCAAGCCAGGTCCTCCCTGGACTGGAAACAAGCATCCTAGGACCGGTTTCGGGGTTTCACCCTCTTCAGCCAGGATAGCTTGATTCCAGTGGCACAGTGAGCCCAGGACCCACGTCTGGGCATACCTGGCGCACTTAGGGCGAGAAAGCAAAAGACACACAATTGATGGACGGAATGCAGAACAAATCAAAACATTCACCCCCAGTCAAGAGATCTGGGTTAAATCCATCATTCTTTTGCTCACCATGCCACCCCAGTTTAGACCTGGCCATATGCAAATCAGTCTTGACCCTGTGCCTCATGGGAACAGTCCAGCCCGAACTGCCAAGCCAGGTCCTCCTGGACTGGAAACAAGCATCCTAGGACCGGTTTCGGGGTTTCACCCTCTTCAGCCAGGATAGCTTGATTCCAGTGGCACAGTGAGCCCAGGACCCACGTCTGGGCATACCTGGCGCACTTAGGGCGAGAAAGCAAAAGACACACAATTGATGGACGGAATGCAGAACAAATCAAAACATTCACCCCCAGTCAAGAGAGCTGGGTTAAATCCATCATTCTTTTGCTCACCATGCCACCCCAGTTTAGACCTGGCCATATGCAAATCAGTCTTGACCCTGTGCATCATGGGAACAGTCCAGCCCGAACTGCCAAGCCAGGTCCTCCCTGGACTGGAAACAAGCATCCTAGGACCGGTTTCGGGTTTCACCCCTCTTCAGCCAGGATAGCTTGATTCCAGTGGCACAGTGAGCCCAGGACCCACGTCTGGGCATACCTGGCGCACTTAGTGCGAGAAAGCAAAAGACACACAATTGATGGACGGAATGCAGAACAAATCAAAACATTCACCCCCAGTCAAGAGATCTGGGTTAAATCCATCATTCTTTTGCTCACCATGCCACCCCAGTTTAGACCTGGCCATATGCAAATCAGTCTTGACCCTGTGCCTCATTGGAACAGTCCAGCCCGAACTGCCAAGCCAGGTCCTCCCTGGACTGGAAACAAGCATCCTAGGACCGGTTTCGGGGTTTCACCCTCTTCAGCCAGGATAGCTTGATTCCAGTGGCACAGTGAGCCCAGGACCCACGTCTGGGCATACCTGGCGCACTTAGGGCGAGAAAGCAAAAGACACACAATTGATGGACGGAATGCAGAACAAATCAGAACATTCACCCCCAGTCAAGAGATCTGGGTTAAATCCATCATTCTTTTGCTCACCATGCCACCCCAGTTTAGACCTGGCCATATGCAAATCAGTCTTGACCCTGTGCCTGATGGGAACAGTCCAGCCCGAACTGCCAAGCCAGGTCCTCCCTGGACTGGAAACAAGCATCCTAGGACCGGCTTTGGGGTTTCACCCCTCTTCAGCCAGGATAGCTTGATTCCAGTGGCACAGTGAGCCCAGGACCCACGTCTGGGCATACCTGGCGCACTTAGGGCGAGAAAGCAAAAGACACACAATTGATGGACGGAATGCAGAACAAATCAAAACATTCACCCCCAGTCAAGAGATCTGGGTTAAATCCATCATTCTTTTGCTCACCATGCCACCCCAGTTTAGACCTGGCCATATGCAAATCAGTCTTGACCCTGTGCCTCATGGGAACAGTCCAGCCCGAACTGCCAAGCCAGGTCCTCCCTGGACTGGAAACAAGCATCCTAGGACCGGTTTCGGGGTTTCACCCTCTTCAGCCAGGATAGCTTGATTCCAGTGGCACAGTGAGCCCAGGACCCACGTCTGGGCATACCTGGCGCACTTAGGGCGAGAAAGCAAAAGACACACAATTGATGGACGGAATGCAGAACAAATCAAAACATTCACCCCCAGTCAAAGGATCTGGGTTAAATCCATCATTCTTTTGCTCATCATGCCACCCCAGTTTAGACCTGGCCATATGCAAATCAGTCTTGACCCTGTGCCTCATGGGAACAGTCCAGCCCGAACTGCCAAGCCAGGTCCTCCCTGGACTGGAAACAAGCATCCTAGGACCGGTTTCGGGGTTTCACCCCTCTTCAGCCAGGATAGCTTGATTCCAGTGGCACAGTGAGCCCAGGACCCACGTCTGGGCATACCTGGCGCACTTAGGGCAAGAAAGCAAAAGACACACAATTGATGGACGGAATGCAGAACAAATCAAAACATTCACCCCCAGTCAAGAGATCTGGGTTAAATCCATCATTCTTTTGCTCACCATGCCACCCCAGTTTAGACCTGGCCATATGCAAATCAGTCTTGACCCTGTGCCTCATGGGAACAGTCCAGCCCGAACTGCCAAGCCAGGTCCTCCCTGGACTGGAAACAAGCATCCTAGGACCGGTTTCGGGTTTCACCCTCTTCAGCCAGGATAGCTTGATTCCAGTGGCACAGTGAGCCCAGGACCCACATCTGTGCATACCTGGCGCACTTAGGGCGAGAAAGCAAAAGACACACAATTGATGGACGGAATGCAGAACAAATCAAAACATTCACCCCCAGTCAAGAGATCTGGGTTAAATCCATCATTCTTTTGCTCACCATGCCACCCCAGTTTAGACCTGGCCATATGCAAATCAGTCTTGACCCTGTGCCTCATGGGAACAGTCCAGCCCGAACTGCCAAGCCAGGTCCTCCCTGGACTGGAAACAAGCATCCTAGGACCGGTTTCGGGGTTTCACCCCTCTTCAGCCAGGATAGCTTGATTTCAGTGGCACAGTGAGCCCAGGACCCACGTCTGGGCATACCTGGCGCACTTAGGGCGAGAAAGCAAAAGACACACAATTGATGGACGGAATGCAGAACAAATCAAAACATTCACCCCCAGTCAAGAGATCTGGGTTAAATCCATCATTCTTTTGCTCACCATGCCACCCCAGTTTAGACCTGGCCATATGCAAATCAGTCTTGACCCTGTGCCTCATGGGAACAGTCCAGCCCGAACTGCCAAGCCAGGTCCTCCCTGGACTGGAAACAAGCATCCTAGGACCGGTTTCGGGGTTTCACCCTCTTCAGCCAGGATAGCTTGATTCCAGTGGCACAGTGAGCCCAGGACCCACGTCTGGGCATACCTGGCGCACTTAGGGCGAGAAAGCAAAAGACACACAATTGATGGACGGAATGCAGAACAAATCAAAACATTCACCCCCAGTCAAGAGATCTGGGTTAAATCCATCATTCTTTTGCTCACCATGCCACCCCAGTTTAGACCTGGCCATATGCAAATCAATCTTGACCCTGTGCCTCATGGGAACAGTCCAGCCCGAACTGCCAAGCCAGGTCCTCCCTGGACTGGAAACAAGAATCCTAGGACCGGTTTCGGGGTTTCACCCTCTTCAGCCAGGATAGCTTGATTCCAGTGGCACAGTGAGCCCAGGACCCACGTCTGGGCATACCTGGCGCACTTAGGGCGAGAAAGCAAAAGACACACAATTGATGGACGGAATGCAGAACAAATCAAAACATTCACCCCCAGTCAAGAGATCTGGGTTAAATCCATCATTCTTTTGCTCACCATGCCACCCCAGTTTAGACCTGGCCATATGCAAATCAGTCTTGACCCTGTGCCTCATGGAAACAGTCCAGCCCGAACTGCCAAGCCAGGTCCTCCCTGGACTGGAAACAAGCATCCTAGGACCGGTTTCGGGGTTTCACCCCTCTTCAGCCAGGATAGCTTGATTCCAGTGGCACAGTGAGCCCAGGACCCACGTCTGGGCATACCTGGCGCACTTAGGGCGAGAAAGCAAAAGACACACAATTGATGGACGGAATGCAGAACAAATCAAAACATTCACCCCCAGTCAAGAGATCTGGGTTAAATCCATCATTCTTTTGCTCACCATGCCACCCCAGTTTAGACCTGGCCATATGCAAATCAGTCTTGACCCTGTGCCTCATGGGAACAGTCCAGCCCGAACTGCCAAGCCAGGTCCTCCCTGGACTGGAAACAAGCATCCTAGGACCGGTTTCGGGGTTTCACCCCTCTTCAGCCAGGATAGCTTGATTCCAGTGGCACAGTGAGCCCAGGACCCACGTCTGGGCATACCTGGCGCACTTAGGGCGAGAAAGCAAAAGACACACAATTGATGGACGGAATGCAGAACAAATCAAAACATTCACCCCCAGTCAAGAGATCTGGGTTAAATCCATCATTCTTTTGCTCACCATGCCACCCCAGTTTAGACCTGGCCATATGCAAATCAGTCTTGACCCTGTGCCTCATGGGAACAGTCCAGCCCGAACTGCCAAGCCAGGTCCTCCCTGGACTGGAAACAAGCATCCTAGGACCGGTTTCAGGGTTTCACCCTCTTCAGCCAGGATAGCTTGATTCCAGTGGCACAGTGAGCCCAGGACCCACGTCTGGGCATACCTGGCGCACTTAGGGCGAGAAAGCAAAAGACACACAATTGATGGACGGAATACAGAACAAATCAAAACATTCACCCCCAGTCAAGAGATCTGGGTTAAATCCATCATTCTTTTGCTCACCATGCCACCCCAGTTTAGACCTGGCCATATGCAAATCAGTCTTGACCCTGTGCCTCATGGGAACAGTCCAGCCCGAACTGCCAAGCCAGGTCCTCCCTGGACTGGAAACAAGCATCCTAGGACCGGTTTCGGGGTTTCACCCTCTTCAGCCAGGATAGCTTGATTCCAGTGGCACAGTGAGCCCAGGACCCACGTCTGGGCATACCTGGCGCACTTAGGGCGAGAAAGCAAAAGACACACAATTGATGGACGGAATGCAGAACAAATCAAAACATTCACCCCCAGTCAAGAGATCTGGGTTAAATCCATCATTCTTTTGCTCACCATGCCACCCCAGTTTAGACCTGGCCATATGCAAATCAGTCTTGACCCTGTGCCTCATGGGAACAGTCCAGCCCGAACTGCCAAGCCAGGTCCTCCCTGGACTGGAAACAAGCATCCTAGGACCGGTTTCGGGGTTTCACCCTCTTCAGCCAGGATAGCTTGATTCCAGTGGCACAGTGAGCCCAGGACCCACGTCTGGGCATACCTGGCGCACTTAGGGCGAGAAAGCAAAAGACACACAATTGATGGACGGAATGCAGAACAAATCAAAACATTCACCCCCAGTCAAGAGATCTGGGTTAAATCCATCATTCTTTTGCTCACCATGCCACCCCAGTTTAGACCTGGCCATATGCAAATCAGTCTTGACCCTGTGCCTCATGGGAACAGTCCAGCCCGAACTGCCAAGCCAGGTCCTCCCTGGACTGGAAACAAGCATCCTAGGACCGGTTTCGGGGTTTCACCCCTCTTCAGCCAGGATAGCTTGATTCCAGTGGCACAGTGAGCCCAGGACCCACGTCTGGGCATACCTGGCGCACTTAGGGCGAGAAAGCAAAAGACACACAATTGATGGACGGAATGCAGAACAAATCAAAACATTCACCCCCAGTCAAGAGATCTGGGTTAAATCCATCATTCTTTTGCTCACCATGCCACCCCAGTTTAG
Source organism: Calotriton arnoldi (assembly GCA_963921515.1). NCBI lineage: Eukaryota > Metazoa > Chordata > Amphibia > Caudata > Salamandridae > Calotriton > Calotriton arnoldi. The sequence goes on from CAWUFW010000206.1 coordinate 5,047,140, forward strand.
ACCTGGCCATATGCAAATCAGTCTTGACCCTGTGCCTCATGGGAACAGTCCAGCCCGAACTGCCAAGCCAGGTCCTCCCTGGACTGGAAACAAGCATCCTAGGACCGGTTTCGGGGTTTCACCCCTCTTCAGCCAGGATAGCTTGATTCCAGTGGCACAGTGAGCCCAGGACCCACGTCTGGGTATACCTGGCGCACTTAGGGCAAGAAAGCAAAAGACACACAATTGATGGACGGAATGCAGAACAAATCAAAACATTCACCCCCAGTCAAGAGATCTGGGTTAAATCCGTCATTCTTTTGCTCACCATGCCACCCCAGTTTAGACCTGGCCATATGCAAATCAGTCTTGACCCTGTGCCTCATGGGAACAGTCCAGCCCGAACTGCCAAGCCAGGTCCTCCCTGGACTGGAAACAAGCATCCTAGGACCGGTTTCGGGGTTTCACCCTCTTCAGCCAGGATAGCTTGATTCCAGTGGCACAGTGAGCCCAGGACCCACATCTGTGCATACCTGGCGCACTTAGGGCGAGAAAGCAAAAGACACACAATTGATGGACGGAATGCAGAACAAATCAAAACATTCACCCCCAGTCAAGAGATCTGGGTTAAATCCATCATTCTTTTGCTCACCATGCCACCCCAGTTTAGACCTGGCCATATGCAAATCAGTCTTGACCCTGTGCCTCATGGGAACAGTCCAGCCCGAACTGCCAAGCCAGGTCCTCCCTGGACTGGAAACAAGCATCCTAGGACCGGTTTCGGGGTTTCACCCCTCTTCAGCCAGGATAGCTTGATTTCAGTGGCACAGTGAGCCCAGGACCCACGTCTGGGCATACCTGGCGCACTTAGGGCGAGAAAGCAAAAGACACACAATTGATGGACGGAATGCAGAACAAATCAAAACATTCACCCCCAGTCAAGAGATCTGGGTTAAATCCATCATTCTTTTGCTCACCATGCCACCCCAGTTTAGACCTGGCCATATGCAAATCAGTCTTGACCCTGTGCCTCATGGGAACAGTCCAGCCCGAACTGCCAAGCCAGGTCCTCCCTGGACTGGAAACAAGCATCCTAGGACCGGTTTCGGGTTTCACCCTCTTCAGCCAGGATAGCTTGATTCCAGTGGCACAGTGAGCCCAGGACCCACGTCTGGGCATACCTGGCGCACTTAGGGCGAGAAAGCAAAAGACACACAATTGATGGACGGAATGCAGAACAAATCAAAACATTCACCCCCAGTCAAGAGATCTGGGTTAAATCCATCATTCTTTTGCTCACCATGCCACCCCAGTTTAGACCTGGCTATATGCAAATCAATCTTGACCCTGTGCCTCATGGGAACAGTCCAGCCCGAACTGCCAAGCCAGGTCCTCCCTGGACTGGAAACAAGCATCCTAGGACCGGTTTCGGGGTTTCACCCCTCTTCAGCCAGGATAGCTTGATTCCAGTGGCACAGTGAGCCCAGGACCCACGTCTGGGCATACCTGGCGCACTTAGGGCGAGAAAGCAAAAGACACACAATTGATGGACGGAATGCAGAACAAATCAAAACATTCACCCCCAGTCAAGAGATCTGGGTTAAATCCATCATTCTTTTGCTCACCATGCCACCCCAGTTTAGACCTGGCCATATGTAAATCAGTCTTGACCCTGTGCCTCATGGAAACAGTCCAGCCCGAACTGCCAAGCCAGGTCCTCCCTGGACTGGAAACAAGCATCCTAGGACCGGTTTCGGGGTATCACCCCTCTTCAGCCAGGATAGCTTGATTCCAGTGGCAAAGTGAGGCCAGGACCCACGTCTGGGCATACCTGGCGCACTTAGGGCGAGAAAGCAAAAGACACACAATTGATGGACGGAATGCAGAACAAATCAAAACATTCACCCCCAGTCAAGAGATCTGGGTTAAATCCATCATTCTTTTGCTCACCATGCCACCCCAGTTTAGACCTGGCCATATGCAAATCAGTCTTGACCCTGTGCCTCATGGGAACAGTCCAGCCCGAACTGCCAAGCCAGGTCCTCCCTGGACTGGAAACAAGCATCCTAGGACCGGTTTCGGGGTTTCACCCCTCTTCAGCCAGGATAGCTTGATTCCAGTGGCACAGTGAGCCCAGGACCCACGTCTGGGCATACCTGGCGCACTTAGGGCGAGAAAGCAAAAGACACACAATTGATGGACGGAATGCAGAACAAATCAAAACATTCACCCCCAGTCAAGAGATCTGGGTTAAATCCATCATTCTTTTGCTCACCATGCTACCCCAGTTTAGACCTGGCCATATGCAAATCAGTCTTGACCCTGTGCCTCATGGAAACAGTCCAGCCCGAACTGCCAAGCCAGGTCCTCCCTGGACTGGAAACAAGCATCCTAGGACCGGTTTCGGGGTTTCACCCCTCTTCAGCCAGGATAGCTTGATTCCAGTGGCACAGTGAGCCCAGGACCCACGTCTGGGCATACCTGGCGCACTTAGGGCGAGAAAGCAAAAGACACACAATTGATGGACGGAATGCAGAACAAATCAAAATATTCACCCCCAGTCAAGAGATCTGGGTTAAATCCATCATTCTTTTGCTCACCATGCCACCCCAGTTTAGACCTGGCCATATGCAAATCAGTCTTGACCCTGTGCCTCATGGGAACAGTCCAGCCCGAACTGCCAAGCCAGGTCCTCCCTGGACTGGAAACAAGCATCCTAGGACCGGTTTCAGGGTTTCACCCCTCTTCAGCCAGGATAGCTTGATTCCAGTGGCACAGTGAGCCCAGGACCCACGTCTGGGCATACCTGGCGCACTTAGGGCGAGAAAGCAAAAGACACACAATTGATGGACGGAATACAGAACAAATCAAAACATTCACCCCCAGTCAAGAGATCTGGGTTAAATCCATCATTCTTTTGCTCACCATGCCACCCCAGTTTAGACCTGGCCATATGCAAATCAGTCTTGACCCTGTGCCTCATGGGAACAGTCCAGCCCGAACTGCCAAGCCAGGTCCTCCCTGGACTGGAAACAAGCATCCTAGGACCGGTTTCGGGGTTTCACCCCTCTTCAGCCAGGATAGCTTGATTCCAGTGGCACAGTGAGCCCAGGACCCACGTCTGGGCATACCTGGCGCACTTAGGGCGAGAAAGCAAAAGACACACAATTGATGGACGGAATGCAGAACAAATCAAAACATTCACCCCCAGTCAAGAGATCTGGGTTAAATCCATCATTCTTTTGCTCACCATGCCACCCCAGTTTAGACCTGGCCATATGCAAATCAGTCTTGACCCTGTGCCTCATGGGAACAGTCCAGCCCGAACTGCCAAGCCAGGTCCTCCCTGGACTGGAAACAAGCATCCTAGGACCGGTTTCGGGGTTTCACCCCTCTTCAGCCAGGATAGCTTGATTCCAGTGGCACAGTGAGCCCAGGACCCACGTCTGGGCATACCTGGCGCACTTAGGGCGAGAAAGCAAAAGACACACAATTGATGGACGGAATGCAGAACAAATCAAAACATTCACCCCCAGTCAAGAGATCTGGGTTAAATCCATCATTCTTTTGCTCACCATGCCACCCCAGTTTAGACCTGGCCATATGCAAATCAGTCTTGACCCTGTGCCTCATGGGAACAGTCCAGCCCGAACTGCCAAGCCAGGTCCTCCCTGGACTGGAAACAAGCATCCTAGGACCGGTTTCGGGTTTCACCCCTCTTCAGCCAGGATAGCTTGATTCCAGTGGCACAGTGAGCCCAGGACCCACGTCTGGGCATACCTGGCGCACTTAGGGCGAGAAAGCAAAAGACACACAATTGATGGACGGAATGCAGAACAAATCAAAACATTCACCCCCAGTCAAGAGATCTGGGTTAAATCCATCATTCTTTTGCTCACCATGCCATCCCAGTTTAGACCTGGCCATATGCAAATCAGTCTTGACCCTGTGCCTCATGGGAACAGTCCAGCCCGAACTGCCAAGCCAGGTCCTCCCTGGACTGGAAACAAGCATCCTAGGACCGGTTTCGGGGTTTCACCCCTCTTCAGCCAGGATAGCTTGATTCCAGTGGCACAGTGAGCCCAGGACCCACGTCTGGGCATACCTGGCGCACTTAGGGCAAGAAAGCAAAAGACACACAATTGATGGACGGAATGCAGAACAAATCAAAACATTCACCCCCAGTCAAGAGATCTGGGTTAAATCCGTCATTCTTTTGCTCACCATGCCACCCCAGTTTAGACCTGGCCATATGCAAATCAGTCTTGACCCTGTGCCTCATGGGAACAGTCCAGCCCGAACTGCCAAGCCAGGTCCTCCCTGGACTGGAAACAAGCATCCTAGGACCGGTTTCGGGGTTTCACCCCTCTTCAGCCAGGATAGCTTGATTCCAGTGGCACAGTGAGCCCAGGACCCACGTCTGTGCATACCTGGCGCACTTAGGGCGAGAAAGCAAAAGACACACAATTGATGGACGGAATGCAGAACAAATCAAAACATTCACCCCCAGTCAAGAGATCTGGGTTAAATCCATCATTCTTTTGCTCACCATGCCACCCCAGTTTAGACCTGGCCATATGCAAATCAGTCTTGACCCTGTGCCTCATGGGAACAGTCCAGCCCGAACTGCCAAGCCAGGTCCTCCCTGGACTGGAAACAAGCATCCTAGGACCGGTTTCGGGGTTTCACCCCTCTTCAGCCAGGATAGCTTGATTTCAGTGGCACAGTGAGCCCAGGACCCACGTCTGGGCATACCTGGCGCACTTAGGGCGAGAAAGCAAAAGACACACAATTGATGGACGGAATGCAGAACAAATCAAAACATTCACCCCCAGTCAAGAGATCTGGGTTAAATCCATCATTCTTTTGCTCACCATGCCACCCCAGTTTAGACCTGGCCATATGCAAATCAGTCTTGACCCTGTGCCTCATGGGAACAGTCCAGCCCGAACTGCCAAGCCAGGTCCTCCCTGGACTGGAAACAAGCATCCTAGGACCGGCTTCGGGTTTCACCCCTCTTCAGCCAGGATAGCTTGATTCCAGTGGCACAGTGAGCCCAGGACCCACGTCTGGGCATACCTGGCGCACTTAGGGCGAGAAAGCAAAAGACACACAATTGATGGACGGAATGCAGAACAAATCAAAACATTCACCCCCAGTCAAGAGATCTGGGTTAAATCCATCATTCTTTTGCTCACCATGCCACCCCAGTTTAGACCTGGCTATATGCAAATCAATCTTGACCCTGTGCCTCATGGGAACAGTCCAGCCCGAACTGCCAAGCCAGGTCCTCCCTGGACTGGAAACAAGCATCCTAGGACTGGTTTCGGGGTTTCACCCCTCTTCAGCCAGGATAGCTTGATTCCAGTGGCACAGTGAGCCCAGGACCCACGTCTGGCCATACCTGGCGCACTTAGGGCGAGAAAGCAAAAGACACACAATTGATGGACGGAATGCAGAACAAATCAAAACATTCACCCCCAGTCAAGAGATCTGGGTTAAATCCATCATTCTTTTGCTCACCATGCCACCCCAGTTTAGACCTGGCCATATGTAAATCAGTCTTGACCCTGTGCCTCATGGAAACAGTCCAGCCCGAACTGCCAAGCCAGGTCCTCCTGGACTGGAAACAAGCATCCTAGGACCGGTTTCGGGGTTTCACCCCTCTTCAGCCAGGATAGCTTGATTCCAGTGGCACAGTGAGGCCAGGACCCACGTCTGGGCATACCTGGCGCACTTAGGGCGAGAAAGCAAAAGACACACAATTGATGGACGGAATGCAGAACAAATCAAAACATTCACCCCCAGTCAAGAGATCTGGGTTAAATCCATCATTCTTTTGCTCACCATGCCACCCCAGTTTAGACCTGGCCATATGCAAATCAGTCTTGACCCTGTGCCTCATGGGAACAGTCCAGCCCGAACTGCCAAGCCAGGTCCTCCCTGGACTGGAAACAAGCATCCTAGGACCGGTTTCGGGGTTTCACCCCTCTTCAGCCAGGATAGCTTGATTCCAGTGGCACAGTGAGCCCAGGACCCACGTCTGGGCATACCTGGCGCACTTAGGGCGAGAAAGCAAAAGACACACAATTGATGGACGGAATGCAGAACAAATCAAAACATTCACCCCCAGTCAAGAGATCTGGGTTAAATCCATCATTCTTTTGCTCACCATGCTACCCCAGTTTAGACCTGGCCATATGCAAATCAGTCTTGACCCTGTGCCTCATGGAAACAGTCCAGCCCGAACTGCCAAGCCAGGTCCTCCCTGGACTGGAAACAAGCATCCTAGGACCGGCTTCGGGGTTTCACCCTCTTCAGCCAGGATAGCTTGATTCCAGTGGCACAGTGAGCCCAGGACCCACGTCTGGGCATACCTGGCGCACTTAGGGCGAGAAAGCAAAAGACACACAATTGATGGACGGAATGCAGAACAAATCAAAACATTCACCCCCAGTCAAGAGATCTGGGTTAAATCCATCATTCTTTTGCTCACCATGCCACCCCAGTTTAGACCTGGCCATATGCAAATCAGTCTTGACCCTGTGCCTCATGGGAACAGTCCAGCCCGAACTGCCAAGCCAGGTCCTCCCTGGATTGGAAACAAGCATCCTAGGACCAGTTTCGGGGTTTCACCCTCTTCAGCCAGGATAGCTTGATTCCAGTGGCACAGTGAGCCCAGGACCCACGTCTGGGCATACCTGGCGCACTTAGGGCGAGAAAGCAAAAGACACACAATTGATGGACGGAATGCAGAACAAATCAAAACATTCACCCCCAGTCAAGAGATCTGGGTTAAATCCATCATTCTTTTGCTCACCATGCCACCCCAGTTTAGACCTGGCCATATGCAAATCAGTCTTGACCCTGTGCCTCATGGGAACAGTCCAGCCCGAACTGCCAAGCCAGGTCCTCCCTGGACTGGAAACAAGCATCCTAGGACCGGTCTCGGGGTTTCACCCTCTTCAGCCAGGATAGCTTGATTCCAGTGGCACAGTGAGCCCAGGACCCACGTCTGGGCATACCTGGCGCACTTAGGGCGAGAAAGCAAAAGACACACAATTGATGGACGGAATGCAGAACAAATCAAAACATTCACCCCCAGTCAAGAGATCTGGGTTAAATCTATCATTCTTTTGCTCACCATGCCACCCCAGTTTAGACCTGGCCATATGCAAATCAGTCTTGACCCTGTGCCTCATGGGAACAGTCCAGCCCGAACTGCCAAGCCAGGTCCTCCCTGGACTGGAAACAAGCATCCTAGGACCGGTTTCGGGGTTTCACCCTCTTCAGCCAGGATAGCTTGATTCCAGTGGCACAGTGAGCCCAGGACCCACGTCTGGGCATACCTGGCGCACTTAGGGCGAGAAAGCAAAAGACACACAATTGATGGACGGAATGCAGAACAAATCAAAACATTCACCCCCAGTCAAGAGATCTGGGTTAAATCCATCATTCTTTTGCTCACCATGCCACCCCAGTTTAGACCTGGCCATATGCAAATCAGTCTTGACCCTGTGCCTCATGGGAACAGTCCAGCCCGAACTGCCAAGCCAGGTCCTCCATGGACTGGAAACAAGCATCCTAGGACCGGTTTCGGGGTTTCACCACTCTTCAGCCAGGATAGCTTGATTCCAGTGGCACAGTGAGCCCAGGACCCACGTCTGGGCATACCTGGCGCACTTAGGGCGAGAAAGCAAAAGACACACAATTGATGGACGGAATGCAGAACAAATCAAAACATTCACCCCCAGTCAAGAGATCTGGGTTAAATCCATCATTCTTTTGCTCACCATGCCACCCCAGTTTAGACCTGGCCATATGCAAATCAGTCTTGACCCTGTGCCTCATGGGAACAGTCCAGCCCGAACTGCCAAGCCAGGTCCTCCCTGGACTGGAAACAAGCATCCTAGGACCGGTTTCGGGGTTTCACCCTCTTCAGCCAGGATAGCTTGATTCCAGTGGCACAGTGAGCCCAGGACCCACGTCTGGGCATTCCTGGCGCACTTAGGGCGAGAAAGCAAAAGACACACAATTGATGGACGGAATGCAGAACAAATCAAAACATTCACCCCCAGTCAAGAGATCTGGGTTAAATCCATCATTCTTTTGCTCACCATGCCACCCCAGTTTAGACCTGGCCATATGCAAATCAGTCTTGACCCTGTGCCTCATGGGAACAGTCCAGCCCGAACTGCCAAGCCAGGTCCTCCCTGGACTGGAAACAAGCATCCTAGGACCGGTTTTGGGGTTTCACCCCTCTTCAGCCAGGATAGCTTGATTCCAGTGGCACAGTGAGCCCAGGACCCACGTCTGGGCATACCTGGCGCACTTAGGGCGAGAAAGCAAAAGACACACAATTGATGGACGGAATGCAGAACAAATCAAAACATTCACCCCCAGTCAAGAGATCTGGGTTAAATCCATCATTCTTTTGCTCACCATGCCACCCCAGTTTAGACCTGGCCATATGCAAATCAGTCTTGACCCTGTGCCTCATGGAAACAGTCCAGCCCGAACTGCCAAGCCAGGTCCTCCCTGGACTGGAAACAAGCATCCTAGGACGGGTTCGGGGTTTCACCCCTCTTCAGCCAGGATAGCTTGATTCCAGTGGCACAGTGAGCCCAGGACCCACGTCTGGGCATACCTGGCGCACTTAGGGCGAGAAAGCAAAAGACACACAATTGATGGACGGAATGCAGATCAAATCAAAACATTCACCCCCAGTCAAGAGATCTGGGTTAAATCCATCATTCTTTTGCTCACCATGCCACCCCAGTTTAGACCTGGCCATATGCAAATCAGTCTTGACCCTGTGCCTCATGGGAACAGTCCAGCCCGAACTGCCAAGCCAGGTCCTCCCTGGACTGGAAACAAGCATCCTAGGACCGGTTTCGGGGTTTCACCCCTCTTCAGCCAGGATAGCTTGATTCCAGTGGCACAGTGAGCCCAGGACCCACGTCTGGGCATACCTGGCGCACTTAGGGCGAGAAAGCAAAAGACACACAATTGATGGACGGAATGCAGAACAAATCAAAACATTCACCCCCAGTCAAGAGATCTGGGTTAAATCCATCATTCTTTTGCTCACCATGCCACCCCAGTTTAGACCTGGCCATATGCAAATCAGTCTTGACCCTGTGCCTCATGGGAACAGTCCAGCCCGAACTGCCAAGCCAGGTCCTCCCTGGACTGGAAACAAGCATCCTAGGACCGGTTTCGGGGTTTCACCCCTCTTCAGCCAGGATAGCTTGATTCCAGTGGCACAGTGAGCCCAGGACCCACGTCTGGGCATACCTGGCGCACTTAGGGCGAGAAAGCAAAAGACACACAATTGATGGACGGAATGCAGAACAAATCAAAACATTCACCCCCAGTCAAGAGATCTGGGTTAAATCCATCATTCTTTTGCTCACCATGCCACCCCAGTTTAGACCTGGCCATATGCAAATCAGTCTTGACCCTGTGCCTCATGGGAACAGTCCAGCCCGAACTGCCAAGCCAGGTCCTCCCTGGACTGGAAACAAGCATCCTAGGACCGGTTTTGGGGTTTCACCCCTCTTCAGCCAGGATAGCTTGATTCCAGTGGCACAGTGAGCCCAGGACCCACGTCTGGGCATACCTGGCGCACTTAGGGCGAGAAAGCAAAAGACACACAATTGATGGACGGAATGCAGAACAAATCAAAACATTCACCCCCAGTCAAGAGATCTGGGTTAAATCCATCATTCTTTTGCTCACCATGCCACCCCAGTTTAGACCTGGCCATATGCAAATCAGTCTTGACCCTGTGCCTCATGGGAACAGTCCAGCCCGAACTGCCAAGCCAGGTCCTCCCTGGACTGGAAACAAGCATCCTAGGACCGGTTTCGGGGTTTCACCCTCTTCAGCCAGGATAGCTTGATTCCAGTGGCACAGTGAGCCCAGGACCCACGTCTGGGCATACCTGGCGCACTTAGGGCGAGAAAGCAAAAGACACACAATTGATGGACGGAATGCAGAAGAAATCAAAACATTCACCCCCAGTCAAGAGATCTGGGTTAAATCCATCATTCTTTTGCTCACCATGCCACCCCAGTTTAGACCTGGCCATATGCAAATCAGTCTTGACCCTGTGCCTCATGGGAACAGTCCAGCCCGAACTGCCAAGCCAGGTCCTCCCTGGACTGGAAACAAGCATCCTAGGACCGGTTTCGGGTTTCACCCCTCTTCAGCCAGGATAGCTTGATTCCAGTGACACAGTGAGCCCAGGACCCACGTCTGGGCATACCTGGTGCACTTAGGGCGAGAAAGCAAAAGACACACAATTGATGGACGGAATGCAGAACAAATCAAAACATTCACCCCCAGTCAAGAGATCTGGGTTAAATCCATCATTCTTTTGCTCACCATGCCACCCCAGTTTAGACCTGGCCATATGCAAATCAGTCTTGACCCTGTGCCTCATGGGAACAGTCCAGCCCGAACTGCCAAGCCAGGTCCTCCCTGGACTGGAAACAAGCATCCTAGGACCGGTTTCGGGGTTTCACCCCTCTTCAGCCAGGATAGCTTGATTCCAGTGGCACAGTGAGCCCAGGACCCACGTCTGGGCATACCTGGCACACTTAGGGCGAGAAAGCAAAAGACACACAATTGATGGACGGAATGCAGAACAAATCAAAACATTCACCCCCAGTCAAGAGATCTGGGTTAAATCCATCATTCTTTTGCTCACCATACCACCCCAGTTTAGACCTGGCCATATGCAAATCAGTCTTGACCCTGTGCCTCATGGGAACAGTCCAGCCCGAACTGCCAAGCCAGGTCCTCGCTGGACTGGAAACAAGCATCCTAGGACCGGTTTCGGGGTTTCACCCCTCTTCAGCCAGGATAGCTTGATTCCAGTGGCACAGTGAGCCCAGGACCCATGTCTGGGCATACCTGGCACACTTAGGGCGAGAAAGCAAAAGACACACAATTGATGGACGGAATGCAGAACAAATCAAAACATTCAATACAGCCTGGTGGAGAACATGCAAAGTGCGCATGACTGTTTGGCTGGCCCAAGACGGTCAGCCAAACCGTCATGCGCACTTACAGAGTGCCACTGTTAGAAATGGGATTTCTGGTTGGCTAGGGCTTGCGCCTAAGCCAGGCAGAAACCACCACTCTAGTCAGGGCAAGCGAGTTACACGCTGAAGATAACCCCTGCTCACCCCCTTGGTAGCTTGGCACGAGCAGTCAGGCTTATCCCAGAGGCAATGTGTAAAGCGTTTGCGCAACACACACACACAGCAGCAACACACTAGGCACACCACAAAAGAAACTCCACACAAGGTTATATACAAAATAGCCTTTGTATTATCATAAACACATTAGAATCATAATCACACATATACACTGTGCCAACTGGCACTAGGCAATATTCACAGTGGATTATATACACCGGACAGGGCCAATTGGGCCACTGTCAGAACCTTTAGAAAGCACTAGTAACAAATGTAAAACACAACCAGTAACTACTGGCAAAATACTGTACTCAGCACTTTATCACCTTAGCAATAGGCACCATCCTAAAACATCATAGCATAAACACATTATGCATTTCAGCAGGCATAAACACATTATGCAGTAGGCATCACATTAGGCATAAACCGTGCACCAAAGTAACACTGCAAAAGTGCACACAGCACCTTAGCCTACACACTGAACTGACCCCAGGCCAACTGGCCTTTCACTGGGGCCCCAATGCCCTATGTCCAGAAAGTCAGGGCTTGTAACTGGGGCCTTCCACTGGCCCTTTTTGCTGCCACTGCAGCAAAAGCAAAGTGCGCAATGCGCTGGGGGCGAAGGAGCGCACCTCCCTCCTTCCTGGCAGGAAAGATACTAACTATGCCCCCGTTGTTGCAGCTGCCCGCTACTGCGTTGCGGCCGTGAAGATAAGCCAGCAATGGCAACAACTGTGCAAGGTGGAGCCCCACTCCGGGACTCTGAGACACAAAATTGCCCCCACGGTGCAGCTGCCCGCAACTGCGGTGCAGCTGTGAAGATCAATAAAGACACTGGCACTAAACGTGCCTCGGGAGCTCCCCTCACAGCCCCCACTCACCGGGGGTCGTCCGGTACCTCCTCTCTGCACCCATGATACTTCGTGGAGCCCTCCTCACTGGGCTCCTCCATGTGCCACTCGCTTGGCACCAACGATCACGTAGGTTTCAGCCCCACTCTCCGGGCTGTTCGGGGACTCCTCTGGTCTCCTCTGGTGCCGCTCCCGACACCCGCAACCGCAGCAGGGGACAGGCACCGACAATGTGCCTCGACCGGGACCTCTCCTGACTCCTTCCTCGTAGGCGCGGGCTCCCACCAACTCACGGGGCTCCCGTCTTCCTCCCAGGACGTCTGGCTCTCCTGCTGGCCACACCTACAGTCAGGCAGCTTTGCCTGTCTTCCGGGTCGCCGCTCGTGAATGCGGTGGCCTCCTCAGCGGCTCAAGAGTGCGGGGTAGGCTCCAGCCTGTAAATAAACTCAAATGCGGGGTGGGCTCCCGCATAGATCGTGTACACCACAATGCGGGGTGGGCTTCCGCTCAATCGTGCATAAAAGCGGGGTGGGCTCCCGCTCCTCTCTTTGGCAATAAAAAGATAGCGCTCACGAGGCGCTAAGAGTCCTTAAAGTTCAAGGGGCATAGCTGGGCCCAGGCAGGCCAGCACACAGGGCCCTCCTGCAGGGAAGCAGTCCCTTGTGGCGGTTCCTCCTGGGGCCCAGCAGCAGCAAGCCCCACGTCACAAGGAAGCACAGGAACAGCACACCCTTGTCATGGGGTCACAGCCCCAATATTTATACCAACATTTTCTTTGTTCTGCCCTGGCACAGGGCTGGGGGAACCAGCCTGAACTGGTTCTGGGGGGTTTTGGAGCACTTTGTTGACAAGGCTCCTCTTCACCCTTGTCAGGTGGGGGCTCGGTGATCGGACACACCACAGGGGGGCAGAGCCAGCATTCACCCAGGCAGGCACAGACCTATTCAGGGTCAGGGGACTACTCCTCCCACTACTCCAAATGCAGATCCCCTATTCAGCCTAGCGCTGACTCACCCTGCCCTCCCTGGAACAACACACCCTCACCAGCCCCTGTCACTCCAAAGCCAGACATGCAATCCACATCAGGCAGGCAGACACATAGCACACAGAAATGCCAACTTCTAGAAGTGGCATTTCTAAAATAGTGATAATAAATCTGCGCACACCATTGCGCAGCATTTATTATTACTATTCCAACCATACCAAACTTGACCACGCTGCTCCTCTCATATCAGGAATTACCACTGAAACACTTATCAGGGAATCCCCAATGCATTCCTATGAGAGGGCAGCCTCACAGTAGTGAGAAACCAAAATGGCGGTTTGTCACTACCAGGACATGTCCCACACTTAAGGTACATGTCCTACCTTTTACCTACAATACACCCTGCCCATAGGGCTAGCTAGGGCCTACCTTAGGGGTGACTGACATGTAGCAAAAGGGGGGTCACAGACGTGGCACACACTTTAGGTGCCATGTCACCGGGGCAGTAACACTGCGCGCACAGGCCTGAGACAGGTTTGCAAGGCTACTTTGGTGGGTGGCGCAATCAGCGCTGCAAGCCCACCAGTAGCATTTAATTTACCAGCCCCGGCTATCTGAGATTCCACTTTACAAGGGACTGACAGGTAAATTAAATATGCCAAACAGGTGTAGACCAATCTTACCGTGTTTACCACAGAGAGCACACGCACTTTACACTGGACAGCAGTGCTAAAGTGCCCAGAGTCCTAAAACCACCAACACCATGTCAGAAAAAAGGCAAGGAGGAAGGCAAAAAGTTCAGGGATGACCCTGCAAAAAGGGCCAAGGCCAACACAACCCCCTTCCAGCCAAAACGCAGGGTAGACCAATCACCACCTTGATGGGCTTCCCTGCCTTGGGCGATAGATCACGGACGCGGGCCCGCAACTGCAGGGGCACGCTCCAGTTCTACGCCACTCTGAACCCATGTGGTTCCCTCTGTCAAAGCTCCCAGGACCAACTAAGCTACCCCACTGGTACTCACTAGTTGTCCGCGGCCAGGACCAGGCCCTAGGTCATCCAGATGTATCTGGTCCTTGCCATCTCACAGAGTGGGGGCAGTAACCCCTGGCACATAGTGACCATTCTCCACTCTTCCTCTCATCAGTGCAGTTCGAAACTGCCACTGATCCTCCAGCCTAGGGTCCGCACCTTCAGGTTGACCAGAAATCATGGGTGAGGCTCTCCTCCCCCTACCTCTCCTTGTAGAGTTCCGTACTCTCCTCCTTGGAGAGGCACCCTCAGAACACCACTCTCCCACCAGTTCAAGACCTCTCTCCAGCAACTGGTCTCCCAACCTAGGGTCTAAACCCTCAGGTTCCACCAGGGTCAGAGGCGAGGAATCCCTCCCTTTGCACCCCCTTCCAGAGTTCTGCACCCTCCCACCTGGAGTGGTACCCCTGGAAGCCAAACCGGTCAGGACACTGGTTACAGATGTCCTTCCCTCCAGGTCAGGCAGAACCTGAACCTGGCCTCCCAACCTAGGGGCTGAACCCCGCGGCTGAGCACTTGCCTGGCACGCCAGGATTTCTGGGGACTCACACAGTATCCCCCCGGTCAGGACACTGCTTGCAGATGTCCTTCCCTCCAGGTCAGGCAGAACCTGAACCTGGCCTCCCAACCTAGGGGCTGAACCCCGCGGCTGAGCACTTGCCTGGCACGCCAGGACTTCTGGGGACGCACACAGTATCCCCCCAAGGGTAACACATGACTCACGTGTTGTGTGATAGTCTGCCTGGTGCAGATCTCCCGACCCCTGTCCATCTGACAGTGCGTGAAGATCCCCCAGGACAGAAGTGGTGTCACCATGGTCACTCCTAGGAGACTCAGCCCTTCTGGCTGGTCCCTGACCCACTGGTTCTCCCACTGGGGAACACATCCCCCTCTCACCCCTCAATCTGGACTTCTGCACCCTCCACTTAGGAGCGGCACCGCCAGACACCAGAACCGCTGGAGCTCTGTTTACAGACGCTCCACGTTCTCCTGACACTAGGAGATCCCCCTCAAATGGACTACTAGTACAGCCTAGGCCCCCGACCTGGCTTTCCCTTAGGGAACCCTCCAGGCCCTGAGACTGGGTGTCGGGCACCTTGGGACACAGCCCACACTCACTCCTTCTCCACTGAGACAGGACGTGAGCCCCTACACCCCTCCCACTACACCGGGACCTAGTTTGGCTACTCTGAACCTCTTCCACCACACAGGACCGGAAGATACTTGAGCCACTTCTTTTGCGATCACTCCCCAATGCCTCTTCAGACCCTCCGTCACACAGCCAGAGGTCTGCCTCCCGTGCAAGCTCCCTGGGATCAGAGAACTCACACTCCAACAGGTGTTGGCGCAACCCCGGAAAACAATTACTGAACATGTGCTCTCTGACAACCAGATTAAACAGCCCTTCAAAATCATTTGCCGTGCTACTCATCACCCAACCTTTCAGTGCATCACAACATTCATCCACAAACTCCCCCCAAGACTGGTGAGACAGTTTCCTACTGCCCCTGAACCTCAACCTATACCCTTCAGGTGTGACACCATCTTACTGGGAACTAGGTGCCATCTTGTGGGCTCTGGGAGTGGGACTTCTTGCACTGGGCTCCATATTGCTGCCACCACTGGACCCCACCCTCACTGGTGAATCCAGACAACTAAAACTGCACTCAGGGGATAACCTACCCTCCAGAGCTAGTTTCTCTCTGGCAAAGGCCCTCTCTGCCTCCGCCATCCTCTCCTGCGCTAAGACCCTCTCAGTCTCTAGGTTTTTCTCCTCCACACTCAGCTGCGCAAGCTCCACTTTGAGCCTTTCCAATGCCAGCTGATGCTCCCTTTCTTCCCTCCTATCCACCCACTCCTCTGGGGACAGGGAAAGGGATGGGGCACTGCCCCCGGCACTGGACCCAGCAAGGGACTTCCTAACTATGGGATCCTCCCCACCTACTGGCGTCCCCGCCCTGTCATTTTCTCTCTCCTCCCGGGTGTACTCCATAAGGTCATCCTCATTATAGGTTAACCCCATCTTGGCAAGATACACAACCCACAGTGCAACAGGAGAACACAATTCAAAAAATGACACTTTTAGGAGAAAAATAATCAGAAGAAATAATCCCCAAACCTGTGATTCTCTAAATGCAGAGTTTGTAGTGCAACCAGTTGTCGCTGTGGTACTGCGCAAACGCAAGTCCTATCCTCACCGCTGACAACCAATGTTAGAAATGGGATTTCTGGTTGGCTAGGGCTTGCGCCTAAGCCAGGCAGAAACCACCACTCTAGTCAGGGCAAGGGAGTTACATGCTGAAGATAACCCCTGCTCACCCCCTTGGTAGCTTGGCACGAACAGTCAGGCTTATCCCAGAGGCAATGTGTAAAGCGTTTGCGCAACACACACACACAGCAGCAACACACTAGGCACACCACAAAAGAAACTCCACACAAGGTTATATAAAAAATAGCCTTTGTATTATCATAAACACATTAGAATCATAATCACACATATACACTGTGCCAACTGGCACTAGGCAATATTCACAGGGGATTATATACACCGGACAGGGCCAATTGGGCCACTGTCAGAACCTTTAGAAAGCACTAGTAACAAATATATAACACAACCAGTAACTACTGGCAAAATACTGTACTCAGCACTATATCACCTTAGCATTAGGCACCATCCTAAAACATCATAGCATAAACACATTATGCATCTCAGCAGGCATAAACACATTATGCAGTAGGCATAAACTGTGCACCACAGTAACACTGCAAAAGTGCACACAGCACCTTAGCCTACACACTGAACTGACCCCAGGCCAACTGGTCTTTCACTGGGGCCCCAATGCCCTATGTCCAGAAAGTCAGGGCTTGTAACTGGGGCCTTCCACTGCCCTTTTGGCTGCCACTGCAGCAAAAGCAAAGTGCGCAATGCGCTGGGGGCGAAGGAGCGCACCTCCCTCCTTCCTGGCAGGAAAGATACTAATTATGCCCCCGTCGTTGCAGCTGCCCGCTGCTGCGGTGCGGCCGTGAAGATAAGCCAGCACTGGGAACAACTGTGCAAGGTGGAGCCCCACTCCGAGACTCTGAGACACAAAATTTCCCCCACGGCGCAGCTGCCCGCAACTGCGGTGCAGCTGTGAAGATCAATAAAGACACTGGCACTAAACGTGCCTCGGGAGCTCCGCTCTCAGCCCCCACTCACCGGGGCTCATCCGGTGCCTCCTCTCTGCACCCATGATACTTCGTGGAGCCCTCCTCACTGGGCTCCTCCATGTGCCACTCGCTTGGCACCAACGATCACGTAGGCTTCAGCCCCACTCACCGGGCTGTTCAGGGACTCCTCTGGTCTACTCTGGTGCCGCTCCCGACACCTGCAACCGCAGCAGGGGACAGGCACCGACAATGTGCCTCGCCCGGGACCTCTCCTGACTCCTTCCTCGTAGGCGCGGGCTCCCACCAACTTACGGGGGCCCCGCCTTCCTCCCGGGACGTCTGGCTCTCCTGCTGGCCACGCCTACAGTCAGGCAGCTTTGCCTGTCTTCCGGGTCGCCGCTCGTGAATGCGGCGGCCTCCTCAGCAGCTCAAGAGTGCGGGGTAGGCTCCCGCCTGTTAATAAACTGATATGCGGGGTGGGCTCCCGCATAGATCGTGTACACCACAATGCGGGGTGGGCTCCCGCTCCTCTCTTTGGCAATAAAAAGATAGCGCTCACGAGGCGCTAAGAGTCCTTAAAGTTCAAGGGGTATAGCTGGGCCCAGGCAGGCCAGCACACAGGGCCCTCCAGCAGGGAGGCAGTCCCTTGTGGCGGTTCCTCCTGGGGCCCAGCAGCAGCAAGCTCCACGTCACAAGGAAGCACAGGAACAGCACACCCTTGTCATGGGGTCACAGCCCCAATGTTTATACCAACATTTTCTTTGTTCTGCCCTGGCACAGGGCTGGGGGAACCAGCCTGAACTGGTTCTGGGGGGTTTTGGAGCACTTTGTTGACAAGGCTCCTCTTCCCCTTTGTCAGGTGGGGCCTCGGTGACCAGACACACCACAGGGCAGCGGAGCCAGCATTCACCCAGGCAGGCACAGACCTATTCAGGGTCAGGGGACTACTCCTCCCACTACTCCAAATGCAGATCCCCTATTCAGCCACACACACCTCACCAGCCCCTGTCACTCCACAACCAGACATGCAATACACATCAGGCAGGCAGACACATAGCACACAGAAATGCCAACTTCTAGAAGTGGCATTTCTAAAATAGTGATAATAAATCTGCGCACACCATTGCGCAGCATTTATTATTACTATTCCAACCATACCAAACTTGACCACGCTGCTCCTCTCATATCAGGAATTACCACTGAAACACTTATCAGGGAATCCTCAATGCATTCCTATGAGAGGGCAGCCTCACAGTAGTGAGAAACCAAAATGGCGGTTTGTCACTTCCAGGACATGTCCCACACTTAAGGCACATGTCCTACCTTTTACCTACAATACACCCTGCCCATAGGGCTAGCTAGGGCCTACCTTAGGGGTGACTGACATGTAGTAAAAGGGGGGTCACAGACGTGGCACACACTTTAGGTGCCATGTCACAGCGGCAGTAACACTGCGC
Source organism: Calotriton arnoldi (assembly GCA_963921515.1). Lineage (NCBI taxonomy): Eukaryota > Metazoa > Chordata > Amphibia > Caudata > Salamandridae > Calotriton > Calotriton arnoldi. Next base: position 5,065,801 of record CAWUFW010000206.1, read on the forward strand.
GCACAGGCCCTGCAATGGCAGAGGCCTTAGACAGGTTTGCAAGGCTACTTTGGTGGGTGTCGCAATCAGCGCTGCAAGCCCATCAGTAGCATTTAATTTACCAGCCCCGGGTATCTGAGATACCACTTTACAGGGGACTGACAGGTAAATTAAATATGCCAAACAGGTGTAGACCAATCTTACCGTGTTTACCACAGAGAGCACACACACTTTACACTGGACAGCAGTGCTAAAGTGCCCAGAGTCCTAAAACCACCAAAACCATGTCAGAAAAAAGGCTAGGAGGAAGGCAAAAAGTTCAGGGATGACCCTGCAAAAATGGCCAAGTCCAACAGCCACCACTCCTCCCCCTGCTCCTCTGTAATAGCCATCTTCACCTGCCACTACCCAGCTGAGTAACGACAGAAAAATAAAATGATAATAACAATGATTTATTTTTTCCTTTTTGACCTGCTAACAGAGCAGTGGAGCGACGCTCCTCCACCTTCGCGGAAGAGCCGCCCCTGCTGAGAAGTACTACTAGTTTTGAACAATACTTCCTGAACATTGACTGTTGGAAGATCTTAGTGTGTCCCTATGCTAACTGATTTCCAAAAGGCATTGCATTCGTTGTCCTGGGAATTCTTACGGGAAATCCTCCAAAACATGAATTTTGGCCTCTTTTTTCGGGCACCTTGGTCAAAGATATGTGCTAAAGGGGCACTGTCACAACCTTTTTCAATTGGACGAGATGTGAGGCAGGGCCGCCTGCTTTCATCATTGTTCGTCGATGCAGGGATTTGAATGGGAAGAGCAGCTAAGGAAGAGAGTGGAACTGTAAGCTAATGACATGCGGCTGCTTGTTAGATATACTCTAAGGACTGGGGAGTGATTGCTTAAAATGTTGGATCTATATGGGGAGGCATCTGATCTTCAGGTAAATTGGGATGAATCAGAAATATTTTAAATAAGAGAGGAGGAACTCGCGGGAGAGTGGGCTTCACCAATACACAGGGTAAGTCACAGCTTTAAATATCCGGGGATACACGCTTCTTTCGACTCATTGTTAAGTTGGGACCTTAATATTGTCTCCCTTTTGAATGTCCTGTGGAGGGATCTATGCTTGAGATGCCCTCCCCATTAACACCATGGGTCTAGTTGCACTTTTTAAAATGATCACCTTATCCAAACTTTAAATGTGGCCCGAATTATCTCCACAAAATACTTGAACACTTCTTCAACAACATATATGGGCTTCTCCCAAAAGCTCTTTTGGGAACGGAAGTCTCCAAAGATCTCATAGGGAAAAAGTATCCAATCCGCATATGAGGAGGGATTAGGCATTGCTGATATACTTTTATACTATGCAGCCTCAAAACTCCCAGTTGCAAACGATTGGGTTTTTGGCACTAGAAGTGATCCTTCTATCCCCAAGGAACTGCGGCTCCTTGAAGGAGTAAGTATATTGAAGTACCTCTTTGGCACTCAAATTCCCAATTCCCTCCCTGATCCTGCAAATGCAGTGTTGCACTGCTTTTGCAGGACATACATGGATTGGCTGACAGAATAAAATTCAGTGCTTAATTTGAGCCGGTAGTTTCCGGTGCTCGGAACCGGCACTTAATTGTCAGTACCGACTCTAGTGACAGTCCACCACATGGTGGTGCTGTCTGAGATGAGCACAACAGCCGTGTTTAATAAGTCAAATGGCATTGAAAATTATTAATTCCAGCCTCTCACAACATTGTTATAGCTTTGTGTGGCCTGAAATAGTCTGGATTGTCACACTTGTAGGAGCCTGATGGTTAGGAGTTATGTTGGTACTGTCATTGGTAGCGCTGGCAGGGGCAACGCGTGGTGCAGGCTGCAGTGGCCTTCCGAGAAGGGCCCTGGCACTTCATTTTTTTACAAATTAAGCATTGATAAAATTGTAAAGGAGACCCCATTATGGAATGGTACGATAATGAGACATGTGTCAGAGTTGAAGGAATTCAGGCAGTAGCATTTCCAAGGTTGGCCATGTCTGGGATAGCGACCACCTTATATTGTTTGAAATGCTAGCAGAAGAATACAAATTACACCATTCACAATCTTTCTGACTCCTACAACTGAGACTCGTTTTAGAACATTATAGAGAAGATTTAGCATTGTCCCAGACTTTAGCCCACTAGAGGCTAACGTCATCCTGGAAATACCGGGAAAGCAAGGCATATCTCAGATATATCACTCTCTGTCTGTAAATGCCCCCAGAAAATGTGTGCATTGCAGCAGGTGTGAAAGAAAGAAAATACTAGGAGTGGGTTCAGGCTAGAGTGGCTCTGTGGGAACTTGCCATATCACAGCTGCGACCTGTGCAGGTAAGAGCGGTGGGGCGGTGGGTCGGGTGGGGATGATTTTGACAGACGACGAGGGAAAATTAAATTAAAAATCTGCTGAAATCCCCTCCACCGACCCACCGCTCTTACCTGCACGGGCCGTGGCTGCCATATCAGCATGGCTGGAACTGATTCAGATCAGATTCCTCCATAGATCCTATTATTTTACCGAATAGACTTTGGGAATTATGTGAATTGATCCCTGCCATACGCTTAATGTGTGGAGGATTACGGGAATTGGTTTCATGTCATCTGGAAATACCCTACAATTCTCAATTTTTGGTATAAGGTGCAGGCAACCCTATCTAGAGTCATTGATCAACCTAAAGACATCTCCCTGAAGATGTGCTTGTCAGGAGCAATGAGGAATAAGATGTTACCTGTTCATCAGGCACCATGGTGGGCCTGGGTTTGCTCATCGCTAAGAGGTACATAGCGAGGAACTGGAAGTCAGTGGGGCTCTCACACACATGCAGGATGGGTGCAGGGAAAAGAGTTTTGAGCGATCGCTGCACGGGAGTTTCACTTAGTGAGAGGGTGCCTGAAGAAACACAACAAAATTTGGGGTCCTTGTTGGAACCACTTCAACCTGGAAACAGAATGAGATAGATGTGAGAGTTGATGTGTGGGCAAGCATGGATTGTCTGAATGTATATCCTACATATGATCCTACTGTTATTTCAGGTTTATTGATTAGGCTGCGAGGTGTACTGTGCTGTTTCAGAAATTCAATTCATTTTTTAAAGAAAAAGATTGATTGTTGGATCTGGTCAAGCATCTTAAACAAAATCACAATAAAGCAGAAATAATGATGATAGGTGCACCTCCTAAAGAAATATGCTCAGAAGCTTTGGGACAACTATTCAATACTTATCACAAAGGTTAAAAACCTAGGGATACAGATGGGCCACAAACTTTCTATAAGGGATCAGATCTCATCTGTTGCAAGTTATCCATTTTACCACCTACAACTATGGAAGAACATTTTTATTTCTTAAAATTTCCTGAAGTACAGGCAATTTCGGAAGTAGTTATTTCGCACTTAAATTTTCCCAACTGAGCATATATATATATTTTTAAATTTATGTACGTTGGGAGCGCAATGTCTCCAGAAAGTGGCAGTATGCACACTTTGTGGTCTACCATTTTGCAATCCTGTGACAACAGTACAAAAGATCCTTCACTGGCTCTCAGTTAAGGAGCGTATACCACATAAATCACTGTGCCTGATTCACAATGCTTCCTTGGGTCATATACATAGTAGCCAGGGGTGCAACAGGCATTTACACCCATTTCTTGCACCCCCAGCATACTATGGTAGTACAGAAGGGGCAGCTGACACTTATGGATTGTGTGCTGGTAAAGTCTCAAGAGGTGTGTCCTCTTCTGCAGGGGGGGCTTGACCAAATGCAAATGAGGGAATATTTTGCCCTTGTGTCTGTGGTATATTACAGATGTGGATGCAGAGGCAAAGAGGCCATCAAGAGGCACATAGACTGTATTCCACATAAAGGTAAGACACAGTTAGACCACCAGCTGAGAGCACCCTTTATAAGGGGGAGCAGGGGTCTTAGCGAGCCCTTAGGCATCCCTCTGCAGGCAGATGCAGTCAACCAATATTATAGCCTGCAAGGAGAATCAGTCTTTCCTTTGAGATTGAGGATGGCATCCTCTGTCTCAAATTATTCCCATCATACTCAAAATCCTTCACACCCCTCACACCAAATTAGTTGCCTCAGCTGTACGCTGCTTGCTCCACAACTGCAGATCTGCAAAGAAGCACAAGCTGGAAATCTCAGACACCATTACACACAACAACCTCAATCTCTTAATTCTTATTGAGACCTGGTTTGATGACACATCCCATAACAGTTTTGATCTTGTACTTCCTCCAAACTATTCTATCATCAGAAAGAACAGGGTAGGCAGAGTCGGGGTAGGCATTGCAATCAATTTACTCACTGTAGTGCAAGGAGATACCCATTGGCTCCTCTCCACATTCCAATGCCCCATTCTGGATACCCGCGCACAACACAATCCCCTTTTCAAAATTAACGCAATCTGCCACACACCAGGAGACAACAAAGCCTTCGTTGAGGAATGCATTGACCTTGTTAATGAACAAACAACACAAAACAACAAAGTGATATTTCTGGGAGATTTATATCTTCACTGGGGCACCACAGCAGAGTATGCATGGACCTCTTTGCCTCCAGTATCTCTGACAATGATCTGATCCAACATAACCTAAAACCAACACATACGAAAGGTTTCATACTCAACCTAATTATCTCCAAAGAAGACCTACTCCTAGTGGATTAACCCATATCAGTAGACTGGTCCAATCATTTCCTTACTCCCTTCACTTTACAACTATCTCATACTGTGACAATGGGCCAACCTTAAAGGGCAATTACTTGGTTTCATGATCCCAAGAACTTAGACATCAGTATACTCAGCAACACTGCCCATAAAATACTACCTCCCATTAGCTCCATTACTGATGTCAATGACCTGATCTCCCACAGTCTTGAATGTCTCTCTGACCTGCTTGATAAGGTTGATCCACTTCAAATCAAGAGGAAATGCCCTAAACCATCGCCTCATGGTTCAAACAAGGCCTTATATGAGGAAAGGAAAGCCTTAAGAATCATAGAGAAGAAATGGAGAAAGTCACCCCTGCCAATAACCTCAAATGTCTCCGGAAAGTAATGTCCCTGTACAAAGGACATATCTTTTGTGAGAAATCCAATCACTTTAGATGCCTCCTGGACTCAATAGTCAAGAACCAACCGAAGCAACTCTAGGATCTGGTCAAAACTGCCAACATCGCCTTCACATCCACTAAATATAATGACCCACTGAAGAATACAGAAGAATTCTACAATTCTTCGACTCCGAAGTAAAATGACTTCTACACCAAGTTCCTTAAATGGTTTGAATCATTCCTCATGGGCAGATTGCTGCGAATAAAAATAGATGACTGTCTTTCAACGCCGATGGTGGTTGAGCAAGGGGTCCTCCAAGGATCTATCTTTGCCCTGACCCTTTTCAACCTGTACATCGAGCCACTAGGAGTATTCCTTAAGTAAGCAGGGATTTCCTATCATCTATATGCAGATGAGACACAACCATATCTAAAGGTCTCCTCACCACATGACATCTCACACCTCACCATCATCCTAAACTCTGTTCAAAACTGGGTGACTTCACATCACCTAAATCCCTAGGAGTCATCCTAGACAAGAAGCTCAACTTGCCATCTAAAAATCTGCATCATGGCCAGGAATGCGTGCTACCAACTGCATCTTCTTTGAAGAATCCGCTGCTACATTCCAGTACAAGATCTGAAATCTCTCACTCATGCACTGGTTCTCTCCTGAATCAACTATTGTAACTTCTTCTGAAATCGTCTCTCTCAAAGCCAATCTCACCCCCCCCCTGAAATAGATTCTACACTCTGCATCATACTTTGTCTATGGGGCCAAAAGCAATGACCACATCACTCCTATGCTGATCTCTCACCGTTGGTTGCCTATTGAAGACAGGGCCATATACAAGGCTGATTGCATCTCCCATAAGGCCTTGCGTACATCCAGTCTCCATTATCTGGTGGACAAGCTCAAGCTTTCGGGAGGTTCTAGACCATTGTGAAACATCAATGTATTGCTGCTAGAACCCCCGACCTTTAAAAGGGAACAATTGCTAGCACAATCCTTCTCAGTTAGCGCAACCAAAATTTGGAACTCACTACCTCCAAACCTTTGCACTACTACCTCACAGGTGACCTTCGAAACTGAATTGAAAACCCTCCTTCTTCAACAATACTTTAGCTAAGACATTGCAGTCAATTCCCCCCACCCTCCACCCCACTGTGAACATGCTGCTCTCTTGGCACAGATCTGCACTACCTCCACTTCATCAGATGCTTACTGTACATACTTACTGTACATAGCTACTGTAGAACTTGCATCCTTACGTAATTTTTGTAATTCTAGAGCTTAGGTAACTATGGGCCAGATGTACAAATATTAGGAATACTGATTTCCTAATTGTGATATTCTCCGAATCTCAATTACGAAAGCGGTATTCCCAAGTAGGTCACAATCAACCTACCTCATGAATGTTAATGGCGTGGGTCGCAGTTTGCGGCCCATTAGTAAACACAGTCTTCACAGGGATGGTGACCTGCTGAGGTCAGCAGACCACAATGTCTGTGATAGCTTTTTAATAAAGCAATCTTTTTGTCTTAATGCAGCCCATTTTTCTTAAAGGAAAATGGGATGCATTTAAAAAGAAACAAATGAAATGTTGAAGTTTCGTTTTTTAAGAGTAGGCAATGGTCTGTTGGACCACTGTCTTCTCTTAAAAATATTTGTTTTTACATTCTCAAAAGGGAAAGGGTCCCTTGGAGACCCCTTCCCATTTGGGAATGGGTTACCACCAGTTTTAAACTGATGGTAAAGTATTACTGTTTTGCGACCAGAATTTGGCCGCAAATCAGTAATACATACCATGCCAATTTGATAGTCTGAAGGGGCGCGCTAAATATGCCCCTTCCAAATACTGAATAGCAAATGCAAAACGGGATTCTGTAAAAAGTTACTGAATCGCATTTTGTACATTTGGAAAAGCATTTTTCTGGTCGCAAATGGCTCGCTTCTGTGATTCGGGCTGTTTTCAACCAGAAAAAGGCTTGCACATCTGGCCCTATATTTGGTAACACTTGTTAATTTTTTAACCCTCTTTACCTATCCATGTAACAACAATATTTCTTCTGTAAAGTGTTCTGGCACCTTCGGGTAATGTTTGTGCTATATAAAAATGCAAAAATAAATAAATAAATGGGTCTCCACCTCCAGTGAAAAGTGTACCAGTGGCTTAAAGAACTGGTCTGCTTTTCTCTAATGTGCTGGTCCCTTTGCACCTGCAATAGGAACAATGCATTTGATGTGATAAAGGCGCAATGTTACTGTCTGCACTTGGTGCACCTATTTATAGGTGCGCTAGGCTGCAAGCAGAAGCAGTAACACCCTGTGTCTTATACAGTACCTGATCCATGGGATCAGCATTTTAAAATACGTCCCCCTTGAGGAACCTACAATCTATAAATCAACTAGTATTTAATGTTCCGAAATTAAAACAAGCCAAATGCAGTGGCAGAGCCATCTTCGTGAGTGCAACCAAACTATGGAATAATCTCTTTATCTCTGGAAATAACAGAAGATTCCCTAATTTTCAGGCATAAGTTAAAAAACCTATTGGTTTCATTTTGCTTTTAGAGACCTTTGAAAACCATCTTTAGACTAACAATCCATTTTTCGCCCTGCTAATTTCCTCTTGCTGCAGGGCTCTCAAGTTTACCGCCAAGTCAAGTTTTGGTTTATTATGAGAATATTGAGATTTAAATATTGACCTGCCAAAATATCATAGCCAAAACATCGACTACCAGACTATTTTTAAGTTGAGTATATATTTTGGCAAGTATAGGTGTATTATCCTTAACTCCACATCTGTGTATGTTGATGATATATATATATATATATATTCCGAAAACTCGATTGCTCGAACTGCTCCTTCCTGCCCCTTCAACCCATAGATAGGTGGTGCGATAGTACCAGCGAAGCCCATTGGACAATTAACAATTCTTATGGACAAAGTAATCGCACTCTCAGGAAAATTGCAATACCAAGGATTTATTGCCAGTAACGCGTTTCGACTGTAGGGCAGTCTTGCTCACACACTGGCCAGTGTGTGAGCAAGACTGCCCTGACAGTCGAAACGCGTTACTGCCAATAAATCCTTAGTATTGCAATTTTCCTGAGAGTGCGATTACTTTGTCCATAAGAATATATATATATATATATATCCTATGAAGATGCATAGATGAGGCGTTAATAGTAAATGTATACGTACCTACATATACTTACCTTCACGAGATCCTGGTAGTTGATAATTTGGACATATTTCGGCAGGTCGATATTTTGTCCTTGAAATTCTGATAGCGTTATATTTTCTATACTTTAGCATGAAATATGTCCCCTTATCAATTTTTGATGCAAAGACACATTTCAAGCTAAAAAAAAGCGTGAAAAAATGAAATTGCCACAAATTACTGATGCTCGCATTCTGGTTGTTTGTGTCATTCCTGCGCTCTTGTGCTATAGTTTTGCTGTGAACAGCAGCATAGTTATGTGATGTGGTATAATGTAATTTGAGGGATTTTGCTTAGCAAGTGTGACACAAAATTCTTGAAATTACGGAAATTACACAGGTGTAATTTCAGTGGCGGCTGATACATAATTGTAGTGGCGCTGCGGGGGGGGGAGTTAAAAAATAAAAATTCACTTACCTTTCTACAGCCGCTGTCTTCCTCCGTCGTCTATCCTCGCTTCTCTTCCCGGAAGCACACAGGCTCTCCTAAGCCAACCACAACACTGCTGTCACCATGACAGCAGTGTCGTGATTGGTCGACTGCAAGCCTGTGCATTATCTCCACCCAGGCTATCATTGCAGCCTGGCGGAGAACATGCAAAGTTTGGCTGGCCCAAGTCGGCTGGCAAAACCGTCATGCGCACTTAGGTGCACATACCACTCCTCCCCCTGCTGGCTGTCACCATTTAAGCCAAAATCTATGCTATTTAGTTCCTTTTACGAACATCGTGGAAGTATGATTAATAAAATCACTCCTCTCTCCAGGTAACATGGTATTCAGTGCTCAACGGAAATTACAGACACTGCGGAGAGAAGCATTTGATTTGGACAGGCATTATCCTCAACGCAAGTTTAAATAGTAATGACGGGGAAAGGATATACTACACTGAAGAATTAATAGTATTAGCAACATGCTAGAAATTTCGGGATTACATATGATTACGCTAACTTGCACACCTACGTTCCCTACTAAGTATAGCGTAAGCGATCGATCTTTTATTTACCTAAAGTGGTTGAGGGGAAGAAAACAACTCAGACAGATATTAACAAAGTCGTCATACCTGAAAAGATCACTGACTCCAAAGTGCAGTTTGAATATTTATTATAAAGCCAAAAACAATTGGATGTAAATACATCTCAATAACAAAGTATAGAGGTACAGAAAAATTAATACAGAGCCGATTTTGCGGATATAAGTAATTCGGCCCAAAAGACAAATGATTATAAATTCCAAAATTACAATGTAACACAAAATAGATGCAATATTCAGCTCTCGACTCATTGAAAGAAATCAAAATCTTTCCCTACACTACTCTATATGCGGGCCCTTCCTGTCTCTCTTCTATCGTTCCCCAATGGTGTCAGCACGTGTGACTTCCTAAGAAGTACTCATGTCAAATGGGTCGTTTAGCTTAAGGCTATGGAGCTCGCTCTAAGATGCTCCTTCTTCTCCGAAAGCTAGCAGAAGTCTGGTCTCTCTGTCCCTGCGCATCATACAAAAAGATGGGATTTAACCCACATTGCGTCACTTTTCTTAAAACTTTCCATTAGACCTCTATGCAGTAGCTTTTTCTCTTTCATGAAACAAATTTAATTAATGATATCTTCTTCCAGTGGCCTTGGCTTCCAGACAGACCAGATACACAAGGCATCCTCCCTTCTCGCTTCCCAGCCATCTTCAAAGGCATTCCGGATCTCTCCTTAACTCTGAAAATAGCGATGTGTATTCTTGCACCTGCGGCAGAATGAGAACATTCTAACTTCGAACACAACAATCATTTAATTATTTATTTCTCGAGAGCAAGGAGAATCAAACACTAACTTTGGGTCTATATTTCAGACAACTTAAACTAATCACAATTACGATATATAAAAATAATATTGTCCTGCACATTATGCATGAAGGAATCATAATACATACAAAATTCTACTTAATGCGTTCACTAGTTCAACATTAAATGATTCAAATAAATGTTTCTTAATAATCAAAAACACTGCAAACAATACGAATACATGAGAGTGCGTTTAAACCATGAGTATAGTGCACTCATACAAATAGAGTGCTATCAGCGCTCTATCAGTTCCCCCTCTTATGACTAGTGTCATAACACCAACTTTCTATTCTTCTGTAATTTCTCCTTGTAGAAGAGACCGACCTAAACAGGAGCTGTAGCTTGCCGTCCCTGTCTGAATCGTTCTAACCCTTTAAGGTACTGGTAATGTCTGTCCTGCAGTTGCTCAAGTTGGTGCTCCCGCTTTCTCAAAACAGTTTTCCTGATGTCGTGCCCTTTGCCATTTGTAAGCCTTTATGGCTCCTAATAGGATGATTATACAAAGGACAGCTATTATAATAGGCTTCAAAATATATCCCATTATTCCTTGTCCCAAACTTCCAAACCAACTGTCTATCTTGCCAAATCCTTTCCCCACTTGTTCCCAGAGTCCTTCAGCAGCCATCTCACGTAACTCTTGATGTAAATCTGAAATATTATTGTTGTATTTCCTTATATCCCGACTGTTGTCAGGAATATAAGTGCAGCACTGTTGAACTTTCAATAATTTGCAGACTCCTCCGGCTTTTGCTAGCAGCACATCTAGGGTAAGACGGTTTTGCAAAACCATAGCCCTTATCGAAACCATCTCCCCATCTACAAGTAGTAGAATCTGAGCTGTATTTATGGAGAGCTTATCCACCTATGTTGCCAACTTTCTGACTTTCAAATCATTCAGAATCACACCCATACTCGGTATCATAGCTCCAAATATGTCTCCAATCACTTCTCCTGCACTCGCACAACGTTTCCCTCTTTGAGGTCTCCTTCTCTCTAGGGGCCATAAATCATTCACATGGAAAATCTTGGGAAATACCACAGCCAAATAGCAGGTGCCGTACCAATTCTTGGGCAACTTCACATAGGCATTCTTTCCACACGCAAAATACACATTGGGCACTACTGTTATTTTGTCCAATAATGCTTTTCTGATTGATTCTTTGATCAAGAAGACATGCTCACAATCACTCTCACCCACAAATATCTTATCATAAGATGTGGTCGGGTGTCTAATGCACAATTTTCCTTTCTGCTGGAAATCTAATGCTATGGGTCCAAAACTCCCCTTTGCTTTATGGTCTAATTCTTCTTTGGTCCATGGGGTAACCTTGTGCTTTGGATCTGGTCTAAATAGTGTCTGTCTATGTCGATCTTCTATCTGATCTATAAATTTCTTTTCAATGTCAGTTAACATGCAGGTCAAATTATGTCTATGGGCATAGGATGTATCTAAAGTAATGGTAGGCACAAAATACTTTGACATTCGCTCTACCTCCTTATAGTAATCATATTTATTCATGTATTTCAGAACGGGGACTTCCGAGAGTACCACATCATAATTAGAGAAATAGTACTCGAAGTGTGCCTTGCTATAGAACATGCTCAATAACACACTACATGTAATGCCATAGGTCACAGGCAAATGATGATATCGAATGCCTTCCTCTACTGTGGCGGGTAATTGCATACACACATAGCAATCCTTCGCTTCCATGGTATCCACATACTCATACAATAATCGAGCATACGCATTCAAAGTAAAATCACCCTTGGACAAATCAACATGTAATCTACGACTAGTTTCCTTAATCATTTCTAGATCCCTTGCGGATGCATCCTCATCTATCTCAGCGAGTGGTGTGGTGAGTGTTGCCTGTACCCCATTCTGTCCATCATCCTGAGATCCAACTAAAGATGTAACAATCACCACAGTTATAACAATAAGCACCACCACAATAAGGGTGCTAATGATGCACTTCTGATTGCGTGTTGATTTTTCGGACACCATGGTTTCTACTGATTGTTCCGAAGCACAAAAGGGGAAACACAGTCTCTTTCTGTTTTCTTTGTTTGAACAATGTCTTTCTCACTTCTCTCCTCTCATGCAATTAATGTCCAAGTTCATTCGATTGATACTAAACCTATTGAAGAAATGTAGTCAGCCCTACTCCTCACTCCATCCTCTACAAGAAAAATCCCTAACTTTAAATCTTCTTAAACTGGGGTCTAGGTTATCTTCTTTCTAAAGCCTAATGCTTTCTCTGATTATAATTCAGGCTTCATCGTTAATGATATTTGATCCAAGTATTTCAAGAACAAATTGCAAAATCTCCGCACAAATTTCTCCTAGTTCTTGCGCAGTAAGCTGTTGGCCAAATGAAGGGAAAATAACCTGATTGAGGATCAGGAAACACAATCCACTCAGCTTTGGAGGATTTGGAACTTGCAGAGTTAGCTTTCCAAATGCTTCTACGCCTGGGACCAGCAACTGTATTTCAATCGTGAGGGTGTCCCCTCCGTAGCTCACCGTACCAGCTCCCAACCTCCCGGACTTCACTGGGCTCTGCATTTGCAGCCAGGTACATCCACTCAGGAGATGCGTATCTTCGAGATGCTATTCTTTCTCTTCTGGAGCGTCTCAGACCATCCGGTCTTTCTTCAGCGTCACTTTGATCTGATTCAGATGTTTCAGGAATCGGAGTGAGATCTTTCTCAGATGCAAGCCGTATATTCCGCCTTTCATTTCTTACTGGCCACTTTTCTGCTCTGGCATCTGTTCTCCTCTCTTCCTCTTGATCTGATCTTTCTGAAATAGACAGCTCACTTTGATCTGGGGCACAGCTCACTTCTGCAATATCCTCTATTTCAGGATCTGGACTCAGTTCAGGAGCATTCAGCTTTCATCTCTCATGCTCACTTGGCTGTTCCGTTTCATCCGAAACTCTTACAGCTGAGTCTGTGCCGTCGTCGTTGTCTGTATCAGGTCCACACACGCTCCTCGGAACCAGGGAACTCTCTTCCTCCACAGGCGCTTGAACTCGGCGAGTGTGGGAAGCGTGGATCCAATTCGGCAATCCTCCACACTTCACAGCGGTACTTGTGACCAATATCACCTGATAGGGTCCTCGCCAGCGAACATCAAGACAACTCTTCCTTACGTGCTTACGAACTAGCACCCAATCACCAGGATTAAGATCATGCAGCAGGTCTCTTGAGGTGGATGCAGTCGCAGCCTCGACCTGGTGGGATACAGAAGTAACCACATCAGCCAGTCCTTTACAATAATCCAACACTAAATCATCAGTGATGTAGCTAGCACCATAGGCAAACGCATAGCTCTTCCGGTCAAAATTTTGTGGGGAGAAAGCCCTGTTCTTCTATCTGGAGTGCTACGCAGACTCATTAACACCAGGGGCAACGCATCTGGCCATTTCAATGAAGTTGACGAACACACCTTTGCCACTCTTGACTTGATGGTGCCATTAACCTGCTCTACTAGGCCTGAAGCCTCGGGTCTGTAGCTACAATGCAGTCTTTGATCAATATTTAAAGCAGAGCACAACAACTTCATGATTTCACTGTGAAAATGAGTTCCTCTATCTGTCTCCACTGATGTCGGGAAACCGTACCGCGGAATCAGTTCTCTTAATAACAATTTGGCTACTGTGAGACTGTCACATCGTCTAGTTGGATATGCTTCCACCCACCGTGAAAAGATACACACCACCACCAAAACATATCTCAACCTATTGCACCTCGGCATCTCAATGACGTCTAACTGTATCCTATTGAAGGGACCCCCAGATCTTCCAATGTGACTCGTTCCGACCACAGTTCTCTTTCCAACATTCATCTGTTGACAAGTAACACACCTGTGACATACCGTTTCAGCCCACACACGAAAGCGTGGATTAAACCACGTCTGCCTGAACACTCGTACCATAGCATCTCTTCCTAGATGAACTGCTCCATAATTTTGCCTTGCCATTGGGCTCAGTAGGCAATTGGGTAATACTGCTCTCTCATCTGTGGACACCCAAATGCCATCGTCTCTTTTTTGCAACCTGCTCTGATCTATGAAGCAGCTTCCTCTTCTGGGACTTCATCCTGCAACCGCTTCACCTCATCCCAAGTATCGGCTATAGCTAACATCATGCTGAGCTTGGTCTCTTCTGTGCTCTCACCTACATATTCTCCATTGAAAATACAAACATGTTCAGCGCAAAATCGTGCTACTTCATCTGCGTAATTGTTGCCCTTAGTGACAAAGTCTTCTCCCTTTCCATGAGCTGCACATTTAACAACTGCTATCTCTTTGGGTTTCTGCAAAGCTTCCAATAGTTGGTGCACATACTCGCCATTGCGTATAGGTGATCTTGAGGACGTTAGAAACCACCTCTGTGACCATAACTGCCCAAAATCATGAACCACACCAAATCCGTATTGACTGTCTGTATACACAGTCACTCGGATATCTGCTGCAACGATACAGGCACGTGTCAAAGCGACAATTTCGGCCACCTAAGCAGAGAATACTCTATTTAAACAGGCAGCTTCCACTACTCCCATGATGGTGCACACAGCAAACGCTGCTCTCAAATACCCTTCATTGTCTCTTAAGCATGAACCATCAACAATAAGGATCAAATCAGATTGGGGCAAAGGTTCATCGACAATGTCAGGTCTGGGTTTGGTAGATAGGTCAGTAACATCTAGGCAGTCATGCTCTTCACAATCCTCATCTCCTTCCTCCTGCGGAATAGATAACAATATAGCAGGGTTCAGAGTGGTACAACGTCTCAGGGTAACATTATCAGCAGCCAAGATAACCTGCTCATACTTGGTAAGTCTGTTGTTGGTCAGATATTGTGTTTTCGTTCGCGTCATCAATAATTCTACTGAATGGGGCACATAAACAATGAGCGGATAACCCATCACTATGCTTTCACATCTTTCAATGCTGACACCAGTTGCAGCAATGGATTTCAGACATCCGGGCAACGCAGAAGCTACAGGATCTAATGTAGCTGAGAAGTAAGCTACTGGTCTACGGGCACCCCCATGTGTCTGCACTAGGACTGCTAACGCACATCCCTCCTTTTCACAGCAAAAGAGCGAAAACGCTTTGTTATAATCCGGCATTCCGAGAGCTGGAGCACGACAGATACTTTCCTTCAGCTCACGGAAGGCTTTCAAGCACTCGTCATCCCATGGTACCGGATCACTAACATCCTTTCGAGTCAGTTTCAACAGAGGCTTTGCTTGCAAGGAAAAATTTGGGATCCACTGTCGACAATAGCCGACCATTTCCAAAAACATGCAGACTTCTTTTTGTGTTTTTGGAGTTCCCATTTGCAGAATCGCCTCTATGCGATCTGGTGACACCCTTCGTTTTCCTTTCTCAATCCGGTGACCTAGGTACTGAACTTCAGACAAACAATACTGCAATTTGTTTGGAGACACCTTGTGTCCATTCTCTGCCAAATGATTCAGCAGCACCACAGTATCAATCCTGCAAGCGTCCTCAGTCTCTGAAGCGACCAAAAGGTCGTCTATATATTGCACTAAGACTGAGTTGTGGGCCATCACCAGTCCTTCAAGATTCTTTTTCAGACATTGACTAAAAATGGAGGGGCTTTCTGTATACCCCTGAGGGATTCTTTTCCATGTTAATACACGATCGTCCATCCTAAATGCAAATAAAAACTGACTTTCTTCATGCAATGGTATAGAGAAAAATGCGTGACACAAATCTATCACTGTAAACCATTCTGCTTTGCATGGTATCTGGAATAGAATAACAGCTGGATTCGGTACCACATGGGTATCACATGGGTTCAGGACAACATGGGATCACAATTTCATTAACCCGACGCAAACCTTGCACTATTCTGTACTTGCCACTTGGCTTCTGCAGTCCCATGATAGGTGAGTTACAGGGACTTCCTCTTATCTCCTTCAGAATACCTTGGGCAATCATAGTCTCAATCACAGGTCTTATGCCGGCCACAGTTTCTGGAGTCAACTTATATTGTGGCGTTCGTGGGAATT
Organism: Calotriton arnoldi; assembly: GCA_963921515.1. Taxonomy (NCBI): domain Eukaryota; kingdom Metazoa; phylum Chordata; class Amphibia; order Caudata; family Salamandridae; genus Calotriton; species Calotriton arnoldi. Next base: position 5,081,972 of record CAWUFW010000206.1, read on the forward strand.
CAGCATTGGGTTTGACCTGTATCTTAACTGGCTCAACCCCTCTCATCAGACCCACATCCTCGCCCGTAAAATCCCACACTTTCGGATCAACTGAGTCTCTCAAGTTATGTGGCAATTCTGCCTTTGTGAGCACCACAAACATTTCTGCACACAGACTCATGTTAGCCATTTTGAAATCAGCATCGTCATCATATGTTTGCAATTCTACGCCTCTCGGAGTGCATGATATAGTACAATTAAGCTTGCACAGAAGGTCTCGTCCCAAAAGACAAACCGGACTCGAATTGCACACTACAAATTGATGTCTATCCCGGAATGGTCCTATTCTCACGGGTAATTCGTCTGTCAATGGACTGGTCATTTTCTGATTACTAACCCCCACTACTTGAATCGATCGTCCCGAAAGGGTTAAATTTGGGACTACTTCAGTTCTCACTGTGGAGCGAGCAGCTCCAGTGTCTAATAAGAAAGTAACAGGATATCCATTCACGTCTGCATCTACAAACGGCCCACTCTGATCTACTTCTAGAATCGCATCTAAAGTGCATTCCTCGTGCACCCCCCTCTGGCACTCCTGTGAATCTTGATGTTTATCAAATCGGTCTTGTATTTCAAAATAAGGCATCTGATGGTATAACTGATTATGCATGGGTATCCTAGGGGTTGAGGTACTTGCACTTGCGGCTCATATCCTCCTCCATACATAGACCTTGGTATTGTCACAGTATTGACAGCCTCGGTCAACTGTCCCTCTCCTTCCATCTGTATCTGATTTGCTGGATTCGATCTACACTCGCGCTTCCAATGCCCGATTTTGTGACAATAATGGCATGCAGTGACTTTTTTCTGTTGAGCCACCCAGTCACTTGTACCTGAATCCATTCCTCTTCTTCTACCTTGACCAGGTTGGGTCACCATCTGTTGTCCCATTCCTCTTCCACCTCCTCTGCCTCTACCTTGACCTCCTCCAAACCCTTGCGTCGTATCAGCGTTTCTCAACTGCACCAACATCAACTTATCCTTCAATTTCTTCTGTGTCGATTCCACTTGATCACTGCAATACTTAGCATAACGCAGAATCTCGTCCACAGACTTATTCTGCCAACATATCAAGTGCTGTTGTATCATCAGGCTAATGTCAGATTTCAGTCCCAACACAAATTTCGAGACAAACTGTCCCATCTCTTTTTGTTCAATTGTATCTAATCCACTATGCTGCTTAAAGGCCAACAACAATCGTTCGTAATAATCATGTACTGATTCTTTAGAGTCTTGGGTGGTGCGATCAATCTTCAACCAATCAACAGTCTGAGGAGCTACCTTCAATTGCAACCATGTAATCACTTGCTCGTATTTTCTCATTACATCAGGTGAAGGACCATGAGTCAATGAATCTCTAGGCGGCTCTACAGTAGGCCACTCAATGGCAATCTTACATGCTGCCCACAAATCCGCCGGCCCTACGATATCAAACAAGGTGTTCAAATCAATCCACAATACCTTCGAAATCTTTACAAACCTGTCTATTTGCTTGTACCACTCAGCAGGTTTTTCCCTCAGCCGAGGAAAATCATTCGTAAATGCTGCTAAATCACCCCTGCTCCATGGCACATGTACATACCCTCCATTATGTACCTTCTTGAGGGGGAAATTTCCTGCAGCTCCCGTCCCTCCACCCGGAGGCGGAGTATTCCCTATTCCAGTCTGGAAGCTTTTCTTTTTGGCCCATTTTTCTTTCCATTTGTCTAAATCTTTCCATGTCCGCATCCCCATCACTAGTTCTCTAATTTGTGCTTTCAATCCACTCGTTCGCTTCTCTTCCAAATCCTTATCTGTGTAATTTAACCTGCAAGAACCCTGTGTCTGCTTGGTCCTTGACAAATCAACCTCATACCTTTGTGCCAAAAGCAACAATGCATCATAAGCTCGTTTGGCCTTTCTTGTCATGTCATTTGCTACGAACAGTAGTTCGCTTGAGTCATACATATCAATTTTGATCAGGGGTAGATTACCTTCAATCACCTCGTCTAGCTCTGCCTTTAATCGTACCACATCTAACATTGGAACCTTTATTGCGCTTTTTAACACTTTTTGAATTTCCTCATTTCGTGTATCTTCTCTGTCACAACTTTGGGTTCTCCTAGGAACTGCACCCTCTTCTGTCTTTGAAACAGGACGTCTCTCTCTTTCACAACTTCGACTTCTCCAATGGTCCCCTGCACAAATCACCTGTGGCCCAAACAGTACTTTAGGCGCTTCTTGTCTCTTGCTTATCTCTTCCCTCGGCATCATTGATTCTCTCACTGGTTGAACCCACATTCGAAGGTCAGACCTAGAATTCACTAGAGCACCTGTCCGTCCTCGTTCTACCCCACTATCCATTCTTGAGGGATCAGCTGTAGCTGGCAGTGGAGTACTAGATTCCACCGGTATTCGACAGAAACCTGTCCCACTCATTGCAAGGCTCCCTCCAGACATTGTCTCTTCCCCTTCACTTATATGCTGAGGACTGTCCTCAGTTCTTTCTCTAGGAGTATATATCAGAACCACTGGCCCTATTGTGACTGGTACCGACAAGCATCTGGCAACTGCATGTTTCCTACAGGTGGTTCTGGATCAGTGTTTGAATACCTTCTTCCTCCTGTCCCCCCCCGAAATGCGTACCATTGTAATCTTGCCTCTTACTCCTGCCGATTGTTCCCCTGAACTCAGTTGTTCCGCACCTAACTGCTCTTCTGATGGGCGCACCCTCTCTGTCTCTAATCTAGATTCGCAAGGTGGAGGACGGTCCGCTAGCAATCTGTCGAGAAAACTGTCATCTGTATCACTGTCCTACTCTGTCTTCTTTTTCCCTTCAGCCCCCTCTCCTAATGTAAGAAGTGGGTACAAGCGTTCGCCCTCTATGGTATCTACTCTCCATCTCTTCAACTGAGCATCCCATCTCGCATCATAATATGCCTTCATTGCTTTTCTCATCCTCCCGTGTGAAGCCTCTCTCCTTTTTGCTAAAGCTGCTCTCATCCATGCATCTAATGCCTCAAATTGTGTGGCTCTAGGGGGAGGTTTCAGTGCATTCATCACCCCCCTCAGGTGGGTCAGCACTTCCATACGAAAAGACCCATAACGAGGGAAAGCCAATTCACCCTCTTTCTCTAATTTTATGCCAATTCTGAAGCCACATGATAATATGAAGTCCTACATTCGTTGCCATGTAATGTGCCGGTGTGTCCTCTGGCGGGGCTTCTTCCCCTACTGTCGTGTGGATTGTTACCTGCCTTGTTATGTTGGCCTAGGCCTGGCTGCCATGATGCTTTTCTTTGCGCACGTTACACTGAGCCGGGCCTGCCTCGCCCTTTGCTCGTGCCCCACGTTGGGCGCCATGTCATAAGGTTTCTGCACATACACAGAGCTATGCACAGGAAAATGGGACCCCGGAATACAGTGGTTTGCCACCATATACCGTAGCACCCAAAAACCCCAACCCAACTAGCTTCCGGGGTCCCATTTTCCTGTGCATAGCTCTGTGTATGTGCAGAAACCTTATGACACTACCCGAGTCACTACCCCTGTGTCACCTCTACACAAATCTCACAATACCCTAAATCATCTCATTGTTAAATCAATCAATTGCAAGCTCCAAATTACGCTGTTCCACTGCTAACGAACTTCCACCAATCCCAGCGCGGCGTTACACCAACCAACCTATCACAGCGCGGCGCACCCTGACGTCACTTCTCACTCCTTGCAGCGGCTCACCCGCCTTTACAATTTCACCGCAAACTCACTTACACACATTCATACCACAAGTAACTGTATAACCAAAAGTTATTCAACCAAGTAACTGTTCCTACACAATTACAATAACTTACAGTCACATAAACAAGTAATTGTCTGTCACTGAAGATCGATAGAACACTCTCACAAGAACATTCAGCCATAGTGACCCCCGACCTGCGTTGGTCACTCAATCGCCATAGTCCACCCCGGTACCTGGGGCTTTCTACCGTGACCTCTTCCTCATTCACACAAAGGTCCCTAACACAAGTGGATCGTTGATAGCGCTTCACAACACCCACATTTGATCAGACAATTACAATACAAAACTATCCCGGGATCTAGGACTTCTCTTGAGTCCGCTCACCAAAACTTAAACCAAAAACCACATTCACTCAACATACATCCCAACTCCGCAAGACATCACCCACGTACTCATTACCACAATCTAACACCACAATGCCTTTCATACTCACGCCACCACTGTTTCCGCCGCACCATCAATGTCCGCCAGTCTCGGATCTCCTTCGCTCCACTTCAGGGCTCACCGACCTTCCGACCTTCGATCCTACTCCTAAGTACTCCCCTCACCTTAGAGGTAAACCACTTTAAAGGTAAACCATCCTCTGCTACCATTTGATTACGCTAACTTGCACACCTACGTTCCCCGCTAAGTATAGCGTAAGCGATCGATCTTTTATTTACCTAAAGTGGTTGAGGGGAAGAAAACAACTCAGACAGATATTAACAAAGTCGTCATGCCTGAAAAGATCTCTGACTCCAAAGTGCAGTTTGAATATTTATTATAAAGCCAAAAACAATTGGATGTAAATACATCTCAATAACAAAGTATAGAGGTACAGAAAAATTAATACAGAGCCGGTTTTGCAGATATAAGTAATTCGGCCCAAAAGACAAATGATTATAAATTCCAAAATTACAATGCAACACAAAATAGATGCAATATTCAGCTCTCGACTCATTGAAAGAAATCAAAATCTTTCCCTACACTACTCTATATGAGGGCCCTTCCTGTCTCTCTTCTATCGTTCCCCAATGGTGTCAGCACGTGTGACTTCCTAAGAAGTACTCACGTCAAATGGGTCGTTTAGCTTAAGGCTATGGAGCTCGCTCTAAGATGCTCCTTCTTCTCCGAAAGCTAGCAGAAGTCTGGTCTCTCTCCCTGCGCATCATACAAAAAGATGGGATTCAACCCACATTGCGTCACTTTTCTTAAAACTTTCCATTAGACCTCTATGCAGTAGCTTTTTCTCTTTCATGAAACAAATTTAATTAATGATATCTTCTTCCAGTGGCCTTGGCTTCCAGACAGACCAGATATACAAGGCATCCTCCCTTCTCGCTTCCCAGCCATCTTCAAAGGCATTCCGGATCTCTCCTTAACTCTGAAAATAACGATGGGCCCGATTCACAGAACTAACTTAAGACAAAATCCTAAACTTACTACCATTTTGGTATTCACAGAAGGCACTTACTCATTTTGGTATTCACAGAAGGCACTTACTTACTCATTTTGAGTAACTTACTCATTTTGTGTAACTTACTATTTTGGTATTCACAGAAGGCACTTACTCATAAATGAGTAAGTGCCTTCTGTGAATACCAAAATGAGTAACTTACTCATTTTGAGTAACTTACTCATTTTAGTATTCACAGAAGGCACTTACTCATCAATGAGTAAGTGCCTTCTGTGAATACCAAAATGAGTAAGTTACACAAAATGAGTAAGTTACACAAAATGAGTAAGTTACTCATTTTAGTATTCACAGAAGGCACGTACTCATTTATGAGTAAGTGCCTTCTGTGAATACCAAAATGAGTAAGTTACACAAATGAGTAAGTTACTCAAAATGAGTAAGTAAGTGCCTTCTGTGAATACCAAAATGAGTAAGTGCCTTCTGTGAATACCAAAATGGTAGTAAGTTTAGGATTTTGTCTTACGTTAGTTCTGTGAATCGGGCCCGATGTGTATTCTTGCACCTGCAGCAGAATGAGAACATTCTAACTTCGAACACAACAATCATTTAATTATTTATTTCTCGAGAGCAAGGAGAATCAAACACTAACTTTGGGCCTATATTTCAGACAACTTAAACTAATCACAATTACGATATATAAAAATAATATTGTCCTGCACATTATGCATGAAGGAATCATAATACATACAAAATTCTACTTAATGCGTTCACTAGTTCAACATTAAATGATTCAAATAAATGTTTCTTAATAATCAAAAACACTGCAAACAATACGAATACATGAGAGTGCGTTTAAACCATGAGTATAGTGCACTCATACAAATAGAGTGCTATCAGCGCTCTATCACATACATAGTCTGAGCGGCCCAGCAAGCGGACGTTTTGCACAATACATGAAATCGCTTAGAAGAGTTAATGGTTGCAGGGAACCAAGACGTCCACGCCTGTCTTGTCTTCTAACCTGAAAATGCAGTCACTGCATCGCGAATAAGACGATATCTGAATATATTTATAAAGCTAGAAAGTTAAATGCTATGAATGAGGCATACAACATACACATGGCAAATGACTGGGAACAAAAGACTGCCAGAGTGGCGGCTGGCAGCTACGGAGAGTGGTGCTACGGGCAAAGGGATGGTGGGTGGGTGCATGCATGTAAGGCATCAATAATAAATTCATACACGCATCCTAAGTACTCCCCTGCACAATAACAGGACTTTAAATGCATACAACCATGGCACTTTGTGTGTAAAGACTTCCGCTGTAACTCATCCCAACCGTGCACACTACACTAGACAGTCACCCCCGCTGCACTAAGGATTCACATGTTCACGTGCACCACGAATCCCTTTGCTTTTGCTGAACTTTGAGGAATGTTCTTTGCTCTAAAGTCTCCTAAACCGCTCCTGCGGCACTTCAAGTTCACATCCACTCGCTGCATTCTGCTATTTATTAATAGTTTACAGTTTGCACTTAGAAGTAACTGCCCTTTCTTTTTCATCTTTCGCTCCACTTTCACTTATTTCTTACATCTGCACTTTAAAGTGGTCGAGTTCTTGCAGAGAGACTTTCGACACATACTTCCCTGCCGCGCACAGAATGCATACTTCAGGCCACACTCAAAAAACATATCCCCTGCACTGTTACACTCTATATTCACTGTACATGGTTGCACTTTCAATGACTATCCCTGCCCCATTTACTTTACCCTGGAAGTTATGGGCTGCACGCTGGACTTTGAGCGGATATTCCCTCCACAACCTCCCCAACTTTGTATTGGTAGTTATGAGCGGCATACTTTGAAGGGATATTACGGCACTTAGAATTTTACATTAGAAGTTACGGGCGCACTTTGAAAAAATGTCCTCGCCCCACAGCACTTTACACCTGTAGATACGGGTGGCACTAAGACCGGATATCCCGCTCCACAGTACTTTGCACTGGTAATTACGGGCTGCACTTTGAATGTAGATTAGAAATGTGACATGCCTTGGAGGAGGAAGCCTCGGCTCACTCGAACCAGAAAGTTACCGAAGTGCGCCAACTTGTCACTTCATGCGTATGAAGTAAACCACCACCGAGTGACAAGTCCAAGGCCTGCCCTGAGCAATCATGCTTCCGGTGCCGGGCACAGGGCACCTGACCATGTACAAGTTGCCCGGCCCGGGCCAGGACAGGAGAAGGCTGGAAGGAGGAGGGCAAGGGCTGGTGCAGGGCTGCTTTAACTTAACCCTGGACTTCATGTGGAGCCGAGCGGGAGTCGGAGCTACCACGCTGGTGACCGTCACGTCACGCTACCCACGAGTCCATGACCCACCAAAAAAAAACAGCATTGGTAATGGCTTATTATGGCTGTTACTTACGGTTACTGGTGGGCGGCCGAGCACTGGCCTGCCTGCCTTTATTCGATAGGCGGCCTAGGCCTGCTGCTGCTGCCTGCACTACGACGTCGTCGGCCCGGGCTAACCACCTCAACCGCTGATGACTCGTGGCGGGGTGCGTGCAAGTGTGCCAGGCGTGGAATTTAGAAATAAAAATCTTGCACGCTGCCTGCCACACAGCTCTACCCCCACAGAACCTGCGCAGAACCAAATCCAGCTCCCTGCCCAATCAGTGTCCCGCCCACCGGCAAGCCGCCTAACTAAAGCAAATTCAAAATGCGCAACGTGACCATCCATATTGGACTAATTAATGGAATAAATAAATTATGAGTCGTTACGCCGAGTCAGTGAGGTATTTTAATTTTATATATTGTCTAGTCTACGGCTACGCGTACGCCACATTCAAATTGCCACATGACGTGCAGAGTTGCAGACTCGTGGTGTTATGCAGTAGACCCGGCCCTGACAAATAAGTGCCGGTGCTAAGCACCGGAAAGCACCGGCATAAATTAAGCACTCCTACCTCCACGTTGAACCGCACACCTGACATGTTGAGCTACCCGATGTTAGAAAGGCGCCGCTCCCCAAGGCATTGGGGCAATTTGTTACTGATCTTACGAGAGAAGTTAGACAATAGATAATGTACTTCGGCCTGTGGGCAGCTGCCTCACCAGATTCCTTTCAATAAAGGGAAAGGCATGTGTGTGCTCTGCCCCTACAGGACCTAAAATATCTGCCCAGGAAATATTCTGCCCCTCGTTGAACACACTCCATGTAGAGTTTACACATTGCGCCCCTTTCTGCATCCAGTTCCTGTCCAGGATACACAGTATAGACAAACCTCACCCACTGCCCGCCCAGGATACACAGTTTGCTACTCACTGCTTCATCTGGCCCCCCTGGAGGCAGAGTCTAGCCATTACAGCATCCACTGCCAGCCCAGGATACAGAATGTGTCCGTAACAGCAGCCACTGCCTCCCAGGATACACATTCCTCCACACACTACATCCACTGCCTGGACAATGTACAATGTTTGTGGCTTTTTGCATCCAATAACTGGACAGTGCGACAGTCTAACTCACGCTGCATTGATTTCATATCCGGGGTAAACAGTCTGCCCCTCAGTGCATCCACTGCAGGCCCAGGATGCACAGGTTGTAACTCGCTGCATCAATTGCCTGCCCAGTGCATACAGTGTGCCCCACAATGCATCTACTGCATGCCCAATGCACACACTCTGCCCCTCACTACATACACTCTGCCCCTCACTGCATACCCATTGCACACAGTCTGCCCCTCACTGCATGCCCAGTGTACACAGTCTGCCCCTCACTGCATACCCAATGCACACACTCTGCCCCTCACTGCATACACTCTGCCCCTCACTGCATACCCAATGCACACACTCTTCCCCTCACTGCATACACTCTGCCCCTCACTGCATACCCAATGCACACAGTCTGCCCCTCACTGCATACACTCTGCCCCTCACTGCATACCCAATGCACACACTCTGCCCCTCACTGCATACACTCTGCCCCTCACTGCATACCCAATGCACACACTCTGCCCCTCACTGCATACACTCTGCCCCTCACTGCATGCCCAGTGTCCACAGTCTGCCCCTCACTGCATGTCCAATGCACACACTCTGCCCCTCACTGCATACCCAATGCACACAATCTGCCCCTCACTGCATGCCCAATGCACACACTCTGCCCTTCACTGCATGCCCAGTGTACACAGTCTGCCGTACATTGCATTCACTGCTTCCCAAGATAAATAATCTTACCTCACTGCACCCACGGCATGCTCATTGCACACAGTTTGCCCCTCACTGCATCCACTGCATGTCCAGTGCAGACAGTCTGCCCCTCACTGCATCCACTGACTGGGCAGTACAACAGTCTGACGCACGTTGCATCCACTGCCACCCAGGATATACAGTCTCCCCTCACTGCAACCAGTGCATGCCCAGTGCACACAGTCTGCCCTTCACTGCATACACTGAATGCCCATTGCACACATTCTGCCCCTCACTGCATGCACTAACTGGGCAGCATAACAGACTGACACACATTGCATCTACTGCCTCCCAGATATACATTTTTCCCTCACTGCACCCACTCCATGCCCAATGCACACAGTCTGCCCCTCACTGCATCCACTGCAACCCCCGGTGCACACAGTCTGCCCTCACTGCATCCACTGCCTGCCCAGCGCACACAGTCTGCCTCACATTGTATCCATTGCCTCCCAGGATATATATTCTCCCCTCACTGCACCCGTGCATGCCCAGTGCATGCAGTCTGCTCCTCACTGCAGCCAGTGCTTGCCCAGTGTACCTACCTGCCACTCACTGCATCCCCTGCCTGTCCAGGATGCACAGTCACGCCATAACTGCATCCACTAATTTAGGCGTATAATAGTCTGCCTCTCACTGCATAGATTTCATGTCCAGGATACACATATGTCCTTATTGCAGACGCTGCATGTGTGGGATACACAATTCGATCTTCTTCTGCCTCTCCAATGTAGCCATTTGCCCTCAATGTATGCCCAGGATATACATCCTGAGCCCCGCTGCATACTCTACCCTTACCATGATTTGGACATCAGAGGCGTACTGCATGCCGGGATTGAATTTAATTAACATAACTCTGCATATGCCTTTGTACCGGAACAGGACGGAGTGTACTAAAGACTCTATGAGTGGCAGCACTAGCATTGAAAGGGACATTGCACGCCCTGGTGAAGGTGAAATGACACAACTGTGGTGGACTCCAGCTATGGAATAGTGGGGCAGATACGTTTTAAGGCATGTGCAAAGTGGGCAATTGCCCAGGCCTTCCACCTTCCCAGGCCCCCCTGGGAAAGTGAGCTTTCTCTGGCTAACTTCTGTTATTTTAGTATTTTAACCTTTAATGTATAACTCAATATTGTTAGGCAACATAAGACTTGAATTAGTAAACAATGGGTAATAAAATTCAATGCTGTTCCAAACAGGAGCACTCCAAATATTTCTTTCCCCAGGCCCCAAATTCCTTTAGATGACAGTGTAGTGGGGGGGCTACAGAGCAGGCATGACATGCACTGGCAGAGCTGTGTCTGGTCCCTGTGAGCATCACAGCAGGTGTGCTGCTGCTTCACACTGAGGTGCATAGGCAGAGCCCTAGGGTCACCTCTACTGAAATGATACATGACTGGGGTGCTGTAAAAGACTGTGCCGACGACCTCGGCTGGGATATCAGAGGTACTGAGGTAGAATTGAGGTGCATTGGTAGAGCTGTGTGACGGCTCCAATAGTCCAATATTAGTGATGGTGCAGGTAAACACTGAAGTGCATTGAAAGAGCACTGCAAGGGTCCTAGTAGTAGCACAGAAGTGCTACAGGTTAGGAGTGAGGTGCATTAACGGCTGTGAGTGAGTCCCTGTAACAGAACCGAAGGAGTGCTGCAGGTCAGGGCTGAGGTGCATTAACGGCTGTGAGTGAGTCCCTGTAACAGAACCGAAGGAGTGCTGCAGGTCAGGGCTGAGGTGCATTGACTGAGCTGTGGGTGGGTCGCTGTAACAGCACAGAAGGAGTTCTGCAGGGCAGGGCTGAGGTGCATTGACTGAGCTGTGGGTGGGTCCCTGTAACAGCACAGAAGGAGTTCTGCAGGTGAGGGTTGAGGTGCATTGACTGAGCTGTGGGTGAGTTCCTGTAACAGAACAGAAAAGAACAGGAGTGCTGCAGGTCAGGACTGAGGTGCATTGACTGAGCTGTTGGTGAGTCCCTGTAATAGAATGATGGTGTACTGAAGGCTAGGATTGAGGTGCATTGACTGAGCTGTGGGTGAGTCCGTGTAACAGCACAGAAGGAGCTCTGCAGGTGAGGATTGAGGTGCATTGACTGAGCTGTGGGTGAGTCCCTGTAACAGCACAGAAGGAGTGCTGCAGGTCAGGATTGAGGTACATTGACTGAGCTGTGGGTGGGTCCCTGTAATAGAATGATGGTGTACTGAAGGCTAGGATTGAGGTGCATTTACTGAGCTGTGGGTGAGTCCCTGTAACAGAACCGAAGGAGTGCTGCAGGTCAGGGTTGAGGTGCATTGACTGAGCTGTGGGTGGGTCCCTGTAATAGAATGATGGTGCACTGAAGGCTAGGATTGAGGTGCATTGACTGAGCTGTGGGTGAGTCCCTGTAACAGAACCGAAGGAGTGCTGCGGGTCAGGGTTGAGGTGCATTGACTGAGCTGTGGGTGGGTCCCTGTACCAGCACAGAAGGTGTTCTGCAGGTGAGGGTTGGGGTGCATTGACTGAGCTGTGGGACTGTCCCTGTAGCAGAATAGAATGAGTGCTGCTGATTAGGAGTGAGGTGCATTGACTGAGCTGTGTGTGGGTCCCTCTAATAGAATGATGGTGTACTGAAGGCTAGGATTGAGGTGCATTGACTGAGCTGTGGGTGAGTCCCTGTAACAGCACAGAAGGAGCTCTGCAGGTGAGGATTGAGGTGCATTGACTGAGCTGTGGGTGAGTCCCTGTAACAGCACAGAAGGAGTGCTGCAGGTCAGGATTGAGGTGCATTGACTGAGCTGTGGGTGAGTCCCTGTAACAGCACCGGAGGAGTGCTGCAGGTCAGGATTGAGGTGCATTGACTGAGCTGTGGGTGGGTCCCTGTAATAGAATGATGGTGTACTAAGGCTAGGATTGAGGTGCATTGACTGAGCTGTGGGTGAGTCCCTGTAACAGAACCGAAGGAGAACTGCAGGTCAGGGTTGAGGTGCATTGACTGAGCTGTGGGTGGGTCCCTGTACCAGCACAGAAGGAGTTCTGAAGGTGAGGGTTGAGGTGCATTGACTGAGCTGTGGGACTGTCCCTCTAGCAGAATAGAATGAGTGCTGCTGATTAGGAGTGAGGTGCATTGACTGAGCTGTGCGTGGATCCCTGCAATAGAATGATGGTGTACTGAAGGCTAGGATTGAGGTGCATTGTATGAGCTGTGGGGGAGTCCCTGTAACAGCACAGAAGGAGCTCTGCAGGTGAGGATTGAGGTGCATTGACTGAGCTGTGGGTGAGTCCCTGTAACAGAACAGAAGGAGTGCTGCAGGTCAGGATTGAGGTGCATTGACTGAGCTGTGGGTGGGTCCCTGTAATAGAATGATGGTGTACTGAAGGCTAGGATTGAGGTGCATTGACTGAGCTGTGGATGAGTCCCTGTAACAGCACAGAAGGAGTGCTGCAGGTCAGGGTTGAGGTGCATTGACTGAGCTGTGAGTGGGTTCCTATAAAAGAATGTTAGTGTACTGCAGGTTAGGAGTGAGGTGCCTTGACAGCTGTGGGTGAGTCCCTGTAATAGAATGATAGTGCACTGCAGGTTAGGATTCAGGTGCATTAACAGATGCGGGTGAGTCCCTGTAACAGCACAGAAGGAGCTCTGCAGGTCAGGGCTGAGGTGCATTGACTGAGCTGTGGGTGGGTCCCTGTAATAGAATGATCGTGTACTGCAGGTTAGGAGTGAGGTGCGTTAACAGCTGTGGGCGAGTCTCTGTAATAGCACAGAAAGAGTTCTGCAGGTCAGGGCTGAGGTGCATTGACTGAGCTGTGGGATTGTCCCTGTAACAGAATAAAATAAGTCCTGCAGGTCAGGGTTGAGGTGCATTGACTGAGCTGTGAGCGGGTTCCTATAAAAGAATGTTAGTGTAATGCAGGTTAGGAGTGAAGTGCCTTGACAGCTGTGGGGAGTCCCTGTAACAGAACAGGAGTGCTGCAGGTCAGGATTGAGGTGCATTGACTGAGCTGTGGGTGGGTCCCTGTAATAGAATGATGGTGTACTGAAGGCTAGGATGGAGGTGCATTGACTGAGCTGTGGGTGAGTCCCTGTAACAGCACAGAAGGAGTGCTGCAGGTCAGGGTTGAGGTGCATTGACTGAGCTGTGAGTGGGTTCCTATAAAAGAATGTTAGTATACTGCAGGTTAGGAGTGAGGTGCCTTGACAGCTGTGGGTGAGTCCCTGTAATAGAATGCTAGTATACTGCAAGTTAGGAGTGAGGTGCCTTGACAGCTGTGGGTGAGTTCCTGTTATAGAATGATAGTGTACTGTAGGTTAGGAGTGAGGTGCATTGGCTAAGCTGTGGGTGGGTCCCTGTAATAGAATGATAGTATACTGCAGGTTAGGAGTGAGGTGCCTTGACAGCTGTGGGTGAGTCCCTGTAACAGCACAGAAGGAGTTCTGCAGGTCAGGGCTGAGGTGCATTGACTGAGCTGTGGGTGAGTCCCTGTAACAGAATAAAAGAAGTCCTGCAGGTCAGGGTTGAGGTGCATTGACTGAGCTGTGAGCGGGTTCCTATAAAAGAAAGTTAGTGTAATGCAGGTTAGGAGTAAGGTGAATTGACAACTGTGGGTGAGTCCCTGTAACAGAACAGGAGTGCTGCAGGTCAGGTCTGAGGTGCATTGACTGAGCTGTGGGTGGGTCCTTGTAATAGAATGATGGTGTACTGAAGACTAGGATTGAGGTGCATTGACTGAGCTGTGGGTGAGTCCCTGTAACAGCACAGAAGGAGTTCAGCAGGTCAGGGCTGAGGTACATTGACAGCTGTGGGTGAGTCCCTGTAATAGAATGATTGTGTACTGCAGGTTAGGAATGAGGTGCATTAACAGCTGTGGGCGAGTCTCTGTAATAGCACAGAAGGAGTTCTGCAGGTCAGGGCTGTGGTGCATTGACTGAGCTGTGAGCGGGTTCCTATATAAGAAAGTTAGTGTAATGCAGGTTAGGAGTAAGGTGGATTGACAACTGTGGGTGAGCCCCTGTAACAAAACAGGAGTGCTGCAGGTCAGGTCTGAGGTGCATTGACTGAGCTGTGGGTGGGTCCCTGTAATAGAATGATGGTATACTGAAGGCTAGGATTGAGGTGCATTGACTGAGTTGTGGGTGAGTCCCTGTAACAGCACAGAAGGAGTGATGCAGGTCAGGGTTGAGGTGCATTGACTGAGCTGTGAGCGGGTTCCTATAAAAGAATGTTAGTGTACTGCAGGTTAGGAGTGAGGTGCCTTGACAGCTGTGGGTGAGTCCATGTAATAGAATGATAGTGTACTGTAGGTTAGGAGTGAGGTGCATTGACTAAGCTGTGGGTGGGTCCCTGTAAAAAATGATAGTATACTGTAGGTTAGGAGTGAGGTGCATTGACTAAGCTGTGGGTGGGTCCCTGTAATAGAATGATAGTATACTGCAGGTTAGGAGTGAGGTGCCTTGACAGCTGTGGGTGAGTCCCTGTAAAAGAATATTAGTGTACTGTAGGTTAGGAGTGAGGTGCATTGATTAAGCTGTGGGTCGGTCCCTGTAATAGAATGATAGTATACTGCAGGTTAGGATTGAGGTACATTAACAGATGCGGGTGAGTCCCTGTAACAGCACAGAAGGAGTTCTGCAGGTCAGGGCTGAGGTGCATTGACTGAGCTGTGGGTGAGTCCCTCTAATAGAATGATCGTGTACTGCAGGTTAGGAGTGAGGTGCATTAACAGCTGTGGGTGAGTCTCTGTAATAGCACAGAAGGAGTTCTGCAGGTCAGGGCTGAGGTGCATTGACTGAGCTGTGGGATTGTCCTTGTAACAGAATAAAAGAAGTCCTGCAGGTCAGGGTTGAGGTGCATTGACTGAGCTGTGAGCGGGTTCCTATAAAAGAATGTTAGTGTAATGCAGGTTAGGAGTGAAGTGCCTTGACAGCTGTGGGTGAGTCCCTGTAACAGCACAGAAGGAGTTCTGCAGGTCAGGGCTGAGGTGCATTGACAGCTGTGGGTGAGTCCCTGTAATAGAATGATTGTGTACTGCTGGTTAGGATTGAGATGCATTGACTGAGCTGTGGGTGAATCCCTATAACAGCACCGAAGGAGTGCTGCAGGTCAGGGCTGAGGTGCACTGACTGAGCTGTGGTTGAGTCCCTGTAATAGAATGATTGTGTACTGCAGGTTAGGAGTGAGGTGCATTAACAGCTGTGGGTGAGTCCCTGTAACAGAACAGAATGAGTGCTGCTGGTCAAGGCTGAGGTGCATTGACTGAGCTGTGGGTGAGTCCCTCTAATAGAATGATTGTGTACTGCAGGTTAGGAGTGAGGTGCATTAACAGATGTGGGTGAGTCCCTGTAACAGCACAGAAGGAGTTCTGCAGGTCAGGGCTGAAGTGCATTGACTGAGCTGTGGGTGAGTCCCTGATACAGAACAGAAGGAGCGCTGCAGGTCAGGGCTGAGGTGCATGGACTGTGCTGTGGGTGAGTCCCTGTAACAGAACAGAAGGAGCAATGCAGGTCAGGGCTGAGGTGCATTGGCTGAGCTGTGGGTGAGTCCCTGTAACAGAAAAGAAGGAGCAATGTAGTTCAGGGCTGAGGAGCACTGACTGAGCTGTGGGTGAGACCCTGTAACAGAACAGATGCTGCAGGTCAGGGCTGAGGTGCATTGACTGAGCTGTGGGTGAGTCCCTGTAACAGCACAGAAGGAGTTCTGTAGGTCAGGGCAGAGGTGCATTGACAGCTGTGGGTGAGTCCCTGTAATAGAATGATTGTGTACTGCAGGTCAGGGCTGAGGTGCACTGACTGAGCTGTGGGTGAGTCCCTGTAACAGCGCAGAAGGAGTTCTGCAGGTCAGGGCTGAGGTACATTGACAGCTGTGAGTGATTCCCTGTAATAGAATAATCGTGTACTGCAGGTTAGGAGTGAGGTGAATTAACAGCTGTGGGTGAGTCCCTGTAACAGCACAGAAGGAGTTCTGCAGGTGAGGGCTGAAGTGCATGGACTGAGCTGTGGGTGAGTTCCTGTAACAGAACAGGAGTGCTGCAGGTCAGGACTGAGGTGCACTGACTGAGCTGTGGGTGAGTTCCTGTAACAGAACAGGAGTGCTGCAGGTCAGGACTGAGGTGCACTGACTGAGCAGTGGGTGAGTTCTTGTTACAGAACAGGAGTGCTGCAGGTCAGGACTGAGGTGCACTGACTGAGCTGTGGGTGAGTCCCTGATACAGAACAGAAGGACCGCTGCAGGTAAGGGCTGAGGTGCATGGACTGAGCTGTGGGTGAGTTCCTGTAACAGAACAGAAGGAGCAATGCAGGTCAGGGCTGAGGTGCACTGACTGAGCTCTGGGTGAGTTCCTGTAACAGAACAGGAGTGCTGCAGGTCACGACTGAGGTGCACTGACTGAGCTGTGGGTGAGTTCCTGTAACAGAACAGGAGTGCTGCAGGCCAGGGCTGAGGTGCATTGACTGAGCTGTGGGTGAGTCCCTGTAACAGCACAGAAGGAGTTCTGCAGGTCAGGGCTGAGGTGCATTGACTGAGCTGTGGGCGAGTTCCTGTAACAGAACAGGAGTGCTGCAGGCCAGGGCTGAGGTGCATTGACTGAGCTGTGGGTGAGTCCCTGTAACAGCACAGAAGGAGTTCTGCAGGTCAGGGCTGAGGTGCATTGACTGAGCTGTGGGCGAGTTCCTGTAACAGAACAGGAGTGCTGCAGGTCAGGACTGAGGTGCATTGACTGAGCTCTGGGTGAGTCCCTGTTACAGAACAGAAGGAGTGCCGCAGGGCTGAGGAAAATGGACTGAGCTGTGGGCGAGTTCCTGTAACAGAACAGGAGTGCTGCAGGTCAGGGCTGAGGTGCATTGACTAAGCTGTGGGTGAGTTCCTGTAACAGAACAGAAGGAGCGCTGCAGGTCAGGACTGAGGTGCATTGACTGAGCTGTGGGCGAGTTCCTGTAACAGAACAGGAGTGCTGCAGGTCAGGGCTGAGGTGCATTGACTGAGCTGTGGGTGAGTTCCTGTAACAGAACAGGAGTGCTGCAGGTCAGGGCTGAGGTGCATTGACTGAGCTGTGGGTGAGTTCCTGTAACAGAACAGAAGGAGCGCTGCAGGTCAGGACTGAGGTGCATTGACTGAGCTGTGGGTGAGTTCCTGTAGCAGAACGGCAGGAGTGCTGCAGGTCAGGGCTGAGGTGCATTGACTGAGCTGTGGGTAAGTTCCTGTAACAGAACAGGAGTGCTGCAGGTCAGGGCTGAGGTGCATTGACTGAGCTGTGGGTGAGTTCCTGTAGCAGAACGGCAGGAGTGCTGCAGGTCAGGGCTGAAGTGCATTGACTGAGTTGTTGGTGAGTTCCTGTAACAGAACAGGAGTGCTGCTGGTCAGGGCTGAGGTGCATTGACTGAGCTGTGGGTGAGTTCCTGTAACAGAACAGGAGTGCTGCTGGTCAGGGCTGAGGTGCATTGACTGAGCTGTGGGTGAGTTCCTGTAACAGAACAGAAGGAGCGCTGCAGGTCAGGACTGAGGTGCCCTGGCAGAGCAGCGCGTGTTCTACGGCTGGAATCTGGGACACCAGGGAAAGAGAGAGGCGGGGATGTCAGCCGGAGAACGTTTGTTTTCGGAGCGGGCTCACAAAGCCCCCTGATTGGTGCAGCCCTCTCCCCTCACCCTGCCGGCTGCACCATCAATCCAAGCCCCGGACTTATTAAAGCTCCACTCTGTCAAGGGGACCTGATTAGCCGAGATTTATGGGGTACAAACTACCGCGAAAATATGGACAGATTGCTGCGGATGCGGTATGAGGAATGGTCAGCGTTCAGGCTGAAATCCTGGGGCTCTGCGGTAGGACTGACTCGGAACAGCAACACCTGCGGACGCTCTGGTTTCTGATCACCATAGTGCACTGTTCACAGGGCCATTCTGTATGTTTGCCACCTTATAGTGCAGTAGACATTTGGCATGACGACGGTCTCTGCCCACAGGGGTGTAGTGTCCCCATGGTAATGCTTTAGATCTGGCACATTATGGTACACAGCTCCTTCGGTAATACTTTACATCTGGCACATTATAATGCACAGCTGCTTTGGTAATGCTTTAGATCTGGCACACTCTAGTGCACGTCTCCTTTTCTAATGCTTTAGATCTGGTGCACTATAGCGCACAGCTCTTTCAGTAATGCTTTAGATCTGTCACACTATAGTGCAGAGCTCCTACGGTAATGCTTTAGATCTGTCACACTATAGTGCAGAGCTCCTATTGTAATGCTTTAGTTCTGGCACACGCTAATGCACGTCTCCAATAATGCTTTAGATCCGGCACACTATAGTGCAGAGCTCCTACGGTAATGCTTTAGTTCTGGCACACTATCGTGCACAGCTGCTTTGGAAATGCTTTAGATCTGCCACACTATAGTGCACGTCTCCTTTTCTAATGCTTTAGATCTGGTGCACTATAGTGCACAGCTCCTTCAGTAATGCTTTAGATCTGTCACACTATAGTGCAGAGCTCCTACGGTAATGCTTTAGTTCTGGCACACTATCATGCACAGCTGCTTTGGAAATGCTTTAGATCTGCCACACTATAGTGCAGAGCTCCTTCAGTAATGATTTAGATCTGTCACACTATAATGCAGAGCTCCTATTGTAATGCTTTAGATCTGTCACATATAGTGCAGAGCTCCTATTGTAATGCTTTAGTTCTGCCACACTATAGCGCACAGCTCCTTCAGTAATGCTTTAGATCTGTCACACTATAGTGCAGAGCTCCTACGGTAATGCTTTAGTTCTGGCACACTATCGTGCACAGCTGCTTTGGAAATGCTTTAGATCTGCCACACTATAGTGCACGTCTCCTTTTCTAATGCTTTAGATCTGGTGCACTATAGTGCACAGCTCCTTCAGTAATGCTTTAGATCTGTCACACTATAGTGCAGAGCTCCTACGGTAATGCTTTAGTTCTGGCACACTATCATGCACAGCTGCTTTGGAAATGCTTTAGATCTGCCACACTATAGTGCAGAGCTCCTTCAGTAATGATTTAGATCTGTCACACTATAGTGCAGAGCTCCTATTGTAATGCTTTAGATCTGTCACATATAGTGCAGAGCTCCTATTGTAATGCTTTAGTTCTGCCACACTCTAGTGCACGTCTCCTTTTCTAATACTTTAGATCTGGTGCACTATAGTGCACAGCTCCTTCAGTAATGCTTTAGATCTGTCACACTATAGTGCAGAGCTCCTACGGTAATGCTTTAGTTCTGGCACACTATCGTGCACAGCTGCTTTGGAAATGCTTTAGATCTGCCACACTATAGTGCAGAGCTCCTATTGTAATGCTTTAGTTCTGCCACACTATAGTGCACAGCTCCTTCAGTAATTCTTTAGATCTGTCAGACTATAGTGCAGAGCTCCTATTGTAATGCTTTAGTTCTGGCACACGCTAATGCACGTCTCCAATAATGCTTTAGATCCGGCACACTATAGTGCAGAGCTCCTACGGTAATGCTTTAGTTCTGGCACACTATCGTGCACAGCTGCTTTGGAAATGCTTTAGATCTGGCACACTCTAGTGCACGTCTCCTTTTCTAATGCTTTAGATCTGGTGCACTATAGTGCACAGCTCCTTCAGTAATGCTTTAGATCTGTCACACTATAGTGCAGAGCTCCTACGGTAATGCTTTAGTTCTGGCACACTATCATGCACAGCTGCTTTGGAAATGCTTTAGATCTGCCACACTATAGTGCAGAGCTCCTTCAGTAATGATTTAGATCTGTCACACTATAGTGCAGAGCTCCTATTGTAATGCTTTAGATCTGTCACATATAGTGCAGAGCTCCTATTGTAATGCTTTAGTTCTGCCACACTATAGTGCACAGCTCCTTCAGTAATGCTTTAGATCTGTCACACTATAGTGCAGAGCTCCTACGGTAATGCTTTAGTTCTGGCACACTATCGTGCACAGCTGCTTTGGAAATGCTTTAGATCTGCCACACTATAGTGCAGAGCTCCTATTGTACTGCTTTAGTTCTGCCACACTATAGTGCAAAGCTCCTTTGGAAATGCTTTAGATCTGGCACACTATAGTGCAAAGCTCCTTTGGTAATGCTTTAGATCTGGCACACTATAGTGCACAGCTCTTTCGGTAATGCTTTAGTTCTGGCACATATATAATAGTACAAAGCTCCTTCGATAATGCTTTAGACCTCGCCTACTATAGTGCAAAGCTCCCTCAGTAATGCTTTACATCTGGCACACTATTGTGCAAAGCTCCTTCGGTAATGCTTTACATCTGGCACATTATGGTGCACAGTTCCTTTGGAAATGCTTTAGATCTGGCACACTTTAGGGCAAAGCTCCTTTGGTAATGCTTTACATCTGGCACATTATGGTGCACAGCTCCTTTGGAAATGCTTTAGATCTGGGACACTATAGTGCACAGCTCCTTCGATAATGCTCTAGGCCTGGCCTACTATAGTGCAAAGCTCCTTCGGTAATGCTTTACATCTGGCACACTATAGTGCAAAGCTCCTTCGGTAATGCTTTTGATCTGGCACGCTATAGTGCACGTCTCCTTCTCTAATGCTTTAGATCTGGTACACTATAGTGCACAGTTCTTTCGGTAATGCTTTAGATCTGGCACACTATACTGCTCAGCTCCTTCGGTAATGCTTTAGATCTGGCACACTATAGTTAGTGTACAGCTCTTTCGGTAATGCTTTAGATCTGGCACACTATAGTGTACAGCTGTTTCGGTAATGCTTTAGATCTGGCACAATATAGTGCACAGCTCTTTCGGTAATGCTTTAGATCTGGCACACTATAGTGCACAGCTCTTTCGGTAATGCTTTATATCTGGTACACAATAATGCACAGCTCCTTCGGTAATGCTTTAGATCTGGCACAATATAGTGCACAGCTCCTAGGTAATGCTTTAGATCTGGCACAACATAGTGCACAGCTCCTAGGTAATGCTTTAGTCTGGCACACTATAAAGCAGAGCTTTTTCGGTAAAGCTCACTATAATGCAGTTTTCCATTGTAAAGACTGTTGTTTTAGCCACTGTAGTACAGAGTTCATTTGGCAATGCTCTAGATTTGGCACACTTTAGTACAGTATTCCATTGTAAACACTGTAGTTTTTGGCACATTCTAGTGCAGAGTTCTTTGTTCGTGCTCTAGATTTGAATTACTGTAGCACAGCGTTGCCACTGAAATTGTACAGGGTTGGTTCAGTATAGTGCAGGATTCATTTGGTAATGCACTAGATTTGGTACACAATAGTCCAGTTGTCCACTTCGATTACTCTAGATTTAGAAAAGTAAAGTGCAGCATTTATTTGGTAATGAAGTAGGAATAGCATGCTATTGTGCTGTATTCCCATTGAAATGCCATAGATTGGGCTCACTGT
The DNA here is from genome assembly GCA_963921515.1 of Calotriton arnoldi. NCBI lineage: Eukaryota > Metazoa > Chordata > Amphibia > Caudata > Salamandridae > Calotriton > Calotriton arnoldi. The sequence goes on from CAWUFW010000206.1 coordinate 5,103,780, forward strand.
AGTGTTTATTTGGTAATGCTGTGGATTCGGCACTCGATAGTGCAGTCCTCTATTGTAAATACTGTAAATACTGTAGGTGTGGCACTCTAATGTGCAGCATGTAATTGGTACTGCTCTAGGTACAGTAGAGTGCAGTGGTTTCAGTGAAACAGTATAGTTTTGGCACACTGCTGCACAGTGCTCATTTGGAAATGCTGTAGGTTTGGCACACTATAGTGCAGTATTCCCATGGTAATACTGTAGGTTTGCCAGATTGTAGTGCAGTATTTATTTGTTAAACTCTAGATTCGACACACTTTAGTGCAGTATTAGTTTGGTACTGCTCTATGTGTGGCAAACTGTTGCGCAGTTTTGCTGTGCTGATGCTGTCTGTTTGGCACGCTATATTGCAGTATTCATTTGATAACATAGATTTGGAACATCATAGTGCAGCATTCTTAATATAATGCTACAGGAATGGCACATTATAATCAGACGTACCTATTGGTAGAATTTTTGCTTGGAACACCATAGTGCAGTTTTTATACGCAAATGCTCTGGCCACTTGGTACACCGAAGAACGGTATTCCTGTTGAATTGCTGCATATTTGCTACTAAACACTCCGGTATTCCTAATGTGAAGATGGAGGTAAAGAGGAGGATTTTTTAAACTACATCAGTGCTTTCCAATGATGATGAGTAGATTAGATAAACTGCAGTACGGTGTCCCTAGCATTAACAGTAGATAGGGAACACTACAGAGGGAGAGGTGTGGTGCAGCGGCCAGAGCGGCTGACTCCGGAGCACGGGGCTTGCGGTTCGATCGCCGACGGCAGCTCAGCTCAGCATCATGTGACTCTGGGCAATTGGCACTTAATCTCCCCGTCAGCCCCAGCGCCTGGATCCCCTTAGGGTGATAAGTCGCACTTTACGAATCTGGAAATATTATTGTTACGAATCTGGAATTATTGTCTAAAACATGTGATGATCGCACTTCGGCACTGAGGGCTCGATTTACGAACCTTTCACGCAAATCAACCCAGCAAGAGAACTTGCTGTGCTGCGTTGTGTGAAAGGGAGAGAGCAGAACTGCACCATATCTACTAAGATGTGTAAGGTAATGCTAGGGATTCAGCACACTGGTGCTACTGGTAAATAATGCTGTGGATTTGGCACACTGTGGTGCAGTATGTGAGAAGTTGACCTGGCATATGCTGTCCACTAATTATAGTGGGCACCTTGCACCAGTCCAAATCGACTCTTATGGTAGATAGGTTAAAGACAACCTTATTGAAAGCTATCCTAGTGGTAGCTATGGAGAGCAGCCTTCAGGCTAAGTCTTGAAGGAATGTAAAGCAGCTTGTTTTACCAGTCTATAATCTCTTGAGTGACCAAATGAAAGAGCACCACACCAGGTATATATTCAAAATATATGTATTTATTACTAAACACACCCTCTAGTCTCTTTATGAGGCTAGAGTTCGAAGTACATAGGTTATAAGATCTTAAATCACAGTAATAGCACAAATACACGTTTGGGCCCTAGGGGCGTACTCAAACCATATACCAATAAAGTGGTATGCGAATCACGACTGAACTAGACACTAGGCCTAGAGCCTCTATAAGTGCTTGGACCACAAGGAACCACCCAAGGTAGTGACACAGGGGACCCACGGGAGACGCGTGCAGTGTAAATACACAACCGCGATACGCCGTTAACTTCTATGGAGAAAGTCGGGATCGGGAAAATAGAGGAAAGGGACACTTAGAAGAGGACTAGGACAAAACCCTTTGAGATCTAGGACTTTGAAGAGTCTCTACCCACGGGAGCACCGGAGTACTCGTGTTACCTCACCCAGGGAAGCCGGGTGCATAGGTGCCTTTCGGGGTCGGGTTTCGGTCGTCGTTTCGTATGGCGATCTGCTGCAAAGTGCTGCTGGCGACCAGGAGAAAAGTGTCCGGGTGGATCCAAGAGTGGATCGGAGTTCTGAAGAACCTGAAAGCAGAGGGGACAGAGTCTGGGTCACTAGCCAGTGACCAGGAAGGCGATGGACAGATGCCCACCGATGTCGAGTGCTTCAGGTGCGCTGACGGTCGTCTTGACTCTTCAGCCACGAGGTCCGGGAGGCGTTGTCGGCAACCAGGAGCAGGATTCGGGCTGGTGCTCGATGTCTGTCGAGTGCTGAGGTGTCGGCGACCGGATTGGACCCAACAAGCCTTGGCAACGGCAAGTCTTGAGTAAGATGTAGATCGTTGATGGTGCAGACCAGCAAGGTCTGGGGAACTCACCCAGCAAGGGTAAGTGAGGGCAGGCCTGGAGCAACCAGGATGCCAAGTAAAGAAAAGATTGGCCTTCGTTAAGGGCTACTAGCCAACGGGCTAGCGACCGCGAAGGAGCCTCGTGACGCCGCACGTGGAGCTGGCTTACAGGACACTCGTGGAGTGGGGGCCAGTGTTCTTCGGTGCAGGTGGTGCTGGAGGCTAGGGCTACTCGGAGCCCAAAGCACGACTTCTTGGGAGACCCAGAAGATGGTGCACTTGCAAATGTGCTCGGTGTCCAGGGGTCACGGTCTCAAGTCACCCACGATAGCCACGGGCCTCAGCTTTGCTGGGGACTCAGGGTAGCCTCGGGAAGTCTGAGAATCCACCTCTGGTGATGCGATGACTTCGGCGTCCGACGGGAGCTTCAGTAATGCGAACCGGACAGATGCTTCTTGGTGCCTGCCAAGCAGGGGAGTCACTCCTTGACCCCAAGGGAGATTCTTCAGTCTTCTAATCTTGTCGTAGAGCGTCGAAGGTCCAGGATTCAGTGTCAGAGTTTCGTCCAGGTATAATCTAATCTTGCTGTGCCAAGGGTTCCCCATTTTAACCAGTAAAACAGGGAGGGACTAACTCTATGACCCCACCTATGGGCGGGTCAAGGGAGGGGGTGGCTACACCCACTTCCCTTTGTCCAGTTTCGCGCCAGAGCAGGGGCAGGTAGCCCCTGAGCTGGTTTGAACTGGCATATGCACAGAGGAGCCTTTGCTCCCCCAGTGCAGGACTTCAAAGCACTCTAAGAGTGCACCCACCCAGCCCCAATACACATTATCCTGTCTGGGGAGGTGGTCACACCTCCCTGCAACAGGAAACCTATTGTCCAGGCCTCCCTGCCGGAGTTTCGTCCAGCAGCAGGAGGCCAGACTTGTGTCTGTGGCAGCAGCATCCATTTTGTGATGCCAGGGCTTCAGAAAGAAGTTACCGGGTAAGCCAGAGTTAACATGTCTTTCCTCTAGAAGGGTGGAATGCTACCCCGCCGCCAGGATTGGCGGGGGGTAGTATTCCAAGATGTTTGACACCAAACACGACATGTTTAGGTGCAGCCATTCCAAAGTTAGCATTTTACCGCGAGGATATAATGCGCTTAAGAGTATATGGTCAGGCTGCACTACAAACAGCATCAGAGATGGTCTCCGAACGCTGCAGAGGGGCCCTGCTCATGCAGGGGCACCCTCTCACATAGGAACCATGCACTCTGCCTTTAGGATTGATAAGGCCTGCCTAAGGAGTGACTTATAGGTTTATATGTGTGTATGTATTTAGTGATATAGGTAACCTATATCACAGTAAGGGGTGCATGCACCACCTTACCCAGGCTGCAGTAGCAGACCTGTGGTGTCAGTTTGGATGGCCTTCCAGGGGTGGCATAATACATGCTGCAGCCCCTGGCAGGCCTCTGAGGTACCTATGCCCTTGGTACATAGTATACCATATACTAGGGACTTATAAGGGCACTCCAGATTCCAATCAGAGATGTGCCTAAGGCACATGGAAACCTTTTACAGAGAAAGCAGATAGACTGGGGCCCTGAATAGCAGGATCCCAGTCCAACTAAGTCATAAACCAGCAAAACACCATAAAAAAGTGGGGGCAACCATATAGTCAGATTCCACCTTCCTACATAACCCCCCAAACGAAAGGAGATAAGGCTAACCTTGGCCAGTTGAGCCTATATTGACTAAGTGGCCATATAAGGAAGCACCTGCACTAGCATGGTTGCCCCCTATGTTATGGTCCACTAAGCAATCCCTCACCCTAAGGGTATGAGAGGGTCTCCACCATGGGGAATCACTACCTCTGGTGTGCTTAGGTAAAGTACAAGGCTGGTGAGGTGTCTGAGTAGGGAAGTGAGGCCCTAGGAATGTTGGCCTCAGCTTCCTCAGATCACTGGTCACCATGTATGCCTGTCTTTCCATGACTGAGTTGCACTTTGCTCTAAGGGTCAACCTTTGGCTGCCTACAGCTGGGGGTTGGGTCCCTTTGGATGGAACACTGGAGGGACATGGCAGGTTTGGAACCTTCTGGTCCCAGGTTTGCCCTTGCCTACCAGAGTCCTTCTGGGGAGGTCCCTACATAAAGGTATGGGGGATCCCTCAGTGTGTAGAGGAATTTTCACCTGGCTAGGGCTACTAGACTGGGTGCCCCTAATCTGCTGATGGGGGCTTCCTCTGGACAGGGGGCCCGGGGGTCCACTGACCTCCCTGACCTCTGCAGCCCTGGGCTGACTGAGGCAGGGTAGAGAGGGGCAGGTTACCTGCTCCAGACTGGGTACCACCTTGGAAGGGTCCTCTGCCATCAGGGGTGTGGCCAGGCCAGGCCTGACTACCTCTGTGGCAGTTCCTTCACTAGGGGTAGGGTCAGTTCCCTGAGGAGGCTGACCCTTACCTACTGTCTGGGGGAAGAAGACTTTTCTTCAACCCTTGTGCTCTCTTTGGGGGAGAGTGGGCCATTCTTTCAGGCTCCATCTCTCCAAATTCTTGGGCTGGGGCTGTGGCCATCACAGCCCCACTAACCTTTGCAGGGACGCCCAACATCCTAAGATGGGTTTGGTGTTCAACTTCAGCCCAGGCTGAAATTTCCAAATCATTGCCCATCAGGCAATCTACAGGTAGGGTTGGGGACACTGCCACTCTTTTGGGCCTGTGACCCCTCCCAGCTGAGATTGACTATGGCCATGGGGTGATCTGTTCTGACACCATCAATGTTGGTCACCTGGTATTTAAACTCAGGTAAAAGCTGGTGAGGGGGACTAGTTTCCCTGCCACCATGGTGACACTAGCCCCTGTGTCCCTAAATGCCACAGCTTTCTGACCATTAATCATTGGCTCCAGTCTGTACCTGCCCAATGCTATGGGACCCATGGTAAAGGTGGCAAATCCTATACCACCATCAGAGTCAGAGGAGTCTGTTGAGGGGTCCCTGTCTAAACTAGGGCCCACCTCTGTTCCTCTTGCAAAAGCACCTAACTTTTGGGTGCACTACTCCCAACTGGAGGATTACTACTGGTAGTACCAGGAGGGGTGGTAGTAGTTGTGGGAGGAACATTTTCTTTATTGCCAATCCTGGGGCAACTGGGATGAGTTTTCCAGTGCCCAGGCTTTTTACAGACATGGCAATATGGTTTCTTTTCAGGAGAGGAAGGAGTTTGGGACCCACCCCAGAAGAGGAATTTTGGGGCCCTGTAGGGGACTTATCCTTAGATTTATCCCCACCTTTCTCTTGGGACTTAGTAGAATCTTTCTTCTGGTCACCACCCTGATTTCTAGTTTTTACTCTGGTTCTGACCCATTTGTCTGCCTTCTTTCCCAATTCTTGGGGAGAGGTCAGATCAGAGTCCACCAGATACTGGTGCAAAAGCTGGTTTGGACAATTATTAAGGATCTGCTCCCTCATAATCAAATTGTACAATCCTAAAAAGTCATGCACTTTGTTGCCATGTATCCAACCTTCCAGAGCCTTTGTAGCACAATCTACAAAATCAACCCAGTCTTGAGTCTGAGCTTTTGGGTGTCTCTGAACTTCAACCTATACTGTTCAGTGGTTAGGCCAAACCCATCTATCAGAGCACTCTTCAAGACTGTGTAATTGTCAGCATCCTCTTCTCTTACAGTGAGGAGCTTGTCTCTACCTTTGTCTGCAAAGGAGAGCCACAAGATTGCTGCCCACTGCCTCTGGGGGACCTTCTGAACTTTACAGGCCTTCTCCAGTGCAGTTATCCATTTGTGGATGTCATCCCCACTCTGGTAGGGAGGGACAATCTTGTTTAGGTTTCTATGATCATAAGACCTTTCCCTATCTCTAGGGATATTGCTGCCACCATGGGACTCTAGTCCCACCTTTCTTCTCTCCCTGAGGAGATCTAGGGATTCTCTATCTAAAGCTAATTGCTTTTTTCTGAGTTCCAGCTGAGTTTCCTCATACTGGACTAGCCTCTTTCTTCTCTCATGAGAGGATTCTCTCCTATGAGATGAGACAGAGCTCCCTATAGAGGTGCCAGAGTGGTTAGACTCCTGAGAAGGAGACCTAGACCTTCTGGGCACACTCTTAATCCTTCCTGGGGGACAAAGAGGGCATCAGTCTGATCATCCTCATCATCTTCCACAGGAGGGATTGGGTTATCCAGGTCAGGGTAATTGTCACCCTCCTGGCCAGTCTCAGAGGGGGGGCTGGGGGTATTGGTACCCCTGGCCTCCTCCTCTTCTTCTGCCCCACCCTCAGCTCCTACCCCTTCAGTCCCTACAGGCTTACTAAGGTCATAAGCCACCAACAACTCCTTGAGGTGTTGGGTGGTGGGGCTTTGGCCTGTCCTTATTTTTCTCAAGTTGCATAAAGCTCTCAATTCCAAGAATAGGAGTGTATCATACTTGGAGGGTGGAAGCTCAATGGCTTCCTGCAAGGATTCTTTGGATCCTCCCCTTAAAGACATTACTAGTGTGGTGTGGTGTATGCACTACCTACTCTAGTGTGGCCTACTAAACTCTCTTGAGTTGTAGAAAGGGTTGTGCTATCCCTTAACACACAACTCTAAGTTCAGTAGAACTTACTGTTATTCTAAGCTTAAATTATATGTACCTTAGGTACCTTTAGTGGTTTTCAGTTGATCAATTCAATTGAGATTATCTGGTAAAACAATAGCAAGCTGGAATCCCACACGCTGCACACCAATGTGAGAAGTTGGCCTGGCATATGCTGTCCACTAATTATAGTGGGCACCTTGCACCAGTCCAAATCGACTCTTATGGTAGATAGGTTAAAGACAACCTTATTGAAAGCTATCCTAGTGGTAGCTATGGAGAGCAGCCTTCAGGCTAAGTCTTGAAGGAATGTAAAGCAGCTTGTTTTACCAGTCTATAATCTCTTGAGTGACCAAATGAAAGAGCACCACACCAGGTATATATTCAAAATATATGTATTTATTACTAAACACACCCCTCTAGTCTCTTTATGAGGCTAGAGTTCAAGTACATAGGTTATAAGATCTTAAATCACAGTAATAGCACAAATACACGTTTGGGCCCTAGGGGCGTACTCAAACCATATACCAATAAAGTGGTATGCAAACCACGACTGAACTAGACACTAGGCCTAGAGCCTCTAGAAGTGCTTGGACCACAAGGAACCACCCAAGGTAGTGACACAGGGGACCCACGGGAGACGCGTGCAGTGTAAATACACAACCGCGATACGCCGTTAACTTCTATGGAGAAAGTCGGGATCGGGAAAATAGAGGAAAGGGACACTTAGAAGAGGACTAGGACAAAACCCTTTGAGATCTAGGACTTTGAAGAGTCTCTACCCACGGGAGCACCGGAGTACTCGTGTTACCTCACCCAGGGAAGCCGGGTGCATAGGTGCCTTTCGGGGTCGGGTTTCGTCGTCGTTTCGTATGGCGATCTGCTGCAAAGTGCTGCTGGCGACCAGGAGAAAAGTGTCCGGGTGGATCCAAGAGTGGATCGGAGTTCTGAAGAACCTGAAAGCAGAGGGGACAGAGTCTGGGTCACTAGCCAGTGACCAGGAAGGCGATGGACAGATGCCCACCGATGTCGAGTGCTTCAGGTGCGGTGACGGTCGTCTTGACTCTTCAGCCACGAGGTCCGGGAGGCGTTGTCGGTGACCAGGAGCAGGATTCGGGCTGGTGCTCGATGTCTGTCGAGTGCTGAGGTATTGGCGACCGGATTGGACCCAACAAGCCTTGGCAACGGCAAGTCTCGAGTAAGATGTAGATCGTCGATGGTGCAGACCAGCAAGGTCTGGGGAACTCACCCAGTGAGGGTAAGTGAGGGCAGGCCTGGAGCAACCAGGATGCCAAGTAAAGAAAATATTGGCCTTCGTTAAGGGCTACTAGCCAACGGGCTAGCGACCGCGAAGGAGCCTCGTGATGCCGCACGTGGAGCTGGCTTACAGGACACTCGTGGAGTGGGGGCCAGTGATCTTCGGTGCAGGTGGTGCTGGAGGCTAGGGCTACTCGGAGCCCAAAGCACGACTTCTTGGTAGACCCAGAAGATGGTGCACTTGCAAATGTGCTCGGTGTCCAGGGGTCACGGTCTCAAGTCACCCACGATAGCCACGGGCCTCAGCTTTGCTGGGGACTCAGGGTAGCCTCGGGGAAGTCTGAGAATCCACCTCTGGTGATGCGATGACTTCGGCGTCCGACGGGAGCTTCAGTAATGCGAACCGGACAGATGCTTCTTTGGTGCCTGCCAAGCAGGGGAGTCACTCCTTGACCCCAAGGGAGATTCTTCAGTCCTCTAATCTTGTCGTAGAGCGTCGAAGGTCCAGGATTCAGAGTCAGAGTTTCGTCCAGGTATAATCTAATCTTGCTGTGGCAAGGGTTCCCCATTTTAACCAGTAAAACAGGGAGGGACTAACTCTATGACCCCACCTATGGGAGGGTCAAGGGAGGGGTGGCTACACCCACTTCCCTTTGTCCAGTTTCACGCCAGAGCAGGGGCAGGTAGCCCCTGAGCTGGTTTGAACTGGCATATGCACAGAGGAGCCTTTGCTCCCCAGTGCAGGACTTCAAAGCACTCTAAGAGTGCACCCACCCAGCCCCAATACACATTATCCTGTCTGGGGAGGTGGTCACACCTCCCTGCAACAGGAAACCTATTGTCCAGGCCTCCCCTGCCGGAGTTTTGTCCAGCAGCAGGAGGCCAGACTTGTGTCTGTGGCAGCAGCATCCATTTTGTGATGCCAGGGCTTCAGAAAGAAGTTACCGGGTAAGCCAGAGTTAACATGTCTTTCCTCTAGAAGGGTGGAATGCTACCCCGCCGCCAGGATTGGCGGGGGGTAGTATTCCAAGATGTTTGACACCAAACACGACATGTTTAGGTGCAGCCATTCCAAAGTTAGCATTTTACCGCGAGGATATAATGCGCTTAAGAGTATATGGTCAGGCTGCACTACAAACAGCATCAGAGATGGTCTCCGAACGCTGCAGAGGGGCCCTGCTCATGCAGGGGCACCCTCTCACATAGGAACCATGCACTCTGCCTTTAGGATTGATAAGGCCTGCCTTAGGAGTGACTTATAGGTTTATATGTGTGTATGTATTTAGTGATATAGGTAACCTATATCACAGTAAGGGGTGCATGCACCACCTTACCCAGGCTGCAGTAGCAGACCTGTGGTGTCAGTTTGGATGGCCTTCCAGGGGTGGCATAATACATGCTGCAGCCCCTGGCAGGCCTCTGAGGTACCTATGCCCTTGGTACATAGTATACCATATACTAGGGACTTATAAGGGCACTCCAGATTCCAATCAGAGATGTGCCTAAGGCACATGGAAACCTTTTACAGAGAAAGCAGATAGACTGGGGCCCTGAATAGCAGGATCCCAGTCCAACTAAGTCATAAACCAGCAAAACACCATAAAAAAAGTGGGGGCAACCATATAGTCAGATTCCACCTTCCTACACAGTATACCTGTAGCAATGTTTTTTATAATGGGCAGTCTTCTTCTTATAGGTCTGTTGATCTGGCTGTTCACATTGCAGTGTTGGTAGTACAATGATTTGGTTGTAGTCTGCAATATCGAGAAGGGAAAATTGAATTGGCAGGATATCGTAGCCAAAACATCGAGGACCAAAATATTGCTGAAGTAAACACACACACACACACACATATATATATATATTACCTACTGGCGGTCGCCAGTAGGTAGTTATAGTTAGGAACACGTTTCCATAGGAAAAGCATTTTTTGATGTGCTTATAAGTTTGGCGTCGTTTGACGAATCTTTACAAATTTTCCAAAAGTTCCTCTTTTCAGGTCAGCTCCTATCCTAAAAGTTTGGGGGGATTCGTCAAGGGGGGCTAAGAAAAAGGGGGTCCCAAAACGTGTTTTCTCCATGCAATTTCCATAGGAAACTTTAGACAAGGCTACAGGTCAAACTGCTGAACGGAATTACGCCAAATTTGGCACAGAGAAAGGTCTTGGACCAGAAAGCACGCTTTTGTTTAAATCGGGTAAATCCGTTCAGTAGTTTTAGAGAAATATCAAATTTTCCAGATATCGATATTTAAGAATTCTGACATCTGATTGGCTGAAGCGTTACGAGCACGAGCTTGCGGCTCATTGGCTGTGAACTGTTGAAACTAGGAAGTATTGGCAGCCATTTTGTTATTCAGTCCGTCAGCTCACAACTCTCCCTCTACAAGGCATCAGGTCCGTAGTTCTACCTCTGCGAGGCAACACTAAAAATATACTGCAGCTCTGTCTGTGCGAGATACCCCTTTCACGGTCCCTCTCCCCACATCACCAGCTCGCTGCTATGCCTTTAGAAGCCAGTCCGTCGGCTCGCAGCTCTGCGACTGCGAGCTGTGAGCCATTTTGTGACTCAGTCCGTCAGCTCACATCTCTCCCTCTAAAAGGCATCGGATCCGTAATTCTACCTCTGCGAGGCAATACTGAAAATATCCCGCAGGTCTGTCTGTGCGAGATACTCCTTTTACGCTCCCTCTCCCCACATCACCAGCTCGCGGCTATGCCTTTAGAAGCCAGTCCGTCGGCTCGCAGCTCTGCGACTGCGAGCTGTGAGCCATTTTGTGACTCAGTCCGTCAGCTCGCATCTCTCCCTCTAAAAGGCATCGGACCCGTAATTCTACCTCTGCGAGGCAATACTGAAAATATCCCGCAGGTCTGTCTGTGCGAGATACTCCTTTTACGCTCCCTCTCCCCACATCATCAGCTCGTGGCTATGCCTTTAGAAGCCAGTCCGTCAGCTCGCAGCTCTGTGTCTGCGAGCCGTCGGGCCCGCAGCTCTACCTCTGTGAGCCACCTCGTTAGCTCGTAGCTGTGTCTGTGCTAGCAGGCCCGTCGGCCCGTTACTCTCCCTCTGCGAGTTAGCCCATCGGGTTGGAGCTCGGAGGGCTCGCAGCTGTATCTCTGCGAGCCAGCCCGTTAACTGATAGCTGTGTTTCTGCTAGCAGGCCTGTTGGCCCGTTGGTCTCCCTCTGCGAGTCAGGCCACAGCTCTCCTCTGCGAGCCAGTACGGTGCTGTGCTTTTGCGAGCCAACGGCTCGTAGGTCTCCCTCTGCGAGCTGAGCCCACGGGCCGCAGCTCTTCCTCTGCGAGCCTGCCCGACGGCCCGCAGGTGTCCCTCTGCTAGCCGAACCGCAGCTGACACTCTGCGAGCCGAAATTGGGAATATAAGTCGGCTCTAAAAAGAGCCCTTGTGTTTATTAGTTGGAGCTACATGTAAGTGCGAATGCACAGCTTCAGGTTAATCAGGAAAACTCGGTTTCCCTCATCTGTGAAGTGTACTCCATCACTTCTGTAGATATCAGCCATATCAAAACGTATGTTGTTGTTGTAAATCGACCCCATTCTATGGTCTCTGAGGTATGCAGACACAGCTTTGTTGACATTCTTCCTAGATTTTTCAATCTTATGACAAAATTGGTTTGACCATTTCCACTTCTGTCTTTGGCATATATTGGAATATACAAAGACAGTCTGAGGCAAAAGTAACATCAATTGTCCAAAGGTGTCCTTCATAAGCATTTCCAAACCTACCCCAGTCAATGTGCCTAGGTCGTTACCACCACAGTGCACAATCATGAGATCAGGGTGTTGGAGATGCAAACAGGTTTTAACCAAAGGGAGCAATTGGTGCCACTTCAATCCTCTCTGTGCAAACCATTTAATGTGCACATTTTGTAAACCTAGGTCTAAGTCAATACGTCTCTGTTCTGCATAACTCTTGAACCAGAAAACATAGCTATGTCCTACATTCCACACTAGCATTTTGAAGGTATGGCTAGAAGACATGGATAAATGTCTGTAGCTCATGCAGTCCGTTCGTAGAATAAGAGATATGTTTAAACATGGGGAACTACTTTTTTTTTACATACAAAACATTAACCGATTGGGAGATGAAATGTATTGTCTCCTAAAAAGTAGGGTGTATATTAGTTTTGATGAAAAGCATCTTTGTGATTGGTTAATAAAAAAGCAGTTTATACGTGGAGTACATATTATAGGATGAAATTTGCTCAGCTCAACCACACCTGCTAATTGTATTTGGAAGGTGCAGTTCAAACTTGAAAGAATGGTGAACTTTTGACCTCCACGTGCCGTTAAATGTTGGAGAAAATGTTGCAAAAAAAATATCGGTAGGTTTAAAAAATGATGAACTTTTAACCTGCACGTGTCGTAGAATGTTCTAGAAAGTGTTGATACAATACCTTGAACTTTTCACCTGTATGTGTCCTTAAAAAAACTGTTTATATGGAAAGTTTAAAAATAAGCAATAAAGAGATGTTTTGCAATCTAAAAAAATAAGGAACTATTCTGATTTGTTCTTTACATGTATTTATGTGTGGAGCAACAGGAAATTGTGCCATTACTGGTTCCATTCTTGATGAAAGCGGTGCATTACATGTACTGTGTGACAAGAAAAGAATTGCATGCGTTTGTGACATTTGAAATCTGCATACCAACTACGAAGGTAAATTAGAAATTAAGAAGGTGTGTTATGTGTTTTGTAGTAGTGGTTAAGTATTTGAGACGATATTTTTAACTTTGAAAGTATTTTTTATTTCTAAATAACATAGTGTTAGTAAAGTCTGGTGTTTTATTGGTTCTAAAATATGCATAATGTGTAACTAGTTGTTAAACAAGTACTTTATATATGTTTAGGAGTTTTTCACAAAGAAAAAGTGTAAGTTGTCATCTGTAAAAGACTGTGGGCCATATTCTCAAGACCAGCGATAACATTATCGCCGCTTTAGCGGCAGTCTCCTGCCGCTAAAGCAGCGATAATGTTATCGCCATTCTTGTGAATATGGCCCTGTATGGTTTTGAAAATTCGATGTAGCGTTAATTTCGATTTGTATATCTATTCCGGCGAGATAAACAGAATGTGGCACGTTTGGAAATTATGCTCAGTCTGGAAATAGTGGAGAAGGGGTGACAGTAGAAAATTCATGTGTTATTAACTTAACAGAGATGAAATGTGGATCAGTTACAGGCTCAGCTTCTGCATTGCCCACGTCACCTGTGTCCAGCCCTGGTTCCACTGCCGAACATGCACATTCGAGTGTCCCATGGATGTCTGCCTATCCAACACAACTGTTGATGAATTGGACTATGACTTGTGTTTGCGCCCCCTGTTGGATCACGAACAGGAGTGTAACCGAGACAGCCGTGCATGGGATGCCTTGACATACTGCGTATGTATTGGTAGTTGTGCATGGGAGATGGCACAATTTCTCGTGTGCAGTGACCACATCGAGGCGCTCCCCTATTGGGCTCTGTTGCGGATCGGTGAGACGGCGTGGGCTGAGCACACCTGCCCGGACCACCTAATGTATTGGCTCACCCTGGTGTTCCTTGAACACAACAACGATGTACTATTGGAACACATTGCACATGAAGCTGCACGGGCATTCATGGACGAGTAACTACGTACCTGCAGCCACATCCTATTGCCACCCACAGCACATGGCCCAACAACTTGTTGCACAGTGAGGATTGCTCACATATCCCACCAAAACAGAGGACACGTCTCCCTTCGGTCGAGCTCTGGATGCATGTGCGTGGAATAACGTGTGTGCACACACACCTGTCCAAGGCGACACAGGTCCATGGTCTGAGCAACACAGCATCGTTTGGCAACTTTGCCAATTCGGACACACTGCTCGGTGAGAGCACACACATGGCGATGTAGCACGACATGTGAACCTGTCGGACCCTCACACCTGATCACTGTCGGCAGAGCAGAAAATTGCCGCACCCCGGAGTCAGAGCACCATGCAGACCCCACGTACAGTGAGTCGTGCCCCCTCACACGGGGCACTGTGCAGACGGCAAATAAACCATCCGACGTATCCACAGCCCACACATAGAAGCCCCTGCCTGTGGTACCCCCGCATGGGATGGCCTTGACACCCACAAAAACAGCAACCCATGTCCCACAATGTTGCACACATATTCAAATCATTGCTCAGAGCTGTGGCATATCCTCCACACAAAAAAGAAGAACTGTTATGTGCACACTTTGTGGTCTCATTTTTTACACTGAGAGGTAGATTTCAATGTCAGTCAAGGCTGGTGCGGTACTGCGAGGCTTTGAATTTGGGTGTTCTTAGGAAATCTAAGTTGTTGGGGAGCAAGGCAAGGTGGGCTGTGAGCGTTGCCATATGTGATAAATCTTGTCCATTTCAGCCCCAACATCATCTGCCCCTCGACATGTACCCATGCTGCGTGTAAGTGTCTTAAGCATGTCCTTGCCTGTTGTGGCCGTTGCCTCGTCCGTACTCACACGCACATGCCAATAAAGCCTATGCCACTCCACTGGTGTCTAACTGTGAGGTGTGTTGTAAAGATTGTCCACTCGTGTGCCACAATCAGCCTCGTCCCAACACAGGGAAGAACTGACTGTCGCATGTGCAATGGGGGTGTTCCCTTTGGCAAGCTCCGCCTCTGTGAGCCAGACATTGTTTTTGCATAGGTGCTGGACGACATCTGATGCAGCCCCATCACCTACGCAGTCTGATGTGTCAGGGGCACACAGCCATGCAGCCATCACCCCGCCACACACACCAGACACAGAACCCGTATGAGGGGAGTTTTGTACCACATTGCCTTCATTGCTGATGTTCTATGATTGCTATGTGTGTGGGCTGCATTGTGGGGGAATTGCCTGTGCACGGATGGCGATGCACACACACATGTTGGCATGTGGAGCCAGGTGCCCGTGCGGCCTTGCGCTGCTTGTGCTATCTCACTCCGTCTCTCTCCCTCGCTCTCTCCCGCCCTGTCATAGCAAACTTGTGAAAGCGATGGGTGCGCGGCTCTCAGCGCGGCACTCGAGTACTTCTTAAGTCTTTCAAACACCGAGGGGTATATTCTCAAGGACATATGGCCGAGTTAACGGCACTTTATCATAACCAAAATGGTGATAAATTTAACGCACCATTCACAAGCTGGAGCAAACAGCCCATATCACCAGTTTACCAGCGATAGCAGCCTCAAAAAGCATTGTCACGGATGACTCCGGCAAATATTGCTAATGAGCTGTAGAGTAGGCGTTCCCGTGCAAAAAGCAGCGAACACATCACTTCGCAAGTGTCTCAAACACCAGCAAGATCGTCGAAGAGAGTACAAAACAGGCGATAAGGTGCGTTAGTAGCAGAAAGTTTACACCTGCTCTGAGCTGGTGTAAAGTCGGACTACAACCTGCAATATGAAAGGGAGCCCAGCCCAGAGCCACACGTGAATGACAACAGATGCAATGGGGCCAACGATCATGCAGCTCGGACACCCAACACTGATCTGCCACTCCCTGCCACCAGCCCCTTGTCCGCCATCCCCCTCACCTCCCCACACACAAACAAATGTGACAGCAACCTTAGGAAATCTGGAACGTAACAAATTGGCTGATGTTGCACAATTATAGTAAAGAAGATGCATGTGAGGTTGGACAAATAAGAATCTCAGTCATCTATGGATTTACATATAAAACATTTTATTTAAACAAAACAACAAAATAAAAGTAGGTACAGGTATGGCGTGTCATCCCTCGACAATTTGTGAATCACAGCCTGCAAGACAAAAAGAAAGATAAGATTGTGCGTCATGCGTCCATGAAAGGAGAGAGAGAGAGAGAGAGAGAGAGAAAGAGTGAGAGAGACGAAGAGAGAGAGAAAGAAAGAGTGAGACAGAGAGGAAGACAGAGAAAGAGAGAAAGAGTGAGAGAGAGAGGAAGAGAGAGAGAAAGAGAGAAAGAGTGAGATACAAGGAAGAGAGAGAGAAAGAGAGAAACAGTGTGAGAGAGAGGTAGAGAGAGAGAGAAAGAGTGAGACAGAGAGGAAGAGAGAGACAAAGAAAGAATGGGAGAGAGAGGAAGAGACATAGAAAGAGAGAAAGAGTGTGAGAGAGAGAAAGGAAGAGATAGAGAGTGAGAGAGAGAGAGAGAGAGTGTGAGTGACAGAAAGGAAGAGATGGAGAGGGAGGGTGAGTGTTGACACTGTGGAGAAAATCCTCACAGCTCACCTTTCTGCCACCGGTGTGTCTCCAACCACGTGCCGGGACATAGTGCAGTCTTCAAGTTTAGTCATCTGAAAGATAGTATAGAATCAGTAATGGCAGAGTACATACAACTGCACAAGCCTAATTCTCTGTTTCGCCCCTGCGCACCCAGGCTGCTGCACCCCATCGACTCCCGCCGCCCAGAGGTGTCTGCCCGCCTCTGCGCACCCAGGCTGCTGTACCCCATCCACTCCCACTGCCCAGAGGTGTCTGCCCGCTGCTGTGCACCCAGGCTGGTGCACCCCATCCAGTCCCACTGCTCGGAGGTGTCTGCCCGCTGTTGTGCACCCAGGGTGCTGCACACTATCCACTCCCACCGCCCAGAGGTGACTGCTCACTGCTGTGGAAACAAGCCTCTCTGCTCACCTTCCGCCACCGGCGTGTGTCTAAGAGGGTCCACCACATGCCGAAGCAACCTCCTCAGGCGTTGCGTACACGCGGTCAAGCCGAGCTCACAATTCAAAGTGGGTGTTGATTGCAGGATGGCCACGCATCATCGCAGGCTGCACACGCGCTCACCTCTGGTGGCACTAACTCAGTGGAACTGAAGTCATCGCCTCGTGGCGGGAGGTCCGTGTCGGGGGGTCGTCAATCTGTGAATCACAGCCTGCTAGACAAAAAGCAAGATAAGATTGTGCGTCATGCGTCCATCAAAGGAGAGAGAGA
Source organism: Calotriton arnoldi (assembly GCA_963921515.1). Taxonomy (NCBI): domain Eukaryota; kingdom Metazoa; phylum Chordata; class Amphibia; order Caudata; family Salamandridae; genus Calotriton; species Calotriton arnoldi. Next base: position 5,120,778 of record CAWUFW010000206.1, read on the forward strand.
GAGAAAGAGTGAGAGAGAGGAAGAGAGAGAGAAAGAAAGAAAGAGTGAGAGGTAGACAGAGAGAAAGAGAGAAAGAGTGAGAGAGAGAGGAAGAGAGAGAGAAACAGTGAGAGAGAAACAGTGTGAGAAAGAGGAAGAGAGAAACAGAGGAAGAGTGAGAGAGAGAGAAAGAGAGAGAGAGGTAGAGAGAGAGAAAGAAAAAACAGTATGAGAGAGAGGAAGAGATAGAGTGAGAGAGAGAGGAAGAGAGAGAGAAAGAGTATGAGGGAGAGAAAGAAAGAGATGGAGAGGGACAGTGAGTACCCACACTGTGGACAAAACCCTCACAGCTCACCTTTCCGTCACCGGTGTGTCTCCAACCACGTGCCGGGACATAGTGGAGCCCTCAAGCTTACTCACCTGAAACGTAGTATGGAATCAGTAATGGCAGAGTACATACAACTGCACACGCCTAATTCTCTGTCCCGCCTTTGTGCATCCAGGCTGCTGCACCCATCACTTCCACTTCCCAGAGGTGTCTGCTCGCCGCTGCTGCACCCCATCCACTTCCACTGCCCAGAGGTGTCTGCCCGCTGCTGCGCACCCAGGCTGCTGCACCCCATCCACTCCCACTGCCCGGAGGTGACTGTCCGCCGCTGCGCACCCAGGCTGCTGCACCCCATCCACTCCCACTGCCCGGAGGTCACTGCCCGCCGCTGCGCTAACAAGCCTCTCTGCTCACCTTTCGCAACCTGCGTGTAGAAAAGAGGGCCTACCACGTGCCGCTGCAAGCCCCAAGCCCGGGGCCCGCGGACACGGCACCCTGCATATCATGCAGCCCCGCTCCGCAGGCCACCAGGTCTCACATTTGGTGCTGGGTCTTGATTTCGCCATAGCAGAGGACATACCAGTGCACCGGGCTTTTCATCGCAGGCTGCACACCCGCTCAGCCCTTGCGGTGCCACCAACTCTGTGACCAGCGAGGCGACGCCACATGGCGGTAGGCCTGCACTGTCTGATGGCTCAGGCCTACACTGCGGTCCAGCAGGGCACACAAAACCTGAGCTGTCCAGACAGCCGGGACGGGCCATCACCGCAGGCTGCACACCCGCTCAGCAGTTACAGTACCCGTACCTCAGTGGACCGAAAGTCACCGTCCCGTGCCGGTGTGCCTGTGCCGGCCGCAGTGCATCCGGTGGGAGCAACTCTGAAATGGCGTCGAGCACGTGCGCCCGGTCTTTTTTATTGGCAGGGTCACGTGTCCTGTGACGCCTGTGCTGGATGGATGTGGTGTGGGTGTATACTAGCCGTGAGGGAGTGGCTGTGGCGTACTGACAACTAGGGTGTGACCAGCAGTCACTGCAATGAAAATCTGGGCCATGTAGCGTTGTTGTCCTTCCCTGTAAGCGTAAGCGGAGTGGCTGGCCTGGCCTGGCGTATGCCAGTCCTGGGTGAGGCTGTGAAGAATGACTCGGAGCTATGGGCATGGCTCCGTCCTGGGCTGTATGAGGAATCAACTGATGCGGGTGTCCCTGTTGTAGTGCTGACGTCACCCGGGTCGACAAGCGCCAATGTGTCACTCTGTGAGCCAAGTCCCACAACATGGCCAACATGGAAGGTACGGGGAATCACTGACCCTACATTCATCCATAGTTCCACACATGAACGATGGTGGACATGACACATCTGTGTGGATATGAATGTTTATTGCACATTCAGTGGAGTGTTGCAGCTGTAGCAATACAGGGCCATGCAAAGTTCAAGTTTCAGTTTTTGGCACATGGAGGGCAGCCAATTAGAGCCAAGCTTGTGTTCGGGGTTAGGCTGCGCCAACATATGTACTTATACAATTACTCCGTCAATCCCCAAGCACTTATAAATTCACTATACACTCTCCTTGCAGTACTCTAATGATCCAGTCTCTACGTACGTACTTGTACAATGACCGAGAGAAAGTTACATAACCGAAGTTTTCCCCACTGCCAGAGGTAACATGGTTGCATACGCTGTCCACAGCACAATGTAATGTGGTAGGGCCCAGGGGCGGCATCTTGCATACATAATGAACACACAGACACAGATAGATAGTGGAACTGGGTACGGGCACATGCGCTCGACTCATTTTTATTACCAGGGTCCCATGTCCAGTGACGTCTGTGGTGGATGCGTGTGGGGTGAGTGTAAGCCAGCCCTCCGGGAATGGTTGGTGCTGGCAACAAGTACAACAGTAATCATTGGATCAGACACACAGATTCAATCATAAAGGGTCAATGATTTGTGCTGCACTAAGGTAGGGGCAACAGATGTGAAATAATACACACAAGATTGTATCGTAAAGGGTCCATGACTTGTGGTACACTGAGGTAGGAGCAGCAGATGTGAAATTATACACAAAACATTGTATCATAAAGGGTCCATGAGTTGTGCTGCACTGAGATAGGCTACAGTACAGAAAGGGAGTGGTCCCAGTCTAACAGTTCGAAAAAATACGTAATTTAATGCCAGCCGGCATTAGTTCAAATGACACAACCATAAAGTAAAGCGTTCAATATTATTTAATCATATTGAGCATCAGAATAAATCTGGAACAGCGTATTATATCAAGTGCTCTACCAAGTGTGGCAAAGAGGGGGAAATAGTAAGGTGCGCTTGTGAGGATTGGGGAAGTGAAGAGAGAGGTAGTGACATCAAATACATTACAAATAGAGCCGGCTTCACTGGCATACAGTAATCATGGAGACATTTAAAAGCCATTGTTTTAAATACACTATCACAGTGCAGCAAGCACTGTTGATCAAACTGGCATAGGGCAGTGATGTAGTCGACGTGCGACCCCAAAAGGTAAGTAGGCTGTTTGGGTCCTTACGCCGGGTCTTCCTCAGGACTAAGAAGGGGCACCTGAGAAATTAACAAGAAAGGTTCTTAGTGTCCAATGTGCTAACCTGTGCAGTGGTGAAAAATTAAAAGTTAAAAGCAAAAATAATGAATTTACCAGAAACCACCCTTGACTGGATGGAGGATTTGAATGTTGATCGGCTTCTAGGGCTCCAAAATGACAGAGAAACGGACCGATGTCACCTGTAAAACAGGATGGCATCAGTGTGCAAAAAGTCTTGTACGACAGTTTAGGCAATCTAATGGACACTGAATGAACAACTCACTTATAGCGTGTAGTGGGGGAATCCTCCTCACATACACTACTTGCGTCAGGGAATTAATGTAGAAATCTGCTAAGGCCCAGTGGTTCCATAATCACTGTCATGAAAAAAAAAGGGGGGAAAACAAACCCTACTGTCACACCACTAGCTAAAAATAATAGCCATCTATCATGGAAGCAATTATTAAAGATTAGAAAATGAAGGAAAAGTGTTTCCCTGAAAAGGAAACACAAAATCTCGTCCTTATTTCTATTCAAATGAGTTACCAAATCTGTGGAAATGGAAAAAGGAGGAAGTAATTAAACAGAGGCCAAAGCCCTCTGAATGCAAAATAAAAAGAACCTCAATAAATGCAGGCAGCTGGTTTGAAAGTTTCCATGTATGCTCACCTCAGTTAATGGTCTGTCTCCTGAAAATGGAAACGAAGCACTGAAAACCCTGGAATTTAAAGAGGCTTGTCTGCAATATGCACGTGATGAGAATGACTCAGCAGACGCTAGATGCTGGCATGTCAGACAGGAGTGAAAACAGACTCCCGGTCTCAGGGGAAAGTTGCAGGTCATGTAATGAATAAAAAGTATTCTCTGGGAAAACTTCAACTTAAATAAAATGCTTCTGAGAAGAACATTGGGGGTCATGAAATGAAAATAGAATAGTGTTCTGTGTCCAAAAAATTAAACTTAATGAAATGTAATGAAATTGCACGTCATGTAATGAATAAAAAAGTATTCTCTGGGGAAAACTGCAACTTAAATGAAATGCTTCTGAGAAGAACATTGCGCTGAAATAGGGGCATCAGAAGCATTCAGCATGTGCGCAGCCAGCGATGATGCGTGGTGCGGGCGAGCCGCACTGGGAGCAATGTCTGTTGCCTACTGGACTGAGTCATCTGCAATCGCGACTCGATGTGAATTGTGAGCCCTGCTATCCGCAGTGTAGATCGAAGGCAGTAGTGAGCACAGACATCGAAGAATGCTTTTAGTCACTTCCTGTTTACAAAATTCGAGGACATAGAGTACAATTCTCGCTGCAATAAATAAATCATGTCTCAATTTAAATTGTGAGCTCTGCTAACCACAGTGTAGGTGTATGGAACAAAAGATGAAACATTTATGGAATACACTGTCGAAATATGTAGGTTTCAGAGACGTTATAGTTAGTTGCCTACTGGACTCTGAAATTAATGAATGAAGACTGAATTTTAATTGTGAGCCCTGCTGAGCACAGTGTAGGCCGGAGGCAGCGGTCAGGAAGGGCCTACAGCCACGTGGCGTTGACTTGAGCTGCATACAGTTAGTGGTAGGTGTGGCGCTCAGCGTGTGCGCAGCCAGCGATGATGCAATGTCTCTTGCCTACTGGACTGCGTCATCTGCAATCGCGACTCGATCTGAATTGTGAGCCCTGCTGACCACAGTGTAGGCCGGAGGCAGTGGTCAGGAAGAGCCCAGAGCCACGTGCCGTTGACTTGAGCTGCATACAGTTAGTGGTAGGTGTGGCGCTCAGCGTGTGCACAGCCAGCGATCATGCAATGTCTGTTGCCTGCTGGACTGCATCATCTGCAATCGCGACTCGTACTGAATTGTGAGCCCTGCTGACCGCAGTGTAGGCCGGAGGCAGTGGTCAAGAAGAGTCCACAGCCACGTGGCGTTGACTTGAGCTGCATAGAGTTAGTAGTAGGTGTGGCGCTCAGCATGTGCGCAGCCAGCGATGATGCAATGTCTCTTGCCTACTGGACTGCGTCATCTGCAATCGCGACTCGATCTGAATTGTGAGCCCTGCTGACCGCAGTGTAGATCGAAGGCAGTAGTCAGCACAGACATCAAGGAATGCTTTTTGTCACTTCCTCTTGACAAAATTCGAGGACATAGAGTACAATTCTGTCTGCAATTAATAAATCAAGACTGAATTCAAATTGTGAGCTCTGCTGTCCGCAGTGTAGACTGCCATTCAGTGTTCCTTTGGACTTTGAAGATGAATTTGGTCATTGTACTAAAGCTATAACTGATATAAAACAAGTTCTTGAAGCAAGGATACTAAAAGGATATTATGTAGGTTTTAGGGACGTAATACTTAGTTGCCTACTGGACTCTGCAATTAATGAATCAAGAGTCAATTTTAAATGTGAGCCCTGATGACCGCAGTGTAGGCCGGAGGCAGCGGTCAGCAAGGGCCCACAGCCACGTGGCGTTGAGTTGAGCTGTACAGTTAGTGTCACCTGAAGCAACCAGCGTGTGTGGAGCCTGCGATGATGCGTGGTCCGGGCGGGCCGCACTGGTAGCAATGTCTTTTGCCTAATGAATTCTGTCTTAATAAGTCCACGTGGCGTTGATTTGTAGTACACTGAGTTAGTGGCACCTGAAGCACTCAGTGTGTGCGCAGTCTGCGATGATGCGTGGTCCGGGCGGGCCGCACTGGGATCAATGTCTCTTGCCTACTGGACTGCGTCATCTGCAATCGCGACTCGATCTGAATTGTGAGCCCTGCTGTCCGCAGTGTAGATCGAAGGCAGTAGTCTGTACAGACATAAGTCTGTGGTGCTCTGCTGCTGGGTTCGCAGGGGGCCTGTGTCGAGGAGGCCGGCGGTCACGGCGGAGGCCTCGTGGCAGGGTGAGGGCTGCCGCCCTGGCAGACGCTTTGGCCTTCCCACAAGTGAACCACGCCCAGAGCCCCAGCCTATTTATTCATACTCCTACGCTGGAGTGGCGTACGTTGGACCAGCCCACTCCGCTTCCGCTTCCAGGGGGACAACACAGCTACATGACCGAGATCTTCCCCACTGCCTGAGGTAACATGGTTGCGTCTATTGTCCACAACACAACAAGCAACAGCAGTATATGTCCACATGGAGAGGTTTGTGCTCTGCATAGTGAGGTCTGTCCACCACATCACCGCTACACTTGGTATTGTGTGCATTTTTATTGATGGGTGACTTGCGTCCTTCACACATACTTGGTTGCCACATCTCCCAAGATTCAGCTATTGTGTGGCTGAGGGACCATGCCGTTTTTGGAAGGTCCGCTGTCCTGTTCTGCGCTGCCTCGGTGGTAGTAGGGAGGGGGTTGGTCCGGGGGGAGGTCCTGAGGGTGATGGCAGTGGGTGTTGTGGCCTTCTTGGGTGTCGGAGCTGCATGGTCAGTAGCTCTATGACATGTGTTGGTCTTCAGATGTGGTTCTGGGCTGTGCTCCCTTTCACACTGTAGGTAGTCATCCTGCTTTACACCAGTAAAAGGCAGATGTTAAATTCCTACTGCTAACGCAGCTTATCGCCTGTTTTTGGATCGCACCCCAGATTTGGCTGCTCGTTGAAAATATCGGGAAGTGGTGTTTTCGTGTTATTTTTGCATGGGAACGCCTACTCTGCATATTATTAGCGTTAGTTGTCGCTCTCATTTGTGGCGAATTTTTTTGCGGAAGCTATTGTTGGAAAACTGGCGATATCGGCTGTTTTCACTAGGTTGAGAATGGAATGATAATTTAAAATCACTGAAAAAACCATAGGTTTAATGAACATTATAATTAGAAATTAGCATTTATAAAAACGTTTGAAATTCACTGAAAAAAACCATAGGTTTCAGGCACGTTATAGTTAGAAATGAGCATATAAAAAACCTTAGAAATTCACTGAAAAAACCATAGGTTTCAGGGACGTTATAGTTAGAAATTAGCATTTAAAAAACCTTTGAAATTCACTGAAAAAACCATAGGTTTCAGGGACGTTATAGTTAGCTGGACATTTCACTCGTACAAAACCGTAGAAATTCCACCGTTATAGTTAGTTCAGCTAACTATAACTCGCACCCCGCAATGCACTGCTGATGATGTCACATATTACATCATTCATGACATGGTCAGTGACATCACTGATGACATCACTGATGACATCTCAAATGACATCACTGATGACATCATCCAGTGACTGTGTGTTTCTGAAATTTTTAAAATATGTTTTATATATATTCCAAGGTGTATAGAAGAATGAGTGGGTGTATAAGTGTCTGGATGGAGGATTTAGTAGGTGAGTGACTGACTGTATAAGTGAGTGATTAAATGTGTCTTACTGAATGCATGGGTTAGTGACTAAACTGTGTGAATGTCTGTATTAGTCTGTCTGTTGTTGTGTAAGCTGCTGCATGGGTTGGTCAGTAGCTACATCAGTGTCTATATAGGTTATTGATTGGTTGTCTGAGTATTTTGGGGGGAGATTGAGTGTGTGTGTAGGTGGGTGGGAGGTGTGTGACTCTGTGCATAGATGTGTGAGTGGTTGATTCACTGGGTGTATGGGTTCAAGAGTGCATGTGGAAACAGCTGTATGGGTGCGTGAGTGTGTGTATCGGTGTCTTGGTGAGTGAATGAATGTCTGAGTGGTACATGTCCAAGTAACTACATATGTAAAAGGCAGTGTATGTGAGAGTTGAAGTATATAAAGGACTCTACATGATAGTCAGTGTTGGACTTGGCCCTTTTTGCAGGGTTATCCCTGAACTTTTTGCCTTCCTCCTGTACTTTTTCTGACCTGTTTTTGTTGGTTTTATGACTCTGGGCACTTTACCACTGCTGATCAGTGCTAAAGTGCATATGCTCTCTATGATAAATTGATGTATGGATTAGTGACTCCATGTTTGGCCTATTTGATTCACTGTCAGACCCTAGTACAGTGCACTGGTTGTGCCCAGGGCTTGTGACTCAAATGCTGCTGGTGGGCTTGCAGCACTGGTTGTGCCACCCACAGAAGCAGCCTGTAAAAGTGTGTCTCAGGTCTGCCATTGCAGAGCCTGTGGGCAGTCTGGTACTGCCATGTTGACTGGGCAAGTGCACCCACTTGCCAGTCCCTAAACCTTCCCTTTTCGTCATATCAGACACCCCTATGGTAGACCCAAGGGCAGGGTGCATTGAAAGTATAAGGTAGGACATGCCCTGGTGTGTGTGGCATGTCCTAATAGTGAATTACAGCCATTTTCGTTTTTCACTATTGCAAGGCTACCTGTTCCCCATAGGCCAGAATGGGCAGTTTGATTATTACATCTTATAATCCTAACTGACCCAGGGAACATGGTAGAAAAACGAATTTAGTATGCCTGAACTCAGAATGATAAAATACATCTTTTAGTTAAGTTGGTTTTAACATTCTGTGTTTGAAAATACCACTTTTGGAAAGTAAGTATTTTCTTGCCTAACTATCCAAGCCTGCCTCTGCTAGGTTGTGTATTCCATGTCTGGTTTGTGAGTGACAGGGGCTGGGGGATTCCAGGAGGCAGGGTGAGTCAGCACAGGGCTGAATATAGAGATCTGCATGGAGATGGGTGGGAGGAGTTGCACCTGGGACCTGAATAGGGCTGTGCCTTCCCTCCACAATGCTGGCTCCACCTCCTGTGGTGCGTCTGATGTCCCTGGCCTGCACTGAGAAAGGAAAGAAGGAGTCTTGTCAACAAAGTGCTCCAGGACTGACCAGAACTGGTTTGGACTAGGCAAAGGCCTCTCTGCCTTCAGAGACAAAGGATTTTGGTGTATAAAAGAGGGGACCCAAACTCCAAGATTTTAGATCACTTTTGGGAAACAAGAAGAACCTTTGCTGAGGAGAGGAACCAGAGAAACTGAGGAGGAGACTATCCCTAGTTGAGTGCTGTTTGGGGTATTGGCCTGCAGTGGTTGCCTGACTGCCAAAGAAAGGAGAAAGGACTTTGTGCTACTTTCAATTCAACTTGTAAAGGATCTCCAAGGGCTTGAGATAGACTTGCCTCCTGCTGAAGTCTCAGGGACAACAGACTTCACCCACCAGCTCCTCAAGAGTTCTTTTGAAGTGCCTGCTGTTGTGTTGGGCCTTCTGAGGGACTGCGTGTCGCAAGGAGCTGGAAGCGTGACTCACGAAGAAGAAGCATGACGCTGCCGCAGCCGCTGTCGTCGCATCGCTGAAGAAGGGTGTCGCCGCTGCCGCTTCGCAACGCAGAAGCGCCTCGCATCGCCGGAGAAGAGGATCAATGTCGCATCAGACGCCGCCGCAACAACGGAGAAGCGTGTTGCCGCCGCAGCCGCTGTTGTCGCATCGCTGAAGAAGGGTGTCGCCGCTGCAGCTGTCGCATCGCATCGCCGAAGCACCTCGCATCGCCGGAGAAGAGGATCGACGTTGCACCAGATGCCGCCGCATCACCGGGAAGCGTGTCGCAGGGCCTGTCGCGGCTCAGAAGAATCGTTGAGTCGCCGCACGGCCGTCGGGCGTGCACGCATCGTGTCGCATCAAGAAGAAGACGCCATCTTTGTCGCATTGCACCGGATCTTCATCGCATAACGGCGCTGCTGGTCGCATTGCCATGGAAGCGCAGCAAGAAACTGACGAATCACCTCCCCACGCCGAGAAGAACCGATGCATCCCCTACGCATCAGTAGGGACCCGACGCATCACCGTTCTTGCGTGTAAGGAACCGACGCATCACCTTCCCTGCAACACTTTCGTTGTATATCGTTACGCATCCAAAGGTACATTGAACTCAAAGTGTCGCATTTTACATCTAAAGAGAACTAAGCTATTTCTACCATTTTTGAAGTACAGTATTGTGGATTTTTGTCGTTTGTGGTCTTGTGTTAAGTCTATATAAAAATACTTATTTTTATACTACAACTTGTGTGGTGTCCATCTGTAGTGTTGTCACTATATTCCTGTATGTGTTCACAAATGCTTTACACACTGCCTCTGAGATAAGCCTGCCTGCTCGTGCCAAGCTACCAAGGGGGTGAGCAGGGGTTATTTTAGGAGTGTACCCCCTTACCCTGAGTAGAAGCAAGGGTCCCTATTTGGTCAAAGGTACCTACCTCTGCCAACTAGAGACCCCCAGTTCTAACATTGGTGGCAGCGGTGGGATTCTGGACTTGCATTTGTGACTCATATACAGTGATTGGTGAACACTACTAGTGAGTGCAGACCAAACGCAACCACATACTTTTGGTAGATTGTTTTCCCTGGGATTTTCTATTTTTACCAAGAACTGCCAAGTTTAACCACAATGGATAAAGCAGCATCCATAGCATCTGTTGATTTTGATTGGGAAGAGGAGAAACTGGAATGCTACAATGTGAAACAGCTAAAGCACTTCTGCAGGAAATTTAAAGTTGCTATGACCGGTCTCACCAAGAAGGATGAGTTCCAAAGGGCGCTGAGGGCCTGGGTCGAAGCAAGGAATACCCCTGAGAATGAGGAGGGGGCTGAGAATGCAGATGAGCAGCTGGAAGGGCCATTGGGTCCAGAGGGGAGGAGAGTAACTTCCCCAGCAGGTAGCAGTGTTTCTGCCAAGGGCCTGTCCCCAGAAGAGTTGGAGGACAGGGAGAGGAGCCGGATGCATGAGCTGGAGCTAGCAAGAATGAATGGGCAGTTAGAAACTAGAAAATTGGCCCTAGAGGAAAAGAGGATGCAAATGGAGCATGAGTTGAGAATGAGGGAGCTTGATTTGGAGCTCGAGAGGCTTGAGGCCATGAGTGCCTCAGCCCAGCAAAAGGAAATGTGTGTAGCTCAAGAAGTGAGCTTTGCTGAGTTGGAGGTGGAGTCCAGCTCAGATGGTGGCAGCAAAATTGAATTAGCTAGTGCTGAGGGAGCAGTACACACACCCAGAGATGTGGCGCCTGACTTGAAGGAGGGGGTTAATATACACCAGGAGGTTCAAGGGTATGAGGTAGCTCCAGTGGTGTGCAGTGTCCCTGAGGTGGATTGGGGAACTGGCACAGGGGTTCATAGTCCTAGTGGTGGGAGGGACACTCTATTGACTCTAGATGAGAGGTGTAGGGAGAGGGGTTCCCCCATGGTTGAAGTCCTGGTGTATGAGTGTGAAGACCGCCCAGAAGAGTGTGGGTTGAGTGACAGAGACAGTCAGATACTGTCTTGCCAGTCTCAGGAGAGTGGTGTGGGGTACGTGTGCAAGGCACTGGATGGTGAGGTGAAGGATAGTTTGGTGGGTCTGTGTGATCCAATTGAGGGAGAGCATATTGTAAGTCCCTATTTTCCAGAGCTATGCCAACACCTGGTGGAGTGTGAGTTCTCTGACCCCAGGAGTTCACAATGGAGGCAGACCTTTGGTGGATTCCAGAGGGTCTGAAGAGGCATTGGGGAGTGACCCTAAGAGGAGTGGCTCAGGTATCTTCCAACCCAGAGTGGTGGGAGAGGTTCAGTGTAGCCCAGCTAGGTCCCGGTGTAGTGGGAGGGGTGTAGGGGCTCACGTCCTGTCTCTGCGGAGAAGGAGTGAGTGTGGGGCTGCGTGTCCCAAGGTGCCCGAAACCCAGTCTCAGGGCCTGGATGGTTCTTTAAGGGAACACCAGGTAGGGGGCCTAGGCTGTCCTGATGGGCCGCCCGTTGAAGGGGATCCCCTAGTGTCTGGGGAACTGGGAGTGTCTGTAAGCAGGCCTCCATCAGTTCTGGTGTCTGGCAGTGCCACTCCTAAGTGGAGGGTGCAGAAGTCCAGAGTGAGGGGTGAGAGTCCCCAGTGGAAGAACCAGTGGGTCAGGGTCCAGCCAGAAGGGCTGAGTCACCGTTGAATGACCATGGTGACACCACTTCTGTCCTGGGGGATCTTCACGCGCTGTCAGATGGACAGGGGTCGGGAGATCTGCGCCAGGCAGTCTGTCACACAACACATGAGAGATGTGTTACCCTCTGGGGGGGCATGCGTGCTCCCCAGGAAGTCCTGGTGCGCCAGGCAGATTCTTACACAACTCTAGAGGAGTGTGTTTCCCTTGGGGGGGTTGGTGTACCCTCCCGGAAGTCCTGGGTTGCCAGGCACAGGTCCAGCCTAAGGGTACAGACCCTGGGTTGGAGGGCCAGGTTCAGGGTGTCCCCCCTGACCTGGAGGAAGGGGCAGCTGCTAACAGTGCCCCTACCAGTTTGTCTTCTGGGGGCACCGCTCCAGGTGGGAGGGTGCAGGGTCCCAGTAAGGGGGGCGGGGAGAGGACAGCCTCACCCCTGGCCTCTGCCCAGTCTAAGGGTACAGACCCTATGCTGGGATCCCAGTTGCAGGATAGAACCCCTGAACTGGTGGGCGAATTGTGCAGGACACCTGCCACAGGTGCCCTGGCAATTCTGGAAGGGGGTACCACTCCAGGTGGGAGGGTACAGAGCCCCAACGAGGAGGAGGAGGACCGGGTGTGGGGAAGCCCACCCCAGCCTCCAGTCCAGCCGCCGGGTACAGGCCCGGGGCTGGTAGGTCAGTGTCAGGATGTCATACCTGACCTGACAGGAGGGAGAATGGACAAAGGGTGCCAAGCACCTGGGGCTACTGCCCCCCGCTCTCTGACGCCACAGAGGTTTGAGAGCCCTGAGAGGCATAAGGCCTGGGTCTCATCCCTGACCACTGTCAGTGGCCACTGTGGCTTGCTGTCTGTCTGTTGGGACACACCTGTGAGCAAGTTAAGGTTAGGTGCTGCACCGGTGGTGTCCACAGGTGAGGAGAAGGGTTCCCCATGGATTAGCTTGGTGAGCCCTGAGAGTATGGACAGAGGGATCCAGATAGGTTCAGATTGGCGTAGAACTGGAACGTGCCCCTGCTGTTGCGGGCCAGGGTCCAGGTTCTATCGCCCAAAGCAGGGAAGCCCATCAAGGTAGTGATTGGTCTACCCTGCGTTTTGGCTGGAAGGGGGTTTATGTTGGACTTGGCCCTTTTTGCAGGGTCATCCCTGAACCTTTTGCCTTCCTCCTGTACTTTTTCTGACCTGTTTTTGTTGGTTTTATGACTCTGGGCACTTTACCACTGCTGATCAGTGCTAAAGTGCATATGCTCTCTATGATAAATTGATGAATGAATTAGTGACTCCATGTTTGGCCTATTTGATTCACTGTCAGACCCTAGTACAGTGCACAGTTGTGCCCAGGGCTTGTGACTCAAATGCTGCTGGTGGGCTTGCAGCACTGGTTGTGCCACCCACAGAAGCAGCCTGTAAAAGTGTGTCTCAGGTCTGCCATTGCAGAGCCTGTGGGCAGTCTGGTACTGCCATGTTGACTGGGCAAGTGCACCCACTTGCCAGTCCCTAAACCTTCCCTTTTCTTCATATCAGACACCCCTATGGTAGGCCCAAGGGCAGGGTGCATTGTAAGTATACGGTAGGACATGCCCTGGTGTGTGTGGCATGTCCTAATAGTGAATTACAGCCATTTTCGTTTTTCACTATTGCAAGGCTACCTGTTCCCCATAGGCCAGAATGGGCAGTTTGATTATTACATCTTATAATCCTAACTGACCCTGGGAACATGGTAGAAAAACGAATTTAGTATGCCTGAACTCAGAATGATAAAATTAATCTTTTAGTGAAGTTGGTTTTAACATTCTGTGTTTGAAAATACCACTTTTAGAAAGTAGGTATTTTCTTGCCTAACTATCCAAGCCTGCCTCTGCTAGGTTGTGTATTGCATGTCTGGTTTGTGAGTGACAGGGGCTGGGGGATTCCAGGAGGCAGGGTGAGTCAGCACAGGGCTGAATAGAGAGATCTGCATGGAGATGGGTGGGAGGAGTTGCACCTGGGACCTGAATAGGGCTGTGCCTTCCCTCCACAATGCTGGCTCCACCTCCTGTGGTGCGTCTGATGTCCCTGGCCTGCACTGTGAAAGGAAAGAAGGAGTCTTGTCAACAAAGTGCTCCAGGACTGACCAGAACTGGTTTGGACTAGGCAACGGCCTCTCTGCCTTCAGAGACAAAGGATTTTGGTGTATAAAAGAGGGGACCCAAACTCCAAGATTTTAGATCACTTTTGGGAAACAAGAAGAACCTTTGCTGAGGAGAGGAACCAGAGAAACTGAGGAGGAGACTATCCCTAGCTGAGTGCTATTTGGGGGATTGGCCTGCAGTGGTTGCCTGACTGCCAAAGAAAGGAGAAAGGACTTTGTGCTACTTTCAATTCAACTTGTAAAGGATCTCCAAGGGCTTGAGATAGAGCTTGCCTCCTGCTGAAGTCTCAGGGACAACAGACTTCACCCACCAGCTCCCCAAGAGTTCTTTTGAAGTGCCTGCTGTTGTGTTGGGCCTTCTGAGGGACTGCGTGTCGCAAGGAGCTGGAAGCGCGACTCACGAAGAAGAAGCATGACGCCGCCGCATCACCGGGAAGCGTGTCGCAGGGCCTGTCGCGGCTCAGAAGAATCGTTGAGTCACCGCACGGTCATCGGGCGTGCACGCATCATGTCGCATCAAGAAGAAGACGCCATCTTTGTCGCATTGCACCGGATCTTCATCGCATCACGGCGCTGCTGGTCGCATCGCCACGGAAGCGCAGTAAGAAACCGACGCATCACCTCCCCACGCCGAGAAGAACTGACGCATCCCCTACGCATCAGTAGGGACCCGACGCATCACCGTTCTTGCGTGTAAGGAACCGACGCATCACCTTCCCTGCAACACTTTCGTTGTATAGCGTTACGCATCCAAAGGTACATTGAACTCAAAGTGTCGCATTTTACATCTAAAGAGAACTAAGCTATTTCTACCGTTTTTGAAGTACAGTATTGTGGATTTTTGTCGTTTGTGGTCTTGTGTTAAGTCTATATAAAAATACTTATTTTTATACTACAACTTGTGTGGTGTCCATCTGTAGTGTTGTCACTATATTCTTGTATGTGTTCACAAATGCTTTACACACTGCCTCTGAGATAAGCCTGCCTGCTCGTGCCAAGCTACCAAGGGGGTGAGCAGGGGTTATTTTAGCAGTGTACCCCCTTACCCTGACTAGAAGCAAGGGTCCCTATTTGGTCAAAGGTACCTACCTCTGCCAACTAGAGACCCCCAGTTCTAACAGTCAGTGATTGTGAGACTGGCTGTATAGATCAGTGTGTACTTGTATCACTGATTATATAACACAGTAAGTATGCATTAGTATCTGTATGAATAAGTGAGGTGGTGTGTGTATAATTGTATAAGTGAGTAAATGGGAGTGTGATAGATTCTTAGCATGACTGAGTAGGTGTGTGAGTAACTGCATGGATGAGTGGCGGTGTGTGATTGTCTGTATAGGTGTATGAGTGCATATGATAGTGTTGTATTGATGAGTGACTGCATGTATGAGTTATTGTGTGGATGAATGAGTGGATGTGTGTGTAGACCTAGCAATCAGTGAGTGCGTATGTAGTAACTGGTATTGGTGTGTCAATGATCTAGAAAATGGTAGTCTATATTTTACAGTGGGTGTATGAAAGGTTATATTAGAGTGTGAGGAGGTGCATCAGATTTTCACGTGGATGATGTCGTCAGTGATGTCATCATTGATGTCGTCAGTGATGTCACTGACCATGTCATGAATGATGTAATATGTGACGTCATCAGCAGTGCATTGCGGGGGCGCGAGTTATAGTTAGCTGAACTAACTATAATGGTGGAATTTCTATGGATTTGTACGAGTGAAATGTCCAGCTAACTATAACGTCCCTGAAACCTATGGTTTTTTCAGTGAATTTCAAAGGTTTTTTAAATGCTAATTTCTAACTATAACGCCCCTGAAACCTATGGTTTTTTCAGTGAAAAAAATAAATATATATATATATATATATATATATATTACCTACAGGCGGTCGCCAGTAGGTAGTTATAGTTAGGACCTATTTTCCATAGGAAAAGCATTTTTTGTTTTCCCAATAACTTTGGCGTCGTTTGACGAATCATCGCAAAATTTTCAAAACTAGTGGGGCGCTCCGGTCAGCTCCTGTCTTGAAATATATATATATATATAATACAAAATATTGAGAAGGGAATGTTGAATAACAAACATCACAGCCAAAATAACGAGGACCAACATATCAAGAGGAAGGTATAAATAGGTTAACTACACTTACTTTCACTTATATGTATATATAAGTATATATAAATTGTCAAGGTTGGTATATGTGAAATTAAATGTAGTTAACCTATACTTACCTATGTATACCTTCCTCTTGATATGTTGGTCCTCGTTATTTTGGCTATGATTTTTAAGTTATTCAACATTCCCTACTCAATATTTTGTACCATCACCAATGTGGCACAGTAAAATGCCATATTTATACTGTGATGTTGAAAATTGACACAGTAGTGCAGCTTTCCTCGGTAAGCCCGGGAATTTAGAGCACTCCTGCAGTATTTCTATGCTAATGCAGTGGATTTGACACATTACATGGTATTCTTTATATGGTATTGTTGAAGATGTAGCATGATATAGCGAGATTTCCTGATGATAATGATGTTTCTTTCACATGGCATATTGCCGCAATTATATGGCATTATTGCATATTTGGCAATATTTTTGCTGTCTTTCTTTGGTAATGTTCTTGATTTTGGCAGACTGGATTGCACACTTTCTAAAGTAATACTATGGAGGTGGCAAATTAGTGATGTAGAGTTATAGCTGCTTAAGTGCACTATTCTTATAGCAATGACCTGGATGTGGCATAGCCAGCACACAAATCTCTTAGTAATGGGTGGATACGAATAACCGACAAGTGTGGCCATCCTGGTCATAAATATTTATTATTGGACCTCACAGTTGTCGGCACTGGTTTGTGGTAAATTGTAAAGCAACTTTAATTATGCGGTAAGCATCCTATTAATGTGTTTAACCATTTCGTTGCTACACAGGCTTTTTACTTGGAGTGGGTGAGCTTTGAATTACACTGATGTAGTCTGGGTGAATCGAGGAACTTCACACTGCATGAAGAAGTGTATAGTTCCCTGACTTCGCAGCAGGCTGATGTAGTTAAGCTTTTCCCTCCCACACCATTCCTGCTACTGGAGGTACTGCCTTACAAGGACAGGGCAAAAGTCTGCAGGGAAGTTGTATTTTCCTGCTGTCACCTGCAGACCAGCCAACTAAAACAACATTTTCGCTGTGTGAGGAGGGGGCAGGGCCATGGAGGGAGGAGGGCCTCATGTCGAGAAGTACTTAAGAGGCACTTTTGCCCCCGCCCCACCCCCAAACACCCTCCTGAAAAAACAAACAAGCATTTGCAACGCAATAGTTCTCGCATCTTTTTATAGTTAGAGCTATTGGCATTGTAACGGAAAGGTTTTTACTTATAATGTAGAACCCTGTCTTTGAAGGCACTTGTTTTTTAAATACCTTTTACGAGGCAGCAGTGAAGCCCTCCTCTCAGTGGCTGGCGGCTGGAGCAGCGATGGCGTCGCTGAGATTTTTAGGGAGCAAACACATGCTAGGGATTTTGCTGCCTTATAAGCAGCGACGGGCCAGACGGCACAGCGGGTGCTGAAGAAGCATCGCCATGAGTCAGAAGAAGCAGCGACCTGAGAGGGGTGTTGGGTCTGCCCCTGCCAACTTCTGGCCCAGAGGTAAGGTAATGCGAATCCAAGCGGTTTATTTCCAAGGGAGGCTGTAGAGTGCACTGCTGTGTCCAGCCAAACCTGCACTGCGCTGGATGTGATCATTGGAAGGCGCACGCAATGGCATGTGTAATTGATTCCTCCTGGGTGAGTGTGTAACATTCTACTTGGTGTTGACAGAACTACATCTGAGGTCATAAGATCCTGGCTCGATAATAGGCGCAATGCTCTTTCATTCATGGAAATCGACTTCCATTGATGAACACGGTCTGCTGAGGCTGGTGCTCCATAGCATGTTTGTTGATGCATACATGGGAGGTAGATTATAATAAAAAACAAACATGGGATTCTCTTAGAAACCTGCGAGAGTGAAGAGCGGGCATGCACTGTTGTGAGAGGGGTGTATTGGTGTGGGGAAGGACACAGGGAGATTAGGAGCGGCACAGCGGGCGCTGAAAAATGAAGTGGCCATGAAGGTTTTATGGCAGGAACATGAGCAGAGGCAGGTCAACCTAAAAAAGAGTGCACTTAAAGTTTGGGAAATACTGTGAAGTGTAAAAGCACATGCAACAAGGGCAGTCCTCGTGGGAGAATATGAAAGTCCAAAAGGAGGGACTCCTAAGCCTATTGACCAATCACAAGCGTCCATTTACAAATGACAGTAAGAGGAAACCAATTAAAAAGATGGGCGGTGCTTAAAACCCGTATCCCGGATCTGCATGCCTCGCAGAGCAGCACATTTGCTGCCCAGGCTCGACCTAAAAATAGAAAAACCTTGCTGAGGCTGGTGCCGATGTTCTGGGGTGTGTTCACACTCCTTAATGGACGTTGGAAGTTCAAAGCCTCCGAAAACGAGCTGGAAATCCTCTGTCTACAGTGATTTTCAGCTTGTTTCCTTGCCACTGCGTGATATCGGCTCCTCACCGGGTGACCGTGTGATGGAAGTTGATATCGCTTGTCACACAGTGGCACTGTGTGAGTTGGCGGGCCTGCAGCCGGGAAACGCAATAGCTGCAACTCTGCTGCTCTTATTTCAATGGACATCTCTTCTCAATTTCTCTGACCTCTACTTTTAACATTAGATTTGTTTGATTAGATAGAGGCTGGATCACACCTTGTAATCATTTGAAGGCATCTGTGGTCAAAGTCCAAGTAGTAACTGCGCATTGAAATAATGTTACCCTAATATTTATTTGCCGAAAGGCAATACATATTGCAGTTGCTCTAGCATAATAATGGCTAAAAAAGTGTGGAGCAATCACTAAGTGTTTCATGTGGAAAGTAAATGTCAATATCAGTGTGAAGGAGTTCAAATGTCTAATTTTCTCCAAGGGCACTTTTGCAGTTTTAATGGGCTTTTAGCAAGCCTTTGAGGAGAGTGGTACATTGTAAATTAGGCTGTTCCTCCAAGTGGGAACGTATTGATTCCTATTAACTACTTCTGTTTGGGCTAATGCAGGTGATGTAGCTCAAAAGGCGATCGACAAACATACACAAACAATGTGTTTACAGGTAAGTGTCTGCCCATGCATGCATTCATAAATTTGAGACAGAATTGCTGAAATAGAAACATGATGGTTGTACTTCAGCACTTAGGGTCACATTTACAAACCTTTCACGCAAGGTAATGCAGCAAGGGAACTTGCTGCCCTACGTTGAGTGAAATGGAGAGAGGAGAAATGAGACGTGCTTACTAAGATATGGCGCACTTGTGCTCTCTCGTTATGCTGGTGCACTTATGGCTGCCTAGCGGCAATGCAGGCATCCTTGCGCCATGACGCAAGGGTGCCTGAGTTGTCGTTGGAACAGTTTGTGCAGGAATAAATAGCTTTCTGCAAAAAACTACTCTTAAGGGCGTATTGTACAATGCATGTTACAAAGAGGAAGTAACAACAAGAAATGAAGATATTTTTCCTTGTTAAGGCAGCCTCGGGTAGGCGCATCAATTTGGTGCCATCCCAGCTTTACAGACTTTAGTAAATATGGCTGTGTCTCAAAATCCCTGGGTAGATGCAAGGGAACACCCATGCTCCACCCATGCTCCACCCAGGGAACGCAGACCCACAGCGAGATGACACAAGGCAACGCTTGGTGCTGTGTTAACTTTTTTCTTTTAAGCCATTTAAATTAGGCTTTGCGTAGCTTAGTAAATCCTGACATATATTTAACGTCTAGGCTGCGTCAAAAAAGTGAGGCAACCGCAATGCAAAATGTTAGTAAATCTGGGTCCTTTTTTTGTAAAGAGCACACAAATAAAAAGGGAAATGCAATTCTTATTGATAAAAAAGCATCAGTAATTGCCTTTTCTTTGCGCTTTCATTAAGGCCATCTAATGACACTTCAAAATTGATTATAGATTTCAAGACCTACGGCTGTGCATTCAAGCTCACTGCACAAGCGTAGTATTGACAGCTATTAATACATTTGCACCTCTATCTGGGGGCAATAGAGAGATCCTTAGCATGTGTGCTATCAACCACCAAACAAAACAATTGTAGGGGGGGAGAACTAATGGAGATAAGATGTAATAAAGAAGATGGAAGACAATGCAGGGTAGCACTCAGGTTGAAATACATGATTTGTCATGAGAATGTAAATAGAGAGGATGTGGAAGGGAGCAATGGAAAACATCCTCCAGAGGCTATGGGTGTTGGTAGCCAATGGTGTAAGGAGGTAACTAACGGTAAATGATGAGCACGTGGCCCCGGAGGGTTGGTTCGATAATTTTGGGTTAATGTTATTAGCTGCTGATCATAGGTTGATAGTTGATCCCACATTTATCCTACAAGCTCTATCATGTTTAGAAACAGAGAAATGTATATATTAGTATCTAAGAACCTTTCTTAAGTGGTTCCTGAAGAGCCACTGATCCCTGAGAACAGTGGTACCAAGAGGACTGTTAAGGCTGCCAAAGTGCTTCTATTATCCCTGGTTATTCGCGAGCGACATCCATGTACGTATTTAGGTCTAAATTAATTTGGTACATGGCATCACACCTACATTTCATTGCAGACACTGTTTCCAATACTCTACTTTTTTGTGGTCAATATGGCTTATGGTAAAGATTTCTGACCACTGAACACTAAACCATCAGTGATCTACCTTTTGTCTGAGGAATCAGAGGAAGTAATCTTTCACACAGGACAATTCCTGGATGATGCTTGGCACCTCTGTAGGGAAAAGCTGAAAGCTGAAGCACCTTGTAAAGGTGTAAACCACCAGCACGCTTGGTCCTCTTTATTTAGGCATCCTATAGTCAAACACATTACGTCCTCGTCTATCTTCCCCGATCCAGTCCTCACATGGGAGATTTGTCCCAATTCCGCAGAACCTGTTCCCTAGCTGACCAGAAAATAGTTCCTCCAACATGGCTTCCTCTACCCAGCAGCCACTAGAAAAAGGAGGAAGTACCACATCACTCCCTATTATTTTCTTCCCGCACCTGGCTCTCTAGCTGATGCAGGTAACTTTATTTTTGATTTTGTTATGTGTTTTTTCTATTTTGCTGTTTTTGTTGTGAAGGCTCGCTTTATTAGCTTTCTGTAGTTTTGTCCTAACACGCAGGCAGGCCATTAGCCAGTTACCGCCTTTGCTGTCTGACTGGGACTAGCTCTAGCAGTCCCCCAGGTCATGCATATGTGTCTAAAGGAATTTATTTAATTTCATAGCTGTTGCCCGTCCCAACATGGTTCATCCATCTCAGCCTCTCGCAAGTGTTGCAGTGAGAGTGCTGGTTGCTAAGAAACTGGCCGAAACAGGAAGTTTCGGTCACTTACTTCGCTCGGCTGCTGCAGTATTTACTAGAAGGGCTTAATGAGGGCGTTTTCAACTTAATTTGAAAAATCTCCTCTTTATATAGCGCAACTCCGGCCTTACCATGGAGTAGGCGATGGAAGAGGCGCCTGGTCCCTTTTCACTAGTTCCATCTATGGCCTACATTCAGCAAATGATTGAGAAGGCAGTGGAGGCAGCCTTTAGAGCCAGAGAGGCCCTCCACCACCAAAGATTCCTAGGATGCAAGATGGTGACGATCCTGTAGCTGATATGGAGGGAGAGGTGAAAAGAGGTTGCTTTATCCAAGGAACTAACCTTTCTTGGGCCAGCTTTTGAGAGGAAATTCTTAACTTGCCTACCCCAGAGCCTTCTGTGAATGATGAGGATTTTTTGTCACAGTACTTCAGACCAGAGTCTGTTGCCTTGCATGCAGCTGTTAGATGGGTACTGGTCCACAAATGGAAGGATGTTGGCAAGTCTTCCGCTTCTCGGTTCTTGGCTAGACGGTATCCCATTGATAAATTCTCAGACAAATTTCCAGCTGTAGTGAAAGTGGATAATCTTATGGCAGGCCTTTCCTTTCAGGGTAACATCATGGCTGAGGATGCATTGTCCCTCAATTCTTTTGAAAAGAAAGTGAAAAGTGTAGTAAAGAGATCATATGCTGCTTCCAACTTTGCAGTTAGAGCAAATACATATACTTTCTACACAGTACAGTTTTTTTTTAAAGGATTTCCAAGTTTTGGCTGACCACATCTTTGAGGGCCTAGACTATTCCTCCGTCCTAGGCCTCATGGAACAGCAAGTCATTTTTTAATCAGATTTATCATTCGATAATCTGTGTGCCTCATCAGCAGCTCCGGGGGCAGCAATTTCTGCTCCTCAACACCGCTGGATGAGGGCATAGAAAACCAACTCACCACAGAAATCAACCATGATGAAGTTACCATTTGAAGGTTCCAGGCTCTTTAGACAACAATTGGAAATTATGATAAAGAGGATAATTGTGAATAAAAATGTGTTACTCCAGTTAAACCATTTTCTAGGGTAGAGGCTTCATGTACAAGAGGGTTTTTCCGTCTGCTGCTTTTAGGGATGTGTCTCAGCCGTTTCGAGTAAGGAGTTGTGGCTGGGAGGCCCCCCAATTCTGACAAATCCCAGTTCCAGCACTCCACTGTCAATTCCAACCCCCAAATACTCCAAAAGCATGATTACCAAATGGACCTTCTAGTGGGGTGATGGCTGCTTTATTTCAAGGACATTTGGGAGCAATCAGGTCCAGATCTGTGGGCAGTAAAAGTGGGGACCGAAGGGTACCATCTGCAATTTGTAGAGATTCCTTCTGTATGTTACAGACCACTCACCTCCCTAAGGATCCACAGAAGCAGGTGCTGCTTTGGATAGAATCCACAAATTGTTGCTCTAAGCGGCCATTATTCTGGTTCCTCCCCACAAGCAAGTCAATGCTATTATTTGATCCTCTTCTTGCTGCAAAAGCCCTCAGGAGATTATCATCTGGTTGTAGATATCAAAGAGCTCAACAAGCAGTTGGAGCATCAGTTCTTTCAAATGATTACATTACAAAGCATATTCCATTTGCTGAAAAGGGGGATCATCTGACTTCTTTGGATAGGCTGGATGCATACTTACATGTGCCAATATTGGACCAGAGATTTCAACGGTTTTGAGGCCTTCCTTTTGGGTTGGCTTCAGCCCCAAGTGTTTTCACAATCCTCCAGGCTCCATTGGTGGGTATTTTGCATAATCAAAGTATCCTTTTATACCCCTATCTCAATGACTGGTTAATCAGTTCTTCTTTATCAAAGGCAAAAAAAGAATGTCTCAGAAGTCTGCAATCTGCTTTAAGACTTCGGTTTTCTGCTAAATCTGTTAAATTCCTACCAGCATTGAGCTCAGGTGCTACAGTTCATCAGGACTCCCTTTTGCATGAAGGAAGGGTAAGTGTTTCTCTCTCCAGAAAGGAGAAATAAGCTGGTTTGTCATGTAACGGAAGTACTGGGAAAACATGAAGCCTCAGCAAGACTTTGGCTCAGGACCTTGGGGAGCTGGCCTCGACTCTAGCCATTGTTCCCCGGAGCTGTCGCCACCTGTATCCATTAGTTTAGCATGTCCTGAGTAATTGGACTCCCCTATCACAAGATTATGAGGCTTTGATTCCACTAACCCCGCAAATACACTAGGATCTCCAGGGTTGTTCACTCCAGCCAACCTTCAGATAGTTGGTTCAGCTCTCCTCACTAGTTATATCTACAGATAGCAGCACGAATTTTGGGGGGAGGAGGCATTCTCGTAACAGTCAAGTCTCGGGGACGATGGTTCACCTGGAAGTCCTATTACACGTCCAACTGAAGAGAGTTAGCTGCAGTGAAGATGGCTCTATCATTCCTTTTTACCCAGATCAAGTATTAGTTAGTCTGCATTCCAATAGACAACCAGGTGGTGAGAGCCTACATAAATCGACAGGGAGGGATGATTCAATTTCTCGTTTTTCTCACCAGGGAGAATTGTTCCTGGTCAGAGCTCAACCTCCACTCTCTGACAGCAATGTTTCTTCCGGGGAGGGAAAAAGGGCTTGCCAACCAGCACAGCAGGACCTTTCCCTCATCAATATCCCTTTGTCTCTCACAACTAGTGTTTCAAGAGATATCTCGGAGGTTTGGTTTTCCATGGCTGGACATCTTTTCAGTTGAACCAAATGTCCTCCTGCCTCAGTTCTGCATCCTGGTTCCATCACCATTAACCTGGGTGATCGATGTGTTGTCAGTGGAATGGTCTAGCGGTCTTTTATATTGCTTCCCATTATTTCCTTTGATTTCCAAAGTTCTGCAGAAAATTTGAGAGGATCAGACCAGAGTTCTGTTGGTGGTCCCGGAATGGTCAAGGAAGCCCTGGTTTCCCTTGCTACCACAGCTGGTGATCGCCCATACATGGGTGTTTCCTCTACAGCCATCTTCTTTGAGCCAGCAGATCCTCTTCTAGACGTCACTCAGCCTGAACTTGGGGGCTAGGCTGCTGAATGGTTGATTCAGTTATAATAGGGTTGTTCTTCAGACGCGGCAGACTCTATCCAGCAGTCTCGCCTTCCCTCCACTCCTAAATACGACTCTCTGTGAACCGATAAAGATCTTGGATTTTTTATGAGATTGGTTTCTCCTGGAGTTAGCAGTTTACCCTGCACTCAATAGGCTGCAATTTTAGCTTTTTAGTGGCAGGTGATGTCTGGGCTTGCACCTTTGGCTTCCAGATTATTATGCAGTTTCTTTCTGTGGCATCCAGCCTTTCACTCCCCTGTTCCACCCTGGGATTTGCCCTTGGTTCTTCAGGTATTGACTAGCCCCCCCATTTGAGCTACTGGATTCAGTGGATTTGAAATTCATGATACATATGATGGTATTCTTGGTGGCAATTTGTTCAGTGAGAAGAGTGGGTGAATTAGGAGCTCTGCTTGCAGTTTCTCCATTCATCCGCTTTATAAAGTGGTGCTTCGTCCTAGTTCCACCTTCTTACCCAAAATTCCAGCTGCTTTCCATTACTCGCAAGGCATTGCTCTCTCAGTGTTTCATCTGGCTCTCCCCTCAGCTGAGGAACAACAGATTCATACTTTAGAAGTCCCTAGGGCTCTCTCAATTATTTTCTGAAAAGTGGACTCTTTGTGACTCTTAGATTTCCTAGTAAGGCTTCACATCCTTCCACAGCCTCTCTGTATAGATGGATCGAGTCTACCATAATCATTAGTTATGATCTTTCTCATACATCAGGTGAAGGGTAGATCAACAAGGGGGATGTCAGACTCCTGTACTTCTTGTGTTATATACATTTGTTGTGAGGCTACATGGAAGTCTCCACATATTTCCTTTCACATTGTAAAGTTCACTTGGATGAAGAGTTTTCTACTTCTTTTGGAGCTCATTTGTCGCCTCCTATTTCCCAGGCTTAATACACAATTGTGAAGAGTTCCTTTGTTCGTTTTCAAAGGAGAAGCTATCCGTTATTAAATATCAGACTGCATACATCAGTTAGTGATTGCATTATGATGTTGAAGTCTTGAAATATAATCAAATGATTATGCTTGGGTATTATCTGGTTTCTGAGGATTGGATCAGAGAAGTTGGACAAGGAGGTAATGCACAGGTTACTTACCAATAATCTTCATTACTCCGAGTCCAAGTCTTCCCAAATACAGTCTTTTATACCACCCTCCCTCCCGGAGTTACGGATTGATTATATTTTGTTTTTTATCATTGTTTCAGAATATTGCTTGTATAAATACCAGAAAATGAAGTGGTAGTTCCTCCCTTTTCTAGTGGCTTCTGAGTAGTGGCAGCCATGTAGGAGGAAGTATTTTTTGGTCAGCTAGGGAACAGGCTTTTTCAGAACAGAGATGAATCTTGTCTGTTAGGGCTGTATCAGGGAAGTCTTGGATGCGGAGTAAAGAAGATTACCTGTGCATTACTAGGCTGAATCAAATTAATATCAGTGGGCCACCTGAAATGTCATCTCTAGTAAAGCCAGTCCCCCTAATACTTTCATGATTTATCAAAAACAGTACAGACCCTTTTTCCATGCTGAAATCAGCAAATTCTGATAAAGCTTCTACTTTGGCAACCCTTCTGATACATACCATCCTTAGATGACAAAACCAACACAGATCTTACTAACCTGCATTATATTTATAATAGTGAGTAAAGTGCACCTCATTAACATAATTTAGCTAATATGTATCTTAACTTGAATGAAATCATGAAGACATTTATTCTATAAAAGACTTTAAATTTGATTGATTATTAGATTTTATTTTAATATGTTGTGTTCAAATTCTGTTTATGAAAGGCGTAGGACCAAAAGTTTAAACATAAAAAAAATGTTACAAAGTCACTCCGGTGCTTTAAAGCTACAGTTCATTGACATCAGGTGTGTTAGTCTAATTAATTCAATGGAAGAAAACTAAGTGCCTGATTTAGAGTTTAGAAGTTGGTTTTAGTCACACTTCCGTGGTGGAGTACTTTATTCCGACCATGGCGAGGTACTCCGCCCACCAAATCTAGAGATGGCTGCTGTCCCAGCGGACATCTCTTGCATTTACAGAAACCGCTGTCAAATCAGTTCCTGTAAATGCATTGATAATTTGACAGGCAGCTCAGTCAAAAAAACAGAGTTGTACATCAAACTTTCAACTTTTTTTTTATTCCTAAACAAAATGCCAAAGCGGGATTTTGCTTTTGAAATTAAAAAAACAATGACCCCCCCTCACCCTTGGAGTTTTTTCGTATGGCTTGGGGGTCATTTAAATGTTTTTGCTTTCACATACTGCCACGTTTTGTGTGGTGGAATAGAAAAGCAAAAACTGGCCAAGTGTTCACCCACTCTAAATGGGGCGGGCGGACGCAAGACCTAATCTCTGAAGGCCCTTACTCTGTCAAGCCATCGGCAGTGTGTGTTGGTGGCGAAAATAGAGTAGTCTCTGCCTTCTACATACTGAAGTTTCACCTGACTCTAAATTTGGCAGAGCTTTGTTTTGGCACAGAAGATTCTCCGTCACCTTTGCGACAGAGTACCCTCTCTGCCAAAGTGTAAATCAGGTCCTAAGACTACAACTACCAGAATCCATTAGGTTGTTGCATAAAATAAATGTCCTTGAAAACATAGTGCCACACTCAGACCCTTAGAACAGCAACTGGTTTGCCAGTGCCACTGGGAGTCCAATGTCCCTCCCTATGCTGGGCCGTGTAGAAGGATAAGGCTATGACTCCATTCCACTAACCTCATTACACATCACTAGAATGGTAAACAGGAACTCTTCATGTAATTGTCCCACTGCACACAGCTAAATAAATACAATAAAATGCAATTTTTAAACTTGGACCTGATGAGCAAAGGCATTTTGTGGTTACATACCCGGCGATTTGTAAAATTACAGGGTTTGCAACTGTAAAATGGCTTTTTGCTATCTAATAAACCCTTTTTGTGATTTGGAAAGCCTTTTCTAAATAACAAATGTGGTTCACTGACTCATTCAGTATCACGATTAGGAAAGGTTGTGAAAGGGGTGTGCCCTCCTAATTGCAAATCGCAAACCATTGATGAGTTACCGACTTAAAGGAGGTGGAAGCTCATTCTCAAAGTGGAAGCTCTCCCCGTTGAATAGCTTTCCCTTTGGGAGCTGCATTGGGCAGCGTTGCAGAAGCTAGCAGTGAACATGGGGACCACTGCTTGCTCCCCCCAATGTTTTCAGAATAAATTTTTTAAAGCAGCACTAATTCCTTTAAAGAGCATGGGCTACTTAAAAAAACACTTTCCCATTTGGGAATGTAAGCACAGTGATACTGGCCTCAGTGGCGGAAGGTAATTTTGGCAGGGAGGGAGGCCGGCCATACATGCACACATATACACACACTCACTCACACCCATGCATTCACAGATGCGCACACACACACCCATTCACAACAAATTCATACATTTATACATACATGCACGCACCAAACATTCATAGCCATATAACATACCTGTCCTGGAAAGCCACGGAGGTCCCAGGAGGGTTGGGATGGCTGCCTTCCCTCATTGGCTGACCTGTGGAAGGCAGCAGACCCTCACTCGTTACAGAGTGGGATGGGTTCAGTAAGACTTGCTGACCCCACCCCACTCTGTGATGACACTCAGCCCTGGGCACTTCTGGGCTTAAAACTGAAATGCCCAGATCGGAGGCAATCAGTGATGCTCCCCTCGTCATGAGGGGGAGGGCCTTCAGGCACTTTTACCAGGCTGAGGAGGTCACGCCCACAGGGCTGTGAAATCCTCACCCTGGCAAAGTTCAGCTCAGGCAGCCGGAAGCCTGCGCATTTAGTGCATGTCTAGGTCCTGGCTGCCTGACCTGAACAAGAAGAGTGTCTGTCAGACTGACTTTTGCTCAGCCTGACAAACACTCTTCTTCTCTGAAAAAGTTGAGGCGGCTTGGCCCCTCCGCCCGTATGGACGGACTGCAGCTCATTGGCCTGCTGCTCCTTTCTGGCCAAGAGCACTGCATCTGGTAGCCAATTACAGAGGGTCACATATTGCAACCTACCTAATTAATAGTTATTAGGCAGGTTATTCTGTGGACAACCTGCAACTGAATATTTTGTGGTGTGACATATTAGTACCCAGGTTGCATCACAAAATCAAAGACAGGTTACAAATAGCTGGTGCGCCTTTCGCAACTACTGCCTGTCTCTTTGAAGGCTGACTATCTTGGCTTCTTAAGGTCAATAAAATGAGAACCTTCAAATGGGGTAACAGTGGCACTGAGTGATTATAGCACTATGAAGGACACATATTTGTCCCCCAAGCTCTATATACATAAAAAACCAAGTAATGTTCATTATAGAGTGCCACCACCAGGAACTCTCGAGTATGAGTACTCAGGCATCACTCGCAGGTTGGCTGTGCTTCTGAGTTACTGAAAAGGGCCTCTTTATATCATCTTGAATGCTCAGGAGAGTTAATTGCTGCAGGAAGTGTCCAGTGATTAGTTGTCCCAGAGCTCGGATGGCAGCTCTGTACAGCCCGCCTTTTCATGCACACAGCACAGCTGCCCAAGTCAACAGTCCTAACCATCCTTTGCACCGGTTCCCACGGGTCAGTTCTCAGGAAACACCTGTTACCCCTTCATGTAAGTGGTACCCCAAAACTCTCACGGGTGCGAATGGCAAATAATGACACCCAGTGCCCTACAGTGTGTCCATTTCCCTGCTGAGTTTAAAGCTAGGGTATGAGTAGTCTCGAATACTCCCTTTCAGCCTGCTCTAGGATTTCACCCCTTTTTCTGTGCCATTCTTTAAAAACATGCTGGTTTGTTTCCATCTGGATGTTGACTGGATTCAGCACCCTTTTGGTAAAGACCCATTATATGTCATTTCCAACCCTCCATTCATCAAGTCTTATGTCAAGGTCATTTATTTTGGATCAGCATATTTGTGCAGTGTGTGTATTTTTTAAAAGTGCACGGCAGTGATAGGGAAACTAGAGGGGGGACTAGAGGGGTGGGAATCAGAGAAGAGACAAACCAGTCACTAGGACTCCACCCATGGACACAACTCCCAGTGCTATCAGGCTGCGTACCTGCGTTGCACTAACACTGACTGAATGATCAGCAGTTCATTCACCTGCAGCAAAGATGCTGCAGTGAAGTAATCAAAGGGGGCCTGATTCAAAAATTCATTGTTGACCATTCACAGTGGCGTAACATTAGCCTTCGTAGTCCCTGTGGTGCGGGGTGGGGACCCCCGAGCTCCAGGGGGGCCCCTCTGGCGCTGTGCACGGGTGGCGGGCCCCTGACCTGAGAGCTCCTGACTGGTTCCAGGGGGAGGGGACCCTTCATGTACTTTTCAGGGGTGCCCCCTCAAGTTTCGTTACGCAACTGACCATTCACATGCAAATACGGCTAAAAAGGTCTTCACGTATACCTGTTAGTATAAGTTTGTGAACGCCCATAAGCTTGTGAGTTTGTGAACATTGAAAAACTCCGATCTGACCCTTTCCAGCTCTAGGAATGGTCTGAGCTTTGATCCTGGAAAGGGCCTGAGTAACTACTATGCCAGGATTTCAAAGGGAATAGTTTCGCCTGCAAACTTAGATGAGATATAGGGGAAGATATTTCTCCATAGGAAGAAAATGTTTTCACCATGGATAAAAAAAATTAAAATGGAGCTGCATTTTTTCAGTGTATAATTGTATAATCTTTAGTATTACATATAGGCCAAATGAAAGCCCTGGATTATGTCACATGACATTATAGTATGCTTGGAAAACTACAACTCGCACAGATTTCTAGGCATGTACTAAGTGGAAAGTTTACAAATTGGAAAAAAGTTTAGAAGTACACAGAAATGTAATTCTCTGCCCCTGCATGTGTACTTTCTTTGGTAAATCGGGTTCACAGATTTTATAACCAATAGGATTTGAATGTAGAACAAGTGTGGGATTGTAGGGGTATTACTGACTTTGAACAGCACTGGAATCTAATGAATTACGGGAAACGGCATTAACGATGAGGTGTAAACCACGCGTGCCGTTTCAACGCAAGCGTTACCACCAGGGCCGGACTGGCCATAGCAGGCACTGGGCGTTTCCCCGGTAGGCCGCTAGGGTGTGGGCCGGTTTTGGGCCCCTGGGGGGCCGTTTTTGTTACCGGGGGTTGGCAATATCGGCCCCCTGTAACAAAATCAGCCGAAACCGGCCCTCGCAAACTGCTCGGCTGCACTCCCCCTCACCCCAGGGGGGGCCGGCTGAGCAGTTTACCAGGGCCGGTTTCTGTTCCCAGTCCAGCCCTGGTTACCACGATTGGCTTTACCACGCATATGCCTTTGTCATGCATATACAACGATTTATATTGTAAAGGCGGTAAAGGCATATGCATGGTAAAGGCAGTCAGCGGCCTAGCATTAGAGCAAGTTGACGAGGGTTGAGAGGTGATGGAGACTTCCTCCAGACGACAATGGAAGGAACGGTGGCTTGATGAGTAGTTTTTAAGATTTTTAGGTTGGGCTGGGGTCGGGATATTTTACAGGGCTGAGGTCCGCGTTTTAGCACTCGGGGGGGGGTTGGGGTAATTTTTAGGGCTGGGGTCGGGGTAGTTTTTAGGGCCGGGGCTAGGTTTTAGGGCTCAGGGGGTCGGGGTAGTTTTTAGGGCTGGGGACTGGTTTTAGGGTTTAGGGAGGGGGCTGGGGTCGTGGTAGTTTTTAGGGCTGGGGGACGCTTTTAGGGCTCAGAGGGTGGGGCTGGGATGTAACCTTTACCATTCATTTACCTTTACCAATCATGCCTTTACAACGAAATGCTTTGTAAAGGCATGAGTGGTAAAGACGCAGTCGAGGATATGACTGCGCTGTTAAGGCATGCGAAGCAATCGGATGCGTTGTTCTGTCATACAACTGTTAATTACTGCTGATTCATGTATCTTTCAGTGCATAGACTGCAGAAGCTAATGATGACTCACCCTTTTCTTGCAGAGCACACTCAGGCCATTTGTGCAAAGCTTTTTTGAAGGTCACAAATGGCCCAATTTGCAGAATCAAGCAGTTTGTGACTGCAAAAAATCCCATTTTTTTATTGTACAAAAGCCAAATTGTGATTCGGTCACTTATTACCATATTGCAATTTGGGTTTGTCATTCGATATTTAGAAGTGGCATGTTTAGGGCATCCCTTCCAAATACCAATTTTCAGTGGTATGTATTAGGGTCACAAAACATAAATTTTTTACAGACTACTGAAAGGCAGTGGTAACCATTCGCAAAGGGAAAAGGGCTGCCATGGGACCCCTATCCCTTTGAAAATTAAAAAAATATATTTTTTTTAAGAGCAGGCAGTGGTCCAGTGGACCACTGCCTACTCTTAAAAAGATGAAACTTAAAAGTTACGTTTTTCATTTGAAACATTAAAACGGGCTGCATTTCAAAGAAAAAAGGTTTGCTTTACTAAAAAGCGGTCACAGATATGATGGTCTGCTAACCCCAGCAGGCCACCATCCCTGTGATTGCTGTGATTCCTAGTGAGGCACAAATTGCGACCTACCTCATTAATATTCATGAGGTAGGTCAATTGTGACCCCACTAGGAATCACTATTTTGAAATATATTCTTTAGTACATTAGGAATTGTGATTTCCAAAATGCGATTCGGTAAGAATTGCAATTTGGAAATCACTATTTCTAATTTTTGCACACATGAACCTTAGTGCTGTGATCAGCTCTTATTTTTTTTAAATAAAAAGTGACAGGGCCCACAGATTTTCTCACTGCTGGCACTTCCTACTGCAACTGCAAGTCCTGCCCCTAGTGTTCTGATCCTTTCTTCAATAAGCACTGAATGCTGATGTGACCACAGGGGTTGTTCGTTTTATAGCACATTAAAGCATGTAAACAAAAACCTAGCTCCTGTCTATAACAGTTGCAAAACAAAGGACATCTTTTAGTCTCTTTGATATGCTTGACCCAACATGTGTCATGATGTTATATTCTAGAGGGTGTACGAAATTTGTTTTTTGTGTGCTAAATTTGGAATTTGATGGAATTCCAAGACAGTTTCAAGAAATTATACTTTCAATATGAAATATGGTTTGGCGGTGTCTCCTGTGACTTTTTTTTATGCAGTGTATATCTCGAAAAAAAGTCTTGAGAGATACTGAAAAGGAGACTAGTGCTAGAAGAAAATGTATCTCAGTGAGACGATTTCTGCATGAATCAACCTTTGGTGGGAAAAATCTTGCAAAATTTGGGAATGTCAAATTGTGATAAATGTCATGAATTTTGAGTAAAACAAGTCAGGAGTTTTGCAGATTTCACCTGTGTAATTAAAACTTTGCCAAGGGCTAGTTATGTCCCTTTGCCACAGTTTGCTTGAGAGACATGCGGTTCACGAGAGAGCTTGGAAAAGCCACACCTCAGCACAGTAATTGGGTTCAACCTAATGATCTGAGCAGAATGGCCTTTGGTCTCCAAACTTTGGTTGTAGCACTGCATTGTGTTAAAAATGTAATCTGCCCCTTAGTGGTCATGCCTGGCCCACGGGGTGTAACCCTCGCTCTCTTAGGGAGTTGGTGGCAATTAAATAAAAAGTTAATCTTTCTGTGTAATTTCTCTCTCCTTACTTCCTCATTTCTTCTACCTTAAACCTCTCTCACAGCCTCTAGCTCTATCCTCACCTTTGTCTACCACGCTTCACTCTCAATATACTCAATATACCTCATTCAACTCTTTCTACCTCTCGCTCTCAATATCTTGCCCCTCTCTGTTCCTATATCTATACCACTCTCGAGCACCTCTGTCTATCTGAAGACTCTCTCTACCTCATCCCTCCCCCGGAACTCTTTCCATCTTTCCTCCACCTACTTCACTTCTCAAAAAAAAACTCATCTCTATCTTAACATCACCTCTCTCTCTACCACGTTACCTACCTCTGCCTCTCTCTCAGCCCTTTCTCGCTCACTCCCTCTCACCTCTGTATCACATTTCTCTCTCTACCTCACATCTCCTTCAGTACCTCACCTTTGCAAACCCCTCCTCTATCCATCTCGCTACTTAACCTCCCAATTTACCTCACCATTAGTTCACTACCTCACCTCTTCACCTCCTCTTTCTCTAGTTCTACCTCAGTCCCCTTTCTTTCACCTCTTTAATATCCTATTCCTTTCTGGCTGCCTCTAGTTCTCTTTCTCTACCACTACCTGTTTTTCTTTATCATCAACTCCTCCTCACACTCTCTCTCAAACACACACACACACACACACACAACACACACACACACACACATACATGCATATACAGACACACAGACAAACACCTGCCCCCTTCTCTCTGGACCGACCTTTTTTTCCATTTCAACTCACCCATCCAATGTGTAACTCTCTCAAACTCTTTCTTTATAGATCTCTCAGCCTCACCATCTCATCCTCTTTTTCTATCTCACAACTCTCTACCTGTGTATAAAACTAATCTCTCTTTTTCGCATGTCTCTTAAAATCCTTTTTTCGCTCCACACCGCATTTCTCTTTTTACCCTTCACCCCTCTCTCTACCATTCACGCTTACCCACTACTCTCTTTACTGACCCATTTTTCTATACCTCTTCTTATTTTGCTCTCTGTACTTTGCATCTCTTTGTTTTACGTCTACCCCTCACTGCCTTTAGCTCTTTTTAATCACCTCTTTTTCTGTATTATCTCTCTCTACCTCATCCCTTGGAGTACTGTAGACCTCTGCCTCTCTCTACATTTCGACAAACAAGGGATGAATAATTATTTATTAAATGTTCCCTCGTGGTCGTCTGTCGAATCCCCCCCAACCCAGCCTCACTGCTCTTACCTGCATGGGCTGCTCCTGACAATAAACATCTGTTATTCAACACCAATATCCCTGGGTGAACGTGTGCTTTACAAATACACATTATGTTATGTCTCCTTCCATGTAAAAAACACAACAGAAGACATGCTGTTGTTGATCGAGAACAGAACAAGTCTTCGCTCTCTTTAAGCTATAAAAACAGATATGTCGAAGTGAAGCAGCCGCTATTATCAGGCGCTTTATTTCACGCCTGAAAAATATATCACACCCTTAGCGCGTTACAGATTTCCCCCTACGTTTGCTTTCTTTTCACAGCACATCGTTGTTTGTTATTGCACAGGGCTTTTCACACATTATTTCTAAACACACGCGTGGGTGCCTATTGAAAGGCGAGGCTGGCAGTTCTGGAAAATTAATGACTTGACACATTGTGTTATCTTTGTTCCCAACTGATTCACCAGAACTTCACCCTGCACAGGGCCACCGATGTGCTTCTGTCATTGGTATTTATTAAAGTTTTTAGAGTTTACATTTTGATAACAGATAAAGAAATACTTGCTTGTGTTTTTGATCCATTATTTGCTGTGGAGGGTACTTTTAAAATCTTTTATGTTGTTTTTTTGTTTGTTTGTTTTCTATTTTGCCCTATAATTTTGTTTTATTAATAAAAAGAAAGCCTATTGTTAGTAAAAATACCTCATGGATTCTTCTTACCATTTGTGGAGACGTGGGTATCCTACTAGTCTCAGGTTTGAATCCTGGTTGGCTGGCTCAGTCTGTCATCCTTTGAGATGATTGAAATGAGCACCAATCATCACGATTTTTATATGGTATTAAGTTCTATTGGTAATTGTCATACACCTGCACAAAAGGATGCGGTGGAAGTCTGTAATGTCACAAACATTTTGGAACATTTTAAAACTTAGAGCGATTTGCATTTTTTAGAGATTTGTGTCTAAATTTTCCTATGGGAAATTGCATGGGAAAAACACATTTTGTGACCGCCCCTTTTTGTTGGCTTTGGATTGATGTATCACCACCACCCAGAACTTTTAATGAAGGAGCTGAGGGGGAAGGAATTTCTTTTTAGCATTTCGGGAAGATTCTTTAATAGTTGCAAAGCTATTAGCAAAACAAAAAATGCTCTTCCTAATGCAATGCTGATGAACTAACTATAACTACACAGTGGAGACTGGCACTTTGTAAAAAAAAAAAAATATATATATATTTTTATTTATTTTTTCACTTAAAAAGCAAAGGTTAAGGTAATGTTATGGTTAGGGGAATTTGTCAGTGACAACATTAACGTTTTTAACAAAAAAACATAAATTCACCAGTTATAGTTAGCAGCACTAACTATAACTTTCGCCCGCCATGTACTGCTTATGACCTCACATATGACATCACTCATGACATTTTCTACGACATCATTTATGAAATCACTGATGACATCTCAAATGACATTGTTGATTTGTTATCTCAAATGACATCGTTGATGACATCACTGATGACATCATCCAATGAGTGTGTTAGTTTGTTTTATAGTTTACATAGTGGGGAGTAACTACCATAGTACTTCTCAACCTATTTTAAATTGGCGCTCCCACGAGAGTCTCCGAGACTCTCACGAGCCCAACTGCCAAAATATACAATTATATTTTTACTCTTAACATCTCAAAAATTACTGAACGGATTTACAGCAAATTACAAAAAGCACAATCTGTGAATATGAACCAAGATCTAGCTTCCTGATGAATTTGGTGTAATTCCGTTCAGCAGTGTTTGTTGAAGCCTTGTCTAAAGAAGACTGTGGAAAATGCATGGAGATTTTGTGTTTGGGAACCCCTTTTTTCTCACCCACTGCTTGATGGATCACCCAGCAACTTTCCAGGAAGGTGCTGAGGTGGATGAGCTTTCATTTTGGAATGTTTTGTGAAGATACGTCAAACGGTGCCAAAATTGTTAGTAAACCAATAAATGCTCCATATATATATATATATATATATATATATACTACCTAGTGGCGGCCGCCACTAGGTAGTTATAGTTAGGTCTGCTTTTCCATAGACAGTTTATTGGTTTGCTAATAACTTTGGCCACGTTTGAGGTATCTTCTCAAAACTTTCCAAAATGAAAGTTTCTCCATCTCAGCTCCTTCCTGTAAAGTTTCTCGGTGATCCGCCAAGCAGAGGGTGAGAAAGAATGTTGTGTAAATCCGTTTACTAATTTTTGAGATATTAAGAGTTGGGCTCGTGGGAGTCTCCGAGATTCTCGTGTGAGCGCCAATTTAAAAATAGGTTGAGAAGTACTATGGTAGTTACTCCCCACTATGCAAACTATAAAACAAACTAACACACTCATTGGACCTTTGGTCTATCGCTGAACCAGGAAGGAGAGTATTTGCTTTTGCCTAAAGAAACAGATTGTTGCTTTCTCCCCCCAAGGTCAAGTTCCGACCTTTTTTTTGGGAGTTTTATATAGCGCGAACTAGACCCGAGAAATCGGGTATGAGAGCGCTTTACATAGCACCAGTTTCGTTACACAAGGACACATTCATTTTTCTTAGGCACGGGGAAATTAAGTGATTTGCCCAGAATTACAGGATGTTGAGCGTCGTAGCCGAGACTCGAACCCGGTTCCCCAGCTTCGACGTCGACCGCTCTAGCCGTAAGGCTACATCTTCTTCCGACCTTGCAATTTTAGAGAAGTTCTGGTGCTGTGACCTGAAGGAGGAGCAAACCATACTGCCCACTCTGAAGAGAAGTGGACCACAGAGCATTAAAAGCCTGAAGTGATGCCATGTTAAACTCAAGCTTGTGCGAATGTAGGCGCATGATATGAGCCCCCAACAGCCATGAGGACCTTGCAGCTAAAGGGCTTTCGGGGAGCATTCCAGGGCTATTAATAGTGAACCTGCACTTGCATCACCCATCCTGCCCTATCTCTAAAATAACTCTTAACCTGTATCTGTCTATTTACAGCAAGGGTTGAACAAAGAGGTCTTTCATCTTCATTCCAGAACTTTCCTGCTGGCTTTGGCCGGTTGCCCTGATTACAGAAACGTTTGTCTGTGTTGCATAAGGACAGCCAGTATCTTGATTAAAAGTGGAATTTGGATTTTCACTAGACGCCTCAATCCCCAGTTTCAAATCGTGCGCTGGTGAGTTCAGGAGCGCCCAATGTCATAAGGGTGGTCCCACCAAATGAAAACCTAACTGCAATTGGTTCGTTTTGAGCTTACGGACCCGTAAAAGTTGATGCATGTGGGGGACTTGCATTGGATGCCATTCTGGCTACACACCTGTCGTCCTCAATGAAAAGCATTGATTATTAAGAGACTAGTTATTAGCTCCAAGTGGCCTCTCTTAAACTGGGCTAGGGACCTTGCTCCTTGACTACCAGATAACTGGTAAACCCCTAACTGGACACTGACACTCTTAATATGAGGAGATGTCCTTTGAGACATCGAAATCATCACCATTTTCTTTAGTTGGGACACTTGGGTGGGACCCTTGTTCATTTTGGCTGTATTTTCCTGTGGCTTTACTTTTTATTAATGTTTTGCAAACTAACATACACTTGATCACAAACCCACTCAATGTTTTAGATTTACATGCCGAGCCATTGAGAAAACTATGGCAGGGGGCAGGCGCATCAGAGCAAAATTGATACATGGTAGAATCCTGTAAACACTTCTGCCTCAATCACTATATTTTTTAAACAGCCCATAATAAAATAAAAGTGACTCGAGATATCTCACGGTTAGCCTACGATGAGGCGAATATTCTGCAAAGTATGTTAATTACTTTGTAGCACCCTGACGTGTAAGCGCTAAAATTGTGTTTATGGTGGTATCTTGCCCCCAGAAAGTGCTAAGGCCTTCTGGTGCTCTGTGTGCTTCCTTGTCTTAATTTGGCAACGCTTCCTATGTGAAAAGAAACACTTACGGCCTTATGTGGACCCTGGCAGATGGTCTGCCGATCTACCAGGGGCACGAAGGCCAAGGCCGTCCGCCTATTTAGAGATCCCCGCCGCCATGGAGGGTACTCCCGAGCTGCTGGAAACAGGAGCTTATTTTCTCTGAACAAAAAACATGGGGGCTTATTTACAAGCCCCGTGCGCCGCCGGTGCGTCACTTTTAATATGGGAAAAAGTGACAAACCGGCGGCGCAAGGGGCTTGTAAATAAGGTCCATGGTCCTGACACGCAGCAAATTTTCCCCATGTGCCTGGGGGCCAGTCTGAATTTTCCAAGCCTGTGTCCTCCAGGGCAAGGAAAATGAATGACTGTAGTCTCGCTCTTAAAAGGGTGTGACCTGGTGGCCCCTTGGCAGATGTGCCGGCAGGTCTTAGGGGCATATTAGCAAGAAGAGGCGATAATCATCGCTAACCCTGCTTAGCGTGATTTTTTTTATCGCCGGCTATCGCTGGAATATATCGCCACGCTAACGCTGTATTAGCAACGATTAGCGCTATGGCGATGAATATTCCAGCGATAGCGGGGGAAATGGGCCAACATCGCTGAAAAACCAGCGATGTTGCATGGAGAAGGGAGAACACCTTGCTGATACGACCCTGTGGTCGTATCAGCATAATCCACCCCCATGTTAGGTATGGCTAACACCTGCTAATTGCAGGTGTTAAATAAATGGCGATGACCCCGGTTAGCGCGACTTTTCACGTCGCTAACTGGGGCCATGGCCACCTTGCTAATAGGCGATAGGCCTGTTAGCGAGTGTTTCCCAGGTTTGTTCGTCGGAACGCCCACTTTGCATGTCATTAGCGATAAATATCGCTGACATGCAAAGCGGTAAAAAAACGGGCGCTAATGCCCGCAAACTGTCGCTAACTGCTGTTAGAGACAGTTTGCTGATAGGGCGATATAAATATCACCGCTTTAGCGGCAAAAAGTGCCGCTAAAGCGGCGATAGTGCCCTTGCTAATATGCCCCGAAGTTTTACACCAGCGGTGGCCCCACCTATGTAAACTTGGTACATTCGCTGACTGTGCTCTGCCAAACGCTAAGCAAGGCTTTTATCCTTTTTAATCAAAATACCTCTGACTGGAGGTTGCATGCCACAGAATCATGGTCTAGAATATTGCATGCACTGCAACAACATTGACCACCTCTATCTTGTCAACGTAAGTATATGTAGGAAAGTATAGATTTACTATTTTTTTAACTCCACATATACTGAGATAGTGGGAGTTGATATTGAGCACTCAATATTGTTGCAGGTCGATATTTTGAGCATGTGATTGTGACTGTCCCCTCTCCAGGGCTGGACTGGGAACCCAAAGCAGCCCTGGCAATTTTCTCGGACCAGCCCCTGGGGAAACATTGCCAGGGCCAGGGAGGCTGGAAACGCGTGCTTGTTGCTTTTGTTACTGGGGGCCGATATTGCAGCACTGCTCTAAAACCGGCCCCCAGTAACAAAACCGGCCCCCACCCCTGCAAAACCGGCCGCTACTCTTCCAGCCTCCCGGGGAAGCGCCCGATGCCCGGTACGCCCAGTCCGGCCCTTCCACCCTCTCTCCACCATGACTGAGCTTTGAACTTTTTTGTATTCAATGACCTTTGTCTTATTCGATTGGAGCTCCACACCCTCTGCCAACTCCTTTGACAGCCTTGGATGTTCAACACACTATGTTGGAGAGTCAAGAGGCAAAAAGGAGTAGCGTGGTATAGTAGCCTGGTTATCTGACTGGAGTACCGTGGTAAATGAGGCCTTAGGGTACTAGTGGGAAGTGGCAGTACCAACCACCTATACTGCCCAGTTACCACATTGACTCGCCCAGGACCTAGAGAAAAGGCTTCACATCTTGTCTGTCACTTTCAAAATAATAAAAAAAACATTGTGAAGCTGTTCAAGGTTTTTTAAAAACTGCAAAACAAAAGAGAATGGAGGCTTTACGAAATGTAAAATGATTTCTCAAGTCTTTTCGCCTTTGTTTGTGCAATGTTTTTTCTCTATGCTTAACAGTTTAGAGAGTTAATTTAAACCCTAATATAACCCAGTCATTCTTGACATGAGTGTGGTTCATGTCAATTGATAATTTGCATAATAATTCAAAGCTGGAAAGGTCTGTAGGAATTTTCATCTGAAAATGTAAATTGTGCAGAGCTTGTCTTTTTAAAAAACAACCAACAGTTTCCTGCAAAGTTTATCTTCGTGAAATTATTTTTAGAAGCGAAATAAGTATGTATGTAAAATAAAATGTAGCAAAAATCACAATTTCCACATATATGTCATGAAGTGAAAACATTTGCAAAGTAGGCAACGTTGCAAAGTTTTTTAGACCTAGTTTTAATATAACCAGTGCTTAAACATTTCCTAATAGAATATTGTTGTTTAAGGATTTGTTTTGAGGAAAGAGAACTAGATTCCACAGTCACATGATTTTTTTAAATAAATCATTTTCAAATATTACATCCTATAAAGTCACATGATTTTTAAGTAAAACATCTACTTATAATGCCATAACATTCATGAATCTCATTGTTTTAGTGGCTTAATTGTCTCTACATTCCCCATTAAGAGTGACAATACCTATGAAATGTCCTGCATATCTGGATGTGATTTATCCTAAATTCTCACTCATTGATCACTCCTAACTCCATCAATCCCAGGTGTCTTCCAACACATTCACTCTGAAGCCCATAATTACTCAGTCAGCCTAACACGTTCACTGATGATCCACTCTGTAGTCACGCGTCACTCGGGCTCAGATTTACGCAAGTATTGCGTGGGTGCTTGAGCGTGTCAAAGCAACACAAGCAATAGGATTGATCAACTTTTGCTCACAATTTTGTTTTTGCTGTGACAGTCTGCATGAGTGCTGTACTAAACGGCATTGTGTTGTACAGTGAGAAACCTCCTGTTAATGCATTCAAAGTGGGCCTAGTGGGCTTGGAACATCACAAACATGAATAGGAATCCACGCAAACCCTTACCGCCTAAAGTCATGGAAAGTGGAGCAAACTAGCTTTGCAGGAAATGCTGATGCAAAAGTAAAATAGATCCAAACAACGAGCAAAGGTTGAGGTGGAAGATGTAGGGTGAATCTTTAATGCATAATTTGTGTAACATTTGCAAAAAGAATACGTATTTCGTGATTTACCCATGGACAGAGGTGTGCGAGAAGACATGTCTGCTCAAGGGTATATCTTGAGTTCAAAAGTCACGTAAGATGCTGCTTAATAGCCAGGGTCAGGCTGGCCTGTAAGACAATCAGGTAGTGTGAGGAGGGCTGGTCTGACTGGTCAGTGAGGGATGATTTTTTGGCTGCTTATGAGCCCGTTCTATGGTCTGGTGCCCTGTTTTTTCCTCTGATATTACCGCAAACATTGCCTGCAGAAAGCACAAATGCATGCAGTCTCCCATACCTTGCAAAACACCTACACAACTTGTCTTTTCAAATTCAAAATTGCCCTGATTTACAAATGTGGGCCTCTTTTACCTATCATATTTTCTGAAGGGGGTCTACTTTATTTTGGTGCCTGGGTCTATTATCTGCCCCATTTCGACCCTGTCAACAGCTTTTTCCTCATGGCACAATGTTAGATGGCATTTTGCGTCATGTGGGCATAGCGATATTTGCGTTTGCCATGCCATTGCCTCACGACACATAAACATGATGCTACATTAAATACGTATTTTTGCTAATTTTCTCATTCCGTTGCATTGCACAAATCTTAGTAAATCTGCCACCACTCTCTTTTCCCTCAGCCAAATCTAACCCATACATTCCATCTTTTTCATCACGTACAGCTCTCTCATCACTCCCTCCTATTAACTCTCTTCCAATGCACTTCTAACTCGCACCAAGTGCTTAATTTGAGCCGGTGGTTTCCGGTGCTCAACACCGGCACTTAATCATCAACACTGGCACTTTTCATGAGCACCAGTTAAGGACACATTCCTTTATGGTAGGCGGGGAGATTAAGTGATTTGCCCAGAATCACAGGATGTTGAGCAACGCCGAGACTTGAACCTGGTTCCCCAGCTCCGAAGTCGTCAGCTCTGGACATTACACCACACCCTCTCCCCACTTTCATGGTTAGTAATTGGTTCTGTTTTAGGTGGCGCTAACAGGAGAAATGGGCTGGTGCAAGCTGCCTCCTGAAGAGAGCCCCAGCACTTATTTTTTTACAAATTAACCATTGCTCGTACCCAGTTCATTCCTAGCTAATGTGCAGAGTTCAATGTGCTATCTAAAAAGATATCTACATAATATTTTCATTCTTCGTTATTTTTTCTCTCTGCTAGCTTCATCCTCCAGTCTTAGCTGATCCCTTGCCCTCCTCATTTACTTTTCTCTCCTTCCCCTCGACTTCACGCTCTCCCTTTTTGATGCATTTGTATTTACTTGAACAAGTTCCCTATGGTGCACCATTCCAGTGTGTACATCTTTTGGCCTCACACATCTTGCAGGACCCGGCCAGACCCCTTGTTTCCAATTTCTCAAGGTGACAATTTGTCCTCTGTAATTAATGAGTGTTGGCAGTATTCTACATTTTAATTTGTCAGAGATAAATTCAGAGCCCGCTGACCAAAACTGCTTACAAAATCCTGCCGAAACATCAGTTCTGCCTTCACTTAAGGAGCTAATCTTGTTGGCTCCAATCCGGGCAGATTTATTCATAGAGTTTATTTCTCATTGACTTCCTCTTAAAACCACGCTGGACATGCAGTCTTTCTTTCCTTCGC
Source organism: Calotriton arnoldi (assembly GCA_963921515.1). Lineage (NCBI taxonomy): Eukaryota > Metazoa > Chordata > Amphibia > Caudata > Salamandridae > Calotriton > Calotriton arnoldi. The sequence continues at coordinate 5,163,492 of CAWUFW010000206.1, forward strand.
CTGCTCTTACTTTCTCGTCCTTTCTCTCTAATTGATTTGTTCTCTTCCTTCTCTATTTTTCTTGCCTCACTATCCTTCTTGTCTTGTTTTTCTCGTCCTTTCTCTATATTTAAGCCTCCTTAATTTAAATTTCTTTTGATTTTTTTGTATGTATTCTTATATCTTGCTGTTTTCATTTACCTTCTCTTACTCTTCTCTTTTCTTTCTGGCTCCTCATGCTATTTCTTCCCTACTCTTTCGTCTTTTCCTAAAGCTATTGTCTTCCCTTTTTTTTGGTATCACTACAGAAAGCTTTTAACTATCTGTTGTCAAGCTCCCATTGTGAACAATACCAATACTTGCAGGTGGCCTTGGGTCATTCCACTGCTTACCATTGATTGACTTTCTTGTCAATCTCATTTGCTTGCTTCTTATTTGATGGTTTTCCTTCCTCTTCTCATGTTTATCCCTTCCCTAGAGCATAACTTCTTCATCATCCTTTTGATTGGATGACTTGTATTCTTCCACTATTACATCCAAGAAGCTACTTTCTAGGACTAGCCAGCAAACCGCTTTTATTTGACTGTTGTCAAAGACCTATTGTGAACAATACAAATACTTACAGTGGGTTTTGGGTCTGCCCACCTTTGCTTAATGTTGGTAGCTTTCTTGTTAATCTCATTTACTTGCTTCTTATTACACAGCTTTCCTTCATTTTCTTTTGTGTATTTCCCCTTCTAGCATATCTTAACCATCCTTTTGACAGAATGACTTGTATTTTTCCACTACTTACATTCAGGGGCCTACTTTTTTATTTTTATTTTAGCCAGTGGCATAGCTAGCCCTTTGGCGGCATGCGGCAGTCCCTGCATTTGCCGTCCCACGGTGGCCGCATTCAAGAGCGGGTGGGGGGGCAGGGAGGGGGTCTGCTGGCAAGATTCCTCTGATTGTCACCGTGACAGCCGCATTGAAGAGCGAGGGTGCCAACCGGAGATGGCAGGTAAAAGCGGGGGAGGCCACCGCCCCCAAAAATCGTGCCACACTGGGTGGACCGCCCCCCCTTGCTACGCCACTGCTTTTAGCACAGCCCTGGGAGAGCATGCTCTCTCATTATTGTGTAGTACTTAGAAGCTCTCCCCCGTCTTAGGACGGTCAATTAAAACAAGAAAAACAAAATGGCTACTATATCATCACATTTGTGTGCAAATGCACACGCAGTGACGCTGTGGCTCTGGCAGAGTCATGATCCAGCATGTTGACACCTGCTTGCGCATGCTTTATTGCACTTTATTTTTTTATTATTATTTTTGCAGCTTCTGCGCAGCATCAGCAATATGATGAGAATCATTTTTTGCTTTTGTGGATGATGACCAGCACTGGTAAAAAGCATTGCCAAAGCCAATAGACCTATTGGCAGAAAAATGAGTGGCCTATTGGCTTTGCCAATGCTTTTTCTTTCTTGCTGGCTTAATTTTGTTTACTTGCACTCTTTCTTCCTTTCTTTTTTCTCTCTTTCCCTTATTTTTCCTGTCTTTTTTCTCTCCGCTTTCATTTTACTCTTCTCATTCTATTCCCTGCCTTTTTCCTCTCTCCCATGCTTCTCTCTCTCCTCCACCTTCCTCCTTGCTTCTGGCTGTCCCTAGCCTGTGGTAGCAGATTAATTAACATGGCCGCCAGTACCCTGGCAGCAGACTTTAATCAGAGTTTCCCGCCTAGTCCCGGCTGCTTTCAGCTGCTTCCCTTTATACAAACAAGACCGTCACGAGAGGCGCTTCGATTGGAGAGGCTGAGGTAATTAATTAAGCCGCTATCTGGCGCGAAAAGGGAGAGCAGTGCTGTGATTAAAAATAGTTCCATGGCTGGTGAAAAAGAAAATGGATCACCCTAAGAAAAAGAAAACCTAATTGGGTTAAAGTGACCTCAAACAAGTACGTGCACACGCAAACAAAGGAAAGAAAATGCAGGTTTGTTTGAACACGACATCATAACTAAGGCTGGATGGATATCTAAATGCAGCCAAACCGTTTTTTCGCCACAGTCTTTTACTGTAGACGATGGCTTGGGTTCTAATTAGCCAACGCAGTGTTCCAAGCCAGTGATGTTACAGGAAATGACGTTACACACACAACCTTAGCAATATTTATGCAATGACAGTAAAAATGCAATAAAAAATGCTATTAGACACATTTCAATAACGCACAATCACATTTATTACTACACTGCGAAAAGTCAAATCCCTTGTTATGTTATTACCAGGGCTTTAAGTCGAATGAGAAAGTGGAGGGTGTCTAAAAGGGCCATGGCTGCATAATTAGGGGAGTGGTTTAAACCTGTAAACTACATTTCTGCTATTCCCATAGGGTGTCACCCAACTGGCAATTTGGTTCTTCCGGAGTTTTCTGTTATTGCATTCAGAGATAACACAACGGACACACACAAAAACCAGCAACGACTATTGGCTTTGTCAATGGCTGTGAGCTGTTCAAGCTGAATGAGTAACCACAATGATTTTGTTGCAAATAATTAGTATTCAGAATGTTTCAATGCTGAAATTGAGGGACTGTGAATTAAACGTTACTGAGGCCTGTGGAAGGGGGAGTGGTCTTCAGAGTTTCTCACTCTCTCCCGTTATGTTCACTCTACGTCAGACATGTATGGCCTTTTTCTCTCTGCGTCTCTTTCATTCCATGCCTTTCCTTTTCTTTACTCTCCTGAAGGCATTTCCGCGCATCTCCTTCACTTCACCATCCCCCAAACACACCATGCACTTGCTCCCCTGTAAGCAGTGCATTTTCTTTTATGTTCACCTTCTCAATACTTTGACAGCTTTGTACCTCATTGACACGCATTTGCACACGATCACAATTGCAACTGGAATACCTGACCATTGCTCTGTGTGCTCTGCAGAGAGGCCAAGGATTGGATGATCATGAATTCTGAGCACCTTTTTCACCCACTGACAGGCACAGAGCAAAACTCGCTCTGCCTTGTAACCTCAGCTTCAGAGCTCTCAATCGTGCCCATTATAGACACCTAGAGCCAGCGCAGTTCAATGTATGCACTATCAAGAGTAATATGCTATACAAAACATACAGAAATGCAACAGCGAACACTCATAGGGTATGCATCATTAAGTAAAACATGTAAAATATAAACAAAAACTAAATCGCTGACATTATCTCACCGTTTTTAGATTCACTGTTCGGAATTCAATCAGTGTTTTTGCCATTACAAATAAGGCAATGAAGAGAGGGTCTGATAGGGACCCGTTTCAATGTCCATTTTTAATTACTGCCGGTTCTGAGACGCGAAGAGACCCAGCCCACTTGAAGCCCTGGTTATTTCTTTTGTTGAGGATAGGAAAATGCGGCATTACTCACTCAAAGTCAGTCGCGGTTCCTGCAGGTAAGCGCGGTGGGGCGGGGTGGGGGGGATGTTGACAGACCACGGAATAGGGAAAATTAAATAAATAAATACATCCTATTCCGTCGTCTGTTGACATCCCCCCTCCCCACCACGCTTACCTGCAGCAGCCGCGACTGCTCAAAGTTTCACCTCTTGTGAGTCATTGCGCGTCCTGATGCTAAATAGTAATAGAAATGTATTGCATTCTGTGCATCTGTGCCTCTGCACATATAGGGGCTCATTTATGAGCTTTGTAAAGCAGTGCTTGCTGCGCTGCATGACAGGGAAAGGGCAGGAATGTGCCGAATTTAATGGAATATCTGCACATTCCTGTCCTTTCCCATGCGCTAGCACAATGGGCTGCCTAGCGCAATTGCAGGCACTCTTACACTATGGTGCAAGGGTGACTGCGCTGCATGCAGTATTGTTCTTGTGCAGGAAGGGGCACCCTCCTGCTCAAAACAAACCTGGGAGGCATATTCCTCTTTCTCTGTGGTCTGCAGAATGCAGCACGCATAGAAAGAGGAAGACACTAGGAGAAATAGAGATATTTAACGTTGTTACGCCTCCTCTGGGAAGGTGTAAGAGGCACATTCCCAGGTTTACAAGTTCTAATAAATCTGGGGATGCGTCAAAATCAATGGGAGTTGCATGGGAACACCTACGCAGCGCCCATAGAACACCTTCTAGGGCAGAGTAACGCAATGCAGTGATTTACGCTGCTTAGCGTTACTCCAGATTTTTCAAAACACTCCGAGCAATGCAAAGGGGCTTTGCGTGGCTTCAAAAATCTGACTTAAGGTTTGCGTTACTCTTGCACCACGTTGCGTGGTGCAAGAGCGACGCAAACCGGGTCATAAATAGGCCCCATAGTATGTGTGCAGAGGTGCACACTCTAATATGCAATTTATTACCATTGTTGCATGTGGAGAGAGGCAATGACTCACAACATAGCAACAATAGTAATAAATAGCATATTATACTTTGCATTTATGGTATATCCCATGGCATGTTTTCATGTGTATTTGGTCTATCAAATAAAACTGAGTTAAATTTGTGCAATAGGGTAAAAGTGCATTGAAGAGACCTCCTGACTACAAGGAGAGTTGTTCCTCTTCATAAAGTAATTGGTACATGCAATCTGTGAGGCAGGAAACAGTGTTTCTCATTGTCAGTTTTGTTATTCTTAACTGCCAATCTATATGTCCCTCCATGGAAAGCAGTCAATGGTTTTGGCAGTACACAAATGCCCATGTGCGACCCTTTTATAATTTGCATAGTATGAAATAATAAGCACGTGTATACACATGCTATGCAAATAAACATAATAAAATGAATGCAGGGATTGTTTAAAGAAGTTATGCACTCAAGCTGCAGAGATGGCAAATTCAATTAATTCTGGAATTTTGAAAAAAAAGCACATCTACCAGAAGTATACAATCTTGTTAGGTTTTTTAGAACACTGAAGGGGTCTCTTAACTTCAAGATGAAAAAACAGTGACAAAGGGAGAAAGCAACCTGCAAGAGTGAGATAAAAAGGCAGGGAGTATCTGGTGGTGGATTAATGAGGCATGAGGTGGAATCAGTACTACGCAGCTTTAGAATTGGGCAACCCAATGTTCGAAAGCACCTGACTTCTGAGCAAAACTTTGGCCCCTGGCACTCATTCTTTTACATTTTAGGCACTGATAATCGCACATAGAAATACAGAAAGATTTTTGAATTCATTTTCCTCGTTTTATAAATCACTGATTTTTTTAACTGGGTACCTGAGCTTAGAAATTATTAGCAGTTGGGGAAAAGCAATGGAATTGGCCCTTAAACACGAATTACTGTATACTATTCCCCACCAAACAGGAATCTGTTATTTCTCCACCTCCTGGCACTACCAGAATTCTTAGTAATGGTGATAACGAGGAAGGGAAGTTACAAGGTTTGTTCTAAGAGACTCCTACTGAGGTCCAAGTTGACAATGTCATGTCATTGTAAAGTTGACTTTTTATGGCATACTTTCATAAGAGCTCTAAAAAAGGGTGATTTCTGTGAACTGAAAGATAGAGTATATGACCTTTCTAGGAAATGTGGGTGGGATATTTACAAAAAAATGATGGAGCGCAGTGTTACTTCAAAATTGCTAACGCCGGGCACCGACATTTTTTAAACGCAAGGATGAGCTGAATTTACGAAAATACGGCACACTTCTGCGTTTCCCTAGCGCTGGCGCCAAAGAAGTTGCCTAGCGCCAGCACAGACACCCTTGCGCCATGGTGCAAGGGTGCCTGTGCTTCAGGGGTGATTGTTTATGTGCAGGAAGGGACACCTTCCTGCACATAAAGAATCTTTACAGGTGAGTTGCTGTTTTTCTGTGTACTGCACAATGCAGCACACATGGAAAGATCAAAATACGAGGGAAATGAAACATTTCTACTTGTATCGCCTGTTTAAGACCAGGTAGTTCCTGGTCTTATTTTTGGGGCTTCCCCATACCTTGTAAATATGGGGCAGCATCAAAAGCAATAGGTGTTGCGGTGGAACACCCACTGCAACACCCATTGCACGACCCTTTCACGATAAGTGCTGCGTGAATAGGGGCATATTTATAAGGCGGCGTTAAGCCATGCTAAGTGACTTAATGCTACCTTGTAAATAAGGTGAAGGAGTTAATGCCACCAGAACGTCAAATAAAGTGATGTGCTGGTGGCGTTAACTCTTTGTACATATGCCGCGTGGTATCCCATTATTCAGAAATAAGGTTGCAAATTCTATGATGACTCAAGATTTACAAAATTACCCAGCGATCACCATTCCCCTATGGGTACTGTATAGGGGGTCACCTAGGGGTACCCAGCCCTAGGTTAGCCAGGGGTAGAGAGCCTGGGGACCCCCTGGGGTACTGATAATAGTGTGCCCGAGGGGTCTTGAGTAGTAGGTTAGCTGGTGGAACCAATCCCTAGGTCCCCGGGGGCCCTGAAACATAGGTCGCCAGAGGTAATGGGCCCCAGGTGCGGGCCCCAGGTGCCCCAGGTGTACTGAGCCCTAGAGCTCACTGGGGTACTGAGTAGTGGGTTCTCTGTGGCTACTAAGGACTAGGCCCTCCGGTGGTAGAGTATCCTAGGTCCCAAGGGTATTGAGCCCTTGATCCCCTAAGGGATTGAATTTTGGGTCCTCTGGGAGTACCAAGCCCTAGGTTCCCCAGGGGTACTGAGAAGTGGATTCCCTTGTGGTACCAAGACCTGGGTTCCCCAGGGATACTGAACCCTAGGTACCACAGCGGTACTGAGCCCTAGGTCTGTGGAGTACTGAGTCTTAAGTCCCCCAGGAGGAGCGGGTCTCTCAGGGGTATCAAGCCCTATGTTCCCCAGTGATACAGTGCCTCCATGGGTACTGATTATTGGTCTAAGGGGTACCAAGTCCTATTTCCCTCAGGGGTTCAGAGTAGTGGGTCCCCTGGGGTCCAAATATGGGGTCCCCCCGAGGGGACGAGACCCTAGGTTCCCCAGGGGTACTGAGTAGTGGGTTAGGTGGGGTTACCAAGCCCTAGGTACTCCCGGGATGTCAAGCCCTAGGTCCTCCAGGGGTACCAAATACAGGGTGCCTCGGGGGTACCAAGGCCCACCGGGGGTACCTGTCTAAGTATAAGATCAAATGACAGAATGTCATTGAGTCTGCCTTCATTAAAGTGAGCAAAGGTTTGTTAAATATCTAAGTTCAAAGTCAGCAAGAGAATTGACATAGGGCCAGATGTACGACGTTGGAAATAGCGCCTCGCAAATTGCGAGTTTTTTGCAACTCGCAATTTGCGAGGCGCTATTTCCAATGTACAACAGTGTTTTTCACACTGTTAGCGATTCCCAATGGGGTCGCAAATAGAGAGGCTCGTGAATATTAATGAGCCTCTCGCAATTTGCAACCCCATTGGGAATGGCAGGCCCTCCCAGGTATGGTGGCCTGCTGGGCTCAGCAGACCACCATGTCTGGGACTGCTTTTAAATAAAGCAGTTTTTTTTTTTGTATGCAGCCCGTTTTCCTTAAAGGAAAACGGGATGCATTTAAAAAAAAAAATTGAAACGTTTTCGTTTCATTTTTTAAGGGCAGGCAGTGGTCCCAGCCCTTAAAAAATATTTTCCCTTGCATTTGCAAAGGGGAAGAGGTCCCCTAGGGACCCCTTGCCTTTTGCAAGTGCATTACCACCCTCTTGAAGAGGGTGGTAATGTGCGAGTGTTTTGCGCCCGCAATTCAGGACGCAAAACATTCTTACATAGGGTTGCGCTCGCTATTAGGAAGGGAACGCCCCTTCCTAATAGCAAGTCGCAAAACCGTATTTTGCGAGTCGCATAAAATTGCGACTCGCAAAATAGGATTGTACATTCCCCATGCTGTTTTTGCATGCGCAAACGGGTTCGCAAACCCGTTTGCGCATGCAAAAATGGTTGTACATCTGGCCCATAAAGTCTTCCTTTGAAGAATAGGCAAAAAACTCTCAGAAGAGTTTCTAAGTATGAATCAAATAACAGACTGTCAAGGAGTCTGTCTTTGTAGAAGCAAGCAAAAGATCTGGCACACATCCCAGACGGGACAGTTTTTATATGCATGCACATGACGTGTAAAATGATATAATGATGGCAACAACCAGAAGATTTTCATAAACGCATAATACGCAAGTTGTAACACTGCTTGAAACACCATCATAATGCATAATTATTTTAAAAACAGGAGAATGAAACTACATTTTTGCACACATTCTTTCAGAGTCATCTGCAGGAACAGGAAAAGTCCTTGATGTGTTGAAAGAGTGAGTACTGTTAGAACACAGCTTCCTCCATAGCTACGAAAAAAATATTTTGTTTCAGCATAGCACCACAAAATAGAGTCTATTGCCACTATTTTTCTGTTAATGAAAACAAAAACACCGGCAGGCTTTTCAAACCTGCAGAATAAAGCAGCCTTTTCTTTTGTAATTACAGAAGTGCATGTCAGTACAGGCCTTCTGAGGCCCAGTCATGTCAGCTCGAGGCCTGGTTATGGTAACTTAAAATGACATCAAATGAAACATTATTTTAATTTATGCATTTGTTCCAACACTCTCTTTTGATAAATATGATAATTTGGTGCATCTGTCATAAATGACCGAGTATCTCTTCCTCAGTAAGGGGTCTAAGCCATCACATGTCTGTATCATATTCTCATGCTTGGTAACCACGGTTTTTATGTGTTTAGTACTGCGGGAAAGCTATTAGAGTGATGTTAAAGGAGTAGGGTACTGATCAGGCAGAGGCTTGACATGTTTCACATATATTCATGGAATGCATCGCGTCACATTGCCTATTGATGCAAACATGGCACACTGATCCTCTTGAATGCGGAGTGACTGCTTCTATGCTATTTGCTGGTTTATTAAAAGCCATCTTGAAATGATAACTTTCCTTAAATATTGCAGCATCAGCCAACCCCTTACAAGGAAAGTGCAACATTCTTGAAGGGTTCTAAAACGTAGGTTTTCAATATCGGTGTAAACCTTGTAAATCGTTATAGAATGACATGTAATATTGATTAAATTAAACATGCACGGGCACACACTGCCTTTTTCACAGCTCTAGCAGCAAAATGAAACTTCAGCATAAGGGAGGCTGAGACATTGAGCTAGATGTGGATATGTGACAGCCTCACTGTCTAGTTTTCTCTCTGGCGTCCTAGCTTCTTTGCGCCTGTGGGACTCCAAGCTTTTTTTTTTTTTTAGAGTTTTATATAGCGCGAACTAGACGCGAGAAATAGGGTATCAGCGCGCTTTACATGAGCACCAGTTTCGTTACAGATGGACACATTCATTTTTGTTAGGCACGGGGAAATTAAGTGATTTGCCCAGAATCACAGGATGTTGAGCGTCGTTGCCGAGACTCGAACCCGGTTCCCCAGCTTGGAAGTCGACTGCTCTAGCCCTAAGGATACATCCTCTCCCCCTTTGTGCAGGTATTCTCTATTTTCTGCATCATAGCATGCTATGTGTGCAGACGCAAAAGATTTCCTGTCGGTGCTTCCCACGTGCTGTCTTCATATGGGAGTGATGCCTATCCAGCTGTTTCTGGGTCTCAGTCTCTTCTGTGTTTGAGGAACAATTCACTACTGCTGCCTGAATTGTGTTAATGTTGTACACTGTGTTGTGTGATAGAATCTTACACTGCTAGTGCTTGCCCCTCGTGTGAGAGGGATGTTTGCACTGCTGCTGCATATGCTGGGCCAGTATTCTGTGTGTATGGTAGAGTTTCTCATGAAATGGATGACGGGGGGAGGGGAGGCAATACTAATTCAGCTCTTTGCTTGTAATAGAAATCTCAAACTTACAATTCCCAGAAGGCAGAGAGCCATACTCTGAAATCTAGAACATAGGTACAGTAAGAAATCAAAGTAATTTTATCTAGATCACAATGAAGCATTTACAGTAATATAACATTATAATACAATGCAGGATACGGTCAACAGAGTAATCTCTTTCTTTGATCTAATGCAAGATAAGCTAGCCAAAGCGATACTTTCCTTTAATAAAATTTGCAGTTAAGTTGTCACTAATGTAGTGATCAAGTAGAAGCTAAAGATGTTGACCCAGTATAGTGTTGAAATGTCAGTCTTCTAAAAAGAGACCAGTGGCGCCTCGCTGGGGAGTGCTGCGGGGCTGCGGGGCTGCGGGGCTGCGGGGCGGTGGGGCGGAGGGGCGGTGTGGCGGGGCGGTGGGGCGGTGTGGCGGGGCGGGGCAGGGTGGGGGGTAGTAAACTCCGGCATACTGCGCAACGGAGTTAAGTAAATCAATAAAACAATTTACATTTCGCCGAGTTGGTGTTGCAGCACGCGCAATGTAAATTGATTTATTTATTTACTTAACTCCGTTGCGCAGTATGCCGGAGTTTACTACCCCCCACCCTGCCCCGCCCCGCCACACCGCCCCACCGCCCCTCTGGGTGTCTGTGCTTGCAGAAGGGCAGGGTTGATGTTGGTGTGTTGTTTGTTTATAAGCTGGGACCCTGACTGTATGGCGTTTATTTCCAGAACTGCAGGTACTTCGCTGTAACCCAAACCTTGGGGCGGATACACTACTTTGTCCTCCACTTCCCCGTTCTAGAACAGAGGAGCCACTTTTTGAGGGTCATCTTTGGAACAGTCGTAAATCTCCATGGTGGTGTGGTACCAGAATATCATAATCAGAATATCAACTGTTATAAATATTGTGTCCTACATGTAAGTTCTAAATTATACCACCTTACTGGAGTTAATATATAGAATAATAGATGGGCAACAGTGAATTATGGGGATGTTTTTCACCAAGGGATACTGAGTGACATCAAGTAGACAAAGAGAGCGAAGCTCCAGTTGTCTATGATGTGACTTAGAACCCCAAGGTGAGAAACATCCACGTAATTCACTTTTTACCTATCTATAATTTTATGTTATGCATGTGCCCCCTAATCATCTGCTCCTGCTTACAACTGCTACGCAGAGGAGTCCTTGGACAGCCATACATAACATGGCCTCTACGCCCTGCTGCAAATTTTAGAAAAAAACGAATCTGCCATCTTTAACTGACCATGCCACCTTCTGTACCTTCCTTCCTCGTCCTGCAACTGTGCTTTCTGCTTCCAGTAACACCAGACATGCAGCGCTGCACTGCCATGCTCCCAGGGAGCTAAGGGTATGCCCAGACGTGGGTCCCTTGTTCACTGCACCCCTGGATTTAAGCTAGCCTGGCTGATGAGGAGTGATACCCTGAAACCGGTCCTTGGATGCTTGTTTCCAGTCCAGGGAGGACCTTGTTTGGCAGTTCGGGCTGGACTGTTCCCATGGGGAGTAGGGTCAAGACTGATTTGCATATGGCTCGGTCCACACTGGGGTGACGTGGCGAGCAAAATAACGATGGATTAAACCCAGATCTGTGACTGAGGGTGAGTATTTGAAAAGTTTCAACAATCTTCCCATCATTTTGTTTTGTGATGTTGCTATGCTCCCAGGGAGGCCTGTCACCCTGGGCAGAAAGGCCTTGATGACATAGCAACAGTGGTTAACAAGTTTTGTTATCAACTATTGCTACATCACAGAAGTGAGTTATTACATTTAGAAACTGAAATAAGCGCTTTCTATGAGAGCTATACATAACTATATAACATCTACACACAATTGGAAAATATTTTTGTAAACAATATTTAAGTCAGATGCTATTTCTTTAGGTCACATTCTGACATTCAACCCTATGGATGTCAGAAGACCAATATAAATTCCAGAAACTGTTGTCTTGATTTAAGCGTTGTCTCCCTAAACCACCTATGCAGGCATCTCACTTGCTTCTATTTTCCTTTTCATGCTTATTTTCATATGTTTTGTCTCAAGCTGGCAAAAGCTCCGCAGCAGTTTTACTCTCCTTTATAAATAACCTATATCCATAAATGCATACATAATCATACATTGCTTTCAGTGATTTAATTGATTATCAGAAGTGACTTTTTAGGTCACAGAAAACGCATACCGATTACTCAGAGGCTAATATTATTTTCCACCTTTCTGCTCTTGTTACTTGCTATTAGTTTGAAGGATTAGCAGATAAATCTAATTTAAGTTCCACGTTTCTCAAATTAAAAAAAAAAGAGTGCCACGCAATATCTTTGTTCATAACTCAATGGTTAACTTTTTTATAGCTCCATATTTTTTTAAGTAAATTCCCCATTTTTGTCCAATACCCTATTGAATTGATCGCTCATTGTGTCCAATACCCTTTCATATCATATCAAATTGCATTGATATAAATATTACATCTGTCATGCCCTTGACTTATATTATTCTATGTGGGGTTTCAGCCAAAACGTGTTTTACCTATAGTGGAGCTTTATGTCCTTAGGGCCTTTTCAGGGCAAGCAGAGTGATATTTTGGTGGCCAATATTTCATCAAATGCCAATAAAGAAATATATATATATATTAAAAAAAAACATTTGTCTCCACATTCGATTTGTCAGGACCCCTCGTTGAGAGTGATAGGAATGGAGTAAAATGTGCCTGAGAAAGTATTTAATTTAGATAATACGTATTTATTTAAAAAAGTTATCTTATGTCAGTAGTAGACTATGCCATGGTAAAGGTTTTCAAGGTATAGTTGTCGTATTTGTAAGGTTCATGTGGTCAGTGACAGTTGCTGTAAATGTAAAGGGATTGACTACAGTAATGCAATGTATGTTCCAGTCCTGTCTATTATACACTGGCGGGCAGCTTTACTGCCTGGGAAACATTTGTGTGGGCTGCATATTGTATGTCCTGGGTTACATCTTTAGCCTTACTTGAAATGCTTTCAACAGGATTGTAATCAAATTAAATAGGATTGATAAGAAGGAAATTATTTTGGCAGTTGCTGACGTCTCTACTTATCCTAGTATATATTGCTATTTTTGCACTTTGTGGTTCATGGCGTGTTCAGGTTCTGTGTATACAGATGCTCAAGTTCCATCATTAATGTAATAATGAAGGGCCAATCCCTTAAGGAGATTGCTTGTTTCTCTAAAATGCATTCGTCATATATAAAAGTATGTCCCCAACAAAGAACACTTTGTAAAATAAAGAGGATCACTTTAAATTGAAATGATCTTATTAGATAAACCAAGGAATAATACATTTTAAATCTCTAAAAGCAGTTTTATAAACTTGATTGATTTGAATTGATAAGAAAAGAAAACACCACCCACGGGCATAGTTGTACGAGCATTCCAAGGGATGAGGCCCCTCGCATTATGATGCATGACCACACATTTTACACCTTAAATATCCATTCCTTTCTAGCCCAAGTAACTGTCATGTTACTTATGTTATGTTATAATATGCCATGTTATGCTATGTTATTTGTTACTGATAGAGCTCTCATACCCAGAGATTAATGTATTGTCTAGAGTCAGCAAAATAGAAATATCTCCAAATTCTTATGAAAGCTCCGTAGGGAAGAGAGTGAGCGAAGGTTCAGTGGGATTTTGTTTCACTTTCTTGCTGAGGCCACCGAAAAGGCACTATCACTAAAGGGAACAGTTCTGACCCCTGGAATGTTAATGAAAACAGGCCAGTAAAGCAGAGTTTACGATGAGGCGACTAGAGCCAGAGCTTAGACGCCAAGAAAGAAGGAGCATTGCTGTTGACTACACGAAGGACAATTCCAAGTGCCTCGAAGTGAGCTCTTTTGCAGAAAGGCGGTACCGGCTTCAGGGCACACCGGACAACAAGGTCAAGAGGGAGCTCCCTGCATGACAGGCTGAGCTGAGATATGGGCAGCCTGCAGAGATCTTTGTGTGAACGCATTTTTCAGGGCATATTAAAAAGGGCATGATAGCTCTGCTTGTTAATGAGGGAAAGATCTGTGATTTGTCTAATCACAGTTTTGACTCATGATATAGTAGCATATAGGGTAAATGTTCTTGCTGCAAAGCACAATGTGCGACATGCAGGTGGCTGATTAGTATTTGATGTTGATAACTCAGTGGTTTATTGCATTCGTCACAGAGATCCTTTTGCTACTTGGAGTTCATAAGTAACAATCCTTCTAATATAGCACATTGAGCTATGAACTGGCATCGAAGGCCTGCAAGCAAATTGAGAGGCATAGGTTTAGAACCTTATTGTTTTTCCGTCAATCTTTTGTTTTTCTAAGGTTGTTAAAAAGAGCTTCATTCTATCGCGATACAATTTTATTAGTTTAATACCTCAATCATTGTGTTACATTTATGGGGTGGATTTACTAACACTTTGTTCCTGCTTTGCATCACAAATGTGATGCAAACCTGGTGCAAAGTTTTGTTTTGGGGATTACTTTCCAGTGCAAATCCTGAATTGCAGTGGGCAGCAGCCCTAAAGTAACACAAACTCGCGGTATGTGCTATTTTATGTTAGGACGCATACCATGGGTGGTAAATGGATGTTATCATGCACTCACCCACGGATTTTGACACTGATCCTGATCTCCTAACTTTGTTAGAATGGGATTGGCATGCTCCTCAAGGCAGGCCTAAAGTTGGAGGAAAGATTTATTTTCTCCATAACTTTTTACCTTTGCATGTGTGCTGCACTGTACAATGAATATACAAAGTGGCAAAGCTTTAAACTTTGTAAAAGCATAGAATTTTGTGCTGGAAGGGTACCCTTCCAGTATACAACGTAAGCTAGACATCCCACAAACACCCTTGCACCGATGTGCAAGGGTGTGTGAATTAGCGTAAGGCAGCTTAAAATATTCTATCACTAGAGGAGAGAGCAACATCACCATAACTTAGTGCTCTCTCCTTTTCATACAGCGCGGCAACTTTGGTTACTGCACATCGTGAAAACTTAGAGCATCATTAGGATGGCGGGCGGACTTTGTCCGCCCGCCATCCTGACGTAAAAAGGGACCACCCGCCATAAGTGCGGCGGTCCCGTGGGGGTGATTAGGATGCGCCCGCCACACTGGCGGGCGCATCCTGCATTTTCAACATTGCGGCGGGGGGTGCTTTCAGCACCACCCGCCGCAATGCCAAAAAGGCATGTTGTGCATTTGCATGCACAACGTGGCAGGCACCGCGCGGTGCCTGCCATGTTGTGCATGCAAATGCAGGGTACCTCCCCATGTGCACCCCCACCCCCCCAACTTCCTGGGGGCCCGCTACGGGCCCCCAATGGCAAAGACTGCATGCCTTTCCGTGATGGCAACGCCGCCACGGAAAGGCACATCCCCGCATGTATTGTAATATGGATGGCGGTGTCTAACAGACACCGCCACCATATTAAAACCTTTTCCGCCCGGTCGACTCATCGACCGGGCGGAAAAGCGGCGGATGGTCTTCCCGTCCGCCGTGGTACCCCCGCCAACATAATCAGGCAGGGGGTATATTTCATGCGGGCGGTGTTTTATGGCGGGCGGATCGCCACCGCCATACGGGCGGTGGCGATCCGCCCGCCATACTAATGGACCCCTAAGTTAATTTTCCCTTTCATTTCTCCAGGCCAAGCACTCATAACATATAATGCCTAATAGTATGAATGACAAGTGACTACACCTTGCAGTTCTCATTGTCTTAAGTAACGATTACTATGAATAGATTTACACACTTGTATGACTAATTGTCTCTGTGTACTTTGTCTAGGATGTAAAGTTCTCTGACATTCTATATTTGGATGAGTAGCTCTATAAAAGAAATAAATATGAAGGAGGGGCTAAGGAAAGATTAGGGGCATCATTGGAGTGTGGTAGTGAGGGAAACAGTAATGAAGGAGGTCATGGGGGGCACCAGGTAAACATTGGCACACTGGTGCCCCTAACACTAAAGATAACTATCCTGAAAGGTAACAAGTGGTACCCCTCACAATGGGAGATATGATCAAGGTGATGAGTCCCTGTGATAAGCAGAGCAGCAGGGTTTTACAGTAGCGGCTGGCATCAATGGGAAGGAGGGTTGGGCGTGCGCGAACAAATACAATTAAAAAATATAAAATAAATGGGTGCACGCGCACAAATAAAATTAAAATATAATAAAAGTAAACTTACCTTAGGAAAGGACCTCTTGCGACTCGAGCTCGACTCCACCTCTGCTACCAGGAAACTCCCTTGACCAATCATGGCGCTGCTCTCACCAGCATGAGAGCAGCGCTCTGATTGGAGGAAGCGGCCTCACTCGGCACTCCACAGCGCCATGGAGGCCTGCACTGACTCTAACCCAGCTGTCTTTAGAGGTTTCAAAGTGCGCATGTCTGGCTGGCTGTCTCAAGACAGCCCTCCAAAGGGACATGCGCACTTTGAAAAGTGCAGAAACAGCCCACCCTCCTCCCTGCTGCTGTCATTCAGCAGCGGCCCCGCCCCCGTCCTAACGCTCGGTTCAGGATGGGCGGATGGAAAATAAAATGGTAATGAATTACCATTTTATTTTTCATCTCGCGGCTTTGGGGGGATTTTTAAGTGGGGCGATGCTCCTCTGCTCAAATGGAGGAGCCTCCCGAGGAGTTTTCCAGTTCATACAGATAACTTAAGTAACAATTTGTCTTAACAAAGCAAGAGTATTGTTCATTTTGTATGAGCACATCCTAAACACACCTTGATATTAGTAGGTGTTGATCTTTGTCTCTGTGAATCTGTCTATGACCTCTACACAAACTGCTTTCCGTTTCGCAGAGGGGGCAGAGCAGGCCACGAAAATACCTCCTCCCAGCAGAGTCAATTTAAATTGGTGACCTTTCTCTTATTTGCGTGACAGGTGCTAGCATATCTTCTGCGGTGAACATTAGGTACAACTATGGTTCTTTTTATTGCCTCTGGAAACTTTAAAAAAAACTTCCTGTGAGACCGTCTATTTTTTATGTGTAGCATAATGGAAAAAAATAAAATTAAACACATTTACTACACCGAAGTATTTGTAATAAATGTATTTTTAGAACGGGTTTAGTCAGGAGTTTATCTTTGTCCAAGAGGATGTTGTAGGAAGTAGATGCTTTAAAAAGGTAGATTAGATGGTGGCCTCTGTATAATTTGCATAATTTCGGTAAAATTATACAAGGTTACAGCAACTGTAACTCGTGCCTCCACCATACACAGACTTCTCATCAATAATTTCATTGCAAATGTCGCAGTGATATTATCAATGATGTCATATAAGATGTCATGAGTGATGTAACATGTGGGGTAAATAGCAGTGCATGGCGAGGGCGCAAGTTATAGTTACCTTTGGGCACAAGCCATAGTTTCTTGAGATAACTATGACTATAACTGGTGAACTTCTGTGGTTTTTACAGTTTAACGTTACGTTGGTACTGAACATTTCACTTAACTATAATGTTACTTTAACCTTTGTTTTTTTCAGAGAATTTCTATGGTTTTATAACGTAAAGTAATAATGTATTACCATATGTAAATGCAAGTCCCCACCGAAGGTCTTGCACGGTGGGGGGTTGGCTGCAGCCAGTCCCTGAGGACAATTCCCTGCATGCAGCCAACCCCATGTTATGCACGGTATTGGCTGTGCGCAATGGCGGCTTGGCCACAAGGCCTGGCCTGTGGCTAGGCCCTGTGGCCACCCCCCAGTGCATGCAGCCAACCCCACGCTGTGCACATCCTTTGGCCGTGTGTGGCGGGGGGTGGCCAGGCCCTGTAGACAACCCCCCCCAGGGTTTTGGCCCTGTGTGGCAGGGGGTTGACCACTAGGCCTGACCTCCAGCCCCTGCAGACAGCCAACCCCACACTGCACACGATCTTTGGCGGTCCATGGCGATGGGTTCATCCTTTGCCATGTAGCGTAGGATTGACCTTTGCGTTCCAGGAGCCCCATCCCCCGGGGCCAAATATAATTAAACAGGGGAGGGTGGCTTTCGCCCCCTCCCCGAGCCTTTTGGGCACTGGTGACCCCATCCCCCGGGCCCCTATGTATTTTAAAGGGGAGGTGGGCCACTTGGCCCCCCTCCACGAACCTTAGTAGGCCATAGGACCCCATCCCCAGGTCCCTTCTTACATATTAAAAGGGGTGGTGGGCCTGCGCCCCCTCCCGTAGCCTATTATTGCCCTGTAGACCCCATCCCCCAGGGTCGCATATATTAATTAAGAGGGGAGGGGGGCCACGGGCCATGTGTCATCTTCCAGAGCAATGGCCCACCCCGGGGGGTTTTAAGAAGAAGCGTGGGAGGCCACTCTTCTTTTCTGTTTTTTTTAATTTGGCCACAAATCCGCTGTATATTCGCAACTGAGGTGTGCCCTGCATATGCTGATAGCGCATCCTGGGCTAGAGTGGTGGGAGTTGTTGTCACTAGCACCTGAATAGGATGTGGCTGCCCTGCACAATACTGTCTCCACCCCCTGTGGTGTGGCTGGACCAGGGAGGACAGAACTGGTTTTACTGAGCAAGAGAGACTTTCTGAACAAAGTCTTCAAAGGGAAAAGGGGTATAAGTATTAGGCCTAAAACCCCAGAACTTTAGAACACTTCTGGATCAAGACAAGACTCTGCCAAGGAGAAGAGCTGTAAGGAAGAGCACTGCCTCTTTGCTGTGTTTTGCTTTATTGGAATGGTCTGCAGTTGCTGCTTCTGCTTTGGAGAGGAAAGGGACTGGACTTTGTTGTGTATCCTGCTTGAGACGTTTCTCCAAGGGCTTGTGTGTGCTTGCCTCCTGTTAAGAAGTCTCAGAGATACAAAAGCCTTCCTGCAACTCTGCTGGTGCTCCTGGACTCTGTCATCAGGGAGTCTTTCCCTTGTCTGAGGAGCCTCCCTCCAGTCAAAGGGCCTCAGAAGTGGGTTCTGCAGGTGATCTCTGTAAGAACCAGTCGAAGCAACACAAAGCCTCACAAAGCCCCTCGGACCTGATGCTGGATGACGCGAAGCCTCACCGAGTCCCGCTGCACAGCTGACAGCTCCTTGGAACTGAAGCCGGATGACACAATGCCTCCCCACGCACCCCCAACACCGCACCCGGATACCGTGAAGCATTGCAAAGCAACGCATCACCTCCAGGGTGCAACGCATCGCACCTGTGCGCCAAGTTTTCCCGATGCATCACCCACAGACCAGAGCCATCTTTGAATTGACTCATCACTTCCCACTACAGTCCGGATACGATGCATTACTTCTCCTGTGTGCAGCAGAACTGTTGCATCTCCTCCCCAAGAACTCAGGAACTGATGCATCGCTTTGTTTTCCAACACTTCCCTCCTCTGTGACTGTTTTGCCTTGTGGATTTTGATGCATTTGAGGTACTTTGTTTGAAAGTCACGCATTTATAGAGTTCTATGGACAGAATTGCTTGATACCTTTTAAAAGTCATATTTTGAGTTGTGAATGTTGGATGTTTGTCGTTGTAGTCTTGTTTGGTTTAGATAAAGATACTTTATTTTTCTAAACGGGTGTGGTGTCTATTTGTAGTGATTTCACTGTGTTACTGTGTGTGTTATGTACAAATACTTTACACATTGCCTCTGAGATAGCCTGACTGCTCGTGCCAAGCTACCAAGGGGGCGAGCAGGGGTTCTCTGAGCTGTGTAATCCTCTTACCCTGCCTAGAAGGAAGGGTCCATACTTGGACAGGGTGCAAGCTGCTGGCAACTATAGAACCCCATTTCTAACATTCATGAAATGGGACCAAAGTGATTAGCAACACAAAAAATGCATTTCCTATAGAAACACGATCCTAACAATAATTACCAGCAGTTATAGTTACCTGGGCTAACTATAACTTGCGCCCCCGCAATGCACTGCTTATGACCTCACATATTACATCACTCATGACATGGTCAGTGACATCCCCCAGATTTCGGCCCCAGGGACCCTATCCCCCAGGGCCCCGCCACAAACAAATGGGAGAGGGATGCCACGCAACACCCCTCATTGGGCCAATTTCAGCCCCAGGGACCCCATCCCCGGGGCCTGGCCTGTTCATTGTTGATGCCCTGGAGCCCGCCCAGGGCACCCTGTCACCTCCTTTTGTGACGTCATCAGCAGTGCATTGCGGGGGCGCGAGTTATAGTTAGCTCAACTAACTATAACGTCCGAATTTCTCTGGTTTTGTACGAGTGAAAAGTCCAACTAACTATAACGTCCCTGAAACCTATGGTTTTTTTCAGTGAATTTCTATGGTTTTTTAAATGCTAATTTCTAACCATAACGTCCCTGAAACCTATGTTTTTTCAGTAAATTACATAAATACATGCATACTTCTGTACTCAAAAATAACTGTAACAGTACTGTGTCATGACTCATAATTCAACCACAATTAAAACTTACTTCACACTAAATCAAGATATTAAACTATTCTAATGCTAAATGTTTCCTATGTTGTTTTTAATTTTTTGTAATGTGAACCATAGTTTATTCATATGTCTTGTATTCAGAATCATAGCAAGTATTAGGCGTTTTCAGTCACGAGAAAGCAAATGAGACGCTTTGGCGGTTAACAGTTTTTAACCTCTGCCAACGTGTGCACATGTCAAACAGTTACCACGTGTGAGGATGCAAATGAGAAGCTTTAGCGGTTAACAGTTTTCAACCTTTCCCAACATGTGCACATGTCAAACAGTGAAAACGTGAGCACGTGTTAACCGAAAAACGTGATATCTACATGCGTGCGCAGCTTGTTGCTTCCATAGACTACTTTGTAACCAAAGACTATATAAACCACACCCAGCCCTTTGACAATCGATTAGTTTCGTTTTTGCGAGTCATTTCCATGTCTCCAGTCTGCGATCCAGCTTCCCTTCTCCAGCGTCGGATTCTTCTTTTGCGACAACAAAAAAGATTACGGACTTGTAAGTTGTTAGGTTAAAGGATAGTAGATATGTATAATACGTAACTATTTATCCGAATGGTGGAATTAACCATTGTAATTGCTTTTTGTGTTCTAGGAAACAACTAACTAAAAGTATTTCTTCAAGGAATCATATTTAGTTTAAAGTTTTATTATATATGTATATCAAGAGTTATCAAGATATCGAAACTTTAGGTATTTGTATAAAAGATTCTAAAAAGTTCAATGTGTGTTTGATATTCAGTTGTTACATTGTTTGTTTATTTGCATTTATATCTAACGTCAGCAACACCTGTTCACAAACAGACAGAATTCAGGAGAAACTGTTCCCTTGCAAAACTCTACATTCCCTAGTCTTTGAAAACAGAAATATTAAAAGAAATAAAACGCTTGATAACATTTCGTCATTTAACTTTTTCTCTCTTCTCGCCCTTATTCTCCTTTTCCCCTGGGGTGATATAGTGTGGCCGTGTATATTCTACTACTGCCTTACTATTTCACCTCAAAGGTGTTGGTGGCCCGTCGGCGCCAGGACTCAACATTCCCAAGTCCTAGAGAACAAAAACAGTAAAGATGTTAAACGCTTGATAACATTTCGTCATTTATCTTTTTCTGTCTTCTCGTCCTTATTCTCCTTCTCCCATGGGGTAATATACTGTCACCGTGTATATTCTACTACTGTGACCCTGTAGTACCTCACAGGGGTTGGGGGCCTGTCGGCGCCAGGACTGAACAATTTGGAATACAGGTTACTGGCCCTCATAACTTAGTGGCTCACAGTTTCTGACAGTCACAGTGTATTGCCAAATAGTACATTAAAAAATTCATGTCTGCATACATAGTTCCTAACTGAATGCCTTCAGAAACCCTACATTTCCAAGTGACATTTCGTCATTTGTCTTTTTCTCTCTTCTAGTTCCTATTCTCCTTCTCTCCTGACATGATATAGTACAGCTGTGTATATTCTACTACTGTCTTTCTATTTCATCTCAAAGGAGTTGGAGGCCTATCGGCGCTAGGACTGAACATTCCCGAGTCTCAAAGAACAAAAACTTGAAAGCAGTAAGACACCTTATAACATTTCGTCATTTATCTTTTTCTCTCTTGTTGTCCCTATTCTCCTTCTCCCCTAGGGTGATATATGTAGGAAGGTGGAATCTGACTATATGGTTGCCCCCACTTTTTTTATGGTGTTTTGCTGGTTTATGACTTAGTTGGACTGGGATCCTGCTATTCAGGGCCCCAGTCTATCTGCTTTCTCTGTAAAATGGTTTCCATGTGCCTTAGGCACATCACTGATTGGAATCTGGAGTGCCCTTATAAGTCCCTAGTATATGGTATACTATGTACCAAGGGCATAGGTACCTCAGAGGCCTACCAGGGGCTGCAGCATGTATTATGCCACCCCTGGAAGGCCATCCAAACTGACACCACAGGTCTGCTATTGCAGCCTGGGTAAGGTGGTGCATGCACCCCTTACTGTGATATAGGTTACCTATATCACTAAATACATACACACATATAAACCTATAAGTCACTCCTAAGGCAGGCGTTATCAATCCTAAAGGCAGAGTGCATGGTTCCTATGTGAGAGGGTGCCCCTGCATGAGCAGGGCCCCTCTGCAGCGTTCGGAGACCATCTCTGATGCTGTTTGTAGTGCAGCCTGACCATATACTCTTAAGCGCATTATAACCTCGCGGTAAAATGCTAACTTTGGAATGGCTGCGCCTAAACATGTCGTGTTTGGTGTCAAACATCTTGGAATACTACCCCCGCCAATTCTGGCGGCAGGGGTAGCATTCCACCCTTCTAGAGGGAAAGACATGTTAACTCTGACTAGCCCGGTAACTTCTTTCCAAAGCCCTGGCATCACAAAATGGATGCTGCTGCCACAGACACAAGTCTGGCCTCCTGCTGCTGGACGAAACTCCGGCAGGGGAGGCCTGGACAATAGGTTTCCTGTCCCAGGGAGGTGTGACCACCTCCCCAGACATGATAATGTGTATTGGGGCTGGGCGGGAGCACCATCTGTGTGCTTTGAAGTCCTGCACTGGGGGCACATTTGGTGTCCCTGTGCATACCCCAGTTCAAACCGGATCAGGGGCTTCCAGCCCCTGCTTTGGCGCGAACTGGACAAAGGGAAAGGGGTGTAGCTACCCCTCTGCCCTGACCCACCCATAGGTGGGGCCACAGAGTAGTCCAACCCCTATCCTTAGTATAAGTATAGGAACCCAGTCCTTAGGACTTTAGATTATCCCTGGACGAAACTCTGAAACTGAATCCTGGACCTTCGACGCTCTACTCACAATTAGAGGACAGAAGAATCTCCCTTGGGGTCAAGGAGTGACTCCTGCTTGGCAGGCACCAAAGAAGCATCTGTCCGGTTCGCATTTCTGAAGCTCCCGTCGGACGCCAAAGTCATCGCATCACCAGAGGTAGATTCTCAGACTTCCCCGAGGCTACCCTGAGTCCCCAGCAAAGCTGAGGCCCGTGGCTATCGTGGGTGACTTGAGACCGTGACCCCTGGACACCGAGCACATTTGCAAGTGCATCCTCTTCTGGGTCTCCCAAGAAGTTGTGCTTTGGGCTCCGAGTAGCCCTAGCCTCCAGCACCACCTGCACCGAAGATCACTGGCCCCCACTCCACGAGTGTCCTGTAAGCCAGCTCCACGTGCGGCGTCACGAGGCTCCTTTGCGGTCGCTAGCCCGTTGGCTAGTAGCCCTTAACGAAGGCCAATCTTTTTCTATCTTGGCATCCTGGTTGCTCCAGGCCTGCCCTCACTTACTCTCGCTGGGTGAGTTCCCCAGACCTTGCTGGTCTGCACCATCGACGATATTCCTCTGCATCGAGACTTGCCGTTGCCAAGGCTTGTTGGGTCCAATCCGGTCGCCGACACCTCAGCACTCGACAAACATCATGTACCAGCCCGAATCCTGCTCCTGGTTGCCGACAACACCTCCTGGACCTCGTGGCTGAAGAGTCAAGACAACCGTCAACGCACCTGAAGCACTCGACATCGGTGGGCATCTATCCATCGCCTTCCTGGTCACTGGCTAGTGACCCAGACTCTGTCCCCTCTGCTTTCAGGTTCTTCAGAACTCCGATCCACTCTTGGATCCATCCGGACACTTCTTACTTGGTCGCCAGCAGCACTTTGCAGCAGATCGCCATTCAAATCGACGACGAAAACCCGACCCCGAAAGGCACCTATGCACCCGGCTTCCCTGGGTGAGGTAACACGAGTACTCCGGTGCTCCCGTGGGGAGAGACTCTTCAAAGTCCTAGATCTCAAAGGGTTTGGTCCAAGTCCTCTTTTAAGTGTCCCTTTTCTCTAATTTCCCGATCACGACTTTCTCCATAGAAGTCAACGGCGTATCGCGGTTGTATATTTACACTGCACGCGTCTCCCGTGGGTCCCCTGTGTCACTACCTTGGGTGGTTCCTTGTGGTCCAAGCACTTCTAGAGGCTCTAGGCCTAGTGTCTAGTTCAGTCGTGGTTCGCATACCACTTTATTGGTATATGGTTTGGTACGCCCTAGGGCCCAAACGTGTATTTATGCTATTACTGTGTTTAAATAACTTCTAACTTATGTACTTCGAACTCTAGCCTCATAAAGAGACTAGAGGGGTGTGTTTAGCAATAAATACATATATTTTGAATATATACCTGGTGTGGTGCTCTTTCATTTGGTCACTCAAGAGATTATAGACTGGTAAAACAAGCTGCTTTACATTCCTTCAAGACTTAGCCTGAAGGCTGCTCTCCATAGCTACCACTAGGATAGCTTTCAATAAGGTTGTCTTTAACCTATCTCCAATAAGGGGTTGTTTGGACTGGTGCAAGGTGCCCACTATAATTAGTGGAAAGCATATGCCAGGCCAACTTCTCACAATATAGTGCGACCGTGTATATTCTACAACTCTCACCCTATTTTACCTCAAAGGGGTTGGGGGCCTGTCGGCGCCAGGACTAAAGAATCTGAAATACAGGTTAGTGGCCCTTATAATATACAGGCTCACAGGTTCTATGAGTCACAGTGTACTCCCACAATAATTAAAGAAATACTTCCTTTGTAGATCACTGAATGGATATGTTCAAACTAGTACTTTAAAAAATTCAAAACTGCATAGTCCCTCTATGAATGCTTCAATGCAAAAGTACTCCCTCCCTCGCTCATTGCATAACTACATAAGTAATCCATGATTGATTTAATTTGTGTGGTAGTAGTGCCTACTTGATTCTATAACTGCATCGCTTCTGCCTAAGTAACTATGGGTCATATTCTCAATGAAGTGGCGGAGAAGAGCGTTACCTGCTTGGCTTAACGCCTCTCTCCGCCATTTCGGAAATGCGAGGCTGCACCCTATTCTCAAGGACATGGTGCAGCCTCGCATTTCCCCCTGTGATGGCGCAAAGTTTCAAAACTTAGCGCCAACGCAGGCACCCTTGCACCAGAGTGCAAGGGTATCTGCAAGCAGGGAGGTTTCTTTATGTACAGGAAGGTCTCCCTTCCTGCACATAAATAAACCGAAAATGCCAGTTTGTAACCTACATGTGTGCTGCTTCGTGCAGCACACATGTAAGTTACAAAACAGCATTTAAAAAAAAGTTTTGTTTATGTACAGGAAGGGACACCTTCCTGTACATGAACAAACCATGGCATTTTGCATTTTCCATGCGTGCTGCAGAAGGCAGCACACATGGAAAATGCAAAAACAACGAGAAATAAAGCATTTCTCCTCGTTTCCCCACCTTAAGACCATATTTTTTCTGGTCTTAAGTTTGGCGCTACCTCCTATTTACGCTGCCCTTGAGAATAGGAGGTAGCGTCAAACTCAATGGGTGTTGCGCTGGAACGCCCACCGCAACACCCAGTGCACGCCCCTTTCACGCTAAAAACAGCGTGAAGGGGGCCCTATTCACAAGGCAACGTTATGCCGCGTTAAGCCACGCTGCCTTGTGAATAGGGCTAAGCCCCTATCGCCACAGCAACGTCACTGAAAGTGACGTTTCTGTGGTGATAGGGGCTTGAGAATACGCCCCTATATCATTAAAAAGATTATACCTTCCTGTTTACAATACTGCACGGAAACTGCCTAAGTAAAATGATGACTTCCACAGTAATTTCTGGGTCATTGTGGGAGTGCATGGGTAGTACCTGAGAGAATCCATCAGTGCTTTCGTACTGCCTCAATCATTAATTAAGTGCAAAAATACAAACGGGGGGATTGCATAACTCTGTTGCTAATGTCTGATTGATTGATCTCTGTATACCACAGCCCCCATGATTGCATAAAACATTACCCAGTTTATACATGTATCTACCTTAAAACTACTTTTATTCATGAATTGCATTCTTTGTTTTTGCATTTTGCTGTCAAAATGAAGATAAGTAAGTTTTAGTAACAGAGAACCACACTTTGTTTTGTTCAATATTCTTTAGTTTATACACAGGTTAAATTAAACGGCAATTCTAACTTTCTCCTGCTAATTTAAACTATTTTTTTAAACAAACTCCAGTAGCTGCTGTTAATCCCACGCTCAGTGTGCTTTTGCAAAACAATTATCTTATTCCAAATAACCGCAAGTGCTCTGACCTACAAGCAGGCGTCCCGTACAGAGCAACTCTTTCACAACGTGTAACATGTTCCACCACTGTCTTCTCTCCTCCCCCACATGTGCTTGAAGATAGTTTGGTCTGGCCTTCCATTCCTACTTTGAAAACATATATTAATAGCGAACACTAACAGGAAACGCTGTTGTTTCAACAACAAGCAGGTCTCATATAACCTCGTGCGACCTTCAAGTAACAGGTGGCTAAATTAGCAAGTGACATTGACTTAGTCTTCTATGGAAATCTCCCACTACATTTTGCACAATTTATACACCAAATATTTAATCAGTCTGAAACTCAAGGCCTACCACATTTTTCTAAACTATCCCACTCCCGCCTTGTTATCTCTTTTCAGACTATTTTTATAGTAATACCGGATTTCATTCATTCTAACTTTGCAAGCACATTTGGCGGGTCCCTTGGTGCTCCTTCCTTGTTTCCGGAAAAGTCGTTCTATAGCTCCTACTATGAAATAGCTGCCCGTCCTTTATGTAGAGGAAGGTGTCCCTTACTGCATATAAACAAACCTAAAATGCTAGTTTGTAATTTACGTGTGTGCTGTTTCATGCAGCACAGATGAAAGTTACAAAACGGCATTTTGAAAAAATGTTTATTTATGTACAGGAAGGGACACCTTCCTGTACATAATGAAACCATGGCATTTTGCTTTTTGCATGTGTGCTGCTCAAGGCAGTACACATGGAAAAAGCAAAACGAGGAGAAATTAAGCATTTCTCCTCGTTTCGCTAAATTAAGACCAGGGTTGTTCTGGTCTTAACTTTGGCGCTGCCTCCTATTAACGCTGACCTTATTAATAGGATGCAGCATCAAAATGAATGGGTGTTGAGGTGGAATGCCCCTCACAATACCCACTGGACGCCCCTTTCACGCTAAACAGAGCATGAAAGGGGGCTTTTTTAACAAGGCAGTGTTAAGCTACGTTAAGTGGCTTAACGCTGCCTTGTTAATAGGTGAGGCCCTATCACCACCACAACATCAGTGAAAGTGATGTTGTGGTGGCGATAGAGGCTTGTTAATATGCCTCACAGTTGCAACTTACATATTGCTCCAATTTACATTGCTCGACGATTGGTGTTAACATTTAATTTTGCTAAGGCATGTCTATGCTTGAACATGTATTTTCACACGAGTTATATATTGGAAGATGCGATAGCTATAAAACACAGGTATACATGTAGTTGTATGCTTCAACCCCATCCACGACAAATGGAGCTATACCGTGGACGAATGCTACAACTTTTTGAATGCTTGCCATTGGCGATATTTGGCATCAGATATCGCCTGAATTTCCGCCACGTGTACTTCACCTGTGTTCAACCTGTTTTCTATTGTCTCCGGTGCCACTATGAATGCGACCTCCAAGTCTGCCTACTTCACACGATCCCCTGGATTATGAACTGTTGCTGCGTCCATTGCTGGCTCATGACCAGGACTGTTCCGGAGACACACACTTGATGGATGCGTTTCATAATGCAATAAGGGGAAGATGGAGTACATGTGCTCATACGGAGAGCCTCTTGCAGCAGACTATCATCGAATATCATGCAAGTTGCCCTGACATGCTCCTGCTTGCTGAAGATTATGATGAACATGTCTGTTCTTTCGACTTGCTAAATTGGATGGCCACCCTCTTTGCTTGGAGAGGTGCAGATGACCTTTTGGAACTGATTGTATATCACGGTGCTTCTGAGTTCTTGAGCTTCAATGAATCTCCATAAGTGCACATGGTAACTGGATTTGACGAGGTCTTATTTCTACACTTCAAGAACACTGTTTTTGTTTTCTTTTTCTCTTTTCGCTTTTCCTTCCTTTTTGGATTTTCAGACATTGACTTTCTTTACGAATTCCCCTTTACAGACTTGGTTACGCTCTTTTGATGTTTCCACTCTGTTTGCCTGGTTGTTACAGAGCTAGTCAAAGAAACGGGCGACTTGGCAGTTGGGGACTTTACTATGTATATTAAAAGTTATGTAGTCTGCAGACAAACCTCTGAGATGTTCTATTTTATAATAGCAGTTCTTTTTAGCTGAGAGAGAAACGTAACTCAAGATGGTCCTTTCTCTATTCTCTTTTTCTGATAACATCTCCCTTTATCAGATATCGATTCACTACTATACTGATTATAATTCTATCATACACTTTCTTTTTGTTATGGCACATATACTGCAGATTACGCCATGTACTTTAAAATAAACTTTTAAAAATGTATCATGTCTGTGTCATATGTTACAAACACATTACTGACAGTTAATTCCTTTCCCACCATGTTTTTAACGTCATTTGCCTGCCCCATATTCACTACCCACCAACTACTAACAATCTTGAGCCTAAGCAAATGCAAACCAGAAACTACTTTCAAGTTACAGTTGACAGTGTCACCATATTACTATTACAATGCATACATCTCCTGTGCCTTTTCGTAGTGGCAGCATACTTAAAAGAAACATACAACTACATGTATACCTGTGTTTTATAGCTATCGCATCTTCCAATATATAACTCGTGTGAAAATACATGTTCAAGCATAGACATGCCTTAGCAAAATTAAATGTTAACACCAATCGTCGAGCAATGTAAATTGGAGCAATATGTAAGTTGCAACTGTGAGGCATATTAACAAGCCCCTATCGCCACCACAACATCACTTTCACTGATGTTGTGGTGGTGATAGGGGCCTCACCTTATTAACAAGGCAGCGTTAAGCCACTTAACGTAGCTTAACACTGCCTTGTTAAAAAAGCCCCCTTTCATGCTCTGTTTAGCGTGAAAGGGGCGTCCAGTGGGTATTGTGAGGGGCATTCCACCTCAACACCCATTCATTTTGATGCTGCATCCTATTAATAAGCTCAGCGTTAATAGGAGGCAGCGCCAAAGTTAAGACCAGAACAACCCTGGTCTTAATTTAGCGAAACGAGGAGAAATGCTTAATTTCTCCTCGTTTTTCTTTCCATGTGTACTGCCTTGAGCAGCACACATGCAAAAAGCAAAATGCCATGGTTTCATTATGTACAGGAAGGTGTCCCTTCCTGTACATAAATAAACATTTTTTCAAAATGCCGTTTTGTAACTTTCATCTGTGCTGCATGAAACAGCACACACGTAAATTACAAACTAGCATTTTAGGTTTGTTTATATGCAGTAAGGGACACCTTCCTCTACATAAACAAACCTCCCTGCTCGCAGACACCCTTACACTCTGGTGCAAGGGTGCTAATGTTGGCGCTAAGTTCCGAAACTTAGCGTCATTGCAATGACAAACGTAAGGCTCCACCATATCCTTCTTAATATAGTGCAGCCTCGCATTTCCGAAGTGGCGGAAAGACACATTAAGCCAAGAACGCTGACGCCTCTCTCCGCAACTTCCTTCATAATATGCCCCTGTGTGTGGCTTTTTTATATAGCACAGAAATCGATGATGACTTTGTCTGCCCGTCAGATGCCCCCAGCATCCCAGTGACGGTCAACGCACACAGGCCACTGTTACCTTCCTTTTACAAACCACGGGACAAAAACCGTTAGAGACCGGGACGAAGGAGGGGGGGGGGGCTCAACGGACGTGTCATTCTCAGTCTCTGGGTCTGCTGCCCCTCTGATATACGTAGGTACAACACGAGCAGGAAGCTTCACAATACCTTAACTTATATTCATGTGTGCTTCACAACTGTGCACAAACCAATACACGAAGTGTGGAAACAACATTTCATTTTTTTCATCTCACTGAAGTTAATAAAGCATGTCCGTGTTAAAGCCCCCCTACTCCCCCAGTTTTTTCCCACAAGCTTCAATCTGCAAAAGTACATTTCTTGTACATTACCCCACCCGATATTACACCCCAATTCATCCCTATATGTTACACACACGTGCGGAGCGCAACCACGCCTACTATTTGCATTTGGAAGGTACTGTTGTAACTTAAAAAAATAGTCAACTTCTGACCTGCACGTACTGTTGAATGTTCCAGAAACTGTTAGAATGAACTATGCTGAACTTATGACCTGCACGTGGCATTCAATGTTACACAAACTGTTGGGATGAAAACTGGTGAACTTGTGACCTGCAGCCTTCCGTTAATGTTACCCAGTATTCCTTTTGAACAAAGCCAGCAGCTCCATGCAAGCTCCCTTTGCCCAAAAGCAAATCTGCTTCGCTTCATAAAAGTGAGAGCAAATTTCCTCCTCTCGCTTCCATCAAGCGAAGCAAAAGTTTGCTATGACAGAGCCGCAACTCTGCATAGATCCCGTCTTGCCATAGCAAACTACAATGTCAATGGCGTAGGCACCACGGCTCATTGTTGCAACCGGCCCTCGAACATAACCATACCCAGCGCCATGCAAAGCTTCTCAAGTAAAATTGGACGATGCACCTCCATCCAATTTAAAGCCCGCGAACATCGTACTCCCAGAGGCCACCAATCCACAACAGACCCCCGCATTTTAATTCATGAATGCCGAAAGAAGTAGTGCCCCCTGGGACAGTGTGGGGAAGCTTCACCCCTCTACACTTAAATTTTACATATACCTCAAAAAACGTGCTGCTCCTCGGAGGGGCAGGGAAGACGTGAACCCCCCTCCTCCCCCATATCATTATATTTGCTCCAAGGAAATAGCAGTCCCCGTCACAGAAGTAAACATCGCATCATAACTAAACATTGCTCCTGGGAACTAGCCCACCCGGGGGCTTAATTAAACGAAGCACTCCACACCGCGCTCCGTTTTTCGTTTTCCCGCCGTGATTTCCAGGCCCTACGCGAATCCCGCCGAAAACATATAAAAAAAATTCTTTACGTTCTGACTCCCTGTGACACCCCTGAGCACCCTAGGAAGGTCACACTGTTCCTACCCTACCCTCTTCTACTTAACTGAGTCACAAAATGGCTGCCAAGGCTTCCTAGTTTGAAGTGTTGGCAGCCAATCCCAGGCAAGCTCGTGCTCGGAACGCCTCAGCCAATCAGATCTCACAATTCTCAAATATCGATATCTCTAAATCTATAAATATCTCAAAAACTACTGAACGGATTTACACCATTTAAAAAAAAGCGTGCTTTCTGAACCAAGAGCTACCTTTTTGGCAAATTTGGTGTTATTCCGTTCAGCAGTTCGGGGTGCAGCCGTGTCTAAAGTTTCCTACGGAAATTAACATGGAGAAAACACGTTTTGGGACCCCCCTTTTTTCTCGCCCCCCCTTCACGAATCACCCCCAAACTTTCAAGACAGGAGCTGGCCTGAATGAACAATTCGTTTTCAAAATTTCGTGAAAATTAGTCAAACGGCGCCAAAGTTATTGGCAAAACAAAAAACGCTTTTCCTATGGAAACTAGGTTCTAACTATAACTACCTACTGGCGACCGCCAGTAGGTAATATATATATATATATATATATATATATATATATATATATATATATATATATATATATATATATATATATATATATATATATATATATATATATATATATATATATTAAGGGTGGGCGTAGTTCGCAAGTAATGCTTCGCGAGCTACGCAAAGTGCAGTTCGCGCTACGCAAGCTTCGCGTAGCACTACGCGAACTGCGTAGCGCACTGTTCGCAATGATTGCACAGTGCCGGATGCTTGTCCGCACTGTGCAATCATTGAAAGCGGCAACTTGCACAGTGCGAGCTGTCTTTTACTGCCGCTCGAGTAGATTTTTACTCGAGCAGCAGCTTCTCAACGCGGACTGGTAGTTTCTCATCGCGAGCGGTCGCGAGCATACGCGACCACTCGCAATGAGAAACCTGACCTCCCAGCGTTGAGAATCTCGCCGGGAGGTTTATTTTCCACGCTCGCGATCGGCAACTTGATGTTGCTGATCGCGAACGAGGAAAAAGTCTCGCCGGGATGTCATTTTGCTTGCTCGCGGTCGCCAACTTGACGTTGAGGACCGCGAGCAAGCAAAATGACCGCGGCACTACGCTACGCTACGCTACGCGTGTTCGCACTGTGCTACGTGCAATTCGCGTTGTGCGAAGTAGCGCAAACTCGCAAACTACGCGAGCGTAGCGTAACACTTCGCCCAGGGTTAATATATATATATATATATATATATATATATATATATATATATATATATATATATATATATATATATATATATATATATATATATCCCTCCCACTGTTGTTTTAATTATCATAAACCTACATATATTCTTTTTGACAGGGAACCCTCTCAAACCCACCTTTTGTTACCTTATCACACTATTCCTTTTTCCACCCCTTAACCCTAAAAACACCCTTACCACCCAATACACTTACCCACCAATAAACCCTAAAAACACCTGTACCCCCAATACCCTTATCCATCCATAAACCCTAAAAACACCCTTACCACCCAATACCCTTACCCACCCATAGACCCTGAAAACACGCTTACCGCCCTATACCATTACTCATACCTAAACCCTAAAAGCTCCCTTATACCCAATACCCTTACCCACACCTAAACCCTAAAAACACCTTTACCACTCATTACCCTTACCCACCCCTAAACCCTAAAAACACCCTTACCACTCATTACCCTTACACACCCTAAACCCTAAAAACACTCTTACCACCCTATACCCCTACCCACCCCTAAATGTAATTATATATATATATATATATATATATATCCAACGAAAAGGCTCCCAAGTGCATGCATGCACAAACAGGGAAACGGACTCAATATATAGCTGGTGCCAGATTCAAATTTATTTCGGTGAATATGAACGGTGCTGTCTCTAAGTGATGTCATCAGTGATGTCATTTGAGATGTTATCAGTGATGTCACTGACCATGTCATGAATGATGTAATATGTGACGTCATCAGCAGTGCATTGCGGGCGCGAGTTATAGTTAGCTGAACTAACTATAACGGCGGAATTTCAATGGTTTTGTACGAGTGAAATGTCCAACTAACTATAACGTCCCTGAAACCTATGGTTTTTCAGTGAATTTCTAAGGTTTTTTAAATGCTAATTTCTAACTATAACGTGCCTGAAACCTATGGTTTTTCAGTGAATTTCAAAGGTTTTTTAAATGCTAATTTCTAACTATAACATAGCAGTCACGTTTGCAGAGTGGTGGAGAAAGGTGAGCGTGGCCTTCAAACACCTTTTAGCAATCCCACTGTGTGGGATTTAGTGGAAGTAACAGGAGGGATAGTTAGCCCCCAACGTCAAAATTGGGGGCCAACTACCCCTTTTATTACCTCCAGTAAGTCCCACACAGCAGGATTGCTAACTTGTTATATCAGGCCCCACCCACTCCCTGCAGCACTCTGCAAACGCGCACCCTGGCGCATTCTAAGTTGGGGGATTAAGTCCCCTTGAATCTTGAGGGTCCCTGGGGGCCAACTAGGCCATCAGGTACCTCCATTAAGCGCCGCCGAGCTGCATTGCAGAGAGGTGTAAAAAGGGGCGTGGCCTCAGACCACCTCTCTGCAACGCAGCTCTGTGGCGCTTACTGGAGGTACATGATGGGCTAGTTGGCCCCCAGGGACCCTCAGGATTGAAGAGGACTTAATCCCCCAATTTACAACGTGCCAGGGGGCGCGTTAGCACACTTGTTATGTCAGGCCCCGCCCCTCCCTGCACCACTGTGCAAACGCGCCCTTGGCGCATTGTAAGTTGGGGGATTAAGTCCCCTTGAATCCTGAAGGTCCCCGGGGGCCAACTTGCCCACCAGGTACCTCCAGTAAGCGCCACAGAGCTGCTTTGCAGAGAGGTGTAAAAGGGCGTGGCCTCGGAACACCTCTCTGCAACGCAGCTCTGTGGCGCATACTGGAGGTACCTGGTGGGCTAGTTGGCCCCAGGGACCCTCAGTATTCAAGGGAATTAATTCCCCAACTTAGCAACGCGCCAGGGCGTGTTTGATGAGTGCTGCAGGGAGGGGCGGGGCCTCCGGCACAATGCCAGCTTTTTTTTTTTTTTTTTACAAGGGGGCTGTGTGGCCCCCCTTCTTTTACATTATTTGGGGCCCTGGGGACCCCGTCCCCCAGGGCCTGCTATTTTTTTTACATTTAAAAAACAAAAAATGGGAAGGGGGCCGCGCGGCCTCCCTCCCGAGGCCAATTTTGGCCCCGGAGACCCCATCCCCCGGCACATGGCCACAATTGTTTTTGTTTGTTTTTATTTTTTAAGGAGGGGGCTGCGTGGCCCCCCTCCTTAGGCATCTATTGGACCCGGGGACTCCATCCCCCAGGGCTGTGCCTCTTTATTTTTATTTTTTCATTTTAATATTGAAGGGGGGCTGCGTGGCCCCCCTCCTGGGCCACTTCTGGCCCCGGGGACCCTATCCCCCGGGGCCAGGCCTTTGTGTTGGGGACCGTGGGGGGAGCCCCAATGCCCCCATGGTCCCGCCGGCTACCCGCCTCCTGCAGGAGCC
Source organism: Calotriton arnoldi (assembly GCA_963921515.1). Lineage (NCBI taxonomy): Eukaryota > Metazoa > Chordata > Amphibia > Caudata > Salamandridae > Calotriton > Calotriton arnoldi. The sequence continues at coordinate 5,198,159 of CAWUFW010000206.1, forward strand.
GGCATTGCTTTTGAGCAAGGGGAGCTGCTGACATGCAATCCTGCTTTGCTTCATTGTAGCGAGAGCAGGTTTTCCTCTCTCTCTGTCAGTCAGTCAGTCTCTCTCTCAGTCAGTCAGTATCTCTCTCTGTCAGTCAGTCTCTCTCTCAGTCAGTCAGTCTCTCTCTGTCAGTCAGTCTCTCTCTCAGTCAGTCAGTCTCTCTCAGTCAGTCAGTCTCTCTCAGTCAGTCAGTCTCTCTCAGTCAGTCAGTCTCTCTCTCAGTCAGTCAGTCTCTCTCTCTGTCAGTCAGTCTCTCTCTCTGTCAGTCAGTCTCTCTCACTTAGTCAGTCTCTCTCAGTCAGTCAGTCTCTCTCAGTCAGTCAGTCTCTCAGTCAGTCAGTCTCTCTCTGTCAGTCAGTCTCTCTCTCTCTGTCAGTCAGTCTCTCTCTCAGTCAGTCAGTCTCTCACAGTCAGTCAGTCTCTCTCACTCAGTCAGTCTCTCTCAGTCAGTCAGTCTCTCAGTCAGTCAGTCAGTCTCTCAGTCAGTCAGTCTCTCTCAGTCAGTCTCTCTCTCTGTCAGTCAGTCTCTCTCTCAGTGAGTCAGTCTCTCTCAGTCAGTCTCTATCTCAGTCAGTCAGTCTCTCTCTGTCAGTCAGTCTCTCTCATTCAGTCAGTCTCTCTCTCTGCCAATCAGTCTCTCTCTCAGTCGGTCAGTCTCTCTCTCTGTCAGTCAGTCTCTCTCACTCAGTCAGTCTCTCTCAGTCAGTCAGTCTCTCTCAGTCAGTCAGTCTCTCAGTCAATCAGTCTCTCTCTGTCAGTCAGTCTCTCTCTCTCTCTGTCAGTCAGTCTCTCTCTCTCTCTCAGTCAGTCAGTCTCTTGCAGTCAGTCAGTCTCTCTCACTCAGTCAGTCTCTCTCAGTCAGTCAGTCTCTCAGTCAGTCAGTCTCTCTCAGTCAGTCTCTCTCTCTGTCAGTCAGTCTCTCTCAGTCAGTCAGTCTCTCTCTCAGTCAGTCAGTCTCTCTCAGTCAGTCAGTCTCTCTCAGTCAGTCAGTCTCTCTCTCTGCCAATCAGTCTCTTGCTCAGTCAGTCAGTCTCTCTCTCTGTCAGTCAGTCTCTCTCTCTCTCTGTCAGTCTCAGTCAGTCAGTCTCTCTCTCAGTCAGTCTCTCTCTCTGTCAGTTAGTCTGTGTCAGTCAGTCTCTCTCTGTCAGTCAGTCTCTCTCTCAGTCAGTCAGTCTCTCTCTCTGTCAGTCAGTCTCTCTCTCTGTCAGTTTCAGTCAGTCAGTCTCTCTCTCTGTCAGTCAGTCTCTCTCAGACAGTCAGTCTCACTCAGTCAGTTAGTCTCTCTCTCTGTCAGTCTCTCTGTCAGTCAGTCTCTCTCTGTCAGTCAGTCTCTCTCTCTCTCTCAGTCAGTGTCTCTCTGTCAGTCAGTCTCTCTCTCAGTCAGTCAGTCTTTCTGTCAGTCAGTCTCTCTCTCTCTCTGTCAGTCTCAGTCAGTCAGTCTCTCAGTCAGTCAGTCTCTCTCAGTTAGTCAGTCACTCTCTCAGTCATTCTCTCGGTCAGTCAGTCACTCTCTTGGTCAGTCAGTCTCTCTCTCTCTCTGTCAGTCTCTCTCTCTGTCAGTAAGTCTCTCTCTCAGTCAGTCAGTCTCTCTCAGTCAGTCAGTCTCTCAGTCAGTCAGTCTCTCAGTCAGTCAGACTCTCTCAGTCAGTCTCTCTCTCTCTGTCAGTCTCTCTCTCTCTGTCAGTCTCTCTCTGTCAGTCAATCTCTCTCTGTCAGTCAGTCTCTCTCTCTAAGTCAGTCAGTCTCTCTGTTAGTCAGTCTCTCTCTCTCTCTATCAGTCTCTCTCTCTCTGCCAGTCTCTCTCTCTCTGTCAGTCTCTCTCTCTCTCTCTCTCTCTCTCAGTCAGTCTCTCTGTCAGTTAGTCTCTCTCTGTCAGTCAGTCTCTCTCTCAGTCAGTCAGTCTCTCTCTCAGTCTCTCTCTCTGTAAGTATCTCTCTCTCTCTCAGTCAGTCTCTCACTCAGTCAGTCTCTCTCAGTCAGTCAGTCTCTCTCAGTCAGTCAGTCTCTCTCACTCAGTCTCTCTCAGTCAGTCTCTCTCTCTGTCAGTCAGTCTCTCTCTCAGTCAGTCACTCTCTCTCAGTCAGTCAGTCTCTCTCTCTGTCAGTCAGTCTCTCTCAGTCAGTCAGTCTCTCTCAATCAGTCAGTCTCTCTCTCTGCCAATCAGTCTCTCTCTCAGTCAGTCAGTCTCTCTCTCTGTCAGTCAGTCTCTCTCTCTGTCAGTCTCAGTCAGTCAGTCTCTCTCTCAGTCAGTCTCTCTCTCTGTCAGTCAGTCTCTGTCAGTCAGTCTCTCTCTGTCAGTCAGTCTCTCTCTCAGTCAGTCAGTCTCTCTCTCTGTCTGTCAGTCTCAGTCAGTCAGTCTCTCTCTCTGTCAGTCAGTCTCTCTCAGTCAGTCAGTCTCTCTCTCTCTGTCAGCCTCTCTGTCAGTCAGCCTTTCTCTGTCAGTCAGTCTCTCTCTCTCTCAGTCAGTGTCTCTCTGTCAGTCAGTCTCTCTCAGTCAGTCAGTCTCTCTGTCAGTCAGTCTCTCTCTCTCTCTGTCAGTCTCAGTCAGTCAGTCTCTCAGTCAGTCAGTCTCTCTCAGTCAGTCACTCTCAAACACTCTCTTGGTCAGTCAGTCACTCTCTCGGTCAGTCAGTCTCTCTCTCTGTCAGTCAGTCTCTCTCTGTCAGTCAGTCTCTCTCTCAGTCAGTCAGTCTCTCTCAGTCAGTCAGTCTCTCTCAGTCAGTCAGTCTCTCTCAGTCAGTCAGACTATCTCAGTCAGTCTCTCTCTCTCTGCCAGTCTCTCTCTCTCTGTCAGTCAGTCTCTCTCTTTATGTCAGTCAGTCTCTCTGTTAGTCAGTCTCTCTCTGTCAGTCTCTCTCTCTCTGTCAGTCTCTCTCTCTCTCAGTCAGTCTCTCTGTCAGTTAGTCTCTCTCTGTCAGTCAGTCTCTCTCTCAGTCAGTCAGTCTCTCTCTCAGTCTCTCTCTCTCTCAGTATCTCTCTCTCTCTCTCAGTCAGTCTCTCACTCAGTCAGTCTCTCTCAGTCAGTCAGTCTCTCAGTCAGTCAGTCTCTCTCAGTCAGTCTCTCTGTCAGTCAGTCTCTCTCTGTCAGTCAGTCTCTCTCTCTATGTCAGTCAGTCTCTCTGTTAGTCAGTCTCTCTCTGTCAGTCTCTCTCTCTCTGTCAGTCTCTCTCTCTCAGTCAGTCTCTGTGTCAGTTAGTCTCTCTCTGTCAGTCAGTCTCTCTCTCAGTCAGTGTAGGAGAGTAGGATCTGCTTCACATGGGTACCCCCACTTTTTGCTGATGCTTCACTGGTTTTCGACATTAGTCTGGCTGGGGCCCTGCTATTCAGAACCCCAGCCTAGCTGTTTCCTCTTTAAAAGGGTCTCCATGTGCCTTAGGCACATCACTGATTGGGATCTGGAGTGCCCTTATAAGTCCCTAGTATATGGTATACTATGTACCAAGGGCATAGGTACCTCAGAGGCCTGCCAGGGGCTGCAGCATATATTATGCCACCCCTGGGAGGCCATCCAAACTGACACCACAGGTCTGCTACTGCAGCCTGGGTAAGGTGGTGCATGCACCCCTTACTGTGGTATAGGTTACCTATATCACTAAAAGCATACACACATATAAACCTATAAGTCACTCCTAAGGCAGGCCTTATCAATCCTAAAGGCAGAGTGCATGGTTCCTATGTGAGAGGGTGCCCCTGCATGAGCAGGGCCCCTCTGCAGCGTTCGGAGACCATCTCTGATGCTGTTTGTAGTGCAGCCTGACCATATACTCTTAAGCGCATTATATCCTCGCGGTAAAATGCTAACTTTGGAATGGCTGCACCTAAACATGTCGTGTTTGGTGTCAAACATCTTGGAATACTACCCCCCGCCAATCCTGGCGGCGGGGGTAGCATTCCACCCTTCTAGAGGGAAAGGCATGTTAACTCTGACGAGTCCGGTAACTTCTTTCCAGAGCCCTGGCATCACAAAATGGATGCTGCTGCCACAGACACGAGTCTGGCCTCCTGCTGCTGGACGAAACTCCGGCAGGGGAGGCCTGGACAATAGGTTTCCTGTCCCAGGGAGGTGTGACCACCTCCCCAGACAGGACAATGTGTATTGGGGCTGGGCGGGAGCACTTTCGGGTGCTTTGAAGTCCTGCACTGGGGGCACATTTGGTGTCCCTGTGCATACCCCAGTTCAAACCGGATCAGGGGCTCGCAGCCCCTGCTTTGGCGCGAACTGGACAAAGGGAAAGGGGTGTAGCCACCCCTCTGCCCTGACCCACCCATAGGTGGGGCCACAGAGTAGTCCATCCCCTATTTTTAGAATAAAGGTAGGAACCCAGTCCTTAGGACTTTAGATTATACCTGGACGAAACTCTGACACGGAATCCTGGACCTTCGACGCTCTACGACAAGATTAGAGGACTGAAGAATCTCCCTTGGGGTCAAGGAGTGACTCCCCTGCTTGGCAGGCACCAAAGAAGCATCTGTCCGGTTCGCATTACTGAAGCTCCCGTCGGACGCCGAAGTCATCGCATCACCAGAGGTGGATTCTCAGACTTCCCCGAGGCTACCCTGAGTCCCCAGCAAAGCTGAGGCCCGTGGCTATCGTGGGTGACTTGAGACCGTGACCCCTGGACACCGAGCACACTTGCAAGTGCACCATCTTCTGGGTCTCCCAAGAAGTCGTGCTTTGGGCTCCGAGTAGCCCTAGCCTCCAGCACCACCTGCACCGAAGATCACTGGCCCCCACTCCACGAGTGTCCTGTAAGCCAGCTCCACGTGCGGCGTCACGAGGCTCCTTCGCGGTCGCTAGCCCGTTGGCTAGTAGCCCTTAACGAAGGCCAATCTTTTCTTTACTTGGCATCCTGGTTGCTCCAGGCCTGCCCTCACTTACCCTCGCTGGGTGAGTTCCCCAGACCTTGCTGGTCTGCATCATCGACGATCTACATCTTACTTGAGACTTGCCGTTGCCAAGGCTTGTTGGGTCCAATCCGGTCGCCGACACCTCAGCACTCGACAGACATCGAGCAACAGCCCGAATCCTGCTCCTGGTCGCCGACAACGCCTCCCGGACCTCGTGGCTGAAGAGTCAAGACGACCGTCACCGCACCTGAAGCACTCGACATCGGTGGGCATCTGTCCATCGCCTTCCTGGTCACTGGCTAGTGACCCAGACTCTGTCCCCTCTGCTTTCAGGTTCTTCAGAACTCCGATCCACTCTTGGATCCACCCGGACACTTTTCTCCTGGTCGCCAGCAGCACTTTGCAGCAGATCGCCATACGAAACGACGACGAAACCCGACCCCGAAAGGCACCTATGCACCCGGCTTCCCTGGGTGAGGTAACACGAGTACTCCGGTGCTCCCGTGGGTAGAGACTCTTCAAAGTCCTAGATCTCAAAGGGTTTTGTCCTAGTCCTCTTTTAAGTGTCCCTTTCCTCTATTTTCCCGATCCCGACTTTCTCCATAGAAGTTAACGGCGTATCGCGGTTGTGTATTTACACTGCACGCGTCTCCCGTGGGTCCCCTGTGTCACTACCTTGGGTGGTTCCTTGTGGTCCAAGCACTTCTAGAGGCTCTAGGCCTAGTGTCTAGTTCAGTCGTGGTTCGCATACCACTTTATTGGTATATGGTTTGGTACGCCCCTAGGGCCCAAACGTGTATTTGTGCTATTACTGTGATTTAAGATCTTATAACCTATGTATTTCGAACTCTAGCCTCATAAAGAGACTAGAGGGGTGTGTTTAGTAATAAATACATATATTTTGAATATATACCTGGTGTGGTGCTCTTTCATTTGGTCACTCAAGAGATTATAGACTGGTAAAACAAGCTGCTTTACATTCCTTCAAGACTTAGCCTGAAGGCTGCTCTCCATAGCTACCACTAGGATAGCTTTCAATAAGGTTGTCTTTAACCTACCTACCATAAGAGTCGATTTGGACTGGTGCAAGGTGCCCACTATAATTAGTGGACAGCATATGCCAGGCCAACTTCTCACATTGGTGTGCAGCGTGTGGGATTCCAGCTTGCTATTGTTTTACCAGATAATCTCAATTGAATTGATCAACTGAAAACCACTAAAGGTACCTAAGGTACATATAATTTAAGCTTAGAATAACAGTAAGTTCTACTGAACTTAGAGTTGTGTGTTAAGGGATAGCACAACCCTTTCTACAACTCAAGAGAGTTTAGTAGGCCACACTAGAGTAGGTAGTGCATACACCACACCACACTAGTAATGTCTTTAAAAGCAGGATCCAAAGATTCCTTGCAGGAAGCCATTGAGCTTCCACCCTCCAAGTATGATACACTCCAATTCTTGGAATTGAGAGCTTTATGTAACGTGAGGAAATTAAGGACAGGCCAAAGTCCCACCACCCAACACCTCAAGGAGTTGTTGGTGGCTTATGATCTTAGTAAGTCCTCAGAGACTGAAGGGGTAGGAGCAGAGGGTGGGCCAGCAGATGAGGAAGGGGCCAGGGGTACCACTACCCCCAGCCCCCCTCTGAAACTGACCAGGAGGGTGACAATGACCCTGACCTGGAAAACCCAATCCCTTCTGGGGAAGATGAAGATGAGGATCTAGAGAACCACACCTTTGTCCCCCCAGGAAGGATTATGAGTGTGCTCAGAAAGTCTAGGTCTCCTTCTCAGGAGTCTAACCACTCTGGCACCTCCATAGGGAGCTCTGTTTCTTCTCACAGGAGGGAATCCTCTCATGAGAGAAGAAAGAGACTGGTCCAGTATGAGGAAACTCAACTAGAGATCAGGAAGAAGCAATTGGCTTTAGATAGAGAATCCCTAGATCTCCTTAGAGAGAGAAGAAAGTTGGGACTAGAGTCCCATGGTGGCAGCCATGTCCCTAGAGATAGGGAAAGGTCCTATGACCATAGGAACCTGAGCAAGATTGTCCCTCCCTACCAGAGTGGGGATGATATCCACAAATGGATAACTGCTTTAGAGAGGGCCTGTAAAGTACAGAAGGTCCCTCAGGAGCAGTGGGCAGCAATCTTGTGGCTCTCCTTTGCTGACAAAGGTAGAGACAAGCTCCTCACTGTTAGAGAGGAGGATGCTGACAATTACAAGGTCTTGAAGAGTGCTCTTATTGATGGGTTTGGCCTAACCACTGAACAGTACAGGTTGAAGTTCAGAGACACCCAAAAAGCACAGACTCAAGACTGGGTAGACTATGTGGATTGTTCTGCCAAGGCTCTGGAAGGCTGGTTGATGGGCAGTAAGGTGTGTGACTTCTCAGGATTGTATAATCTGATAATGAGGGAGCAGATTCTTAATAACTGTCAAAATCAGCTGTTGCATCAGTACCTGGTTGACTCTGATCTGACCTCTCCCCAAGAATTGGGAAAGAAGGCAGACAAATGGGTCAGAACCAGGGTGAAGCAGAAGGTACAGAACCAAGGTGGGGAAACCAAGAAGCAAGATGCTAAGAACTCTGACAAGGGTGGGGAGAAGGGTAAAGATCAAAAGTCTTCATCAGGCCCCCAAAAATCTTCTTCTGGTGGGGATTCCCAGTCTACCAAGGGTAAAGGCCAAAGGAAACCATGGTGCAAGGTCTGTAAGCAAAAGACCCACTGGACCAGTGATTGCACCAAGTCCAAAGACTCCAGTCCAGCACCCACCAATGCCCCTAAGGCACCTGTTCCCCCTAGTACAGTTGGTGGAAGTGCTCCAGCAAAGGGTTTAGTAGGGTTCACCCTGGGAACTGAGTTGGGCTCTGACCTAGTTAGAGAACTGACTCAGGCTGTGTTAGTCTGTGATGGAGGCATGGATGTGCCCTCCTCTATGAGTCCCAGTAATCTGGGCAAGTACAGACAACAGCCTTTAATCAATGGACGAGAGGCTTTGGCATTTAGGGACACAGGGGCAAGTGTCACAATGGTGACACAAGACCTTGTGCTACCTGGGCAAGTTATGCTTGGTGAAATGTACCAAGTGACCAATGCTAGCAATGTCAGAACAGACCATACTCTGGCAGTTGTTAACTTCTCCTGGGGAGGGGTAACTGGCCTTAAGAAGGTTGTGGTAAGTGCAAACCTACCAGTCGAATGCTTGCTTGGCAATGACTTAGAGACTTCTGCTTGGGCAGAAGTGGAGCTCAGGACCCATGCAGAAATGCTGGGGATCCCTGCAGATGTGTTTGCTGTGACCAGGTCACAAGCCAAAATGTCTAGCACTGAACAGGCCTTGGATTCTGGAAGAATGGACCAAGTGCCTTCCAAGAGGAGGAGTAGTAGGGTTAAGGCAGTGCCTTCCCACTTGGCTCAGGAGGAAGATCAGTCCCTTGAGGGGGATGATCTCAGCCCTGAAGAAGGAACTGTCCCAGAGGAACTTGAACCTGACCAGGTTGAGTTCTTGGGGACAGGGGGACCTTCTAGGGCAGATCTGAGCCAGGAGCAGCAGAGCTGCCCCTCCCTTGAACCCCTCAGACAGCAAGCTGCTGCTGAGGCTGCTGGGAAAGCTAGTGGTCCCCATACAGTGTATTGGGATGATGGACTCCTGTACTCAGAGAGTAGAGACCCCAAGCCTGGTGCTACCAGGAGGTTGGTAATACCTTTGAAGTTCAGGGGCTTCCTATTGACCCTAGCCCATGATATTCCCTTAGCAGGACACCTGGGCCAGAACAAGACTTGGGACAGAATTGTCCCTCACTTTCACTGGCCCCACATGTCTGAAGACAGTAAGGAGTTTTGTCGCTCCTGTGTAACCTGCCAAGCCAGTGGCAAAGCAGGTGGCACTACAAAGGCCCCCTGATACCACTACCTGTGGTGGGGGTGCCCTTTGAGAGGGTAGGGATTGACATTGTTGGTCCCATGGATCCCCAAACAGCCTCTGGGCACAGGTTTATCCTGGTGGTAGTGGATCATGCCACCAGGTACCCAGAAGCTATTCCCCTCAGGACCACTACAGCACCTGTGGTGGCAAGGGCCCTCCTGGGAATCTTCTCAAGAGTGGGCTTTCCTAAGGAGGTAGTATCAGACAGGGGTGCTAACTTCATGTCTGGGTACTTAAAAGCAATGTGGAAGGAGTGTGGAGTGACTTATAAGTTCACCACACCCTATCACCCACAATGCAATGGTTTAGTTGAGAGATTCAACAAAACCTTGAAGGGCATGATTAAAGGGCTCCCAGAAAAGCTTAGGCGTAGATGGGACATACTCTTGCCCTGCCTTTTATTCGCATATAGGGAGGTGCCTCAGAAGGGGGTTGGTTACAGCCCTTTTGAACTTCTGTTTGGCCACCCTGTGAGGGGTCCACTGTGCTTGGTGAAGGAAGGATGGGAGTTACCTCTCAAGCCCCCAAAGCAAGATATAGTGGACTATGTACTTGGTCTCCGCTCCAGGATGGCTGAGTACATGAAAAAGGCAACCAAAAACCTTGAGGCTAGCCAGGAACTTCAGAAGGCCTGGCATGACCAAAAGGCTGTTCTGACTGTGTACCAGCCAGGACAGAAGGTGTGGGTGTTGGAGCCAGTGGCCCCAGCAGCTCTCCAAGACAAATGGAGTGGACCCCACACTATTGTTGAGCAGAAGGGTGAGGTCACTTACTTAGTGGACCTGGGAACACCCAGGAGTCCCCAAAGGGTTCTCCATGTCAACAGACTAAAGCCATATGTGGACAGGGCAGACATGGGCTTGCTCATGGCTACTGATGAAGGGCAGGAGGAAGAGAGTGACCCACTCCCTGACCTGCTCTCACAGAACCCTGACGATGGGTCAGTTGATGGTGTAGCCTTGGCAGGCAGCCTCACTACCCAGCAACAAACTGATTGCAGGCAAGTCCTCAATCAGTTTAGACATATGTTTTCACTGACACCCAGTCAGACCACCTGGTGCACTCATGAAGTGGACACTGGGGACAGTCTGCCTATTAAAAACAAGATTTATAGGCAACCTGACCATGTCAGGGACTGTATCAGGACTGAAGTCCAGAAAATGTTGGAGTTGGGAGTAATTGAACCCTCAGATAGCCCTTGGGCTAGTCCAGTAGTCCTGGTACCGAAACCTCACACCAGTGGTGGGAAAAGAGAGATGAGGTTTTGTGTAGACTACAGGGGTCTCAATGCAGTCACTAGGACTGATGCCCATCCCATACCCAGGGCAGATGAGCTCATAGATACTTTGGCCTCTGCCAAATATCTCAGCACATTTGACCTAACAGCTGGCTACTGGCAGATCAGACTAGCTGATACTGCAAAGCCCAAAACAGCATTTTCAACCCCTAGTGGGCATTATCAATTTGTGGTAATGCCCTTTGGTCTGAAAAATGCACCTGCCACTTTCCAGAGGTTGGTGAACACAGTTCTCACAGGACTGGAAGCCTATAGTGCAGCTTATCTAGATGATATTGCTGTCTTTAGCTCCACCTGGGAGGATCACCTGGTCCACCTCAGGAATGTTTTACAGGCCCTGCAAAAGGCAGGCCTGACTATCAAGGCCACTAAGTGCCAGATAGGGCAGAGTCAGGTTGTGTACCTGGGCCACCTTGTGGGTGGAGGCCAGGTTCAACCTTTGCAGAGCAAGATCCAGACCATCATGGACTGGACTGCTCCCACTACCCAGACTCAGGTGAGAGCCTTCTTAGGCCTGACTGGGTACTATAGGAGATTTGTCAAGGGGTATGGATCAATAGTGACACCCTTGAATGACTTAACTTCTAAGAAAATGCCCAAAAAGGTTCAGTGGACAGTTAGCTGTCAAAAGGCATTTGATGACCTCAAGCAGGCCATGTGCACTGCTCCAATTCTGCAGAGTCCTGATTACTCCAAGAAGTTCATTGTTCAAACAGATGCATCTGAATTGGGGGTAGGGGCTGTACTGTCACAATTGAATGAAGAAGGTCAGGATCAGCCAGTAGCTTTTATTAGCAGAAGGCTGACCCCTAGAGAGAAACGTTGGTCAGCCATAGAGAGGGAGGCCTTTGCTGTGGTCTGGGCTCTGAAGAAGTTGAGGCCATACTTGTTTGGTACACACTTCCTGGTTCAGACAGACCATAAGCCCCTCTTATGGCTAAAACAAATGAAGGGTGAAAACCCCAAACTGCTTAGGTGGTCCATTTCCCTACAGGGGATGGACTTTACAGTGGAACATAGGCCTGGGAGTAACCATGCGAATGCAGATGGACTCTCTAGGTATTTCCACTTAGAACATGAAGACTTAACTGGGCAAGGTTAGTTTAATGTCCCTACGTTTGGGGGGTTGTGTAGGAGAGTAGGATCTGCTTCACATGGGTACCCCCACTTTTTGCTGATGCTTCACTGGTTTTCGACATTAGTCTGGCTGGGGCCCTGCTATTCAGAACCCCAGCCTAGCTGTTTCCTCTTTAAAAGGGTCTCCATGTGCCTTAGGCACATCACTGATTGGGATCTGGAGTGCCCTTATAAGTCCCTAGTATATGGTATACTATGTACCAAGGGCATAGGTACCTCAGAGGCCTGCCAGGGGCTGCAGCATATATTATGCCACCCCTGGGAGGCCATCCAAACTGACACCACAGGTCTGCTACTGCAGCCTGGGTAAGGTGGTGCATGCACCCCTTACTGTGGTATAGGTTACCTATATCACTAAAAGCATACACACATATAAACCTATAAGTCACTCCTAAGGCAGGCCTTATCAATCCTAAAGGCAGAGTGCATGGTTCCTATGTGAGAGGGTGCCCCTGCATGAGCAGGGCCCCTCTGCAGCGTTCGGAGACCATCTCTGATGCTGTTTGTAGTGCAGCCTGACCATATACTCTTAAGCGCATTATATCCTCGCGGTAAAATGCTAACTTTGGAATGGCTGCACCTAAACATGTCGTGTTTGGTGTCAAACATCTTGGAATACTACCCCCCGCCAATCCTGGTGGCGGGGGTAGCATTCCACCCTTCTAGAGGGAAAGGCATGTTAACTCTGACGAGTCCGGTAACTTCTTTCCAGAGCCCTGGCATCACAAAATGGATGCTGCTGCCACAGACACGAGTCTGGCCTCCTGCTGCTGGACGAAACTCCGGCAGGGGAGGCCTGGACAATAGGTTTCCTGTCCCAGGGAGGTGTGACCACCTCCCCAGACAGGACAATGTGTATTGGGGCTGGGCGGGAGCACTTTCGGGTGCTTTGAAGTCCTGCACTGGGGGCACATTTGGTGTCCCTGTGCATACCCCAGTTCAAACCGGATCAGGGGCTCGCAGCCCCTGCTTTGGCGCGAACTGGACAAAGGGAAAGGGGTGTAGCCACCCCTCTGCCCTGACCCACCCATAGGTGGGGCCACAGAGTAGTCCATCCCCTATTTTTAGAATAAAGGTAGGAACCCAGTCCTTAGGACTTTAGATTATACCTGGACGAAACTCTGACACGGAATCCTGGACCTTCGACGCTCTACGACAAGATTAGAGGACTGAAGAATCTCCCTTGGGGTCAAGGAGTGACTCCCCTGCTTGGCAGGCACCAAAGAAGCATCTGTCCGGTTCGCATCACTGAAGCTCCCGTCGGACGCCGAAGTCATCGCATCACCAGAGGTGGATTCTCAGACTTCCCCGAGGCTACCCTGAGTCCCCAGCAAAGCTGAGGCCCGTGGCTATCGTGGGTGACTTGAGACCGTGACCCCTGGACACCAAGCACACTTGCAAGTGCACCATCTTCTGGGTCTCCCAAGAAGTCGTGCTTTGGGCTCCGAGTAGCCCTAGCCTCCAGCACCACCTGCACCGAAGATCACTGGCCCCCACTCCACGAGTGTCCTGTAAGCCAGCTCCACGTGCGGCGTCACGAGGCTCCTTCGCGGTCGCTAGCCCGTTGGCTAGTAGCCCTTAACGAAGGCCAATCTTTTCTTTACTTGGCATCCTGGTTGCTCCAGGCCTGCCCTCACTTACCTTCGCTGGGTGAGTTCCCCAGACCTTGCTGGTCTGCATCATCGACGATCTACATCTTACTCGAGACTTGCCGTTGCCAAGGCTTGTTGGGTCCAATCCAGTCGCCGACACCTCAGCACTCGACAGACATCGAGCCACAGCCCGAATCCTGCTCCTGGTCGCCGACAACGCCTCCCGGACCTCGTGGCTGAAGAGTCAAGACGACCGTCACCGCACCTGAAGCACTCGACATCGGTGGGCATCTGTCCATCGCCTTCCTGGTCACTGGCTAGTGACCCAGACTCTGTCCCCTCTGCTTTCAGGTTCTTCAGAACTCCGATCCACTCTTGGATCCACCCGGACACTTTTCTCCTGGTCGCCAGCAGCACTTTGCAGCAGATCGCCATACGAAACGACGACGAAACCCGACCCCGAAAGGCACCTATGCACCCGGCTTCCCTGGGTGAGGTAACACGAGTACTCCGGTGCTCCCGTGGGTAGAGACTCTTCAAAGTCCTAGATCTCAAAGGGTTTTGTCCTAGTCCTCTTTTAAGTGTCCCTTTCCTCTATTTTCCCGATCCCGACTTTCTCCATAGAAGTTAACGGCGTATCGCGGTTGTGTATTTACACTGCACGCGTCTCCCGTGGGTCCCCTGTGTCACTACCTTGGGTGGTTCCTTGTGGTCCAAGCACTTCTAGAGGCTCTAGGCCTAGTGTCTAGTTCAGTCGTGGTTCGCATACCACTTTATTGGTATATGGTTTGGTACGCCCCTAGGGCCCAAACGTGTATTTGTGCTATTACTGTGATTTAAGATCTTATAACCTATGTACTTCGAACTCTAGCCTCATAAAGAGACTAGAGGGGTGTGTTTAGTAATAAATACATATATTTTGAATATATACCTGGTGTGGTGCTCTTTCATTTGGTCACTCAAGAGATTATAGACTGGTAAAACAAGCTGCTTTACATTCCTTCAAGACTTAGCCTGAAGGCTGCTCTCCATAGCTACCACTAGGATAGCTTTCAATAAGGTTGTCTTTAACCTACCTACCATAAGAGTCGATTTGGACTGGTGCAAGGTGCCCACTATAATTAGTGGACAGCATATGCCAGGCCAACTTCTCACACACAGGTCCTAAGGAGGTTGGCCAAGGAAGCAACATAGATATTAAACAAGGTGGGGCTCAGACAGGAGCCCTGAGGTACTCCCTTGGTCAGTTTCATAGACGCCGAACGATAAGGGCCAAGATTGATGGTCTGGGAACGAGAAGATAAAAAACTCGTCATCCACTGGAGGGCAGAGTCTCTATGGTCTCGATGCATGGGCGAAAGATGTTAATGTGCAATCTTTGCAGAATGACTGTCCCAATAGTATATGGGAAGACTGCAAGCTAAATTGCTGAACATCTTGTCACCAAGACCCACCTGCAATTGAAAGAGCCTCCTAATAGCGACAGCCTATGCCAGATGTCTATAGCTGAGACAATGACACGCTACAAAAGAAAACATGAGGAAAAAATGGATGTGGCACATGATTTTGTACGTGGCCAAGTACAATCTGGAACTAGTTTACACCAAGACGATGGATAGATTGGGAATCTGTCCCACAAGCATGCACCAGCATTTAAAACATTGCCAAAAGCAACACATATGTATGGCAAATACCTACCAGAGGTGTTCCTTGCAGATTTTGAACATATTTCAGAGTTACTCCAAGGTGATGTAAAGATCTCCTTTACCATTGATGAAACTCCAGAGATGCATGGTACCCCCGCAGTGGCAGTGCTAATCACATTTTGCAATGCATAAAATGAATGGTTCCCACGCACCATCATGGCAGATCTAGATGTATTGGAAACATGCAATGCAGTGTCACTTAGAATGCTGCTGCCAAAAGTTCTTACCATGTTCAACAAAGATTGTTGTGATATTGTTTATATTTACAATGATTCAGCTATAAACATGAAAAGGTTGTGTGATGACTTTCCAAAACTGATACCTGAGCTGAAGTGCTTCCCTGTAAGAGATCCTTGCCACTTGCTAGATGGTATACTGAAAGCGTCTTTACAATTTTCAGAGTTAATGAAGAATGCTATTGACTTTTTATTCCATTCTGGTGCACTGTTTCGTTATACGTGGGAACTAAAACCCAAATATTTCTCAATTTGTGCTTTGTGTGGTATCAAAGAAAGAGTCATCTCAACTGTGTCATTTAGCCGGTAGTTCTCAGTCCTAGGGGCCGTGAATGCTGTATTATCCATATGGCGACTGTTTACAGAATTTTTGCTTAGTGATGAAACCAAAGGCAAGAAATGTGAGGATCTTCGGTTGCATATTGATAGCGATGTGAAAACACGTACACTCTACTGCTTTCTTAGATTTTTACAGGAAAACATGACTGCTGTATTGGACAGAATCAAAAAACTAGAGTTTGAAAACACCCTTGCCTACCAAGTGTTCAGTGTAATTGGTGTAGATGTGAAACATCCCCTTGAGAGTAGACTGGGCGACACTTTTTGTGACTTTGGCACTGCAACATGTTCCAAGTTAGAATGCTTGCTATTTGGTAAGCAAAGAAATGTTGAGGAGTAATTCAGGAAATTTTATTTTACAATGCATGAGAAATGGATTGCAATGATGCATAGAAATGTCCCTTCCTCAACCATGGCATTTGAAGTCAATGAAACCTCACTGTGGTACTGTGCACAAGTTCTAGATCCCTTCCATAAATGGGAATTTTGAAAAGTACAGCTTCATTTTTGACCGCTTCAATAACTCTGAGGGGATATGCGCCCAGTTCAATGCATATGTTTCAGAACCTGTCCCAGAGAATCACAATCTTCAGGTTCACCAGTATTGGCATAAAAAACTTTGTCAGTGGCCACAGTTAGCAAATTGTGTACTGGCTGTTTTGGCGTTGCCAATGTTGAGAGGGCTTTTTCACAGATAAAAATTTACATGGGAAGGAAAGAGCGAGCACGCATGACCAAATGCTCACTGAAGTATTGTATGGTGTACCACAATAAATTTGATTTGTAAAAATATATTTGGATCTCATATACACTGTACGTACATTGTCTATATATCATGCACTATGAGTGCAGAAAGCAAGCAATAATAAAATCAAAACATTTCATAAATACTGGAAAAACACTGTTCCTGTTGTTTTTAACTGTGCAAAAATGTGCAACCACTGATAACCACTGTTTGTTTAAGGTATTGAAATCACTGGAAAACACTGGAAAACCTCCACCAGAATTTTCAAAAATAGAAGCTGAAAACAGGGAAGCCTAGTTAAAGTTTCCCTCATGGACTTTAGAGCTTATTGTGCAACCAGAGTGTGACAAAGTAAAGTATGTCTCCCAGCCTGCCACTGTGGACTGGTAGAGCAGTTTAAAACTGGTAACTAGACTTTGCCATTTAAAATAATGGCTAAGCCCAAACCTTCCTTTTTAATATATATCAGTCACCCCTAAGGCAGGCTTGATGACCCTTAAGGAAGTGTGCTGTTTTTTTAAAAAGTAGGACATGTGTTTTTCATGGCTTGACAGTAACTGCCTTAGTGAGTTGGTAGCCAAGAACGCTTGACCGCCAACGTGCAGCTTGTAAAACCACAACCTGACCTTCAAAAGTTGCACCTGAGTCTGCTGGACCTGGGAGAGTCATCGGAGTGCGGTTTGGTCCTCCAAAAAAGACATTAGCCTCAGTTAAAGGAAACCACTGGTTTTGCTATAACCGAAGACAAGAAGACTAGTCGCAGGTGGTTTTTGACTGGACTTCAACCATACTTCAAGGGACATTCCCTGTGGCCAAAGAGGTGGCCCCAGGAAGAGCCCTGTCACTGGGTCAGCATACTCAAATTTCTCCAGCATCCTGTATCGCTTGCAGCAGGACCACTCCATTGATGTCTATGGCAGTTCACCATAGAACCTGGAGCTAGACAGGAGACTGCTTTGACTGCAAGATAACTGTCCTGCCAAGGCTCATTGGCCCCTGTGACTCACTCCCTGCTAGAGTTGGTTGCCCAATTCAATTCAATTCAATTTATTTATTATGATATGGAGCTCCGAAGAGTTCCACATAAAAACATATATCCAAATTATCAAATCAACCAACACTTAAAAAGCAAGCTAATAAAATTACAAAGCATCAAAAATTCAGTTTTCATAAAATGATACAAAATTCATAATTGGGTGTTAATTGCAGAGAGGAGCAATACAAGCACAAAATCAATTTCAGAGTCCTTTCAAATACAAAGCTAGCAAAGGCTGGACAAGGCAAGTTATACCGTTAGATCCTTAGACGACTTCAACCGGGTGTTTGCGAGGATGCTAAAAATATATTTGTAATAATAAAATTGATTCAACAAGCATTAGAGATTAAAATACAAAAGGATTAAAAGATTCTAAGATTCGGACTACAATACACAGTAACTAGCAGCATAAAGGGTACCAAAAAAGTGCAAGTGCTCGAACACAATAACGGATGCCAAAATCTTGGCTGATAAAAATTCAATTATACATGACAGTCTTCATGGCGGCATACAAGAAGATAAAAGTGCAAGTGCACGACTATAGCACCAATTTCCTAAAACCCTTTAAAATGCGACCATAGCGTAATAACTAAAGAACATATCATAACAATAACTCTTTAACAGTTACAACCTTCTAATAAAAACAACCCAAAAATACTGCTTAAAAAATTCATTACATTTTGCTCTGAGGGGAACCTATGCGGCCTACTACAACTAACGGGGCAACCTGTTCCTTCTCTAAAATATATTTAAAAATTGGCTTAAAACAGACTGATTGAGAGGGGGGGCGGCAGAAGACATTTTCTGGCCTACTGAGCTGTGGCTATATAATACTTTAGGAAAACAGATCTTAAATATCGACGTTGTGAAGGTTGTAGTTGTGGACAGACAAATGGGACATGATTTAAGTCCTGCACACAAGTACCACATAGATGACAGAGTCTTTCCTGCCAAGGAAGACCCTCCCAAGCTCCTGTTAAAATTCTTAAGGGAAGTAAATTCAGTCGAAGCAACAAGATTGTTCTGCGCACTCCGTGAGGGAGATTCCATATAACAAAGGGTTGTGGCTTTTTATAAATACTGCTCCCCACTATAAAGTCATTATTGGGATGCGCAGCACACAGTGCAGTATCTCTTTTACGAGATACGTCTTAAATAGTTTTTTTAATTCTAGTTTTCAAAACTTGTTTAGGAGGAACGCCCATACAGCTATTCTCAAAATCAAACAAATTTACGGCTTTCTGGTAGTTCCCTTCAGGATATAAAAGATTTCCTCACGCATTGCTACCCATAAAGGGTTCTCAACACTGTTCAATAGTGCATTACTTCATCTTAAGCACGCAGCCATAGAGAACACGTAAGTGGAAAGTAGCCCGAATTTGAGCCGAATCGCCGCTATGGGTGCTGCGCAATTCAGATTACATATTTTGCGCCAAATACGCCCCTCTACTTTCTCAAAATTATCCCACTCCTGTTGATCTACTGTTTTGCAGGCATAACTCAATGCTGGGGGAATTTTAATTTTATAAACTGATAAAACATGTGCAAAGTGTCTTTTCCCGCAATGCTTATAAAATCTCCTAATTGCAGAAGCCTGAGAGATTGCCTTACCTTTGCATTGGTCAATGTGATCACTACTGGAGCACTTACTTGTAAAGATTCTCCCAAGGTATGGGTATAACTTCACCACAGGAAGTTTTTCATTCCCCAAGAACCAGTGCGTATTTTTCCTAACTCAAGGCAGCTCAACTTCATAGTTCCTAGTTTTGGGGAGTCCCCTTTGCAGAGCCCTACCCTACTCGGCAAATCATAAATATAAAGAGAGAAGAGAAGAGGGGCCAGTAGCCACCCTTGCTTCATGCCGTTGTGGGTCTGTATTTTGCTTGACAGGCCCTGGGTTCCTCCCATCAGGACCTGAGTCCAAGTGGAGGAGTGCAGAAGAGTCTGTAGGGAGTGAAAAAGACCGGGGAGAACATGGCGGCAGCAAGCTGAGCTGCCGCTGCACCTGGAGGCCCCGCCCGCCGCCCCACGCCATGGGAGTCCGCGTTTAGCGCGGAATGCCGAGAGGTTAGAGGTTTACGGGGCATGATTAAGGTTACCTCCTGATCGGTCCGATTCTCTTTTGCGGTTTTCCCTCTTTTTGAGGTGGTTGCCGGGGGATTTGGTTGGGCTCTGGTCCAGGCTTTGGTCCGGGTTGCGTTTTTTTCTTGCCCCGGCGGTCGGACTTTGGTGGATGTGTGTTGGGGGAGGTGCTGTTCTCGGTCCCGGCCCAGCTCCCGCTCCTATCTCCCCTCCCTGCCTAACGCGGTGGGAGACGGCGGCGCTGGAGCTAAGGAGGAGTCGGAGAGTTGCGGCCCGCGGTCTCCTCAGGGGCAGTATCAGGGGCATTGTGGCCAAACTGGAGTGTATCCGGAGTATCCAGAGGGACGAGCGGGCTGAGGAGAGCGGCAAGTGCGGCTGTGAGCAGGGTGCTGGCGACGCTGGAGAAGTCGGTGAAGTTGGAGACCCGGCGGAGAAGCCTCAGGATTGCGGAGGTCAGTTGGTTGGTGGGGTGTCCCACAACCAGGTAGGACGCATTCCAGTTGTTTTGGATTCCCCTGTCCCGGCTCTCGCTTCTGTTTTTGTTTCTACCTCTCCCTCGGGCAACAGTAAAGGGAGTAAGAAGGGTAAAAAACGTAGGGGAGGAGGAGGAGGGTTCGTAAGGGCAAAGTTTGATGGGAAGGACATTGCCCAGGCGCATTTGTATGGACAGGAGGGCAGGCTGCACATAAGTACGGATACGGTGCAAACTGCTGGCAATGTTACGAGTAACAGTACGGGGGAAAGTCATGGTAATTGCGGCACTCAGAGAAAGTTAAAGACTGAGAAGAAAAATATTTCAACTTTCTTATCTGGGGAGGTTAAAACAAAAAAAAGAATATTAAAACAACTAGATCTAAGAGCCTTTTTTAGAAGCTAAACCTAAGATCACTCCTTCCCTAAGGTCGTACTTTAAGGTCCTACCAGAAGTTTTGTGCCTTGTGAGACAAGGAGAGGCTGGAAAGCTGGGGAAAAACGACATAATCGAGCAGGCACCTGGATTTATTGGGTATGCTAATCAAGACGGCTCGAAAGTAGAAAAGACAAAGCCGGGGAGTCATACACTCACAATGGGATTGGCTCTGGTTGATACTGAAAGTTCTGCTTTGGAGGAGAGAGATAATTCGATGGAGAGAGGGAAGGAGGTGGTGGACCAGACTCCTCCAGCTGAATTTCCAGTTACCCCCCAGGTCTCACTTAAGGGCCCGGTCTCGGAGGAAAGAAGCTCGGATAGCTCGGATAGAGGAATGAGGCTCCGAATTTGGAGGTACACTCGATTTCTTCTTTGGAGCTCCTTATGGCCTCATTATCCGCAGATATAAAAAAGGGGTTTGAAGTCTCTGCTGCTAATCAAGGAGAGATCAGGAGCTTTTGTGAGTCTCTGGATAAGAAAGTAGACCTCCTGAATACAAGGACGGAGACTCTAGAATCTAATGTAGGGGCATTAACAGAGCAGCTTGATGCCCTAAAAGGTGATTTAGGGGTTCTTAAAAGAGATGAGGGGGTCTTGCGAGACAGGATGAAACATTAGAAAATAATTCCCGTAGGAACAATTTGCGAATATTAAATGTTCCAGAGGGGAGTGAAGGCGACGATCTTAAGTCCTTTATGATTACCCTTTTGAAAGAATCACTTGATCTAGAGATCTCGGAGGACGAATTGGGCCGGGACATTCAGAGAATTCATCGAGACCCCTTCAGAAGAAATCCGAGTCGATCTAAACCGAGGAAAATCCTTATAAATTTCCTTACCTACTCATTGAAAGAAAAGATTCTTAATCTATCTCTTAAATACAAATCACTGAAGGGTAAGGATTTTCCATTCCAGATTAGATCAGATTTGGCCAGAGTTACGTTAGATAGGCAATGGGAGTTGGGTAGGAAGATGGAGGATTTTAAAAAGTTAGGAGCCGTGGTTCAACTTAAATTTCCAGCCTCCTTGAAGATCATGTTTAAAAACAAAATGTATATTGTAAGGTCAGTACAGGAGGCTGAAGACCTGCTTGCAAATATACAGCTGGGCTAGATATATCTTCATTCTACCACCTAGTCCTTATTCCTAGCTTCTCCCTAGGTTCCTTGGATTGCCCACTTTCATATATAATTCTAGTATTTTTCTATGTAGTTAGTTTATGGGGGGAATGGAGAATGTATTATATAGAGATAAGAGGGTTATTGAAGTAGATCAGCTTGGTTGGCTTGGTTAAGTTAGGTTGGCTCTTTCCCTCCCTTTTCCTTTCAGTATTTTTGGTGGGGTTTACTTTGGGGTGGATGTTGGTGGGAATCTCTAGGTGCAGTAATCTGGATTCCATCTGTCCAGATGATTGGGGGTAGGGTTCTCCATGGGTGGGGGAGGGGATGGTGGGGCACAGGGGTAGGGGTGGGGGGGTATTCTTTGAAAGAAATCCACATTTTAGCCACCTTTGGTATGTTCAACTTTAGAGTTAAGGGCGTAGGTAGTGGGGGATCGGCGTGTTGATATCTCATATTTTGATCATGGTGGTCATAGAGAATTTTGAGCCACCATGAGTTCCTTTCAGATTCTTTCCTGGAATGTCAATGGCCTGCGCACTAGACCAAGGAGAGATAAGATCTTGCAATATTTATGGGACTCTTCAGCGCAGGTCATTGTCCTCCAGGAAACTCATGTATTGGAAGAAGAGATGATCTCTTTGTTAAAGTCTCAAAGCTGGGTAGGCTCTCATGTAGATACAACTCAGTCTGCAAATATTACAGGGGTGTCAATTATTTAAAAAAAAACAGCCAGGGCCCATATATTATCCCAGATAAAAGACCCAAATGGTAGATGGGTCATTGTAAAAGTTATAATAATGGAGACCTTGTTAACTTTAATTGGATACTATGGTCCCAATCACGACGATCCAACTAGTCTGAAGTCTATTTTTTCTCATCTATTGGACTTTCCGGAACCGATGGTCCTGGCAGGGGATTTTAATATTGTCTTGGACCCAGTATTGGATAAAACTCCAACTAATAGAGCTGTGGTTTTTTCTAAATCTCGGGAGTATCTGCTCGGGGCCATGAGACAGTTCACCTTATCGGATATTTGGAGAGACAGATCAAGGCAGCAGTTAGGGGTGTCATATCGAAATTATAAATACAGGCACCAGTCAAGAATTGATTTTGTTCTGGTTAGTTATTCATTAAGGAGCCTGGTTAAGAACATCGCATATTTGGCACCCCACCTTTCGGACCACTCTGGGGTCCTTTTGGCGCTGAAATGTCCTGTCCCTAGTTCAATTAGGACTTGGTCCTTTAATCGAGCCTTGCTCTTGGAAGAGGAAGAGATTTCCTTTCTCTCACAAGAAGTGGAATGGTTTTTGGAGGTGAACGTTGGTACTGCCTCAATAACTTCAGTATGGGACTCTTTGAAAGCCTTTTTACGCGGCAAAATTACCAGTAGGTCCTGCTATAGGAACAAAAAATACAAGGAAGAGATCATGGATATTGAGGCGAGACTGAAAGATGCGGAGGTAGATCTTTCAGGTTCAGTACCCCCCGAAATCTTGCAAAAGAAGCGGGAGGAGGTCAGTGGATTAAAGGCCCAGCTAGAAAATATTTTGAACATCAGGCTCACTCGAAGATGGGAAGTCAGTAAGATCTCCCACTTCGAGTATGGAGAAGAGAGCGGGCAAACTCCTTGCTTGGAAGAGTAAATCGGACCGAGCAAGGAGTTATATTAAGGAGATTAGAAATGAGAAGGGTACTTTGGTTACTGATGAGGAAATTCGGGACGCCTTTCAGGTCTTTTTCAATCAATTTACCAGGAGGGTGGTAGCGTAGATAACTACAGTGCACAGAGGTGGCTTGAGAATATTTCGCTCCCCTCCCTTAGTTCAGAACAGCAGCAATATCTAGACAGGGCCTTTACCTGTGTCGAGGTAAGGGATGCTATTTTTAATGGTCACAATGGGAAGGCCGCAGGGCCGGATGGGTTACCAATTGAGATCTATAAAGTAATAGGGGATCAGGTTATTTCTACCATGACTAACTTGTTTAATCAGATCTTGCAAGGTGGACTGATTCCTCCAGATTCATGGAACGATGCTACAATAGTCCTGATTCTGAAACCAGGGAAAGCAGCATCAAATTGTGGGTCTTACAGACCCATATCTTTATTGAATGCTGATTATAAAATCTTTACCTCTATATTGGCAGCAAGATTGGGCATAGTGGCAGGAGACATTCTGCATTCGGACCAGAAGGGGTTCGTAAAGGGCCGCCAGCTATCGCACCTAACATATGATTTAATTGGGGCGATTGACTTGGCCTCTACATACTCCATCCCTCTAGCAGCTATGACTTTAGACGCCACCAAGGCCTTCGACAGGGTAAATTGGATATACCTGTCGGAGGTCTTGGAAAAATTCAATCTTGGCGAGAAGTTCCGTCGTACAATTCAATCTATTTACAGGAGACCCTCGGCTAGACTTTTGGTAAATGGCAGTATTACGGAGCCCTTTAATATATCTAGGGGCACTAGGCAGGGCTGCCCACTCTCCCCTCTCCTTTTTGATTTATATATTGAGCCATTTGCTCAACGGCTTAGAGAGGATTCTAACATTCAGTCTTTTAAGCATGGAGAGTGGGAGAGGAAGGTACCCCTATATGCCGACGATATTTTAATTTTTACTGCTGATTTAGATAAGGCATTTCCAGCTGTGATCAGCCAAGCCCAGGCGTTTGGACTTGTCTCGGGTTATGAAATTAATGCTGCTAAAACTGAGGTAATGGTATGGAATCAGGGGGCAAATCATTATCAGCACCAGATAGGCTCCAGAATGAGGTACCTGGGGGTAAACATTGTGCAGGATATAGCTAAGATAGCCGAAATAAATTTGATTATGGTGGCGAAAGAATGTAGGAAGTTAATGAAAATCTGGGCTTCACTCCCCCTCTCTGTTATTGGTAGAGCTAATCTGGTCAAAATGTCAATCCTCCCGAAGATTACCTTTTTTTTAACTGCATTCCTCTTCACTTTGAGAAATTACACATTGATAAAATTCAGAGGGATATTAACTCTTTTGTTTGGGGATACAAATTCTCGAGGATAGCTTGGAAAAAGCTACGACGTAGGAGGGAGAAGGGAGGCCTTGCCTTGCCTGATATTCAGCTCTATGCTTGGGCCTTCCAGTTCTCTCACGCACGTATGCTATTGAAAATGCCGGTCAATATCGGAGTAGGAGGGATGTTTTTAGCTATGCTTAAAGGGGCACATTTACCGGTGGAGGGTTTTTGTTTAAATTTGGAGATGCTAAGTTCTTTAAAAAGTTAGGCTTAAGGTTTTGCAGGGTCTGGGTAAAACATGGGTAGATCTGAGGAGGTCGGTCGCTCTTGGATACTTCTCCAGCATGGCGCCTTTATGGGATTCTCCCGGGGGTCCAGAGTGTCTGAGGGATAGCTTGGCGGTTCCTCTGAGAGAAGTCGGTTTGGCAGTTTGGGGGATTTGATCTTGGACGGCACCCTAGTAACATGGGAACAACTTAGGGAAAGGGTTGGGGCCGGCCTGTCTAAATTTAAATATCTCCAGTTGGCTAGTTGGGCTCAGTCGCACTTACAAACAACTTATGGAAGCTTATTAGGGGGAGGTAATGACTTGGAATACGATCTTGTGACTAGACCCCGAGGAAAGAAGGAAGTTTCCTTCTGGTATCAGGCAATTTTGGAGCAAGTGGATGGGGATTTCAAACTGGCCAAGGAATTGTGGGGAAGTTTTTTACCAGCTCTAGACTGTGACACATTGTGGCAGGATTCGTGTAAACTTTTATATGAAATTGTAAAACCAGCATGGTTAAAAAGGAACCACCTCTTCACAATTTATAGGGCTTATTTCACCCCATTGAGGCTTTCCAAATTTAATAAAGAGTCGCCTGTATGCTGTAAGAAATGTGGACTGGCCTCGGCTTCCGATATTCACATGTTTCAAGAATGTCCAGCTTTGTCATCTTTTTGGGACAGCATTAGGAAATTTTTGTCGGACATAATAGGATCCCCTGTTAGTATTGATCTGCCCTTGGTTATCTTTGGGTTACAGGATAGTATCAAAGGCCCTGCAAGGTCATTACTTTTTTATGTTATGCTCCTAGCTAGGAGACAAATATGCTTAAAATGGATAGAATCTATCCCTCCCTCCTTTTTTGATTGGCAATCTTCCGTTCTGGCGACTTCCAAATTGGATTTATTGAGAACAGGCAGCAAAAAGAAGAGAACATTTTGGAATATATTTAAGCAAGATGGGACTCGGAGTTGATGGTGTGGGGTTTTTTTTTTTTTTTTCTTTTTCCCCTGGGTCCTATGATTATGCTGCCTTAATACTCTATGGGCCAGGTCGGGGATTTCCAGTATAAAGCTGGAATCCTTAAGATAAAGGCTATCTAGCTCTTGGAGCTTGTATATAGAGCTATCTCAGATGGTGTCTTTGTCTGCATATAGGCAAGTCTAGGTGCCGGTAGGCGGGCTTTTCCAAATCCTTAGCCGTCTACGCCTCTCAGCTTGCTGATTGGGGGTACGGACTGCCTGAGTATGTACGCGAAGCAAGATTGGTGGCGAATGAGGACAAAAAAAAAAAAGTGGAGGAGTACAATGCGAAAATTAATCTAAACAGGTGCATGGGAATTCCCATAGCGGCCAATTTTCTCCACAGTGTCCCTCTGTCAACCCGGTCGAAAGCTGTGGAGAAGTCTATAAAGGCAGCATATAATGGCATACCCTTGCTCATTGGGTATTTTTCAATTAAAGGTTGCAGGGCGGTAATATTATCTAGGGTGCCACTATGTTTGCGGAACCCGGCTTGCTCTGCAAGGACAAAACCGTTACCAAAAGCCCAGTCTTGAAGGTGGAGGAGTATGCTCTTGGCAAACAGTTTTCCGGTCGCATCCAATAATGTGATCTGCCTAAAGCTAGCAGGGGAGTTTTTTGGTCCCTTTTTATATAAT
The DNA here is from genome assembly GCA_963921515.1 of Calotriton arnoldi. Classification (NCBI taxonomy): domain Eukaryota; kingdom Metazoa; phylum Chordata; class Amphibia; order Caudata; family Salamandridae; genus Calotriton; species Calotriton arnoldi. Next base: position 5,224,097 of record CAWUFW010000206.1, read on the forward strand.
AGGACCACAATACTTCCCTTCCAGGATGATGGAAGAGTCCCATGTGCATAGCAGTAACAGAATACCGAACACAGGAAATGTGCCCATGCTGCACCGTCCTGTTTAAATATAGCTATTGGTACGTCATCAGGCCCCATCGCACCTAAATATCTTGCCCCTTTAATGAAACCCTCTATTTCTTTACACGAGGGGGTGCCAAAATCACTCCCTACCAAGGAGTCAGGTTGCCCAAAGAGGATCAGAGTAGTTAGACACAACTTTACAAAAGTTTTCAAAAGTTTTACAAGTAACCACTAACCGCGATAGTTGCTAATGGTTCTTTGCGATTTGAATGAAAAGCAGGGATTTATTGTTTTCCTAATAATTTATACATTCCATAACCCTGCGATGGATTTTGTTCATTTTGGTGCCTAACAATTCTTAGACTCTCAGGCCCATATCTATCAAAAATTCACACAACGCAATGCAGCAAGCCACCTTGCTGCGCTGCCTAAAAGGGAAGGAATGCACTGTATTTACCAGTGGCGGCTGGTGACATTTGAAAGTGGTGAGGCGTAAACGTTGGGCATGATTTTTATATAGCAAGCGATGTGAACAAGTTCTATTGACAAACCTGGGATCCAGGGGGAGTCCCTCACCTGAGAAAGAAATGAATTTTTTTTTTTGCAAATGGTGCATTTTAAAGCAAATGAATGTGGCGATAAAGCAAGGCTTATTAAGCAGTGGGAACATATAGTCTTGAAATAGTAAACACATTAAAAACTGCCCCATATCTTCTTGCATTATTTGTTCAACAGTTACTGTAATGTGTAAATTGTTCTGCATGACAACTTTAGCCCTTTAAAATGTATGCTTGCCCAGTGTCTTGCACTGCATGCAGCATTAACTTTGGAAAAATATGCTCTAACCAGACTTCGAGAAGCACCCACAGATGCTAGCTGTAACCAGTTATATAGAAATATGTGCAGAAAGGTCTTTAAGTGAGATGAAAAAAGTGGGTGCTCTCTATAAAGGAACATGCCAAATACATTTCTGTGATTCCCATAGTGTGCCATCAGACCGGTATTTTGGTTTCTCTCTGAGATGTAATTTTATCCAGATAAATGGCACAGCAACTGACATACGTCTAAAGCCTGTCAGTATGATTGGCTTTGTCACTGGGTGTTAGCTGTTTAAGATAAATGAGTAACAGCAATGATTTCTTATAAATAATTAACATTGGAAATGTTTACATTCTGAAATAGTGAGTCTGTGAATTAAATAGCATTGAGACCTGTGGAAGGAGTTTTGGCCTTCAATTATGTGTGCTTTATGTTAGATATGTATCCTCTTTTTCTCTGCATATCTTGTCCAGCTGCACATCTTCAACTCCCTCTCTTTCCTCTTCAGCATCCTCTTTTCACTCTTCCCCGAATGCCCTTCCTCACATCTCTGTCACTTCACCGCCCCCAACATGCACCCCACTCCCTCAAATGTAAGCACTTTAATTTCTCTTACTTTTGCCTTGCAAATATTTTGACATCAGTGTACCCCCTTCCCACACATATCCACAGAATTTCAGTTGCAAATGCAATACAGAAACATTGTTCTGTGTGCTCTGCAGAGAGGCCAACCTACTGACAGGCACTTTGTTTGGCTTTAGCCTTAGCGCCTGAGCACTCAATCAAAGCCCCTCATAAACACCTGGAATGGCTCAAGTTTCAAAGTATGCACAGAAATAAATGCAGATAAACAACAACATTATAAAATAGCTAACTCGTGGGGAATGCAAGATTAAGTAAAGCATGTAAAATAAGAGAGGATCTAAATTGCTGAAATGCATTCCCTCGACGTTTTTAACATTCATTGTTTGCAAGTCAATCCATGTTTTTAGCGTCAGTGTTAACTTAGGGGCATGTACACAGGGCCAGTTTTAATGCAATACATCAGAGAGCTGGCCACTGTAAGCACTTTACACAGTAAGCAATTATCTCTCGCTTTGGGCCTGACTCGAATATTTGGATCCATTTCGCAAGGGAACAAGAGCGAACCCTGCTCCTTATTTGGATCCATTTCACAAGCAAGCAAATGCCGCAGCTCCACTTCTAAAGGAGCGAACAATGTGCAGTGAGGGCCTGGGGTGTCACAGTGCGAGAGGTTAGAGTGATGAGGGGTCTCGGCACAATATACAAAACACAGCATTAGCTTGCAAACACTTACCATTACCGAGAATAAGGCACCGGATCAGAAGTGCTTGCATCCACTCTCATGTATAACGAAAGGGTGGGATTTACGCCTTTGAATGACAGACGTCTGAAATCATGCAGGGATGTAGTCGCCGACGCCCCGAAACCGTGACGCTTATTGCGTCACTGGCCTACAGTGTGCATACAACCAGAGACCCCAATGGCAATGAAGGGTTTTAAAACAGAAAGCCCTGCGTCGTGCGTCACGTTAAGAAAGTTGATTTACTGCCTGTCTTCTGTCTCCTGCTTCAGAGCGAGGCAGGCCAGGCAGCCTGAAACAGACAACCTAGACTTAAATACATCAATTTATTTAGAGATACAATCGTATCTCTAAATAAATCAATGTATTTTCTATTTTTTAATGTAAATGTGTAGGAATTTTCAGAGGGGCGCAGCCCCACAGCCCTAATGGAGAAACCGCCCCTGGTATTTACTATTATACAGCACATTCCTGTCCTTTCCTAGTGCTGGTGCACTTTTGACTGCCTAGCGCCAACGCAGGCACCTTTGCGCCATGATGCAAGGGTGCCTGTGTTTCAGGCAGGATTGATTTTATGCAGGAAGGGGCTCCTGTGTGCACAAAAACAATCATTAGAGGCATTTTCCTCTTTCTATGTGAGCTGCAGATTGCAGCACACTTAGAAAAAGGATATAATGAGGAGAAATAAAGATATTTTTCCTCGTTGCACCTAGAGGGAGACATACAATTCTGATGAATTCCCAGTGTTGGTAAATCTGGGAATGTGTCAGAATCCATGGGTGGATGTGTTGGAATTCCAACGCTCTACTCATGGAACATCTCTCTGCCGCAGATTAACGCAAGGCAGTGATTTGAGCTGGCTTGGGTTACTCTAGATTATCAAGCCTTGCAGGGCCACGCAAGGTGGCCTTGCGTGGCTTGATAGATCTCACTTAGGTTTTGTGCCACTCTTGCGTGGCGCAATGGCGACACAAAGCCTTGCTAAATATGGGCCTTAGTTTGAAGTGGCCTTGAGAAAGGCATTTAAGTTCAATTTAGAGGAAGCTTGGCCATCAGGCTCTTCATTGTATTTATGCCAACACGTCATCCGCTTTAGTTTTCATTTAGGATAGACTATTTAGTGACTAGTGCCATGATAGTCATTGCTTATGGGAAAACCATATGCCGTAATTTTTCTATAATTATGTCACATGAAAAGTTTTCATTTTTTTCCATGAATGAATAATGATCTATGTTTGTGTCTGAGTGCATGTGTGTGTGCATGTAAGTTAAAGACTGACATTTACTTAAGTACACTTAACATTCAGTTCATCTGCACCATATTTAAAAGATTTGTGCCCAGATTTACAAAACTCTCACGCAACGCAGCGCAGCACCCAGAGTCGCTATGCTGTGTTGTGTGAGAGTGAATGCGGACAACACTACATCTACAGAGATATGGCACTATCCTCCTCCCTCCCTAGTGCCAGTGAAGAATTATGCTGACGAGCGCCATGCACACATCTTTGCACCATTTTGCAAAGGTGCCTGTGTGAGTCTAGTATAGGATTTGTACTGAACGGGTACCCTTTAGGTACAAAATACTATGGTTAGACTGACTTTACAACTTTTCCTACCTTGTAAAGTGCAGCAAACATGCAAAATCAGAAAAGAAAATAGAAATGAAAGCATTTTTCCTTTTAACACCAGATTTCAAGTGGTGTTTTTTGGCACAAAACTCTTTCTACTATTGTTAGTATATAGGGTTTTACATCAGAAACCATGTGTGGTCACACAGGAACACCCATATACCACTCATGGAAAGCCTCCTTGATGCAGATTAACGCAGAGTAGCACTTCGCACAGGATTGTGTTACATTTTCTTACAAACCAATGCAAATACCAATTTGCGTTGGTTTTTAAATCCCAAAAAGGATTTTGAGTCAATGACATTAATTTCCATTAAATTAAAGAAAAAAGCATTCTTGTTTCGCCAACATGTGTTTCAAAGTATGCTCCACTTCTTTGGCCCTAAAAGATACAACAATACACAACGGAAAAATAGCCTATTAAAATCAATCAATATATTGCTTCTTTCAGTTACACCATTAAAAATTGTCCTAATATGTTTTGATCCTGATAATTAGGTTATTTTTTAAATTAAAATTAAATTAATCCCGCCAGATCTTTTATCACTAATGTAATGTGACACCAATTTTTCAATGGTACTAGTTAGACTGTCAACACTTAATGCTTTATATATTTTCTCAAGCACCTCTCTACACAAATATGACATCACTTTCAGAATCCTGAAATGTAACATATATTTGCTCAAATTGAGTATGGCATTTGAAAAGACTGGTTATTATGATATTTATATAGGCTTGACTACTGATTTGGTTTTCAACATCATATTGAGGTCACAGGCTTAATTAAATTCGAGAGAATAAGACAGGGTTAGAATAGCACTTCCGAGGCTACCTTGCTTGGAGTATAATCAGACTTCCGGTTTGGAAAATCAACGCTATAAAAGGCAGACAACTATAGATTGGTTTTATATACTATGTTCTAAAGTAACTGAAGGAAGAAATGAAACAATGAATGTCCTGAAAAAGATGAATTAGATAAAGGTACCTCACTCAAATGCATAGAGGATTTATATTTCACAATCTACCTTTACTGAACAATCATATATGGAAAATAAGTTTAGAATTGTACAGTGATGCATTATGGGAGATGTATTTTTAATTTCTTCTATGTTTATATGTTGTTGTGTTTAGTACATATATATGTTTTTGTGGATGAATTATGATTAAATAATGTTAATTTGATAAAGCTGTATTTTCCACATATGTAGTAACAATGTCGTTTTTTTGCATTTGATACATAGAGATGTTTTGAGAGAATGGAAATATTTTGGATTGTAAGAGATTCTGTAGTCCTAGCAGTGCCTACAGGAGGGGCAAAAGTCATCAACAAGTGGGGCAAAGACCATATACTTTTGAAGCTATTGAGCAGCGTAGTGTTTAACTCACTGATTTACACAATGCAGCAATTCCATTTGATGTACGCATCTTGCAACACCATTTTGAGTCGTGTTTTATACAGAGACCCTTACTGGCTGTCTGCGTGTGAGAAAGCCCCACCCAGTGTTGCCCGGGAATAGATAGCTACCTCATTTGTAGTTGTTTTATTCATTCATTTCTATCAGTTGTCTTTATCAATGAGAAAATACACCATCATGCTGTCAATGTCATTCATTGTTCAGATTCCTATGATTCTAGTTCAATTTTATGCATAAGTTAAAAATAAATATAAAAACAAGTATAGAAAAACTCAATTTAACCTGTTAAATAATCTATAAAGGGATGAACATGTGAAAATAAGTTATTTTGTAGGTGTCACATAACCTACAAGGGGATCAAACCCAGATATTTGGCATCAATGCCTCATTCTATTTAAATTTGTACTATTCCCTTAATCATTATGCCTGAACATTACATTTATACAAATCACCACAACTCTACAGCATTTTATTTAGTATCCTATTTTTATAGTAGCTTATAAAAATAATTATAGTAGCATTTCGTTTCCCAAAAAAGAAGCAACACTATTAAATGATGGAGCAAAAGTTATTCTATCCATAAATCCATTCTCCTTTTAATTTCTATGCCTTTCTGAAAACTGAACCAAATGCATCATCAAGTCATTCTGAGTGGTAGTTTCTAATTATATGTCAAATTAGCCCAGAATTCATGTGTCACTGTGTTAATTTATCTGCTCTCATTATCCAAATTTATGTTGATTGTTTAACAAAACTTTGGTCTCTATACTCATTTATCTCTCCTTGTTATAGAACAACTCTGTCTGGGAGAATTTGGCTTAGATCTTTACCTAACATCAAAGTATTTTAATTATTTTTAGAATATCACATAGTTTATTGGTTTGCTGCACTATAATATGTGATGGAATAAATATTATCGTTTTTGTTTCCGCTCCATATTTTTCTCTTTGAAGAAATCCACCCACTTTATTCCTCTGGCCTTATTGAGTGCTGACTGTAGAACATATTCTTTGTATCCTCTCTCCTGGGATCTCTTAGGACATTCCCTTAGTGGTATTTTTTTGTCATTTGCTTCACTACATCTTCTCTTACTTCTTATGAACTAACCAATGAGAATATTGTTGACTTATTTCTTGGAGAGACATGCTGTGGAATGTAATATATTGTTGATCATGGTTCTCTTAAGTTGCGTTCTACTATACAGTGTCTTATTCCTCAAGTTCAGTTCAAAAACCTGATGTCATTCATACTATATTCCAGGGGAAATGTAACATTATACTTGTCATTCAAGTATATACGTTGCTCCAGCAATTTGCCTTCAGTAGCATTCCAAATCAGAATAACATAATTGATGTATCAACCCTGAAAAACTGCCTTGTCGTATCTCAGTTGATTGGAATGTCAGAGGTATGCTCCCTCCCATAACAACCCATAAAAAGATTGTCTTAATTTGAAGCAAATCTGAATACATGGTCGTGCCACATACATGCACATACATCCTTCCACTGCTCGCATTCAGAGAACTACGTTTTTCCTCTTCTTTCATCACTTCATGGGAATGCATTTCATTTCTTGTTCTTTCCCTTTTGTGCTGCTTTATCTCAAATACCTACCCCTATTGGCTCCGTATTGCTTCCTCCTCCTCCCTGTTCCTCCATTTCTTTCTCCCAGGCCGGCTCTAGGGTGGTGCGACCGGTGCCACTGCACCGAGTGCCTGCTTCCGGGGGGCGCAGTGTTTGCAAATTTATCATGGTTTTAAAGCACCTGTAGCCACGTTCCTTTCCTCCAGCAATTTCCAGGCAATTAGAAAAATGTCAAGATAACTCTCCTGTGATTAATGTTCTTCCTGGTGAGAGATCGGAGTTTTGTCTAGTTGAGGTTGTGACTCACTATAAAGTGGTGCATAGAGTTAATATGCCTGTTGCAAAGAATGTGTACCATGCAGATTACAGATTGAGTACAATGTAAATAGGTCAGTGGGTTACTGCTTTTAAAAGAGACATCCTTTTGTTACTTTCAATTTATAAGTTAAAATCCTAATATAGAACAGTGAGCTATTAACTTTTAACAAAGAACTGCATACACACTGAAAAGTATAGATTAGAGCATAGATTAATGGGGCAAAAGGGTTAATGTGGGTAGAAATCGATTCTTATTATTAAAGAGAATCCCCAACTATGTTGTTCCTTTTTAAATTCTTAGTTTGTGCTTCTCTAGACCAAGCACTGTTAAACTATACTGCTTACCAGTATGGATGACGTGTCACTCCTATACCATGTAAGCCTCTGTCTTATGTAACATTTCCTATACACTGATTTACAAACGTATGATTGAGTGTCACTGTGTAATGTGTGCTTGATGCAAAGTGCTCTGACACCCTACACTGGTATAAGTGGCGCCTTGTAACTAATTAAATGCATCTGAGAGAGAGTGGTTATGGAGACTTGGGCACTGTTAAAGGGTGGTGGTGAGGGAATCCATGGTGAAGGTGGTCTTTGGGGGGGGGACCCAACAAACATTGTCGCACCGACGCCACCAGCACTAAAGCTGGCCTTGCTTTCCCCACCCCTCCATGGCTCTTATTGTTTTTTAATTCCACCCCGCTCAAGCTCCTCCATTCCTCACCTGCCCTCCTCGCACGCCCACTTTCCAGTGCTTCCTATGCTTTGACTTCTCCCCAGCCATTCCTCCGATTCTGCCCAACACTTCCCGTTAAGGCCTTGCCTAAAAAAAGGTTTATTCCAACATTTTTTGGAGGGCGCAGCAGCTCCCATTGGCTGCTGGGACACTCCTTTATTACAATTCACTTTCATGTACAAAATATTGTCTCCATCATGTAGGATGCACTCACAGGCATGGTGATCCCTGAGTGTGTATACATCATCATGCTAGGCGGTCGTTGTCTCATGACATATATGCACACATGCACACAAGTCATGATTCTTTTTTCTGTGTTTTTTGGTTTTGCTGCAATGCATTGGCAAAAAGCATTACATTTTGCGAACACTGAACAGCATCATCAAAAGCATTGGCAAAGGCAATAGGTCAAAAAAGGGGAGACCTACTGGCATTGCCAACACTTGTTCTCATTTTCCCTAATTTGTTATATGCCATCACTGGTCAGTTCTTACACTGCTATTTTTATTTTGTGAAGCATGCTACAATCCCCTCAGAGGGTTATGCTAACAATGTACTGAGATTTGAAGGACAGGTGATTCCTTTGAGTAGGAACACTGTCGTAGCACCACAGTCCCTGTTTTCATGAAAACTTTGGGCCTTATTTATGAGGTTTTGACGTAGGGCAGCACCGCAAGGAATCTTGCAGCACTGCCTTACGGAAAAAAAAGGCAGGAATGTGTTCAATGGGCTGCCATGCGCCAACGCAGGCATCCATGCACCATGGTGCAAGGGTGCCTGTGTTGCAGGGCTGATTGATTTTGTGCAGGAAGGGTCACCTTCCTGCAAAAAATCAATCAATTCAGGCAATTTCCTCTTTCTATGTGTGCTGCAGAATGCAGCACACATAGAAAAATGAAAAAAGGAGGAGAAATGAAAACATTTCTCCTCGTTGCGCCTCCCTAACGCCACACCTGGGGTGGCGTTAGATTCTGACGCATGCTCAAGTTTACGATTTCTCGTAAATCTGGGAATGCTTCAGATTCCATGGGTGTTGCTTGGGAACACCCACAGTAACGCCCATGGAACGCCCTTTTCACGTAGTGTTCTGCATGAAAGGGGCACATATTTAAAAGGCCATGAAAAGCCATGTAAAGTGGCTTTACGTGGCCTTGTAAATATGCCGGGGCACATTGCGCCACCGGAACTTCAAAAATGTGATGTTCCGGTGCCACTAGGAGCCTCATAAATGAGGCCCTTTAGACTTAATTCAATGCACACTTTACAAAACATGCAATATTGAGCCCTCTTTGACAGCAGCAATGTTCCCAGAACATGCACGGAAGCACTAGATGAATGAAACTGCAAAACAATGACATTTCAACCAACACTGCTGAAAAGCATGGAACACCAATTTAATGCTATTAGGAAAATCCCCAAGTCTGATGATTAACCAACAAATGTATTATAGGCAGCGTTTTCTACCAATAATGAAAATCATTTTAAGTCAACAGCTGTGAATATACCACACGCCACAGAGTGTTGATATAGTAAAAAGTTACTCTGAGAATGCCTATTATATTACTGAGCCTTACGTATTCAATGTTGATTGCAACATATGGTGCACGTCCGGGCCCATATCACATATAGGGTGCACTGTCCTTGTTTGCGCCATGGCATACATTTAACCAGGTGTACCAGTCGCAAACAGGGACAGTGTGCCCTATTATAATGAAGGCGCTGCCCAAGGGGTGCCACGGACTCGAGCTGCCCTGGGGCAGCACATTCAGTGAAATACAGAGTGGCTGCTTCAAAGCAGGGTTACAGATCCCCTTGCAGGCTGGTGCAGTGAGTGATTGCACCCGCCTGTACTGGGAAGTCTGAGGAGTCCATGGGATCCCTTTCCCCCATCCTGAGGGCTGCCCTCAGAGTGTGCACTGACAATGCGCCACCTTTTTGTGGCACACTTTAAGTGTGTCTTCTAAGGGCATGCTTGCCACTGCACCCTCATCTGTAATATGGCGCAGTCTCAGAGGCAAAGTGATTCGATCATTTGTATGAGGCCACACACCCATGCAAATGAGGGAATGCTCTCTGAAGATTGCACTGGTGCTACATTTGTGCCAGTGCTACCAGTATTATAGAAGGGGCTGCACAGGCGTATGCAGCCCCCTCTGTAATACCACAGTGCCCTGGAGCTATGGCGGCTGCTGTGAAATAAAAGTGGAGGGCAGTGCGGTGGAGATAAAGAAGAAAAAAAATAGCAGTGGTAGGCAGTGCAGTGGAGATAAAGAAGAAAGAAAAATAGCACTTACCAGGCAGCCGCTGCTTCAGTGCTCTTATGATTCTCTGCTCCTCTCGACTCCACTCCACTCTATGCACAGGCTCCCAGGCTCCCTACACCAATCTAGACACTGCTGTCATGCTGGTAAGTCCCACCACAAGAGAGAAACGCAGGGATTGGTCTGAGTGGTCTGAGCGGTCTGGTTTGACAGTCAGGACCTGGGAGCCTGTTTCTGTTCTTCACCTGGCTGTGCAGCACAACTCGGGTGGAGAGATCTAAGTGTGCATGTCAGCAGCAGTGCCCAACACTTTTCCTCCCTGCGACTGCTGCTGTCCATCAGGATGGCCCGGCCCGTTCCACTCTAGACTTGGCTTAGCAAGGAAAATAAAATGATAATAAGCTGCTTTATTATCATTTTATTTTCCATGTTTTCACTGCTGAGACAGCAGTGGGGCGACGCCCCTCCCCCTTAAAGGTCGAGCCGCCGCTGCGCCTGGGGTTCAAAAAGCCAGCAAACATGTCCGTTGCACCCTCAAGGGCACTACATGAAATACAGACCCTGGTTGCCCCAGCTGTACAATCAAAGACCTAAAGAAGAGCACTTGACATTATATAAAATCAGTAGAAGCACCAGTTAAACATTTCGAGATTTAAAAAAAACATAAACCCATAATAGTAGTTTGCTGAATGAGTGAACGAATGCATGGATGAAAAGATCCATGGGTGGTGAGTGAAAATATGCATAGACAGGGAAGGATGGATGGATGAGTGGGTTGGTAGATGTGTGTATGACTGGACTGATGGAAGGGTGAAAGTAACTCTTGTAGGCAGAATTATGCTTAATTTGCTCAGAGCCATCAGAGGTTTGGTTCAAAGTGAGAGGTGTTTACATTTTCTTGCAGCTTCCGTGGTACCCAACAAGCGATTGCATCCACGAAGGTTTCCAAGACAAATGTTGCACCCTCATTTAAAGCTACTCCACCATTCTGCCTAAAAGCCGAGGCCCTCCTGAAAGCCAAGTGAAATGACATAAGCAAGTGAGTCTCTGTATGATCACTGTACCAACCAATGATATGGCAAATAGGTAAAATCGTGATGATTAGGCATCCTGAGAATCTACTAGGTCGTGTTGAAAGATTCGGGCATCAGCACATGGTGTGGTGACCAAAGAAATACTCTTATCTGCAGACTCTGCAATATCAGTGCAATTAAATCTCAACAACATATGTTTTACTCTCCGCACTTTAGGAAAACTCCACAAATATTTAGCAGAGATAACGTGGTACACTGGCCTTATTACAAGTGCCACAGGCTATAATGCGCTTATAATAAGGCAGGCGGGACATCCGGCACGTTTGTGATGGAGCATCCTGTCTGCCAAACTCTGACTAAGGTCCTTTGATTTAGCAGACAACCCTTTAAAAGAGACAACAAATATTAACAATATGTTATTATATTAATAAGCAACTTTTAGGCAGATCTTAACACTTTAGGTGCTATTTTGTGGTTATGTGGTTTTATGGTACTGAATTTCGGGCCCGATGTACAAAGCCATTTTGCGACTGCAAAGCCTGTGGAATGCTCTTGTCTTGCGCCCATAGCAGTCTACTGACCACCTGACGCCGATGCTCGAAACCTCATTTTCCTAGCCTATTGGTAGAACTGGTGCTTTCCATAAGGCAAGGGGATGCTGCTGTCTCACATTGTCACTAGCAGGGGGCATCAAATAGTCTTATATTGTAACTGAGAGAAGCAAATGCAGCACTATTCATGAGGACGCCACAAGCATTTATTTATTTTTGCCTTTGATGCCGATAATCCTTGCATCATTCATGCTTTTTCGCCAAACTTCGAGGTCCATTGCAGCTGAAAGCAACACCCAAAGCAGTGAAGGCATCTTTAAATTCAAATGTATATATTTGCATGCTGCATCAATTTTACCTGGCACAGCACACCGTCCTGTATGTGTGCAAATTCTTCCAAGTTCAATTTATCCAGAGGGTTTCTGTAATAAGGTAAGTCCACATTATTAAACAGTATATAAACTGGAGAGCACTTAATTAAGGTACAGAGATAATTCTTCCAAGCCTCAATGGAGAAAACAAAAAAGGAACAAACACATCCCTGATAGAGAAATATTTGATGCGATATTATAACAGTTCCACATCACTGGGTCAAGAAATATAGAAATGTAATCAAATTAGAGGGCACCAAAAGTGAACCAATACATGGTAAGATGGCTGCATGGCCAACCAAAATGGCGCTAGATTCCTCAGCATTGACATTTCGCAAGAAAACATCGATTTTGCCATTTGAGCAAGCAAACTTGGGAAAAATACAGTTGCCACTGGACCCAAAGATCTGCAGAAGAGGGGAGCAGTTTTGAAATCCTGATAATAATATATATTGCCGGGTGCTGCATGATAAGGCATATGAAGTTTATATTATGATCGAAGCAGAGTTTGCTGGAGGGCCAATCAATTTCTATAGTCTAAGGCTTTCTAAGCCTTCCAGGTAGGAACGCTTCCGATTCCGTTCCAGGGCAAAGTGGCTCTGAAGTGTGCCAGCCAGCAGGTATAAGATACTAAACATAAGAAGATGAACGACTATAGTTCATGCAAGCCTTGTGCTCAGTGAAATCCCAGGGCAGCTTCTGAGCTCCTGCAGAGTTAGCTGTCACCATGAAAGATGCCAGGGACAAATCCATTGTCATTTGAAATACCAGCGTCACCTGTGATAAGTGGGCAAAGACAAAGTTGTACTTTTATTTGTCTCAAGCCCACTGAAGCACGTTGACACAATACACTAGGCTTGCTCTGTGGTTTTTAATAAGTGAGGAAGGCCCAGGCAAGGAGCAGCATCGCCAGTCCAGGAAGCACCCTTCCAAGTTTGCTGATTGGAAAAGCTGCAGTAGGTACGTCATTGCCCACTGCACCAGTGGCACGGGAATGGTGTTATGGGCCTTAGTGGATGCCAGGAAAACTGACTCCTCTGTTCCCCATAGTTGGGCAGCAAATGAAAGAAATAATTGAGGTGCAGGAACCCCTCACACCGCCAGTTCCCAGAATCACTGCATCAGCTGCACTAAAGGTTGCTCAGTGGTGGCTGGGTTGTACCGAGCGTGGTAGGGCGTGGGGGAGGCACACAAAATATAATAAAAATAAACGAGTTCACTTACCTCCGCAGCGCGACGTCCTCCTCCCTGGGGTGTCTCCCAGGAAGGAAGCTCTTGATGTAGGAAACTGCACTACCCAATCCTGGTTCTGCTTTCACAGCATGAAAGCAGCTCCAGGATTGGACAGAGCAGGCTTTTCCAGTGCTCCTAAGAACACTGGAAGCCTGCGCTTTCTCTAACCCAGCTGTCTAAAACAGGTAGATTAGAGAACTATAAAATGTGCATGTCTGACTGGCTGTTGCAAGACAGCTGGCCAAACAGACATGCAAATTTTAAAGCGCACAGGTCCCTGCTGCTGCCACTCAGCAGTGCTGACCACGCCCCGTCCTGACACCTAGTTCAGGACTGGTTACTGAAAAATACAATGGTAATAAATAAACTTTATTACCGTTTTATTTTTCAGCTCTGGGGCTTGTGGGGCGACGCTCCTCCGCTCAAATGGAGGTGCTGCCCCTGGGTTTGCTATGATATTCAGCAATCTAGATATTCTTCCAAGAATGTGACAGTTCAGTAGTGGAGGTGGGGACTGTAGGGCCAATTAAAAGACTAGCTGCAACTACATGGTGCACGGTATAAGGATGTGATATGCCTGTTTATTGATAGACTGAGTGGACATGCTGTAGAATGTTGAGTGTGGATACTATGAGAATGTGATGATGCATGGAATGTTGGTACTGGCTGAAGCCTGGGAGTTGATTACAGTTGAAGGCAAAGGTCTTCACACAAACGTGAGGCTCCATTCAGGTAGGGAGTTGATTACAGTTGGAGAGAGAATAGAGCCTTAACAGGACCTATCAAACATGACACATCACTACATCATCCCTTTTCCTTGCACACAGGACAGACCAGGCATGCCACATCACTACACACTGCCACTGACGGATCAGACTTTTAAGCACAAGAAGGGATTTGAAGATTGCCATTTCAGTTACCCGAACTCAGATCAAGATGCAGTTGGGAAGTCATTGGTTCATAAAAGCCCTGTCTGATGTTGTAACTCCTTAATTAATGTGGATAATCAGCACGTGCACTGAAAAACTGAAACAATGCCGCCCTCTGCTCCTTATGACACTTCCTGCACTTCCTGTGAGGCAACAGGTTGCTTCCTGTGCTGGATAGACTGTCTCCATTTAATTTCCCAAACTGGGTCCGCAGCCGCCGAGCCTTGGGGGTTCTCCGCTGCATATCGCCCACCCCATCTACTGCTTGTTATTTTTACTTATCTAATTTTGTAAATGCTGCAATCCTCTTAGGGCCGCTGCTCCCCTCAGCAGATTGGTAACTGAATTAGAAAGGATTACGAGTCCTCTAAAGATGACAAATTGGTTCTTCAATACAGAGTGACAGCTGCCGCCCCCGGCAGGGTCTTGTGGGCCACCTCGTTTAATTAAAGAGGGCTGGCCGTGGAGTTCAAGTGGACAGCATTATCAGGGGATTAACGGTCCCTTTTCTGGAAGCGACAAACACACAGCAAGCTGTTGACCAGTCCATGGAGACCTGAAGGATTTTCTGGAATATAGAATGCAAGAGAGGCGCAGTGGCAAGCTCCCATTGGCTGTAAAAATAACATGGCATGCTTACAAAGAGGTATTCAAACCATGATTCATTGGATCTGCCATGTACAAACAATAACATGATCCAACTCATAACATGGCCCAGCACATTACATGGTCAACATAAAATGTGGTCTGATGCATAACATGGTCCAACACATAACAGAGCCCTATACATAACATAGTCCAGACATAACATGCTGTAACACAAAACATGGTCCAACACGTTCCGGCACATAACACGGTCTGCTACATAACATGATTAAATACATAACATGAACCAACACATAATATCGGCCCAGACATAACATGGTCTAACACCTAACATCGTCCACCATATATCATAATCCAACTCATAGTGTCTCCTGCTTAGGTGGTCTAGCAATATATAACAGGGAGAGCTGAACATAGAAATCCGAGATCCTTGTGTTTGATTAGGGAATGCAGAATGCAAGGTCTACTAAAATGCATCTGAGGTTCATATGAAGCATGTGAAGGAAAAAGTCACCCCAGGTATTGAACACATTAATGAACGAAGGGCTAATGATGCTCTATGGGGGAATGCTTCATACTAAGGGCTGACAGTCAATAACTTGACGGTAGAAGTTGATAGGGTCACGTGCAAGCAGAGAATAGCCTTATAAGCACATAGTATCTCAAAAGCTAGAGGACTCTGTAAGAGACAGGAGAGAACACTCAAAAGGTGAGGTGATCTGTGATGTGAACAGAATATCAAAGTTTAACGTAAACTAGAAGAAAGAATCTAAAAGACAAGCTCTCATGGATCTACCCAGGTAGAGAACAATTTATAAAACACTGAGGTTCTCATGGTCAGTTGGGGAATACATCATGCTCAGGTTGGCCAAATGCAACCCTGAGAACAGAAGTTCGTAGGGTGACTCATTTGCATACAATACCACAGTATGAGCACACAGAAGTAAACAGCATTTCATAGATCAAAGATTAGTGGATCAGCCACAACCATGAAAGCAGGGGGTTCATGGGATCTGTCATCTGGAAAGAAAATCACAGCTTAAGTGAAATTGTTTGAATCAGTAGAATTTAAAAGACCTTCCTCAGTAAGCATCAAAAACAAAGAGGCGTATGGGAGATTTCAAGGGCGCCACTGTCTAGCTCAACTAGTGCAGCATTAGTAACTTTATGTGACTGTTGACAGCGTGTCTCATGCACGATTACTGAAATCATTAGGAGTCTCTCTCTACTCCAGAATGAGCTATTGCAACTGAATAAAATGAGTGAAAAAATAATAAAATATTTTATTAAAAAAATAATTCGTGAGGAAATGCTTCTTTGTAGGAAGTAGGTATGGACCATTTTTATGTCATCATTTCATTCTCAAATGTGGGTAGCTAAAAACTTCGGGGCAAATTTCCAAATAATTCATGTAACGCAGCTCCGTAATCAAAGTTGCTCCGCTGTATTTCGTGAAAGGAAGAGAGATTAGGACTGTGCCGTGTCTTTTAAAATATGGTACTGTTTTTCTCGCATCCTGTTCTGGTGCACTTTAGGCTGCCTCCGGACAGTGTACAGGCCTTTACACCATAGTCCAAGGGTATGTGCATGAAGATAAGCATAGGTTTTGTACTGGAAGGCGGCCCTTCAAGTACAAAAGTACAAAACACCAAGGGGCATATTCCCAAGGACTTATCGCCGAGTTAGCGACACCTTATCTCAGCCAAAGTGGCGATAAATCTATCGCACCATTCACAAGCAGGTGCTAACAGCCGACATCACCAGTTTTCCTGCGACAGCAGCAGCAAAAAACATCGCCACAAATGATACCGGCAACTAACGCTAATGATATGCAGAGTAGGCGTTCCCGTGCAAAAATCAGCAAAAACACCACTTTGCAACATTCTCAACGACCAGCCAGATCGGCGATAAGATTCAAAAACATGCGATAAGGTGCGATAGCAGCAGGGATTTAACACCTGCTCTTACCTGGTGTTAAGTCGGGCGACAACCTGCACTATGAAAGGGAGCCCAGCACAGAGCCACACCTGAAGAACAACAGATGCCATGGAGCTACTGATCATGCAGCTCGAAGCCCCAAGAGGGCCACAAAACCCACCGCCACCACACCCAGGTCCGCCACCCCACCAGGACCCCTCCCCCGGACTAACACAGCGGCAGTGGGGTATGTGACGTGCAAGGCCCCTTTGATTGGCAGGGTCACATGTCCTGTGACGCCTGTGCTGGATGCGTGTGGTGTGGGTCTGAACGAGCCCTCAGGGAGTGGCTGTGGCATGCTGACGACTAGACCAGTGATCAGCAGATCACAACAGGGACGACCTGGGACATTTAGCGTTGTCGTCCCCCCATAAGCGTAAGCGGAGTGGACTGTCCTGGCGTATGGCAGGCCAGCGTAGGGGTGGGAACAATGAACCCGGGGCTCTGGGCGTGCTCCAGTTCTGGACTGGACATGGAAGCAAATGATGCGTATGTCCCTGTTGTAGTCACTACGCCACCCGGACCGCAATCGGCACTGTTGCACCCTGTCACTCAAGTTCCACGACATGAGCAACATGGACGTCAGGGGGAATCGCTCACCCTACATTCAACCATACTCACATACGTGAATGATCAAAGGCATGACACATCTGTGCGATTCTGAATGTTTAATTCACATCCAGTGAAGTGTCGCAGCTGGAGCAGTACAGGGCCATGCAAACCCCACTTCACATTATTGGCCCATGGAGGGCCAGCCAGAGCCCTTCAGGGAATGACAAGTACATCGGAAGGGGAAGAGTTCAGTCCGCAGTCTGATCGCTGTGTCATTGGTAACCAAACAGGAGATTGCAGTCCATGTCAAAGTCCAAGGTGAGTGTCGTAGAGTGTATCGGGGGACAGTGGAAGGTGATGATGCAAAGGGCAGGACCAAGCAGAAACCCGCCATTTCGCGGAGATTAATCCTACTGCCTCCTCCTTACCAGTAAGGTTGGTTCACCCGCATCTTTGTCCTCTGATGGCACATGTGCCTCACACGTGGGTGGTGGTGGATTGCCTGCCGCACTGTGAGGCACTGAGACATCGGGGGCGAAGATGTGGATGTAGAAGCTGCAGCAGCACTCATCTGAGCAAGGCCTTGAGGCAGCAATGCCATGATGATGTGCTTCAGGGCATTGAAGGCCCCAGCCACATTCCGCTGGTGTGCAGCCATGGCAGCCATCCTGTCCGCCGCCATCCGCACCATGGTCTCCATGAGCCCCCGCTTCTGTCCCAACTCCCGGCTGACTTCGCTGGAGCCACTCTGACTGGACAGTTGTTCTTGTCTCAGTATCATGACTCCAGCGATGTCAGACATGGATCGCTGGAGAGCATGGAGCGGACTGTGGGTGTCTGTTAGGGACTGAAAGTGGTCCCTGATGGGAATCAGACACCCATGTATGGCATTAAGTTTGGCTGCCATGAGGTCAAACCCCACCCGCACCTGATCAGCCACCTTCTCCTGGCACTCCAACACACAGCGTTGGAAGGCCATGTGTTGTTCGTGGGGGTCCTGGGAGTCAGCCGTGGTGGTAGGTGCTTCCTGCTGTGTGGTCTGTGCAGGGGGTGGGGTTCCCTCGATGCAGCTGGGCTGGCCTACTCCTGGGCGTGGGGTCCTGAGGGTGTCCATGAGCTGTTGGAGGGCATCTGGGTCGATGGTGTGTGGTCCTCTTCGTCATCAGTGAAGAGAGGTTGGGTCTGCTCTGCAGGAGGTGTTGGTTCTCCCTCTGCAATGTGAAGGGTAGATGCAGTTTAACATTGTGTTCACATGTATGTTGACGCATAGTACAAATTTACATACAGACTGCATTACAATATACATTGTGACTGTTTGGGAGGAGCTGCCTATTTGATGCGGGACAGTGGACATTTTGCAACATCACGGATGTGTGTTTGTACTTGTACATGTTCATCCCAAGTTTCCCTGCTATGCCAAATGTGATTGGCAGTTTCTACAAACAAGCGGAACCACTTGGGTCCTCTGTTCTGTTGTGAACGTGTTGCAGTCCATACCACATTGTTGTCAATGTTGATGTGCTCTGAATATTATGTGTGTGTGCTGCATTTTGGGAGAGTCGCCCCTACAGCTCTGATGTGGCTGGCCCTTATCCCTTTCAGGCCTTGACTTCTGTGCTTCTACAGTGCTGAGATGTTGCATACTTGGGTGAATTGGGCTCTTGGTGGAAGTTGGGACTGTGGTGCTTGGTTTGTCCGCAGGTGTGTTGTTGAGGTCAGGGGTTGTTTGTGCAGGTGGATGTGTCAGAGTGTGACCTGCTCCTTTACAGATGTGGTCCACACTCAGCCACCTCAGTGTCGTGGCGTGCAACATGTCATGGTATATTGACTGCAGCCATGCTATTCGTCATGCAGTGTCACTTGCATTGTCAGTGTGGCTCACTCGCACGCCGCTTTGCTGGGTTCGGCACATGTGCATGGGTTTGTTGTGAGATTAGTGATGTGTGGGGAGTGCCCCCGCTGTGCACATTGTGGATGGGGGCCCACTTGCTGTTTCTATGTGTGCTGCAGTATGCCAAGGAGATCAGGGGCATGACCCTGAGTCATTGTTGGTGTGCAGTGTGCTATTATTGATTGTGCATGTGTGCCATTGTGCCCATCTCCCCCGTCCCCCCAGTCCCTGGTGGTTACTCACCCTGTTGTTGTTGTGTCCGGTCATGTTGAGCAGTGTCCGGTCCCCCAACTCCTGCCACCGTCTCCCCACTGATGACTGTGGACACCATTTCCTCCATGTCATCCAGCTCCTCCTGTGGCGCTGGACTCCCACCTTCAGTCTGCATTGCTGCCTTCTGGTTGTTGGCGAGTTTCTGCTTGGTTTTGCGCTTGACATCATTCCAGCGCCTCTTGACCTCTTCCATTGTCCTCCTCAGCACTCCGACTGCATTCACCTTGTCCAGGATGGACTGCTGTGTTGCATTTTTGGTTGCCAATGACACAGTGGAGGTGACGAACAGT
Source organism: Calotriton arnoldi (assembly GCA_963921515.1). Taxonomy (NCBI): domain Eukaryota; kingdom Metazoa; phylum Chordata; class Amphibia; order Caudata; family Salamandridae; genus Calotriton; species Calotriton arnoldi. Next base: position 5,243,950 of record CAWUFW010000206.1, read on the forward strand.
TGTTGATGGTGTTCTACCACCTCCATGATCAGGATCCTGTTTTCCTGCGGACTGAACTTTGTCTTCCTCTTCTTCTTGTCCTTGCCCTTCCCGTCCCCGGGGTCCCAGGCTGGACCTCCGTGGGGCCTGTGGGGTTCTGGCCGTCCTCTGTACCTGCTCTGGCTGCCTCCATTGTGCTTCGCTGTGGTTCGGTTTCTGTTGGTGGTTTTTTTTTCTGCTTTTATGGTGCTTTTTCCCGCCTGACGTGTGTGATTTGCAGGCCTGGCGCTGCTTTTCGCTGATTGTCTTATCGCGATTGGGCCCATCGCAACTTTTCTCACGTTCGGCTTTGGATTTTTATCGCCGTCCCGGTGAGTTACTCGCGGTCATTTTCCGCGTTGTCGGGTAACTATCGCATGTTACCGCCGTGTTGGGAATAGGACGTTGACACAGTGTTATTTTCCCGCGATAGACTGCGATGTGAGAAGTTGCGTTAAGCTGAATTTGGCGATAGTTAACACACGCTTTTGAGAATATCCCCTAGGTTTTAACATAGTTGAATACTTTTATAACTGTGTATGTGTACCCCACACCTGCAAAGTTTTGAGAAAAAGAAGCTTTTCTCTAATGTTACGCCTGCCTAAAGAGGGGGTACATTTTTGGCACCAAATCCCTGGCTACCATTTTTAGTAGACAGGAATTTGTCTGCTGCAGAAGACTATGGATATCACCCCAATGTTTTTGTACTGTAAATTAATGTAATGAACAGCTCTGGTAATTGAGTTGGTAGAATACTTTAATTAATACTATGAGCTGGTTAATTGCTGATAAAAAAGGCAGATGAAGATTTTTATCATGCACAGATCACTTTTTCACGTTTTGCACTTGGGGGACTGTGTGAACTACATTTCCCATGAGGTGTTCTGACAGGATATGACATTTTCAACATGTTGTTGCCTAACAAACACCGCAATAGGATGCTGATAAAATATTCCGTGAACAAGGCCAGTGTCGGACGAAAAGGGTTGGGGTTTGTTTTAGGGTGTGCACTTGGTGTTACCTTGTACCTGAACAAATGGTTTATGGCCTATGAGTGTGAGAACTGTTTCTTGATTTGGGAGCAGCACAACGAGAATATTAAGCTGGGAGGCTCTCCTGATTTCGTACTCAGCTGTCCCAGGAGCCAGGAAGTGAAGGAAATATATATCCTTCAAGCCATCGCCATGCACTGCCTCTGACCTCACATATTACATAACTTATGACATTTTCCATGACAGCATTGATAACATCACTGCTGTCACATTATGTATGACATCACTGTTCACAGTGGGAGTGCGAGTTATAGTTACTTCATGGTGCAAGTTATATTTACTTGAGTTAACTAAACAAGGTGAATTTCAGATAAAATGGTATGTTGTAAGTGATTTTTTCACCTAACTATAATGCCACTTTAACCTTTGTTTTTTGTGAATATATATATATATATATATATATTCACAGAAAAAACCATAGGTTTCAGGAACGTTATAGTTAGTTGGACATTTCACTCGTACAAAACCATAGAAATTCCCCCGTTATAGTTAGTTCAGCTAACTATAACTCGCGCCCCCGCAATGCACTGCTGATGACGTCACATATTACATCATTCATGACATGGTCAGTGACATCACTGATGACATCTCAAATGACATCACTAATAATATCACTGATGACATCATCCACGTAATAATCTGATACACCTCCTCACACTCTAATATAACCTTTGATACACCCACTCTAAAATGCAGACTACCATTTTCGAAACCATAGTCACACCAATACCAGTTACTACATACCCACTCACTGATTCCTAGGTCTACACACATGTCCACTCATTCATCCATACAGTTACTCATACATGCAGTCACTCATCAATACAGCACTATCATATGCACTCATACACCTATACAGACACTCACACACCACCACTCACCCATTGAGTTACTCACACTCCTAGTCAGTCATGCAAAGAATCAATCACACTCCCATTTACTCACCTATACAGTTATACACACACCACCTCACTTATTCTGACAGATACTAACACATATTTACTCTTTTATACAATCACTGATACAAGCACACACTCATCCATACAGCCACTTTTACAATCACTCACTCTCACATATAGTCATTTATATACTCCAACACGCATATATACTGCCTTTCACATATGTAGTTACTCGCACATGTACCACTGAGACATCCATTCAGTCACCAACACACTCATACACACACTCACCCACCCATACAGCTGTTTCCACATGCACTCTTGAACCCATACACCTAGTGAATCAACCACTCACACATCTATGCACAGAGTCACACACCTCCCACCCACCCACCCACACACACACTCACTCTCCCATACAAATACTCAGGCAACCAATCAATAACCCATATAGACACTCATGTAGCTACTGAGCAACCCATGCAGCAGCTTACACAACAACAGACAGACTGATACAGACATTCAGACAGTTTAGTCACTAACACATGTATTCAGTAAGACACATTTAATCACTCACTTATACAGTCAGTCACACACCTACTAAATCCTTCATCCAGACACTTATACACCCACTCATTCTTCAATACACCTTGGCATATATATAAAACATATTTAAACTTTACAGAAACACACAGTCACTGGATGATGTCAACAGTGATGTCATTTGAGATGTCATCAGTGATTTCACTGACCATGTCATGAATGATGTAATATGTGACGTCATCAGCAGTGCATTGCGGGGCGCGAGTTATAGTTAGCTGAACTAACTATAACGGGGGAATTTCTATGGTTTTGTACGAGTGAAATGTCCAACTAACTATAACGTTCCTGAAACCTATGGTTTTTGCTGTGAATTTCTAAGGTTTTTTAAATGCTAATTTCTAACTGTAACGGGCCTGAAACCTATGGTTTTTTCAGTGAATTTCAAAGGTTTTTTAAATGCTAATTTCTAACTATAACGTCTCTGAAACCTATGGTTTTTTCAGTGAATTTCAATGGTTTTTTAAATGCTAAATCCTAAGTATAACGTGCCTGAAACCTATGGTTTTTTCAGTGAATTTCTAGAGTTTTTTAATTGCTAATTTGTTAATTTAATATTTATACAATCATATAATTTTCTGGAAATTGCAAGTTTAAAAAAAATATATATTTTGTAACTGTATTATTCTGTAATTCTTTTGTTTTATTTTTTTATTTTAATATAATTATGTAATGTCCTTTGTCTTTTGAAATATAGTTTTTCTTTTTCAAAAAGAATTTGGAGTCGCGCACCCAATGCGCACCGAATACGGCGGCTGAACGTTTTTTTAGCCGCCATATTGGAAAAGTCATGAAGGATCCGTGTACGGTCTGCAACGGGTGTGTGGCTTCATGTTACGTCATATACGTATAACATCACGTGATGTGCGCGATAGGTATGCAACAGGTATGCGACTCCTGCTCCCGTGTATTCGCGTCATGTGCGCATTACGGTGCGTGACGTCTGCGCAGTGGCGGGTCCCGCGTGATGTTATATACGTGCTGGGACGCGCTGGTTGCGCGACTCCCGTAAAAGTTTTTATATTGTAAAACTATATCTATGTAATTTTAATGTACATATTAGGGCAAGAAATTATCTAAACTATTCATAAAACTAATATATTTCTACTTGTATTAAACTTATATTATTCTTAAATATATTTTCGCGGAGTCGCATCAGGTACGTTCTCCGTGCGCGCTGGGTGCGCGATTCCCGTAAAAGTTTTTATACTGTAAAACTATATGTATGTAACTTTAATGTACATATCAGGGCAAGAGATTATCTGAACTATTTATAAAACTAATATATTTCTACTTGTAATATACATATTATTGTTAAAAATATTTTTGCAGAGTCGCGTCGGGTGCGTTTCCATGCGCGCTGGGTGCGCGATTCCCATGTGACCTTAAAAAAAAGGATTTGATTGGTTCCTGATATTTCCCACTGTAACAGTTGAAGGACCCCACCCATTGTAATCATTCTTGTTGGAGCAGCTTAAGAGAAACATCTCTTCTTCTACAAGAACTTATTTGATTTTTTTTGGTGTTGCTTAAAAACTGAACAGTTGCAATGGCATCTGAGCAGCAGGAAGTTCATCTTTCTTCAGATGAAGAAGTGTTGGAGGAGGCACCACCAAAGAAGAGACCTTAATCAGTCGTATGGAAGTTTTTTACTTTTCCTGCTGGAGAGAAGAAAGTAAATGCGAGGAAAGTGACGTGCAAGTTGTGTGGGAGGGTCCTGTCAAGAGGCAGTGACAAGAAATATTCATGCGGCACAGCTAGCATGTATAAACATCTGCGCACTATCCATCCCCGCAATCTTGCTCGGGAAGAACTAAGACGAGCAGCAGAAAATCCAGCACCAGGTGTTCCAAGCACCTCAGGAGCGTCGTCATCTATACCTCCTTTGGACATTAGGCCTGAATTTGCCTTCCTGGAGCAGCACTGCATTAAGTGCAAGAAGGTCATCTGTTATGGCGAGCAGTCGGTGGATGCTGTTTGTGCTGCCCAGCAAAACCACAGTTGTTAATTTTTTTTTTTTGTTGTTGTTGGAATGATAATTAATTCCAAAAGTTAACTGTTTACATCGTTCCTTTTTTTGTTCAGTTTTTAATAAGCACCAAAAAAAATTCAAAATTGTTCAAAAAACACAAAAAAAATATTTTAAAAAAAAGAAGAAAAAAATAAGTTCTTCTCAGAACTACCTTATCTGGTTAAAAAAAGAAAAATAATTGCATGGTAATGTTTGAAAGTTTGCTTGAGTATATCTGTAGAGCATGATTGACTGAAAGAATGCATTAGTAGTGAATGGTGTTTATATGAATGCATCACTAGCGCCTGCATGATTGCACAAGAGTATTTCTAACGTATGAGGAGGATATTAGATTGGAGGTGCTTAGGGGCTGCATACATATTGCACATTTGATTGTAGCACTGCATGTCTTAGTGTTTGAGTGATTGTACAAATACATGGATAGTGACTGGATACTTACAGTGCTGCAAGTTGAGAGCATGGTGAGTTTATAAGTGTTTGTGTTTTGGCACAGTAATTAGATAAGGACATGGTTCTGTCAGGATGATTGAAGGAATGGACGGAGAGGGACAGTGCGATTTTTGGACTGCATGGCTAGTACTTGGATAATTGCAGAAGTGAATCAGTAATGTGGAGGGGGTTAGGCGACTGCATAGATTGTGGACCTTTGAATGTAGTACTGCATGTGTTAATGCTTGAGTCTCTGTTCAAGTACATAGATAGTGAGTGGATACTTAGAGTGCTGCAAGTTGACAGCATGGTGAATTTATAAGTGCTTGGGTTTTGGCGCAGTGATTAGATAAGGACATGGTACTGGCTGGATGATTGGAGGAGTGCATGGAGAGTGACAGTGTGATTGCTGGACTGCATGGGTACTACTTGGGTAATTGGAGGAGTGAATCAGTAGTGTGGAGGTGGTTAGAGATCTGCATGGGAAGTGCACATTTGATTGTAGCACTGCATGTGTTAATGCCTGAGTCATTGTACAAGTACATGGATAGTGACTGGATACTTAGAGTGCTGCAAGTTGACAGCATGGTTGAGTCTGTAAGTGCTTTGGTATTGTCGGAGTGATTGGATAAGTAGATAGTGCTGGATGGGTGATTGGAGAAGTGCATGGGACTGACAGGAGAATTCCTAGGTTGCATGGGTACTAACAGGGTATTTACAGGAGTGTACCAATAGTATGTACCTGGTTAGAGATCTGCATGCATTGTGCACAGAATATTGTAGGTATACTTATGTTAATGGCTAGGCCATTCCATAAGTACATGACTAGTACTAGAATGATTACAGTGCTGCAAACAGAGTGACTGGTGAAATTATAAGTGCTTAGGTATTGGCGGAGTGATAGGATAAGTGGATAGTGGTGGATAAGTGATTGGAGAAGTGCATGGGACTGACAGGAGGATTCCTAGGCTTCATGGTTACTACCTGGCTATTTACAGGAGTGTACCAATAGTATGTATCTGGTTAGAGCTCTGTATGCATACTGCACAGAATATTGTAGGTGTACTTGTGTTAGTGGCTAGGCCATCCTATAAGAACATGACTAGTAACTGCAATAATTACAGTGCTGCAAGTTGACAGCATGGTTGAGTCTGTAAGTGCTTTGCTATTGTCGGAGTGATTGGATAAGTAGATAGTGCTGTATGGGTGATTGGAGAAGTGCATGGGTCTGACAGGAGAATTCCTAGGTTGCATGGGTACTAACAGGGTATTTACAGGAGTGTATCAATAGTATGTTTCTGGTTAGAGATCTGCATGCATTGTGCACAGAATATTGTAGGTATACTTATGTAAATGGCTAGGCCATTCCATAAGTACATGACTAGTAACTACAATGATTACAGTGCTGCAAACAGAGTGCCTGGTGAAATTTTAAGTGCTTAGAAATTGGCGGAGTGATAGGATAAGTAGATAGTGGTGGATATGTGATTGGAGAAGTGCATGGTACTGAGAGGAGGATTCCTAGGCTGCATGGGTACTACCTGGGTATTTACAGGAGTGTACCAATAGTATGTATCTGGTTAGAGCTCTGCATGCATACTGCACAGAATATTGTAGGTGTACTTGTGTTAGTGGCTATGCCATTCTATAAGCACTTGACTAGTAATTGGAATGCTTACAGTGTTGCAAACAGAGTGCATGGTACATTTATAAGTGCTTAGGTATTGGCGGAGTGGTAGCATAAGTAGATAGTGCTGGAGGGGTGATTGGAGAAGTGCATGGGACAGACAGGAGGATTCCTAGAGTGCATGGGTACTAACTGGGTATTTAGAAAAGTGTATAAATAGTATGTAGCTGGTTAGAGGTGTGCATGCATACTGCACAGAATATTGCAGCTGTACTTGTGTTACTGGCTAGGCCATTCAATAAGTACATAACTAGTAACTAGAATGATTAGTGTGCTGCAAACAGAGTGCATGGTGAATTTATAAGTGCTTAGCTATTGATGGAGTAATAGCATAAGTAGATAGTGCTGGATGGGTGATAGGAGAAGTGTATGGGACAGAGAAGAGGATTCCTACACTGCATAAGTACTAACTGGGTATTTGCAAGAGTGTATCGATAGTATATAGCTGGTTACAGGTCTCCATGCATAGTGCACAGAATATTGTACCTGTACTAGTGTTACTGGCTAGGCCATTCCATAAGTACATGACTGGGTTATTGCAGGAATGAATCAGTAGTCTGCAGGGGGTTAAGGGACTGCATACATTGTGCAGATTTGACTGCAGCATTGCGTATCTTCATGCCTGAGTCATTGTACAAGTGCATGCATACTGACTCGATAGTTAGAGTGCTGGTAGTTGACAGCAGGGTGAGTTTATAAGTGCAAGACTTTTGGCAGAGTGATTAGATAAGGACATGATTCTGTCAGGATAATTGCAGGTGTTCACAGAGAGTGACAGTGTGATTGCTGAACTGCATGGCTACTACCTGGGTTTTTGCAGGAGTGAATCCATACTCTGCAGGTGGTTAGGGGACTGCATAGATTGTGCACATTTGACTGTAGCACTGCGTGTCTTAATGCCTAAGTCATTGTACAAGTGCATGGATAGTGACTGGATACTTAGATTGCTGGTACTTGACAGCAGGGTGAGTTTATAAGTGCTTGTGTTTTGGCACAGCGATTACATAAGGACATGGTACTGGCTTAATGATTAGAGTATTGCTCGGAGACTACCTGAGGAAATTCGTAACTGCTTGGGTATTGACAGAGGTATTGAATTAGTACATGGTACTAGTAGATGACTGAAAAATTGCTTTATGAGTAACAGAGTGATTGGTGGACTGTATGGTTAGTACCTGACGTATTTAAGACATTAATAAGCACTGAGTACGTGGTTAAAGGTGTGTATGGATAGTGCACAGGTGAATGTAGTAGTGGATGGATTACTTAATCTTACCTTTACAGTAGTAGATATCAAAATTTAGTAAAATGTTTTTGCAGTTGTTTTTTATATTTTAAATTTTAAAAACTTTTGAACTTTAGAATTAGGGTCTGTAAAAGAGAAGAAAAAATACAGTTATAATATATAATGTTATAATTTTAAGAACACGACATAATTTTAGCATTATATAAATTATTTAGTTTGCCTTTTTTGCTGTTCTCAGAATATATTGAATTTCACTATAGATAGTGATTTCAATGTTACTCATCACATAACAGCGGGCAAAAAAAAACAATCAATAAGATTGTTTAAATAAAACAAATCTGTGTCAAAAATATTTTCAACATAGTCAAGTATCTCTGCACATTGCGTAAAAAAAAATCCTCAATAACATTGCATATAATACAAATATCAAATATATAAAATGCTTCGTTGTAAGAGAATTTTGTCACTATAATATAAAAGAACAGAAACAATAATTCAATCAGCTATTCTTCTTAACTTGCATATACTCTAAATGATGTTCTTTAAAACGTTTGGTGTCAGAATATCCCTGAAAAACTGCTTAATTCATATCAATATCTTTCCTCTAGGCCAAATGATATTCCTGAAATCCTTTATACTGAAATTGTCCAAAGTAATCTCATTAATACATATTAACATATTCCCAATAGGCCGAATTATGTTCTTAGAACTTTGGCTTTAAAAATATTAGGTATGAATTTGGTAATTCGTTAGGCAAATGATATCTAAAAACCAAATGAGCATCATTACAATATGTCCATCCTTTATTGCATTTTAAATAGACAGTGTAATGTCCAGATGTTGTAGAAGGTCCATTGTGGAAAATAATTGCTACTGCTACAAAAGTCCTTCCTGATATTGATAGTTGACTTGCTACAAAATCTTTTAATTAAAGTTTCCAATTTTCTTCCATCTGCTCTACAACGTTGTATCATTAAAATTATATATTGTCCAAATCTTTGTATAAATAATGTTGATAACATTTCTGATTTGCATTGGCTACACTCCATGTTTTGATTAGCTGATTTAACTAATTTGTTGAAAGACACTGTTTTACAATCTGGTATTGTCAAATATATGAATCTTTCAGTGTCTATGTTAGTGGTAGAAGTAAATGTACAATTTTCACATTCATGTTCCCATTTATAACGAAGTCCAAACAGATTTTCAATTTCTATTCCTTCATCTTCCAATACTGCAAGCATATACATTAGAAATTCCTGAGCATCTTGTTGCACATTCTGTGTAAATTGTGAAGAACCAGAACATATATCCAGAAGATTCCGAATATCAGAAACACTTTGCATTTTACTTTTATCAGTTGTCAATTTTTCAAAAATAGAATGCAACAAGGAACAAAACCTTTTTCTCGATTCTCCATAATTTGCTGTTGGAGATTTTCTAGAAAAAATACAACATTCACCACTACATTAGCATAGCAGTTGATACCTGAACTATTTTCTAACTGATATCCTACAATCTCTTCAATAGTGTCCTTTTTCTTTTTGTTTGGAATCTGAACATTATCTTGATTTTTTTTCTTCTTTTCAACTTCACTACAGATATTTTCATATCTTAGTTTTTGACCCACTACAAGCTTTTCATATACAGGATATTCACCTAAATTGGGAGCATACAGTCTTCTTAACCGATTATACTCTCTTACACAATTTGCATCTGCACTAATCTTTCCCTCATCAAAATCAATCAAATGCAATCCAGATAAAGTTCTGACTCGGGACAAAGCAACATATGCCATACCCTCTTTAAATACAGTACTTCCAATGTTTACCAAAGCACTGTCTACACTTAAACCTTGAGATTTATGAATAGTCACTGCATATGCCAAAGAAAGAGGAAACTGTTTTCTACGAACATACAAATCTTTAACAAGCAAAAAACGAACAGAACAACGAGCAATTTGTTTTACTTCATCAATCTGATCAAATTTGATTTTCAAAAATTCAATCCCATCTCTTTTTTGATAATAAACAAAATCAACAATTTTTCCCATTGCTCCATTTACTAAACCTTTTTCCACATCCAAATTACGCCGTAAAATAACTCGACAGTTTACACATAAATATAAATTCTTTTCTAAACCAGCAGTTTTAGATATATATTTTTCCAAAGAATCCAATTTTGTTCTTAATTTTTCCGTCAAAATAATAGTAATTCCTTCATGCTGTATTTTATCAATGGCTTCCATTTTTATTATTTGTTCATTTTCAAGCTTTAAAAGTTCTTCATTGAATGTAGAACACTGTCGCAGTGTTGGCATTAGGCAGATTATAGATTTATTTTCTGCAATTTTTTTGTATATTTTTCAGGAACTACATTTTCATTTGGAAACAAGTTTGTAAGTAGCCGACTTTGCAAAGCTTGTTTGCCATGTTCTGTCAATACTCCAATTCTTATATCTTGAAGAATGGTTCCATAATCTTCATCACTTGCCTGTCGCATATTTTTAATAAGTTCTTTGTATTCAAAATATGACCAAATGTTAACGTTTCCAACACTTCCCAAAGACTTTCTGGTGTCTTCATGCACAAGCGTTTTAAATACTGGTTGCCCTTTTACAGGAGTAAGTTGCAGTAGATCACCAAAAACTATCACATGTTTTCCTCCAAATAAGACATCGTATTCTGTTTTTAAAATTTGCTGCATTCTTAAATGCACAAAGGCAAGCATTAAGTTTGAGACCATGCTCACCTCATCAATTTTATTTATTTATTTATTTATTTTATGAGTTTTATAGAGCGCGAACCAGACCCGTTAGGGTATCAGAGCGCTTTACAGAGAGACATAGGCATGTACAGAATAGGCATAGCATCATCAGTTACAGAGCGAAAGAAAGAGACAGGGTGCTGAATCTACAAGGGAGGTAGGGCACGTATTTACAGAATAATATATCCAAGTACTCAAGACGAGATAACGTATTTATAGATTGCGTTAGTCAATGATCGTTTCTGAAGGGGTGAGGTAGATGATCCAGAAGGAGGCAGTAGACTGCCGTAGATCAAAGTTGATGTGGAGGAAGAGGCAAGTTTTAAGCGAGAAATTTGCCCATAAGGAATGTTTTGGCATCCTTTTGAAGCGAGAGAGAGAGGGGATTCTTCTGATGTCAGGAGGGAGAGAGTTCCATATTCTAGGAGCAGCCCCATAGAAAGCTCGGTTGTAGGTTTTTTTTTTTTGAAAGCGTGCAGGTTGGAGCAGGAGGTCTCTGGCAGAACGGGAGTTTCTGTTTCCTCCGGAGATCACAAGTTTCTGCCTCAGATATGCAGGGGAGTTCGAATATAAGGCTTTGTGCGTGATGCATGCTACTTTGAGCTGTATTCTTGCCTCCAGGGGAAGCCAGTTGAGAGCTTTCAAGTGTGGGGAGATAAGGTCATATTTCCTCATGCCGGTGAGTAGTCTGGCGGCTGCATTGAGGCAGGCTTTTAGAGGTGCCAGGGAGATCTTGGGTAGACCCGAGAGGGTAGAACAGCCGTATTCCAGTCTAGATATGACAAGTGCTTGGACTGCCATTTTTAGGTCGAGAGCGTCGAGGAAGGGTTTCAATTTCCTGAGGTAGCTCAGGTGGAATCTGGCAGATTTGGCCATTGAGTTGATGTGGTCACACATGTTCAGGTTGCTGTCAAGGGTGATTCCCAGCGATTTGGCCGAATCCACGATGGTCGGTGGGCAGTTCAAGGCTGTGATAGCTTTAACCCATGATTTAATCTCAAGGTTGGTATTGGGCGGGGCGATCAGGAGAAATTCGGTTTTGTTTGCGTTAAGTTTGAGTTGGTTGGAAGCAAGCCATTGGACGGTGTGTTCCAAGGCATTGTTCAGGGAGAGGATCTCTTCGAGAGATGAGGTTTTGATGTAGATCTGAGTGTCATCAGCGTACATATGGTAGGAGATATTAGCAGTGTGTAGTACTTCGGTAAGCGGTTCCAGGTAAAGGTTGAAGAGGGTGGGGGACAGTGTTGAGCCTTGAGGGACTCCAACCATGACCGGGGATGGTGCCGATAGGATGCCGTTGACGAGGAATCTCTGGGACCGGTTTTGGAGGAAGGATCTGAACCAATCTAGAATGGTGCCATCCAAGCCCATCCGGAGTTTGAGGCGTTCAAGTAGTTTTTCATGGTTGACCGTGTCGAAGGCCGAGGATAGGTCCAGGAGGATGAGGAGACAAGTTTTGCCTTGGTCAAGAGCTTGGAGAGCGTCATCAACGATGTGGAGCATGGTGGTTTCGGTGCTGTGCCCTGGTCTGAATCCGGATTGGAAGTCATCGAGTAGGTGGAAGTTGTTGATGTGTTGACTTAGCTGCTGCTGCACACATTTCTCCATCACTTTGGCCAAGAGGGGGATGTTGGAGATGGGTCTGAAATTGTCTGGGGAGGCAGGATCCAGCGACGGCTTTTTCAGAATGGGAAGGACTTGACCGGCTTTTAGAGGGTCCGGCACCGTGCCCTGCTGGAGAGAGGCGTTAATTATTGTAGTCCAGCTAGGAATAATGGATTGGGTGACGACAGCAAGGCAGTTAGAAGGGAGCGGGTCATTAAAGTGGTTATTGGGTTTTAGGGAGGATAAGATTTTGGACACTGAGTCATCGTCGTAGAGTTTGAAGTCAGTCCAGTGAGCATGGTTTTTGGGTGAAACCCGTAGGAGGCGACGTGGCTGGAGGAGGCTGGTCAAGAGGTGTTTGAGGGTGTGTGATGGATTTGAGTTCATTTCCAAGGGCTGAGATTTTGTCAGCAAAGAAGGAGGAGAATTCCTCTGAGGAAATAAGAGACTATGACTGAGGAAATAAGAGACTCAATAATCAGAAGTTTCATTTTCTTTAGCACTCTTGAAACTTCATAACAAGCTTCTCCAGATAGCTTGTGATATTCCAATTTATTTTCATGCTCTACAAGGTAGCATTAGTAAATGATGTAATGTAATTCCTTTAATGTTGTGTGCTGCCAACCCAGTTGGAGCAGTTACAACACAAGACAAATGTGAGTCAGTTGTTTTCTGTAGATAACTGGTCAAAACTTTAATTAAGAAACTTTTTCCTGTACCAGCTTCACCACTGACATACATTCGGATAGGTTGAAATGATGTGCATGTGCATTCTTTTTTTTTTTCATGAAGAAAACCATGGTCGATCTGTTGTTTCACTTGTTGATATATTTCTTTCTGTTCAATATTCAGTTGTTCTTCCAAGTTTCCTAAGTCCATAATGTCTTCTTGAGCTTGATGCATTGTTGTTTCCACTTCAGTCATAGCAATTGCTGCTTCATTTTGAAGAATTGGTTGTCCTAGTGGATCTTGACTCAGTGAAGCAGAAGTTTGACTGTCTTGAGAACTGTCTCTAGCAATCTCAGCTGCAACAGTAGCTTCTTGATCAATTTCTTCATTCAACATTTTGAGATAATTTGCAAAAACTGTGCATTCAATGCTATCTTTACATGCATTGAAAGAATCTTCATAGCACTCAAAATTTCCAAGTAATTCCAGTTCCGTACGCCAAGGTTTGAAGAGTTGCAGAAGTGCTAAATAGTAAAATTCCCTTTTATCAGGAGTATCGCAACTCAGTTTCCTGTGATTAATCAGATTTCCTTTACTATGTTTCACCAAACATCCTTCTGAACCAATCACTGCATATTTTTCTTCATTTATGTTCTCTGTAGTATTTCTCTTAAAACTGTAATATTGCAGCACTTCATAGAGACATATATTTTCAAGATGAGGACTTCTATTTGGATAGTATGTATCCAACATGTTTGTTTTCACAATATCTGTGCTTTCCGGTTCATTTAATGCTAAATATTCGATTTCTTGTATAGATTTAAGTACTCGATTTCGCGGTGCAGCAAGACCTAGACTAACCCAAATAATTCCTCTTGACTTTCAATATAAACTTGCAGAGGACAACCGATCTGAGCATTCGTACGCTCCAATCTCTCGATGGACAGCATCTTCAAACTAAAACTGTACAATTTCTTACTAAGACTCTTCTCGTGGGAAATTTCTTCCCACATTTCTTTCAACTCTGTCTTTTCTGCTTTTGTTATGTATGCTGTTACATACCGAGCAACAGCAATGGAATTATCCGCAACATACTGGATATCCATATTAGCATTCCACATTGAGAGAATAACTGGATTATAATCATTAATATACTTTGATTCTTCACTTCTTTTCAAATTGTAAGTATTTTTGGGAGATTTTCTAGTGATGGTATGTCTCACTGCTGACATGAAACTGTTTACTCTTCCTTTGGATATTACTGGACGTGGAAATCCAAAACGACATTTGGTATAAAACTTTTCCTTCGACTTGTATTTCCGTCGACAGTATTTGCCACATCGATGAGTTTGAAACCGTAACACTTGTTGCTTTAAGGTGTTTTCTTCCCTTGTTTTTGGTATAGTACATGTAACATAATCTTCAATAAAAGATAAAACAGTCTCATCCAAATCAGTTCCAAATTTGGGTGCATCCTTGATCCATAAAAGCATATGTATATGAGGAGCACCTCTAGCTTGATACTCCTTCTTCCAAAAGAAATCAATTACTTCTCCAAGAGGAGGATTCTTTTTATTGCAGATAAAAGACATCATAGCTTCAAACCTATGATTGAAATATCTGCATACATTTACAGGATCCAAGGAACACAGTTCTCCAGGTGTCTTGAATTCAATGTTTTTAATATTTGAATTTGCTTCTCGAAGAAATTCAAGTAAATCGTCCCATGCGTATTCAGCACAGCTTAGCGTAACAAACCACGTAGGAGTTCCTAAGTTCCTTAACATACATTTAAGTTCTCCATGACGACGATACCAATACTCATTAGTACCACGCTGACATGCCATCAAATTAATTAGTTGAGATTCTAAATGATCATCTCTCTGATGTACTTTATCCATAAATTCCTTTGCAGAAACATTTTGAAGATGTACTCCTGTTTTTAATATGTGGTTGACTGCATATGAAAGTCCAGACAAGTCACTCTCAAACAAAAGATGAAATATATATGGGATACATTGTCGAAATCTTGGATCTTCTGCATACAATTTTGTTGTCCGATATTCTGATGCAGGAATCTGTACTGATCGTTCGTCATATCGTCCACCTTTTCCAGTTGGGAACAGCTGGGGAAAACAACGAGCTTCCAAACTTTTTTCCCATACACTCATGGGAGTCCTCTTCGCTTTCTTCATTTGGAATAATTCAATAGTATTCCCCATCACTTCTTTCGAATGTAAAGGATGTACACTATAATGTTCATAAATTTCTTCAGTTTTGGACATGTCCACTTTCTCAATTTGACCACTTGACATTTCACTATCATCTCCTAAAACTATTTCTTCTTCTTCCACATACACATTTTTGTAGTAATCATTGTTTTTTATAAGATACAATGTTGCTTTTTGCACTTTCCTGACATCCACTAATTCCTGCCAGATTTTCTTACTCTTAGTAGGAACACCATTAACTAGAATAATTAGTGGTTCACTTTCTTCTTTCTCTACACCAGTAGTTTCAATATTTTTCTTTAAATCTAGAGGTAAATATACAACTCTTCCTTTTAATCCTCTCTGTAAATCTGTGGGAGGCAATTTACCTGTTTTAGGCTCCATACGAACAATAGCCTGAAACGGGTGCACAGATTGAATAAGAATAGACTCATACGTGTTTAAATCTATCAGTTCTGGAGGAATAGCTACCAACTCTAGATTATTATGGACAGCTCTAGCTGGCATTTTATTATCCTCTAATTTGTTATAACAATATTTACAAATACGTTGATCAGTACCCAAATCCAAATCCAAATTTGTCTTTATTTCGATTGTAAAAAATCATAAAAGACTACATACGTCAACAAAACATACAAACTGGCTCCATACCGCATTATCTAATATTCCCATAAAAACAGTTAAGATAACCAAATGTTAAAAAAAAAAAAAAAAAAAAGAGTACATGTAATAACAATGTATCAGATTATTGAAAAAACTGGTCTTATAACATGTGAATAGCTAAAAGTCACTCGGGAATACGAGACATAAAAACAAAAACAAATAAAAACATAATACTTATTAATACTAAAACTGTGACAATTTGCTACTAGTTTATTATAAGTAGCCATATTAACAATCCCTCATCTTGTTTGCTCGGATGACCCACAACCAGCTCAAGAATTTGGCCACTGCTATAGTAATAGGAACCTCAGTGTTAGTTTTCAGAATCCTTAGGGCCTCCAAAGCTACTCTGGTGCCCATATTCTTACAAATGGGTTTCAGCCATTTGTGCCTAGGTGACTTATAGGCAGGGCATACAAAGAAGATATGAGCTAGTGACTCAGTCTCTGCTGGGCAAAATGGACATTTGTCATCCGAGGGGGATACCAACTACTGGTAAACACTTTGATGGGAAGAGAACCCACCCTAAACTGATGATACAGCTTCCTATCTTTAGGTCTAGTAATTATATCCCAGTATGTTTCGAATTTTGGTTCAAATTTGTGGTCGTTAAAAACCCGAGTCAAGGAGCTACATTGGTGATGTGATAGTTGCTGCAGTCTAACCATGCTCCAATAAGCAGCTTTCAAATCCTTTTTCGCAGGGAAGGTAGCAGCGGCTGGGTCCTCCCACAATTTACTCAGCCCCATACTAAACAATGTAGTTTTTAGATTCCTTATCCATGGGATTTTATTAGTACAACCCAGCGACCTAACATCAGAGAAGGCTTGAGCGTACAAAGCAAGCTCCGGAGTAGTCCAGAGCCTTCTCCAAAATGCTACCGGTCTAAACCTTGCCTGGTCCACAATTTCATTACAGCCCAGATCCAAATATAGAGGCCGCAGTGGAGTTGACTGCGGAAGGCCAGTCAAGGCTCTCACCAATTTGTTTTGGGCAACAGCCAAAGATGTTAGATCATTAAAACCCCATAATTCTGCCCCGTACAACAACGATGAACCTATTTTGTGTTCGTATATCTTTAACGCAGGGGCTAGGGGCTTGGTTTTGGAGAGCCTATGTTCTTTAAGCAAAGCACCAGCCAGTTGGGAATGCTTAAGTGCCAGCAGGTCAATCTGGGGTGTCCAACTAAATTTCTTACCCAGAGTTAACCCTAGGTAGGTAAAGGTGTCAGTCTGCTCCAAGGGGGCATTATCCATGTACACCCTCCCCTCACGGCCTTTGACCTATGGAACACCATGAACTTCGTTTTGGTCACGTTTACCACTAGCTCATGCTCGCGACAAAAAACCCCAAAATGCTCCAGTGCCACTTGCAACCCCTTCTGGGTTCTGGAAAGTAGCAGGGTATCGTCCGCGAACATGAGCAGTGGTATCTGCATTCCAGCCAGCATTGGAGCATCAGTGGGGTGAGATGTAAAGTATTGGACCACCCTATTAATAAAAAGAGAAAACAGGGTTGGGGCCAGTACACACCCTTGCCGGACCCCCTTGGTTACCGTGAACCTTTCGGTAACATTCCCCTGCTTCCCCCAACGAACCTGTGCATAGTTGGTTTCATGCAATTTAACCAAGATATTTAGGAGTTCGTAGGGCATCCCCAGAGCCTGAAATACACTCCACATTTTGGCACGAGGAACTAGATCAAACGCAGTCTTAAGATCTACAAAGGCCGCATAAATCGTGCCACCACCGATAGCAACTACCTTCCAATAAACGAGTGCAAACCTAAACACCTGATCAATAGTACTTATGTGGGGACGGAACCCTGCCTGTAGGGGGGTCAATATATTCATCTCGTCGATCCAGGCCTGTATTCTGACTAAAACAAGCCTTGCGACTATTTTCTGGATGGAGTCGATAAGGCTAATTGGCCTATAATTACCTGGCTGGGAACGATCACCCTTCTTGAATATTGGCAAAATTTCTGCACCAAACCAAGTATCCGGAATAGCTGCGCCACTAGCTACTGCATTTGCAAGATATTTAATATATGGGACCCAGGTCTCTGTGTCCGAAACAAACAGGTCAGCCGGAATACAGTCTGGGCCTGGGGCCCGACCTCGCGGGATCAGTTTTAGCACTTTTTCCACCTCGTTACAGGAAAAAGAGGCACTAGTAGCAAAAACAGGTAGGGGTTGGCAAGATCACTTCTGCTAGTGGCTGAAAACTGTGCCTCAAAATGGGACACCCAATCCTCAGGAGCAACATGGTTAGTGGGAACTTGGGATAAAACTCCACTGCCCCATTTAACAAGTTGCCAGAAATGCATCAAATTTCTCTCTTTACTTGCTGCTAGCAAGTCCTTCCATCGGGACTCATCCCAGTCCTTCTTCGCTTGCAATTTCGATGCCTTGTACCTAGCTCTAGCTATTTTTATATCCCCCACAACATGTGATCTAATAGCCCTGGCCAGTAGCCTATAAGCCTCTCTACAGGCTTTATTATACCAGGAAGCTGCCTTAGTGAATGGAATCCTCGTTTGTTTATTTGGTTTTATAAAAAAACATTTTAACTTCCCAAAGAGCTCGTTGTGGACCTCAGGGATGATATTGTTTACCGCCTCTTAGGAGGGGCACTCTTGTAAAATAGAGAGTGAGCGGCCGACCAGAGATTTCATCTCAGCCACATCGCCCTTGTTATCCATCAGCCTAGCCCATCTGACTCTCCTCATATCATTGGTAAGTATGGCCTCGGTTAGCTTGTCCTCAACAGCCCTGGAACCATTACTAGAGAGGCCAGGAATCTTTAGGGTTAGGATCAGCGGATTATGGTCACTTTCGTTCCGCTCCTGGACCACCATGTCAAACATAAAAGACCAAAATTCTAGATTTAAAAATATGTAGTCAATACGACTACTTCTTAATCCATTATCAAAAGTGTGAGTACCTGCACTATCTGAAAGCATCCTCCCATTAGCTGCTCTAAGTCTCCTTTCCATACACAACCCCTTAAGCTGTAATACAGCCTCAGTCCACTTTTTGATTGGGCTTAAATTTAGTTGCGGGATGTTCCATTGTGCGTCCTCTTCCAGACTGAGATTACCATCTTCGTGATCGAGGGGCTCGAAAGTGCAATTAAAATCGCCCACGATTATCAAGTTGCAACCACCCCCCAAAGTACCTAAAAACTTGTCGAGATGGGTGACAACAGGTGATGCTTTACCCCCAGGCGACCCTCTGGCATAGACATTAATTACCAGAACGTCTAGCACCAGTAGTTTCAATATTTTTCTTTAAATCTAGAGGTAAATATACAACTCTTCCTTTTAATCCTCTCTGTAAATCTGTGGGAGGCAATTTACCTGTTTTAGGCTCCATACGAACAATAGCCTGAAACGGGTGCACAGATTGAATAAGAATAGACTCATACGTGTTTAAATCTATCAGTTCTGGAGGAATAGCTACCAACTCTAGATTATTATGGACAGCTCTAGCTGGCATTTTATTATCCTCTAATTTGTTATAACAATATTTACAAATACGTTGATCAGTACCCAAATCAAAGCATCCTCTACCAACAAATAAGTTGCAAATTCCTTCCACTTATCATTATGTTCTCTTTCACTTTTTAAATACAGATCAACCTTCCTAGTCTGATTTTTATAGTGAGTTCGTCGACAACAAATACAAGTACAATTTGGCCTTTCACACGAAATTACCTTAAACTTTGTGATTTCTTCTTCAAACTTCTCTGTACCACTATTTTCCACATTTTCTTCAACACCTACTTCTATCAATGTCTCACTTTGTCTACTCTCTTCTTCAGGACCAAAGTAACAAAACTCTATTACATCACTAACTTTTTTTACATCTGATACTGACCCATGCAAAAGAGCACTGTTTAAGTCATTTAAAATAATTGCTGGACTTTTTGCGTAATACAATCTTCTGACTAACTTCCGCATTTGAGAATGATGTACTGCTAACATTTTAAAATGATGAAAAACACTTTAACATACTTTTCTAGAAAGACAAGCGAGAGAATGACCTTGCAAACCAGTATTTTTTCTCACTCTGCAAGGATCTAGTCCTTGCAACATCTTAATCTTTTGTTTAACACTTTTTTTACTATAGACTCATAAGAAATTGCGTGAAATATCAATAGATTCCTGTGGTATACTGCAAATACTACTACAATCCCAAGTATACACTGGGGCTTTAGTACGTCTCCCTAGAACTTCATCAGCTATCACTTCTTCTACATTTCTAGGTACCATCTTTTCTTTTTCAATTGGAGAACCATTCTTTACTTCATAAGCATGACCACTGGTATCAACAGCATACAATAATGTATTGGTTTGAAAATAGCTCTCTTCATTAAAAAAAGGCTCTGAACTTGAAGTGTGTTTCCATTCACCCAAAACAATATCACAAAAGTTAGTTTTGTTAATTACTCTCTTCTTTTTACTTTTGGCCTTCATAAAATGTATTGGCTTATCTAATGATCGAATTCTGTTTAAAACTAAAATAAATAATTTCCTTTTTAATTCAAAAGCCTTTTCAACAATAGTTTCAATCTGTTTCTTCTTTTTATAAAATGCTGATCTTTTTTTATATTTCTTCACATCTTTTATCAAATTAAAGACAACTCTATTATAAAACATTCTTTTCCTTATTTCATCAAATTGGTTCTTTCTCCTTTTACCATACATTTGTTTTTGAGAACGTAATTTCCCGTTAATTTCTCCTTTTTCTTTTTATTCTTCTTTGCTGTAGAGGCATTCTTTCTACTTTCCACATTGTGCACACTGTTTCTAGCCTTTGAAAGTTTTTTAATACATTCTTTTGTTCTCTTACCGCAAGACTTTTTCTTTTTCCCACATGTTGTTGTTCATCTAATTCTTGCAGTTGTGTTTTCTTCAAATAATAGTCCTTTTTTTGTTGTTTCCTCTTTTCTGTTTTTTTAGTCATGGTAAGTTTTTTTAATGATGATGAACAATATCTGTTAAAAATATATATATATAATATTATTAAAATAAATCTATAAAATATACTATTGTATTAGTAAACAAACACGTTGTACATAAAAACCATTTAAATGATTTGTTTTAAAATCACAATACATTTACTGCAGTACACAGGTACTAACTGGATAACTGTAGGAGTCAATGAGTAGTGTTTACGTATTTAGAGGACTGCATCAATAGTGGATAGATGATTGTAATACTGGATGTATTAGTACCTGGGTCATTCCATGACTACATGGGTACTGACTGGATGATTAGAGTACTGCAACGAAAGAGAATGGTGAATTTATAAGTGCTTGTGTTTTGGCACAGTGATTAGATAAAGACAAGCTTCTGACAGGATGATTCCAGGAGTGGACAGAGAGCGAAGGTGTGATTGGTGGACTGCATGGGTACTACCTGGGCTATTGCAGGAGTGAATCAGTAGTCTGCAGGGGGTTAGGGGACTGGATAGATTGTGCACATTTGACTGTAGCACTGCGTGTCTTAATGCCTGAGTCATTGTACAAGTGCATGGATAGGGACTGGATAGTTAGAGTGCTGGTAGTTGAGAGCACGGTGAGTTTATAAGTGGTTGTGTTTTGACACAGAGATTAGATAAGGACATGGTTCTGTCAGGATGATTGCATGAGTGGACATAGAGTGACAGTGTGATTGGGGCTCTGCATGAGTACTACCTAGATTATTACAAGAGTGAATCAGTAGTCTGCAGGGGGTGAGGGGACTGGAAAGATTGTGCACATTTGACTGTAGCACTGCGTGTCTTAATCCATGTGTCATTGTACAAGTGCATGGATACTGACTGGATAGTTAGAGTGCTGGTAGATGACAGCAGGGTGAGTTTATAAGTGCTTGTGTTTTGGCACAGAGATTAGATAAGGACATGGTTCTGTCAGGATGATTGCAAGAGTGGAGAGAGAGTGACAGTGTGATTGGGGCACTGCATGAGTACTACCTGGGTTATTGCAGGAGTGAAGCAGTAGTTTGCAGGGGGTTAGTGGACTGGATAGATTGTGCACATTTGACTGTAGCACTGCGTGTCTTAATACCTGAGTCATTGTACAAGTGCATGGATACTGACTGGATAGTTAGAGTGCTGGTAGTTGACAGCAGGGTGAGTTTATAAGTGCTTGTATTTCAGCACAGTGATTAGATAAGGACATGGTTCAGTCAGGACAATTGCAGGAGAGGACAGAGAGTGACCGTGTGATTGGGGCACTGCATGAGTACTACCTGGGTTATTGCAGGAGTGAATCAGTAGTCTGCAGGGGTTTAGGGAACTGCATAGATTGTGCACATTTGACTGTAGCACTGCGTGTCTTAATGCCTGAGTCATTGTACAAGTGCATGGATAGGGACTGGATAGTTAGAGTGCTGGCAGTTGACAGCAGGGTGAGTTTATAAGTGCTTGTATTTCAGCACAGTGATTAGATAAGGACATGGTTCAGTCAGGATGATAGCAGGAGTGGACAGAGAGTGACACTGTGATTGGTGAACTGCATGGCTACTACCTGGGTTATTGCAGGAGTGAATCAGTAGTCTGCATGGGGTTAGGGGACTGCATATATTGTGTACATTTGACTGTAGCACTGTGTATCTTAATGCCTGAGGCATTCTACAAGTTCATGGACAGTGACTGGATAGTTGGAGTGCTGATAGTTGACAGGAGGGTGAGTTTATAAGTGCTTGTGTTTCTGCACAGTGATTAGATAAGGATATGCTTCTGTCAGGATGATAGCAGGAGTGGACAGAGATTGACACTGTGATTACTGAACTGCATGGCTACTACCTGGATTTTTGCAGGAGTGAATCAGTAGTCTGCATGGGGTTAGGGAACTGCATAGATTGTGTACATTTGACTGTAGCACTGCGTGTCTTAATGCCTGAGGCATTCTACAAGTGCATGGACAGTGACTGGATAGTTGGAGTGCTGGTAGTTGACAGGAGGGTGAGTTTATAAGTGCTTGTGTTTCTGCACAGTGATTAGATAAGGATATGCTTCTGTCCGGATGATAGCAGGAGTGGACAGAGAGTGACACTGTGATTACTGAACTGCATGGCTACTACCTGGATTTTTGCAGGAGTGAATCAGTAGTCTGAATGGGGTTAGGGGACTGCATAGATTGTGTACATTTGACTGTAGCACTGCGTGTCTTAATGACTGAGTCATTCTACAAGTGCATGGACAGTGACTGGATAGTTAGAGTGCTGGTAGTTGACAGGAGGGTGAGTTTATAAGTGCTTGTATTTCAGCACAGTGATTAGATAAGGATATGCTTCTGTCAGGATGATAGCAGGAGTGGACAGAGAGTGACACTGTGATTACTGAACTGCATGGCTACTACCTGGATTTTTGCAGAAGTGAATCAGTAGTCTGCATGGGGTTAGGGGACTGCATTGATTGTGCACACTTGACTTTAGCACTGCGTGTCTTAATGTCTGAGTCATTGTACAAGTGCAAGGATAGGGACTGGATACTTAGAGTGCTGGTAGTTGACAGCAGGGTGAGTTTATAAGTGCTTGTGTTTTAGCACAGTGATTAGATAAAGACATGGTTCTGTCAGGATGAATGCAAGAGTGGACAGAGAGTGACAGTGTGATTGGTGGACTGCATGGGTACTACCTGGGTTATTGCAGGAGTAAATCAGTAGTCTGCAGGGGGTTAGGGGACTGGATAGATTGTGCACATTTGACTGTAGCACTGCGTGTCTTAATGCCTGTGTCATTGTACAAGTGCATGGATAGTGACTGGATAGTTAGAGTGCTGGTAGTTGACAGCAGGGAGAGTTTATAAGTGCTTGTATTTCAGCACAGTGATTAGATAAGGACATGGTTCTGTCAGAATAATTGCAGGAGTGGATAGAGAGTGACAGTGTGATTGGGGCACTGAATGGGTACTACCTGGGTTATTGCAGGAGTGAATCAGTAGTCTGCAGGGGGTTAGGGGACTGGATAGATTGTGCACATTTGACTCTAGCACTGCAAGTCTTAATGCCTGAGTTTTTGTACAAGTGCATGGATAGTGACTGGATAGTTAGAGTGCTGGTAGTTGACAGCACAGTGAGTTTATAAGTGCTTGTGTTTTGACACAGAGATTAGATAAGGACATGGTTCTGTCAGGATGATTGCAGGAGTGGACAGAGAGTGACACTGTGATTACTGAACTGCATGGCTACTACCTGGATTTTTGCAGAAGTGAATCAGTAGTCTGCATGGGGTTAGGGGACTGCATAGATTGTGCACACTTGACTTTAGCACTGCGTGTCTTAATGTCTGAGTCATTGTACAAGTGCAAGGATAGGGACTGGATACTTAGAGTGCTGGTAGTTGACAGCAGGGTGAGTTTATAAGTGCTTGTGTTTTAGCACAGTGATTAGATAAAGACATGGTTCTGTCAGGATGATTGCAAGAGTGGACAGAGAGTGACAGTGTAATTGGTGGAGTGCATGGGTACTACCTGGGTTATTGCAGGAGAAAATCAGTAGTCTGTAGGGGGTTAGGGGACTGGATAGATTGTGCACATTTGACTGTAGCACTGCGTGTCTTAATGCCTGTGTCATTGTACAAGTTCATGGATAGTGACTGGATACTTAGAGTGCTGGTAGTTGACAGCACGGTGAGTTTATAAGTGCTTGTGTTTTGACACAGAGATTAGATAAGGACATGGTTCTGTCAGGATGATTCCATGAGTGGACAGAGAGTGACAGTGTGATTGGGTCTCTGCATGAGTACTACCTAGATTATTACAAGAGTGAATCAGTAATCTGCAGGGGGTGAGGGGACTGGATAGATTGTGCACATTTGACTGTAACACTGCGTGTCTTAATCCCTGTGTCATTGTAGAAGTGCATGGATACTGACTGGATAGTTAGAATGCAGGTAGTTGACAGCAGGGTGAGTTTATAAGTGCTTGTGTTTTGGCACAGAGATTAGATAAGGACATGGTTCTGTCAGGATGATTGCAAGAGTGGACAGAGAGTGACAGTGTGATTGGGGCACTGCATGAGTACTACCTGGGTTATTGCAGGGAGTGGTCTGCAGGGGGTTAGGGGACTGGATAGAATGTGCACATTTGACTGTAGCACTGCGTGTCTTTATGCCTGAGTCATTGTACAAGTGCATGGATACTGACTGGATAGTCAGAGTGCTGGTAGTTGACAGCAGGGTGAGTTTATAAGTGCTTGTATTTCAGCACAGTGATTAGATAAGGACATGGTTCTGTTAGGACAATTGCAGGAGTGGACAGAGAGTGACCGTGTGATTGGTGAACTGCATGGCTACTACCTGGGTTATTGCAGGAGTGAATCAGTAGTCTGCATGGGGTTAGGGGACTGCATAGATTGTGTACATTTGACTGTAGCACTGTGTGTCTTAATGCCTGAGGCATTCTACAAGTGCATGGACAGTGACTGGATAGTTGGAGTGCTGATAGTTGACAGGAGGGTGAGTTTATAAGTGCTTGTGTTTCTGCACAGTGATTAGATAAGGATATGCTTCTGTCAGGATGATAGAAGGAGTGGACAGAGAGTGACACTGTGATTACTGAACTGCATGGCTACTACCTGGATTTTTGCAGGAGTGAATCAGTAGTCTGAATGGGGTTAGGGGACTGCATAGATTGTGTACATTTGACTGTAGCACTGCGTGTCTTAATGACTGAGTCATTCTACAAGTGCATGGACAGTGACTGGATACTTAGAGTGCTGGTAGTTGACAGCAGGGTGAGTTTATAAGTGCTTGTATTTCAGCACAGTGATTAGATAAGGACATGGTTCTGTTATGACAATTGCAGGAGTGGACAGAGAGTGACAGTGTGATTGGTGGACTGCATGGGTACTACCTGGGTTATTGCAGGAGTGAATCAGTAGTCTGCAGGGGGTTAGGGGACTAGATAGATTGTGCACATTTGACTGTAGCACTGCGTGTCTTAATGCCTGAGTCATTGTACAAGTGCATGGATAGGGACTGGATAGTTAGAGTGCTGGTAGTTGAGAGCACGGTAAGTTTATAAGTGGTTGTGTTTTGACACAGAGATTAGATAAGGACATGGTTCTGTCAGGATGATTGCATGAGTGGACATAGAGTGACAGTGTGATTGGGGCTCTGCATGAGTACTACCTAGATTATTACAAGAGTGAATCAGTAGTCTGCAGGGGGTGAGGGGACTGGAAAGATTGTGCACATTTGACTGTAGCACTGCGTGTCTTAATCCCTGTGTCATTGTACAAGTGCATGGATACTGACTGTGTAGTTAGAGTGCTGGTAGATGACAGCAGGGTGAGTTTATAAGTGCTTGTGTTTTGGCACAGAGATTAGATAAGGACATGGTTCTGTCAGGATGATTGCAAGAGTGGAGAGAGAGTGACAGTGTGATTGGGGCACTGCATGAGTACTACCTGGGTTATTGCAGGAGTGAAGCAGTAGTTTGCAGGGGTTAGTGGACTGGATAGATTGTGCACATTTGACTGTAGCACTGCGTGTCTTAATACCTGAGTCATTGTACAAGTGCATGGATACTGACTGGATAGTTAGAGTGCTGGTAGTTGACAGCAGGGTGAGTTTATAAGTGCTTGTATTTCAGCACAGTGATTAGATAAGGACATGGTTCAGTCAGGACAATTGCAGGAGTGGACAGAGAGTGACCGTGTGATTGGGGCACTGCATGAGTACTACCTGGGTTATTGCAGGAGTGAATCAGTAGTCTGCAGGGGTTTAGGGAACTGCATAGATTGTGCACATTTGACTGTAGCACTGCGTGTCTTAATGCCTGAGTCATTGTACAAGTGCATGGATAGGGACTGGATAGTTAGAGTGCTGGCAGTTGACAGCAGGGTGAGTTTATAAGTGCTTGTATTTCAGCACAGTGATTAGATAAGGACATGGTTCAGTCAGGATGATAGCAGGAGTGGACAGAGAGCGACACTGTGATTGGTGAACTGCATGGCTACTACCTGGATTTTTGCAGGAGTGAATCAGTAGTCTGCATGGGGTTAGGGAACTGCATAGATTGTGTACATTTGACTGTAGCACTGCGTGTCTTAATGCCTGAGGCATTCTACAAGTGCATGGACAGTGACTGGATAGTTGGAGTGCTGGTAGTTGACAGGAGGGTGAGTTTATAAGTGCTTGTGTTTCTGCACAGTGATTAGATAAGGATATGCTTCTGTCCGGGTGATAGCAGGAGTGGACAGAGAGTGACACTGTGATTACTGAACTGCATGGCTACTACCTGGATTTTTGCAGGAGTGAATCAGTAGTCTGAATGGGGTTAGGGGACTGCATAGATTGTGTACATTTGACTGTAGCACTGCGTGTCTTAATGACTGAGTCATTCTACAAGTGCATGGACAGTGACTGGATAGTTAGAGTGCTGGTAGTTGACAGGAGGGTGAGTTTATAAGTGCTTGTATTTCAGCACAGTGATTAGATAAGGATATGCTTCTGTCAGGATGATAGCAGGAGTGGACAGAGAGTGACACTGTGATTACTGAACTGCATGGCTACTACCTGGATTTTTGCAGAAGTGAATCAGTAGTCTGCATGGGGTTAGGGGACTGCATTGATTGTGCACACTTGACTTTAGCACTGCGTGTCTTAATGTCTGAGTCATTGTACAAGTGCAAGGATAGGGACTGGATACTTAGAGTGCTGGTAGTTGACAGCAGGGTGAGTTTATAAGTGCTTGTGTTTTAGCACAGTGATTAGATAAAGACATGGTTCTGTTAGGATGATTGCAAGAGTGGACAGAGAGTGACAGTGTGATTGGTGGAGTGCATGGGTACTACCTGGGTTATTGCAGGAGTAAATCAGTAGTCTGCAGGGGGTTAGGGGACTGGATAGATTGTGCACATTTGACTGTAGCACTGCGTGTCTTAATGCCTGTGTCATTGTACAAGTGCATGGATAGTGACAGGATAGTTAGAGTGCTGGTAGTTGACAGCAGGGAGAGTTTATAAGTGCTTGTATTTCAGCACAGTGATTAGATAAGGACATGGTTCTGTCAGAATAATTGCAGGAGTGGACAGAGAGTGACAGTGTGATTGGGGCACTGCATGGGTACTACCTGGGTTATTGCAGGAGTGAATCAGTAGTCTGCAGGGGGTTAGGGGACTGGATAGATTGTGCACATTTGACTGTAGCACTGCAAGTCTTAATGCCTGAGTTATTGTACAAGTGCATGGATAGTGACTGGATAGTTAGAGTGCTGGTAGTTGACAGCACGGTGAGTTTATAAGTGCTTGTGTTTTGACACAGAGATTAGATAAGGACATGGTTCTGTCAGGATGATTGCAGGAGTGGACAGAGAGTGACACTGTGATTACTGAACTGCATGGCTACTACCTGGATTTTTGCAGAAGTGAATCAGTAGTCTGCATGGGGTTAGGGGACTGCATAGATTGTGCACACTTGACTTTAGCACTGCGTGTCTTAATGTCTGAGTCATTATACAAGTGCAAGGATAGGGACTGGATACTTAGAGTGCTGGTAATTGACAGCAGGGTGAGTTTATAAGTGCTTGTGTTTTAGCACAGTGATTAGATAAAGACATGGTTCTGTCAGGATGATTGCAAGAGTGGACAGAGAGTGACAGTGTGATTGGTGGAGTGCATGGGTACTACCTGGGTTATTGCAGGAGTAAATCAGTAGTCTGCAGGGGGTTAGGGGACTGGATAGATTGTGCACATTTGACTGTAGCACTGCGTGTCTTAATGCCTGTGTCATTGTACAAGTGCATGGATAGTGACTGGATAGTTAGAGTGCTGGTAGTTGACAGCAGGGAGAGTTTATAAGTGCTTGTATTTCAGCACAGTGATTAGATAAGGACATGGTTCTGTCAGAATAATTGCAGGAGTGGATAGAGAGTGACAGTGTGATTGGGGCACTGAATGGGTACTACCTGGGTTATTGCAGGAGTGAATCAGTAGTCTGCAGGGGGTTAGGGGACTGGATAGATTGTGCACATTTGACTGTAGCACTGCAAGTCTTAATACCTGAGTTATTGTACAAGTGCATGGATAGTGACTGGATAGTTAGAGTGCTGGTAGTTGACAGCACGGTGAGTTTATAAGTGCTTGTGTTTTGACACAGAGATTAGATAAGGACATGGTTCTGTCAGGATGATTCCATGAGTGGACAGAGAGTGACAGTGTGATTGGGGCTCTGCATGAGTACTACCTAGATTATTACAAGAGTGAATCAGTAGTCTGCAGGGGGTGAGGGGACTGGATAGATTGTGCACATTTGACTGTAACACTGCGTGTCTTAATCCCTGTGTCATTGTAGAAGTGCATGGATACTGACTGGATAGTTAGAATGCAGGTAGTTGACAGCAGGGTGAGTTTATAAGTGCTTGTGTTTTGGCACAGAGATTAGATAAGGACATGGTTCTGTCAGGATGATTGCAAGAGTGGACAGAGAGTGACAGTGTGATTGGGGCACTGCATGAGTACTACCTGGGTTATTGCAGGAGTGGTCTGCAGGGGGTTAGGGGACTGGATAGAATGTGCACATTTGACTGTAGCACTGCGTGTCTTTATGCCTGAGTCATTGTACAAGTGCATGGATACTGACTGGATAGTCAGAGTGCTGGTAGTTGACAGCAGGGTGAGTTTATAAGTGCTTGTATTTCAGCACAGTGATTATATAAGGACATGGTTCTGTTAGGACAATTGCAGGAGTGGACAGAGAGTGACCGTGTGATTGGTGAACTGCATGGCTACTACCTGGGTTATTGCAGGAGTGAATCAGTAGTCTGCATGGGGTTAGGGGACTGCATAG
The DNA here is from genome assembly GCA_963921515.1 of Calotriton arnoldi. Lineage (NCBI taxonomy): Eukaryota > Metazoa > Chordata > Amphibia > Caudata > Salamandridae > Calotriton > Calotriton arnoldi. The sequence continues at coordinate 5,273,650 of CAWUFW010000206.1, forward strand.
ATTGTGTACATTTGACTGTAGCACTGTGTGTCTTAATGCCTGAGGCATTCTACAAGTGCATGGACAGTGACTGGATAGTTGGAGTGCTGATAGTTGACAGGAGGGTGAGTTTATAAGTGCTTGTGTTTCTGCACAGTGATTAGATAAGGATATGCTTCTGTCAGGATGATAGAAGGAGTGGACAGAGAGTGACACTGTGATTACTGAACTGCATGGCTACTACCTGGATTTTTGCAGGAGTGAATCAGTAGTCTGCATGGGGTTAGGGGACTGCATAGATTGTGTACATTTGACTGTAGCACTGCGTGTCTTAATGACTGAGTCATTCTACAAGTGCATGGACAGTGACTGGATAGTTAGAGTGCTGGTAGTTGACAGGAGGTGAGTTTATAAGTGCTTGTATTTCAGCACAGTGATTAGATAAGGACATGGTTCTGTTAGGACAATTGCAGGAGTGGACAGAGAGTGACTGTGTGCTTGGGGCACTGCATGAGTACTACCTGGGTTATTGAAGGAGTGAATCAGTAGTCTGCAGGGGTTTAGGGGACTGTATAGATTGTGCACATTTGACTGCAGCACTGCGTGTCTTAATGCCTGAGTCATTGTACAAGTGCATGGATAGGGACTGGATAGTTAGAGTGCTGGCAGTTGACAGCAGGGTGAGTTTATAAGTGCTTGTGTTTCTGCACAGTGATTAGATAAGGATATGCTTCTGTCAGGATGATAGCAGGAGTGGACAGAGAGTGACACTGTGATTACTGAACTGCATGGCTACTACCTGGATTTTTGCAGGAGTGAATCAGTAGTCTGCATGGGGTTAGGGGACTGCATAGATTGTGTACATTTGACTGTAGCACTGCGTGTCTTAATGCCTGAGGCATTCTACAAGTGCATGGACAGTGACTGGATAGTTGGAGTGCTGATAGTTGACAGGAGGGTGAGTTTATAAGTGCTTGTGTTTCTGCACAGTGATTAGATAAGGATATGCTTCTGTCAGGATGATAGCAGGAGTGGGCAGAGAGTGACACTGTGATTACTGAACTGCGTGGCTACTACCTGGATTTTTGCAGGAGTGAATCAGTAGTCTGCATGGGGTTAGGGGACTGCATAGATTGTGTACATTTGACTGTAGCACTGCGTGTCTTAATGCCTGAGGCATTCTACAAGTGCATGGACAGTGACTGGATAGTTGGAGTGCTGATAGTTGACAGGAGGGTGAGTTTATAAGTGCTTGTGTTTCTGCACAGTGATTAGATAAGGATATGCTTCTGTCAGGATGATAGCAGGAGTGGACAGAGAGTGACAGTGTGATTACTGAACTGCATGGCTACTACCTGGATTTTTGCAGGAGTGAATCAGTAGTCTGCAGGGGGTTATGGGACTGCATAGATTGTGCACATTTACTTACATACTAACTACAAAATTAGACATTATAGAACCACAAAATCACTTCTCATGCACTTATAAAATCACATATTCACTACCTTTGCACTCCTCTAATCTATCAGATACCTCTCATTAATTCAGTAAATATACATATAACTATATAAATACAATCTAAACAAATACATGACTCATGACATACTATCTACTTAAGGAGATAACTACTACATACCAGAAAGAGTAAAATGTAGTGGTTTTCTTTTGAACTACATATTGTCAATTAAATCTACAAATATGCAACATCATCAAACTGTACCTCTCAACAGACTTAATGAAGAAGAGTAATAAAGAACACTTTTTTATGAGGATTTCTAAAACCGCACAAACTGTACAAACTAATAACAGAATCGTAATTATTAACACCTTTTATGATCATCTTGGAAACAGCACAGTTGTACCTCATTTTACCAAACTATCTATAATAATGCAATATTATTAAACTATACCTTTTACAGAGAAGAAATAATCATGCCTAATAAACTACACCTTATATGAACATTTTAGAAAATACACATTCTTAGTACATATTTAACCAATTAATAATAAATAAGAGGCATCATTCAACTATACCTTTCAACACACTTAAAAATATATATATTACTGTACATACTATTTTTAAACAAACTTCAAGTACAATAACAATAATCCCAATATACATCTCTACATTTAATAGTATATTTCAAACAACACAGTTTCATAAAAATGTCAAATCTATTTTAAATAAACCTCAAAAATATATAACTCACCTATTAAATAAATCTGTTGAATGAAAAATCTCACACACTCAGTCAGGATTTTCTTTTACACACAGAGAATTTAGATCAACACACTCTCCAAGGTAAAACCAGTAATGGCAAACTTTCCCTCTATTTTTCCATACATATACACATAAGCCACAAATGGCATTGCTTGCAGTGTTTTTCAAATTGAAAAACGAATTTCCATTGGTCATAGAGAATAATACTTTTCAACTGACATCTTCACCCCTTGTCCTTAATGTCAGTTTCCATAGCAACAGGCCATGCAACATTCAACTTAGCTGCCAGGTCACAAGTTCACCACACAATGTTGCAAATGACAACAGCAGGTGTGGTTGGCTTTGCAAAGCATGCCCTTATCCTTTCTGCTGTACCTTTCCAACATTTGTTAATAACCAATAAGAAACATGCTTTCTAAACAAAGTAAAATGCACCCTATATTTGAATGTAGATTGTTCTTAAACAGCCAATAAAATCTCTACTTTCTTAAAAACAGCATCTTGTCCACCATTTTAGATAGATTTCATTCTACCACCTGCCTACCTCAGCTACAGACATCTTCTCATTACCTACAGAGATCCCTTCAAGATGCTTTCAGTGTGGATTGTTGGGCACAGCTATGTTTTCTGGTGCAAAAGGTATGCTGAAAGCAGAGGTATTGACAAAGACCTAGCTTTGCAAAATGTAGACATTAAATGGATTGGACAGAGAGGATTAAAGTGGCACCAATTGATGCCATTGGTTAAAACCTTTATGCATCTCCAACCCCCTGACCTCATGATTGTGCACTGCGGTGGCAATGACCTAGGCACATTGACTGGGGTAGGTCTGGAAATGCTAATGAAGGACACCTTTGCAGAATTGATGTTGCTTTTCCCCCAAACTGCCTTTGTCTACTCTAACATATGCCAAAGACAGAAATGTAAGTGGTCCAATCAATTTTGTCCACAGATTGAGAAAGCTAGAAAAAATGTCAATAAAGCTGTTTCTGCTTATCTCAGAGAACATAGTATGGGGTCCATATACAACAACAATCTGCGTTTTGATATGGATGGCATCTACAGGAGTGATGGTGTACATTTGACAGATAAGGGAAACAGAGTCCTTCTCAACAGCTTAAGACTCTGCATCGGCACTTACATGTAGCTACAAAAATCTCCCAATAAACACAAGGGCTCTTTTTAGAGCCACCCAATATCCTAACATATAACCTAGGTTAATAATAAAAAAATATTACATTTTTGATGGGAGTCGCGCACCGACGCGACTGGGAGTCACGCACCCCTCGCGTTCACACCAGGGGGCTGCGCTGGGAACCGCGCACCCCTCGCGTTCACACCAGGGGGCCGCGCTGGGACCCACGCACCCCTCGCGTTCACACCAGGGGGCCGCACTGGGAACCATGCACCCCTCGCATTCACACCAGGGGGCCGTGCTGAGTGCCGCGCTATGGTCACGACTCCAAATTTTACGGGGAAAAAAACCGGCCCCTACCATTAATTTATATTTGCCATGGGTACCCCATCCCCCGGGGCCTAGCCACTTTGTTGGGGACCGTGGGGGGAGCCCCAATGCCCCCACGGTCCCGCCAGCTCCCCGCGACCTGCAAGAGCCGGCATTGATTTTCCACATGGGGAACTGCTGACATGCAGTTCCCCGTGTGGAAAAGCAATCTGCTTTGGATTTTGGAAGAGAGAGCAGGTTTCCCTGCTCTCTCTTCCAAAATCCAAACCAGAGTTTGCTATGGTAGAGCGGGAGACGTGCTCCCGTCCTATCATAGCAAACAGCAGTGTCCCGGGGGTGGGCACCCCGGGACACTGCAGGAGCCGGCCCTGGGGGGTGGCGGTCCCCAGGGCCATCGAAGGCTCAAGGAGGGGTACTGTACGGCCCCCCTCCCAACTTTTGCAAAGCCCCGGGGAGGTGGTAGTCCCTGGGGCTCGGGGGTCCATAATGGACCCCCACATTTACACAGTTCGTGCCCCGGGGAGGTGGTGGTCCCCGGGGCATGTGGGGGAGGCTCGAGCCCCCCCACACAGGTAATTTTATTTTAAAAAAGAGAGCCCCGGGGAGGTGGCAGTTCCCGGGGCTGTGGGGGCCCCACGGGCCCCCGCTATACATTTTTTAAATACTCCCAGGACCTGGCCCACCCGGGGGCATAAAATTTACGAAGCGCGGAAGCCCTCGCTTCGTTTTTTAAAATTTTTCCGCTGGATTCGCACACTCAGCGCGCATACTGCCATTTAAAAAAAAAACAAATGCTTTTTTTGGGCCTGGGGGTCCTTGTGGGATCCCCTGAGCAGCCTAGGGGGTCAGGGGGTTTCTACCCTGCCCCCTTTTCTTTTTTTTCATCTTTGTTTCCCTGTTTTCTTCTGACATGGTTCTACCGAGTCACAAGATGGCTGCCAACACTTCCTGGTTTGGAGTGTTGACAGCCAATTAGAATAAAGCTCGTGGTCGGGAGGGTCCGCAGATCCAACGCGCCTCTAGATATCGAAACTTTTGTTTTTTGATTTTTTCAGGAACTACTGAACGGATTTACACCATTTAACAAAAAGGGCTCTTTCTGAACCAAGGACTACCTTTTTGCCAAATTTGGTGTAATTCCGTTCAGCAGTTCGAGCTGTAGCCGTGTCTAAAGTTTCTTATGGGAAATTGAATTTCCGACCTCTTTTTTTTTAATTTCTCAGGAACTACTGAACGGATTTACACCATTTAACAAAAAGGGCTCTTTCTGAACCAAGGGCTACCTTTTTGCCAAATTTGGTGTAATTCCGTTCAGCGGTTCGGGCTGTAGCCGTGTCTAAAGGTTCCTATGGAAAATAACATAGAGAAAACACGTTTTGGGACCCCCCTTTTTTCTCGGGCCCCCGCTTTGTGAATCACCCCAAAACTTTCAGGATCGGAGCTGACCAGAGCGGGCCACAAGTTTTGAAAATTTCGCAAAGATTCGTCAACCGGCGCCAAAGTTATTGGGAAAAGAATAAACGCTTTTCCTATGGAAACTAGGTCCTAACTATAACTATCTACTGGCGACCGCCAGTAGATAATATTTATATATATATTTTAAAAAAAAATATTTGGCCATGCCCCGGGGGATGGGGTCCCCAGGGCCCAAAAAAAGGAAAAAGAAGGGGGGCCACACAGCCCCCCTTCTAAAACAAAAAAAACGCGATCGTGCCGGAGGCCCCGCCCCCTCCCAGCAACACTCTGCAAACGCGCTCTGTGGCGCATTTTAAGTTGGAGAATTAATTCCACTTCAATACTGGGGGTCCCTGGGGGCCAACTAGCCCACCAGGTACCTCCAGTAAGCGCCACAGGGCTGCGTTGCCGAGAGGTGGTCCAGGCCACGCCCCTTTTTACACCTCTCTGCAACGCAGCTCTGTGGCACTTACTGAAGGTACCTGGTAGGCTAGTTGGACCCCAGGGACCCTCAGGATTCAAGGGGACTTTATCCCCAACTTAAAATGCGCCACGGGACGCGTTTGCACAGTGGTGAAGGGAGGGGGCGGGACCTGAGGTGACATGTGTGCAAACACACCCTATGGCGCGTTTTAAGTTGGGGAATTAATTCCCCTTCAATCCTGAGGGTCCCTGGGGGCCAACTAGCCCACCAGGTACCTCCAGTAAGCGCCACAGGGCTGCGTTGCAGAGAGGTGGTCCAGGCCACGCCCCTTTTTACACCTCTCTGCAATGCAGCTCTGTGGCGCTTACTGGGGGTACCTGGTGGGCTAGTTGGACCCCAGGGACCCTCAGGATTCAAGGGGACTTTATCCCACAACTTAAAACATGCCACAGGGCGTGTTTGCACAGTGGTGAAGGGAGGGTGCGGGGCCTGAGGTGACATGTGTGCAAACACGCCCTGTGGCACCTTTTAAGTTGGGGAATTAATTACCTTTCAATCCTGAGGGCCCCTGGGGACCAACTAGCCCACCAGGTGCTTCCAGTAAGCACCACTGCGCTGCATTGCAGAGAGGTGGTCCAGGTCACGCCCCTTTTTACACCTCTCTGCAATGCAGCTCTGGGGCGCTTACTGGAGGTACATGGTGGGCTAGTTGGACCCCAGGGACCCTCAGGGTTCAAGGGGACTTAATCCCCCAACTTACAACGCGCCAGGGGGCGTGTTTGCAGAGTGGTGGAGAAAGGGGGCATGGCCTTTGTCTACCTCTCACCAATCGCACTGCGTGGGGCTTACTGGAGGTAAAAGCTAGGCTAGTTGGCCCCTAAAGGACCCCCAGCAGTGAAGGGGACTTCAATCCCCATCCAAGAGTGCGCCAGGGAGCGCGTTTGTAGAGTGGTGGGCAAAGTGGGCGTGGCCTGGTACAAGTACTTACCAGTGCTGCTGTGTGGGAATGACTGGAGGTAATAGTTTGGGAAGTTGGCCCCCAAGGATGTCCTTGGGGGCCAACTACCCCTCTTGTTACCTCCAGTAAGTCCCACACAGTGGGATTGCTAAGACGTCTTCGGAGGCCATGGCCCCCTTTCTCTACCACTCTGCAAACGTGCCTCGTGGCAGACTACAGGATGGGGGATGAAGTCCAATTTTGTCCTGAGGGAGTTAGGCGGCCAAGAATCCCTCCTGGTACCTCCTGTAAGTCCTACGCAGCGGAATTCCTGAGCATTGGTTGGGCGCCCAACACCCTTTCTCCACCACTCTGCAAACGCGACTACTAGTTAAAGTAGCATATTTCTGCACCTCTGACTTAGAGGTAGTTTTAATCCCCCTGCCCTATTATGTACTAGGGCCTTACAGAGGAGGTCATGCTAATCACAGGGGTACCCCAATGCATAGTGTTCCCTAGCCCCTTCGATGCTTCTGTCGGCCAACGGCCGTCGCGAGCACAACCTCCGTAGCGCTGCGCACGTCCGTTGGCCGACGCGGCCCCGCCCACCTAATAAAACCGCCGCAACGCGGCGGAATTCGTGCCGCGGTTAAGCGGTTAATGTATGTAGGTGTTTTCACTGTATTCTAAGTGTCTTTTAGCATAGCACTGGCTCTTGGCCTGGTTAGTCAGACTCAGTTACCACCAGTACCCGTCTGAAAAAGTTGTGGGCACAGGATGATTTTGCAACAAGGCCTCTTTCTGCTCCTCTGTTGGTTCTTTCTGCACATGTCTTGCTTCTTCCTGCACTTTTCTTCGTCTTTGTGGACTTCTGTTGCTTCTTTCTGCATTTCTTTTGCTTCTTTCTGTGCGTTTTTCTTCTTTCTTCACATGTACTACCTCTGTAGGCATAGTTAGAAACTAGCATTTAAAAAACCTTTGAAATTCACTTAAAAACCATAGGTTTCAGGCACGTTATAGTTAGAAATTAGCATTTAAAAAACCTTTGAAATTCACTGAAAAAACCATAGGTTTCAGGCATGTTATAGTTCGAAATTAGCATTTAAAAAACCTTTGACATTCACTGAAAAAACCATAGGTTTCAGGCACGTTATAGTTAGAAATTAGCATTTAAAAAACCTTAGAAATTCACTGAAAAAACAATTGGTTTCAGGGGCGTTATAGTTAGTTGGACATTTCACTCGTACAAAACCAGAGAAATTCCCCCGTTATAGTTAGTTCAGCTAACTATAACTCGCGTCCCCGCAATGCACTGCTGATGACGTCACATATTACATCACTCATGACATGGTCAGTGACATCACTGATGACATCACTGATGACATCTCAAATGACATCACTGTGACATCACTGATGACATCATCCATGTGATAATTTCATGCATCTTCTCACACCATAATATAACTTTTGATACACCCACTCTAAATTACAGACTGCCATTCTCAAAACCATAGACACTCCAACACCAATAAAAACATACACACTCACTGATTCTTAGGTCTACACACACATCCACTCACTCACCCGTACAGTCACTCATACTCCAGGGACCCTCAGGATTCAAGGGGACTTAATCCCCCAACTTAAAACGCGCCACAGGGCGCGTTTGCACAGTGGTGAAGGGAGGGGGCGGGGCTTCAGGTGACATGTTTGCAAACAGGCCCCGTGGCGCGTTTTAAGTTGGGGGATTAAGTCCCCTTGAATCCTGAGGGTCCCTGGAGTCCAACTAGCCCACCATGTACCTCCAGTAAGCGCCACGGAGCTCTGTTGCAGAGTGTTGTAAAAAGGAGCGTGGCCTCTGAACACCTCTCTGCATTGCATCTCTCTGGCGCATACTGGAGGTATCTGGTGGGCTAGTTGGCCCCTAGGGACCCTCGGGATTGAGGAGGAATTAATTCTCCAACTTAAAACGCGCCACAGGGCGTGTTTGCAGACATGTCACCTCAAGCCCCACCCCCTTCCTTCACCATTGTGCAAATATTCCTCTAAAATCAGCCAAACTACGAATTCCGATTTACTCACCTGTTATCAGGAGAGACCTCAGTGCTGCATCTTTGAGCCCAGTACAGATCCTGAAAAGTAATTTTAACCGTACTTAACAGTAACTTGAATTTCCTTCCATAGGATATCATTGCCTGCTTTTTGCTGAAAAAGTTTCTGTGTCGATTTTTGAAACATACAAATATTCCTCTAAAATCAGCAGAACTACGAATTCCGATTTACTCACCTGTTATCAGGAGAGACCTCAGTGCTGCATCTTTGAGCCCAGTACTGATCCTGAAAAGTAATTCTAACCGTACTTACCAGTAACTTGAATTTCCTTCCATAGGCTAACATTGACTGGTTTCACTTGGAAATTCTTCTAAGTGTGGAGTTTTGGAACTTTATAATATTCCTCTAAAATCATCTGAACTACGAATTCCAATTTACTCACCTGTTATCAGGAGAGACCTCAGTGCTGCATCTTTGAGGCCAGTACAGATCCTGAAAAGTAATTCTAACCGTACTTACCAGTAACTTGAATTTCCTTCCATAGGCTAACATTGACTGGTTTCACTTGGAAATTCTTCTGTGTGTGGAGTTTTGGAACTTTATAATATTCCTCTAAAATCAGCCGAACTACGAATTCCGATTTACTCACCTGTTATCAGGAGAGAACCCAGTGCTGCATCTTTTAGCCCAGCACTGACCCTGAAAAGTAATTCTAACCGTACTTACCAGTAACTTGTATTTCCTTCCATTGGAATCCATTGTCTGGTTTTCAGCAGAAAAGTTTCAAAGTGTCGATTTTCACAAACTACAAATATTCCTTAAAAATCACCTGTTTGACTTAAATGCATTCTTTCAACTGTTTACAGGAGATGCACCAGTGCTGGATCCAGGATCCACCACTGAGTAAGAAAAAGTAACGAAAACACTACTTACCTGCTAAGTGAATTTCCTCCCATAGGATAACATTGGTGATTCTATGTGAAGAAGTTTCTAAGTGTCAACTTTTAAAATACAATAATATTCCTTAAAAATCACTACTGTAACCAAAACGCTTTTACTCAACTGTTTACAGGAGATGTCCCAGGACTGAATCTAGGATCCAGTCCTGTGGTTAGAAAAGTAATCCATAAAGTAACTAATTGCATTTAACTAGAAATTCACATTGAGCTCAATGTTGCATTGTGTTTGAAATTGTGTTGCCCATTGCAACAACTGTAACTACTGTACTTAAAAGTCTATTGCCTATTTGCAAAGTATTTAAACTAAAGTAATTCATTCTGAGAAAGTATATTTTGTAATGTAAGGTATAATGTAATTACAATGTAATTTAAAAAATAAAATATCTAAAAATAAATAGTTTAAAAAAATGTAGTAAATCAGTATCAAAAAAATAAATATAACAATTAATACATTTAAAAATTGTCATTTACAAAACCTTTGAAATTCACTGAAAAAAACCATAGGTTTCAGACATGTTATAGTTAGGAATTAGCATTTAAAAAACCTTTGAAATTCACTGAAAAAACCATAGGTTTCAGGCACGTTATAGTTAGAAATTAGCATTTAAAAAACCTTACAAATTCACTGAAAAAACCATAGGTTTTAGGGACAGTTATAGTTAGTTGGACATTGCACTCGTACAAAACCCGTGAAATTCCCCGTTATAGTTAGTTCAGCTAACTATAACTCGCGCCCCGCAATGCACTGCTGATGACGTCACATATTACATCACTCATGACATGGTCAGTGACATCACTGATGACATCACTGATGACATCTCAAATGACATCACTGATGACATCATCCACGTGATAATCTGATGCACCTCCTCACACCCTAATATAACCTTTGATACACCCACTCTAAATTACAGACTGCCATTCGCAAAACCATAGACACTCCAACACCAATAACTACATACCCACTCACTGATTCTTAGGTCTACACACACATCCACTCACTCACCCGTACAGTCACTCATACTTACGGTCACTCAGTACAGGACTATAATATGCACTCATACTCCTATATAGACATTCAAACACCGCCACTCATCCATAGAGGTACTCACACACCTAGTCAGTCATGCAAATAATTAAACACACTGCCATTTACTCACCTATACAGTTATACACACACCAGCTCACTTACTCATACAAATACTAGCACATTCTTACGCTCTTATACAATCACTGATACAAGCACACACTCATCCATACAGTCACTCTCACAATCACACACTCTCGCTTATAGCTATTTATATACTCCAACACACATATATACTGCCTTTCACATATGTAGTTACTCACACATGTACCACTGGGACATACATTCACTCACTAACACACTCTTACACACACTTACCCACCCATACAGTCTATCACAGATGCACTCTTGAAACCATCCACCCAGTGAATCACCCACTCACACATCTATGCACAGAGTCGCACACACACCCCACCCACACAAACACTCAGGCACCCATACAGATACTCAGACAACCAATCAATAACTCATATAGACACTATATAGCTATTCACAAACCCATGCAGCCACTTACACAGCAACAGGCAGACGGATACAGACATTCACCCAGTTTAGTCACTAACCCATGCATTCAGTAAGATACGTTTAATCACTCACTTATAGAGTTAGTCACGCACCTACTAAATCATCCATACAGACACTTATACACCCACTCATTCTTCAATACGCCTTTCCCTATATATATTAAAAATATTTAAACTTTACAGAAACACACAGTCACTGGATGATGTCATCAGTGATGTCATTTGAGATGTCATCAGTGATGTCATCAGTGATGTCACTGACCATGTCATGAGTAATGTAATATGTGATGTCATCAGCAGTGCATTATGGGGCGCGAGTTATAGTTAGCTGAACTAACTATAACGGGGGAATTTCACGGGTTTTGTACGAGTGAAATGTCCAACTAACTATAACTGTCCCTAAAACCTATGGTTTTTTCAGTGAATTTGTAAGGTTTTTTAAATGCTAATTTCTAACTATAACGTGTCTGAAACCTATGGTTTTTTCAGTGAATTTCAAAGGTTTTTTAAATGCTAATTTCTAACTATAACGTGCCTAAAACCTATGATTTTTTAAGTGAATTTCAAAGGTTTTTTAAATGCTAGTTTCTAACTATGCCTACAGAGGTAGGACATGTGAAGAAAGATGAAAAAACGCACAGAAAGAAGCAAAAGAAATGCAGAAAGAAGCAACAGAAGTCCACAAAGACGAAGAAAAGTGCAGGAAGAAGCAAGACATGTGCAGAAAGAACCAACAGAGGAGCAGAAAGAGGCCTTGTTGCAAAATCATCCAGTGCCCACAACTTTTTCAGGCGGGTACTGGTGGTAACTGACTCTGACTAACCAGAGCCAGTGCTATGCTAAAAGACACTTAGAATACAGTGAAAACACCTACATACACTAGGGAACACTATGCGTTGGGGTACCCCTGTGATTAGCATGACCTCCTCTGCAAGTCCCTAGTACATAATAGGGCAGGGGGATAAAAACTACCTCTTAAAACGCGCTACAGGGTGCGTTTGCACAGTGGTGAAGTGAGGGGCCTGAGGTGACATGTGTGCAAACGCGCCCGTGGCGCGTTTTAAGTTGCGGGATTAAGTCCCCTTGAATCCTGAGGGTCCCTGAGGCCCAACTAGCCCCCAGGTACCTACAGTTAGGACCACAGAGCTGAGTTGCAGAGAGGCGTTCCGAGGCCACGCACCTTTTTTCACCTCTCTGCAACGCAACTCTGTTGTGCTTACTGAAGGTACCTGGTGGGCTAGTTGGCCCCAGGGTCCCTCAGGATTCAAAGGGAATTAATTCCCCAACTTAAAACGCACCACAGGGCGTGTTTGCGCACATGTCACCTGAGGCCCCGCCCCTCCCTTCACCACTGTGCAAACGCGCCCGCGGAGCGTTTTAAGTTGGGGGATTAGGTCACCTTGAATCCTGAGGGTCTCTGGGGCCCCACTAGCCCACCAGGTACTTCCAGGAAGCACCACAGGCCTGCGTTGCAACGCCTGTAACAAATTGTGCAGTTGTGTTTAGGTAGTGAAGAGAGTCGTGCTGGGGGTAGTGTTTTAGGGTTTAGGGTAGTGCAGTGGTGTTTGTGTAGTGTAGGGGGTCATGCTGGGGGTAGATTTAGGGTTTAGGGTAGTGCAGTGGTGTTTGGGTAGTGTAGGGAGTCGTGCTGGGGGAGTGTTATAGGGTTTAGGGTAGTGCAGTGGTGTTTGAGTAGTGTAGGGGGTCGTGCTGTGGGTAGTGTTTTAGGGTTTAGGGTAGTGCAGTGGTGTTTGGGTAGTGTATGGGGTCGTGCTGGGGGTAGTGATTTAGGGTAGTGCAGTGGTGTTTGGGTAGTGTAGGGGGTACTGCTGGGGGTAGTGTTTTAGGGTTTAGGATAGTGCAATGGTGTTTGGGTAGTGTAGGGGGTACTGCTGGGGGTAGTGTTTTAGGGTTTAGGGTAGTGCAGTGGTGTTTGGGTAGTGTAGGGGGTACTTCTGGGGGTAGTGTTTTAGGGTTTAGGGTAGTGCAGTGGTGTTTGGGTAGTGTAGGGGTTCGTGCTGGGGGTAGTGTTTTAGGGTTTAGGGTAGTGCAGTGGTGTTTGTGTAGTGTAGGAGGTCGTGTTTTAGGGTTTAGGGTAGTGCAGTGGTCTTTGGGTAGTGTAGGGAGTCATGCGGGGGTAGTGTTTTAGGGTTTAGGGTAGTGCAGTGGTCTTTGGATAGTGTAGGGGGTCGTGCGGGAGGTAGTGTTTTAGGGATTAGGGTAGTGCATTGGTGTTTGGGTAGTGTAGGGGGTCATGCGGGGGTAGTGTTTTAGGGTTTAGGGCAGTGCAGTGGTGTTCGGGCAGTGTAGGGTGTCGTGCTGAGGGGTGGTGTTTCAGGGTTTAGGGCAGAGCAGTGGGTTTCGGGCAGTGTAGGGGGTCGTGCAGGGGGTGGTCTTTCAGGGTTTAGGGCAGTGCAGTGGTGTTTGGGCAGTGTAGGGGGTCGTGCAGGGGGTGGTGTTTCAGGGTTTAGGGCAGTGCAGTGGTGTTCGGGCAGTGTAGGGGGTCTTGCTGGGGGTGATGTTTCAGGGTTTAGGGCAGTGCAGTGGTGTTCGGGCAGTGTAGGGGTCTTGCTGGGGGTAGTGTTTCAGGGTTTAGGGCAGTGCAGTGGTCTTCGGGCAGTGTAGGGGGTCGTGCTGGGGGTGGTGTTTCAGGGTTTAGGGCAGTGCAGTGGTGTTCGGGCAGTGTAGGGGTCGTGAAGGGGGTGGTGTTTCAGGGTTTAGGGCAGTGCAGTGGTGTTCGGGCAGTGTAGGGGGTCGTGCTGGTGTTTCAGGGTTTAGGGCAGTGCAGTGGTGTTCGGGCAGTGTAGGGGGTCTTGCTGGGGGTCGTGTTTCAGGGTTTAGGGCAGTGGTGTTCGGGCAGTGTAGGGGGTCTTGCTGGGGCTGGTGTTTCAGGGTTTAGGGCAGTGCAGTGGTGTTCGGGCAGTGTAGGGGTCGTGCTGGGGCTGGTGTTTCAGGGTTTTGGGCAGAGCAGTGGTATTCGGGCAGTGTAGGGGGTCATGCTGGGGGTGGTGTTTCAGGGTTTAGGGCAGTGCAGTGGTGTTCGGGCAGTGTAGGGGGTCTTGCTGGGGGTCGTGTTTCACGGTTTAGGGCAGTGGTGTTCGGGCAGTGTAGGGGGTCTTGCAGGGGCTGGTGTTTCAGGGTTTAGGGCAGTGGTGTTCGGGCAGTGTAGGGGGTCTTGCTGGGGGTGATGTTTCAGGGTTTAGGGCAGTGCAGTGGTGTTCGGGCAGTGTAGGGGGTCTAGCTGGGGGTAGTGTTTCAGGGTTTAGGGCAGTGCAGTGGTGGTCGGGCAGTGTAGGGGGTCTTGCTGGGGGTAGTGTTTCAGGGTTTAGGGCAGTGCACTGGTGTTCGTGCAGTGTAGGGGGTCGTGCTGGGGATGGTGTTTCTGGGTTGAGCGCAGTGCAGTCGTGTTCGGGCAGTGTAGGGGGTCGTGCAGGGGGTGGTGTTTCAGGGTTTAGGGCAGTGCAGTGGTGTTCGGGCAGTGTAGGGGGTCGTGCTGGGGGTGGTGTTTCAGGGTTTAGGGCAGTGCAGTGGTGTTCGGGCAGTGTAGGGGGTCGTGCTGAGGCTGGTGTTTCACGGTTTAGGGCAGTGCAGTGGTGTTCGGGCAGTGTAGGGGGTCGTGCTGGGGTGGTGTTTCAGGGTTTAGGGCAGTGCAGTGGTGTTTGGGCAGTGTAGGGGGTTGTGCTGGGGGTGGTGTTTCAGGGTTTAGGGCAGTGGTGTTCGGGCAGTGTAGGGGTCTTGCTGGGGGTGATGTTTCAGGGTTTAGGCAGTGCAGTGGTGTTCGGGCAGTGTAGGGGGTCTTGCTGGGGGTAGTGTTTCAGGGTTTAGGGCAGTGCAGTGGTCTTCGGGCAGTGTAGGGGTCGTGCTGGGGGTGGTGTTTCAGGGTTTAGGGCAGTGCAGTGGTGTTTGGGCAGTGTAGGGGGTCGTGAAGGGGGTGGTGTTTCAGGGTTTAGGGCAGTGCAGTGGTGTTCGGGCAGTGTAGGGGGTCATGCTAGGGGTGGTGTTTCAGGCTTTAGGGTAGTGCAGTGGTGTTTGGGTAGTGTAGGGGGTACTGCTGGGGGTAGTGTTTTAGGGTTTAGGATAGTGCAATGGTGTTTGGGTAGTGTAGGGGTACTGCTGGGGGTAGTGTTTTAGGGTTTAGGGTAGTGCAGTGGTGTTTGGGTAGTGTAGGGGGTACTTCTGGGGTAGTGTTTTAGGGTTTAGGGTAGTGCAGTGGTGTTTGGGTAGTGTAGGGGTTCGTGCTGGGGGTAGTTTTTAGGGTTTAGTGTAGTGCAGTGGTGCTTGTGTAGTGTAGGGGGTAGTGTTTTAGGGTTTAGGGTAGTGCAGTGGTCTTTGGGTAGTGTAGGGAGTCATGCGGGGGTAGTGTTTTAGGGTTTAGGGTAGTGCAGTGGTCTTTGGATAGTGTAGGGGGTCGTGCGGGAGGTAGTGTTTTAGGGATTAGGGTAGTGCATTGGTGTTTGGGTAGTGTAGGGGGTCATGCGGGGGTAGTGTTTTAGGGTTTAGGGCAGTGCAGTGGTGTTTGGGTAGTGTAGGGGGTCGTGCTGGGGGAGTATTTTAGGGTTTAGGGTAGTGCAGTGGTGTTCGGGTAGTGTAGGGGGCCGTGCTGGGGGTAGTGTTCTAGGGTTTAGGGCAGTGCAGTGGTGTTCGGGCAGTGTAGGGGGTCAAGCTGGGGTGGTGTTTTAGGGTTTAGGGCAGTGCAGTGGTGTTCGGGCAGTGTTGGGGGTCGTGCTGGAGGTGGTGTTTCAGGGTTTAGGGCAGTGCAGTGGTGTTCGGGCAGTGTAGGGGTCGTGCAGGGGGTGGAGTTTCAGGGTTTAGGGCAGTGCAGTGGTGTTCGGGCAGTGTAGGGGGTCGTGCAGGGGGTGGTGTTTCAGGGTTTAGGGCAGTGGTGTTCGGGCAGTGTAGGGGGTCGTGCTGGGGGTGGTGTTTCAGGGTTTGGGGCAGTGCAGTGGTGTTCGAGCAGTAAAGGGGTCGTGCTGGCTGTGGTGTTTCAGGGTTTAGGGCAGTGCAGTGGTGTTCGGGCAGTGTAGGGGGCGGTGCAGGGGGTGGTGTTTCAGGGTTTAGGGCAGTGCAGTGGTGTTCGGCAGTGTAGGGGGTGGTGCAGGGGGTGGTGTTTCAGGGTTTAGGGCAGTGCAGTGGTGTTCGGGCAGTGTAGGGGTCAGGCAGGGGTGGTGTTTCAGGGTTCAGGGCAGTGCAGTGGTGTTCGGGCAGTGTAGGGGTCATGCTGGGGCTGGTGTTTCAGGGTTTAGGGCAGTACAGTGGTGTTCAGGCAGTGTAGTGGGTCGTGCTGGGGCTGGTGTTTCAGGGTTTAGGGCAGTGCAGTGGTGTTCGGGCAGTGTAGGGGGTTGTGCTGGGGCTGGTGTTTCAGGGTTTAGGGCAGTGCAGTGGTGTTCGGGCAGTGTAGGTGGTGGTGCTGGGGCTGGTGTTTCAGGGTTTAGGGCAGTGCAGTGGTGTTCGGGCAGTGTAGGGGGTCATGCTGGGGCTGGTGTTTCAGGGTTTAGGGCAGTTCAGTGGTGTTCGGGCAGTGTAGGGGGTCTTGCTGGGGCTGGTGTTTCAGAGTCTAGGGCAGTGCAGTGGTGTTCGGGCAGTGTAGGGGGTCTTGCTGGGGCTGGTGTTTCAGGGTTTAGGGCAGTGCAGTGGTGTTCGGGCAGTGTACGGGGTCGTGCTGGGGGTGGTGTTTCATGGTTTAGGGCAGTGCAGTGGTGTTCGGGCAGTGTAGGGGGTCGTGCTGGGGCTAGTGTTTCAGGGTTTAGGGCAGTGGTGTTCAAGCAGTGTAGGGGCTCTTGCTTGGGGTGATGTTTCCGGGTTTAGGGCAGTGCAGTGGTGTTCGGGCAGTGTAGGGGGTCATGCTGGGGGTGGTGTTTCAGGGTTAAGGGCAGTGCAGTGGTGTTCCGGCAGTGTAGGGGGTCATGCAGGGGGTGGTGTTTCAGGGTTTAGGGCAGTGCAGTGGTGTTTGGGCAGTGTAGGGGGTCGTGCTGGGGGTGGTGTTTCAGGGTTTAGGGCAGTGCAGTGGTGTTCGGGCAGTGTAGGGTGTCGTGCTGAGGGGTGGTGTTTCAGGGTTTAGGGCAGAGCAGTGGGTTTCGGGCAGTGTAGGGGGTCGTTCAGGGGGTGGTGTTTCAGGGTTTAGGGCAGTGCAGTGGTGTTTGGGCAGTGTAGGGGGTCGTGCAGGGGGTGGTGTTTCAGGGTTTAGTGCAGTGGTGTTCGGGCAGTGTAGGAGGTCGTGCTGGGGGTGGTGTTTCAGGGTTTAGGGCAGTGCAGTGGTGTTCCGGCAGTGTAGGGGGTCGTGCAGGGGGTGGTGTTTCAGGGTTTAGGGCAGTGCAGTGATGTTTGTGCAGTGTAGGGGGTTGTGCTGGGGGTGGTGTTTCAGGGTTTCGGGCAGTGCAGTGGTGTTCGGGCAGTGTAGGGGGTCGTGCAGGGGGTGGTGTTTCAGGGTTTAGGGCAGTGCAGTGGTGTTTGGGCAGTGTAGGGGGTCGTGCAGAGGGTGGTGTTTCAGGGTTTAGGGCAGTGCAGTGGTTTTCGGGCAGTGTAGGTGGTCGTGCTGGGGCTGGTGTTTCAGGGTTTAGGGCAGTGCAGTGGTGTTCGGGCAGTGTACGGGGTTGTGCTGGGGCTGGTGTTTCAGGGTTTAGGGCAGTGCAGTGGTGTTCGGGCAGTGTAGGGGGTCTTGCTGGGGGTCGTGTTTCAGGGTTTAGGGCAGTGGTATTCGGGCAGTGTAGG
Organism: Calotriton arnoldi; assembly: GCA_963921515.1. Classification (NCBI taxonomy): domain Eukaryota; kingdom Metazoa; phylum Chordata; class Amphibia; order Caudata; family Salamandridae; genus Calotriton; species Calotriton arnoldi. Next base: position 5,291,461 of record CAWUFW010000206.1, read on the forward strand.
GGGTCTTGCTGGGGCTGGTGTTTCAGGGTTTAGGGCAGTGCAGTGGTGTTCAGGCAGTGTAGAGGGTCGTGCTGGGGCTGGTGTTTCAGGGTTTAGGGCAGAGCAGTGGTGTTCGGGCAGTGTAGGGGGTCATGCTGGGGGTGGTGTTTCAGGGTTTAGGGCAGTGCAGTGGTGTTCGGGCAGTGTAGGGGGTCTTGCTGGGGGTCGTGTTTCAGGGTTTAGGGCAGTGGTGTTCGGGCAGTGTAGGGGGTCTTGCAGGGGCTGGTGTTTCAGGGTTTAGGGCAGTGGTGTTCGGGCAGTGTAGGGGGTCTTGCGGGGGGTGATGTTTCAGGGTTTAGGGCAGTGCAGTGGTGTTTGGGCAGTGTAGGGGGTCTAGCTTCGGGCATTGTTTCAGGGTTTAGGGCAGTGCAGTGGTGGTCGGGCAGTGTAGGGGGTCTTGCTGAGGGTAGTGTTTCAGGGTTTAGGGCAGTGCACTGGTGTTCGTGCAGTGTAGGGGGTCGTGCTGGGGATGGTGTTTCAGGGTTTAGGGCAGTGCAGTAGTGTTCGGGCAGTGTAGGGGGTCGTGCAGGGGGTGGTGTTTCTGGGTTTAGGGCAGTGCAGTGGTGTTCGGGCAGTGGAGGGGTCGTGCTGGGGGTGGTGTTTCAGAGTTTAGGGCAGTGCAGTGGTGTTCGGGCAGTGTAGGGGGTCGTGCTGAGGCTGGTGTTTTATGGTTTAGGGCAGTGCAGTGGTGTTCAGGCAGTGTAGGGGGTCGTGCTGGGTCTGGTGTTTCAAGGTTTAGGGCAGTGCAGTGGTGTTCGGGCAGTGTAGGGGGTCGTGCTGGGGGTGGTGTTTCAGGGTTTAGGGCAGTGCAGTAGTGTTCGGGCAGTGTAGGGGTCTTGCTGGGGGTGATGTTTCAGGGTTTAGGGCAGTGCAGTGGTGTTCGGGCAGTGTAGGGGGTCTTGCTGGGGGTAGTGTTTCAGGGTTTAGGGCAGTGCAGTGGTCTTCGGGCAGTGTAGGGGGTCGTGCTGAGGGGTGGTGTTTCAGGGTTTAGGGCAGAGCAGTGGGTTTCGGGCAGTGTAGGGGGTCGTGCAGGGGGTGGTGTTTCAGGGTTTAGGGCAGTGCAGTAGTGTTTGGGCAGTGTAGGGGGTCGTGCAGGGGGTGGTGTTTCAGGGTTTAGGGCAGTGCAGTGGTGTTCGGGCAGTGTAGGGGGTCTTGCTGGGGGTGATGTTTCAGGGTTTAGGGCAGTGCAGTGGTGTTCGGGCAGTGTAGTGGGTCTTGCTGGGGGTAGTGTTTCAGGGTTTAGGGCAGTGCAGTGGTCTTCGGGCAGTGTAGGGGGTCGTGCTGGGGGTGGTGTTTCAGGGTTTAGGGCAGTGCAGTGGTGTTCGGGCAGTGTAGGGGGTCGTGAAGGGGGTGGTGTTTCAGGGTTTAGGGCAGTGCAGTGGTGTTCGGGCAGTGTAGGGGGTCGTGCTGGTGTTTCAGGGTTTAGGGCAGTGCAGTGGTGTTCGGGCAGTGTAGGGGGTCTTGCTGGGGGTCGTGTTTCAGGGTTTAGGGGCAGTGGTGTTCGGGCAGTGTAGGGGGTCTTGCTGGGGCTGGTGTTTCAGGGTTTAGGACAGTGCAGTGGTGTTCGGGCAGTGTAGGGGGTCGTGCTGGGGCTGGTGTCTAAGGGTTTTGGGCAGAGCAGTGGTGTTCGGGCAGTGTAGGGGGTCATGCTGGGGGTGGTGTTTCAGGGTTTAGGGCAGTGCAGTGGTGTTTGGGCAGTGTAGGGGGTCTTGCTGGGGGTCGTGTTTCACGGTTTAGGGCAGTGGTGTTCAGGCAGTGTAGGGTGTCATGCAGGGGCTGGTGTTTCAGGGTTTAGGGCAGTGGTGTTCGGGCAGTGTAGGGGGTCTTGCTGGGGGTGATGTTTCAGGGTTTAGGGCAGTGCAGTGGTGTTCGGGCAGTGTAGGGGGTCCAGCTGGGGGTAGTGTTTCAGGGTTTAGGGCAGTGCAGTGGTGGTCGGGCAGTGTAGGGGGTCTTGCTGGGGGTAGTGTTTCAGGGTTTAGGGCAGTGCACTGGTGTTCGTGCAGTGTAGGGGGTTGTGCTGGGGATGGTGTTTCAGGGTTTAGGGCAGTGCAGTAGTGTTCGGGCAGTGTAGGGGGTCGTGCTGGGGGTGGTGTTTCAGGGTTTAGGGCAGTGCAGTAGTGTTCGGGCAGTGTAGGGGGTCGTGCAGGGGGTGGTGTTTCAGGGTTTAGGGCAGTGCAGTGGTGTTCGGGCAGTGTAGGGGGTCGTGCTGGGGGTGGTGTTTCAGGGTTTAGGGCAGTGCAGTGGTGTTCGGGCAGTGTAGGGGGTCGTGCTGAGGCTGGTGTTTTATGGTTTAGGGCAGTGCAGTGGTGTTCAGGCAGTGTAGGGGGTCGTGCTGGGTCTGGTGTTTCAAGGTTTAGGGCAGTGCAGTGGTGTTCGGGCAGTGTAGGGGGTCGTGCTGGGGGTGGTGTTTCAGGGTTTAGGGCAGTGCAGTAGTGTTCGGGCAGTGTAGGGGTCTTGCTGGGGGTGATGTTTCAGGGTTTAGGGCAGTGCAGTGGTGTTCGGGCAGTGTAGGGGGTCTTGCTGGGGGTAGTGTTTCAGGGTTTAGGGAAGTGCAGTGGTCTTCGGGCAGTGTAGGGGGTCGTGCTGAGGGGTGGTGTTTCAGGGTTTAGGGCAGAGCAGTGGGTTTCGGGCAGTGTAGGGGGTCGTGCAGGGGGTGGTGTTTCAGGGTTTAGGGCAGTGCAGTAGTGTTTGGGCAGTGTAGGGGGTCGTGCAGGGGGTGGTGTTTCAGGGTTTAGGGCAGTGCAGTGGTGTTTGTGCAGTGTAGGGGGTCGTGCTGGGGATGGTGTTTCAGGGTTTCGGGCAGTGCAGTGGTGTTCGGGCAGTGTAGGGGGTCGTGCAGGGGGTGGTGTTTCAGGGTTTAGGGCAGTGCAGTGGTGTTTGGGCAGTGTAGGGGGTCGTGCAGAGGGTGGTGTTTCAGGGTTTAGGGCAGTGCAGTGGTTTTCGGGCAGTGTAGGCGGTCGTGCTGGGGCTGGTGTTTCAGGGTTTAGGGCAGTGCAGTGGTGTTCGGGCAGTGTACGGGGTTGTGCTGGGGCTGGTTTTTCAGGGTTTAGGGCAGTGCAGTGGTGTTCGGGCAGTGTAGGGGGTCTTGCTGGGGGTCGTGTTTCAGGGTTTAGGGCAGTGGTATTCGGGCAGTGTAGGGGGTCTTGCTGGGGCTGGTGTTTCAGGGTTTAGGGCAGTGCAGTGGTGTTCGGGCAGTGTAGGGGGTCGTGCTGGGGCTGGTGTTTCAGGGTTTTGGGCAGAGCAGTGGTGTTCGGGCAGTGTAGGGGTCATGCTGGGGGTGGTGTTTCAGGGTTTAGGGCAGTGCAGTGGTGTTCGGGCAGTGTAGGGGTCTTGCTGGGGGTCGTGTTTCAGGGTTTAGGGCAGTGGTGTTCGGGCAGTGTAGGGGTCTTGCAGGGGCTGGTGTTTCAGGGTTTAGGGCAGTGGTGTTCGGGCAGTGTAGGGGGTCTTGCGGGGGTGATGTTTCAGGGTTTAGGGCAGTGCAGTGGTGTTCGGGCAGTGTAGGGGGTCTAGCTTCGGGCATTGTTTCAGGGTTTAGGGCAGTGCAGTGGTGGTCGGGCAGTGTAGGGGGTCTTGCTGGGGGTAGTGTTTCAGGGTTTAGGGCAGTGCACTGGTGTTCGTGCAGTGTAGGGGGTCGTGCTGGGGATGGTGTTTCAGGGTTTAGGGCAGTGCAGTAGTGTTCGGGCAGTGTAGGGGGTCGTGCAGGGGGTGGTGTTTCAGGGTTTAGGGCAGTGCAGTGGTGTTCGGGCAGTGTAGGGGGTCGTGCTGGGGGTGGTGTTTCAGGGTTTAGGGCAGTGCAGTGGTGTTCGGGCAGTGTAGGGGGTCGTGCTGAGGCTGGTGTTTTATGGTTTAGGGCAGTGTAGTGGTGTTCGGGCAGTGTAGGGGGTCGTGCTGGGGCTGGTGTTTCAAGGTTTAGGGCAGTGCAGTGGTGTTCGGGCAGTGTAGGGGGTCGTGCTGGGGGTGGTGTTTCAGGGTTTAGGGCAGTGCAGTAGTGTTCGGGCAGTGTAGGGGGTCTTGCTGGGGGTGATGTTTCAGGGTTTAGGCAGTGCAGTGGTGTTCGGGCAGTGTAGGGGGTCTTGCTGGGGGTAGTGTTTCAGGGTTTAGGGCAGTGCAGTGGTCTTCGGGCAGTGTAGGGGGTCGTGCTGGGGGTGGTGTTTTAGGGTTTAGGGCAGTGCAGTGGTGTTCGGGCAGTGTAGGGGGTCATGAAGGGGGTGGTGTTTCAGGGTTTAGGGCAGTGCAGTGGTGTTTGGGCAGTGTAGGGGGTCATGCTAGGGGTGGTGTTTCAGGGTTTAGGGCAGTGCAGTGGTGTTCGGGCAGTGTAGGGGGTCGTGCAGGGGCTGGTGTTTCAGGGTTTAGGACAGTGCAGTGGTGTTCGGGCAGTGTAGGGGGTCGTGCTGGGGGTAGTTTTTTAGGGTTTAGGGTAGTGCAGTGGTGCTTGTGTAGTACAGGGGGTCGTGCTGGGGTAGTGTTTTAGGGTTTAGGGTAGTGCAGTGGTGTTTGTGTAGTGTAGGGGGTCATGTTTTAGGGTAGTGCAGTGGTGTTTGGGTAGTGTAGGGGTCATGCTGGGGGTAGTGTTTTAGGATTTAGGTTAGTGCAGTGGTGTTTGGGTAGTGAAGGGGGTCGTGCTGGGGGTAGTGTTTTAGGGTTTAGGGTAGTGCAGTGGTGTTTGTGTAGTGTAGGGGGTCATGCTGGGGGTAGTGTTTTAGGGTTTAGGATAGTGCAGTGGTGCTTGTGTAGTGTAGGGGGTCGTGCTGGGGTAGTGTTTTAGGGTTTAGGGTAGTGCAGTGGTGTTTTTGTAGTGTAGGGGGTCATGTTTTAAGATGCAACGCTCCAATACCTGACCAGTCTGCACTACATAAAACTGCAAAAAAACTAAAAATAAAAAGTGTTTTGCACACTTTTGTCATTGGGCTATATGTGGGCTACATCTGGGTAATATTTGTGCTACATTTGGGCTATTTTTTCACTGGTGGCCATCTTGGAAGACTTCTTTGTTATGAAGTTTCCTAATATCCTCATTTACTGCAGTCTCCTCAGTAGGAAATGCTTTCAGTTTTTTACTTTGATTCCATCAAGAAGGCATTCATTCAGATGTGTCTCACATTTGCCATAAATTCAGAATGTTAGCACTCTAGTTGCTCATTAGATCACTGTAGTAAAGCTACTGCTCACCAGGGAGTTAACTGGAAGTCTGCTGCTGGTATTGAAAGTGATTGTTTCAGTCTGCATGTCAGAATTTTCTAATGAAATAGAAGAGGATTTGAGATCTCACTTAAAACATGCCCTCATTTTTCTTTCTGCAGCACTAACCAAAATTTCTATTTCAAAAAGAACCCCCTCATTTTGTTCCTTTTTAAATTAAATGTTTTAAGTGTTACCGGTTTATTCCAATCAAGATGGCTTCAGGTGTGCCATACTTTTGTCATAAGTAAGACTGTTAGCGCTCTAGTTGTTCTTTAGAACACTCTGGGAAGCTGCAGTAGAACACAAAGGCATCAACTGGCAGGCTGCTCCTGTTGAAATATAACAGGAAGATATTTGAAATCACACTTGAAACATGTCCTAATTTTTCTTTCTACAGCACTAACCATAATTTCTATGACAAAATGAACCCCATCATTTTGTTCCTTTTTAAATTAAATGTTTTAAGTGTTACCAGTTTATTCCAATCAAGATGGCTTCAGGTGTGCCATACGTTTGTCATAAGTAAGGCTGTTAGCACTCTAGTTGTTCTTTAGAACACTCTGGGAAGCTGCAGTAGAACACAAAGGAATCAACTGACAGTCTCTGCCCTTGTTGGATGTACATGTTTTACTGAGAATGTCAGACTTCATTCTCACATGACTGAGGAAAGATAATGTGAATTTACAGAAAATATGCTCTCATTTTAGCTTCTGGAGCACCTTCCAAAACTCTATGGGACAAGCATGTGAAAATAGTTTTCTCTCAAACATGATTCATGATATCCCAGCAGAAGGTTTTTCACAGGGTAAAATCACCTTAGAACACACCACAATTCCTGAAATTAGTATGGTACCATCAACAAATGAATTTTAATGTAACTAAAGTCTGTTATCACCCTTTATAGTTCTCCTTTTGGTAACCCTCAAAATCTTTGATTCATTACAATGCATTTCATTGGGGTACTATCATTTATATTGGTCCCAAGATGGCTGCCAGCAATTCCAGGATGAAGTGCTGACAGCCAATCAGATCTCACGATGACATGTGTGGTTAGGCTCCGCCCAGATATATATGTGATTGTACTTTTGATTTTCTCAGGAACTACTGAACGGATTTACACCATTTAAGCAAAAGGCCCGACACTGAACCAAGGGCTACCTCTTTGCCAAATTTGGTGTAATTCCGTTCAGCAGTTCGGGCTGTAGCTGCGACTAAAGGTTCCTATGGAAAAATGAATGGGGAAAACACGTTTTGGGACACCCCTTTTTTCTCGGCCCCCGCTTGACGAATCACCCTGAGACTTTCAGGATAGGAGTGGACCGGAGCGCCCCAACAAGTTGGAAACTTTCACGAAGATTCGTCAACCGGCGCCAACGTTATTTCAAATAGAATGTTGCGGATTTCCTATGGAAAATAGGTCCTAACTATAACTATCTACTGGCGACCGCCAGTAGATAATATATATATATATATATATTCACTGAAAAAACCATAGGTTTCAGGGGCGTTATAGTTAGTTGGACATTTCACTCGTACAAAACCATAGAAATTCCCCCGTTATAGTTAGTTCAGCTAACTATAACTCGCGCGCCCGCAATGCATTGCTGATGACGTCACATATTACATCACTCATGACATGGTCAGTGACATCACTCATGACATCACTGATGACATCTCAAATGACATCACTGATGACATCACTGATGACATCATCCTTGTGATAGAGTGGCAGACCTCCTCTCACCCTAATATAACCTTTGATACACACACTCAAAAATACAAACTAACATTTTCAAAACAATGGACATACCAATACCAGTTACAACACACCTATTCAGTAATTCCAAGATCTACACACACATCCACTCATTCACCAACAGTCCCTATACAGTCACTCATACATGTACTCACTCATCATATGTACTCATACACCTATACATCCTGTTACACACCGCCACTCATCCATAGAGTTACTCACACACATAGTCACACATGCAAACAAAGTATCAAACATCCATTTACTTGCATATACAGTTATACACACACTACCACACTTACTTCTACAGAAACTTACACATACTTACTCTCTTAAACAATCACTTATAGAAACACCTACTTATTTGTACAGGAACTCTTCCAATCTCTCACTCTCATATATACTCACTTATATACACCAATACTCACATATACTAGTTTAAAACATATGTAGTTACTCATAAAGACACTATTGAGACAGTCATTCACTCACTAACACACCCATACACATACTCATCCACCTATACAGTCCTGCACACATGCTGTCTTCAACACATACAAACAGTGAGTCACTCATTCATGCATCTATGCACTAAGTAATACCCCCACCGAACCATACAGACACTCAGACACTCATACTGATACTCAAAAACCAACTAATAACCCATATAGACACTCATGTAGCTACTCACCAACCCATGCAGCCACTTATACACAAAGTGAGAGACTGATACAGATATTTTCATATTTAAACATTACTCACTAACCCATGTATTCACTAATATACACTTAGTCAGTTATACAATCAATTTTACAAAACAAAATCATCCATTTAGACACTTATATACCCATTTATTCTTCCATCGACCTTGAGATATACATATATAAAACATATTTAATTTTCAGAAAAACACACATTCACTGGATGATGTCATCAGTGATGTCATCAGTGATGTCATTTGAGATGTCATCAGTGATGTCATGAGTGATGTCACTGACCATGTCATGAGTGATGTAATATGTGACGTCATCAGCAGTGCATTGCGGGCGCACGAGTTATAGTTAGCTGAACTAACTATAACGGGGGAATTTCTATGGTTTTGTATGAGTGAAATGTCCAACTAACTATAACGCCCCTGAAACCTATGGTTTTTTCAGTGAATTTCTAAGGTTTTTTAAATGCTAATTTCTAACTATAACGTGCCTGAAACCTATGGTTTTTTCAGTGAATTTCTAAGGTTTTTTAAATGCTAATTTCTAACTATAACGTGCCTGAAACCTATGGTTTTTTCAGTGAATATATATATATTTATTATACTATGTATACATGTGAAAATGTCTCGGTCCCCTGTTTGCCTCGGTGGCACGAAAAAAATGGGTGGAACTGACGTCAGCACGCCGACGAGGTTCTCTTATGGCTCCGATGACGTCATATGGTGTCGCGAGCGGAGCCGTGCTATTATGACGTCCTCGTTGACGTGGAAGAGCTAGAAAAGAATTTCCGTGGAATGCTGGTGCAGGGGATATTCACCTAAGTGTTCAGGCTAGTCCTTTGGGAGCAACTGTTTATGTTGCCACTCCAGAAACTGAAACCAGTGATCCGAGGGCAGAGGCCCTGCAGATGGCACACGAGGTGGGGTGCCCAGTCGTGTGCACCGGCGGGGCAGCGAAGTGACAAGCACCACAACCCACAAAAAAGGTAACGAGGGCACTGAATAACACACGATCTTCTCTTTGTATCTGGCAGGAACAACGAAGTTAAAATGCCCTAGTACCAAAATGTAGAATTAGTGCTACAACGGTCTTCAAGAGGACCTGCGATGCCGCTTCTGCCTCCCGTACCCTGGAGGTGGCACATGGGTCACGCGGTACGGTCATACTGCGGTGGGACGCACACTCGTTGACCTCTCATGGCACTGCTCCACACTTCAGGGAGGACGCTTTCCATTAGCTATGTTTTCTGATGACATGTCGCGCCGGCCCCGTCCAACAACAGAACTCCTTTAGATCCAAACAGACTCTTCCACTCTCTCACCGGAAGTGAAACCAGGCCACGCGGACACTTTCACAATACAACAGCCGGGAATGCACTTTTTGGTAAAAAAACACATTCCTTCCTCCTAATTAATCAAATAAACGTCTCACTGAAGAACAGGGGCCAGCTTCGATCGGTAAACAGCGGTTACAACGACTTTTTACTTTGCGATACCATTACAACGCATGCATTACCACGCATGCGTTGTACATCACGAAGTCATTACTACGCATTTTTTAGAACGCATGGTCATTTACCACGCATGCCTTTACAACGAATTTTGTTGTAAAGGTATGTATGGTAAATGACCATGCGTTCTAAAAAACATGTAAACGATCCATGTCGTTGTAAGGAAACAGAGGCTGTTCCGTTTCCTCACAATGACGTGCACCGCCCCTCAGAGACGACGTGAAGCAGGAACCATGAGGAGAGAGGAACCACGAGGAGTGAGAGGTAAGGGGGATTGGGCATGGGGTGGGGTTTCTTTTCTAGGGTTTAGGGTAGTGCAGTGGTGTTTGGGTGGTGTAGGGGGTCGTGCTGGGGGTAGTGTTTTAGGGTTTAGGGTAGTGCAGTCGTGTTTGGGTAGTGTAGGGGGTCGTGCTGGGGGTAGTGTTTTAGGGTTTAGGGTAGTGCAGTAGTGTAGGGGTTCGTGCTGGGGGTAGTGATTTAGGCTTTAGGGTAGTGCAGTGGTGTATGGGTAGTGTAGGGGGTTGTGCTGGGTTAGTGTTTTAGGGTTTAGGGTAGTGCAGTGGTGTTTGAGTAGTTTAGGGGGTCATGCTGGTGGTAGTATTTTAGGGTTTAGGGTAGTGCAGTGGTGTTTGTGTAGTGTAGGGGTCATGCTGGGGGTAGTGTTTTATGGTTAGGGTAGTGCAGTGGTGTTTGGGTAGTGTAGGGGGTCGTGCTGGGGGTAGATTTAGAGTTTAGGGTAGTGCAGTGGTGTTTGGGTAGTGTAGGGAGTCGTGCTGGGGGTAGTGTTTTAGGGTTTAGGGTAGTGCAGTGGTGTTTGTGTAGTGTAGGGGGTTGTGCTGGGGGTAGTGTTTTAGGGTTTATGTTAGTGCAGTGGTGTTTGGGTAGTGTAGGGGGTAGTGCTGGGGTAGTGTTTTAGGGTTTAGGGTAGTGCAGTGGTGTTTGTATTGTGTAGGGGGTAGTGCTGGGGGTAGTGTTTTAAGGTTTAGGGTAGTGCAGTGGTGTTTGGGTAGTGTAGGGGTTCATGCTGGGGGTAGTGTTTTAGGGTTTAGGGTATGGCAGTGGTGTTTGGGTAGTGTAGGGGTCGTGCTGGGGGTCAATTTAGGGTTTAGGGTAGTGCAGTGGTGTTTGTGTTGTGAGGGGGTCGTGCTGGGGGTAGTGTTTTAGGGTTTAGAGTAATGCAGTGGTGTTTGTATAGTGTAGGGAGGTTTAGGGTAGTGCAGTGGTGTTTGTGTAGTGTAGGGGGTCATGCTGGGGGTTGTGTTTTAGGGTTTAGGGTAGGGCAGTGGTGTTTGTGTAGTGTAGGGGGTAGTGTTTTAGGGTTTAGGGTAGTGCAGTGGTGTTTGTGTAGTGTAGGGGGTCATGCTGTGGGTAGTGTTTTAGGGTTTAGGGTAGTGCAGTTGTGTTTGTGTAGTGTACGGGGTCGTGTTTTAGGGTATAGGGTAGTGCAGTGGTGTTTGGGTAGTGTAGGGGGTCATGCTGGGGTTAGCGTTTTAGGGTTTAGGGTAGTGCAGTGGTGTTTGGATAGTGTAGGGGGTCATGCTGGGGTAGTGTTTTAGGGTTTAGGGTAGTGCAGTGGTGTTTGTGTAGTGTGGGAGGTCATGCTGGGGGTAGATTTAGGGTTTAGGGTAGTGCAGTGGTGTTTAGGTAGTGTAGGGAGTCATGCTGGGGGTAGTGTTTTAGGGTTTAGGGTAGTCCAGTGGTGTTTGTGTAGTGTAGGGAGTCGTGCTGGGGGTAGTGTTTTAGGGTTTAGGGTAGTGCAGTGGTGTTTGGGTAGTATAGGGGTCGTGCTGGGGTAGTGTTTTAGGGTAGTGCAGTGGTGTTTGTGTAGTGTAGGGGTCATGCTGGGGTAGTGTTTTAGGGTTTAGGGTAGTGCAATGGTGTTTGTGTAGTGTAGGGGGTAGTGTTTTAGGGTTTAGGGTAGTGCAGTGGTGTTTGTGTACTGTAGGGGGTTGTGCTGGGTTCTAGTGTTTTAGGGTTTAGGGTAGTGCAGTGGTATTTGTGTAGTGTAGGGGGTAGATTTAGGTTTTAGGGTAGTGCAGTGGTGTTTGGGTAGTGTAGGGGGTCGTGCTGGGGGTAGTGTTTTTGAGTTTAGGGTAGTGCAGTTGTGTTTGGGTAGTGAAGGGGGTCGTGCTGGGGTAGTGTTTTAGGGTTTAGGGTAGTGCAGTGGTGTGTGGGTAGTGTAGGGGTCAACCAACATGAATTTGTCCTTGTGTGATGTAACCAATGCTCATGTAAAGCACTCCAATACCTGACCAGTCTGCACTATATAAAACTGCAGAAAAACTAAAAATAAAAAGTGTTTTGCACACTTCTGTCATTGGGCTATATGTGGGCTACATCTGGGTGATATTTGTGCTACATTTGGGCTCTTTTTTCTCTGGTGGCCATCTTGGGAGACTTATTTGTTATGAAGTTTCCTAATTTCCTCATTTACTGCAGTCTCCTCAGTAGGAAATGCTTTCAGTTTTTTACTTTGATTCCATCAAGAAGGCATTCAGATGTGTCACACATTTGCCATAAATTCAGAATGTTAGCACTCTAGTTGTTCATTAGATCACTGTAGTAAAGCTACTGCTCACCAGGGAGTTAACTGGAAGTCTACTGCTGGTATTGAAAGTGATTGTTTCAGTCTGCATGTCAGAATTTTCTAATGAAATAGAAGAGGATTTGAGATCTCACTTAAAACATGCCCTAAATTTTCTTTCTGCAGCACTAACCATAATTTCTATTTCAAAAAGAACCCCCTCATTTTGTTCCTTTTTAAATTAAATGTTTTAAGTATTAACGGTTTATTCCAATCAAGATGGCTTCAGGTGTGCCATACTTTTGTCATAAGTAAGGCTGTTAGCGCTCTAGTTGTTCTTTAGAACACTCTGGGAAGCTGCAGTAGAACACAAAGGCATCAACTGGCAGGCTGCTCCTGTTGAAATATAACAGGAAGATATTTGAGATCACACTTGAAACATGTCCTAATTTTTCTTTCTACAGCACTACCCATAATTTCTATGACAAAATGAACCCCATCATTTTGTTCCTTTTTAAATTAAATGTTTTAAGTGTTACCAGTTTATTCCAATCAAGATGGCTTCAGGTGTGCCATACTTTTGTCATAAGTAAGGCTGTTAGCACTCTAGTTGTTCTTTAGTACACTCTGGGAAGCTGCAGTAGAACACAAAGGCATCAACTGACAGGCTGCTCCTGTTGAAATATAACAGGAAGATATTTGAGATCACACTTGAAACATGTCCTAATTTTTCTTTCTACAGCACTACCCATAATTTCTATGACAAAATGAACCCCATCATTTTGTTCCTTTTTAAATTAAATGTTTTAAGTGTTACCAGTTTATTCCAATCAAGATGGCTTCAGGTGTGCCATACTTTTGTCATAAGTAAGGCTGTTAGCACTCTAGTTGTTCTTTAGTACACTCTGGGAAGCTGCAGTAGAACACAAAGGCATCAACTGACAGGCTGCTCCTGTTGAAATATAACAGGAAGATATTTGAGATCTCACTTGAAACATGTCCTAATTTTTCTTTCTATAGCGCTAACCATAATTTCTATGACAAAATGAACCCCATCATTTTGTTCCTTTTTAAATTAAATGTTTTAAGTGTTACCAGTTTATTCCAATCAAGATGGCTTCAGGTGTGCCATACTTTTGTCACAAGTAAGGCTGTTAGCACTCTAGTTGTTCTTTAGAACACTCTGGGAAGCTGCAGTAGAACACAAAGGCATCAACTGACAGGCTGCTCCTGTTGAAATATAACAGGAAGATATTTGAGATCTCACTTGAAACATGTCCTAATTTTTCTTTCTATAGCGCTAACCATAATTTCTATGACAAAATGAACCCCATCATTTTGTTCCTTTTTAAATTAAATGTTTTAAGTGTTACCAGTTTATTCCAATCACGATGGCTTCAGGTGTGCCATACCTTTGTCACAAGTAAGGCTGTTAGCACTCTAGTTGTTCTTTAGAACACTCTGGGAAGCTGCAGTAGAACACAAAGGAATCAACTGACAGTCTCTGCCCTTGTTGGATGTACATGTTTTACTGAGAATGTCAGACTTCCTTCTCACATGACTGAGAAAGATAATGTGAATTTACAGAAAATATGCTCTCAGTTTAGCTTCTGGAGCACCTTCCAAAACTCTATGGGACAAGCATGTGAAAATAGTTTTCTCTCAAACATGATTCATGATATCCCAGCAGAAGGTTTTTCACAGGGTAAAATCCCCTTAGAACACACCACAATTCCTGAAATTAGTATGGTACCATCAACAAATGAATTCTAATGTAACTAAAGTCTGTTATCACCCTTTAAAGTTCTCCTTTTGGTAACCCTCAAAATCTTTGATTCACTACAATGCATTTCAATGGGGTACTATCATTTATATTGGTCCCAAGATGGCTGCCAGCAATTCCAGGATGAAGTGCTGACAGCCAATCAGATCTCACGATGACATGTGTGGTTAGGCTCCGCCCAGATATATATGTGATTTTACTTTTGATTTTCTCAGCAACTACTGAACGGATTTACACCATTTAACAAAAAGGGTTCTTTCTGAACCAAGAACTACCTCTTTGCCAAATTTGGTGTAATTCCGTTCAGCAGTTCGGGCTGTAGCCGTGTCTAAAGATTCCTATGGAAAATTGCATGGGGAAAACACGTTTTGGGACCCCCCTTTTTTCTCGGCCCCCACTTGCCGAATCACCCCAAAACTTTCAGGATAGGAGCGGACCGGAGCGGGCCATAAGTTTTGCAAAACACTTTTTATTTTTTGTTTTTTTGCAGTTTTATATAGTGCAGACTGGTCAGGTATTGGAGTGCTTTACATGAGCATTGGTTATATCACACAAGGACAAATTCATGTTGGTTGACCCCTACACTACCCAAACACCACTGCACTACCCTAAACCCTAAATCTACCCCCTACACTACACAAATACCACTGCACTACCCTAAACCCTAAAACACTAGAACCCAGCACGACCCCCTACAGTACACAAACACCACTGCACTACCCTAAACCCTAAAACACTACCCCCTACACTACACAAACACCATTGCACTACCCTAAACCCTAAAACACTACCCCCAGCATGACCCCCTACACTACACAAACACCACTGCACTACCCTAAACCCTAAAACACTACCCCCAGCACGACCCCCTACACTACACAAACACCACTGCACTACCCTAAACCCTAAAACACTACCCCAGCACTACCCCTACACTACCCAAACACCACTGCACTACCCTAAAGCACTACCCCCAGCACAATCCCCTACACTACCCAAACACAACTGCACTACCCTAAACCCTAAAACACTACCCCCAGCACGACTCCCTACACTACCCAAACAACACTGCACTACCCTAAACCCTAAATCTACCCCAGCACGACCCCCTACACTACTCAAACACCACTGCACTACCCTAAACCCTAAAACACCACCACCAGCACGACCCCTACACTACCCAAATACCACTGCACTACCCTAAACCTTAAAACTCTACCCCCAGCACGACCACCTACACTACCAAAACACCACTGCACTACCCAAAACCCTAAAACACTCCCCCCAGCACGACCCCCTACACTACCCAAACACCACTGCACTACCCTAAACACTAAAACACTACCCCCAGCACTACCCCCTACACGACCCAAACACCAATGCACTACCCTAAAGCACTACCCCCAGCACAACCCCCTACACTACCCAAACACAAATGCACTACCCTAAACCCTAAAACACTACCCCCAGCACGACTCCCTACACTACCCAAACAACACTGCACAACCCTAAACCCTAAATCTACCCCCAGCACGACCCCCTACACTACTCAAACACCACTGCACTACCCTAAACCCTAAAACACCACCACCAGCACGACCCCCTACACTACCCAAATACCACTGCACTACCCTAAACCTTAAAACTCTACCCCCAGCATGACCACCTACACTACCAAAACACCACTGCACTACCCAAAACCCTAAAACACTCCCCCCAACTCGACCCCCTACACTACCCAAACACCACTGCACTACCCTAAACCCTAAAACACTACCCCCAGGACGACCCCCTACACTACAAAAACACCACTGCACTACCCTAAACCCTAAATCTACACCCAGCACAACCCCCTACACTACACAAACACCACTGCACAACCCTAAACCCTAAAACACTACCCCAGCACGACCCCCTACTCTACACAAACACCACTGCACTACCCTAAACCGTAAAACACTTCCCCCAGCAGGACCCCCTACACTACACAGACACCTCTGCACTACCCTAAACCCTAAAACACTACCCCCAGCACGACCCCCTACACTACACAAACACCACTGCACTACCCTAAACCCTAAAACACTACCCCCAGCACGACCCCCTACACTACCCAACAACACTGCACTACCCTAAACCCTAAAACACTACCCCCAGCACGACTCCCTACACTACACAAACACCACTGCACTACCCTAAACCCTAAAACACGACCCCCTACATTACCCAAACACCACTGCACTACCGTAAACCCTAAAACTCTACCCCCAGCACGACCCCCTACACTACACAAACACCACTGCACTACCCTAAACCCTAAAACACTACCCCAGCACGACCCCCTACACTACAAAAGACCACTGCACTACCCTAAACCCTAAAACACTACCCCCAGCACGACCCCCTCCACTACACAAACACCACTGCACTACCTTAAACCCAAAAACACTACCCCCAGCACGACCCCCTACACTACACAAACACCACTGCACTACCCTAAACCCTAAAACACTACCCCAGCACGGCTCCCTACACTACCCAAACACCACTGCACTACCCTAAACCGTAAATCTACCCCAGCACGACCCCCTACACTACACAAACACAACTGCACTACCCTCAACCCTAAAACACTACCCCCAGCATGACCCCCTACACTACCCAAACACCACTGCACTACCCTAAACCCTAAAACACTACCCCCAACACGACCCACTACACTAACCGAACACCACTGCACTACCCTAAACCCTAAAACACGACCCCCTACACTACACAAACACCACTGCACTACCCTAAACCCTAAAACACTACCCCCAGCACGACCCCCTATATTACACAAACACCACTGCACTACCCTAAACCCTAAAACACTACCCCCTACACTACACAAACACCACTGCACTACCCTAAACCCTAAATCTACCCCCAGCACAACCCCCTACACTACCCAAACACCACTGCACTACCCTAAACCCTAAAACACTACCCCCAGCACGACCCCCTACACTACCCAAACACCACTGCACTACCCTAAACCCTAAAACACTACCCCCAGCATGACCCCCTACACTACCCAAACACCACTGCACTACCCTAAACCCTAAAACACTACCCCCAGCACGACCCCCTACACTACACAAACACCATTGCACTACCCTAAACCCTAAATCTACTCCCAGCACGTCCCCTACACTACCAAAACACCATTGCACTAAACCCTAAATCTACCCCCAGCACGACCCCCTACACTACCCAAACACCACTGCACTACCCTAAACCCTAAAACACTACCCCCAGCATGACCCCCTACACTACCCAAACAGCACTGCACTACCCTAAACCCTAAAACACTACCCCCAGCACAGCCCCCTACACAACACATACACCACTGCACTACCCTAAATCCTAAAACACTACCCCCAGCACGACCCCTTCACTACCCAAACACCTCTACACTACCCTAAACCCTAGAAAAGTAACCCCCACCCCGTGCCCAATGCCCCTTACCTCTCACTCCTCGTGGTTCCTGCTTCACGTCATCTCTGAGGGGCAGTGCACGCCGTTGTGAGGAAACGGAACAGCCTCTGTTTCCTTACAACGACATGGATTGTCTACATTCTTTTAGAACGCATGGTCATTTACCATACATACCTTTACAAGGAAATTCGTTGTAAAGGCATGCGTGGTAAATGACCATGCATTCTAAAAAAGTGTGTAGTAATGACTTCACGATGTACAACGCATGCGTGGTAATGCATGCGTTGTAATGGTATTGCGAAGTAAAAAGTCGTTGTAACGGCTGTTTACCAATCGAAGCTGGCCCCTGTTCTTCAGTGAGTCGTTTATTTGATAAATTAGGAGGAAGGAATGTGTTTTTTTACCGAAAAGTGCATTCCCGGCTGTTGTATTGTGAAAGTGTCCGCGTGGCCTGGTTTCACTTCCGGTGAGAGAGTGGAAGAGTCTGTTTGGATCTAAAGGAGTTCTGTTGTTGGACGGGGCCGGCGCGACACGTCATCAGAAAACGCAGCTAATGGAAAGCGCCCTCCCCAAAGTGTGGAGCAGTGCCATGAGAGGTCAACGAGTGTGCGTCCCACTGCAGTATGACCGTACCGTGCCTTTCGATACTCGATAGGGACATACCGACCTCAGTCCTATGTCAAGCCTATAGTGTATATTATTCCAATGCGCAGAGCCTATTAGGGAAATAGGAACTACACTACAAGTGTCCGTCCCACCGCAGTATGACCGTACCGTGCCTTTCTAGGGTACGGGAGGCAGAAGCGGCATCCATCGCAGGTCCTCTTGTACACTAAAAAAGGACCAAACGATGCTTTCCTTTCTTTTCTTCTTCTGCTGCACCATCTGTTCTTCCTCCTCTACTGCAAGTGGATCAACTTCGGCAAAACTAGAAGCCATAGTTGTATTAAAAATAAACAAACACACAAAAAAGGTATATCAATATAAAGAGAAGCAAGAAACAGGTTCTTCTCTCTATCAAGGACAAAAAGTAAGGGAAATATCAGAAGGATGGATCCTCCCTCTTTCACAATGAAATTGATTTCAACCAATCAGATTCCTTTTTCTTTTGCTGACATGAAGTCGCGTAGGGTGCGCGCACTCGTCACGCACCCTTCGCGCACCCGCGAAAATCATATATATCATTAAACACTATAAATAAAAATTTCTATAAACTTTTAATAAGTATATTAGCAAAACTGTTCAGTCTAATATCATATTCAAACTTTCTATAGTCATTTTTTCAACTTTAAAAATACGCCGAAGTCACAACTTCGGCGCGATCTCAGCGCGATCACGGCACGACCCCGGAAATACGCGCGGGGAGATGTCGCGCACATTAAGCGGCTTAAGCGGCTACACCGCGCATTTCGTAACTTTACTTTCGTCGAAATTATATTGAAAATAATACTTTAAAAATACTTTTATTAATAAATTTAGACAAACACTTAAAGGAAAACTTTTATTTATAATTAATTTAAAGATATTTCATACTTTACAAATTACGCCGAAGTCGTGACCCCAGCGCGACTTTTCAAAATGGCTACCGGAATGCACGCAGCCATCGTGTAGGATGCGCGAAGGGTGCGCGACTTCTGTATAATATTAAAAAAAGAATGAATATAGTTTTCCTAACTAAAAATTATTCACAATTTTTTAAAAATATATATATATATATATATATATATAGAAAATAAAAAAAACATAGGATTGAGGTACATTAGACTTACAAATTTTCATTTAAAAAACCTTTGAAATTCACTGAAAAAACCATAGGTTTTAGGCATGCTATAGTTAGAAATTACCATTTAAAAAACCATAGAAATTCACTGAAAAAACCCTAGGTTTCAGGCACGTTATAGTTAGAAATTAGCATTTAAAAAACCATAGAAATTCACTGAAAAAACCATAGGTTTCAGGCACGTTATAGTTAGTTGGACATTTCACTCGTACAAAACCATAGAAATTCCGGCGTTATAGTTAGTTCAGCTAACTATAACTCGCGCCCCCGCAATGCACTGCTGATGACGTCACATATTACATCATTCATGACATGGTCAGTGACATCACTGATGACATCACTGATGACATCATCCACGTGAAAATCTGATGCACCTCCTCACACCTGAATATAACCTTTGATACACCCACTCTAAAATACAGAGTACCATTTTCGAAAAAATAGACACATCAATACCAGTTACTAAATACGCACTGACTGATTCCTAGGTCTACACACACATCCACTCATTCACCCCTACAGTCACTCATACATGCAGTCACTCATCAATACAACACTATCATATGCACTCATACACCTATACATATACTCACACACTGCCACATATCCAGAGTTACTCACACACCTAGTCAGTCATGCAAAGAATCAATCATACTTCCATTTACTCACCTATACAGTTATACAGACACCACCTCACTTATTCATACAGATACTAACACATAATTACTCTCTTATAGAATCACTGATACAAATACACACTCATCCATGCAGCCACTCTCACAATTACTGACTCTCACATATAGTTATTTATATACACCATCACTCACATATACTGCCTTTTACATATATACTTACTTGCACATGTACCACTGAGACATCCATTCACTCACCAACACACCCATACATACACTCACCCACCCATACAGCCGTTTCCACATGCACTCTTGAACCCATACACCCAGTGAATCAACCACTGACACATCTATGCACAGAGTCACACACCTCCCACCCACCCACACACACACTCAGGCAGCCATACAAATACTCAGGCAAGCAATCAATAACCCATATAAACACTCATGCAGCTACTCACCAACCCATGCAGCAGCTTACACAACAACAGACAGACTGATACAGACTTTCACACAGTTTAGTCACTAACCCATGCATTCAGAAAGACACATTTAATCACTCACTTATACAGTCAGTCACGTACCTACTAAATCCTCCATACAGACACTTATACACCCACTCATTCTTCAATACAGCTTGGCATATATATAAAACAAAATTAAACTTTACAGAAACACACAGTCACTGGATGATGTCATCAGTGATGTCATCAGTGATGTCATTTGAGATGTCATCAGTGATGTCATCAGTGATGTCACTGACCATGTCATGAATGATGTGATATGTGACGTCATCAGCAGTGCATTGCGGGGGCGCGAGTTATAGTTAGCTGAACTATCTATAACGCCGGAATTTCTATGGTTATGTACGAGTGAAATATCCAACTAACTATAACGTTCCTGAAACCTATGGTTTTTTCAGTGAATATATATATATATATATATTACCTACTGGCGGTCGCCAGTAGGTAGTTATAGTTAGGACCTAGTTTCCATAGGAATAGCGTTTTTTGATTTGCCAATAACTTTGGCGCCGTTTGATGAATCTTCACGAAATTGTCAAAACTAGTGGGGCGCTCTAGTCAGCTCCTGTCTTGAAAGTTTCGGGGTGATTCGTCAAGCGGGGGCCGAGAAAAAAGGGGGGTCCCAAAACGTGTTTTCCCAATGTAATTTTCCATAGGAAACTTTAGACAAAGCTACAGCCCGAACTGCTGAATGGAATTACACAAAATTTGGCAAAAAGGTAGATCTTGGTTCAGAAAGATCCCTTTTTGTTAAATGGTGTAAATCCGTTCAGTAGTTCCTGAGAAATTAGGAAAAGAAAAAGTTTCGATATCTATGGCCGCGGTTGATTCGCGAACCCTCCCGAGCACGAGCTTCATTCTTATTGGCTGCCAACACTCCAAACCAGGAACTGTTGGCAGCCATTTTGTGACTCGGTAGAACCGAGCCAGAAGGAAACTGTGGAAAAAAGGATGAAAAACAAGAAAAGGGGGCAGGGTAGGAACACCCTGACCCCCTAGGCCTGCTCTGGGGGTCCCACAAGGACCCCAGGGGCCCAATAATTATTATTTTTTTAATTAAAATTGAAGTCGCACAGGGTGCGCGACTCTGGATGAAAAAAACAAAAAAAAACGGAGTGTGGGTTTATTAAATAATGGGTGGGGGGCTCAGGGGCTCCCCCAAGCCCCGGGTACCACCACCTCCCCGGGGCACTACAAATTGAAATTCGGGGGTCTGTTATGGACCCCCAAGCCCCGGGGACCACCACCTCCCCGGGGCTTTGCAATGGTAGGGAGGTGGACCGCTCGGCCCCCCTCCTGGAGCCCTTCATGGCCCTGGGGACCGCCACCCCCCAGGGCCAGCTCCTGCAATGTCCCGGGGTGCCCACCCCCGGGACATTGCTGTTTGCTATGACAGGGCGGGAGCACAGCTTCCGCCCTGTCATAGCAAACTCTTTTTTGCTTGATTGAAGCAAGAGCAGGGAAACCTGCTCTTGCTTCAATCAAGCAAAGCAGTATTGCTTTTCAACAAGGGGAGCTGCATGTCAGCAGCTCCCCTTGTGGAAAAGCAATGCCAGCTCCCGCAGAAGGCGGGGAGCCGGTGGAACCGTGGGGGCATTGGGGCTCCCCCCACGGTCCCCAACCATGAGGGCAGGCCCCGGGGGATAGGGTCCCCGGGGCCCAAAATGGCCTGGGAGGAAGGTCGCGCGGTCCCCCCCACTTTAAAAAAAAAAAAAAAAAAACTAGATTTGGGCATGCCTCGTGGGATGGGGTCCCCGGGGCGAATATAAATTAATGTTAGTGGACGATTTTTTTGCCAAAGTTTGGAGTCGTGACCCTAGCGCGGCGCTCAGCGCGGCCCCTGGTGTGAACACGATGGTTGCGTGGCCCCTGGTGTGAACGCGATGGGTGCGCGGCACTCAGCGCAGCCCCTGGTGTGACCGCGATAGGTGCGCTGCTCTCAGCGCGGCCCCTGGTGTGAACGCGATGGGTGCGCGGCTCCCTGGTGTGAATGCGATGGGTGAGCGGCTGCTGTGGTCACGCAGGGTGCGCGACTCCTAGCAAAAATAATTAAGATTTTTTTATATAATCTAGGCTATAAGTTGGGTTACTGGGTGGCTCTAAAAAGAGCCCTTGTTTTCATTGGGAGATTGTTGTAGCTGCATGCAAGTGCGGATGCAGAGCTTCAGGTTGTTGAGAAACACTCTGTTCCCTTCATCAGTGAAGTGTACTCCATCACTTCTGTAGATGGCATCCATATAGAAACGTAGATTGTTGTTATAGATGGAGCCCATCCTATGGTCTCTGAGGTAAGCAGAAACAGCTTGATTGACATTTTTTCTAGCTTTCTCAATCTGAGGACAAAATTCATTGGACCACTTCCATTTCTGTCTTTGGCATATGTTAGAGTATACAAAGACAGTATGGGGGAAAAGTAACATCAATTCTGCAAAGGTGTCCTTCATAAGCATTTCCAGACCTACCCCAGTCAATGTGCCTAGGTCATTGCCACCACAGTGCACAATCATGAGGTCAGGGGGTTGGAGATGCAAAAAGGTTTTAACCAAAGGCATTAATTGGTGCCACTTTAATCCTCTCTGTCCAATCCATTTAATGTCTACATTTTGCAAAGCTAGGTCTTTGTCAATACCTCTGTGTTCAGCATACCTTTTGCACCAGAAAACATAGCTGTGCCCAACAATCCACACAGAAAGCATCTTGAAGGGATGTCTGTAGGTAATCAAAAGATGTCTGTAGCTGAGGTAGTCAGTTGGTAAAATGAGAGGTATCTAAAATGGTGGACAAGATGCTGTTTTAAAAAAAAGTAGAAAATTGATTGGTTGTTTATGAACATTGTACACTGAAAAATAGGGTGCATGGTACTTTCTTTAAAAAGCATGTTTGTTATTGGTCAGTAAAAAATGTTTGAAAGGTACAGTAGAAAGGATAAGGTCATGTTTTGCAAAGCCAACCACACTTGCTGTTTGCATTTGCAACATTGTGTGGTGAACTTGAAAATATGGTGAACTTGTGAAGTTGAATGTTCCATGAACTGTTGCTATGGAAACTGGCATTAAGCAGAAGGGGTGAAGAAGTCAGTTTATAAGGGTTACTATCTGTAACCAATGGAAATGTGTTTTACAATTTGAAAAACTCAGGGAAGCAATGTCATTTGTTGCTTATGTGTATTTGTATGAAGAAAGAGAGGAAACCTTGCCATTACTGGTTTTACCTTGCAGAGTCTGGTGCATTATATTGACTGTGTGTAAAAGAAAATCCTGTCAGAGTTTGTGAGATTTTTCATTCAACACATTTATTTGCAAGGTGAGTTATAAATTAGTGCGGTTTATTTAAAAAAAAAAGACTTTATTTTACAACTGTGGTGTTTGAAATATATTATCAAATGTAGAGATGTATATTGGAATTAGTTTCATTGTACTTGAATGTTGTTTAAAAGAGAGTCTGTACAGTAATATGAGTATTTTTTAAGATGATTATTGATGTTATTAATTAAGCTTGTTTTTTAAGTCTGTTCAAAGGTATAATTGAATGATGCCGCATATTTGTAGATAGTTGGTTGAAGATGCAGTACAAATGTGTAGTTTGAAAGATGTTCATATAAGGTGTAGTTTATTAGCCTTCATTTTTTGTTCTCTCTACAAAGGTATAGTTGAATGATACTGCATAATTATAGATACTTTGGTAAAGATGCAGCACAACTGTGTTGTTTGAAAGATGATCATATAATGTGTAAATAATTAGGTTTGTGCTATTAGTTGGTACAGAAGGTAAAGTTAAATGATGCCATATATTTTGAGATAGAATGGTGAAATAAGGTGCTGTTAATTAGGCTTCTTTTTGTAGTGAGAGCAAAGGTAGAGTTGAATGATACCACATAATTTTAGATATAAAGGTGAAGATGTATAATAAAAGTGTGGTGTTAAAAATGTACATAAAAGATGTTGTTAATTACCCTTCTTTCTTAAGTCTGTTGAGAGGTATAGTTTAATGATGTCGCACATTTGTAGGTTGAATGGTCAAGATGTAGCTCAAAAGTAAATACCACATATTACCCTTTCTGGCATGTTGTACTTATCTACTTAACTAGTTAGTATGTAATGACTCATCTATGTGTTCAGATTCTATTTATACAGTTGTATGTATGCTTAGTGAACTATTGAGAGGTGCCTGACCGATTACATGAGTGCAAAGGTAGTGAATATGTGATTTTAAAACTACATGAGTAATGAATGACTGATTCCATATTCTGCAATCACCCAGTTAAGGCACTCACTCATGCAGTGCTACAATCCCC